>JAPYXD010000208.1:0-2500592 GCA_030998225.1 Diplolepis rosae | reverse complement strand
TAGGGGAGAAGCGGCGAAATTGGCGCACCTAATAGAAAGTGCGAGTTTAAAAAGAAAGTATATGACTAAAAATTATGAAAAAATATTTATTTAATAGCTGGATATCTTTTCTATACTTTCCAATGGATAAAGATTGCATTGAAAATTATTAAAGCAGGTTTTTTATTCAGATTTCCGAAGGACTGCATGCCTGCGTCAATTTACCCGCCATGTCGGGTAAATTGACGCACTAATATTATAATCTTCTCTTGCCACGTATTAGTTATATTTTCATAGATTTAGAATTACATTTCAGTAGCAAAGGTTGATGAAAAGAGGTAGTTATAATTTGAAACTAAATTTGAGATAGTATATCAAGATATGTGAAGTTTTTTATACCTTTATTCACATAAACTTGCCAAAGTTAAAATATATTTTATATTTGTACAATAAAATACTGGCAATTGTGGATATTTAAGTGAATATTCAAATGGAAATCATTTTTATAGAGAATTATTTGAATTTGTAATCAGAAGTATATACAATTATTAACTTCAGAAGACTTATAAATAATAGAAACAATCAATCAAAAATACAAATTTTTTACTTACATTGCTTTCACATCTTAAAAAATCGAGAAAACTTTCAAAACACTTCATCAGACTGCAAATTAATTATTAAACATCGCTTTTAAAATGCCTTAATACCTCAAACTTAAAAAAAAATTAACCACTGATTGTTCAAATGAATATAACCTTACAAAGTCGTTACATCAGTTTTGCGAACCACATTACCTCCCATGTCACAAAAAATCTTAAGAAAAATATTAGCAGAAAAAGGTCCAGCAACATTCTAAATGTATATATCTATATATTAATAATTGTGTACTTACTATCTTCTTTATATTTTCAATCATAAACATCCGAGCACTTGACTTCAGTCACCGGTTTCCAGAAACACAACACGTGTGCCAACTTCGCCTCTGATTTGAATCTCGTATGCGCCAATTTTGCCGCAAGTGTATCGTTCATTAATTAAATACTTTTTACGTAAAATGTTTATTTTTTCATACAAATATTCTATCCTAATCGTAAGATTAAATATCAAAGATTATAAAATCGTTGCATTAATCTAATTCACCTTGAATTACTATTATTTAACGATTTAACTCAATGGCTTCGAACATAACCATTGTGCCAAAAAACGATTAATCGCAATAAAACTGTATTAAGCAATTAGATTTTTATAATGTTTTCTATCAAATACATATCATACAAGAATGCACACGATAGAACTATTTTAATTTTTTGTTATGTTATCATTTTCTGAAAAATAGGGTGCGCCAATTTAGACGACGCGCCAATTTCGCCACTTCTCCTAATACCTAATATTTAATACTTTATTCTGTATATCTAACAATTATTTGAATCTTTTGACATATTTCAAGCTTTGTTGCTCTGTTAGAACCTAAGGTTGCACCTTCCTCTATAATTAACCACATAGCGAAAATAATAAAATTTCTGTTGATAAAATTTCCAGACTATTCCGGACAAATTTGTACGAAAAGCAGCGAGTTAAAATTGTAAAAAATCGAATTGATTTCGTACATTCAAAAAGTATACGGTTTTCTTCGATTATAAAAAAAAACTAGAGTTCTGAAACAAAAATCTATAGGAGAAAAAATATGCGGAATGACATTTAACATGTACCACCATGTTTTTTTGATCATTTTTCCGAATTTTTTATTTACATGACAAAAAAAGTTCGCGCATTGCGGTATCCCCTCTTTTACCTACTAGCCCACGCGTTCTGTCGCTTTTGGAATCCGAAGCCTCAATTATAGAAGAATCATTTTACAGAACAAAAATACGTTTTAGAAAAGACTCTAAGCCGAAAGCAGTTGAAATTCTCCGTTAGACAACTGTAAGTCGAAAGCAATATGTCAATTCCATAAATTGATGTCACAGCAAAATGAAATTTAAGATGTTTGTAAACATTAATGATAAGTCTGACATTAATAATCATTTTTTGAAATGTTTGAAAGATGTTTCTAAACGTAAGTTTCTGTTGAATTCAAATGACCCACTATTATCTTTCTGTAATCTTTTTTCGCAGAAATTGCAAAAGGCCAATGTTAGTGTAGAAAAATTAATGCCTATAATGATATTATAAATTAATTTTTAAGAATTTCATGTCAGTAATTAAACCTTTTTAATATTTATATTACATTTGTTATAAAATTTAATCATTTTTAATACAATATTATTAAATTTTGAATATTATCAATCAGAATAGAAAGTTCAAGTTGTATAGTACCTTAACTTTAAATAAACGCTAATATGTTGTTGGATAAATTAAATTCAGAGTTCATAAATGATAATCTTATGAGCTTTTATTGAAGTATTTCTTATTATTTTTAAAACATTTTTTTATGAAAGACTTGTATAATTTATGATTTCTATTCATTCGGCCAGCAAATTTTTTTATGATATATCACCGTAGTCGATAAAGTAAAATATTTTTATTAATATGACTTTCCGTCAAATTTACTACAATATAATATTCATGCAATTCAATATTTTATCTCAACATTACCATATTTCATTTGAACAAATTCATTACTTAATACATTTATTTGGCAAATTTACATTATTCAATTTTTAATTATATTTCCAAATTTTGCGCACCAAATGCTTGAGCATTGCGCTTGAAGTCGCCTTTAGCAGAGTTCAAGAACAGACATTATTTTTTTAAATTCATAGCATTAATAAATAAAATTATTGCATATATCTATTACCTTTTAACGTTAATTTCAAAGTCGAATAAGAATACAAACAAGTTAAATATTTATGTTGTCACATATATTTAATTATAGTTTAAATATATAACGGTTACGTTAAAAGGAACAGGTAACTGTTATTACCTACAGAGGTAGCTTACGAGGAGAGATTTCACGATATCTCAATAGAGGTCTCTTTTGCTTGAGCGGTATATATAACTAATAGGGATCTACTATTATCAATATAACGCAAAAAATAATAAGTTTTATTCTAGAGCTTAAAAATCTAAGAGCATCAAAAAGAGTTTTCAAATAGTGTAGATGTAAATATATAGTATATTACTCATTTAAAATCACAATTACAATTTCGAATTGACTAATATTGAAGGTCTCTAATTTGATATTTTACCTCTTACAGATGATACCTAATTTTGAAACTCTTGAAACAGAACTTATTTAATATTTATTATTATTCAAACGTTATTGAAAATTTGAACCTTGATAAGCTGATCAATGAATGTTTACTATTTTTATTTTCAATTTTTCAAATTTGGAAGTAGCGAGTAAGTGTTAAACCAGTTTGACTGTTTTAATTTGCAATTTGGTATTGATTACTATACAAATTAAAAACATGTTTATATTCAAAAGTTTGCAATCTTGAATTTTAATGTTCCAGAATTTTTCAATTTTTTTATTTTTGGTATTTTGAATTGTTTTTCACTGACGACCAGAAATTTTCTGTATGAACGTATTATATTAAATTGAACACTTATTTATGTATTTCAACTTTTTTAGCAAATAACATATTGTTGAATTTGTCAAAATTCGCAGTCTTTGAATATAATATTTATAAATTGCTAGTTGCAAAATTGAATAAAAAATTATTTTGTATTTTAATCCTCAATACGGACAAAGGAACCCCGCTGGTGAAGTCCTGTGGATGCGGTTAGGAGATCTTTACGCTACCTAACAGGAAAATGCGCAGTGGGGATAAAGTACTCAAGTAGTATGAAATCTAATAGGCTGTTATTAGGTATACAATAGAGAATATTAAAGCTTTTGGTCACAAACGGGATACCTGGCTACAGGTAAACCTCACTAGACTGCACTAGATGAATTCTAGACGATCTCTAGACAAGGTGACCGCCATAAAATTCTGCTAGATTCAGGCTAGACAAAAATGTGTCTAGAATGAGTCTAGGATCGTCTAGATTTTCGGTAGGGTAGTAGAAGCACAACTACCCAGTTGCGAATTTGCCAACCGGCTACGGTCGGGCCAACCTTCGAAAGGCTGGCCCAACTTTGTAAGCCAATGGTTGGGCCAACTAGCGTAATGATAACAGTGACCAGCGTCTTTTTCGATCGTTGAGCTGAGCATAGAGAAAGAAGTTTGTCCAACCTTGGGGAATAGTATTAAATCTCCTCACTTTCCCGATGTGGCATTATCCCCCCTACTGCTCTCTTCTCAGGCTCAGTGGACTTGGGTGCTCTTCACACCTGAGGAGAGTGCAGTAGTGCAGATAGTTCCAGGTAATCAACCTCTAATGGATGAGGTGTCCTCGTAGCTTAGTTCATGTGCACAGTTGTACGCGACGCTAGTTGTCGCAAGCGGGCGGAGTGCGGCAAAGGGAACTAGCTTCGTATGAGTTCCGCTATTGTTATCTATAAGTCATAACAAGTATTTAACAATTCCTTTCCGTGATTGTGCGTTATCATGGACAAGAAATACCTAATTCAGTGTGTTGTTCGTGGATGTATACGACCAAAAAGCGTAAGAAGAAAGGAGTGTCAATTCATCGGTTTCCGAAGAGAGGAGATGCTGTAAAAAGATGGATAGAAGCTTGCGCAAACTCTTACTTGTCGAGGTTAGAATACTTACAAGTAGTGAAAAGGCAATATTGTGTTTGCCATCGATATTTCGATGAACAATATTACTAGCAAAAGAAAAATGGCGTCTTTCTTTTAAAGTGCGTTTTTTTTTCAATTTTTAAATCAAAAGTAGTCTATCTACGTCTATTTTTATCTCCTCTACCATTTCCCAAATGTTAGTAACAAAATTTTATGTACTTTAGACACAAACATGGAGAAGCGTAAAACAATAAAATTTGTTAATTTCCTAATTATCACACGCGTTCAAGGTTCGCAGTACATTTTATAGGAAACTTTTCTGTATACCTCCTGGAAATAAAAATACAAATCACAGATATTTTTGATTTTTATTTATTATGACAAAACCAAGATGCACATATAATGATCTATGAATTGGGTTTGCACGGCCTGATATTATACTAAATGTTTATTTATTTTTATCATTTACTCTAACAAAAAGTCTCTCAGTGTATTATTGCGTTCGTTCAAAATAATATAACAGAGTTCATCAGACGGTCGGTCCACGTTTGGGCCAGAATTGGGCTGGCGGTTGGCTACAATAATTTTAGTTATTTCAACTTATTTAGTTCAGTTAGAAATTTTTGTGAACTGCTATTGACCCAGCCAGCAAGACAAGATTTTTTAGATAACTCCCAGTAAAGTAATATAGGGGTGACAAATCAGGCGAACAAGGTGCTCATTCTATTTTTCTGCTTTCAATCCATCTTTTAGGAAATGTCAGGTCCAAAAAATGACTGACGTTTTTTACGAAATGTGATCCCGCATCGTTTTGCTGATACCATGTCTGAGAAAAGTTATCGCTTGTAATTCTTCCAGTTGAAGGAAGTATTTTATTTCTGCGCACGATGTCATACATTATTGTGGTTAAGTTTCCATCAGTAAAAAGTAAGCCTGAAATTTTTTTTATTAATTATAACTACCTAGACATCATTTAATTTTTGAGGGCATTATGTATGACCCTCCATCATCAAATGAGGATTTTTATCCAACAAAAATCCGTAATTTTACCTATTGGCATAGCCATTTAATTAAAATTTTTGTCCATCTGTAAAGATGATATTATATAGAAAGTTAGAATCACCACCAGTTAATCGCTTCATAATGTCGCAGAATTGCAAACGACGATAGAAACTGCCATTGCTTGACTCTTGTACAAGATGAAATTTCCACGGACAGAACTTGACGATTCTGCAACATCCACTTATTTATTCAGGCTCATTTATTTTAACGATCGTTCTGAAATCGGACTTTTTCTAATCTCATCTTTTTTTTTAAATAACTTTTTTGTTTCTATATATTTCTGCGGTGCTCCTTAGAACAGGTGAACGTTAAATGCTGATGATTTGGTTAAAAAGATTCCTAACTTCATCGTAAGACTTACTAAAATGGAATAAAAAAATTTCAAATAACGAATGCAGCGTGTTGCCATGGGCCATGCAGGAGATGTGAACAATTCAGTACTTGGCTATCGATTTTTTTCTCCATATATAAAATTTTAAATCAAACTAATTCGGTAAAAATTCAGGGAATGATAAAAGCATATGGATGAAATAGAGAAGTCATAGTGCATAAAAATAAATTTCTTTAAAAATTATGTCAATAATACTAACTGATTGTCTTGAATTCTGCTGAACTGGTCTAACACTGTCGGTAATATAGTCTACAAAGTTGCTAAAATTACTTATTTTTATTATAATTTTTTCATATCGTTATGAATATTCAAGATATAACAGACCTGCCTCAGCAATTTTTGATCTTATATGGTTGGATTAACATATAATTTTTGTCATCTGGCCTTGGCCCATGGCCTTAAGAATCGTAAAAAGCGATATTTAATTCATCTGAAACGATCATAATCTGAATAATAATTTTTGGACGCTTACGTACCTTTTCTCGCGTTGTGTCACATATTGTGAAACAAGTGAGGGAAGCATGCAATTTCCGACGATTTCTGCAAACTTGACACGAGTGTGATCGAGGATTATATGATTCTCTTACAAGATGCACACGATATTTTCTAAATAAATGTAAGAATTATTCTCCACTTTACAGGCACGAGAAAGAGCCAAATTGATTGATGTGTGGTAAATAGTATATTACGATGCAAGAGACCAAACGGGTGATTTGGTAACTGCGAGTGAGAACTTGTGTATCAAACAATATTTTTCCACTAGCGGATCATAAATATTATCTTAATTCTCTTAATGTTCCTGCGAAAAGTTCTGCGAAAAGTTCTGCGAACGTTCGCTAGAAATGCTCTCTGAAAATATTGTACCAATCATTTCGAGCTTCGACATTATTAGTTTTTTGGACTATTTTACTAATTTTTCCAAACTTTTCAGTCGATTATGTTAATCGTTAGAAGAGTGTATCACTCACCGTTATAACGGAACTCTACTATATCGGCCTTATCACCCTGTGATCTAGAAATAACTTAACGTCATTTATGACTAGATAGCATTTTCAATACATTTCTGAAAAAAATTTCTGTGAAAAAAGAAACGCTGCACTCCGCTAGATATCGAGCCCAGGACCTTTCGATTGCGGGTCGAATGCTCTATCATCTATGCTACGGAGGTCCACACAACTTTTCTCACAGAATTTAGTACTGCCTATTTGACTATGGATTTCACAGAAATTTGTTTTCAAAAATATATTTAAAATGCCATCTAGTCTTAAATGACGTTAAATTTTTTTTAAATCACAGGTTGATAAGGTCAATATAGTAGAGTTCCGTTATCACGATGAGTGATACACTTTTTTAATGATTGACACAATCGAATTTTGGGAGAATTAGTAAAATAGTTCATGATATATCCGTAGCCAAATAGGTGTGAATAGATTCTGTTAGAAAAGTTGTGTGGAACCTCCGTAGCTCAGGTGATAGAGCATTCTACCGGTAATCGAAAGGTCCTGGGCTCGATACCCAGCGGACTGGAAGCGTTCTTTTTTCACATAAGTTTTTTTCAAAAGCAATTAGTTTTTTTTGTTATCAATTATATCCTAACTACAATATAAATCGTTTTTTTATCAACATTAGAAGAGCTTATTATCTCTTATTTTATATAGTCTCGGAATCAAATTTTTCTTCAAATTAAAATTTGGCCTCATGATTCTGCAGCTTCTGGACTGTGTTTCTCGTTAAGTGTACTTCCGGCAATTTGAGCAATAAAAAAGAAGCTTGTTCACTCTTATTTCTTCTCTGGAAGACCCTTGGCAGTAAAAGCGAGCGCTTTTTGTGAAGTATCGTAGCGTTGTTTGCTTTTAGAAGAGTTGCTGCTCTCACTGAAAACGCATTTCAATTCGCTTGAAATGATACCACCCTTCTTATTTCATATGAATATATTTACGTTTTCGACGAGGTGGTTAGAAGGAGGGAAGAAGGGGACGCAGCATTTAGTCTAGAATGGTACTTTATCCCTCAAATACCCAGAGGTATTCTCTTACGGAATTGTGGATTTCCACTCCCCCACCCTTTCACTTTCCCTCGTTTCTTCTCATCCACCTCACCTGATCCATTTCTCCCCTACTCACTTTCTTCAAAGATAGAGAAGTTATCTATCTAGATTTTTTTCGTGGAATTTATACACTTTTCTCGCATCGGGAAGAAAGTGAAGCTGTTATTATTCCAGGGCTATAAAACTGTACTATTTCATCGAAAGTGCCCTTTCTGCTATAACTTTACGACTAACTTTCAAGTGTCTTTGATTTTTAATGCACTATTATCTCAAACTATATAATTAGTTTCTAGACTGGCTGTACGTGATTCAAAACTTACTAAAAGTATAATTTTGGTTTACGACTGAAAATTCTTAATGAACTTATTAGCGCGTAAGATTTGCAGTTATTTTTAATTACACGAAAATGGATAGAAAATTTTAATTTTGCTTGACACTTATTTATATCAAATCTAAATTGGTGAATTTCACATTTTTTTAAGTATTCAATGTTACATTAAAATTATTAAAACATTGGCCAGATTGTAGTTTAAATTGTAGTGAAAATTAATTGTATGATTTTCTATAGCATTTTCAGCTATATGCAGAAGTTTTCTATGATAGTTACATATCTCTGCCTAAAATTGCATCTGGGCACGAGCAAGCTTGAAACTTACGTGTTAGTCCTGTTACTTACAAGACTAACATTTTACCAGCCGCTGCCCTACAGGATCCTACATAGCAATTTTTAATATGATGCTATGCCATACTCGAAAGTGTGCAACGTATTTTGAACCATCAATAACTAGTTAAATTGAAAAAGTTGAGAATTGCCGGTCTTTCTGGTTTCCTTTAATCTGCCGTTGAAAAGAGTGTCCGGCGAGGCAGAACAGGACCGCCACGCTGCGCCCGTTGGTACTGATGGGTGGCGGAATGTAGAAGGGGTTGGGTGTTACGAATGCGAAGTACGTGTATCTGCATTTAAATCTGCCGTGGACGAAGCGTGTGCGGTTTCCGGCCGCTTAACGGTCGTGCTTTATCTATCCATTTTATAGCGCACAGGGTGCTTCCGAATCGGTTACTGGTGGTTTTATAGAAGCTCCTGTCGGCGTCAATGTTCCCAATCCATTTGCGAAAATTGAAGGTCCAAATGCATCCAGCAATTCAAGGAAATGAAAAAAATACTGTCCCGGAAAATTGGGGCATTTCCATTAAAAGTACGTCGACTGTTAGCATTTGATTGCTCACAACTTTTTAAATGTTTTTGGTCATATAAAGTATTGATTTACTCTTGACACGAAGAGGAAGCCACTTTGACTATCAATTTGTCAGAGGTGTTTTTGGCGTAAAAATGTTTCATTTCCAGAATGATTTTTTTGCATTCACTATTTCTTTGGTGGAGCTTGAGGATACATACTATTATTCGTTACGAAAAAATAGTAAGCCCCGTGTCTAGCCGAAAACTTTACAAAACTGTTACAGTTAAGGATAGCCGCTACCTAGAACGTCTAGTCTGGATCCAGACTAGCGCCAGAAGATTTTTCTACACGGGGCGATATCGGCATATCATTATTAGTAAAACACTGATATATTGCTAATGGTTTGACATTTTGTTATTATTCCTGGATGAATAAAAAATCAACATTTTGAAAGGGATTTTTCATTTTTTTCTCTTTGGGAATTACTTCACCGTTAGTTCGAGTTTTATGATCTTATGAGGAAATTAGGAATTTCGAAAGGATTTCGTTATCCGATCCAAAGTAGAAATTATTGAATTCTACCAAGGCCACATAAGATTCTTTTAAATGCAAAATTATTTATTATAGGTCTAAAACTACAAATATTATTATTGACAGCAGCTCATAGTGTCAATAACATTTTCGTCAACCATTATTTCATTATGATAGGTATGTACTGTTTCCATAGACAGTGATTGACAGTGTTTTCATCACACTTAATTGAGGCGCTTAGGGCAAAAGGAAAGTAAATATTGTTGTCATAGAAAAGTGAAACATAAAAACGGATTGAGTAAAAGGAGACAAATCTTCTTTAGCGGTAAAGCGAAACAAAATGAGGTTGGAGAAGAAGATCGACTCGGTTGTCCTGCTTTAACGTTGGGACAAAAGCGAGACAACCGAGTCACTCTTTTCCTCCAACTTTATTTTGTTTCGCTCCACCGCTAAAAAAAATTGTCTCTCTTCTGCACCAACTTTATTTTGTTTCGCTTTACCACTGAAGAAGATTTGTGTTCCCTTTGCTCCAACCGTTTTTATGTTTGACTTTTCTATGACAACAATATTAACTTTCCTTTTGCTCTAAGCGCCTCAATTACGAAAAAATATTTGTTATTATTATTATAATAGTCAGCATTTTTCAAAAGTAGTTTGAGTTTATACAATTTTTTTGCATTATTTTTTTAAACTTCTCTCTTTTATCTTGACTTTAAACACAATTTTTTTTTTATCGTTAAAATTTCATGAAAAATTATAATATTCCATGCTTTAGCTAATATAAACATGACCCATTTTTCTGGGTAGTGTTTGTATTTACACTATCATGGTATTTTTACCTCCGTGTTCGTTTCATACACAATTCATAAAAGGAAGGTGTCGTTTCTTGTAATAAACGTGGCCACTCAAAACGTGTATGAATAACAATAATTCAGGGCGGTATCAGTTTAAAATTTGTTGCTACTCGAGAATATTTGCCAGTTAAGGACCAAAAACTATAATATATTGCAAATAGAACGATAGGTAATAAGAGGGAACTTTTGCATCAATCTGAATACTTTTTCATATGATGCTTTATGGTGCGAGCATGTGAAGCTTAAGAGATTAGCAACTTTATCTGAATAAACGAAGAAAAGAGATTTTACATTGAATCTAAGCAAGTGGTTCACTGAATTTTAGAAACTGGTTTACTCAATTTTAGCAAGTTGCTGTAACGATCGAAATAAGAAAAATTCATTTTTGGGTACATTTTTACGTAATCACATGAGATATCTACAGTTTACATGTATATATAGAATCGTAATTATGCATAATTAGAATACAGGGGTGGAAATATCTTATTAATTATTATTAATACAGCGCATATGAAAATCTGATGGTAATAAATATAATAAAACCCAACTATAAATCTAAATATCGCTCGCTTCTCGCTGATACTGAAAGTTTGAACTGTCCTTATGCACAGTGTGTCCCAAAAATAATCGAACTTTATAGTTAAATCATACAAAATGCAGCGCCATCTATTGAAAATTTGCAGCATCAAAAAGATACTTTCATCCTCTTTCAAACGCACCTAAATCCATGTAATTCGGATGACAGATGTGAAAGTTGCAGCCACTTCACTAAAAGAAAAAGTGTGCTAATGTTACAAAACAAAAATGGAACAAAGAGCAAATATAAAATTTTGTGTTAAATTTGAAAAAAAATTTGCTGAGGCATACGAATTGATGAAAATAGTTTATGGTGATAATTTTATGAGTCGTACTCAAGTTTATACATGGTTTACACGATTTTAAAATGGCCGTGACGATTTAAATGATGATCCAAGACCTGGACGACCAGAAGCATCAAATCGTGTTGAGTTAGTGAAAAAAGTACGTAAAATAATCGCTATCGATGCAAATTTCACTGTGAGAATGCTGGCAGAATAATTAAATTTATCTTACTGTACAATCTACACGATATTAACTGAATATTTGGGTAAAAGAAAGGTCTTTGCACGTTTTGTTCCACGTCAGTTAAATGCACCACCTCATAAGACCAAAAAAGTCAACGAATTTATGATGAAAAACAGATTTGTGTCATGGACTACCCTCCGTATTCGCCTGATCTATCACCATGTGACCATTTTCTGTTCCCAAAACTAAAAACTGCAATGAAAGGAGCTTTTTACGATGACGTTCCAACCATTCAATCAGCTGTGACACAGGTGCTAAAGAACATCCCAAAAACCGAGTTTAAAAAGTCTATGGATAAATTGGTTGATCGTTCCAAACGTTGTATTGAGTCTAATGGAACCTATTTTGAATAAATAATAACTTTCAAAGATAATATAATGTGTATCTTATTCTATATCCAAAAAGTTCGGTTATTTTTGGGACACACTGTGTATATACTAGCTGGTAAAATATATCACTGCTTGTAAGGAATATACGAGGTCTGTCCGGAAAGTATCGGGCCTACCTTTATATCTCCGCGCCATAGCTTGCTGGCATCTGCCGGAAGTATAGTTCATGCGCAGCGTCTCTTTGTTTACAAAGCTATTTTTGAGTTCGGCGGATTTTGTGATTGTTAAAAATGACTGAAAAACAAGATCAACGAATTTGCATCAAATTTTGTTTTCAACTCGGAAAAACGAGTTCGGAAACTATTCAGATGATGCAGAAGGCCTTTGGGAATGAGCGTATGAGCAAAACACGAATAAAAGAGTGGTATAATCATTTCAAAGGAGGCCGCACTTCTGTTGATAGTGATTCTCGTTCTGGCCGACCTTCAACGACAAAAACATTGGATAATATTGAGCGGGTGCAACTTGCGATTGAAGTTTATCGTCGATTAACTGTTCGTGAACTAGAAAATGATCTCGGAATACCGAAAACTACTGTTTGGGAAATTTTGAACAAGATTTTAAGAATGACTCGCGTGTGTGCGGTGACTGGCTTCTTTACCACGATAACGCGCCAGCGCATTCATCAAATCTTGCGCAACACTTTCTGAGTAAACACAGTATCACATTCCTTCGACAACCTCCGTACAGTCCCGACATAGCCCCCTGTGACTTTTGGCTGTTTCCGAAACTCAAAAAACCACTCAAAGGACAGCGATTCGATGACAAAACGACGGTTGAAAATAATGCGAAGAGCGTACTCAAGGCCAACCCTAAAAGTGAGTTCTAGGGCTGTCTCGGGAAGTGGAAACATCGCTGGAACCGTGTTATAACGTGTTATAACGCCAGCGCGGAGATATAAAGGGAGGCTCGATACTTTTCGGACAGACCTCGTATAGTGATACATCGAATACTGTAGGTGCCCTGAATTTGGCCATTGAAGGATCAAAAATGTAGAGGGCCCCGAGGAAGTGTATCGAAATTAACGTTTAAGGTACAATTTCCTCTAATAAAAAATGAAGTAAATTATTTTGAAACTAGATTGAAGTATGCAGTTCATTTTTTTACTGATATTCAGAAAATATTACTAATATTCGGTAATTCCATTGTTGCGTGTGGTAAAACTTACAAGAAAGAGTGCATTATTTATCATTTTGTCCTCTGAGGGTACATTTATTGATTCAGACTGGCAATTTGTGCTATTTTCTATTTTTTGTGCAAAATTCAGTTTCTACATGCTTACGTCTAAAATATAAATAAAATTATTATATGTATAAAAATGTGAGAGAAGATAAGGTACATACAGCACAGAAAAAACAAAATGTTATTTTAACCCTGGATGTGGTGTTAAATTAACTTGCAACAAATTTTATCCAAGGTATGTTATTTTAACACTAAAATTGGTATAGCAACACCTTAGCAGCATATATAAAATTTCAACAACTTAAATTTGGATAACACCCTTAGTAAATTACACTCAACATACATTACACTTTGTTTTTTCTGTGAAATGGACGTAAATCATAGTTGATAATGGATTATCACTTTTTCTTTCCCGTTGCCAGACGTTTCTTCACGATCGCTGTCTTCAGTCTGACCGAAAGGGATACGTGATAGTATCCCTTTCATAAGGTAGTCACAGAAAAAGAAGTGTTACGATTAACCAGTTGACTGGTTGGGTAGTAGGATTACTAGTTTTTTTGGTTATATTAAACGAAAATTAAGTCGATATAAGTAGCGTTTTAATTGATTTTACTAGTTTTTCAGTTAATTTTGCCAGAAATTAACTAACTAGTAATCCAAGTCATTTTTAGTCAAGCCATAAAAATTCCATTCGTATCCCAAAAAAACAGACTGCCATTTCATTTCCGAAGTCGGACACGGAAAAAATAATTTGTCATAATTTACATTCAATGTCATTAACAATAGTTATCGAAACATTCTTTAACTGTAAAAAGTTTGACCGTCACCAAAAATTTCAACAATGATTTTCGATCTCATCAATGAAAAGTACCTTTTAGAAAAAATAATTTAATTACACCACTAAATACAATTTTTTTCATTCGACACTTCCACATGGAATGCGTGCTTTCAACCAACTGCCAAACAATAAATTAGTGTTAAAATTACATGTAATCTTAGAATATTCACCAATAGTGAATGAATGACCATCTATGTAGATATCGCTGTCGCTCTCTATTTGTATGAGAACCAAATTACCTATCTAACCAGCCTCGTATACGCGCTACAAATGAAATGATGCCATGTCTTCAAACATCGAATAAGATTTTTACATTCTCATCATGGATGAGAAGGTATTGGTTTTATGTGTAAAATGACTTTCGAAATTTTCATCAAATCTTTACGTTTTGAGACCCCCTGAGTCAGAAAAAAACGGTTTTTACGAAAGTGTCTGTCTGTCTGTAGTAGGTCTTTTTCTGAAAAAATCAAAAATTTCAATACTGGTTTTTGATAGTGCTCATAAATCTCTACGAATTATCCTGATAACATTTTTTAATTAAATCAAAATTAGAAATGTTACAGCATATTCAAATTCGAAAAAATGAATCAATATCAAAATTCCATTTTCCACTTAAATTATACGAGATACGAAAAAACGTTATGATACAATATTATTTTCTACATAAAGACCTACAAATTTGAATTGTAACATTTTTTCATAAGATGCATATTTTTCTTTTTAATTTAAAAAAAAACTATTGAAAATCCAAAATTCAATTTTTTAACAATAATATGTGAAATACGAAAAAACGTAAGGATACAAAGTTGTTCGTTTCAAAAAGATCTACAAATTTTGTTTTACACAGTTTCTGAAAAAACATATATTTTTCGTTTCAATTCCAAAAAATACGATTAAAATTTAAAAATTCAATTTTTTAGACAAAATATGTAAGATACAATAAAAACGTTTAGATAGGAAATTTTTTGCCTAAATAAGGTCTACAAATTCTCATTGAGACATTCCGGGACAGGATGTATATTTTATGTTTTGATTTTTAATATTAAAAAAAATCGATTTTTTTCACCAAAATATGTGAGATACGAAATAAGCGATATTCTGCAAAATCGTTTCCTTAAATAAAGTCTACGATTTTTTTTTCTTTTTGAGAGATTTGGAAGAAAATAAATTATTTTAACCATGTAATTTATTAAAAGGTTACTGAAATGTATACAGAAAATCGAACGCGAAGCGCGAGCGTCATGATGAGAATGTGTTCCTTAAGGCTGATAGAGCCTAAAGTAAATGGAATTACCTGTTTCATTTAAATTCAAAAAGAAATTGAGTGACTTTGAGAAAATGTGTAATTCACATCATCTGCAATATTATTATAAAACTGATTTGAGCTTCAGTATCAAATTATAATAAATAAACTTTAATGTATGTGAAGAGCACAAGAACGAGCGCGAAGCGCGAGGTCCAGAAAGAACGGAGTGCGAAGCGCGATGATCAAATCGCGCGCCCTAGGCGCGCTTAAACGTGCGAGCGAAGCGCGCGATGAGAATGTGCCCGCGAAGTGGGCAGATTTTTTAAATTAAAAAGAAAAATATGCATCTCATGAAAAAATGTTACAATTCATATTTGTAGGTCTTTATGTAAAAAATAATATTGTATCATAACGTTTTTTCATATTTCGTATAATTTAACTTGAAAATGCAATTTTGATATTGACTTTTTTCGAATTTGAATATGCTGTAACATTTCTAATTTTGATTTAATCAAAAAGTGTTGTCAGAATAATTTGTAGAGAATTATAAGCACTATCAAAAATCAGTATTGAAATTTTTGATTTTTTCAAAAAATTATTTTCAAAAACACAAAAGTAGTGCTCAATCCCTCAATTTTGATTGGATGTGGCTGGTTAACGAACTTGTCCTTACTTTTTCGGCTCCGATAAAGTGTACCAAAGCTCAATTCAATCTGATAATTTTATCGAGAGTTATGCCGCACACGACCTACTACAGCCAGACACTTTCGTAAAATCCGTTTTTTCTGACTCAGGGGGTCTCAAAATGTAAAGATTTGATGAAAGTTTCGAAAGTCATTTTTCACATAAAACCAATACCCGCTCATCCATGATGAGAATGTAATAAACTTAAATGTATGCGAAGAGCACAAGACCGAGCGCGAAGCGCGACGATCAAATCGCGCGCCCTAGGCGCGCTCAAACTTGCGAGCGAAGCGGGCAGATTTTTTTGTTCATTACTCGAAAAAAAAAATTGAATAATTTTGATTTCAATATTTTTTAATTATATCAAGAACGATAGGAGATACGCAAAAGGTTATAACATTATTTATCGTATTAAGATAATTCAGCCGCAAATGTTCATTATTTACAAAAAATCTCCGATGAAAATAAAATACTTTTGTTGCTCACGTGATTCAGTTAATAGCCACTTTTAAAGTTATGTCAAGTAATTTATAGGACTTGTAGATGTAAGAAAACAGTAGCTAGTTCGTAGTGAAATGAGCTGAACGATGCGGAAAGCTGTGATGCTGAGAGACTGAAGGAGAAAAGAAATGTTGAGTTGGGATCAAAGAAATGGAAAAGCGGAGGAGTTCTTCCGTGAAACGAGGGCAATCGTCCGTGAGGAAAGAAATTGGCGCAGAAAGTTTTAATCGTTAATTACGTCAAGTGACCCAGTAAAGATGTAGTTCCTGGCATGATTTGAGTAAAGGTGCACACTACTGGGTACACGATGTGGACTAACACCTAAATGTGGATTTCCAAGCTTGATGTTGTAAAATGAAAAGAGAGAGAAACTTTCTGGACACGTAGGGACAATGCATTCGCTTTAGCGAGTCTGTCTAGCGTAATGACGCCACAAGTTTGGTACATCACGCGCAAACTGTCTGCTGGTCTGTACCGAGTTTCGAAAAGAGTTAGCCATTTCCAGCGACCGGAGTTAAACTTTATTTGCTCTCTTTTTAAGCTCCCAGGGATTTTGTTTTGTAGCTCGCTGCAGGTGTTGCAGTACCTGAAAAGAATGGAATTATCTGACTGGTAAATACCGTTCCAAATAGAAGAGAGATCCATTTTTAAAATATAATATAACCTGTCCAGCTTTCAGTTCATTTTCTGGAAATTCTTGAGTTTCTGTCGAAAAATACAATCTCTGCCGCTTTCTGTTTGGCCCATAATATAGAGTAAAGCCTAAGAAAGCTAAACGTGACCAAACGAGTGCCTACTCCTATGAATTCAAGTGTCTTTTTAAAGAAAAAAATCTGCCCGCTTCGCGGGCACATACTCATCGCGCGCTTCGCACTCGGTTCTTCCTGGACCTCGCGCTTCGCGCTCGGTCTTATGCTCTTCGCATACATTTAAGTTTATTTCTTATAATTTAATACTAAAGCTCAAACCAATTTAATGATATCAAAGATGATGTAAATTACTCATTTTCTCAAATCCACTAAAATTTCTTTTTCAGTTTAAGTGAAACAGGAAATTGAATTTACTTAAGGCTCTATCAGCCTTAAGGAACACATTCTCATCATGGCGCTCGCGCTTCGCGCTCGATTTTCTGTATACATTTCAGTAACTTTTTAATAAATTACATGATTAAAATAATTTATTTTCTTCAAAATCTTTCAAAAAGGAAAAACAATCGTAGACTTTATTAAAGGAAACGATTTTGCAGAACAACGCTTATTTCGTATCTCACATATTTTGGTGAAAAAAGTCGAATTTTTGGAATTGAAACGAAATATATATGTTTTATCAGAAACTGTGTGACACAAAATTTGTAGATCTTTTTGAAACGAACAACTTTGTATTCTTACGTTTTTTTCGTATTTCGAATATTATTGTTAAAAAATTGAATTTTGGATTTTCAATAGTTTTTTTTTTTAATTAAAAAGAAAAATATGCATCTTATGAAAAAATGTTACAATTCAAATTTGTAGGTCTTTATGTAAAAAATAATATTGTATCATATCGTTTTTTTGTATCTCGTATAATATAACTGGAAAATGGAATTTTGATATTGACTTTTTTCGAATTTGAATATGCTGTAACATTTCTAATTTTGATTTAATCAAAAAATGTTATTAGTATAATTTGTAGAGATTTATGAGCACTTTTAAAAACCAGTATTGAAATTTTTGATTTTTAGAAAAAATTATTTTCAAAAACACAAAAGTAGTGCTCAATCCCTCAATTTTGATTGGATGTGGCTGGTTAACGAACTTGTCCTTAATTTTTCGGCTCCGATAAAGTGTACCAAAGCTCAATTCAATCTGATAATTCTATCGAGAGTTATGCCGCACACGACCTACAGACAGACAGACAGACAGACAGACAGACACTTTCGTAAAACCCGTTTTTTCTGACTCAGGGGGTCTCAAAACGTAAAGATTTGATGAAAATTTCGAAAGTCATTTTTCACATAAAACCAATACCTTCTCATCCATGATGAGAATGTAAAAAGAATTTACTTTTCTGAACACATTTAAATATAAAATTAGCTGCCCAAGTTTTTAAGATAAACAAAACTATCATTGGTTACCTAAATTTTGAGATCGTAGTAGCGTATTTATCAATTTATTGCAAATAAATATTTCTTCGTTTTATAACCTTTGATACATTTTTTACCTTTTCCTTGCGATTATTGACGAAAATATGTGGAATACCGAATACGAAAATACTAATCAAACTTACATTCAATTAAAAATTCATTAATAAATTTTACCCAAGAAGGTAACAATAATAATATAAAATTCAATGAAAAAAATATTCAATGAGGATTTTTGATAAAGAATCACGATAATTTCAGGATAAATTTAAACATATATATAATAGAGCGTTTTTTAAACATGTGAAACGTAGCGATTTAGAAAATTTGATTGATATTAGGTTCCTAGATTCAACAAATTCATGGTCAACATAATGGAAATTTTGACTTAAAAATCTGGAAAATCTGGAAAATAAGGTCACTTTTAGAGTTTTTTGGGCTTGCACTGAGAAAAATATATCTTAGTTTCTTCTTTTTTTTAGGTGAAATTCTCCTATAATTTATGGCATTTTAACCCCAGAAAATCCTTATAGAACATTTTCATATTTTTTATCGGACTTCACTTACCATCGGAAATTGTGCTATAAAATAGGGGGCTTTTTTCGAAAAAACATCATATAATTTCCTACTCAAATGTCTAATTAATACTTTTTCAAAACAGTAAAAGATCACTGTTTTGATTCCGGAATTTTTACTGTTTTTTATCGGACTTTTTCCCGTAATTGGAACACTAAAAAGTCCATATAAATTTGTCAGAATTTTTCCTCTTTTTTGGCGGACTTTTTCCTTTTTTTTATCGGACTTTGTCGACGCAAAAAAGAGCAAAAATTTATTTTCCCTTTTATCAACCCCTTTCTCCTTCTTTCCTCTTCACTTTACAACGTGTCTACCTTCATTTTTCTACTTATCATTGACAACCTATGTGAAAGGAGAAATTATTCAGATTTTTATTATCATGCACAATTATGAAACAATGTTAGTAATTATATTAGGAGATTTGAACATTTATGTGGTAAAATTGAAGAAATCTGAAAATAATTCTGCTCCAAGCTGGGTTCGAACTAATGCACGGAGTCGTGTATAGTTGATGCCATCAGTCCGAAAAAAACCAGTAAAATCTGCCTTGAACTTGAGGTTTTAATTCCGATCATTTATCGGAAATCTGAAGGACCATAGAAAGTCCCATAATTTATCGGACTTTTTTTAGATTCAGTTACTGTACATATTTTCTGTAAGTAAAGTACTATTTCCGTCAAAATTTTATTAACAACTTTCCTATAAAAAAAGTAAATACTTTCATTTTTATCCTCTTATTTCACTTTCGCAATAGTATATACTTCTTTTCAACTAGCAAATTTTTCTATTGTCTACACCCTGAGGTAGAATTCCTGTAAAAAAGAGGAAAAATTCAGACATATTTTTCTCAGTGTGGAAAGACTAATCTTTTATATTTTTTTCTAATTGTACTTGAAAAGCTCTATAAATTATTTTTATTACATTATTTAATCAGATTATAATATTAACAAATCTAGATGATTTCAAAACTTGAAAAAAATCAATAATTGTTTATTTTACTCGTCAAGGGAATGATTGATAGTGTTATGCAGACAATAAATAATTTTCCTACACTAAATGGACGCTTTTCATCCCATACGTAGTTAGTTAATTTTGCACACACACTGCTCAACACGCATTAAGTTACAAATCATTAAATTAAACTTTTATCTAATATTACAGAGAGAAAAATAGCACCTGATCATAATGACTAGGAATAATTTAGTTGGAAAAAAAAGTGACTGTAACGAGGGAGACTTGTTGTTGCTACTTGACCCAAGGCTACAGTAACATGATTTTCATAGCGCCTCCTTTGATAATCCGATTTTCGGTACCTGTAGAGCGGGTTGAAACTACGATTTTCAACCCTAGGGTTGAAAGTCGCTGTTTCAACACGCTCCACAGTTACAGCCAATCAGATTCTCAAAAGAGTTGCTATGAAAAATAGTATACATTACTCGAAACAAAACACAGCGAAAGCATTTCGTGTGATTGCAGCCCTCGTTTCACTCGGGCAGCAAACTTCACACTCATGCAATCGCTCTGTTTCGCCCCTTGTAATGTAATATACTATTCCACAGCAACTCTTTTGAGAATTTGTTTTGATGTAACTGAAGAGCGGGTCAAAACTGTGATTTTTAACCCTACTTTTAAAGTTTCAACCCGCTTTACAGATACCGAAAATCAGCTTTTCAAAAGAGGTGTTCTGAAAAATACAAAGTTCCACGTAGTGATTTCCCGAGTCGAAGTATGGCGCTACTTTGACGCTCTTCATACGCATATTTGTAGGAGCTACGGGTTTGAAAGTAGAAGCTGATTCAATGCAATTTTAGCCCCTCCTTAGCAAATCTTACAGGAAAAAATTTCCAATTTTTCCTGAAGTAGAGGCTATGTAAGGGCTCATGTTAACCATGACAAACCCTACTTAACCACCCCACGTTCTCCCAACGCGGACTCCGCACATTACTACGCAGACGTCACGCAAAGGACCTGATTGGTTGTTTTAAGCACGTCATTTAAAATTCTTAAAATATCATTTGTTTCTTGTTTATTATAAATAATTAATTTTATGTGCCTCCGGCGCGGAAAATCGTTTTTCCGTTACAGTTGAGAGTAACGGAATGTTGTGTATTCCGTTACAGAGGAATATAATGTAAAAATTGAACTGCGCATGCGCATATGGTCTTACAGCGGAGCAGAATCTTCTTCGTACAGCGTCAGCACCCTACTGACAAAGCCTTGTACACTTGAACTGCGCATGCTCTATTACAACAAGCTACTACTGCACAAGATCGATAAAATCAAAATGGCTGGGACTAGTCGCAAAATATCAAGTTTAATGATTAGCGCCGCAAACAACTACAATACTAGATTAGATTCGAGTGTACGCATAAAAACTCGTATACGCACCGAAGTCACATAAAATAGAATACGTGCCACAATGCACACAATTCGGGAAATTACGAGACTCGCGACAATGCTCGCAGGACTGATCGCGCCTCGGCTTCGTCTCGGCTTTGCCTCAGCTACGTATCGACTACGCATCGGCTATACCTCGACTACGCCTCACTTGCGCCTTGGCTTCGATCTCCTGCGAACATTGTCGCTCGTCACGCAATAACTCTCATTGTGCGCCTAGGCACGTAATATACTAAACTCTTCGGTAAAAAAAGAATTGCAATGACAAAGGTTAATTTTATTTACAGAATAGTAATTTGATTATTCAATATTTTTCTCAGGATTTCTTAATTTCAATATAATAGTTGGTTATATAATTCAAAATATCACTATTTATAATAAACAAAAATAAACATTGTACTTTTAGAATTTGAAATTGCGCGGTGAAAAGAAACGAATCAAGCGCTTTGCATGGCGTGTGCATAATTCGTTTCAAAAACTCTAATTAACGTATTTTAACCGTTGATTACTGTTCGGAGTGTGTAATACCCTAGCAAAATTTGGATCTCAATGTGAAATGATTGTTTGGAATAAAAAAATTCAAGATATTTATTTATTCATGTGTACTTATTTAATTTTTAAATTTAATTCTCCTCTCATCAACTCTAAAATAATGAAATATCATATTAAGTCAAAATTTTGCTGGTGTGGTGCACAACCAGAGCTTTAATGGAAAATTAAAGTCTGAAGTAACTTTCAGAAAAGCATTCTGAAGTGTAAATTAAAATATTTCCAAAATGTACATTTATTGCGAGAAAATAATTATTAATTTTTATATTTTCCATAATCTGGTAACAACATTTGAATAACATTATTCCTCAAACATCAAATTATGTTATATGTATATGGAAGTGACAAGCATACAACTATATTGCAATTGAAAATAATAAAAAATTATTTTTTCATTTTTTTAAAAGTAAATTGTTTTATTGTAAAAATGTACAATTCAGAAATGGAGGAGCGTTTAAGGAGAAATTAGGGACAGTATAAAGATTGCATAGCGTTAAAACAGGACTCAATATATTATTGGACTTATAGAGGTTTAAAGGAGATGGTAATCACAAACGTAGTATTACACTGAAAGAAATTTATCGTGAATACAGACAATTTTCTGGTTATATTAGCAAAAGAGTTTGGCTGTCTCAGATACAGCTAAACTGTATGGGTGTTTCATAAAAACAGTTATAGTTGAAGGGATACTACTGCACCAGTAATATATTTTCAATACACACATCCAAACTGATATGGCTGCAACAGATGAAACATGGTTATGGTTCCTTTAGCCAAATTCTGTTTTTGAAAATCAGATCAACTTCAAACAGACGCTTGTCTGCTAGTGATGCGTAGTAGTTTCAGAGGTTAGGGTTAAGTAAACTATTATATCAGTGGTTGATTATAAATCTAAAAAAAAAAAATTAAATCGATACTAGCAATACGTGTTCTGTTTGCATGATCACATACGATCACTCTGCAAAAGTTTGAACGCACACCAATATACATCCTTGAAACAATAGTATATTACATTACAAGGGGCGAAACAGAGCGACTGCATGAGTGTGAAGTTTGCTCTGCCCGAGTGAAACGAGGGCTGCAATCACACGAAATGCTTTCGCTGTGTTTTGTTTCTAGTAATGTATACTATTTTTCATAGCAACTCTTTTGAGAATCTGATTGGCTGTAACTGTGGAGCGGGTTGAAACAGCGACTTTCAACCCTAGGGTTGAAAATCATAGTTTCAACCCGCTCTACAGGTACCGAAAATCGGATTTTCAAAGGAGGCGCTATGAAAACCATTTTTTTTTGCTAAATCAGCATAACAGTCGATGGATAATACAATCAAAAGGACATTTATGAAAGTTTCCTGAGCTGATAGCTAATTTAAAGACATGTTATTAGCTCAACTAGTATTTGTTAATTTTTTATTCATTCTTATTAACACACAAAATAATATAACTGAAGTAAGGAGATTTTCTTTCTAATTTGCATAGAAATTCTCTAACAAACTCGGTTAGGTAGAAACACAATACCATTTCTTTCAGTGTAGGGGAATGACCTCTATTGTAGGGGCTATAACTTTGTAGAATCAAAATAGAACGAAAATATTTCGAAGAGCGGTAAAGTAGAAGCTAGTAATAGATAGTATAACAAGGAGTCGCAAAGTAGAGGTAAAAGTTCTACTTGGAGCGGTAAAGTCGCGCCATATTTCGACTCGGGATTTATACACTTGATTTTACATAACCTTATAGTTGATACTTACATATAGTGACTGTGACTACCGAGGGGCATCTCACTCTGGAGTCAAATAAAATCGTACGAACGTTGTTGGTCTTTGTTTGACGATTTTGTATGATTTCATACGACGTCAACGCTAAACACTTGACTTCCAATTTTTGAGATCGTGTGCATTCAGCGCGTCAAGTTCGACACGTTAAACGCGTGAATTCACAATGAAATCGGCTGAACTTGACGATCTCAAGCGCTGAGTACAAGCGTTATAAGGGACGTAATGTACTGATTTCACGTTAACTACACTGAATTGTTGACTTTCGCTTACGATATCAAACGTTAGGCATAGTAAGATCAAACGACTCAGAACGACTAAAAGTTTCAAACATACCTATTTACAAAATATTTTTAATTTATCAATTATTTAGCATCCTGTCGCATCGATACAAATATATTGTACATTGCAAAATTTTTTCTTAATTTCATAATCACCACTAAGTTTAGCTTTTCTCAAATATCCGTTTTCGAAGGAGAAATATGAAATTGATTTCAAAGCCTATTTATTTTATTGAACCATATATATCTTATCAATGATTTTATTTATCAATTCACACTCATCTAAAATAATTTGTGACACCAAACGATTACATTTCAAAACTCGATTCAGTTGAAAAAAAGCCATGAATATTTCAATCTTACTGTGGCGCAGGTCAGAAATTTAATATTTTTGTTGTGGTTTTTAGTAGTTTTCTTGAAAAATCATTTTCTTTTCTATGGTAAAACAGTATCGTATTTTCGAAGATTTTGGTGTATTAATCACATAATAAAAATTAATTACGTACAGAATGAGAAGAATTTTTGAAAAATAGTTTTAAAATGTACAAAAACATATATTTATAATTAGAGATTGACCATACCGACATCCAGATTACTTTTGCGTAAATCATTAAATCTTATGTCAATAATCGAGACCTAACAATCACTAATCCAACGTCACTTAACTGATAAGGAAAATTTTATTTATGCGATAAGGAAATGGCCATCGTCTTTCTTAACTTATAAAGCAGTAATCTAACGCAACTTAACTGATTTTTGTCCATTCCTTTGTCGCATAAATATATTTTTCCTGATCATTTAATTGACGTTAGATTCGGGTAATTACGAGACTCGCTGAAAATGCTCGCAGGACTGATTGCGCCTCGGATTCGTCTCGGCTTTGCCTCAGCTACGCCTCGACTACGCCTCACCTAAGCCTCGAATATGCCTTGGCTTTGATCTCCTGCGAGCATTGTCGCTCGTCGCATAATAACCCTCATTATGCGCCTATACTGAGAGAAATCCTATTAGTTGTACTGACTGAAAGGTCACAACTATTTATTTATAGTAAGCAGTACCAAAAATTTTGTAAAACTTACCAATACTCAAAAGTCTATGAAACTAAGTATGCTACTAGTTTTTTTTTGGTAAAATTGATCAAATTCATTTAGTTTGGGAAAAGTAATTATTTTATTTCCATATGTAATATTTCGTGTAATTATAAATATTTGATCATAGTAAACTTCCAGAAATAATTGTACAGATGAATTAGATTTTTCCTGCTTATCAATTGTTTTGAATCGTTTGAAAATCGTCATATACATCGATTACTTAAAATTTTGCTTTTGTTATTCATCAAAATGAGAAGAATTAAATCATGGTAATTTTAAAGTATAATTGTAAACTGTTGTCCAGTTTGTGATGAAAAATATGTCAACAATTATCATCCTTTGTTACATTTTGAAAAAACATAATTAAAAAAGTTTTTCTCCTAAACAATTATAACCTAAGAAAGTTTCCATCGACTTTAACCGAAATAAAATAGATAGAATGATGAATTTAACATTTTTTTCAAAGCTGGTATTATTATTTTAATCATGTACGGATGAAAAAATTCATCAGTTTTTAATTAAGATATTGAACACGAAATGCTTTCGCTGTGTTTTGTTTCGAGTAATGTATACTATTTTTCATAGCAACTCTTTTGAGAATCTGATTGGCTGTAACTGTGGAGCGGGTTGAAACAGCGACTTTCAACCCTAGGGTTGAAAATCATAGTTTCAACCCGCTCTACAGGTACCGAAAATCGGATTTTCAAAGGAGGCGCTATGAAAATACTTTTTCATCCAAACGTTTTTTATGTATCTCATATATTTTGTCTAAAAAATGGAATTCTTGAATTTTAATCGTATTTTTACATTCTCATCATGCATGAGAAGGTATTGGTTTTATGTGAAAAATGACTTTCGAAATTTTCATCAAATCTTTACGTTTTGATACACCCTAAGTCAGAAAAAACGTTTTTTACGAAAGTGTCTGTCTGTCTGTCTGTCTGTAGTAGGTCGTGTGCGGCATAACTCTCGATAGAATTATCAGATTGAATTGAGCTTTGGTACACTTTATCGGAACCGAAAAAGTAAGGACAAGTTCGTTAACCAGCCACATCCAATCACAATTGAGGGATTGAGCACTACTTTTGTGTTTTTGAAAATAACTTTTTGAAAAAATCAAATTTCAAAAAAACGTAAGGATACAAAGTTGTTCGTTTCAAAAAGATCTACAAATTTTGTCTCACACAGTTTCTGATAAAACATATATTTTTCGTTTTAATTCCAAAAAATACGATTAAAATTCAAAAATTCCATTTTTTAGACAAAATATGTGAGATACAAAAAAAACTTTGAGATGAAAATTGTTTGGCTAAATAAGGTCTACACATTCTTATCGATAAATTTCTCGACAGGATGTATATTTTATGTTTTAATTTTTAATATTAAGAAAATTCGATTTTTTTTCCCAAATATATGTGAGATACGAAATAAGCGTTGTTCTGCAAAATTGTTTCCTTAAATAAAGTCTACGATTGTTTTTCTTTTTGAGAGATTTGGAAGAAAATAAATGATTTTAATCGTGTAATTTATTAAAAAGTTACTGAAATGTATACAGGAAATCGAGCGCGAAGCGCGAGCGTCATGATGTGAATGTGTTCCTTGAGACTGATAGAGCCATAAGGTACGTAGTTCGTTCACGAAAAATAGACCTCAGGCAAAAATAGATAATTTTGCTTTCAAGAATAGCAATGTTATTATTGAAGGGCTGATTTGAAAGAGAAAAGATTATTTTTCATGAAAAAATATGAGACGCAAAAAAATGATTTTATTAATAAATTTGATTTTTGCCCAAACTTATTTTCTTAACGGTTCGAGCCAAATTTTTAAAAATTATGCGATTCTTATAAATCACGGTTGATTTTTTTAGGAAAAAGATTCTCTACAATATGACCGTTTTCTATTTTTGAAATTGAATTAATTATTATCAAATACAGGAATTTGTTTATAAAAATTTTGTTTTGAAAAATTGTTTTTTTATCATTTCAGCCATCAAAGAATTCATTTTCAAAAATTGAAAACGATCATGTTGTAGAGAATCTTTTTCCTAAAAAAATGAACCGTTATTCATTAGAATCGCATCATTTTTTAAAATTTGGCTCTAAGCGATACGAAAATAAGTTTGGGCAAAAATAAAATTTATTAATAAAATTATTTTTTTGCGTTTCATATTTTTTTTTCATGAAAATTAATCTTTTCTCTTTCAAATCAGCCCTTCAATAATAATATTGCTATTCTTGAAAGCAAAATTATCTATTTTTTCCTGAAGTCTATTTTTCGTGAACGAACTACCTTAAGTAAATTAAATTTCCTTCTTCACTTGAATTGAAAAAGAAATTGAGTGATTTTGAGAAAATGTGTAATTCACATCATCTGTAATATTATTATAAAATTTTTTTGAGCTTCAGTATCAAATAATAAGAAATAAAGTTAAATGTATGCGAAGAGCATAAGACCGAGCGTTAAAACTATAACGTTTCATAGAATGAAGTTATTAACCAAAACCTGTGAGAAAGTATCGAAATGAAGGTATAGCTTTTACTACTAGTGACGGAATTATTAGGCAAAAGTTGAATGATAGTCACGAAATGAGGGTATAGCTTTCATCATCAGTGATGGCAATGCTCTCAAATCCAAAAAGAATTATATTATTTATTCTATACTTGATCTGCATAAAAACTACTAAAATCCACATTTATATTAAACTGATATTGGTAGACATTAATTGACAACATTTACTAATTATTTTGGTTTACCATAAAAAAGGTACTTTCAGCCATTAAATTTCTCTTCATGTACTCCATGGGGTTGGCACTCTGCCAAGATGTTTGAGACACAATCTCAGTAGTTCTAAAACCTCTTCGAGATTGCGCTACCATCGATCAGAGACATATTGCGCTTGTTCATCTGTTTGGAATCGGCGAAACTTCAATTGGCGCCGTTAACCTACTTGATTGTTTAGAAGTAGCTTACTTTCTAAAATCAATACAAGTATACTTATGTATACTGAATTTAATATAAGTGCATATTATTTTCCATATACATATATACTACATTCATTATACGTCGGTATATTAAATTCAATATCATGTCGTGTATACCTGCCTCCAATACATGAATACTAGATTTAATACAGCTTTTTCTAATAGTATATAGTGTAAAAATATAAAAAAATACATACATTTGGAAAATTAATTGAAAATGCCATATTAAATACGTCCTAGCAAAACATTGTTTGAAAATACTTATTTCACATTTTTGCATCTGACATTTGACCAGTAGTGACTTTTTAATAGATTAGTGTTGAATTTTCCGGGTATAATATCACTATCCTGTGAGAAATAGTTCATTCTTGAGCCAATATTGTTATTTGAGAACTACGAGCGTTACTAGTTGATACTTGGTACTGGTAGTCAGTAGTGATTTTTAAATTTCTTATCCGCATATATGGATTGTCTTATTTCCTATTAGATACAATTACAATAATAGCAAATAATATAGAATGCTGTTGACTCAAGATAGTTAGCTATCCTGGGAATGGAATCTTTTCCTTGAAATATTTACATTCAGAAATCCTTACAACGTTTAAGATTCTAAACTAGCTTGATATTAAGCTTGAGTTTTGCAGAGATGGAAGTAGCATACGGTGCTCCATACGGACGGGTGAGATTCTCGTTTTTTGAAAGAGCACGTTCCTGAAACAATAGGAGACCCTCGAGACAAGCGACGTATCTCGGGAAAGCTCTTTCGCATAATGAGGCTGGCCTCATTTCTCTTAGGATCCAGGGGTGCTGACGAGGGGTTACCCTTTGCAAGATAAGATTCTGATTCTTGAGAAAGCACACTAGTTATCAAGTGGGAGATTCAAGATTTACGCCATTTTTTCTGACATATTAAGTGACTAAGCATTTTTTCCAGATGCTTAAATTTAGGTATAATTGTGAGTCTTATAGTGAAAAAAATATTGTGTTAAAATTCGCTATTTGCAGCTGGCTTGTATCGTGCTTCTTATTATTGTCAGATTGATTAATCTGAGAGTAGGAGTGCGTTGGTCATTTTGACCGCTGGTTTTATACATGTGTTACAAATGTGATTTAAACACGTCAATTGTAACATTCTTCTGTCAAGCTATTGTCACTGGAGGTTCGTCTCGATTTATTCACGTAGTGGGATGGCTATTCGTAAACTTCAAATTTTTTAACCAACGTTCGAATTAACGTAAGTTAATTTGTACGCCTATTCTCAGGTTAAAGGGCTGAACTGAGCTAAATTTAAGCTTTAAATTAAAAATTATTATTTCTGTTGTGTGGTAGGAGAGTCGTTCGATGTAAGGATATGACGGTAGGATTCGCAAAAGAACGCCAAGTTTATCCCCAAGGAAAGATCCCACAGAAGCTCCGAATCTCTTTGACGTAGTCGAAGAAAGCACCTGTATATCGAAGTTTTCAGCCAATGCAAGAAAGCCAGCTTTTACAGTAGAACATCGCCTTGATCGTTCAAGAGAGTGGCCCTGAAGGCTATCAGCAACATAGGGATTTCTCTACTTCTCTTCCACGGCTATTAAGCGTATTGTTTCGCCCTCGGAAGCTATCCCGGACTTTACGGTGGGGCTTTATATCCCTGAAAGATAAGATTAGCATTTTCACCCTCGAACTATGTATTTTACTCTACACCAATCCTTTTCGACATTTACACTAACTGCATGTTTTCCCATTTAAATAACAGCAACATATTCAACAACAAACAATTACAGCATTTGATGAATATCAATTATTGAAAGAAAATTATTCTTTAATCCTTTTTATGTGTCTTTAAAAAATAAGATATTAAGTTGAAAAAATTGTCAAATTCTATAAGATGACCTAAAGGAGATCTATTAGCTTCTAAATGTTCATGATTAGAAAAAAAATATTCTCAAAGATATCGTTAAAATAAATAAGTAATACATAGCCATTCTTAATTTGAGTAAAATCTTACCCTATTTGGGTGAATTCTAACTGTAATGGTAATAGGATAGGTTGGATGAATTATTCAAAAAAGTTTTAAGGCTACGTAGTAATTTTCTATGGAAAATATGGCTTTATAGTAGAATTCTAATGCAAATTTTTGGAGCAAATACTGGTTTATTTATGATTATTTGTACGGGGAAAAATGTATATTCAGAATAAATATCTAGATATTTAAGCATTTCATATATTCGGTTACAATACCTAAATATTTAGCTGTAATATCTGAGATATTCATGTTAACCTGTTTCAATATTTAATCTGGTCTGAGGCAGGCTCTTCAATTATCTATTTATTTGGAAGAACTTTTAATATATCTGAACTAAATTTACCATGGAATTTCTCGATATTTGCCTTAAATGCAGTTAACTGTTTGCACGTGAGTGAAAAATATTTGAAAAAAGGTGTTAGTTCACAGTTGCACAAGGAAAAATTTATTTCTGCGATTTTCCAGTAGGCGCGCAGAGACGAACAATATTGGATGCCACTTTTTACTCGCGACTGTTACATTATCGTGAGAAGTCGAAGAAGGAAAAATGATAAACCGAGGAGTGGTGGTGGGTTTGTCCATAAATACATCAATACATGTATTCGAAATTCTCTTGTAAAGGGGACTGGAAGACGGGAGCATTCGGGAAACTCTCGAGGCGGATTCCGAGGACAAAAATGCGAAGGAACGATAAAACGAAAAATAGTTGAATATGCTAGACACGCCAAACCTTTCTATATGGAGATAGCAGATTTCAAAGCTACTGAAAGGAATATTTGTATGCGTTTGAAAAAGCAAGAAATAATTACCGAGGTGGAAAAAAATAGTATTAACCGGAAATTTAATTTAAGACATGGATGTACAAGAATTTTGAAAGTTTACGCCAAGAAAACCATTTCAAAACATCTGCCCGTGTCGCAGGCACATTCTCATCGCGCGCTTCTCTCGCAAATTTGAGCGCACCTAGGGCGTACGATTCGATTGTTGCGCTTCGCGCTCGCGCGGTCTTATATTCTACATTCAATAGGCATACATTCAAGTTTATTTCTTGTAATTTTATACTGCAGCTCAAGTCAAATTTGTAATATTATTAATGTGGATCACATTTTCTCAAAGTTACTAAATTTGTTTTTTATTTTAACTGAAAATGGAAATTCAATTCACCTGAGCCTCAACCGGCCTTAAGAAATACATTCTCATCATGACACTTGCGTTCGATTTTCTAACAAATAACATGTTAAAATAATTTATTTCCTTCCTAATATTTCAAAACAGAAAAACAATCGTGGACTTTATTAAAGCAAATGCTTTGTATATCAACGCTGATTTCGAACCCACATATTTTGTTTGAAAAATTATATTTTTGATTTTCAGTAGTGTTTTTTTGAATCAGAACATAAAATATACATCTTGTCAAAAAATGTCCTATTGAGAATTTGTAGACCTCATTCAGGAAAATAATTTTCCATCTTAACGTTTTTTTCGTATCTCAGATATTCTGTCTAAAGAATGGAATTTTAAAATTTTAATCGTATTTTTGAAATTGAAACGAAAAATATACATTTTACGAGAAATTGTATCAGACAAAATTTGTAGACCTTATTGAAGTTAACAATTTTACATTTCTAAGTTTTTTCAAAATTTCACATATTATGGTTAAAAACTTGAATTTTCAGTTTTCAATAGTAATTTTTTAACTTAAAAAGAATAATATAATCGTATTATATATCTCGTATCATTTTAATGAGAAATGAAATTTAGATATTGACTTTTTTCAAGTTTCAACTTACGGCAACTTTTCTAATTTTTGTTTGATAGAAAAATATTATGAGGATATTTGATAGAGATTTAAGAGCACTATCAGAAATTAATGTTGCATTTTTCGATTTAAAAAAAAAATTAAAACAATAAAAAATGCTCTCATTTTTACAATTTTACTCAGATTGGGCTATACTATACAGACAGGAAGGCACTTTGTTAAAAACCGTTTTTTCTGACACAGGAGCTCAATATCTGAGAGACTCAAAAAATTATTTATAAGGTTACAAATTAAAAACATATTTAGTATTTAAGAAAAACTTAAATTATATTTTATTATGGAGATAACTAAATAGTAGATTTATACATCGCTTTCCATTATTACACGGAGAAAAATAGTTGAAATAATTTTACTCAACTCTGTCGATTAAACTTGGGACATAAGGACATTTGAACATCTATTAAATCCTAGTCGGGTAAAATCAATTTGATATATACCTAATTCACCCAAATTGAATAACAATAAGCGTTACAGAGGGAATAGTAAGGAGTTGAGTAAAATGTTATCGACGACAGGGCACCAACATGCGTCAGTGGGTTAACATGAAATGTATAAGTATATCACCGACGCTTGAGGTGCTTCAAACCGTAGTTGGGTAAAATGAGCATCGGGCGTATTATTTCAACTGGCAATGGTATGCTTCTCTTAAATAAAAAAAAATTCTTACCTCGAGCCTACCAATAGTCATCCGGTACATACACAAATAACTCACAAATACATTCACACCATTCAGACGTAGCCAATCACATTTCAAATTACAAATACACTTAAACATATAACCTTACATATATAAACCTAATAACTACACTTATATACAGTACGATACGCTTTCGTCGAATCACGCACACACTCGCTTACAATGCTGAGATATAAAATTTGGAACTTTGTTATATAGTGACTGCATGAGTTATTCAGAGCTTGTGAGAGTAAGTGCCGTCAATAAAATTTTTTAGCCTTACTCAAGTAAAAATAAATCGACTTTTTTCATAAAGGATTAATAAAATATTTTTAAAAATTAATATAATTAATCAATTATTATAACTATGATTATTGATATATATAATATAATTATTAAATTACATTTAGTATACATTTTTATTATAACGACGTATGAAGTTTAGTGAAACTAAATTTTCAAATGTACATTAAAAAATTGCATTATTATTAAGAAGTATCCTGTATAAAAATATTTAAAAGAATGTTCTTTTATTTTCTGTGTTTTATATTTTCAAAATATGGGTTTTGCATTTGCGAATTCCAAATTATTATTCTGCCTGAGTAATTTATGTGATATTTCATATTTTATGTAATACACTTATCGACTTTTTTTTGTTTAAATTTTCATAATATCAATTTAATTTTAAGAATTTAAGTTTTTGAAATTAAAAATTTGTTATGTGTGCCCAAGGCGCAGATTACTTTCATTCGTTCCTGCGTGAATAGATGTAGCTGTTGGAATAAATCTTGCGATTCACGGTTTACTCAACTCTCGATTGAAGCGTAGAGTAGAATGAACGGAAAGCTCTACTATTTTTGTGATTTAATAAAAGATTGGTCTTTTATAGTTATACTACGAGTAATAATATATATATTCAAAAATTTTTAATGCACGCTTTCATACTTCACCCTACACTTCTGAATTTTACTCAACTTTGATTAATTTTCGAACATTTAATATATCACAAATAAATACAGTGATACTAAATAACTTCTAACTTGTCCTTATGTCCCAAATTTGATCGGAAGTTGAGTAAAATTACTTTAACTATTTTTCTCCGTGTATGTATATGTTTAGACATAAGTGCTTTAACACTAAGGTTAGATTTAATTTACGGCTATATAAGAAGGACATCTAATAGAAATATATAATTTATATGTTTTAATTACTATGTATCTCAAGTTGAAGATCAGATCACTTTTATTGCATAAGAACTTATTAGAATTTGAGGAAACATTAAATAAAATTTTAAAATGAATTTTTTTGACGTACTGCAAGCATCTCAACTTAGACACACTTAAATTTTGATGGGCGCGAAATATATACGCGCGTGCACTTTATGCTTTAAAAATCTAAAATATTCAACTTAAATATCAATTAAACTTATATGATATTAACGTTCGACTAATTTTCTTCATTGAAAGCAGGAAAATGACCAACCTCGGACAATCCAGATGTTTTCTTTAATTTCTTTAATGACGTTTCGATGAATACTATGTCATCCTCTTCAGATTTTACATTTGTTTAGTCTTGTATAATTCTATAGTAGTTATAAAAAAATAAAATCCTAAGAATAACAAACATAAAATTTTCATAAAATATATATGTATGTATAAATCTAAATACCTGTAATTTTTCTGTCGTATTTTTTTACACATTTCAAAGTACATATCGCCGATTGTTTTTTTAATACTTTAGTCAATCTCAATCACTACTTCTGATCACTAATGATGACTAATTAACACTCCCACTTATTATATGTCAAAGTTTTCGCAAAAAATCTAAAAAAGTCTGTACTATCTCCAAATTCACAAGTAAAAAATTCGTTTATTTTCAAGAATGTCATTTCAAAAACAAAAATTCCAACAGATCACATAATGATTTCACTAGATGTCACGACCTTATTTACAAACGTTCCTTTTGATTGAGGAAGTGGTTTTAAAAAAATTAAGTTTCAAAATACATGCTTACTACAGATATGTTGATGACACATTTTTAATTATTCCAAAGAATATGATTAAAGAAATTTTAGAAAACTTTCATTCTTATCATTCACGTTTAAAATTTACAAATGAATTAGAATTTGAAAACACACTTTTGTTTCTAAATATTTTGACGATAAAAAATAATGATGGTATCATTGAAACAAATTGGCATAGAAAACACACGTTTTTAGGTAGATATTTGAACTATTTCTCAAATCATCCTCTTAAACAAAAAATTGCAATTATTAAAAATCTAGTAGACACTGCAATACTACTGTCGCATGATAAATTTCATGAAGAAAATTTGGAAACAATTAAAAATCTTTTGATGCTTAATAATTTTCCTAAACATTTCATAAACAAACAAATAAAAAACAGAATTTTCCAACTAAAACATAAAGACAAAAATTCCTTTTTCATTCCGAAGAATAATGAAAGAGAAAAATATTACAAACGTGTAGTTTCTATTCCTTATTATGGAAACTTATCTTGTAAAATTAAAAGACAGCTAAAAGAATACAACATAACCACAGTTTTCAGAAACACATCAAAATTAGATAAATACATGAAATTAGGAAAAGATACATTGGAAAAATTCGAAATTTCGAAAAGCGGTTGGCTGACCTATTTCTGATGATCAAAGAAGGAACGGACTATGCAGCAGGCAATCAATAATACCGCTTTTTGGACATCAGCAAGTACCCTATCCACGCCAAGATCTTTTAGTTGACTTACGCACCTTACATACACGTTTCCCGTTGCCGAAATCACAATGGGGTGAACGGCGGACGATTTCATTCTCCACATTTCTGTGATTTCTTGCTTCAGCTGACCATACTTTTGGATCTTGGTTTTATAGGTCATTTGGATGTTTTTGTCAAGGGGAACAGCAATGTCTATGATCTGGACACGCTGGGCACGCATGTCCCACAAGACAATGTCCGGGCGATTTTGTACGAGGTGGTGTGTCTAGATGATCCTGTCCCAGTACAAGAGATAATGTTCATTCTCAAGAACTGCTATTGGGATGTATCGGTAGTAAGACTTCCAATCTTGTAGCTGTCCTATTTTCGAAGCTATTTTTTAGTGGATGATCCCACACACATCATTGTGTCTGCGTGTGCTCTCTTTGAGTTAGCATTCTGCAGCTATCAATGAAGGGTTTGATGGTTTCATTGGAAATTCTACTTAATCTACGGGACACAAGTTGAAAGTCTCTTCATCCACGTTCAGTTTATCTTGGACCAGGAGTCTGTCCTTGAAGAGATTTTTCCCCCACTCCATAGGAAGTTAATAGCCTTGATCTTGTTGGTTAAATGGAGACTAGTTCTTAAAATTGAGGACAAGCGTTTGGAAAAGGATTGCAAAAGACTCTCTTTCATTGTATTTTGTAGGGGACCTCACAACTGCAAGACGCCTGAGTACTTAAAGGAGTCTTTCTCTGTTATCGTTTTGACGGAAGCCTGGTCTTGATGTCCCAATTGCATGTCAACCTCACCCCTCATCAAGTGTACTTTTCGACACTTGTCCAACTCTAATTTCATACCAAAGTGATTGGGGAACTGTAGTGATATCAAGAACACTCTGAAGTTTTGTTCTTGAGCTGACATACAACTTCAGGTCATTCATTTAAAGAAGGCGGGTGAGTTGATATCCAACCTCATGCCTTCCAATACTATACCCTTAGGACGTGTTGTTTAGTGTCCTATTTAACGACTTGAGAACCAAACAAAACCACAGTGCACTAAATGAGTCACCCTGATGAAAGATGCCATTCGTGATGCGTAAAAATCTGGTCACTCTCGGTTGCCCGCGACCAAAACAATTTATCCTATTTCCTGAGGAGGACATCGCATGTCAATGAAAGCGGTTCAAAGGAAAGCAGATCTTGTAGGCCTTAAGGATGCTAATTATATAATCGCGAGGAACCGAGGGAAAAGCTTGTTTATAGTCAACATACGCTATGTGCAAGTTACGGTAATGTTCTTTGGCTTGCAACACTGCAATACAGTCCCAAAGGAAGCGGATAAACCACCTCCCCGAAAGCATCATGGTCATGCTTACGCTCCTCTCCAACTCCAAGGTCTTCTATTCCAGGCTCCACGTTCTCCTTATTGACGATATTTTCAAAAGGTTCAACTACTCCCGGTGGTAGATGGTTTACCAGAATTCCAATTGTTTCTATTTCACCCTCAGGCAGCAAATGTCGTACCAGAATTGTGTGTTTTTGGTCTACAATGCGCTGCTTAGTCACTTTTGCAGAAAAGTGCGGGTATTAAAGCAAGAAGAGATGATATTTTCCCCTTCTTATAGGGATTGTACCCCTTACCGCAGCAAAGTGACAACGCATAACGCACTTATTTATTTATTTCTGGTCAGTTACTGCTGTCATCTCAACGTACCTAGCGACGAACCTGGATCGGAAAAATATACTTTTTTCGAAGGGGGCATGTGGTTAGCTGAGCTTTGTCAATGAAAACTTCCTCAACCGGTGAAGCTGATGTTCCATTTCTAGCCACAAGTTGTAGTTGATCTTGCTGGACAATTACCCCTTCGGGTGTCCCGGTGAGGTCTGCCTATCCACCGCACAGGTCATCACCGCCGGCCTGTATGCTGCTTTCCTCAGCGGCGGCATCACGAAAGCTCCAACAGTCCTTGGGTAGTAACCATCTTTTCAAAAAATGTCTTAGCCTCTTCAATCTTGCGATAGCCTACTGCAAGATCATTTCCGCAATAGGTTCATCCTATCCCGAGATGATCCCGCAGCCTTTTTCATCTTCTACTACGTGGAGTTATATATTATTATTTTTATTATTTAATTATATTTAACTATGTAATTCTTATTATTAATTAAAATACATTTTTATAACAATAAACAATCAAATTAATAATTTATAATTAATGATTAGTCAATTAGAACAAAAATAATACTTTTATTGGTTGCAAATAACAATCAATGTTAATATCATTGAATCTATTGTAATTTTTACGTAACTGAAATAATTTGCACGTACGTAAATGCAATAAACGCTCGTACGCAACAAAGAAGTACATGGCTGCGTATATCCTGAACTCCCTCATTTGAAAGTAATCTTGAAAAATATTAAAACTTTTAATACGGTGACAAGGGTCTGTTTGATTCGTATTGAAAGGAATATAATCCACGAATCAATGTGCCCGAAAATTTTAAGAGAAGACTTCGGAGTAAAAATAAAGGATAAGGAAAATTTGAAAAAGTACGAAAATAGGATATATCTAGGTGTAATTAATTAATTACCTAGTAAATGATTAAATAGAAGTAATAAATTTTAATTTTTGAGATTGCATATGAAATTTATTTGAAAACACTGTGGAGATAATTTTTTTAAATTTATTATGTAATATAAAAAATTCTTCAAATTCCAAATCAAGTTGTTCAAAATTGAATACTTTAGATTTAATAGCGTATTGAAAATTTTATAATTATGGTTTTGCAGTTTATACCGGTTATTTTTCTGAATACTTTCCTGAATTTTTATTTCCAAACTTGAAAATAAAAAATACGAAATTTGAGGCAAAATAAATTTAAAATTATAAACTGGGTATGTCTTATACGGAAAACGATAAAAAACATACTCATCTCAATGAATGCGAGACTCCACCCAGTTTCTTTGAAGTTGACAATCTGATTTAATTTTTCAGTCAAGAGGGCGTTCTTGAGTAGTATTCATGGCACTAAGGGGATAACTGACACCTTAGAATTTTTCATATACTTCCTCTTTTCATCATGAATCACTTTGTAGGTCCTTCGCATAAGATGAACAGTACTGGCTTTTCATATTCTTTTTTGAGAGGAAAAAAAAAGTGTCAGGATGAAAGACAAACTTATTTTTTTTCTCTACGATAGGAGTTAATAACAAAGGGGTGATGTTGAGATAGAGATTTCCGGTGAGAAATGATGGAAAAAATGGAAGTAAAAAAGCATCAATTGGGATCAAGATTTTCTTTGAACCTTGAGCCGGCTGCACCCGTTTGCGGCCACTTTATAGGAATCGACTAATCTGCAAGATATTTGGGGTCGGGTTCGGAGCAGCTCATTTTATTGTATTGGATGTTGTAGCCAAGTTCACAGCAAGGTAGTTATACGTAGTTGAATTTCTGCGGTAATTTTAAATAACATGTGTTGAAAATTTTATTCAATTGCATTTTTCGAAACATAAAGAAAAGAATCCTCGATTTTTCAAATTAATGCTTCGTTTTATATTGAATATCCGTCGCTGCATTCTGTTATTGAAATTCTATTAGATTTTCAAGTGGAAACTTACGTCACGCTGTAAAGCATGCATATTTTTACTCCCAACCAAGACCAGTTTATTCAAAGTCGAAAAGCTGTTCTCTGTCATTTGCTTCATCTGCATAAAACAAACTATCTCCATATATGTTTTAGTGCAAAATTCTTCTAAGAAAGTTTATCCTGAGATCTCTAAGTCTTAAATTGTTATTTCTTTTCGGAATCTCAGCCAGTTGCTACAATGTGTTTCTTTGAAACTTGAAAAAAACAGCTCTTTTAAGGGCCAACAATCTCAAACACGAAGGAATTCTCGTTCTCGAACATAATTGTACGTAAACATTTATTTATTCAATTTCTTTTTTTTTAATCAAATTTGATAAAATTCCAAAACTTGAAACTTTTTTGAAAAATGCAATTGAATAAATTTTCAACAAATGTTTTCTAAAATCACCGCAGAAATTTCCAACTGTATATAGCTGTCTTGCTGTGACCTCGGCCACAAACGTCCGGTGCAATAAACTGACCTGCTCCGAACCCGTCCGCAAACGTCAAGTCTACTTGACGAATTCCACCAGATTCTGAGGCAACCGGGTTTAAGAGCCGCAACTGTCCTACGCCCCCTCAAGCCATTGGTTCTTGCTTATTTTCACTTTTTCCTGCTAACGGGAACATCACTTCTTAAACATCAGAACTTTATTTACTAAATTCTAGTACAAATTTCCCGAGTGTCTAGCAGGAAACTCTTTGCCACTTTCTATTCTTCAGGATAAATTTGTTTTCTAAATGCAATAAACTGCTAGTGATTCGTTCTAGAAACAGACATTCAGATTAGTAGAAAAACTTTTGATTGGCATTTATAATGCTAAAAACTAATTTTTAGAAAATTAATTTACTGAGAATTAAAATTAATTTACTCTCTGCTACTCAGCATCGTCGTGAAAATACGAATTTGATGAAAAACAGAACTGTGCTTCCTATTTCTTAGCAAATTACTCACTATGATTCAGAATTTTTCAATTCATTTCCAGAATATGAAATTTAGAAAGTGACATGTTTAATTTTAGTACATGGTTTTCTATTATTTAAAATTATTTTATGATTCTCAACCATTTTCTTGAAGTAAAGGTTGAATTACTGAAAATCATAAATCAGCTTCTGATATATAGTAAATTCTTTTTTGCGTGTATAAAAATGGATAGTCATAGAATTATTATCTAGATCTAAAGAAACTCAACCACCTTATTTGAAATTATCTGTCGTATTACAATACGTCTACTTTGCATATTTCTTAATTTGATCTTAAGGTCCTATTTTCTGATAGCCTGTTTCATCGCCCCCTTTTTTATATCTTTTACGCTTTATTTTCTATTCGCCCTAGTGATTTTTACGCACAATTTACGATCGTTTTTACAACAATTCGAACGTTTTTTGCCATTTCCTATGTACTCAATTGTTAATAGCTATAGAAATTCGTGTATCGACTTCCAACTATTGACTATGCACGCTTTCACTGTTTGAACATATGTCTTACTTTAGCCCGTACGATGTGGGAATCGAGTTTCCTCTGGCGTGTATTGATGGTTGCAGAAGTTTAGTAAATTCGTACTGAAACTTTAAACATCTATATATTAGCAGTTTTCTTTCAGTGGAGCACAAATTTTGTAAGAAACTACGATATAAGCCTAATCATCATTTAGTACCTTATAAGGCCCTTATTTAGATTTCCTTACATAAGGATCTTGAGAGCAGAACATCACCCTCCCACACTAATTTGAAAATATTAACTTCAATTTTTAACAATTTATAATTATTTTCAACGCTATGACTAATTTTCAAAAATGACTAATTTTAACAAATCACAAAGAAACAATTTGAGACATTAAATTAGGTGAAAGTTTGAAAATAATGTTAAAGGATTTCATCACTTTGTATCCAAGCAATTACTAAATTAAAATTTTCTTACTGGGAAATTCAAAGTTTTAGATATAAACGTTAAAATGATAGGATATTTATAATTCCAGTAAATATCCTGTCAAAGAAACCAGCTAAATGACAAGTTATTTGATTGAATTATAATTAAATATTTGAATAACCCCCTCAATCACTACTGGTGCTAGCTAACAATGAATTAAAAAGCGTATAATTAGCATTTTTTTATTTTGCTTCTCAAGCGTAACGAAACTGATATTAATCACGCCTAACTTGTCGTGAATCGCAGGAACAAAGTTATGGTTCATCGTACAAAATGTTGGCTAGAGATTTCCAGAAATCACCTGTCACTTTTTCTCTTTGGTGAACAGCTTACTATCATGGATATAAAGAGCGTGCATTGTAAATTTATTCTTCTTAACTATTCGAACAATTTACTTTCTCCTTTGCGTCTATTTTCTTCAAAAATCGTTCTTAAAAGATGTAGAAATTACCCATTAAAATAAGAATTTAAGATTCTTTACCATTCATAGGCAGCAGGGAATGAGATTTTGAAAGATATGATAAATACCCTCGTCAGTAGAGCTTAGGGAGTATTTAGAGGGAAACGGTTTTCTAAGCATGTTTAAAACCCTCTTTATGAATCTAAAATTCAGGCCAGAAATCAGTAGAAGGTTCTGAAAGGTGAAAAGTTAATTGTACAAAAAAGGTTGAAGATGGAAATAAAAAAATATGAAATTAAATAATAGCACATTTTCAAAGTAATCTTAGCGTTTCAGTTCAAAATTACCGGCAAGTAAATTCTTTCTTTTTAAGATGAACTATAAGATATATTCTGAAAGCGTTTTACAAAAATCAAAGCTCATAAAGAATCCTTTGAAATTTCTGTTCACTTTGATGAAATAAAAGCTCCTTCCGGTGAAATCAATGAGCAAACAGAAACGATTTTCTCACTCGTAGGTTCTTGAGTGGAGCTTATGAAGCTTTCGAGGGCTCACCATTCCCCCTTCCACATTTTGAAGAGCCGTCGATACAAGCAAGTGCCCGTCGTATCGAGTCGTAAGCCCAAGTGGTAACGAAGAGGGAAGATTGAGAAAGTTTTTAAGCACGGGTTTATCTACTGTCAAAGTATATTTTCTCACCGCGATCCCTTAACGGGGTTGAGAATGTTGAGATCGGGGAAACTAGAGAGGGCGTAACGCGATCCATCATTCTTCATAGTCATTTCGCTCGTCTTTCACTTAGCCTCGCACCCTCACGAACCTTCACTATTCCTCAGGCTATAACTAATCCCTCTTAATAAAACGAGCTGATCGATATAGAACGTTACCCCACGATTCACGCCATTTCCTTCACTTTCCTCACACTCAAACTATGCAAAAATTAGCAGTTGAGGTTCCTTAAGCCTAAAACGCCACAGTTAACCTCGATATTGGCACACGAAAGAACAACAGGTTTGCGAGCGTAAAATTTGCCTAAATGCAATGCCTTGTCTTAAATCACAAGGTAATTAACTTAAACAACACTTTTACATTTTTTCAATCCTACTATAATTTTTATTGCTTTATTGTAAATAGTCGTCTCATAATAAGAGACAAGAGTTTAATCACTTAAATATACATTTCAAATTTTAGCGAAATTGAACAATTTTTTTGAAAAACTAGATTGATAAAATTGTTTCAATTAGAATGTAATAGATAATCTTTGTTTCTTATTAGTTTCTCGAGGACACCCTAGCAGACCCGGTTGAGAGAATGGTCAGAAATACTCTGACCGTTTTCTGACCATTCTCTGACCTCGAATTATTATGGCTAAGAATGGTAAAAAAAATATTTAAAGTATTGCAATTATGATTCTGTGGTGAAATTTGAATTAGAAGGTGTAGGAATAAATACAATTATTTTATTTTTCAGCGATAAAAACTAGAAAAACATTGTATACCTGTCATTGAAGGCAGTGCAGTGTTTCACAATTGACGGTACGTATTCACCATCAGGATTGGCGATTGCTAGAAGTGAGATAAAAATAGATGTGTCTCACTCCAACCGATAGTCAACCTTGACGGTGAAGACGTTCCTCCAATTGTGAAACACTTTATCGCTGAAAAATAAAATTACTGTACTTATTCCTATAGCTGTTAATTCAAATTCGATCGCAGAATCATAATTGCAATGCTTTAAATGTTTTTTTTACCGTTCTTAGCCATAAAATGCGAGGTCAGAGAACAACCAGAGTATTCTCTGACCGTACTCTCAACCAGGTCCGCTAGGGCAGCTGTACAATAATAAAAAAGGGTGATCTGTAATCATAAAAATTTATTCTCAAGAGGCCAATTTACTTGGCTAATTCATTTAGAACTTACATTTCGACAATATAGAGTTATTATTATGAGTAATTTATATCAATCAGAACTCGCTTTTTGAATTGGCGAAGTCAGAAAAATTCTACTTGCAATATTAATTATGCAAAAAGACTTATTAATTGGGCGTTCGAACGGACAGACGAGTCCTCTCTATTGTCACCTATGCACCTATGGTTACCGTGTCCGTGTGACCCTCGAACTTCGGGCCTGCCATGGAGGAGTATAAGGAGACGTTTCTTAGGCTGGGGAACTCGATTCGTGGAGTCGGGAAATAGAATAATTTTACTGAATCGAATTTCAGCGCCTCTGCTGGACGGAATCTGACTTGTTTTCCGGCTTTTTCTGTTTTCACACATAACCACCAATTTGAATGTTGACACTTTCGTGGGTTTTCAGTCCATTTTATTTGAAAAGTCGTAGAGAATGAAGCGTTTTATTCCCGGCTGTGACTTTACCACTGATTTAAAATCTAATTTTCGGAAAAATAGGGGAAAAAGACACTTTTTTCGTGCACCAAGAACGGTAAGTAATCCCAACCTGAGTTGCAATATTTGTAACTATAACTTTATTTTAACTGTAATCTTTGATGCAGATTTTATCTAACTTTTATTGAAATTAAATTTCTAATTAAGTAGTTCAACATGTATCTAATGAATAACATTCCTTTATTTTCGTGTAGTATAAAGTATGCATTTCCTATTTATTGGAAAACATTTTTTATAAATAAAACTTATTTTAAAATATTTCTTTGACAGGAAGAGAAGCTTCAAATTTGGCAGAATACAATATCTGCATCTGCGTGTGGATTTCATGCAGTGATTCTTGAAAGCTTTTAAATATCTGATCCTTTATGCATTTACTGCTCCTCTTACGTTTTTTCCAATTTCGTACTCATATATGCAAATTAAAAGCATACAAATAAATTTAACATTAATTTTTATAAGCCACTAAATCTCCGAGACCAATATATTTTAAGATCTATTGTAAGAACATGCATTTTATGTATATGTTTTAACAAATTGAATTTAAAAATAATATTCAAAATTAAAAACAAAAAGAACTTTTTGAATCAAACGCATTTTACATAACTATCGACCGCATTTATAACCAAACATATATAAATTTTAAAGGCAGCTACTTACTTTATTTTATTTTTCGATTTTTTACACTTTCACTATTTCTTTCTTTTCTTTCTTATTTAATTGTTATCCTCTTTATCTTATTCTATTCAGTAATACAAGAAATTCATAACCTGACTCTGTCACGCGAACGTTTGCTATTAATTGCTATTAATGCGCAGTGCGGCCACAGTGGCGCTGGAGTTCGATTCAGCAAAACTATTCTATTTTCCGACTCCACAAATTATTTCGGAAAAACCCGACGTGACCAATGGCTTTGATATGTCTCCTTATACTCCTCCATGGGGCCTGTTTAGCTGGGGGAAGGCCCAGAGCCAAGGAAACTAGAGACTAAGAAACTCAACGCCCGTGGTGGGGGTGGGATGCCACAGTGAAGTAACTTTGTCTCCCCGCTTGCTCCTTGCTCTGCCCCTCTTGATTCCACTGACTTGCGCTGTGAGCCTCTTTGATGCTACAGCGCAAATGATCGCGGTAGAGAAGGGATCGCCGCAATTTACACTATACCGTCCCACGAAACGTGTATCCTCACCACGGAAGTCGAATTTCCTACTCTCCTTTCCCAGAGCAGTCACCGCTCCGCCAAGGGGCTGGAGGGGAGCTGCATCCACTTCCGATACATGTGATTAAGTAATAAACTTGCTCTCAAACTGTCAATTTTAGAAATTTGTTTAAGAACAACAATGTTTACGAATCGAAACTCAATAATAACATTGAAAATAATAGGCAAAACAATGATAATAAATTCTATGGACACCGAACGGTCGAGCTATTTCTGAGAGTTAAAAGAGTATAGTCGTTGTGTCTTCCTCTTTCCGATCCCGAAGTCAGCCGAACTCACACGGACACTAGACCTAACTTGATGTGCGTGGTGAAAAGAGAAAGGAATATCGGACGAGTCCTATCGGCTCGTCGCCACTTTTCTTGCCCCTCTAAAATCTACGCTAAGACAGTTAATCGTCTTTCTTCGGACCGCGTCACAAATATTTTGTTAAGGCCATGTCCTAGGTTGGCCACGTGACCAAGCAATTAATATTTTCTTTTTGCCCATATAACGTTTTTTGTGATGAAAATACCGTTCTGAAACTTTAGGGAACGGTAGAGAGAATATTAAACTACGTTTATCTACTTCATTTGAGTAAAACTTCCGAAAAAGACTTTTTCCGAAGAATTAAATATGGATAATTCTTGTCGCATTTTTACACGAGATCAGGTATTGATTTGATACTTGCGGAAATTGAATAAAAGATAATAAAGAAAGTTTATCTGGTTCTAAATATTTATAAATAAAAAAAAATTTCAATAAATAAACATAGTAGTGCGAACATAGACCGTGCCCATAGAATTCTGTATGCGCGCTATCTAGCAAGATCTGCGATGGTAATGTAGATTGCTTGATTGATTAATTTATAACAAACTTTTTTTGTTCCCCTAAATGTGTGCTTTCACTTACACATTCAATTCTACTTTATTAACCTTTTACCAACTTTTTCTATTTTATTTTAACTATTAATTTTAAATGTGAACAAAAAGAAAATCGATCCAAGGACAGACTTGGTCACGTGGACCACCTAGGACATGGCCATAAGGTAGTTCATCCACGAAAATTAGACCTAAGGCAAAAATCAATAATTTTGCTTTCAAGAATGGCAACATTATTATTGAAGGGCTAATTCTTGAAAGCAAAATTATCTATTTTCGCCTGAGGTCTAATTTTCATGGATGAACTACCTCAATGCTGGGGAAATTACCACCATACATATCCACGAGGTGAACTCGTTTAAACAACTATTGTATTTCAAGATCATGATCATAATGATTAGGAATTCTGGATGAAGTAATATTCATCGTTCAAATATAAGTTTATTTATTGTATTTTGATTCTAAAGCAATTTTATAGTCAATTTTAAATAATCAATTTCAAATTTTTTATAGTCACTTTTATAATATTATAGATGTGAATTACATTTTCTAAAAGTTACAAAATTTGATTTTAATTTCAAATGGAAAAGAAAATTCAATTTACTTAAGGCTCTATCGACGTTAAGGAACATATTCTCATCATAAAACTCGGGCCTCGCGCTCGATTTTCTTTATACATTTCTGTAGCTTCCTAATAATTTAGATGATTTAAAAAAATCTATTTTTTTTAGATATCTCAGAAAGGAAAAAATTGGTAAACTGTTTTTTTAACGCTTATTTTGTATCTCACATATTTTTGTTGAAAAATGGAATTTTTTATTTTCAATATTTAAAATCAAAATAGTGGTTGGTTTTTAACTTGGCTTTAAGGTCCAGAAATAATGTAGCTCAGAGTTGAAAACCAACCACTATTAATATTACTGAAATCTTGTCAAAAAATGTCCTACTGAGAATTTGTAGACCTTATTTAGGCGAATAATTTTCCATCTCAACGTTCTTTTCGTATGTCACATATTTTGTTTAAATAATGGAATATTTAAATTTTAATCGTATTTTTTTAAAATAAAATGAAAAATATAGGTTTTATCAAAAATTATGTGAGACAAAATTTGTAGATCTTATTGGAAGGAACAATTTTGCAACATATACGTATTCCAAAATAGTCCAAAATAGCCTTTATGGCCTAAATCAAGATCTTTCATTTCAGCTTTGCACCAAAGAATTTATTTGTATGTGACGCGTTCTGAAGAAAGACCCCTAAGCGGCCAAAAATCGATTCTCTGATTCTTAATGTTTTACGTAGATTCGAACTTGCTCTTTAAGATAGTATAGTTAAAAAAATTCCATCATTAATAATTTATTCAGTACAAGCGTTTAAACATTGTCGTTCGGGAGAGCACTCGAGACTTCTCTCTCGATACGTACACATGTACGAATGCTGTAAGTCGGGATACTCTGTCTTTCTTTCCGAAGACGGCCGAACCGATCGAACTCACACACCCAATAGACCTCTACAAGTATGTACCAGTGAACCCAGAACGTGGGAGCTGGCGGCCCCCACCATAGATGCCGCGAGCTCAATGTGTCTTCCTCATTCAACAAATCTATGGCAGTCGAGCGAGGAAGAAGCCATGAGCTGTTGGGGACTATGGTGGGGGCCGCCAGCTCCCACGTTCTGCGATCACTGGTATGTACGACGGAAAGAGAGAGAAATATCGGAAGAGTCCTATCGCCCGGCGCCACTTCTTCTGCTTCTTCTCTAAAATTTACGTTTGGCCGCTTAGGGGTCTTTCTTCAGATTGCGTCACATATACTTGTATGTATACGACAAACAAAAAAACCCATGTACAAATCTCCAAATTGTTTTAAAACAGTTTTTTATGCAATTCAGTTCAAAAACAGGCCCCAATATTCTCAACCAATTTCTTGTAATTCAGCTTTGCATCAAGGAATTTATTTGTAGATTCGGGTTTTGAACTTAAGTATATATTTCATGTTTTTTCAAGGAATCCTCGTAAACTACTTTAAGATATGTAGCACTTCTATTTAAAGTTGTTCTAGCAGGGCATTTAGAGGTTGTTCAAGATAGTTTTATAACGTACTAAGAAATCATTTAAGCACACCTTTTCTTCTGGTCGATTATCAAAACCTTCCATCCTCACATACAAATTTAATTCAATACATTAAGTACTCGTTTTTTTTGTATTATATGTTTAAGTACTATTTTTATTCCCAAAAATGTGAAATTAGCGCCCCCCCTTTTTGTACTTTCTAGATTTTAATAAATTACACTTCTTTTAATTATTGTCAAGAAATAGAATTTTGGATTTTTAATAGTATTTTTTTAAATTCAAAAGAAAAATATACATCTTATGAAAATTTTTCTCCTAGTGGTAAAACCATATAATTTTTTATCTACTATTTTTATTTTTAACCTTCTGAATAACTAGTCCCCTTTAATAGAAGCAGCCAAACGATGTATAGGACGTTACCCCACTATTCACACAATTACGCTCACCTTCTCCACACTTTGGTGAAAATTAACAGTCGAGGTAGTTAAGGTTTAAAACGTCCCATATGATATCGATACCGTCCCATGAAAGAATAACAAATTTTCGTTAATATAAAAGGAAGACTGATCCAATCACTGAAAAATACTTTCATGATATGTTTCAGACAGTTTCTTCAAAATTAACACTTGTAAAACCTTTCAAACTCAACTGCAAATATAGTATTAGCTCCTGCTATTTATCGTAGGTAATTACTGAATAATAATGAGCTAACATCGAATATAGAGTTGAAATACAAACCATATAGAAGGAAATTCCACCAACGACCCTATCAGGCTCTAGTGAGTAATACCTTGTCTCTCACGTCCTGTATAAAAATTTTAGTATGAATTTGATAGGGCCCTTACCAGTTTGCCTATTAGTAGTCACGTACAAAATATCCTCATGAAAACCTGGTAAATACAACAAAAGACGATAAAGAAGTCTGTCAACTTCGTTTGAATAAAAATTTCGCAAAAATTTCCAGAGAGGTGTTTTGTAAATTAGAAAAAGTTATCTTACATGGACGAGTAATGCATAATTTAGTCACGTGGTCTGATTGATCCATGGCCTCAAGCGACCTTGATGTCGAGAATGATTTTTGTATATAACATGTGGGACATTTGATTTGTGTTTCATCTTTCAAGATGTATGATAAAAAGTATAAATTTATACTTTTAATATTAATTGCATTTTTATTATACCTGTTAGTGTTATACGTGCAAGTCTCTCGTGGCGCGACATGGTGCACTTTTGAAAAAAAAAGTTTAAAATTCCATGAAAAGAATCGTCACAAAATCGTTTATAAAAAAAAGCTATGCAATATAAAAGAAATCCTTCGTACGTTGCTGGAGAAACCAATTTTGCATATACTTTTAAAATTTCAGATCGATCGGTGAAGATTTGTTCGAGTTATGTTTCCAGCCAGTTCAAAAAAAGTGGATTCGAAAAAAACGCATTTAATGTTTTAAGTACTGTAAAATTTAGAGATTTAGGTATTTTTTCCGCCCTCCATCTTTTGGTATATCACTTTTAAGACCCTAAAACAAATTATAAGTAAAAATGAAAATTTCGATTTTTTGAAAATTCTACATTGGTTTATGCCCTTAAAAGAGATATAAAGGTAAAAAATACCATTTGAGATTATCTAATATTATGACACTCGGTATAAAGATATCCTGTAAATAGTTCAAGATGCCGCCTTGATAAATATCCGAGAAGCTGGAGGGTAACTCCTGATCCACGAACTCTTGTGATCGATCACTTCATGATGAAGAGACGTTAACGTACAGTAAACTCACAATAGAACATACTCTTAAACGAGACTGAAGTTTTCTGCTAAATATTATGTCATACCTAGCAGAGGAAATGACCCTCCTATAGAAAATGTCATTTTATGTTCATAAAAACTGTGAAATAGAAAATAGTGATTTATGATGACATTTTAGCCCCACATGGAACAATTAGGGTGAGAAGAATTAAGAATGATTACGGAAAGCTTTTTATGCTTACTTATTCTATTTCATTTTGCTATATTGACCAAATTATTATTGTATTTATGATCTGTATATTAATAATATATAATAATGATTAAAATAATAGTAGTATATTATTTATATATAAGTATTATTTGAATTGTTTCAATTTAAAATAACTTCTTAAGCATTTGTTTTATTCTTTATGTTTCGTCATGAACAAAAAATTATATTTTTGAATATTTTATTAAAACTTCATTGAAAGTTCATGTTTTTATTTCACTGCCATCGAAGTCTTTACAAAAAATAATTTTGAATATCTCTCAAAAGTAACCGATAGAATTTGATTGACCTCTTTCATGAACACTATTTAAACTAGTTTAACCCTTTGAAGCATGGTGGTAACCCACGTTATCACCTCAATTTTTTTTTTATTTTTGCTATTCAAATACTTTTAAATGTATTCAGATCTGGTTTATTGCTATTTTCAGATACTTGAGTGATAAAATAACATAAATATGCAGTCAAATTATCAGATCTGCTAATGAAATTAGATTTATAAATAAAAAAACTGAAAAAATTGTACTTCTTCCGAAAAAATTCATTTTTGAAGAATCTATCCAAGATAATAATTTGAAATTTGGTGAGAGCAAGCTTTTAGGATCGCTGGTTACGAATTCGACGTTAGATTTTCAAAATAAAAAATGTCGGATCCAACATGGCAGACATCGGAACGTTATTTTTCAAGAATATTAATGAAAATATTTACCAAGAGGTTTTTTGGGTTGCTGATTACGAATCCGCCATTTTTAATTTTGAAAATCTTACATCATATTCGTAATCAGCCGCCCGAAAAACCCCGTAGTAAAGATTTCCATGAATATTCTTGAAAAGTAACACTTCGGCGGCCACCATATTGGATCCGCCATCTTAAATTTTGAAAATCTGACGTCGAATTCGTAATCAGCGAAAAAATGTTTGCTTCAAAGAGTTAATAAATTAATTCTCATGGCATATCATATACCAAATTTAATCGAACAAATTGGTTTCAATAATGTTTTAAAATCTGATTAATTTGGTCCCAATCGGATTTTATTGAATGTTCCTATAAGGGATGAATATATTAAACTTATTACCTTTTAGTTATTACACAAAGTAGAATAATGATTATAAGGAATCTTGAATGAAGTAATGAAATTCTGCCCGCTGTGCAGGCACATTCGCATCACACGCTCCGCGTGCAGCTCGCAAGTTTGAGCACGTCAAGGGCGCGTGATTCGACCGTCGCTCTTCGCGCTTGGTCTTATATTCTTCCCATACATATAAGATTATTTCTTATTATTTGATGATGAAGCTCAAATCAATTTTATAATATTGTAAATGCGAATTACATTTTCTCAAAGTTACTCAACTTTTTGATTTCAAATGAAAAAGGAAATTCAATTTACTAACACGGAAAAAAAGTTGATGACTAAGTGTATTACGTTTCGGGGGAAGAAGCACCGTTTTGAGAGTAAACCAGAACTAATGGAAAACGTTGTGAAATAGGCCCATCATAATGGTAAAACTTATTATGTCAATCATTACTCGCTGTGTGTCTAAAATTTGAGTCTAATAATGAGACATAATAGAAGCATTCATATCTATTTACCGAATCTTCTGATGTAAATATACGTCACCGTATAAAGCAAACTTTTGGAATCAGCGGGTGTTTGAAAATGGAAACATTGATGTAAATTTTTACCATCTATGATGGGTACGTTTCACTTTTAAGCATTCTCATATTTCGACTACAGTAGGGCTTAGAAAGATACAAAACTAAATAAGCAGTCGCGGACAATGTTCCAGGGATGGTCCCGAAGGAATAACCCCGAAGCCAAGGTGTTAATTAACGTGCCGAGAGCTCCACGGCACCAGGGAATGGTGTCTTACACGGTGTCTCTAGGAAACCAGGCTACCCCCTAGAGTATTGAGACCTTACACCAGCATGCGGGACTCTACAGGGGCGAACCGGATACTTCCTTAGCTGATCTAGGGACAAAAAATGGAGACTGAAAAACTAAATAAAAGCATGTTTGAAGAGTTATTTGGAGGTGAATTGGACGTGACGGAGGTGCTAGATGAGATTGATAGCAAGAAATCCCAGGTTAGACAGCATCGTGACTGTCTGCACCAGCTTAACGAATGGAAATGGTGCACAGTTCAGAAGGTGGTTGGAATCTTGAAGGAAATGAAGAACTTCTGCAGGACTAAAAAGAAAATGTTCCTCCTCATCCGGAATGGCATTGCAGATGCACTCCGGGAGCTGGAGCATCTAAATGATAGGATGAAGGGCCACGATTGTTACATCGAGTACTTCGAATACCATCTGAGGGATAAGATGTTTAAAAAAATTAAGGAGGTGGAAACCTCTACAAAAGTCGTATTGGCTAAGAGCAGCCAAATTCCCTCCCAGCCGGCATCGAGGTCCACCTCGCAACCCTGTAAGCGGCTGGGGGAGCTGAAAGTAAGTCCAGAGGTAACTGTGATCAAGAAAGCAGAGGGGAAGAGGCCAAAAACCTCAAAGCAATCGGAGGAGGACCTCTGGATGAAGAAACCGAAGCTGGCTCCTAAGAAATCAGAGCGGCCAAAACGTTCCCGCTCTGGGGCGCTACTCATGAAACCCTCGGAGGGGATTTCGCTACGCGGCAATTCTGAAGAGTCTGAAGATCCGCGTAAGTCCCGAGGATCTAGGGATCAAGATAGGAGGGATCCGAGAGACCAGGAAGAAAAACCTCCTGGTCGAGGTAAAATGTGCGAAGGCGTGTGTTATGCTAGAGGAGGCAAGAGCCTTGAAATTACTAAAGGCGGCCCACATCAATATAGGCTGGTTTTCCTGCAGGGTCCGAAGGAAAACGGAGGTAAATCGTTGTTATCGCTGTCTTGGCTTTAGCCACATAACGGCTGACAGTAGGGGACCAGACCGTAGCAGGAGCTGTTGGAAATGCGGCGAGGAGGGACACATTGGAGTGGTCGGCACAAAGAATCTGCGGTACTACCCCTGCACCGTCAGACAGGAGAGGCCCTGGGTTGATCATATGCCAGGGACAATGCGTAGCGCGTCTTTGCTGGAGGCGGCTCCAAATAGGAAGCCTCTAAGAGGCCGCGAATAGAGTTTAAGTAGGCCGAACAAGAGAACGCCGAGGCACGGTGTATTGCGCCTAAATACAATGACCTTGAAGTAATGCTAACGCGATTCCGGGGTCATTTTCTGGCGAGGAAACAGGGGAGTTCTGAGTTTAGTAGATATTGCTTCGGCGGAGTCCCACACAGCGTGCGCAAATGCATTCTCTTTTCTCCTCTGAAAAAAAGTAGTAGTAGTAGTAGTAGTAGTAGTAGTAGTAGGTTGTATCCTCGATAACTCGATAGAATTTTCGGATTCAATTGGACTTTGGCACACTTGTACCGTGCAGTTTGACAGTGTCAAGACCCGAGAGTCATAAATTTACCGTGGTCCGTTTTACTATCCTGGAAGGGATCTTAGACTCAGTGCCAAAAAGGGCGAATAGTTGTTGTGTCCTTGTCATACCTGTGGATATTTACTCCTTCGCAGTCACACCTGTGGGAATCGCATCGCAGTCATACCTGTGAGAAAAACTTAAAGAAACAAAATATCTATCTATCTTCTGTCTTCTGTCTTCTGTTTTTTTCCACCCAATCAGCCCGTGCCTCCAATTATAAACCAATTGTATCGACATTTTACTATTTTCAATTTATAATTATTTTAATAAATTTAATTTGTATTAGGACATTTTTTGACGAGATGTATATTTTATATTTTGATATTAAAAACACTATTGGAAATAAAGAATTCAATTTTTGAACGAAAATATGTGAAATATGAAACAAGCGTTGAAATGAAGAAATGTTTACTTGAATAAATTCTACGATTTTTGTCGCTTTTTGAAATATTTGGAATAAAATAAATTATTTTAATCATATAATTTTTCTAAATGCAAATATAGCTCTAATGGATATAAAGTAGCAAAACGAGCGCGAAGAACGAGTATCATGTTGAGAATGTGTTCCTTAAGGTCGATAGAGCCTTAAGTAAGTTGGATTTCCTTTTTCATTTTAAATTAAAAACAAATTTAGTAGCTTTGAGAAAATGTAATTCACATCCGCAATATTATTAAATTGATTTAAGTTTCAGTGTCAAATTAAAATATTGCCACTTTTTCTTATAATGGCTCAAAATAAATAATCCCGTGGCTCTTTTAATTCACAAATATAATTTATGTACGAGGGGCTATTCACTCTTGAGTAAAGTTTAATGAAATGAAATATATGAATTATATTTGAAATAATTCGAGCTATTTCTTCTGTTAAATAAGCAAGTAGTAGATCTGAGTAGAATACGGTTTCCAGAATACTATTCATAAAAACAAATCATGATTTTGCGCTATTCAATAGTATTTCGGCGTCAACGCTTGTAATACTCGATTACTGCAGTGTATTCGGAAATACTGCAGAATAATCGGAAATATATATATATATATAATATACTCGATACGATTGCTGTGGCGAGTCCAGACTCGTCAAATACCTCGGCTATTCCTTCTTCACTCGTACTTTATTTCCAATATTCGCCTGCATTCGTTTACATTTCGATCTTACGATGCTATTCAAATAACTCTTACGTTACTTTTTTGAACCTTCTATTGTACCTTCTACTCACTTCTACTCACTTCTACTTGCTCATACATTCTCCTGTAATTCCGCGTTAAACTCGAAGTACTCGAGGGTGAATAGCCCCTCGTTTATGTACTATTTTAACATTATTATTGAAATTTGACATGAATGGAAGTCTATCATTATAATGACGTTCTACTAAAGAAAGTCAAAAACTTTCAAAAGTCAGAAAAATTAAGTTATATTAAGTTTTTATTGCGAATATTTTTAGTACGATGTATATTTTTAGAAATATTACGACGTCTCAAGTTTAAAAATCTCACTTTTGATATATATATGTTCATCTTCATTGCAAGTTTTAATTGTAAATAATTAATATTTTGTTAGTAACTTAACTCACTATTAACATGTTTTACTATTTCCAACAATCTTTTACTTCTAACGTGTTTTCAGTTCGAATTCAAGTTACCGGTTAAAAAAAAGAAGAATGAAGTTGAAAGGGTTTTGGTAATGGATTCTTAGCGATAGATATGTTAAGTACAGTCGAGGAAACCCAATTCGTGGACTTTGGTGTAAATAGTTGTGGAGACTGTTTTTTTCTTGCTCCAACTAGATAGGCGAGATGCCCTAAATTCGTTTACGGTACTGGCTGTCGCCAGATAGGGAAGATAGGTTTAATGCATGCAAATGTCGGAGAAGCAGAAGTAAAATTCGTGCCATATCTTCCAGTTTTCCCCTTTCAGCTCCCCCGGGATAAGCTGGTGTGCACAGGAATCGGCGTGCTGTACTCCACGGTAATTTACCGATTATCCTTAATTGAAGATGGTAACTTAACGATATCCTAAACTCGTGAAGGATCACATCGCGATAAGCTGCTCTAATATTGGCTAAAATTCACGCTCGCTTACGAACTGAATGTTCCACTCAGAAAAATTTGTATGATTTAGAATGGCAATTAATTCATAGTATCATTGTAATGGATAAAGCATGATTTCAATTGCACTTATGAACTAAAAAAATTGAAAATAATTTTTCTCGAGAACGGCTAAACCGATTTTGATGAAAAAAACATATATTATGGATTTAAATGTCATACTATTATAAAAAAATTACGGATTCTTTTTCCTAAAAATACGGGTAAAAAAATGTCCACAATTTTTTTTTGGAAAATTGTACATTTCTTTATCTTTTTAAAATTTTAACAAATGTTTTCAATATTTTTAAATCTTTCAAAAATGTTCTTTTTTTTAACTTTTTCCAATTTTTAAATCTTCAAAATTCCAACTATTATTGAATTCTAAAAGTTTTTTTAAATTTAAAAAATTTCTTGACTAACAATTTTTCACAATTTTGAACTAATCACAACTTCAAAAGTATATGTGCTACCTAAAAATGATTGATTCGGGAATAATCCAAAATCCAAGAATAATTTTTTCCTTGTTATAAAGGCTTTTTTATATATTGGACCTATAACTTAATTCGTGCGGTTTGCTAAGAGATGGCGTAACTTGATTATTATTCCATCGTTCCAATATTTCGAACATGCGTTGGAAAATTACTGCCATTGTGCGTGTTTTTCAGTATATGTCATTCATTTGAAGCGTAAACAACAATAATTTTTTTTCACTCAAATATGTCGAACTTTGTGCCTGAAAAAGTGTTTTTGCGGGGAGTTCTTCTTCATTACTTTAATATGAAGAAAACTGCTGCCGAAAGTCATCGTATCTTGGTGGAAGTTTATGGTGAACATGCTCTAGCTGAGCGAGCGTGCCAAAACTGGTTTGCACGATTTACCATATAAGTGGTGATTATGTCTTGGAAGACGAAGAACGTCCTGGGCAGCCAAAAAAGATTGAAGATGAAGAACTGGAACGATTACTCGATGAAGATTGTTGCCAAACACAAGAAGAGCTCGCAGAATCTTTGGGAGTCACTGAAGCAGCCATTTCAAAACGTTTAAAAGCAGCCGGGTACATTCAAAAGCAAGAAAATTGGGATCCACATGAACTCAAGCCGAGAGACGTTGAAAGGCGGTTTTGCGTGTCCGAAATGCTGCTGAAACGCCACAAAAAAGAAGTCATTTTTGCATCGGATTGTTACTGGTGATGAAAAATGGATCCATTACGACAACCCCAAGTGCAAAAAATCATATTTGAAACCCGGCCAACCAGTCAAATCAACAGCAAAGCTGAATATCCATGGCGCGAAGGTAATGCTCTGTATTGGGTGGGATCAGAAGGGTGTGCTGTATTATGCGCTGCTAAAACCGGGTGAAACCATCAATGGAGAACGCTACCGAACACAATTTATCCGTTTGAACAGTGCAATAGCCGAAAAACGCCCGGAATATGCGACCAGACACGAGGCAATAATTTTTCATCATGACAACGCTCGGCCCCATGTTGCTATTCCGGTTAAGAGCTATTTGGAAAACACTGGATGGGAAGTTTAACCCCACCTGCCTTATAACTCAGACCTTGCCCTTTCTGACTATCATTTGTTCCGGTCGATGCAGAACGCCCTCACTGGAATACCGTTCTCATCAGAACAGGGTATCAAAAATTGTCTTGATTCATTCTTGGCCACCAAGCCGGCGTAGTTCTTTTCGGATGGAATCCACAAATTGCCAGAAAGATGGGAAAAAGTCATAGTTTCAGACTGGCAATACTTTGAATAATACTATTGTACATGCTTTTCTTAAATAAACGTTCAAATTTTGAAAAAAGCCGCACGAATTAAGTTATAGGCCCAATATTAAATTTATGTTTTTCAGGTTATTCAAATTTTCTCAGCATATACAGCGCTGATAAACAACCAACGTTCGTCAGTTGTTTCTCTACGCGAGAGAAACCGCGCATACGCGGAAGAGGAGCAAAAGATATATCGTTCGCGGATCAATGCCACGCCTACCGTATCACCGCGGCTACACGGAAAAAACTTCAATAAAGTTTATAGAACTCTTTAAGAGTTAAGGATACAGGCATTTGTGGAACAAAGTTCTACAAAATTTATAGAATTTTTCATGATTAATGTGAAGCTTTCAATAATTTTATCTGAATTCTCATCATTTTATACTGAAAAGTTCTATATGTTCTGCAGAACTCTGTTTATATTAATAATATATTTATATTAATAATAATATATTATTTATAATTATCTTGAAACTCTATAAACTTTACTAAACTATTTTTTCCTTGTATGTTTTATAGCAGCGTGTGTCATGTTCTTCTTTCGGTGTAATTCGTGTTTTGTAAAAGAAGGCTTTATTACATTTATATTTTTCACGAAAACTTATTTTGTCCTGCAACTTACGCATGTTTTTGCAACAGATATATTCACGTGTTTCGAAGCCTCAAGTTTGGATGACGTTGTGACTTAAAACGACAAAGTCGTTTTGTTTGCTATTGGAGTAAGGCTTTCTCAAGTAAGCCCCGATTTTGAAAATGTTTGTATTTTTCGCTGATATTTGGCTTTAGCCGAGTTTCATGTGTAAAAAGTACATCCTGTTAATTTCTTTGTAAAACTCCAGATTGTATTCTGCAATGTTTTGCGAATAATTTTTTCTTAGCAAGTAAATTCCCGAATTGAATGATATTTTAATTGCAGCTCAATAAGACATGGCACTACTAAACAGTACTTGAAACAGTATTTTTATCGTTACAAAAATCTCAATTTCAATGTTTATTGAAAACAAATTAATTAGGTGAGTTTGAAATTTTTGTTCAAACTCACCTAATTAATTTGAAATCAATTTACAGTCGCAAGGCAGAGCCACTTGGCGATATAAGGAGATCTTCCTGTGGAGAATTAGATGTAGGACGCCTGTATAACTCAGTGGTTAGAGCAGTCGACCGGCAATCGAAAGACCTGGACTCGAATCCCAGCGCAGTCGAAAGCGTCTTTTTTTCCACAGAAAGATTTTTAAATTCTTTAAATATTGTATTTATTGAAAACATTTTTTATGAGCAAATAAAAATAAAAACTATCTCTGCGCCGCTAGGATCAACATTAACAACAACAACTTATGTAATAAACATTTGTGCATATGTTCCTGAAAAAATCGTCTAGATCGAAGTGTTTCAGTCACAACAATAACATTTTTGTGTGCGTACGCGCTCTACATATATCGCCTAAGTCCCGCACTTTAAACGCGATTTTTATTCTAAAGCTGTCCGTATTGTTTTTCGAATGATAGAATAATGCTACATGGGCGAGTAACTTTATATTATTCCTTAATAAATATATATATATATATACTTGATTATATTATATTGTTATATTGTGTTATGATATTAGCATCATACGGATCATAAAAAGCATTTATACAACGTTACTTAAATCTTTATTTCTTTTCGAACATAACTTTTTGGAATATTTTACATTACAGATGTGACGTTAGATTTGTCATGAGCCAAAAATATTTTGCATTCAATCGCATTTTTATTTTTTGAAACAAAACAGTGCTAATGTTTGGTGTTTTTATAGAGTTTTTGTTCTTGAGTACCGCTTTTCTAAATTTATAGAATGGGGTTTATGTTCGTTTTTGTCATGATTATCAAAATAAATTGCTTGAAAATTAACTTTAACCCAATCATTCAACCATAAAAAGTAGTTAAGGAGAATTTCAACTACATATACCACGTTACTATGTCCAGGATTTTTTCTCAGCGTGACCTCAATAATATTCATAATAATAATAATAATTCATAGCTTACACAAATAAAAAACCTAACTATTATAGTAGGCATCAAACTTAATGTTCGAAATTGGTATGAGCTTCTACCAGTATTGGGATCAACTCGTGCATTTTTAGCATGAAATGTCTCATACTGTATAAAAGAAACAAGCGCATTCCATTATTGCTAGTGTCATATGCTGTCATAGCAAAGTTCTCGCCTGACTACGATTGTATGAGAACTCATACTGAAATAGGATGAATTTCTTACAACCGAGATAACACGTGAGGTGCTACGTTCGAAAGTAGGCGTGGCCTAACATCTCGGTTGTAAGAGAACTCATACTGAATTAGGATGGGTTTCTTGCAATCATATAGTAAGGCGAAGTCCGAACTATTTTCGCAATGCACAACTGCTCTAAAAGTATGAAACTTGGTACTATTTTATGATTTTTTCACCATGATAGCAAGAACGAAACCTGCTACAAAAACATGACTAGTGTTCTTACTATTATAGTCAGATTTTTTTCATCGTGTATTCTGAAAATTATTGTAGTGATTGTTAAAGCTCAATATAACTGTGTTATACATGTTAATATTAATTACTGTTAACAAATGTCTCTCCACGTAGGGCGAGATCAGAGTGGTTTTTCTTTCTCCATTTTCGTGATGTGATAAGGATACCATGACATCACATTTATTCTTCACCCATTCTATCATATAACGTATCTCGTGTCTTAACAACTACAAGCGTGAAATATGTTTTGATATAAATAGTGTGTTTTTGAAACATCAAGCTTAGTCAATTAGCAAGCAATGAAATATACATATATTATACAATGCCACGACCTCAATTTTATTAAATTTACACTCACTGAGAAAAAAAATTATTGGGGCTCATCAATTGGCTCTTTTTCGTATCCTCAGAGTGCGCTCAGAGCTAATTATTAATACATAATATTTTAAGATGCTATTGTTTCTCAAATGTTTTTGAACATTTATTACCAAGCACTTAAACTTTTCAAAATCGATGGATGGTTAAAATATAAATAAATAGTTTAAATTAAACTAGTTAAATAGTTTAAAGTTCTTTACACGTTTGTAGATTTTTTTATAAATGATTACAAAAAATTACCCCTTGTTGTTTCTTGACTGCGTTATTTATAATCTTTCTAGAGCCAGACTCATTTGTTTACCTAGGATTTCGTCAAAGACATCGTTTCCCTATACAACAAATAACTACCATCTAAAAATTCTCATCCTAGGCTAAGACTGAAGCTGAGCTGAGAAGTTTAATTACCAAACATGAGTTTAAATTTTATTAGAATATAAAAAATAGTTTTTTTGATACTCGCGTAGGAAATGAGATTTTTGGCCTCAGGCGCGAAACAGGAAAAATGATCGATTCCACGATCGATGATGAGTCCCTGTCATAAAACTTACTTTTTACACTAGTGACGGGAGAGTTTGGAAGTATTCGAATTTCAAAACTTTATTATCAGTTAACCGTGCTCTACGTAGGAGAAATGTCACGTACTTTTTGATGTCGTGATTGCGCCAAGTCCCGAAATCACATTCCCCTTCGCAGTGTATAAAGTAAATAGTACACTCTTAAAAACAGTCTATTGATAGTGAAATTACGTTCCTCCCAGAATGCATCTATTGAAATTGAGCAGATTTCGTTTATCTACCAACAGAATCGTTTCACTGTTAAAAAAACTTATCTGTAAAATGCAAAACGAAAATAGTTTTACCGATAAACGATTTCTTTTGATTCTGAAAATAAATCCTTTAAGCATTAAAGGATTGCATTTTTGGGCTAGCAGACGAATTGCGCCTGTGCATCAAGGAGTATGCAGCGTCTAGTGCTTAACAGTGGAATATGCACGAGTAACTTTTGTGTTGCGTGATATTTTTTTTTAATCATCGCGATTAATTAACGTGGATGCATCAAGAAAATGGATTTGTTCAAAATATTAGGAATCCCAGAGTGTGACGCAAAAATTTTGGAATGTATGTATACCAATATAAACAATTTTTATCCGCATAACCTTATTTTTCATTGCTTCTGACAATCGAAGCATTATAAATTTATTGATTTTTAACGCTGTTAAGGGGGGAGACTCGTTTAGAGGATCAAAGCAAAATTTGAAATACTTCCTTAGCTACAGCCTTTGGCACACCGAGCGTACACAAGGCCAGGTGAACGCGCTCGGGATCTTTGAAGGCCTTTTTCTCGAAACCGTATTTTTGAAAACTACGGGCGTGATTAGAAGAATTTTTATCGACGGATTTAATCGAACCAGGACATTTTTAAAAGCTTATCAATAGAATTTCTGTTTGAACTAAAAAAATTACATCAAAAGTTATGATAAATAGCTTTTTAAAGCATATAAACTTTATAATTTTGCTTAAAAAATGGAACTTTTATTTAAAAAACCACCAAATTTTCAAATTTTGAAAATTTCAATAATATTTTTAGTTCAAGTAGGAGGTATTCTCATGTAGTTTCAGAGTTTTTTTGGCTTATGTGTTTCAGATCAAAATTGCGACCGCTATCACGCCCGCAATGGAGGTCGTCTGGCAGCGCAGTGCTGTAAACAACAATGCTTTTGTGTTATAAAGCATGATAACTTGACAGTAACAAATTTTTTTTCATAGGTCTTTATCCTCTGGAATGTACCTGTAAAGTTACTTTATCCATATTTGTAATATACTGATACACGCAAAATTTCTATTTGTCCTAAATTTACGCGTCCTAAACGAGTCTCCCCCCTTAAGCATCGAAGGGTTATCAGTCGTCTTTTTTAAAATGATTTTGTAAAGCGTGCTTGAATTTCAATGAATATTATGGTTTTCATCAAAGTTGCATCTTAAAATTTATTTAAGCGGAAATCTAAGACAGGTCGTTACTACAGTATTAAAAATGATCGATTTAATATTCGCATTTGTCAAAGTTCGGCTTTTGTACTTTATCTTATTAGATTATATAATACAATTTTTTTTATTTTATCCTCGAAATTATATTTCCTTTGTACGTCAAAGGTTTTCATTTCCAGACCAATGGAAATACTTTGACAGTAAAAGGACCGCATTTGAAACTACAATCATTTATCTGTTAAAGGATTGCCTCTTATTCCAATTTTAATAGAAAATCCTTTAATAGTGAAAGGAATCATTTGACAGTCAATAGTCTGTATTTAGAGCGTACATGGAAAATTCTAAACACGAATGTTAGTAAAATTGTAAGTGTGCATTCGTCAATAAAAATTTTATATTGATCTCTTGTTGTCTTATAAAAACTTGAATGTGATCAAAGAATTGGTATATTTTGTTGAGTTTGAGCACTTTCAGAAACGACGCACAGAATTTATTTGGAGGAACTCCTTCTGACAAATGAACGACCAATAACATTGAAAGAGCTTGAGGCTTTTCCGCGAAATCCTCCAAGGGGTTTCTTCACTCTACGGAACTAGTCTAGAGAGATCCGTTCAGTAAAAACATATAGCCTTCAAAGCTTTCAAATATTTATATCAAAATTTACGCGAAACAGAGTATTCGTTTCTGAAAAAAAAAACGTTTCCCATAGTCCAGATTGCTTACTGGAAACAGAAATTCAAAAGTAGGTTCGTTATGTCTCGGCTGTCACTTTTATTTTATGTCCACTATCAACATGCAAGAAGAAAATATAGATTCTGATTTAGATTGAGATGTTGGCCTCTTGAAATGAAAAATTCAGAGTTTTTAAAATTACCTTATTGTAGCAAATAAAAAGCCGCTCTTTTTGTTGTACCTCTTCTAAAAAGTTTTACTGTTTATAGTTTTCCTGTTAATTGTAAAAAAGCATTTTTTTCTTGCATAGAAGCCCTTAATTATTGATTTTCGTATATATTGAGAAATAATCATTTTATGAACAACCAGCATTATTCACAGAAAGTCACTCTTATTTTTAATTTTTTCCATCCTTTCTCTAATGAGATTTATAAATTTGAAGTCAATTTATAGTTTTTTGGAAAAAGGTTTGAATACTTTTTTTTATACCTACATATTTAAAGAAAATGGTCAGTTTGCGAACATGTAAGATAAGCAGGAATGATAAAATCTGGAAGGTCCAATGTATGGAGCAGGAATCGCCGATTAACGAAATGTGAGTAAAAACTGCCTGCAACTTTTCTCAAATCTTTAAACGCGTTTTTCTCGAAACTACTTTTTCCAACACGTTTGACATGATTTCTCAAGCTCTAATGAACCGATTAACTTGAAATTTGGCGTGGACCTTCTTTATATATCCCTCTATCGTTCTAAGTAGGATTATGTGAAAATTTTGATTTTTACTATTTTAAAAAAATTTTAAACTTTATAAAAAACAGGGCAAAAACAAACTTTCTTTTCAAACAGTCGCCATTTTGTGAAAATTTTTTTTTGTTTTTTTCCCTAGTTCAGGCGATAGCGATATTCTTACTCATTAAGAATCTATTTTATTTTTTTTTTCAGATCACCAGAAGGGTTGGAATCCTGTCAATATGGACGCACCCTTTTTTTCACCCCCGCCACTTCACCAGCCTGTAACTTTGTCAATTTTCAAATTTTTTCAATTAAAATTTTTTTTTGTATTGTTAAAATATTAATAAATATCTCATGAAAAAATGGATGGTAAACATATGTTTAATTTTTTTTTATAGAATTTAAAAAACACCCAAAATTTGTAACTCTAGACTAGAATACCCCTTAATATTAACTTGCATGATGCTTTAATGGAAACAATCACTTCATTATTAATAATTTCATCCTTTTTTAATGAATTAACAACTTATAATAAAGTTTTGGAGTATATCAAATTTTTCTGTATTAGATGGTGCTAGATTTTTATAAAAAGCGATAAGTTTTTCGCCTTAAAATCAATTAGAACTTTAGAAATATTAAATAAATATTTGCCCTCGCTACACTTTCTATTTCAAAAATCGAGTGTTGGGCGAGTGTGGAGCGAATATTATGTCCCCCAAACTCTCGAAAAAATGTAGGTGAATAGTCTATAAGTTAAACGCAGTGAAGAACGAATACGAAGCGATTGTGAAACGAGAGCGAAGTGATATTAAAAATTCTAATGAAAATTTCTAGATTCTCTTCTCACATTCTCGTAGCCATCGTTAGACATTCGCCTCAATCTCGACAGTAGAGATTGAAGCGAGTCTCAGAATTTCGACTCGGGAAAACACGTTAGAATTGATTTTTTCACATGACTGTCTACAAAAAGGTTAATCCACGTATTTTCTGTACCAGTTTGTAGACTCCTGTATTTAACAATAAACAATAAGAAATTAAGACTTTTCAGCGACGCTCGTGTAAAATATAAGCATCCTTGATTTATTAAAAACTTTCTTTAATAACTTACCTCGAATTGAATGCGCTTCTTATAAACAAACGTAAATCTAGTGTCAAAACAGTTTCAGAGGTTTCAGAGGTGATTTCATTGCTACCACTATGCTGACAGTGACACTCGCATAAAAAACGGCGATTCATTTTTAAAATATTCAAATTTAACACCGATAACTCATATCAATCTTATTTCTTATTATTCCAAGATAATTTTTATAAAGATTATCGTAAGGCTTTTTATCATTTGACATATTAATGGAGAAAAATATGAACAAGTGTCCACAAACTGGTACGTGTTCACAAACTAGTATATTTACCTTATTAATTGGATCTATAACTTAATTCGTGCGGTTTTTTTTTTCAAAATTTGAAAGTATATTTAAGAAAAACATGTACAATAGTATTATTCGAAGTATTGCCCATCTGAAGCCATGAGTTTTTCCCATCTTTCTGGCAATTCGTGGATTCTATCCCAAAAGAACTGCGCTGGCTTGGCGGCCAAGAATGAATCAAGCTAATTTTTGATACCCTGTTCTGATGTGAACCGTATTCCAGTGAGGGCGTTCTGCGTCGACCATATTCCGGGCGTTTTTCGGCTGTTGCTCTCTTCAAACGGATTAATTGTGTTCGGTAGCGTTCTCCATTGATGGTTTGCCGTTGATTTGGCTGGTTGGCCGGGTTTCACATATGATTTTTTGCGCTTGGAGTTGTAGTAATGGATCCATTTTTCATCACCAGTTACAATCCGATGCAAGAATGACTTCTTTTTGTGGCGTTCCAGCAGCATTTCAGACATGCAAAACCGCCTTTCAACGTATCTCGGCTTGAGTTCATGAGGAACCCAATTTCCTTGCTTTTGAATGTATCCGGCTGCTTTTAAACGTTTTGAAATGGCTGCTTGAGTGACTCCCAAAGATTCTGCGAGCTCTTCTTGTGTTTGACAACAATCTTCATCGAGTAATGCTTCCAGTTCTTCATCTTCAAACTTTTTTGGCTGCCCAGGACGTTCTTCGTCTTCCAAGCCAAAATCACCACTTTCAAATCATGCAAACCACTTTTGGCACGCTCGCTCAGCTATAGAGCATGTTCACCATAAACTTCCACCAAAATACGATGACTTTCGGCAGCAGTTTTCTTCATATTAAAGTAATGAAGAAGAACTCCCCGCAAAAACACTTTTTCAGGCACAAAGTTCGACATATTTGAGTGAAAAAAAATTATTGTTGTTTACGCTTAAAATGAATGACATGTACTGAAAAAGACGCACAATGACAGTATCTTTCCAACGCATGTTCGGAATATTGGAATGATGGAATAATAATCAAGTTACGCCATCTCTTAGCAAACCGCACGAATTAAGTTATAGATCCAATATATAAGAAAAAATTGTCAGTTTATCGAAAAGAAGTTTTTTTTCTGGAAGCATTTTATTTTCAAGCACTTTTATTTACATTTTGCTTATACCAATGGAATATTCATTGAGGAATTCTATATGTAACATCATACCAAAGAAAACTTAGCACGTGTTATATGAAAACTTGAGTATATTTCATGTAAATTTAGAATAATCAATCTCGTTTGCCCATACTCATAACTGGTAAAATCTGCAGCATGACATAACGAATTTATCTTGATGTTTTCTAATTCATTGTGAAGAAAGTTGTAAAATTCTTCTACCTCTTGTTTTAAAGTATTTCATTCAGAAGCAATTTCAAATTTTCAATCGACTCATAGGGAAAAAAAGGAAAATTGCAAAATTGCGCATTAAATACACCATAAGTTAGCAAAAATTGTTTAATGTATTTTTTAGATTCGAAATAAATCACTAATGAGGGCTCCGATCAGAGCCGAAACGTCTGATCACGTGAATTTTTATATTTTTTATTAACATGGAACCCTAAAGCCAACTATCAGCATCAACATATATCTTTAATATTTAATTAAGTCGATACAACTCCAACATATGAATATTCTTATAAATTATGATTAACGCAATCTACATACATTTATTAATTATGATTTTTTCTTATTTATATTTTGAAACACACATGCTTTTGAAATATCATACATTTTTAATCATGAATAAATTTTTAAATAATTTTTTATTCAAAGGGCGTTACGTAAACGTTTGGAATTTCTTCGGAATTTCAATCAGTATTGCACACTAAGTTCATCACACACGGAATTCTTCGTTCTTTCTGTAGGTGATCGATGTTCCGAGACTTAATCTTCTGTAATAAATTGGTTCATTGAGATAATGTGTTTGAGCACAATGACAATTCTACTTCAGATCGTAAAAAAATTCTAAGTAAACAAGACTAAACACACTCACCTTAATACATTTGCACAAGATATACGTCAATCAAATATAAAGAAATTTCTGTCCATCTTCAGAAGAATTGTTATCACTAATGGTATTAATAGGAGACATCAAAGAAGGTAGTACAGATCATGTAGTTTAGTACATTGAATTTTTCAAATTTACATTCCCTTCTTCAAAAAGTCTATTCTTTCTATACTAATATTTCCAAACGGTTATTGGTGACTGTAAATATCATCATTTATAAATCTAGAGCTTTTTTACATTTACTTTCTAAGTTCGAATATGTGAGAAATTAGTATTACTGTAATAAATCAGTGAAGATTTTAACTTGTCATTCGGTGAAACCTTACCGCTTAATCATTAAAATTTACTGATTAATCAGTAAAAATTGTTATTATATTATCACAGTAACCGATTTTTTACTGGTTTAAACTTATATGATACAGAATGAATATAAGATACAGTTTTTGATACAGAATCAGAAAAACTATATCCATAAACTGGCCTGTGAAAAAACAAAAATAAAAAGTGGGATTTAAAGACTTTAATGTGTGGATGTCGAGTTGCATTGTTTATTAACCACCAATATACTCTGCAGAATCTGAAATCAAAGAGAACATTTTGTGTGATTTGCAGCAACTTCATTTCAGGATAACCTATCATTGAATTTTCTAAAGAAGCTTCTCATAAAAATCTATTAGAAAGCAACAGAATCTCCTTACCACAATTTTTTATGAGATATTCAACAGCTCCGGTTTCATAGAATTTAGCTTCATATGTGAAACAGAATTTGCTTTTAAAGAATTAATGTAATATTCAAAGCACTTTTCGAGCAGCAGTATATGAAATCAGAGGCTTAGACGCCCTGTTTAAAAAAACCGTTAGAGCCATAGTTGGAACCGGGCAAAATGCCATTTAGAACCCGGGTAGGTTCCCATCACAAGCTCTGGCACTTCAAACGAACCTACCTGGGTTGTACCAGGAAATTATAACACAATTGTGGAATGTAATTGGTACTCAAATTATATTATTTTAATTGGAAAACGGTACCTAACAGGGTATACCTGGCTAGCGTCCGGGATTAGTATATGAAAATCATTCTTCCAAAGTGCACTTTGCGTGTTTAAACGGGTCTAGCGTGATTTTATCAGGTATCTAAGGAATCATAGATTGACAAATTTGGTCAAAGTGCACTCTGGGTATCTACATGGATCTACCGTGGTTCTGCCAGGGATCTCTTGAAATTTGGTCAAGTGTGCTCTGCGTATCTAAACGGGTCTACCGTGGTTCTATCAGGGACCTCTTGAATCGAAGGTATGGGCGTCTAACAGGATCTACACGGGTTATAGCGGGGACATAGAATGACAAATTTTGTCAAAGTGTACTCTGGGAGTCTAAGCGGGTCTACCGTGGTTCTGTCAAGGACCTCTCGAATTAAAAGTATGGGCGTCTAATAGGGTCTGAACGGGTCATAGCTAGGACATAGTTTGACAAATTTGGTCAAGTGTGCTCTGGGTGTCTAGACAGGTCTACCGTGTTTCTATCAGGGTTCTCTTGAATCGAAAGTATGGGCGTCTAACAGGATCAAAACTGGTTATAGTGGGGACATAGATTGACAACTTTGACCAAGTGCGCTCTGGGTGTCTAAACGGATCTAGCGTAACAATGTTTGGTTCCAAATAGAACCCTGTTATGGACATACAGAACCCAATAGTTGCATAATTTGTATATCCATTGAGAACCCTTCTTAAGACCGAATAAAATACAGGGTAGGACCCATTTGAAATAACCGTGTACAACTACGTTTACACCCAGGTAGAAACCCAATCTTTTATTAAATCACAAAAATAGTAGAGCTTTCCGTTCATTCTACTCTACGCTTCAATCAAGAGTTGAGTAAACCGTGAATCGCAAGATTTATTCCAACAGCTACATCTATTCACGCAGGAACGAATGAAAGTAATCTGCGCCTTGGGCACATATAAAATTTTTTAAATTAATTTAATTAATAATTAATAATAAATTTAATTTTTAATAACTTAAATTCTTAAAATTAAATTGATATTATGAAAATGTAAACAAAAAAAAGTCGATAAGTGTATTACATAAAATATGAAATATCACATAAATTACTCAGGCAGGATAATAATTTGGAATTCGCAAATGTAAAATCCATATTTTGAAAATATAAAACACAGAAAATAAAAGAAACTTGTTTTAAATGTTTTTATACAAGACACTTCTTAATAATAATGCAATTTTTTAATGTACATTTGAAAATTTAGTTTCACTAAACTTCATACGTCGTTATAATAAAAATTTATACTAAATGTAATTTAATAATTTTATTATATATATCAATAATTATAGTTATAATAATTGATTAATTATATTAATTTTTAAAAATATTTTATTAATCATTTATGAAAAAAGTTTATTTATTTTTACTTGAGTAAGGCTAAAAAATTTTATAGACGGCACTTACTCTCACAAGCTCTGAATAACTCATGCAGTCACTATATAAGAAAGTTCCAAATTTTATATCTCAGCATTGTAAGCGAGCGTGTGCGTGATTCGACGAAAGCGTATCGTACTATATATAAGTGTGTAAGTTATTAGGTTTATATATGTAAGGTTATATGTTTAAGTGTATTTGTAATTTGAAATATGATTGGCTACGTCTGAATGGTGTGAATGTATTTGCAAGTTGTTTATGTATGTACCTGATGACTATTGGTAGGCTCGAGATAAGGATTTTTTTTTTATTTGAGAGAAGCATACCATTGCCAGTTCAAATAATACGCCCGATGCTCATTTTACCCAACTTAGTCCAGTCGAATTAGCATGGAAAGTTGGGAAACATGGTTATGAGAGCAAGATCCGAGATTTTTATTGGAATCCCTCAAAAATATCATAGTAATTGACGTACCTTGTTTTGCGCCTCGAATTTCCTTGTGCGTTTTGTAAAACAAATGTTGAGAGCCAAAAAGTGCGAAAATAGGCCATTTTTTAAATACATTTTCTCATTTTACTCTTAAAATATCAATTTAATGATGAAATTGTATTAAAGTAAAGTTTTAGAGCACAAAATTTGCTACAAAATGCTGTAGTTTGAAGTTGAAAGATTTAATTTTCCTCCGCCTCAGCGGCCGAACAATAAATAAAAAATAGTCGAAAAACAGCTATTGTTTGCACGGGCATTTAAAATTGAAAATATTAATACATCCAAATGATTGTTATGGCTTTAAAATATTCAATTCTTTACCTTTCGAATGCCGAAAACTCGAGTTCAATATCTCTTTAGTTACCGAGTAATGTAATTGTTTATTAAGAATTTTCAAAATAACATAACTTTTAGAATTAACACGTACACCAGGAAAATTTTTTCACACATAGCATGATTTTTTACACATACTGCAAGTATAACACTATCATATGCAATGATTAGATGAGTGGTTTTTATTTTTTAACACGTCCAAACTATTATTTAAAAGGGGATTGTAATTTTTACATTAATTGACAAATGAATAACTCCGCGGTTTTTTGACAAATTTTAAATCTGAAAAGACCCTGTGAAAGTGCTTGCAGAAACGAATCTTTTTAGCGCTTTGAACACTTCAATTCGATATTCCAATCTGAAGTTATTGAATCCCAAAGTCGGCTGCATGTAAGTGAGATTTGAGCAACATTTAAACGAAACAAAAAATTCCGGCGTATAGCTTTATTAATTTACTTTCGATATATTGTTGAATAAATCCGATTACTTTGACGATCTATGTACAATTAATTCTAACAGCTAGGCAAACGCGCGCGGGAATGGCGAAAATTGGAGTGGAGGGGATGAGTCAGTGTGGCGCAAAAACTTGATTCTGCGCCTTCAAAATCGTCGCGCGCTCTTCACTGCCACTTATCTCGGCTTCTAATCAACCAAATTTGACGTTTTTTTTTAAATCGACATAGCAAATAAAGAGAAATCTAATAGTGCACATACTTCTAGTCTATTTTTAAAAGTTTATGAATGGTTAACGTCATTTGGGATTTTTCTAATTTTGACATGCACAATCAGACAATTTTCGAAGATAATTCGTACATACGCAAATACTTTTGCAATTTCAAGGTGGAATTTAATTTCAGTTATATAAACGTTTGATCAAAATAATTCTAGTGGCTATTAATTTCATTTTTATAAAGTTTACCCGACAAGTTACAGCTAGTGAGGTACAATGAATTTTTTTTTCTAGTAGACGGTACCTTTTTTTTATTCATAATGATAGTCATATAATTGTTAAAAAATCAATCCTTTTTGTTAAAAATGGAATGCATTTATTTTTGCAAAATGAAAAGCACACATTCTGTATAGATTATGAAACATAAATTTATTATACATAACTGCAGATCGATATTATTTACAATGTATACAATTTCTACTTAGATATTATTTGACTATCATTATGAATAAAAGAAAGGTACCGTCTATACTTGCAAAAAAAAATTCATGTACCTCACTAGCTGTAACTTGTCGGGTAAACTTTATAAAAATTGAAATTAATAGCCACTAGAATTAGTTTGATTAAATGTTTATATAACTGAAATTAAATTCCACCTTGAAATTGTAAAAGTATTTGCGTATGTGGGACATTCTTTTGCAAAACGTACGGATTTAAAAAAAAAAAAATTGTTCACATTTTAAAAAGTCTTAAAATTTTTTCTGTGTCATCTTTTCAATAATTTAATCGACACGTATATCGGGATTTTCGAAAAAAAAATTTTTTGAGAGATATATTAATTTAAACTTTTGATAAAATTGGACAAAATACTAAATTCTCTTGTGCTTAAAATTCATTATCTCCGGTTGAAATAATCAAATCGATTTCTGTTCTGTTTAATTTTTTAGCTTGTTACGTTAGGTTCTCAGATAAATATTCTCATAATTTTTATTATGTTAATTAACTACATATATAAGCAATTTAATTGTTTAAACAATTTTTGCATGTTTGCTTTCTCAGTAGAAAAAGTTGAAAAAAATAGTATCATATGCGCTATGTCTCAATATAACTAGCGCAAATTTAATAAAAGTGGAGACTTAATTGGATCGGAAGATTTTAAATATTTTTGAACGCGCGACGTGTTTAATCATGTTCGAGTCGACTAAAAGCACATTATGTCTCGAGGAAGGCTAGTTGCGGCTCGATTCGGAAATGATTAAACACGTCGCGCGCTCAAAAATATTTAATATTTTCCGATCTAATTAAGTATCCACTTATATCTGTAGTTAATTAACAAAATAAAAATTATAAAAATATTTATCCGAAAACCTAACGTAATAAGTTAGAAAATGAAATAAACCCGAAATCGATTAGATTATTTCAACCAGAGATAATGAATTTTAAGTACAAGAGAATTTAGCATTTTATCCAATTTTATGAAAAGTTTAAATTAATATATCTCTCAAAACAATTTTTTTTTCGAAAATCCCGATATAAGTGTTGGTTAATTTATTAAAAAGAAGCTGTAAAAAAAATTTTGTGCAAATCTAAATTCTGAACTCAAAATGAGTGTACGATTTGCAAAAGTATTTGCGTATTTAGGAATTATCTTCGAAAATTGTATGATTGTGCAATGTCAAAATTCGAGAAATCCCAAATGACGTTAACCATTCATAAACTTTTAAAAACAGACTAGAAATATGTGCACCATTAGATTCCTCTTGATTTGCTATATCGATTTAAAAAAATAAACGTCAAATTTGGTCGATTAGAAGCTGAGATAAGTGGCAGTGAAGAGCGCGCGACGATTTTGAAGGCGCCGAATCAAGTTTTTGCGCCAAGCTGACTGATCCCCTCTACTCCGATTTTCGCCATTCCCGCGCGTGTTTGCCTAGCTGTTAGAATTAATTGCACATAGATCGTCAAAGTAATCGGTCTTCTTCAACAATATATCGAAAGTAAATTAATAAAGCTATACGCCGGAATTGAAGCGTTCATAGCGCTAAAAGATTCGCTTTTGCAAGCACTTTCACAGGGTCTTTTCAGATTTAAAATATGTCAAAAAACCGCGGAGTTATTCATTTGTCAATTAATGTAAAAATTACAACCCCCTTTTAAATAATCGTTTGGATGAGTTAAAAAATAAAAACCACTCATCTAATCATTGCATATGATAGTGTTATACTTGCAGTATGTGTAAAAAAATCATGCTATGTGTGAAAAAATTTTCCTGGTGTACGTGTTAATTCTTAAAAGTTATGTTATTTTGAAAATTCTTAATAAACAATTACATTACTCGGTAACTAAAGAGATATTGAACTCGAGTTTTCTGCATTCGAAAGGTAAAGAATTGAATATTTTAAAGCCATAACAATCATTTGGATGTATTAATATTTTCAATTTTAAATGCCCGTGCAAAAAATAGCTGCTTTTCGACTATTTTTTATTTATTGTTCGGCCGCTGAGGCGGAGGAAAATTAAATCTTTCAACTTCAAGCTACAGCATTTTGTAGCAAATTTTGTGCTCTACAACTTTACTCTAATACAATTTCATCATAAAATTGATATTTTAGGAGTAAAATGAGAAAATGTATTTAAAAAATGGCCTATTTTCGCACTTTTTGGCTTTCAACATTTGTTTTACAAAACGCACAAGGAAATTCGAGGCGCAAAACATGGTACCTCAATTACTATGATATTTTTGAGCGATTCCAATAAAAATCTCGGATCTTGTTCTCACATCCATCTTGAATTCTAATTCGACTGGACTAACTACGGTTTGAAGCACCTCAAGCGTCGGTGATATACTTATACATTTCATGTTAACCCACTGACGCATGTTGGTGCCCTGTCGTCGATAACGTTTTACTCAACTCCTTACTATTCCCTATATAACGCTTATTGTTATTCACTTTGGGTGAATTAGGTATATATCAAATTGATTTTACCCGACTAGGATTTAATAGATGTTCAAATGTCCTTATGTCCCAAGTTTAATCGACAGAGTTGAGTAAAATTACTTCAACTATTTTTCTCCGTGTAAGAATTTTCAGGCGCCTTTCTTGTGAATTATAATGCGCGCCTGAAAATTCTTAGGATTTCCAGCGTGAAGTTCACTGCGACTGGTAGAATTAATGCTTTGGAGAATCGATATATGGTCCAAAGTACACCCTACCAAAAATGCTCAAGAAAATTTCAGGCGATATTCAAATATTTCAAACATGTTTCGCAAGAGGTAACGAAAGAATGCTAGGGGAAGCCTTTTTCCCACTTATAAAACGGAAGTAGAAACTGCTTGAAACATTTGAAGGTGTTCATTACGTCATATTTGTTTTCGCTCTTAAAGCCATGGGCCAAGCAGGTCACCTGACAAAAATTATATCTTAATCCAACCGAGTAAGATAACATTTTTTGTTTATAAAATGTCTTGCTCAGAGTTTAGTAAATGTATCAGAAAATAATAGCCTGTTAATTTCATTTTAGTAAAAATTCTGAATTTTTTTCATTTTTAAATATAAAACTGAAGTTATCGGCAATTACAGTTCTGTAACTAAATTTCCACGAAAAATTAAATATCGTCTTGAAATTTTGGGAAATGAATAAAAAATTACTGAGACAAGTCTGTTATGTCTTGAATATTCATAATGATATGAAAATTTTTTGATAAAAATAAGTAATTTTAGCAAGTTTGCAGAGTATATTACCGACAGTGTTAGATCAGTGCAGCAGAACTCAAGACACTTGGAATTATTGATAAAATTAAAAAATTTAGAGATGCTGACACATTTTCCGGATGGAATATTTCTTTTTGTCATCCTCACATAAGAAAGACTCCATTATACTATAGTACCAATTTTAGTGTCAATATACATGATTCTCGCATTTTTGGAACGATGCGAGATTTTTTTATTCTTGCATTATGTCATCTCCAAATAATGCGGGAATTTATGATTCTCGCATTATTTGGATATAAAGTAGGGCGAGAATCATACGTGGAGAAAAATATTTGTCCAGAATTACCAGACTATTTAGAAACACATGGTAAAATTCTAAAGCGCCGTAATTTTGTCTAATAACTCACATTTATTGAAATTTCTGTTATAGAATACGCCAAATTACCCATAAATAATATACAACACAATGTACTAATTTTTTTTCTGTAACTCTCAGAAAAAACAGTCTTATTTTAACGCTGAATCTGGTGTTAAATTTACCCGCAAAATATTGTATCCAAGACGTGTTATTATAACACTAGAATTGGTGTAGCAACACCTTAGCAACATGTAAAAATTTCAAGGAACTAAAGTTGGATAAGACCTCTAGCAAACAACACGCAACATATGGGGAAAATTTTGCCAAGTGTACACGCCTAAAAATTTTTTGTCTTTAATTTTTTTGAAACTCCACTGAATTGTAGTCCTAGTAGACTTCTTTTAATCGCCTAAAAGAGACAGCTCTAGTACGACTGGTTGTCAACATACAGGGGCTCAAATTTCCATAACTTCTGCTAAAGTTGATCAATTTATTTAATTTTTATATGAGTGTTTTTTATACATTTTTATGAGCTTTCCGACAAAAATAATGATTTTGTAATAAAAAAAATATTTTATGCTCAATTTCCCATTTCAAACATATTTTTGAGTTTTTTTCAAATTGCGACCCCTTAAATTTTTTCAAAATTTCATGAATAAAAAGTTTCATTTTTTTCCATTAAAATCATCCAAGGTGTTTGTTTTTTTGTTCTGTGACATGATTCAGAAAAAAAGAGTACTTTTTTAAATGAATTTTCAATATCTTCAATTGGGATAAACTGTTTTTCGTGATTGAAGACTGTTAATAAGTATTTTTCCAGAGAAAGATTTCATATCATTCGAATTTGTTTATATGATTCAGTCCCAATAACTTGGTACAATCTTACGCTAAATATTTATAATCCTTAAATGTTATTACGATCAGTGAATTTAAGCTTTCTGACAACGATAAGAATAGTATTACTGAAATGAACGCATACCAGACGTAATTTGTTTGAATAAAAAATTTCATAAAATAAAATTTTTAAATTTATCCTGAAATTGCATTGAAGTATTTCGTTTCAAGTATGCAAAGAACATTAAAATCTGTTATCAATTGCAACTTTTAGTGGATTATGAACATTGAGTTCCTGATTCAGAGCATTGTGTGATATTGCTATCACAACCTGCATCGGACCCTATTATATTAACATAGTTTCCGATGTCAAATTCTACATCAAAAAGTTGTCAAGTATTTGAATAGTTTACGTGAAATTCAGTGTCGCAAACTAATGGAATCCTACTTAGGTTTTGACAACGGTTGCAGAGTAGAATCCCAATAGATTCCGACATAAGATTCAGCATTGGATTCTTTAGTAGGTCAGCCGCTTTTCTTAAGAGAATCTGACTTTATCTTCGCAGCAGAACCTGATCAATAAAATCTTCCACGAGAAGTACAACAATTTCTGTTTTGTCGTATTTAACATCAAACTTGCTGTAGCATCTTTTCAAAAAAATCTAAAGTGAGACACTTGCACCAACTTTTGCTCACATCATAGATGCAGCACAATCTGCTCAATAGAATCTGACTTAGAATTCGGTGCAACAGAGTCTGTTGTCAAATTTACAATAGTATTCAGTCAGAGTGTATTATAAAGTATTTACTATATGTAATAAAATAATAACTAGAGAAAGAATTATTTTCCTCGCAGACATGTTCTGTAAATGATAGGTAACAAGGAGGTAATATTTGTAAATTACTTGTTATAGCCGTGACTCTTGCTCACTTATTATACATAACTGCTTCATAATCATTCCGCAGTAAACACGAAAATTATCCTAGGATCAATACACAAAGTTTTTACAATACATATAATTCTGTGAGAGAATTGCTACGATTCTGTGACAAAGAATGTTTTCCTCTGCTAACATTGTACAGGTTGCTCAGTATTTGTTCATTAATGAATCAAGAGACGTAACACAGAAGAATTTTGTATCATAATTATTTGACCTTCACTTTGGACACAATAAGAACGCGATGCAAAACACTAGAATAATTTTTTTGTATTTAGCAAACGCTACATTTGCTCTGAACAGGGTTGAACAAGTGAATATTTGCAAAAGCTGGTCTAAACGTGTCATCTTAGAACCTTTATAATGCCCCAATCCAGAAAGTTGGATATTTCATGTATGCAGAAGGATTCCGGTGATGTTTATGGAGAGATACAATTTTTAAACAATGCAGTACAGATAGGCTATTTTTCGGTTATAAAAGTACTTCTCAATTCTTTAAACCTCCCCACATCGTCTACTACCTACTGTTTTTAGTTGAGTACATATATTTGTTTCTCGATTTTATAGAACATATTAAATTAGATCCATCAATTTGATTTTTACATCACATATATTATTCCACTCGAATATTCGATTTAGAGTGTCGCGGGTCAAAATTTTAGCCCTATTTTAGACCTCTAAATTGAAGGACATATATTGATTTAATGGAAATTAAACCCTCTACAGACCCTGCCACATCCTCAATTTATACCCTCCAGTGCCCCCTAAACCCTGAAGGAAATTTAAAGACTAATTATGGACAAATTTTTTATTTCAATACGTGTACCCGTGTGGAAAAATTTCATGGTGGTCTATTGACTGATCTGGTCGAGGTCTGGAAGTTCTGGTCTGAATCAGATCTGGCGCTGGTCAACATTCCGTGACAAAAAAGACTGTATACATGGCAAACGAAAATTTTGTTTACAAGTTTAGAAAAATTCTTAGGTTGGTAACAAGTTTTTAGAAACATTTATTACGTTACCGGAAACAAGTATCTTCGTTTTGCAAATATTGCTACTACTTATTGACCACCACCAATTGAGGTGCCAGATCGTATAAGGGCACATAGCATTTTCTCGTCCGAAATAGCAGTCCCCTGAAGACTTTTGAAAAAATTTCCAAATTTAAGTTTTTAAAGGTTATATCTCGACGTTAAATTTGATTCCGCATCTTCTTCTTCCTAGAAAAAGAGTTGTAGCTTTTTTAGTTTTTAAGTTAACTATCGAAAAAAGTCTTTTTTGGAATAGTCAATTTTTATTCATTTTTCACTTCAACTCGTGCTCACTTCGTCAATTTTTGTAATTTTTCAATGAAGTTTTTAGGGATTGTGCTGTAGGGCGTTCTACAGCTGATAGAGCAAGTCGATTTCAAAAAACTTTGTTTACAAAATTTTATTAATTTTTTTTCTGACGTTCGCAGCAAATCAGACTTCAATATCTTCCAGCCCTTCGTTTAGCGAGAGAATTTTGAGCAGGCAACTACTTCTCGCGAAAAAAATGTACAGGAAGATATGATACAGTTTTTGGAAAAGTTTAAGGCAAGAATATTTAATTGTTCTGGAGCTTTAACGAGTTTAGTTTAATACAGTGCCCGAGTTTTCGAGCGTAAAAAAAAAAGCAAAAGAGGAAGTGCCCGTCATATCACCGCCGCGCCAAGGCCAGGATCGAAGCTTTCCTTAAGGCAAAGAGGGAGTCCACCAACATCCACGAAGCTTACGACTCGCAGAGCCCGGGCTACGTAACCGAAGGCGCAAAAAAAAAAATAGCTACCCACGAGGCACTCCGGTACGATCCAATACCTAAGCAAGCACTGCAGGGATCGCTTCCGACGCCGCCGACCACTCGGGCCTCCTCACCGCCAACCGCTCGGACAGCCTCACCGCTGACAATTTTAACAGCACCAGAACCTGGGGGGGAGCCAGCCCACATCGAGGCACCACCAAACCGCGTCGTCTCTTCACAGAGGAGACCCATAAAAGGAAGACGTCTGAAGCCCAGGAGGATCCCGGGGTATTCCGAAGGGCCACCCAGCCTAACAAGCCATCGACCAAGCCACGGGGGCCTACGTCAAAGATTATTGGAAGTCCGGCCAAGCCCGCGTCAGCGCCAAGTTACGGTACTATAAAGGGCAAACACTGTTACCGTATGTACCAGTTGTACAAGTATGAAACCGGTAATTTTTTTGAGAAAATACACGTTTATTTAATAAAAATGATTATACATTCAATCTTCAAAGTAATGGCCATTCCTAGCCACACATTTTTCCCATCTCTCTGGCAATTTGTGTATGCCTCGCCAAAAAAATTGTTCGTTTTTTTAATCAAACCAGTCATCGAGCCATTTTTTCACATTTTCGTACGAATCGAAGCGCTGTTCAGCAAGTGCGTGCCCCATTGATGAAAATAAGTGGTAGTCAGGTGGAGCCAAGTCTGGTGAATAAGCCGCATGGGGGAGGGCTTCCCAGCTGTACGAATTTATGAATTCCCGAGTCTTTTTTGTTCGATGTGCTGATGCATTGTCTTTCAGTCAATTCATGCGGCACCCATCTTCCCACCTTCAAAATCAATCCCATGGCTTTTAAACGTTGAGAAATGCATTGTTGGGTCACATTTAATTGTTCTGCAAGTTGTTGTTGCGTTTGACCATCATCTTTATCCAATAATGCTTGCAATTCGGCATCTTCAAACTTTTTCGGTGGTTTTCCACGTTCTTCGTTTCTCACATCGAAATCGCCACTTTTAAACTTATTGAACCACTCGTTGCACTGTGTTTTGCCTAGAGCATGCTGGCCGTAAGCTTCCACAAGCATTCGATGGGCTTCCAAAGCAGATTTCTTCAATTGGCAACAGAAAATCAATGATGTCCGCAAATCGTAGTTTTAAGACACAAAAATCGACATTTTTACTAGCGAAAAAAAATTAGTTGTATGAAACTTGGTTGTTTATGAACTGAATATTGTTGACAGAACTCAATGCGAAGAAATGGCGTCAATGATATGGTTTGACAGAGCGTATAGTTTTACCTAGCGACACATAGATGTCATTACCGGTTTCATACTTGTACACCTGGTATAACTTTGTAGGATCTGTAGTTGAAGATAAAATATAGATTCCGAGGTAGAGATTAAACCGTGAGACTTTTTTCTTATCCCCACCCACCCACAATAACAAGCGAAGCGCCAATCGTATCAAGCTGAATCTTTTATAGAATAAAAATTTAACAAATTAAGTTTACTAAATATTAATCTGTTTTTATCAATTTTCAATGTATTTTAAAATAAAGTACACAGTTCAATCTCCATCAGAAGAAAAAATCGAGTCGTCTTTGGTTTAATTTCTCGTTATCGAGGCAAAGTATTCATTAAAAAACGCTTGTCCTTTTGGTGTTAGGTATTTCAATAAGCTCTTTAAATCTTTCAGTTTGGCTTCAGTTATTCCAACGACTGGAGGGGGATTTATTTCTGACCCCGAGAGTTCCACTTTTGTCTTAATTTTAAAGTTGGAGACATTCGTTTCTGTATAATTCTCAAAAATATCAACACTTTCGTTTGGTAGATAATGAATTACGTATGGTAAGCTTGGCTTATCTTCATGCTTTTAGGATGCAATACAGTTTTCTTGAAGGATTTTTCCTAATCATTCAAAATGCTATGACCACACTGTAACATAGTGAATGGAGGATCTCGAGAGTTTCTTATTAATTTAATGTACTCTTCTGCAGTTTCTATGCGTCCTAACTTATTCTTTTTCTGGGAATACATTCCAAAATTACGGTCGCATTGACAATACGAATGACTCCGAACCGGAAAGACATGCCAGATGTCAACATCCAATTGCATGGAAAGTGTAAGAAGGTATGCAAATACTGTGTAATTCTTATTTTGTACACCACATGCATCAGAAAAAAGAACAATCTTTTTGTGATGAATATTATCAAATTCTTGTTATATTGTATGATAGAGAACACTGCACACGGTATTTGCCCCTTTTTTGGTACTTCCCTCTAAAATAGGATACATGTAGCTCTGTTTGGAACCATAAACTTGAACGTTAAACAAATCAAGCCACAACAATCGTTTGTCTCGTCTCTTTTTCGTTTTCTGCCTCGAATTGTGCGAGGTATCTTACATATGTACTATACAGAGCATAGTTAAGGACTAACTGATCTGTTTTAATTTAAAAATATCATTAGACAAATTTCAACGAATATGTGCATTCGTTTGTTTACAATAGGAATATTCAAGGTCGCTGATCAGCTACACCAAAAAAATATGTAAACATTATGTACAATTCAGTATTCTACAATTCAAATAAACACTAAAAGCTAAAAAATACATTGAAAATTTTAAAAAAACAGATTAATATTTAGTAAACTTAATTTGTTAAACTTCTATTCTATAACAGATTTAGGTTTTATCATATTTATAAGCCATACATTGGCAAGACACTTCGTGCCATGCGGCTGTACGTCACGGAGCCTTTAATACGCTCGAAAACTCGGGCACTGCATTAAACTAAACTCATTATGGCTCCAGAACAATTGAATATTCTGGTCTTAAACTTTTCCAAAAACTGTATCATACCTTCCTTTACATTTCTGTCGCGAGAAGTACTTGCCTGCTCAAAATTCCCTCGCTAAACGAAGGGCTGGAAGATATTAAAGTCTGATTTGCTGCGAACGTCAGGAAAAAAATTAATAAAATTTTGTAAACAAATTTTTTTTAAATCGACTTCCTGTATCAGTTGAAAAACGCCCGAAAGGACAAACCCCAGAAATTTCATCGAAAAGTTCCACAAATTGACTATTCCAAAAAAGACTGTTTTCGTTATTTAAGGTCGTATGTAAAAAAATTGATCTGTGGTAGAATTTTTCAAAAAAGGAGCTGATACTTAAATAGAATAATAGTCTAAAGTTTTGTTCTTTATAAATCTTCCTTTCCATCTCACTTGACCTGACATTGTTTTAACTGTTAGCAATAACCTTTGACATCCAGCTATTCAAACGCATATCACAGTTAGGTTTGAATTGCAGTGTTGCACGATCTACGAGTCGGCCGCTGACATAGCATTGGTGACTATACGTATACACACATCCTACGAATTCTAAACCAGTAGCGCACTAAAATTTTCACCATGCGAGCCCATGAAATTTTTTCAAAAAGCATAGCTCGACGGCGCCCCACGGGACTCTACTATTTGTACGGGAATAGGACTTACATTCAACCTTAACTTGAAAACTAAAAAAGTTACAAATTTTTTTCTTGGGAGAAAAAGATGCGGAATCAAATTTCACATCGAGATGTAACCTTTAAAAATTGTAATTTGGAAATGTTTTCAAAAGCTTCCAGGGGACTGCGATTTCGCACGAGAAAATTCTATGTGCCCTTATACGATCCGGCACCTCAATTAGTGGCTAACTAGCTGAAAATTAGGGGCTGACCAGCCCCTGGCTTGTGGCTGGCTAGCCGCTGACTAGCGGCTGATCATGCAAAAACGTTACAGATCTGGCCAGCCCCAGACATTAAAAATAACTAAAAATTATTATTTTCAAGGAAAAGTGAAAAATCTACGTATTAAAAACTTAAATAATTTGCATAAATTGTATAATCGGACTGAATTATACTAATTTGTTGAACAATGTCAATTCTAAATATATACACGTAGGTCGTAAGAGAATAAAATAAGGATCTGTAGGGTTTCGCATGACTTAAAGAGGTTCTATTTGAATACACAGAATTCACGGAGAATTCGGAGGTCTTAGGGTAGTCGGATAGTGGGAAGGGGGTGGTTAAATGCCCCATTTTATTTCATATATCAATAAATTAGACTCCTCCCGATCCAAAAGTTTTCTGCCATTTTGGGCCTTACCGTATTAAATTTTGAATTATCTCGTCTCGAAATATGGAATTTTAACATGGACTCTTATGGAAAGTAATTTTGCGGGCTCATAATATCACGAATTCATAAAAATATTAATTTTTTTGTTTTTTAAATCGTATCTTACAGTATATCTCGGAAAGCTATTTCGAAATAAACGCCAGAAAACAAGGATAAAAAGAAAGTGGAATCCATATTTGCGCTCAGCTGACGATAACACTATAGTAGTCATCTTGTCGGGTGAGTCCGCAATTGGATCCCGAGTGATTAGCGCAGCGCGATGATTGCCGAAGTTCACCGAAAGAAATACTCCGAGAGTCAAATAAAGATTGTAAAGTAATGGAGACCATTTTTTTTCCAATTGTTATGGGTATTAAAAGTAAATTATAACGAAAAAAAAATTTCCGCACAATGTTCGGAATTTTGCAACGCGCATCAAACATTTTCGAAAAATTGTTATAGTTGCTCATTTGATCGCTATTCAGTCAATATTTTTGGTATCTTTGAAATATAAACATTCACTCAGATGTTTTTTTCAAAATTTTTGAAAACTTGAATAGCTTCAAACAAAATCTTAAGAATATTTTTAGAATATCTATTCACTAAAACAAATTTATCTCGAAATTTAAACAAATTTTGCTTTCTCATAACTCAGAGAAAATACTATTTGGCATCCTCGTACTTTTAAAAGTGATATTGTAGATCTATTGTGAACAGGAATATTATGTCGCAGTAACAACCAGAAGACAAATTTCATGGATACGATCCATTAAGTTGCGTTTCCTTACGGCCCTCGACGGAAAAGCGTTTACTTTTGCGTGCGTGTGAGATTCTTATACATATGTAATTTGTTCTCTATGTTGGGGGTGAAGTCGCCAGAACGAGCAGAACGTACACAATTACACATACGTATTTTTACGTGTACATTTACGTGAGTTGTAGTCTGATATCGAACCACTGCAAAAACCATCGCTCGTTCCCGACCACGTCGATACACTGCGGTATCGTAAAGGAAGTTAATGTGTCGCACAACGACGCGAAAAGGTCACTAACGAAGCTGCCTCGTTCTGATTCATCAGATATACTTACTGCTCTCGTAAATTAATGGTCGGCCTCAGTTTCCTAAGCTGGTATACTGCTAATGAGTATTTTTATAATACAGCTAAAACGTAGCATTGGTTCAGTTGTAGAAGGTCTGAAAAGCGTGGCAGGAACGTTTAGAAACTTTCACTTCTTATTCAGTTGAATAGTATTATAAATTACGGAAACTTGTGATAGACTTATCGTAAATCTTGAAAATGTATTACTACTTAAATAATAATTCTTAAGAAATGGTTTTTGAAAATATTTTTGACGAGTTAAAGAACAATATTCAAAATTATATGTATAATAAATAAAATATATAAATATTTGATGGAATATAGGAATTTCAATTTTCACAAATATTATAAAAAATCATAGATAGCTGGCTTATATCGACCCTCAATAATATTAGTCGTGATTAGTTTTTAACGTGGTTTTATATAATTTGATATGCGTTACTAAAAACATCTATTTTGATTGGAAAGTTTATTTAAATTTAATAGGAATGTGTATTCATTTTTTCATAATATACAAATCTATTAATTTCAATTCACCACTTGCATATTGAAGTCTATTGAGATTGATAAGATTTTTGATAATGTATAATTTAATTTGTTTTCTAAAGTATTTTCATGTGTTTTTATCCAAGACCTTCAGTACAATTTTATGCAAAATTTCTTAGGCATCTATATTCTCTGTTAAATTTATACATAAATATATTTTAGTTTTAGCTTAGGGTTTTCAGAGTTTATGATGCTATTATTTAATTGTTATTCCGAAGAACTTTCATATGGTTTATGTGAGGTGTTGGTATATTTTTATCCAAAAAATGTTCATTTTTTAGTCTTTGTACATTACCAAAGTTTATACCAAAGTAGGGCTCATATGTGCAATATTTTAGCAAACACTTTTTTGACATTTTAGAAATAAAGATCACTGATGAGGACTCCAATTGGAGTCGAAACGTTTGAAGGAAAAAAATGAAACTGAGTTACATTATTTTGAACTTGTTTACCTTATTTCTCTATAAGAGTTTAAATTATTATATTTCATCAAATATAATCAAATATATATTATCTTTAGGAATATTTGCAGCAATTCAAACGAATAAGGAAAATAAAAATCTGAAAAAGCCTCAAATTCGAATATTTTATCACAAAAATTATATATTACAATTATATATTACAATATTTACAACAATAGCCATCGTTCATGCATTAAATCAAGACGATATAGAGCTTACATGAAGAGAAATTTTATAGCAAGTAATACCATTGTCACGTCCCGTGACTATCAATATTTATTTACAAAACAATATGTGTAAAATTAATAATTTGAAAGTATTGAACATGTAAAAGCAACAGGTATCTCTATATATCGATCATCGAAAAACCCTAAATGTCTAGACAAAACGAAATTGTACTTATTGGGGAACCCCATCGGAATGCGTTATACTGTGTTATGTGCACAAACCATTAACCCTCTACTTTCTGCAAAGTCCATTCACCTAAGAGAAATAGGGAAGCTGGAGGAACACGCAGGAAAATTTAGAAGACTTGTTACTGAGTGGGAATAAAATTAGAATCTTTTCGCTATGGATACAAATAAAAGAAAGTGTTGGAATCTTCGTGGAAACAATTATGGTCGCATCTGACTGGAAGAAAACCTTTTAGGCAATATCTGGAAATGTCATGTCAGTATCGATCAAAGAATGGCGGATTTCATGTCGGAATCGAGCGAAAAAACAGTCTATAATAGCACCTGCAAATCCGCAAACCTTCAGTGACCGTCAGACCATCCTGAACCTCGGAACTCGTCTAAGAAAAGTGACCGTCAGACTATCTTCAGAATCGCATCTCTCCTCAGAAAAGTAACAAGTGACCGTCAGACTATCTTGAACCTCGGAACACGTCTAAGAAAAGTGACCATCGGACCATCTTCAGAATCGCATCTCTCTTCAGAAAAATAACAAGTGGCCGTTAGACCATCTTGAACCTCGGAACTCTCCTAAGAAAAGTGACCGTCGGACCATCTTGAACTTCAGATCTCTCTTAGAATAGTGACTCTCCTCGAAATAGTGACTTGAATCTTAGAACTCTCCTCAGAGAAGTGACTTCGGAACTCGGTACTTTTCTTAGAAAGCAATTTCAATCGTCACTCGTTTCCATCGGTTTATCAGTTCGTTCATTATTGTGAATATTAATTGGATTATCAGTGCTGCTAGAGAATTTAAATATCAAATTGGATCTACTTAAATTATCCTCATCATTGTACCCAGGGGACACAAGGATTTGGTGGACTCGAATCACTAAGATAAAACATTTCCTGTAAGTACCAAATTTTTATTAAGTCCCTAATTTGAACGCGAATAGATCTATAAATTCTCCCCCTTTCATTTTAAAGCTGCTTCCCAGGAGAAATTTTCAAGGGGAACTTCTATCACATTTGTATTCAAAATATTTAATAAAAGGGTTAGTAATTGTGGAAAATAAATAAAATAATAAATGGTGAGTAACCAGGACGTTACACCATCTTAGAGAGTAAACCAGAATTATTAGGAAAACTAATAAGAAAGTTCCAAGATGATGGTATACTTTGGCAATGGGATTCTCGATTTTTACCATCTTTCTTGGTAAAGTTTCTCGAGCAATGAGAAAACGGTTTGCTTGACCAACCAAAATTTTGTTGACGCAACAAAATAATTTTGTGGTTATTTGTGCTACAAAAATGTTTCTTTGAGCAAGCAAAATTTTTTTGTTGGGTCTCTTTGTTAGTCTGACAAAACTTTTCTGTTGATGTAACAAAAATGTTCTGTTGGTCTAACAAAACTCTTTTGTTGGACTAAAAAAATGCTTTTGTCGAGGCAAATACATTTTTCTATCAGCCCAATAAATCATTTGTTTGCTTAACAAAATTTGTTGATTAGCCTGGCAAAATAGTTTCGTTGTCCTAACAAAATACTTTTGCTCTTTCAAAATAATTTAATTTTGCAGCTTTATTTCAAATTTCATTTGAATTCAAAGCACTTCATTTTCTAAAAGTTTTGCGAGGAAGGAACTGCTGGGCATGAGAGCCTCAAATGCTTCTTTATCTATACCTTGCTCTAAAAAGCAAAAAGTTAAGTCTCAATATATTTAACAATTTAATTTGAGACATATATAAAAAGTATTTAAATATAATAAAATGTATAACGAAGAATATATCTAGGTTAACATTTTGACTATACTTGATACTTACTTTTGAAGGTGTCAATGAGGAACCTTAAACCCCAGTCCTCTAGAAGTCGTCTTGTTTCCTTGTCTGTCACATTATTCGAACTAAACACATCACATACAATCGACTAACGAAAATATATTTCAATCGAGCATAGAGAACAACAGCGGCATCCGTCATATTAGACATGAACATGCTCGCGTCTCCGTCTAACAATAAGTGAACTCGCATGCGTGATCGCGTATCTAATTAGTCCAACTAAACAGTTTTGTCGGCTTAACAAAACTTTGTTTAGGCCAACAAAATAATACTCAACAAAATAATTTTATGTCAACAACACAATATTTTGTTGGCCCAAAAAATAATTTTGTGATAACAACCAAAATAATACTCAACAAAACTTTGTTTAGGCCAACAAAATAATACTCAACAAAATAATTTTATGTCAACAACACAATATTTTGTTGGCCCAAAAAATAATTTTGTGATAACAACCAAAATTTTGCAATGGCAACAAAAACTGCTCAACAAAACGTTTTTGTTGTGATGCCTAAATTTTTTTATTCAGTGAGGGTATGACAGAATGTGATATATTGGTCCCATTCATTGGTAAAATTTCCTGATGATTCTGGTTTACTCTATCAAATTTCTCTCCATGATAGCTGATAATAAAATTTCTTAGCATTTTGTTAGGCCAAAAAAAGAGTTATGTTAGACCAACAGAACATTTTTGTTACATCAACAGAACAGTTTTGTTAGACTAACAAAGAGACCCAACAAAAAAATTTTGCTAGCTCAACAAAAAAAAACTTTAGTATAAAAAAAAAAAAAGTAATTGAAAATCCCCGTGTGCGAATTGCCACGCTTCGCCATTTATAACTATCGCCACTCTCGAAGGCCCACCAGGGCGTCCCATTGTGAAAAACACTACCAAAAAGTATTTTGTTAGATGATGTTTTCACTTTATTTACTTTATCAGAGATGAAAAATATTGATTTTAAAAACTAGGTTTGCAAAATATATATATAATAACTTCTTTTTTAAAATGTGTTTCATGGACATAGTTATTCTAAAGATTTGCTTGACAAAAAAAGGGGACAAAAAAAGGGGAAACCTACCTGAGTCCTCGCGAGGGCTGACTAAAAACACATCATTCAAGAATACAAGAAGTGTTTTTTTCAAATATCTTCTTGAAAATAAAAGGGTTGTACCAATTACCTGTAAAATTCTGTTCAACGTATACTTAAGTACATATACAACATCATACATATGATACTCATCATACTTAGTCTGCAACTTCTAGATCCTTATTTTTTTACATTCTGTCATATATGTATGTATAAGAACCTGATACGAGAGGCTATTATTTTATTTCTGTAGAAAACTCGACCATGTCAGAAGAAAGGAGCGCACAAGTCAGATTTATAAGTCCTTACAAAAGAGATGACTCCAGGGATTCACGTCATTCGGAAGTTCCGTTTCGTTTTATTGACAATTATCGTAAACCAAGGAACAGCTAACTACAATACTGTATACCTTGGGAAACCTGGGATCAAATTTATGACTTTTTTCTTAACAGATATCCTCGACAGAAAATGAAATACACTTGAATTCAACTATTACGAGTAGCTTTTACTGAAAATATAATGCAATTGGAATGCCAATATGTAACTAACTATTGATTATTTTGATAATTGAGTATTGGAATAAAAACACTTTAATGCTACCAAATTAATCATGATAAAATATGAATAAAATGAGTCAGTTATTTATTATTATAAATAACGATAGCCAAAAAGAATAAGGTCCAAGAATGATACGGCTAAATAAAAAATAAGCGAAATAAAATAAGAACAGACTTGCGAAATTCCAATTCATCAAGAGCTGACTTTTAAAGTTTGTTTGGAATATTAACATACTTTTTTTAACTTGTAAAAAAGTGGTACATCGTAACAAGAAAACTTATCGACTCTCATTGTTTGGCGCCATTGCGCGCGCATTTATAGAGTATTAAGGGCATGTGATACTTCGGAAATTAGCAAATTTTATTGATTTCAGGTTTTTACATCATTGTGTCTAAAGTACATAAAATTATTTTTCTTTAATTTGAGAAATGGTAGAGGAGATAAACGCGGAAGAAGATAGACTACTTTTGGTTTCAAAATTCAAAAAAGTTCAATTTTGGCAAAATGTATCGGAAAATTTTTTTCACCATCAAGACAAAAATTAGTCTATCTACGTCCGTTTTTATCTTTTTTACCATTTCCCAAGTTTTTAAAAGATAATTTTATGTACTTTAGACACAAACATGTAGAAACTGGACCAAATTGTTAACATGAACTTGCTACTTTTCTCAAGTATCACATGCCCCTAATGTGTGAATGTGTTAAAGATTTTATGTGTACTCCGGATCTATTTTCATTGAATTGATGACCTATTTTGGACATAAAAAACTTCTCGCCTTCGTCCCTACTTTGCTTCCATAGAGAACGTGTTATTGAGGGGTTAGAAAATTAATTTCAAAGATTGAAGGCATAAAAATGACATACAGGTACTTGATGATTTCAGTACTAAATAATTAAAATTTTCCTCTAGTACATGAGACTTCAGAAATGACACTAAAAATTTTTCAAATATGAACAAAATTATGAAATTCAATGACTCTCATCACGTGACTTTTCCTCAGGCACGTGCATGCTACTGTTTGTAACATCTTAGATATTGAGGATAAATATCTAAAATTGTAGACTTCGAATACAAACTGATATTGCTCATTAATATCTGGTATAATAAATATCATATTATGTAGATAGATAAATATGTAGATACATAAATAAATATATAATATAATAATATAATAAATATAAATATTTAGATACATAAATATGATATTATGTAGTAGAATCTAGATGATACGGGGTAGTATCAAAATTTCAGTATCTATTTTTTAGTATCCATTTTTCTCAGTGTATCAACCTATTCCGCTTATTAGTTACAGAAACAATTATGTATTTCTCTCGACTATCCCATTCGCTTTTATAGAAATTATTTCCTATCATTAATTTCCCAAATTGTACTTTTAATGAAAAATTATTGTTATTACTAATGAAACTGAATTCCTACGTATATTTTCTTCCCACTATTGTTGAATTTAGAGAAAGTTAATTTAATTTAAATGGATGACTCCGACGCCAAGTCCAATGAAGCAAATACTATTTCTTTTCAATTTATTCTCTCTGAATAAATATTGGGCTAAATTCGCTTCATGTTTGCTTATATTACGCTTGAATTTAATGTTAGTTTATTCAAGAAAATAAAATAAGTTTATCGAATCATATAATAAGGATGTTTTCGTATTAAATCGTTATTTCCAAGTGAATAAATAGAGCAAATAACACTCTAACATTTCTGAATATCATCAATAAGAAAATATACGAAGCTCGTTTATTTTCCATCAACAAATTAATTTTTATCGATGAATGATAAATAAATAAGTGTATTTTTCTCAACATTTTGTTTATGACTCACTAGTTGAATTCTTAATGGAAAAACGATTCGGAAATTAGCAAATAATGGAAATATCGAACTATTACTTCCACCATGAATTTCAAACTTCAAACCACACGATTATCACGATTATCGTGAACATTTCACATGTTGGGGAATAAATTCAGCCTGTTCGTGCAAGCAGAGATAAAATAAATTCTCTTAAATGATTTCACGACACTTGCGCACAAAAAATAAAAATTTTATTAGAGCATGCAACAGAAATTTAGTTTTGTAATTTTCAAACAGCGGTGGGGATATACATTATAATGTTTGCAATTTTAATATACATTGGTATATTAAATTTAACAACTTAAGTGTATAAATGAGAGTGTATATTAAATTTCATATACCATTCATACTAATCACTTGTTACAAAAATCAGATAATACCATTTTCACAAATTAGAAACATGTTTGGAGATAGTTTTGGATTCTCAATGGTAAATCGTGATATTTTCTTCTTCTAAAGCATAAATTGAACTGTTATTCAACTGGAAAAGCTCTATTAAGAGAATCATTATCAGACTTAACCTACAAACAGTTACACTCATGTTGAAACTGAAATATTTAGAGTCAATTCCAGGCAAAATACCATTAGTACCTTGCATTTCAATTATAAATAATAATTCAGTCGACGAATTCAAAATTATTATTTCAGTTTCAAATATTTTTCAAAATTTGAGGAATTCAAAGCACTTTGAGTTTTCAAGAAAGCTGGTTTACCAACATGTATATTAAATTTACTACACCAATGTATGTTAAATCTCAGTAGCCGCAGTGCGTATCTGCTTCACACACTTGTACGAGTATATTAAATCTAATACAGATTTTTCCAACAGTGTGCAATTTTAATGTTCAAAATGTTGACATTTTACAATTTCAAAAAAATCATTCAATAAGAAGATTGGGCATAGGATATCACACGAGAAATCACATGGGAAACTACATATATATGATCTTGGCCCAAATTAAAATATAGCCCCCTATATGGTTTTCAATGTAGCTTCCCACATAGTTTTCAGTTTGATTTTGATTAAAAAACAGAGAACTGCATTTCCTCACACTGAGAAAAAAATACTATTGAATCAAAAGCATGTATACTATTAATTCATGAAAATATACTACAAGAACCAATAAATTTGTTACTAATTATATAGCTTATTGCTTTGAATCCGTGATATACATGGTTTTGGAAAGAAATGCTATTGATTCAATAACATTTTTTTCTCAGTGCAGCAAAAGTTGGTTGCTCACATCAGCCGTGGTTCAATTTACAGAAAAATGCGCCATATTAAGAATTTTTGGTAGTAAAGATATAAATTTAGAAAAAAAATTGAAAATTTTGAATATATTATCGAAAACTTGAATACAATCTATCCCATATGGGGTTTTCCATCATGCCCATCGCGGCCGCCCTTCAGACCCATGTTGGGTTGCCAAATTTCGTGCCACCATAATCAGAGCCCATCACTTGACCGAACATAAGCATACCGAATCTTCGCTTGCCAACTACATGGAGAAAAATATTTGTCTCAAAATACCAAACTATTTGGATACGTACACGGAGAAAAATAATTGGAGTCATTTTACTCGACTCTGTCGGTTAAACTTGGTACATAAGGATGTTTCAACATCTTTTAAATCCTAGTCGAGTAAAATTAATCAGATGAATACTTAATTCACCCAACGTGAGTAATAATAAGCATTACATAGGGAATAGTGCGAAGTTCAATAAAACGTGGTCTAGGACAAGGCATCCATATGCGTTAGCGTGTTAACGTTAAGTTTAGAAGTATATCACTGACTTCAACCGGCAGTGATATAGTTCTCTGGGGGGGGGGGGGGGGGGGATAAAAAGTTTTATTTTTGCATTTAAATTTTTTTTAAATGATTGCATAATATCTCAAGAATATTGTGTCAAAATTTCATGTCGATCGGAACAAAATTGTCGAAGTTATTAGTATTTGAGCGTCCGTTGCTCCAGGCCGGGTTTCTATACAAGTTTAAGAGTTGCGAATTAGTAGAGCAAAACTTTAAAGCGTTTTTCTGAAACTTGTTATTTTTGAAGTTCGTGCACATCATAACTTAAAATCTACTGGACCAATTGTTTTGGAATTTTGCACAGTACTTCTTCACGTAATTCACCAGGTATCCCTGGGAGCTTTTTTGTTTATTTTAATAATTATTAATTTTACAATAACAAATTAGGCTTTGACCATATTAATATATTGATCGAAGCCAATTTATGAGGTTTATTCATTTCAGCAAATTAAAACTGATAATGTTAGCTTTAACTACTTATTACACAATATTTCGATGAATTTTAATGTCATTATAGATAATTTCACTAATCTTCGTATTTTTCGTTCGATGGAAAATATTTTTTTGCTAAAGTATGATTGATTTATTATTGAATATAATCAAAATAAATTGAAGAATTATTAATTATTTATCGATTTGTCTCATTTTTCCCGCCAACTTTTAGAAACACGTATAAAATTTACTCCCCCCACAATTTCTCTGCTGCTAACTGAATTTCCATTATTTTATAATGTTGTTTAGTAACATGAGAATAGAATAATTGTCGCATAATATTAAGTTTTTTGAGCTTCTATAATCGTCTAATGTTAAGTAGCCCGTCGTGCATGACTGTCCCTTATCGTGCTTATATAGTAAAATTACGATTCTAAATATTATCATAACCCAACCCAACTCATTCTATACAAATAGTACACGCGCTTTGTATACGCATTTAATAAAACAATACTCATTACCTTTCGTTTCATGTTCAATATAGACTAACTAAATGATTTTCCACTGTTTGTCAGAGGATGAAGGCGTGGCATTAGTAGCCACCTGTTGACAGTCTAAAAGAATTACACTTTAATTAGTAAATAAAAATGCAGACGATTAAGTATTGTTAACCATCGCTTTTGGGAACACCCGGTTTTCATTTGATAAGGTTAGAAAATTTACAATAATATTTTTCTTTAGTATTATTTAAAATGAAATTTCTACATTTATAGTATCTTTGAGGCCGTGTGGCGAGACCTATCATCACCAACTATACACGACCGCTTTATTAATAAAATAATAATTTGAACAAATTTTCGGGAGAAGACAGCAATGCAGAAGAATGTAACGCATTTCTGTCTTCTCCGGAAAATTGTTTTAAATTATTATTTTAATTATAAAGCGGTCATATATAATTGGTGACGTCGCGTCACGTCAGAGCCTACCATGCCGCCTTAAAGTTTTCTACTGGCAATGTAACACGACTGTGATGTGAAGGCAAAAAGGTGGCAGATTTGATCATTTTAATGGGAATATCGGTCAGTATTTGAATTTCTGCTCGGGTAATGCAAAATAGTGTACTAATATATATACAAGTATGAATGATGAATGAGAAGATAGCAGTAATCAGATGAAATAGAGCGTTAACGAATGATTTTCAGAAATTCTAGGGCATTCCAGGGCAGTAGACATGCGGAATTTGGTGATGCGATTGGAATGCTGCGATGCATGATAGGAACGTTGGAACGTGTACGCAGCACAAAATACCAATCGGATGCGTAACAGGGCATATTGACAGAGGCAGATCGATTTCGATGCGGATGGAATGCTCAACGAAAAAGAAAAAACGATTCACGACTGTTATTTCATTGAGCGCGTAAAAAAATGCCTGACGTATGTAATTTAATTTTCACGCCACACAAGCTCGATTTAATACCGCAGGTAAACAGTGGGCCTGATGCATTCTGTGGTTGCAGGGCACGTACGAGTATTCAGACCAATGGGAAGCGAACAACGAGCAAAAAACGAACCTCGCGAAATAGCAAGCTGCAAAACCCGACGGTAAATGGAGCTCTGCTTTTTATTGACTATTTTTTCTAATCAGCCAGGAGTGAGAGATAGAGGAGGGGGCGCTGAAAGGTTGACTGAAAGCAGTCTACTGTGTGGAGGAGTTTTGGTAAATATTCTGTAAAATAAGTGGAAGGGCATTCTACAAAAGTGCTTACTCAACGACATCGCGACTATCCCGGAACAATTTACTTCACTGTCTTGACGTAATGATGATATAACACAGGTCCTATATCTATTATGCAAGGAAAATTATATGTATGTTACAGTTTTAAAACCAATATATCACAGATGTTGTGTATATATTATCTATAACATAATTTTTCTGCCACTGTTATATACCTGTATTGTGTAAAAATGTCAAAATAATATTCGTATCTATGATGTAAGAAACCCACAAAACATGAGTTCTTCATGTTTCGCAACGATAATTATTTATGTAGCAGTTCCAAAAACTATGTCATAACAGGGGTTACGTACTGAAACTATGACTGTATCCTACTTTTGTAATTTGAAAAATGAAATTGAGGTATCAGGATTATATAACTCTTTAATTTTTCTTAAATTTGAATTTATTTTGGTTGAATTATTAAGAAAAACGGATTAGAAATGTTTCTTCTTTGTATTCTGTAGACCTGGCCCCCAGCGACTATTATCTGTTCCCAAACCTCAAGTGTTGGCTGTGTGGTAGGCCTTTTGAGTCGAACGAAAAAGTTGAGTGGGAAACAAAAGGGTATTTTGGAGGGTTTGGCAAATCGTATTATTTGGAAGGAATAGAAAAGTTGAAAGATCGTTAGCCCCGTTGTATTGAGCTAAAAGGAGAGTACATTGAAAAATAAAACAGACTTTTGCCAATAAAAAAATTCTTGTTCATTTTATCACGTCAATATCAAATACTCTAGTAGAATTGAAATTTTAGGGTTACATCGATTGAAACATCAGAGTTTCTAACGTTCAGAAATGTCGTAGAATTTTTAACGTAGACAAAAGGGGGTTGAGATAAAAATTTCAAAAGTTACAACTAATAAAATTCGAAAACAATAAGGCCGGTAATTAATTTTTTCTAACAAGTCTATTTTTGCACTGAGAAAAAAATGCTATTGAATCAAAATCATTTCTTTCCAAAAGCATGTATACTATGAATTCATAAAAATATACTACAAGAACCAATAAATATGTTACTAATTCTAAAGCATATTGATTTGAATCCGTGATATACATGCTTTTGGAAAGAAATGCTATTGATTCAATAGCATTTATTCTCAGTGTATAGTATTGTCATTTAAGCTAGGTCAATGTGACACATCAACGTATAGCATATAGTACCTATCACCTTTAGTTTTAATGATAAATTCCATAATGTACAAAATAAAAATGTTACAAAATTTTCATATACAAAAAATCGAAAAAAGGCGATTAAAACGGCAGAAAACTGGAAGTTACTCCCTAACTTTTATCAAGATGTCCCAACCAAAACGCTAGCACAATGTCCGGTGGGGAAAATCCAAATATTATTCATGAATTTATTTCGTGAACAAAGTATATCTAGATACACTTTGACTTCATATTTTATAAACTTTCTCACTCCTCACTTCTTCATGAATGAGAAAATGAGAGGAACTATGCGCAGTAGCAATGAAAATGGCCTAAAGAGATTTAATATGGGTTTCTGACTTACGGTCCCGTGAGAGCAATTACAATTAGAAAAATTTCAGGTTTTACAGATTTCGGTGATTTTGGAGTCTATCTAGAACATAGTGCAATCAGAAATGGTCTATTTCAAAAAAACTAAAAAGATGTAGGTCTTTCCGTTTGCACGTGAATTTTTCTCCCGCAGTTAGTTCCTTTGAGGCTACGCCTCTACTTCCAATACAATTATGGAACTTTCGTGTTTTTCTTGATTTCTTCGCTCAACCGGTGCCATAACTATGCATAATACGCTCCACTTATCGTTTTTTCTTTTTCCAAATAATTGGTATAGATGATTCCGCGTGCATCCCAAAAAACCGTGACCATCGCCTTGCCGGCCGATTTCATCGTCTTCGCTTTCTTCGGAGCCCGTTCGCCTTCAAAAGAAAACTGTTTTGACTGTTCGGTTGTCTCTGAAGTGTAGTGGTATATCCATGTTTCGTCCACAGTTATGTATCGATGCAGAAACTCGTCAGGATTGCAACGGAAAAGAGCCAAAATAGCCTCAAAGTCGACCACATAATTGCGTTTATTCTCCTGTGAGAGCAAACACGGCACCCATCTTGCTGCGATTTTTTTCAAACACAATTTTTCATATAAAATTGAAAACACTGTGCTTTGCGGTATGCCTATGGCCTCAACTATTTTGCGCAGTTTAATTCGTTGATCACTGAAAACTATACCGTGGATTTCGTCAATCATTTTGGGGGTAGTCACTTCCACTGAACGTCCAGAACGATGTTCATCTTTTGTGGATGTACGGTCACGTTTAAACTCATTTACCCAATTATAAACAGTTGCAAACACACACGGAGAAACTCTTCATTTTTAAATTTAGTATTATTATATCTATTTTTACTAAAAGTCAATAGGAAACTAGGATATAACGTCATTTTTTTAGAAAATTACTATTTTAAATATTAAACTATGAGGTTACTAATAATATTGGAGGAAATGGTGAAATAATTGTACTTATAACTAAAAACAAAAGCAAGTTTTATTTCCTGAAATAGTAAAATCGTGATCAACACATCAAATGAATTATATTGAAGTAAAGCCAATAAATGTTTCATTAATTCCTAAAAGAGAATGTTAAGTTTTCCAAAGTCAATAGTAAAGTCACATCTTCTGTCTAACCAAATTACCATAGACTTTTGGAAATAGTGGAACCATATTTATAACTTTTCCTATCGAAAATAGCGAATAATTGCACCTCCATAATAAACAAAAATCAGTCATTCGTAAATTTTGTCAGTTCTTATTAGATTTTGTGAGCTACATAGAGAGAGTATTTATAAACATAGTTATGTGCTTACATGCACATATACGTATAAACTTATCAATATAAATAGTAAACATGCTAATACACCCGTGTGGAAATTGCCCCGGTTAGCCCCATTACAAAAAAGTTTCTGGCCGGATCCCTGCCGGGCAAACTCGGGCTGTATTGCATGGCCGAGAACTGGTTGGGAACCGTCCGGGTTGACTCGTGACCAGACCGGGTCAAGTCGGGAACCGGCAGAATTAACCCAGGATGAAGTTCTTTGTCAGAAACTGACCGGGAACTAGTCGGGCACTAGTCAAGTACCTTGGCGAAAGTCTCAGATTGGGAATTTATTCCAAACCAATGCGACCCATTCAGAAATCTGTTTCTGAACCAATCCGAGTTATTCCGAATAAATCCGAAGCCAGTTTTAATCCGTATTAATCAGAGGCCCATTTAAAATCAATGCGAACTCTTAATCGGAATAAATCCGAATCAGTCCAAACTTTCAATCCGAATGGATCCGGATTGATTGATTTATAATATTGCAATATGCAATCATAAATGAAATGAAAATGGATTTGATAATATATAAATATAATATATAATAATATATATAAAAAAAATAAAAAATAAAAATAAAAAAAAAATAGTGCGGATTGATTCGGAAAAAATTTCAATCCGGAACTTTTGCCAGGGTGATCCTATATGATGTTTAAAAATTTTTAAAAATTTTCAAAGATATAACGCAGTAGTTTTTCTCAAGGGCATATGTTCGGGTGCTTTAAACCATTTAGCGATATCGCGGTCTTTGTCGTTTGTTTTCTTTTGTGTTCGTTCACTTATCTTACTAGGGTCTGCGCTAACCTTTAAGGTTAACGTCGAGCAGGTATCAAAATTAATTACCCTCTCCCACGACGTTCGGTTGGGATGTTTAGTTATGGGACTTCCCTTTGGGGTTTTGTTTAAAATGGGGGAGATTCAGTCACATTTCACCCTTGGCAACGAGAGGGATCCTGGACTGGACAGTAGAACGTGCCGTTACTTTTCTCTTCTTGAAGAAAGGCTTGTGGATTACGCGTGTGCCCCTGTGGATTGTGTACGAAGTGGGTAACAGTGTTTAGTATCCGAAGCATATTCGAAGCGGATTGAGTGAGTGCCCCTGTGGATTCCGTCAACCCTGTGATGAGAACTGCTGCCTTAAGCCACGCTCTGGAAGGTACCTGGAAGAGTGAGTGAGGACTATCCATATCGTCACCACTGCGGGGTAAGTGATTTTTCTTTTAGCGGCTGAACCGTTACTTCGGGGCTACTCTCCAACTTACGATAATGGATGTACCATTGTCTCTGGGCTGGTCTCGATTGTCAGTGACAGTCGCAAAAATTTACGCACTGTTCTTTGTTCTTTTCAACAGCCTTTTTCTCCACTACAAGTGTGGAGGGCAATTTGTTTCATACCAATAAATCCACTATCATGTTTCCCAACAACTAAATCTGTGTCCTTACTTGAAATCCCTACCACAGTCTACTGAAGTTTATTAGATGAACTAATTTGCCGAAACAGCATGTGATACTTGAAAAAAGTAGCAAGTTTATGTGAACAACTTGGTCCACTTTCTACATGTTCTCCATAGATTTTGCTTAAATTCAATTTTTTTCTATTTATTAAACCAAAAGTTATCTATCTACGTCTGTTTTTATCCTTTAGGCCATTTCCCAAATTTCAGAATCAAAATTGTATGTGTTTTGGACATAAACATGTAGAAATTTAAAATCAATAAAATTTGCTAATTTACCAAGTATCACATGCCCTTAACTCTCAGAGTGCCCAAGTTCATAGATACTGTAAAAGGTTATATATATAACTTAAGTCATTTTGTACAGGGTAATCCTATGGGTGGGACATATACAATTCTGTATGCGGACCTATACAGGAATTTTCAGTAAGGATCTGTCAAAATATTCGAATATATATTATGTTATGATTCAAATTTCGCGCAAATAGCTTATGCACTATCTGTGCAAGTACAAAAATATATCTATAATAGTATAACCTATAATTCCTACAACGTGAATTCTTTTGTTTTAATCATTTTTCATTCTTGTGGGTTGATCTAATACGTGTTTTAAAAATCAAAATGGATGAAGAAGAACATATATGTGAGCGAAATCGTATCCGGTGCGCTAAAAACACAGCAGAATTCGGAAAATTGAGGAAGAATACAGTGGTGATGAGTCCAATTGCGAATTAAGTGAAATTTTAATGCTACTAAGAACCTGCCAAAAAAAAAAATGTCGGGAGCATAACCAAACCAGCATGACGTTTCTGGCGGGTTACTGGTCTGATAGCCCGACCGGTTCCCGGTTACAGCCAGGGCTATCCGTCCGGATCTCGATCAGTTCCCAGGTTCGATTTCCATACGGGCACCCTCAAATACTAATTAAACGCAACTTAACCTAAACGCACAACGCACACATGCATACTATAAACGCATCGCAGTGATATGGCCATTACAATTTAACAAGTTCTTTTTATACTGAACTGTGAAAACTTTTACGATTGGTGAGAAAAAGCTTGGTACTTTCTCTGCTAGAAAAATCGAAAGTTAGGAAGCCACCACATTCAAATGTAAAAAAATCTGCCCGCTTCGCGGGCACATTCTCATCGCGCGCTTTGCGCGCAGCTCGCTTCGCTCGCAAGTTTGAGCGCGCCTAGGGCGCGCGATTCGATCGTCGCGCTTCGCGCTCCGTTCTTTCTGGACTTCGCGCTTCGCGCTCGGTCTTGTGCTCTTCGCATACATTTAAGTTTATTTCTTATTCATATTATTTTGATACTGAAGCTCAAACCAATTTTATAATAATATTACAGATGATGTGAATTACACATTTTCTCAAAGTCACTGAATTTCTTTTTGAATTTAAGTGAAACAGGAAATTCAATTTACTTAAGGCTCTATCGGCCTTAAGGAACACATTCTCATCATGACACTCGCGCTTCTCGCTCGATTTTCTGTATACATTTCAGTATAACTTTTTAATAAATTACATGATTAAAAGAATTTACTTTCTTCCACATATCTAAAAAGGAAAAACAATCGTAGACTTTATTTAAGGAAACGATTTTGCAGAACAACGCTTATTTCGTATCTCACATATTTTGGTGAAAAAAATCGAATTTTTTCAATATTAAAAATCAAAACATAAAATATACATCCTGTCCCGAAATTTCTTTATCAGAATTTGTAGACCTCATTTAGGCAAACAATTTTCCACCTAGACGTTTTTTTTTATCTCACATATTTTGTCTAAAAAATGGAATTTTTGAATTTTAATCGTATTTTTTAGAATTGAAACGAAAAATATATGTTTTTTCAGAAACTGCGTCAGACAAAATTTGTAGATCTTTTTGAAACGAACAACTTTGTATTCTTACGCTTTTTTCGTATTTCACATATTTTGTCTAAAAAATGGAATTTTTTCATTTTTATCGTATTTTTTGGAATTGAAACGAAAAATATATGTTTTTTCAGAAACCGCGCCACACAAAATTTGTAGATCTTTTTGAAACGAACAACTTTGTATTTTTACGTTTTTTTGGTATTTCCAATATTATTGTTAAAAAATTGAATTTTGGATTTTCAATAGTTTTTTTTTTTAATTAAAAAGAAAAATATGCATCTTATGAAAAAATGTTATAATTAAAATTTGTAGGCCTTTATCTATTCAATAATATTGTATCATAACGTTTTTTCGTATCTCGTATAATTTAACTGGAAAATGGAATTTTGATATTGACTTTTTTCGAATTTGAATATGCTGTAACATTTCGAATTTTGATTTAATCAAAAAATGTTATCAGGATAAATTGTAGAGATTTATGAGCACTATCAAAAACTAGTATTGGAATTTTTGATTTTTTCAAAAAATTATTTTCAAAAACACAAAAGTAGTGCTCTATCCCTCAATTTTGATTGGATGTGGCTGGTTAACGAACTTGTCCTTACTTTTTCGGCTCCGATAAAGTGTACCAAAGCTCAATTCAATCTGATAATTCTATCGAGAGTTATGCCGCACACGACCTACTACAGACAGACAGACAGACAGACACTTTCGTAAAAACCATTTTTTCTGTCTCAGGGGGTCTCAAAACGTAAAGATTTGATGAAAATTTCGAAAGTCATTTTTCACATAAAACCAATACCTTCTCATCCATGATGAGAATGTAAAAATATATTACTATATAGGGTACCGAAAATTAATGATAACGAGCACATGGAGCGATTCTCGGGTAATATCGGAAACGCTTGGCGTGTCTGGCGTCACTCGGCAGTACATTTACTATTTCCAATGTGAATTTCGGTAACTTAATTTTACAATATATAAAGTATTCGATTGCAAAATATTTAAGTCTTTCTCTCTTCATTATTCATTACTATTGCCAATGGTAATTTTTCTAAAATATTTTGCAATTTATATTATTCAAAAGACCAATTATTGCATTGGTCGTTTTACTTTCCATTTATAATAGGTATCACTCATTTCTGGTTTCAATTTGCCATCAAAGATGGCAAAATCTTTGCAATTCTCAATAACAATTTATAAAGTTACAGTATATTTAAATTTGGTTCAGAAAAAGTATTTCATCCTATCGCTATAGTAAATAAAACTAGTTTTGTTACTACATCTTCGATTCCTATTGACTTTTAATAAAAATAAATTCAATAATACTAGATTTTACAACGAAGAGTTTCTCCGCAGAAGAGCAGATGTGCCATGAACTTCATCCTACTCAGCTTTGATCTCTTTCGATGATAAGTCTTTCAAATATAAGTGTTTAATCACCGTTCGAAACTCACTTTTTTCCATTTTTCGAATTAATTATTATGTTTACTAAAACAAAACCATATTCGATACTACGATCGCCATCTCTTGGATTTTCTAAGGATTTATTGAACGACCCTCGTATTATAAACTAACGAAAGTTGTAAGAAAGTTGTGAAAAATTCTAACGTTTACCCGTAGAATTGAGAATTGATATTAATTCTTCCAAATAAGGTTCATAAAAAGTATTAGACATAAAAAACGAATAAAAAACTTCAGATCAGTCAACATCAAATTTCAATGTAAAACGCAAACTTTGAGAATCTCGAATTGTCTGAAAAATATTCGTAGACCGACAGCAGAGAAAACGTACTAACGCATTTTGGGGTGAGGATACGTCCTAAGGAAGTGTTTCAAGTGTCTGTAGAGTGCTATTGAGGGTGCCCATTTAAGACTCGGTGGACTACGAACATCTTATATCAATAATATGTATAAATATAGTACTTACTCGATAGGGAATTTGAAATTCCGTACATACATACTAGCCATGTTAAAAGCGTAGGCTGCATGCTAACGACGCACATTGGAAAAATGTAACCCATATTGTATCAGCTGTTAAGCGGACGTAAGGAACAAAAGTAGGACATAAGGAACGAAAACAGATACGAGATGAAAACGCAGATCATAATTGGATGTTCTTACTACCACTCTACACGGACTCGAAGTACTTTTTTAGTGCGAATTTTGGAAAAAAGATGTTTTTTGACACGAAATTTCCGAGTAATACGGATAACAAAAAGCAGAAAAACTTTGAACTTTGCATAGTCGAATCTTATCGCGAAAGTTTGTGCAATTTCTATCACAGTCTCAGTTAAAATATTTAAAGTTGAAAACCCTCAAGCTCACAAACTTGATGGCTTGCAGGATATTCCTAGAAATAAAGTTTTATAATCTGGAAATTTCGCTACTAAACGTTTTAAAATTTGACTGATTCAGAAATGATTTTGAGCTTAGAATTTAAAGAGTGAAAATTAAATTCTTTCATCTCAAGGTTGATTTATGCAATACGTGAGATGGAATATTCAAAAATCTTTTGAAAAATACTACAATATTTTCAAAATACTAATAACAGAGGCACCCCAAAAAATGGGCGATACGAGACACCAGGAAATGGTATCTTCTACAGTGTCTCCAGGAAACAGGTCGCCTCCTGGAGTATTCAGACCTTACCTCTGCAGGCGGGGCTCCGCAAGGGTGAACCGTATACTTTTATAGCTGATTGTGGGAACAATATGGAGAGAAATGATTCAAATAAAAGTATGTGCGAGGAATTGTTCGGAGGAAAATTGAAAGTAACGGTGGAGCCTGTTTACAGTAAAAGGTCTAACGCGAGGCGGGAAAAAGACTGCCTGTACAGGAAGCTTCAGATTGCGATGAAACGCGTTCCCACGACAACAGAAATGATCCTAAAGATGGATCAATTATGCAGGATGGAAAAAAAACATGTTCCTGACAATTAAAGAGGGTATCGTGGAGGTTTTGAACGAATTACAGCAACTCTGCAAAGATATCGAATGAATGGCGGGCTGGGCCAAATCATTTGAATATCAGCTGGGAAGGGCTATTAGTAGGAAGTTGAAACTGACGCGGACCCAAAGTGTCAAGAGCGTCAGAAATGAGGTCTGCCAGATAGCCCCACAAACTGTAATAAACAGTACTCCGGACTTACAAAATTGGCCGAAAGAGCTTCTCGGAGCCCGAAGAACACTGCATCAAAGAAGCCAGAGGTGAAGAGGCCTAAAGCTTTCAGAAAAGAAGAGAAATGGGTGTAGGTCCCAACCAGGAAGAACCTCCGAAAGCAAAAGCCTAAATCGAAGGCTAAGAAACTGGAGTGACTAAGGCGTGCCCACCCAGAAGTGGTGCTAATAAAGCCCGAAAAGAGAGTGAGCTACGCGACCACTTTAAAAAATTTCAAGAAGATAGAATTGCAAGTGTCTCTAGCTAAGAGACCATATTGAGGAAACAGGAAGGCGTACGTGCTTCTCGAGGAGGCGTAGGCCTTTGAATTACTCAAGGTGACTCACATCAAAATCGGGTGGGTCTCCTGCAGGGTACGCTGAAAGATGGAGGTGAATCCTTGTTACCGCTGTCGTGGCTTTGGTCACATGTCGGTGAACTGCCGGGGGCCCGACAGAAGTAGGAGTTGCTGGAGGAGCGTAGAAGAGCGGCACGCTGCGGAGTCCTGCACAAGGAAATCAGAGTGCTACATTTTCTCTGCTAGAGAAGATAAGCCCCGGAACCACCATATCCCTGGTACAATGCGTTGCGCGACTTTTTGGGAGGCAGTCCCGGAAAGGAAGTCTTTGAGAGGCCGCGTATGAAACCCAGCAGGCAGTAAATAAGGTCACCGAAGCTCGGCGTAGAGGACCTATAGAACGTGGCCCTGAAGTTTAAAGTGAACGCGGTTCCGGGGTCATAGGCTTGTGGGAAGCCTCAACAATTCTCATGAGGTAACCATCTTTTTAAAAAATTTTAGACGCTCTCAATTTTTAGTGAGTTTGCCAGAGCTGCGTTATCTTACTGCAAGATAATCATTTTTTTTTCATGGGCACATAGGCGTGGTCGTCAAGACCGCTTGTATGGACAGAGTCAGGTACAGCTATAGCTAGGATAAAAATAACAAAATCAAATATTTGTTTATCCAATTTTCTATGACAAAAATATGTGTTAATGTTCATAATACTTTTGTATTCTGACTGAAAATTAGTTCAAAAAAATTATTAATTTGGTTAGGGATTGCAATTTGTGGTGAAATATGAACAGAAAATTTAGAATTGCTAGCACTGTAAACTGAAGCAGTACAGCACCAGTAGCAATGGTAACATTGAACTAAGACTTAGCTGGTTAGTACAGGCTCAGTACCGAAACAAAAGTGTTTAATTTAATTTTAATGTTTTGCCGGTACTACTTTTCCAGTGTTGGTAGGCAGTATCGTGCCGGTAGTGACAGTCTAGATTATACCGCTTATAGATAGCTGGTCCATAATCATTACACCTGGATTGTTAATTTTACAATCCACTTTTCTCAGTGCACTTGAGTTTATTCTTCATTATTCATTATTATAACTTATTCAAATTTTATAATATTGTTGTTATGAATTTCCTTTACTCAAAAGTGTTTAAATGAAATATGATAGCATCATTGTCCTTAAACATAACCTGTTATGTACAAGTTAGTATTTATCAGATCACTTTGATTTCCTTCAAGATACTGATTAAATAATGTTTGACAATTCTACTTTATAACAGGAAATTTTCAGAATGTCTTGATAACCAATGCATTCTACCGCTATACTTCATTTAAGCATACACTTATCCTTATTTTATTAATAATGAACCTAAAATTCTTATCGGGTTCATTGGTATATTGACACAGACTCGTTCTCGCTAAGGTTCTTGGACAGGAAAATGGCAACCCATTTAGATACACAGGTTTCTAAGTGGGTTTTCCTGTAAAAAAATAACACAAGTTATTTCCGACATGAGTTTTTGGACAGTAACATAACAACATATGTGGTTATATACTGTCCTGAGTATGGATGCCTGCGCAGGTATCCATATTGATGTATGTACTTCCACACAGTATCCTATATGGATACTCACATGCGTGCGTAAATTAACATGTAATCCTGCGTTAATTTCTCGACATGAAACTTTGTGGGGCCCACGAGGCTACTTGTACGAAAATTTGTAACTATATCCCGCAAAGAGATTTTACTTTTTAGTAAGTTATAAGAATAAAGCATGCCAACCACGATTCTCATTTCCAGAATAAAAAGGAAGAGCAACATGAGTATATGAACTAAGTGAAGAGTGCTGTTAATGAGAAAGTTTTAGAGAAATTGGGATCCAACAATATAGAAGTAGAAATCTTCAAAGCTCGCATCTCACGTAGGCAGAAAGTTCATCCAAACTCAATTGTGTTTGTCGAAGCGTGATTCAGGGATCGAACAGAGGCTGCTTCGATGTTTTTTACTACGAGTATACTGCGAACAACGAAAAGCACTGCAAACACGACTTTCATTCTTGCTGCCTCACTTGTCCTTTCGTTTTTATTTAATTTTTTTATTGCCTGTCTTGCCACTGATTACCCCTATGTGTGGTTTTTTGCTGAGAAATATACGTTGGTTCAATCTGTTTTCACGATAAAATGGAATGTCGACAAGAACAACAGTGTATGGAAGCAGGACGATTAAATTGGTTGAGCCATGAAACAATGGCTTTACAAAAGGATATGTGTACTTGACTTTTATTAGCTTTTGATACTTTGAAGACAAAATAAAAATAACTAGAGAAACTGTATGGGGGGGGGGGGGGGGAAAAAAGGTGTGTTATTAAGTTTAAGAGTTTAAAGGTTCAAAAGCTGAAAAAACTGGAATTCATGAATCATGAAAATATTAAATGCATTTATATAGAAATTCAATAGTTGGAAGCTTTTAATTTTTTGGGTCTTGAGTTAAAAAGATTTAAAGAAGCTTATTTTCTGCATAAAAGTTTCTAGTATTTAAAATTGAATCTTAAAATGACTAAAAATAAAAAATAGTTGTGTAAATAAATTGGAATTGAAAGCTTTGAAGAAAAACATTATTTACAGATGCACACGGAAAAAACAGTGGAGTTAAGAGAACTATATTTTGGTCCTTAGAACCAGAAAATATTGTTATCAGACCAATGCTACCTGATGGTCCTCAAGACTATACCAGTATAGGCGTAGCAATTATACATAATATACAAGTTCGTTGACAAGACAATATAGCGATAGTAAGCAAAATATTATGCCTGTTATAACGATACATGCGATAGAGTTGCGTGTAATTGATAAGGCAAGTTATTGCTTAAATATATTCTTTTCTTTATTTATATATCTCCATTTTTTCACGTATTCATATATGGGTCATTTCATGGGAGATTTACAATCAAATTTTTTTTCTCGACGAAACATTTTTTTTTTGCCTTTTTACTTCGAAAATAATCGACACGTATTTTCTTTTCAATGTGATACTTGAAAATTTCGAGATATCATTTTTTTAAGTTTGGCACTCGGGAAAAAATTTTTTTTTCCAACTGCTCACTGTAAAAGCAGTTTTTAATATAAAATGTAACCCTAGCACTTGAAATGCGCGAAAGAGTACAAGCTTTCAAAAAAGTTATAGCACACATTTCGTTGTTTTTTTGTAATAACAATATAGTACATTTTTATAAACAATTGAATTTTGAACTATTTATATGAATTGAATTTGAACTATTTCAAAACGAATCATTAGTTATAATGATGAATTGATGAGTGAAGTTTCACGATAAAATTGCTTTAAATGATACACTTAAGACGCAAATTTTTTTTTTGCTTTTTTCCACTATGATTTTTTTTATTAAACGGATTGCAGTAGACATGTTTAAATCGAGAGTTTGGCATTTCTGTATTAATTTGAAATAGGTGAACACTTGAGAAACATTCACAGAAAACTAAAACTAAAAAAGCTTTGAGTTCGAGCATGCCTAATCAAGCTTAAGCGTAGTTGCAGCGTGCGAGCTCGCTCGTTGCAACGCGCGGGACAGATTTTATAAATTAATTACACCTACAGTTTTCATTTTTCGTTCCAAAATTTTGCCTGCATATTGAAAAAACTTCAACAAAGATTTAGAAACAAAAAAATCGGAAAAAAATTAGTTCCAAATTTAAAATAAATTCAATTGTTTATAAAAATGTACTATATTGTTATTACAAAAAACCAACGAAATGTGTGCTATAACTTTTTTGAAAGCTTGTACTCTTTCGCGCATTTCAAGTGCTAGGGTTACATTTTATATTAAAAACTGCTTTTACAGTGAGCAGTTGGAAAAAAAAAATTTTTCCCGAGTGCCAAACTTAAAAAAATTATATCTCGAAATTTTCAAGTATCAAATTGGAAAGAAAATACATGTCGATTATTTTCGAAGTAAAAAGGCAAAAAAAAATGTTTCGCCGAGAAAAAAATTTGACTGTAAATCTCCCATGAAATGACCCATATGTAAAATATTATATTATATTGCATATAAATATATATTCTTTAAAAATATATTTATGCGTTCGAAATGTAAATTTGATCCTTTTCGTAAATTACAAATAAAAATTTTAAAGCTAGAAAATTTTGTAGGGATATATTGTACATTTTCTCACAGTGCATGGGCAAATCTTAGAGTCGCGCGAATGCGAAGCAAAGTACCAGTATAGCTCGCGTGGCAAACCACTATAGTTGTCTCACCTATACCGCATGGGCCGAGACACTATATACCGGTAAAGGTCTAACAACTATACTTCTGACGTTGCATAAACAAAATTATAATGGTACGACGGCAAAATACGCATTTCGGTGTCTCACACATTCAGATTAGCTATAATACCAATATCGTATGGTCGCGATAAGTATTTTGCCTGAATAAAATTGTGTATTGTCCTCTCAACTATACTGTTCTTTTCCGTGCAGGAATTCGTGAAATTTAGAAAAAGCTTTTTTGTGATTATAAAGTTGAAATGTATTATAAAACTGAAGTAATTGAGTAATTAAACTAGTAACGCTTTAGATCAAATTTAATTTGAAAGCCGAAAAATTCAAAATGGCTAAATAATACGGAATTCCAAACTTTTAAGAACCATTAAAATTGTAAAAATTTTAATTTATGAAAACTTTAAAGAAAATTTGTTCATTTTCAAATTAACGTAATGAAATTTCTAACATTTATACTGTTTGGGAGCCAAGTAATATTAGAATAATAGAGAAATTATATTCATAGTCATAGGTATGTTCTTGTTGCCAAAATTCTAGGAGATAATGTACAATCCGTAGCCATGAAATGCTTTAATATGCTGCAGAGCTAAAGGGACTATTGCACCATTTATAATTGTACCAATTGCAATTGCAAGTGTCATAGAATTATAGGAGAAGCCTCTATTCAAGGAATCCTCAGGGCATCTAACAGAATTGGTCGCAATGCAGGTAAGGGAACGTTAATAAACTACGTCAAACTGAAAAAAGACTTGGAACAAGTGTCACGTGGGTATAAAAGGGATTAAATAATGCCAAAAACACGGCAGTAATATTATTAATGCTTTTTAATGTTAATGTCTGTCGAAGTGAATAGAATCTCCGAGATCTAAGTTAATTCACCTATATAGTCATGTTAAAGATTAATGTTTATTCAGAAATCACAAGCATAAAAATACTGTGTATGGTTCTTACATTACAAAAAGTCACGCGTACTATATTACTAGTTAGAAATGAGTAAGTAACATACAGGAAAAATTTGTACTAGAAAACGTAAAGAACTTCGGTTAGAATCTAGAATATGAGAGACAATTTATTAAAACCCAAAAAACCGTTGTTACTAGACGTGATAAACTATTTTATAACAAATATTTTTATTTGAGCAAACTTTTTTAGATATTCCAGTTAATTAGAAAAACTTAAATTATGTTTAATGAATCAGACCACGTGACCATATTCCTGTTAATAAAGTTCATGCAACATAACTCTTTTATTTTACAAAATATCTTCATGAAAATTTGAAAAGAGACGATGAAAATGTCTGTCCTTTTTGTTTAAGTGAATATCTGGTAAAATGTTTTTATATTTAACTGTGAGTCTTCCAATTTTTTTCATAATCTACTAAAAATAACTTAATAGAGGTGCTTTATTGTATTTTGTTGCGTTTTTAAAATTTCCATAAAGATACTTTGTGATTCAAAAAAGTTATCTTACATGAAAAAATTAATGTCACGTCATTCGATTGATCCATAGCCATCAATCACATTTCAACATACATATAGAATGTTTCTTAACTTATCTTGTCACTCATATATACGAAAAATTTCTCTTAGAGAATCAAAACCACATCCCAAAGACTTAGTTCATAGTAAAGTTTATTTTATAATTTTAAACTTTTAATACACAAGAGATAAGGTTTTGAAGAAATAAAAACATTTTTTTTTTAATGATAAATCTTGTTGGTATGGCCGCTTGAAGTTACCTCTACTTAAATCTGGTTGATATTGTACCTCAACTTTGGAGTATTTGAAAAAAATATTTTTCTAGATCAATGAAAGGTGCACTTATTGTTATTATATGAAACTCAATTATTCACATGCGATATAAAAAAAAATGGTGGACTCTTGAAATGTTCGACCTTTTTTTAACGTAAATTGTTTGAAAAGTGACTTAAATATTAATAAATAATTGTCTGTATTTCTTCAAAACCTTATCTTTTGTGTATTAAATGTTTGAAATTATAAAATAAATGGTAAGGTAAATGTCCCAGTAATCGGTATCTTAGTTTCAGTAATTGGCACACAAATAATCTTACATTATATTGGATTAACATTGATTTTGACAATTTTTTTTAATCCATCTTACTAAATCGTACTATCAGTTGTTGTAAAATACATCAATTAAAATTATTTTTCAGTACTTGGTCAAATTTATAGAGTAAAATGTTAATCATTGGTACACTGCCCGAGTCGAAGTTCTTGCCTTCTCTTTGCCCTCGCTACACTTTCTATTTAAAAAATCGAGTGTTTGGCGAGTGTGGAGCGAATATTATGTCTCAAATTCTCGAAAAACTGAAGGTGAATAGTTTACAAGTTGAACGCAGAGAAGAACGAATACGAAGCGATAGTGAAACGAGAGCAAAGTGATATTGAAAATTACAATTCCAAAATCAGAAAATATAGAATTCAAGAAGGTATAATTAATTATTTGGGGCAGATGTATATAGTTTCAATGAGCTTCCTTTTAATAAATTAACCAACACGTATAACTGGATTTAAAAAAAAAAATTTTTGAGAGATATATTAATTTAAACTTTTGATAAAATTGGATAAAATGCTAAATTCTCTTATACTTATAATTCATTATTTCCGGTTGAAATAATCAAATCGATTTTGGGTTTGTTTCATTTTCTAGCTTGTTACGTTAGGTTTTCAGATAAATAATTTTATAAATTTTATTTTGTTAATTAACTACAGATATAGGCAATTTAATTGTTTAAACAATTTTTTCATGTTTGCCCCCTCATTAGAAAAATTTGGAAAAAATAGTATCGTATGCGCTATTTCTTAATATAACTAGCGCATATTTAATAAAAGTGGAGACTTAATTAGATCGGACGATATTAAATATTTTTGAGCGCGCGACGTGTTTAACCATGTCCGAGTCGAGCCGCAACTAGCCTTCCTCGAGACATACCCGTGCAGAAATTTCATTTAGGATATAGTAGGGTCCTGACTACTTTTCCCTACTTCTAGTCGGGATCTAGTAGGGAAAAGTAGTCAGGCCCCATCTACTTCTGTAACGCTGTTTTAGGCAGGCCCTATTTAAGACATCTAGTCGGGCCCTGATTAGAATACATATCTATTGCCTAACCGTACAATGGGGCCCCAGCTACACGGAGAAAAATAGTTGAAGTAATTTTACTCAACTCTGTCGATTAAACTTGGGACATAAGGACATTTGAACATCTATTAAATCCTAGTCGGGTAAAATCAATTTGATATATACCTAATTCACCCAAAGTGAATAACAATAAGCGTTACAGAGGGAATAGTAAGGAGTTGAGTAAAATGTTATCGACGACAGGGCACCAACATGCGTCAGTGGGTTAACATGAAATGTATAAGTATATCACCGACGCTTGAGGTGCTTCAAACCGTAGTTGGATAAAATGAGCATCGGGCGTATTATTTGAACTGGCAGTGGTATACTTCTCTCAAATAAAAAAAAATTCTTACCTCGAGCCTACCAATAGTCATCCGGTACATACATAAACAACTTACAAATACATTCACACCATTCAGACGTAGCCAATCACATTCCAAATTACAAATACACTTAAACATATAACCTTACATATATAAACCTAATAACAACACTTATATATAGTACAATACGCTTTCGTCGAATCACGCACACGCTCGCTTACAATGCTGAGATATAAAATTTGGAACTTTCTTATATAGTGACTGCATGAGTTATTCAGAGCTTGTGAGAGTAAGTGCCGTCAATAAAATTTTTTAGCGTTACTCAAGTAAAAATAAATCAACTTTTTTCATAAATGATTAATAAAATATTTTTAAAAATTAATATAATTACACAATTATTATAACTATGATTATTGATATATATAATATAATTATTAAATTACATTTAGTATACATTTTTATTATAACAACGTATGAAGTTTAATGAAACTAAATTTTCAAATGTACATTAAAAAATTGCATTATTATTAAGAAGTATCTTGTATAAAAACATTTAAAAGAAGGTTCTTTTATTTTCTGTGTTTTATATTTTCAAAATATGGATTTTACATTTGCGAATTCCAAATTATTATTCTGCCTGAGTAATTTATGTGATATTTCATATTTTATGTAATACACTTATCGATTTTTTTTTGTTTAAATTTTCATAAGATCAATTTAATTTTAAGAATTTAAGTTTTTGAAATAAAAAATTTTTCATGTGTGCCCAAGGCGCAGATTACTTTCATTCGTTCCTGCGTGAATAGATGTAGCTGTTGGAATAAATCTTGCGATTCACGGTTTACTCAACTCTCGATTGAAGCGTAGAGTAGAATGAACGGAAAGCTCTACTATTTTTGTGATTTAATGAGACTGGTTTTTGAGAATTATACTACGAGTAATAATATATATATTTAAAAATTTTTAATGCACGCTTTCATACTTCACCCTACACTTCTGAATTTTACTCAACTTTGATTAATTTTCGAACATTTAATATATCACAAATAAATACAGTGATACTAAATAACTTCTAACTTGTCCTTATGTCCCAAATTTGATCGGAAGTTGAGTAAAATTACTTTAACTATTTTTCTCCGTGTATGTAAAGGCCTTTTGCATGAGCATGCGCAGCAAAGAATATCTAAACTTTTTATTAAAATAAGGAACTACCTAGGGCCTGACTAAAATCCAAAAATAGGGCCCGACTAGAAGGAACTAGTTTTTCTAGAAACCAAACAGGGTGAACCTTATCAACGCCTCGCCGGGGCCCACCTAGAACTTCCTAGTCTACTTTTTCTAGCGAGGGCCTAACCGTAGCCCTACCTTAAATGAGGACAAATCGGGCGATTTCTGCACGGGATAGTGTGCTTTTGGTCGACTGAGACAGGATTAAACACGTCGCGCGCTCAAAAATCTTTAATATCTTCCGATCTAATTGAGTTTCTACTTTTATTAAATATGCGCTAGTTATATTGAGACAAAGCGCATATGGCTGTATTTTTTCCAAATTTTTCTACTGAGGGGGCAAGCATAAAAAAATTGTTTGAACAATTAAATTGCCTATATCTGTAGTTAATTAACAAAATATAAATTATAAAATTATTTATCTGAAAACCTAACGTAATAAACGAGAAAAGCAAACAAACCTAAACTCGATTTGATTATTTCAACCAGAAATAATGAATTATAAGTATAAGAGAATTTAGCATTTTATCCAATTTTATCAAAAGTTTAAATTAATAAATCTCTCAAAATTTTTTTTTTTTTAAATCCCGATATACGTGTTGGTTAATTTATTAAAAAGAAGCTATACATTTTTTTTAATGCATTACATAAAATTTAAATAAAATTCATATTTTGAAAATATACAACACGGAAAATAAAAGAACCTTCTTATATATATGCCGCTAAATTCATCGTATAATTCGTTTGTTTAATTTAATTTAATGTGACTTCATGCAATTGCACGAAAAATCAATATTAATATTGTTTCGGTTTTGGGCGTACTTTCGGCTAGAGATCAAGAAAAATAGTATACAACCCACGGCCAGAATGTTTGATGCCCTAGGGTCGTAATATACTATTACACAAGATACTTTTTGATAATAAATAATGCAATTTTTTAATGTATATTTCAAACTTTAGTTTCATTAAATTTTATACGTAGTTATGATAAAACTATATCCTAAATATCAATTAATAATTATACTATATATATCAACAATCATAATCATAAAAATTAATTAATTAATTACATTAATTTAAAAATAAATCATTATTATATGGAAAATTTGTGAAAAAAGTTGATATATTTTCACTCGAGTAAGGCTAAAAAACTCTAGTTACGACACTTTCTCTCACAAGTTCTGAATAACTCTTGCAGTCACTATATAACAAAGTTTCGAATATTATGTCTCATCATTGTAAGCGAGCGTGAGCGTGATTCGACGATAGCGTATCGTACTATATATAAGTGTAGTTATTAGGTTTATATATGTAAGGTTATATGTTTAAGTGTATTTGTGACTAAAAATATGATTGGCTACGACTGAATGGTGTGAATGCATTTGTATTCTGTTTATGTATGTATGTATGTATCGGATGACCAATGGCAGGTTCGTGGTAAGAAATTTTTTGTTATTTAAGAGAATCATGACAACGTATTTCTATAGAGTTGGCCATCGCCTCACCCTCGAAAAATGGGAAAACGGTAATAACATTCTCGTAACCGTCGTCACACATTCGCCTTAATCTCGACAGTAGAGACTGAGACGAGTCGTAGGATTTCGACTCGGGTGACGATTACTGGGTCATTTACATTACTATGGAAAAAAAATTTTGTAAAAAGTCTTTCAGATATGGTATTGACCCCTTAACGTAGACTCACACGCTTTATGGTATTTCATTGAATTTGTATCATTCTGTATTTGATCTTTTTGTAAGAAGTTTAAATATTTTTAAGATTTCCTCCTAAAACATTTTGTAGAAATTACCGAATGTTTATTCATGAAATTTTCTTTGAAAATTATATACATTTCATACATATTAAAAAAGAGTTTCTGATTAAATACAGAACATGTCAAGAAATTTTAAAAACTTCAATTAGAACTAACGCCTGTGTAGAAATTTAAACCGGTTTTTATCTGGCCCTGGCTCGGCCCCGGATAATCAGCCTGGATAATATCAGGGTCCCGGCCGGGTATACCGGACAGGGCGCGGTCATTTTCGTCACGGGGAATCAAGCGCGCCCCGGTCGGGCTAGAAGCCCGGTTAATCCTCGATCGGGTACCGGATAGTTGCCGGTCTGTACCCTGCCAGTCCCTGGTCAGGTATACGTATAAGATGTAATTCTGTAAATTACATTAAAATATTAAAATAAAAGCAGAAAATTATATATTTTTAATTGCTATTTATTAGTCATACATAATATATTTGTTGCGACAAATCTTCAAAATAAATCAAGTTCATTTGTTGAATGTATTGAATTGTATCAGCAGGATCTTCACTTATATTAATCTCTTTCTCATTATTGTCCTGGTGAATTTCGTGATCAAAGTTTTCTTCATAGTCTTTTGTGATACAAAAATAAAACATTTTTGATTATTTAAACATAAATATATGTCAAAACATACAAACAGAACTTACCCAAAGGTATGATGGGAGTCTCAATTTCACTATTAGAATCATCTATGTCGATATCGATTAAATCATGTAAAATTGAACTATTTTTTATTAACCTGCGCTTCTTAGAACGCCTACGATTTAGATCACGAATACGTTTATCCATTATTTAAACCGATACTATACGTTATAATTTACAGTAAATTCCCAAGAATGTTAAGATGCACGAACACTTTGAGGTTAAGAAATCATGGTTGCAACTTCAGTCACAAAAACGTACTTACAGTTCTGAACGTTCATTGAACGATGGAAAATATTTTTTTGAAAACTAAATGATTAGTTTTTGCCCAAGAAAATAAAACAATAGTGGTTTGTTTATGGCTGATTGTATATTTAAAGGACCCCAAATATAAACATAATAACTAATTATCTTGTAAAAAAAATTTTCTGTCATCGTTCAATGAAGGTTCAAACCTGTAAGTATATCTGGCAAAAGTTGTGTTTAAATTTTTCTACACAATTTTTGGTCCCACATATATTTTAAAATCTGATTTAATATATTATAGATACATTAATTTTATAAAACTTGTTGGCATATTCATAAAAATGCAAATTTCGAAACAAGCAGACGACCTGGTCAGGTCCCGTCCAGTGCCCGGGCGGAAACCGTAAAGCAATTTGCGTGGCCATAGTCTGGCCAGGCCCTGGTTGGGCAGAATTTTTCAAACAACTGCGCCTGCAAGGCCCGACCAGGCCCCGGTTGGGTAAAAGTTACACAGCTATTGCCCGGCCAGGACCCGACCGTTAGCAGGGCATAGTTGAGACAATTTCTGCACGGGCGTATATCTGAAACTGCTTAAACACAAATCGGTTATATTTGCATATCTGTAATAGTCATGTTACCTACACTTGAAATGCTTTTTATTTATTACACAATACTTTTATCTATATTCAGTAAATAAAATTTAATAAGGTAATTTTTAATATTTTAAGTACCCAGAAAACAAAGTGTCTGCGTAATGCGGGGCATGACGCACGCATGCGTGAGGATTAATCCGCACGGGTGAACTCAGGAGGTCACACAGTTGCGCGTGACATTGCCACGTATATATCTCGCACGCGTGCTCCCAGAATGCGCGATTCCAAAAAATATATATATTTATTTCAATATTAATTTTATCAGAGAAAATAATGGGAAAATGAATAGTTCGAACAACTTTTTTATTCCGCAAAAAATTTTGAAGAGTAATAACAATCGTTAGACACACGTTGAATGAACATCAATTGAACTATAACATGATATCAATGACCAAAATCTCTTGAATGAAATAAAACTTTCGAAATTGATTTATTCATATTTAACATGAAAAATGGAATAATGCATGTAATATTTTTCGTACTTAAATCATATATTAATACGACTGCCTTATTTCATTGAACTTTCAACACGATTATCATTAATTTTAACTTAATTGTAAAGTCCATCTCTTGCCTTAAATTTTTACATATTCCAAAATTACTTAATTCTCATGAAAAAAGTCAGTCAGAATTGAAATGAGTATTAAAAAGTTTTAATCCATATGAATTCCATTTCTTTTAAATTTATGAAGTATAGCAACCGAGAATGAGCAGAATTCAATCCCTTTGAATGCTGTTTTAAGCATCTCAAAACTTTTTAAACAAAAAATTTTTTAATTTAAAACTTTTTAAGTAGTCTGTGAACTTCTACTTTTAGTACAACCGCAGAATTATATTCTTTTTTGTGTATCTCTTACCGTTTTATAAATAACTAAAAATTTATGGCGTCAAAAATTTTTTAATTTGTAAAATCTTATTAGTGCATAAGTAAAATTAATCACCTAAAACAAATTTTGCAAAAAAATAATCATTTTTCAAAGTTAAGAAAATTCTTATGAATAAATAAAACAGATTCGTAGGTGATTGATATACTCAAGAATTTTTTGTATTAAATCCGGAATTTTGCACTGTGAAAAAACTGCTAAATGAGTTTCGTGACCAACGATTATCAACACGTTGAACCCCCCGTCACCCAAGCATGGGTGACGGCTATCACAATTTCCTTGCTCACGAAAGATATCTTTCTTTGGAACACTTATCGCTTTTCCCACTTTGAGGCCTTTATGAGGCATATTGTATTTTTCTTCTAACGTAACGCGCTGCTTAAACACGATATCATGAATTTGGGCCCCGGGACAAACTCCACCGGTTTACGCTGGGCGTTCAACGTGTTAAATTTAATATATCTCAGCTTTCTGTGCGTCTCATTTGATCAGCTTGCGTACCTACATGAGTGATCGCGTACTGCGTCGCATATGCGTCGCACTGATATGCCCCTCACGCCTTTAGACGAGCGCACGCAAGATTGCTGCATTCTCGTTCGGACACGTGACCGCATGGCGTGCGGGCGTCGTGCCGCGCACGATTGTTATCTGGGTAGTTGATTATAACCAATCAAAGTTGATAACTTTTGAGCAAGTGTTTTTGAACTTGGCTGAAGTCAGTAAAGTTGATTTTAGAATTTTCAACCTATTACATATGATTTTCGAATCATCGCGTTATTTTTACTTAAATTTACAGCTGCGTTCCTCGCCTTCATTCAGATAGATGTGTCTATCACAGGTATTCATTTTTTGAGTGCCTTTTTGAATATTAAATATCGAAAAAATTCTAAGATTTCCTAAATCATACCTTGGTAAGTCCAGGCGTCATGTGTTTATGTGAAATCAGTTTAAATAGTTTAGTAATTGGTAAGTAAAGTGATACATCATGTTAAGGGCAAGGTAGAAACGTTATCTATGCTCGCTGAAACGGCCTTACTGTATAGCACTTTATAAGCTATATCATGTAGACGTACCGATCAGATCAATTATTTCAAATTCATCAATCATGTCATCGGATGCTAGATATCCAAGATTCGATCATGCAGCCGATCAAATCGGTCTTTTTGATCCGATCGTCTAGAGTAGGTTACGACTGCCGAGTAGGTTAGCTACCGTAGTAAAATGAATCGGTCCTTACAACTGAATAAGGTTAGCTACCGTAATCAAGTACGTTCATAATTTTTAATGATAGCAATGTAGCCAAGATCACTCTTCTAAAATTGGCAATACAATTTTCATATGCTATATTAGCAGACCTACTTGATTATTTTCGAAAAAAATTTTTTTTATATAGTATTCAATAAATACGTTTTCTCTGTGTTGCTTAACTGTTACAGAAAGTGTTCGATGAAAAATAAAATTAATATTCACGCGGATTTTGATTGTCCACTTCGATTGTAAATCTACATAAGCCTTTTGTTGTTCTATTAATTAGTGTTATACATATATATATAATTTCAGTTTATTTCTCTACCAATCCATTGCAGCCCAATTTCAATAAGAATAAATTTCCACTTCGTTCAGCTTGACTGAGTACGGAATATTCCGCTTCCAAACGTTGTGCTCGAGTTTTAGTCGGGGCATCTCGATAAGATCTAGCAATTTACTGCCAGGCTTGTGAAATTTTTTTTTCATACATTTTTAAATTTGTCATCAAAACTAAAGGTGATATATTTCAGAAAAATGTGAATTATTATCGAGGTATCTGACGCAAACAGAGATATACTCACATAATTGCAAAGTTTGAGATCAACTTATAGTATTGGGTGACATAATTTTATTAGAAATTTTTCCCTTATATTTCCGAGGACTAATTCTTATCGAGGTTAGACTATATTAAGGGGGGGGGGGGGCAGCCCACCTTTGAGGCCTCTTTTTTCACCATTTTTTCACTTACAGAAATTTTTATTTTACCATTTCAAGTTTTTTACATCATGTTGTATGGTTATTGAAGTATAAGAGAAAATTTTTTTGGAAAATTTTGGTGACACCCCGGCCGAATGGTAAACAATTTTGCTCTTGTCGGCACGATTTCTCATGTTTGGATGATCTGAAACAGCGAATCCATATTTATTCTTAAAGAGGGCATGAATGGTTATGGTCCCTAGCGAAATTCTGAAAATTCGTTTATAAATGAACAAATAGTGAATTTTGTATGTTTTATTCCATTTTTCACCCTGTTTTTCAACATAAATGTTGCTACAATAATGTTAATAAACAATTAGCCTGCATGTCAATGCTAGGGACGATAGCGAGGTGTTTTATAAACATTTTAAAAAAAAGTTTAAGCAAATCCGTCCAGTAGTTTTGCCGAAATCATGCCGACAAGTTGAAAAAATAGTGTTTTGAGAAAAACGCGTTTAAGTTTGAGATGCAGAAATAGTATGTTGTACAAAAAGGGGGTAAAGTTGATCATTTAAGACGAGTGCAATGTTTAAATTTTGAGGCGAAGCCGAGTGCGCAATGCGAGCCGAAGCCGAGAACAGTAAACATCGCACGAGATTTTAAATGATCTTACCCCCGTGTTGTACACGGTACTTTATACAACAAAAGCATGTTTTTCTCGCTTTTTGTAAAGTTTGTAATTTAACTCCTGGGGGCGTAAATAGGGAGTGGGGGGTGCTTCAATGACTACTTTTAAGCATTGCATCCCTATTCACGCCCTAGAGCTTAAGTGACAAACTTTATGCCCGCAAAACACGCGTCAAAAAGCGAGAAAAACATGCTTGTGTTGTATGAAAACACATAAGTATCGAAATGAATGTGGTACATTCGACCATCTTTTGATGGAAAAGAAGGTTTCTACATGAATTCCAAGGATTAAAACTATGTGAAAATGGAAAAAAATCGAATTTTTGAAAATTGAAAGGTGGGCTGTCCCCTTAAGGAAAATTGGCGAAACTTTGTAAATAATTCTATAATCGATTTAATTATAATAAATGTATCGATGAGGCTAAGACTATTGGTTGTAACGAAAACTATCAATAAAACTCTACGGAGAGAAGTTTCAATCGCATTGTGATAGATATAGACAGACAAAGATGGAGATGAGGGAAAGGAAGAGTGAAGTAGAATTTGCATGGAAAAGGTACAAGCCCTAGGGCAGAGTTGTACATATAAGCTATTCCCAAATGAATGCAAATTCTTCCTCGAAAGTCCTTCGACACGAGAGTCATGAAATTTGCTTACGTAAATACCGCGTTATTGTAGTGACGAATATCGAGTTATCGCGCTCAAGCCACTCGTCTGATTCCGCAGCTGCCAGAAAATAGATGTATAACGTATAATACGTTCCCACGTAACATTTGAGCATTTAATGAAACTTTCTATGAATATAACACAACAAGCCCCTATAAATTTTTGTAAGCTAAAATATACATATATTGATGGATTAAGGAAGTGAAAAGAAAATTCTAATTCTGTGAAAATAATATTCAGGTACGAATAATTCTCGTATTAACAGCAGTTGGGAATTTTCAATCTAGTCATAACCGACCTAACGTCACGTTCTGCTCGGAAAGAAATTTCATGTCTAAATATATTACGTTTCGTGAGAAAAAGTACCATCTTAGAGAGTAAACTAAAACTATTGGAAAAAGTTGTGAAAAAGTCCCATCATAATGGTAAGGTTCATCATGTAAATCATTACTCACGGTCTGTCTGGAATTCGAGTCTAATAATAAGACATAATGGCAGCATTCATATCTTTTTACCGATTCTTCTGGTGTAAATATACATCATCGTATAGAGCAGAGTTTTGGAATCAGCGCGTCTTTGAAAATGGAAACATTGAAGCTAATTTTTACCATCTATGATGGGTACGTTTCACTTTCGAGCATTCTCATATTTCGACCAAAGCAGGTTCGAAATTTTGGAACTTGTGTTAGAAGTCTGCTTTTCGCTGATTAGCCGACACGTTTTTAAGGATGAGAAAAAGTACCACCTACGATTCCAACGTTTGAACTCTGATGGGAACTTTTTTGAAGGATACAATTATATAGGATCTATAACTTAATTCGTGCGCTTTTTCTTCAAAATTTGAACGTTTATTTAAGAAAAACATGTACAATAGTATTATTCAAAGTATTGCCCATCTGAAGCTATGACTTTTTCCCATCTTTCTGGCAATTTATGGATTCCATCCCAAAAGAACTGCGCCGGTTTGGCGGCCAAGAATGAATCAAGCCAATTTTTGATACCCTGTTCTGATGTGAACCGTATTCCAGTGAGGGCGTTTTGCATCGACCGGAACAAATGGTAGTCAGAAGGGGAAAGGTCTGGGCTATAAGGTGGGTGGAGTAAAACTTCCCATCCACTGTTTTCCAAATAGTTCTTAACCGGAATAGCAACATGGAGCCGAGCGTTGTTATGATGGAAAATTATTGCCTCGTGTCTGGTCGCATATTTTAGGCGTTTTTCGGCTATTGCTCTCTTCAAACGGATTAATTGTGTTCGGTAGCGTTCTCCATTGATGATTTCACCTGGTCTTAGCAGCTCATAATGAGGCATACCCTTCTGATCCCACAAAATACAGAGCAATTTCTTCGCGCCATGGATATTCGGCTTTGCCGTTGATTTGGCTGGTTGGCCGGGTTTCACATATGATTTTTTGCGCTTGGAGTTGTAGTAATGGATCCATTTTTCATCACCAGTTACAATCCGATGCAAGAATGACTTCTTTTTGTGGCGTTCCAGCAGCATTTCAGACATGCAAAACCGCCTTTCAACGTCTCTCGGCTTGAGTTCATGTGGAGCCCAATTTCCTTGCTTTTGAATGTATCCGGCTGCTTTTAAACGTTTTGAAATGGCTGCTTGAGTGACTCCCAAAGATTCTGCGAGCTCTTCTTGTGTTTGGCAACAATCTTCATCGAGTAATGCTTCCAGTTCTTCATCTTCAAACTTTTTTGGCTGCCCAGGACGTTCTTCGTCTTCCAAGCCAAAATCACCACTTTTAAATCGTGCAAACCACTTTTGGCACGTTCGCTCAGCTAGAGCATGTTCACCATAAACTTCCACCAAAATACGATGACTTTCGGCAGCAGTTTTCTTCATATTAAAGTAATGAAGCAGAATTCCCCGCAAAAACACTTTTTCAGGCACAAAGTTCGACATATTTGAGTGAAAACAAAATTATTGTTGTTTACGCTTCAAATGAATGACATATACTAAAAAAGATGTACAATGGCAGGAGCTTTCCAACGCATGTTCGGAATATTGGAACGATGCAATAATAATCAAGTTACGCCATCTCTTAGCAAACCGCACGAATTAAGTTATAGATACAATAATATTCCGTAAATGCGTGAAAGTATGATATTTCTACCTATGGAATGTCTTACAATGTATACGCAAAAGATGTGCATACACACATTTGAAGGTATATTTTGTCCAAAAAAAAGTTGGCATATGAATTTTCAACTTTTACCATCATTGGTGGTGATATTTCCCGAAACCTGTTATATTCAGTAGCATATTTTTGAGACTAATTAAAAGAAATTCCTAATGGTTCTGGTTTACCGTCAAAAATGGTACTTTCAAGCATCAAATTACTATCCGTGTGTAACCATTATGAATGAAAAAGATTGAAATTGTTTAAATAATATAGAATGTAAATTTTTCCAGAATGTGTAATGTATATGCTTGAATAATATTTGATGTAAATCATTGTAAATGTGTAATATAATAATAATAGCTCAAATAACAGTAAATTTCAGTATGTAACTTAATTTTTAAATACGGATATAAATTTGAAAATATGCTACTTAATATAAGACGTTTCGGGAAATATCATCAAGAATGATGGTAAAAATTGAAAATTCATAAGCCAACTTTTTTTTGACAAAATATACCTTTAAAGATGTGTATGCATATCTTTCGCGTTTACATCATAGGGCATTCCATAGGTTGAAATATCATACTTTCACGCATTTACGGAATATTTTAATCGTAACGTTCGAAAAAGTTCCCATTAGAGTTCAAACGTTGGAATCGTAGATGGTACTTTTTCTCTTACTTAAAAACGCGTCGGACAATTAGCGAACAGCAGATGTGGCCAATTCAGTTCCTGGCTATCGATTTCTTGCTCCATATATAAAATTTGAAATCAAAATAAATCGGTCACAATTTAGGATAAAAAATTGCAGAATTTTGAATTTGAAATATTTGCCCATTACACAAGAAATAAGTAAATAATAAATCGATTTTAGGAAATCGACACTTCTATTCTTACTTACTGGAATGTAAATAGGAGGTTAAATAAATTTTAATTTTTGAAATATTATAACAAATAAAAGACGGTGAGAATTATACGAAACCCAATAAAATTCGCGCAGTTTTCGAAAGTAAATCTCCTCTAATCCCAGGTGAGAAGATTGTGTATATCCACTTACACGTTTTGGATCATCGTATAGAAGGTTTAAATCTAAAATCTGAATCTGAAATTAAATATAGGTGATCTAGACATGAAAGAAACATCTTGTTCACATTTTTTTAGTAAGAAAACTAAATATGACATATTAACTAACTTAAAAAATATAGCAATGCCATACTTAGTACGTTTTATATATTGTTATGTTGGTTATTTAGTTCAGATGGATATCCAGCCATGGAAAATAATTAAAAGCTAGGACCACTCCAGGGGGCCCAGTTTGACTCAAATCTTTAACGGGGACGAAACTTGATTATTTTTACACTGGATATTTACAATTTATGTATAATAATGCACTTGAAATTTACCTAAACCGTTGATAGTCACTCTTCACTATCTGTTATTTTGAACTAATTAACGATTTTTCTTAAAAGTCTTTTATATTTGTGTAAAATATCTCTTCCCTGAATTTCTCCAGAGTCAATTTATACCAACCACCGGAACTGTAATAAAGTTTCACGCCCTATTTTTCTATGCACCTCAAAGTGTAGTTAAGGTGTGGAGGAGATTTTGACCCTCGGCGATAACCCGTCGTCGCTCCGGCCGTTGTATCCCTTTTCTATTCATGTTTTGCTGCCAGATTCTCGCTAAGCTCACTGAGCATCGGAGATAACGTGTCCTTGCACAGGCCGCACATTGTTCCGAGAGTTCAAACAGATTAAGGTAGAGCGTTGCTTAAACGCAAATTGCCAACAGTAAACTACTCTTGAAGATCCTCTACTCTTTTTTACGAATTGTGCTAGTGAATTATTATCAAAGGTGAAATTAATAAGTGCATCAATACCGTGGTTAGGAAGCGCTTGGAAAAATTAATTAATTACAACTTTGAAAAAATGTTAATGCAGTTATCCAACACATAATATTGGAAAAAAGTTCGGTTTACACAGACAAAATTTAAAAACATAAAAAATGTATTTTTTAGTAACAATTACTGTAGGTCATATTTCAATGCAGTTTTTTCCAAGTTCACTCTTCAAAAATAATCGGATTTTTAAGGAGTGATTGCTCACTATCTTCACTAAACAATTTTGAAAGACTCAACTGTCTTAGTTTTCTAATAAATCTCTTATTTTCTAACTACTAATCAGAAAGTTAAAAACATTAAACGAGTTTTATAAATAAATAGCTGTAGATAGAAAATGAGAAATTAGTTTTAAAGTCAAGACGATGGAGTCTCTTAAAATTGTCATTTCTCAAAATCCGATCATTTGTTAAGAGGAAATGTGGAGAAAAGTGCACAGAACTTTGACCTATAGTAATTTTTACAAGGACATTTTTTATAAACAAAAAAAAAATAAAAACTATTTCTGCGCCTCTAAGATCAACATTAACAACAACAACTTATGTAATAAACATTAGTACATATATTCCTGAAAAAAAGCTATAGATCGAAGTGGGTCAGTCATAACAATAACAATTTTGTAATGCTAAATGGGCGTGTAACTTTATTTTATTCCTTAATAAATATATATATGGTATATATATATACTTGATTATATTATAATGTAATATTAGCATCATATGAATCTTTAGTTATTGAATATTGTTAATTACTTTCGCAAAGAGTAACAATCACAACTTTTTTTGTGCAAAAAGAATAAGAAGTCTTATACCTCTATACATTAATATGTGATTGGATAAATAATTTATGTCATAAAAAGCGTTTATGCAACGTTACACATAATCTTTATTTCTTCTCGAACATGAGTTTTTTAAAAATTTTTACATTACAGGAATGACTTCAGATTTGTCATGAGCCGAAAATATTCTGCCTTCAATCACATTTTTATTTCTGGGAGCAAAACAGTGGTATTCTTCTTGCACTACAAATGTTGTGATTGTTACTCTTTGCGAAAGTAATTAAGAATATTTAATAACTAAAGATTCGTATGATTCTAATATTATAATATGATTAAATTAATTAGTTGAGTTTGAAATTTTTGTCACTGCCTACATTATCGGAGGATCACGAAAGACCTGTGCTCGAGTCCCAACGCAGTCGAAAGCGTCTTTTTTTCCACTGAAAGTTTTTCAAATTCTTTAAATATCAAATTCTTGAAATATTATAATGTATTATAACAATATAATATAATCAAGTATATATGTATATATATACTTGATTGCATTATATTGTTATATTATATTATAATATTTCAAGAATTCAAGAATATATATATATATATATATATATTTATTAAGGAATAAAATAAAGTTACTCGCCCATGTAGCATTATTATTTCATTCAAAAAACAATATGGACGACTTTAGAATAAAAAGTGCATAATAGTGCGGGACTTAGGCGATATAACACATTACTCAATAGGTTTCTGGTATGACATATAGATGACACCACTGTTGTCAAATCAATATGATTTCTGGATAGTACCAACCTTCAAACGTCAGGTGTCAAAATTTCATGACAATCTGACGTTTAGTTCAGAAGTTACAGAGGTTGTGGTGAAGCAACTTTTGTCATTTTCAAAACAATGGATAAAAAAGAGTTTCGACTGTTAATAAAACACTTAATGGAAAAAAATATTGTTAAAGCAAAGCAGTGGCTTGATGAGCGTTATGGGAACTCTGCACGGAAAACGAACTCGGCAATTTGCTTAGAATTAATTTGTTAGAATTTCTGGGCACGTGACGCCACTGTCGCGAGCGAGCAAACTGCCGAGTTCGTTTTCCGTGTGCACCAGGGAAATCAACAATCATCGACTGGTATGCCGAATTCAAACGCGGTCGTACAAACACCAATGACGCTGAACGCTCCGGTCGTCCAAAATCAGCAGTTGTTCCGGAAAACTTAACAACAGTCCACAAAATAGTTTTGGGCGATTGTAAATTAAAGTTGCGTGAGATATCTGACACCTTGAAGATATCAGAAGGTATTGTGTTTACAATTTTCCACGAATCTTTAGGGTTGCTTTAGTTTTTTTCGAAGTGGGTGCCGCGTTTCTCACACTTGACCAAATAAATAACGCGTCGAGGATTCAGAGCTCGGCTTAGAGTTGTTCAAGCGAGGTAAAAAAGATTTTCTGCATTGGTATGTGACAATGGATGAAACATGGATCTACCACTACACACCTGAAACAAAAAGATTGTCAGCTGATTGGACGGCAGCTGGTAAAAGTCGTCCGAAGCGATCAAATACTCAACAGTGGGCTGGCAAGGTTATGGCATCCGTATTTTGGGACGCGCATGGTACTTTCTTTATCGACTATCTTGAGAAAGGTAAAACCATTAACAGCGACTATTACATGGCATTACCACGAATACAACTAATACTCACTTCTCGATAACTAGGACAGAGTCCTAAACTGCTTTAAAATCAGAATAGTATTTGGTTCGCAGTGTTAACCGTGTGCCACATATTAAACATTATACGACGTAACTTATTCCCATTATAGTTTTAACCGTAAATTGTATCACATTTTAAGTAGATATTACTTGGAATTTAAACAGGAATTAACTAAATTACGTTTGAACTTTAAGTGTATTGTAAAATGGTTGATTTTAACCTAAGTACAGAAGCAAAAAAATATCGAGTTTATCAAATCTATTTAGCGTTTTTACTGCTACTATTTTGAAAAAACTGCCAACGGATAGTTTGTTGAACTAGGCAGTTTATTCATAGTTTATTGAACTGAATTACGCAACACTTAAAACCATAATAGTCAGCCCAGTTAGAAATTTTTAAAAAAACTATGTAGTTGAACTGTCTAGCACTCCTTCGGAAATTATTTTAAGTAAACTCTTCTCATTCATTTAGGAGGACGGTAATGGAGAAACAAACTAAAGGAGGGATTGGGAACTGATTTTCTAGCGCATTCCTCTTCTAACCCTCTGCGAGTTTGCGGTTTTAGGACGGAAATCCCGTCGACCCTAAGTGAGTAAGGATCACTGAGTGGCCCATGACCAATATCGACAGCAACTAACTTATAGGAACCGAGGTTGCACTGTTAGGAAATCGCCCAGACTATAAAAGCTTTCGATTCATTCAAGTCAAACAAACTTCACGCAGGAGAGGCGGATTCAATACTCTTATATTTCTGCAATCAAATATTTTATATTTCCAATACAGTCCAATCATTACAGAGGGTCGATTTGATCATTCCAAAGTATCGACATAAATAAATCAAAATATGATGTTCAACCACTTCTTATAAATCGAAAAAATAATTGAAATATACGAATAATTATTGATCTGCATCTGCTGTATCTGTATAGATAACACAATAATCTTATTTTATATTTTTTTACGAAAACCTCTTGAGTAAGACGAAAAAAAATTGTTTTAAATTATATAATAATACTTTTTTAAAACTCTACATGGAATGAGGCAAAAGTCAAATTTCACATAAATCTAATATCTTTCATTGTTGATGTGAGTGTAAAAAGCCCCCGTGCAAGCTATATAAAGCATATGCATATCTATATTTTTTTCTAATTGGCTTTTCCTATTGCGTGTTTAATACTTTTAATAAACCAAAACTATTGAAGCAAATCAATGATTCGATGTTTTGTTCTTAAGAATAATATGATTTGTTAGAATAAAACGGATAAGTGGAGGGAAGCGTATAAGCCCATTATTTGAATTTCACTTTAAAAGCATCTTTTAAGCTAAAAACCGATAAATTGGGTGTTCGTCACTATCATGAATCGTGACGTTCAAAAACGGCGATCAGATAAAAATCTAACTTAAAGCCATGGATCAATCATACCATGTGACTAAATGATACATTAATTCGTTCATATAAGATAACTTTTCTAATTTACAAAATATCTTCATAAAAATTTGGAAAACGTAACATAAGACAATGAAGCGCGTTTGTGAACTTCTTTTTAGTAAAAATTTGAAAAAAAGTTCGAAGACTCGTCGACAATTAGAGTCAAATGTAAACAGTTTGGCAAAATTTTCAGTTAAATGAAGCTGAAAGACTTTCTTTATTCTTTTCTGTTGTTTTTTTTAAATTTTCAGGAAAATATTTTGTAAAACGAAAAATTTATCTTATGCATTTTTATAGAAATTTGGTCACAAGGTTTCGTTGATCTATGGCCTTAAGTACGATGCGTACTAGTACCCTGGTGTGGCGCTTATAACCATCCATATTCGTATAATTCGTAAATTGAGCATTGAGCAATACGGAAGAAGACATTTACGGAGGGAAATAAAATCTTTTACAAGCATCGCATTTTATTACTCTCCTCTTCGCCCAAACGATTCTGCCTTTCATGCTACGGTATTCCAAAAGCAATATGATATCCAATGGTAGTTAGATTAATTCCAGGTACATAAATGTTTAAGAGGCAAACAAATAAAAAAACGCATCGTTAAAATGGGTTCTCGTGATTTTTGATATTTGGCAATAAAATTCCTAATAGCTAGATTTAATTTTAACATACTGCGAACAAAATTTTTCGAAATAAAATTATTTTCCCCAAAAAGATCTACAAAGTTGATTCATATTATTTTTTTATATGACACGTAGTATGTATTTTAATTCTAAAACCATTTTAAAAATGAAAATGTTTCCTTTTCACAATTAAAATATACCCGCTAAGTTTGTCCTTTTTTATATCCCAAAGTTTCAGCAAAAACTTTATTATCATAGAAACATTTTGGGGGAAACTGAAATTATTTTTTTGATCGCGTGACCCACTTTATTCATGCCATACGGTAAGAACTTCGTTTTTCTCATCCTCACATGAGAATGACCTTATTCTAGCACCAATTTTAGTACGTAATGTGCCTATTTCTCGCATCTTTGGAACGATGCGAGAATTTTCGATTCCCGCATTATTCCATCGCCAAATAATGTGGGAATTTATTATTCTCGCATTATTTATATATAAAGTATTGCAAGAATCATACTTCCTTTCATTCTTTCTCTTCATAAAACGCACACATCCACATATCGTTCGTCTGTGTGTCATCCAAATCAGCGCCATCTGTTAAAAAACGACGGTGGCTTGTTGTTTTTATGGGTCTGGCACCGATCGACGTGAATAACATTTGCAGGTTATGTAATTGTCATTTTTGGAGCCTAGTTGGGCACATTGCATACTACAATTTATACTAATAGAATGGAGCCATTTTCATGTGAAAATAACAAAAAATAACAAAAAAGTGGAAGTTGATTTCAAAAGAATAAATTCATTTTTACAATTTTATAAAAGTTACTGTAGCCATATAGTATTAGATCATGAGAAATAAGCTCAAATGTCCCTATAGAACTCATAAGACTAAGCGTAACCAGAGCACAAAACGCACTATATAAATGTGTTTTTTTTTATTACTATTTGAAATCATTTTACGGAAATAAAAATGTATTTGAATAAAGGGATCAGAGCGCTGATCTGTCAATCTATTTAATTGAGCAACAAAATAGTTCAAAAGACTCTTTTCATTCAGTAAATAGACGCCTATATTTTATTGAACTTGTTTTATATCTATTTGAAATAACTAATTTCTCGAAGAAATTTTCTGTGAAAAAAGGAACGCTTCCACTCCACTGGGTATCGAGCCCAGGATTTTTCGATTGCCGGTCGAATGCTCTATCATCTGAGCTTGGAAATCTGAGATAAATCTTGGAATCTGATTTGGAAAAATCAGAAAATAGTTCCCGGTTTATCCGTAGCCACATGAGGCGTAAATAGATTCTATGAGAAAAGTTGTGTGGAACCACCGTAGCTCAGATGATAGAGCATTCGACCGGCAATCGAAAGGTCCTGGGCTCGATACCCAGCGGAGTGGAAGCGTTCCTTTTTTCACAGAAAATTTCTTCAATATATATTGAAACATACCATCTTGTTTTAAATAACGTTAAATTAATTCTAAATCATAGGTTGATAAGGTCGATATAGTAGAGTTCCGTTGTCATTGACATTAGTGATACACTCTTCTAATGATCGACAAAATCGACTGAAATGATTTGGAAAAATCAGAAAACTAATTTCTCAATTGTTCTAGTTTACTAGATTGTTTATAATATTTATTACCTCTTTAGAATTTTACAACATTTCTCGTAGATTAAATACTATATTGTGCAATAAGGAACAAGAACATTTATTTTGCGAGTATGAAGTTTGATGCCCGTACAAAGCGAGGTTAACAACCACACGTGTGAACTGTAGTACATTGCACAACAAGTTGGGGAGCGGGAGATTTACCAGGAGCATGAAGTTGGCGGCGCGAGGCCGTGTAGATCAGACCTTTGAATATTCGCGCGCCGTGAAGCGGCACGCGAATATTTAAAATCTCGACTCACGCGGTCTTGCGCTGTCAACTTGATGTTCTTGATGAATCTGTCGATCCGCAATGAGTTGTGCATATTATTTTTCACAACGAGTGCATGGCAAATTCGATATTCGGCGTATGTAGAGCATAAACGAAAACACGACCTATGATGTGTTTAATATTGTATACTTTCCGGTAATTTCGGGACCGCTTCTTTGCTTTTCGACATTTTCTCTTTTTTTGTTTTGTCAGTTTTTGACACCTAACCTAACCGAACTGAATGTGAAGTTGCTTGCACTAGAGCGCGAGATATCGAGTACCGATACTTTCGATATTACTAAATATCACTAAAGAAGGTAGGGTGTAATTTTGACAGTATATCGATTCTCCAAAGCATTAATTCTCCCAGGCGCAGTGAACTTCACGCTAGAAATTCTAAGAATTTTCAGGCGCGCATTATAATTCACGAGAAAGGCGCCTAAAAATTCTTAGGATTTCCAGCGTGAAGTTCACTGCGCCTGGGAGAATTAATGCCTTGGAGAATCGATATACGGTCCAAAGTACGCTCTACCCTGAAGAATCGTCAAAAACATTGACTTTTTTCTTCTTCACTGCTGAGAGTGAAGGAAAATCCGTGTTTCTCAACTGAGTGAATTAAAAAAAACAACGTGAAATTGGCCAAATTCGCTATGCTCTACAGACGTCAAATATCGAATTTTCCATGCTAGAGTTGTGAAAAATATTTTCCCGTGACTCACACGATTTTCCTTCTACTAGGGGGTCCAAATAGTATATTGTGCAACTAGGGAAAAAAAAATTATTTTGCGAGTGTGAAGTTTGAGGCCCGAGCAAAGCCAGGTTAACAACCACACAAGTAACATAAATGTTTTTCCCGTGTTGCACACGATTTTTTTTCTACTATGGGGTCAGAAAATGGATTTGTTTGCCCCGCACGGTGAGATAAAGTCCACTTTACTTCCCGCTAGTAGAAAAAATAGAATTTTTTGTCCCGCATGGGGCAATAAAGTCCACTTTATAACCCGCTAGTAGAAAATAGTATATTACATTACACATTATCATAAAATTTGTCAATTTTGCTTCATAAGAAAGAAATCTCAATGTGTAATTTTGTGTTTAAAATTAGATATAATTTAGACATTTTGTAATAATAGAATTTTTTTTTCACACTTGTATATTCAAGTTGTCATGTGAATAGTATATTACATTACAAGGGGCGAAACAGAGCGATTGCATGAGTGTGAAGCTTACTGCCCGAGTGAAACGAGGGCTGCAATCACACGAAATGTTTTCGCTGTGTTTTGTTTCGAGTAATGTATACTATTTTTCATTGCAACTCTTTTGAGAATCTGATTGGCTGTAACTGTGGAGCGGGTTGAAACAGCGACTTTCAACCCTAGGGTTGAAAATCGTAGTTTCAACCCGCTCTACAGGTACCGAAAATCGGATTTTCAAAGGAGGCGCTATGAAAAGTATTTTTCGTTTTTCTCATTTTGTGGAATCGGGGTATCGTTGTAGTGCTGATGCTATATTCGGATAAAAATAAAAAATGTTTCAATTTAATCTTTTATTTATAATAAAAATACATACAAATAGTAATAAGAAAGTAGTAAATGCCACTAATATTTGACGAAATTCATCAATTTTATAAATTTCTAAACAGAATACGTGAAATAAAATAAAATCATCTACACGGAAAATAATTTGACTAAGTGACCGAGCAAACCAAGAATTTAATGAACTTAAAGAATCTATATAACTAGATTATGTACAACTTTTAGTTACATTGTATAAACTGATAGGCTAAAACAGGATTTCTAACTGAATTAAATTTAGAAGCCAGACTACTATTTCTAATTATTTGAACTAAGATATATTTTTACACGAACTATTTCCAATTTATTGTTAGGTAAACTCAGTATTACATTGAATGTTGAAATCAACGCGCATATTATTTAGTGCAATACTTTTAAAGCGTTTAAAAGTCTAAATTACCCTCAAACCTTCATTTGACATCACTTTCACTATATTTTTTATCAGGTGGTAGTTATTTTTTATATCTCTGTTCCAGCTATACTATAATGTCTGGATCGAACAAATGATATTGCCGAAACCGTTTTAATCAAAGATATTGACTTTACACCCAGAAAACAGTTTCTTTGATATACGGTCAACGAACAAATTTCTTTAAATTAAAGAAAGTTTTGTTAATTCAAAAAAAATCTTTTAATGAAAACAAATCTATTTCATTGGATGAAAGAAATTTTTGTATTGACTGAATATCAAATGAACTGTTTTCTCAGTGTAGCTAATTCAAAGATCTTCTTATATTCACTTCTTCGTTTCCAGCTAAATGTTTAGCTGTAAAAAGGATTAACTTCCCTGTCACACCTGCACTTTTTGCCGTGTATAAACATTGATCAATTTGATTATGCATATAGCATATTGTGCCTTGGACAATGATGCTTGAATTATTGAAATGAATAATTAGCAAAACTAATATAGTGAAGCTGATCTGTTTCAATATTTCATCACTATTTCGAGTTCCACTTCAAATATGAATAAGGGCGAATGTTATTTCTCTTTTCTATTGTCAATACTTCTTTGCTTTACGTTCATTTGGACCGAAAATATCGTTTTTTGGAGAAAGAGGCTATATATATGTGTGTAAGCATACTTAGGCTGGCCCCGCTTGGTTTTAGTTAATATTGGGGGGGGGGCTTCTAGCATTATAATATAAATATCAACGTTAAAACACAATTTTCAAAAAAGTTATGCACGCAGAAAAAAGATTTGTCGAATTTACAGGAAGTTCGGTACTTATTTTTACAACATGACTATTCAGTAAATTTTAAAATAATTTCGGTTTAATCAACAGATTTTTGGTAGGTTCCACATGGCTCCCAGTAAAATCTGCTGAATTCGGCTGTTTTTATATTTTGAAAATTTTACGAATCTTTTTTCTGCAAGTGAGTAAATTTTGAAAAATCAAGAAAATTTATCTATTTCTTTTTAATTAGTAAGTATTTTTATTATTACGCAAATAATATAATTATGTTATTATTTAGGATATAAGAATATTACAGAAAGAAGATAGACACGATACAAAAAATACACGGAGAAAAATGGAGATCAGAAGAATATGAATGATTATTTAAAACCGATAATAACTACTAAGTAAGAAAAGAGAGTCTTACACAGTTTGGGAATGAGTTCTGTACTATTTGATACTCTTTTTTCTTTATTATTAATCATTCCTATTTTTTAGAAATCGTTGATATTCTTATGATACACATTTTTTCCGTGTATTATAATACACATTTTTATTGAAATTTACGAAAGTTATTTTATCTTTTCTTGATGAAGAAACTTGATTCTAAAATTTTTTTTGATACTTTCTTAATATTCTGTAAGTATAACATAGATTTGAGCTATTGACATAATTTTTGAAAGCACCAGAAACGTTATGAACAACTTTTGAACTAAAATTTTAAAATAAAGTTCAAATAACTTGACAATGCGTTATCTAACACCCTTGATAGAAAAATATTTTAAGTTAATTGGCCGCAGGGCTAACCCCAGAAATGTTAAATTTGAATATAATATTTCTTTGACCAATGTCCAGTCATATAGCTTCTATACGTATGTACTATTTTCATAATCACTTCATTATTTTATATCTTTGGAATAGAGTTTAGTTAACACCAACTAGTTTGTAGCTTGACATTGCCTAAGTTTGCGATAGTATACTCCAGAGGACAGTCTCTTTCGAGTGAATGGATACTTGGCACAATGAACTTCGAAGTTCATGGCGACAGTCGAAGTTCGCAGATACTTTGACATCATGTTCGTTTGTATATATACTCTTATATATATATATACAATCGTTGAACTTAAGCAAGTGAAATCTAACTTGATGAGATCGGTTTGTTAATAACAGTATTCACAACCTGCACATTAAATTATAATTCGCGAGCAATATTGCGTTTCACAAAATGAATATTTGACAACTTTGAATTTAAAAAATAAACTATTTTTACCCCACTCGTAAAATTAAATTCGCCCATTTTGAACCACTCAAAATTTATAATAATTTTTTCCTAATCCTTTTGATTATCATGATTTCTGTACAACAATTTCTTGGCCTGAGTTATTAAAAAATACAAAGTGTTGTAAATATAGCCAATAAGAAGAGAGAATTGTAAAACTAAATGCAGGTAAAAAATATACATCAATATGAATTGGCCTGCTCAATTTTCGATTTGAATAAAGTCTGATATTGCGAGTATCAGATCGGGAAGTGTTGTGATTCATGTTATTATTCATTCTTTCTGATCTGACATATGCAATGGTCCTTGGTGTTAACGAAACGAAATAGCCTGTCCGATCTGTCGCTGACTAAGATTTCAAGCAGCAGAACAAAACTGATCGGATTCACACTAAAATGCAATTTTTAGTGAAGTCGATGATTCCAATTCTATGCGAAAATATTGCCACGAGTCAGTTCCAAACATCAAAGGATTTTGAAAAAAAATATACTTCTGGAACTGTTTTCTCTCAAGCCAATCAAAAACAACAGTATTTTTCACAATAGATTGAAAACCTGAAAGTTTAATAGTTCACCAATAGATATTTTGAAATTTGCATAAGTCTTGAATTTTATCTCTTCCCTGATCTTTAAAAGTACAGCAAGAAATATAACTACATTTTATTAGATTAAACAGGCTCAAAACTAATGGACAAGGAAGATACAAATCCTTAACCATGTTTCGAGAAATCGATATATTGCACTATTTCCGTCTCAGGTGTTTCTGCTTGGTATTAGTAAAGTTGTCATCAGTAATGAATAATTTCGACAAGGATCATCGCGTGTTTAATAATTCCCGTGACAGCTAATACACCACTCCCCTCCCCCATATATTGTTGACTATAACTTTTAATCTCAATTATCCAGTAAGATATGAGAAAAACGAAAACACATAATTACTCTGATGTCAATCGCGAAAAAGCAGTAAAATCATACTTTAAATAAAATATTTGAGATTTTTTGTAACGAAAATTCAAATGTGTTTTTCCACTTAATGCTGAATTTCTTATTCACTTATCGATATTTATTTTTGAAGCAAAACTGGATTACATTTATAGTTAAATATATCGACTTTGTTTACAGCATAAACACTATTTATTCTATATCATACTTTTGATTCGATGAGGTATGAAGACTACGTATAATACCCAGTGTAGGGAAGGTTCCCTAGGTTGTGACATGGTCGAAAAGAGTTGGAGACGTACGCGTGCCGAAGTCGATTAACACAACGCGTAGTATAGATGGCAATAAAGCTGCAATAAAGCGTTCAACAGACCTTAAGCTGTATGGTGCATACTTTTACGCGTCACTAATGTAGCCAACATGTACTATCGAGGGGACGATTTTACAGCTTCTGCTCACGACATGCTAGCCGGACTAGTCACGAACCTCTTTACACGAATCAGCGCACTTTTAAACGCTTTTACCTTTCAAGGTGTTAAGATTATATCAACTTACTATAGGTTCACTTTTTCAAAATTGTACGATCCTTCAGAAAATTTTCAAAATTTTCACGACGTATTATTTAAGCACTCAAATTAATAGACTCCAAATGATAAACTTTGCATTGAAAAAATATTACAATTTTGAAACTACAATGGTGTATATAACCTACAGGTTTCAAAATCTTAAAGCCACTGTCTGAGAAATTTTATTCATTCAGTAACTATGTCAAGTCTTATGTTTTACGGATGATGTGGGAATATGGATACAATCACGTAGAAAATATTCGCACTTTGGCAAGACAAGTATCTATCTTCCAATGGAAAAAAGAGCCGGGGGCAGGGTTCACTTTTTGAACTTTTATGCATTGATATTCTGCCGACGTAGTGACAGCGTAGCTGGTCGCCATCGCGATTGAATTCGTCGTACTTGTAGAACGATTCACGTGCTAGAGGATTTGAAAATTAAATAAGCACACAAAGACCCGAGAGAAACTTGATACAGTAAAACTTTTGATTCGTCCGAACTCATCACCAGGAATAAAATCAATAATATCTTTATCTAATACAATTTTAATTCGCAATTTCCAAAATGAATTTAATTTTCAAACAAAAATACAGACGACTTGGTGAGAGGAGTTTTTCCTAAAAAATTAATTAAAATTTTCACCTATGAGTCCAGTGGCCAATTTTTAGGCCATGGATCAACCAGTACGCATGGCCAAATTTCTGTAAAAGTTCATGTAAAATAACATTTTTATTTCACTAAATATCTTCTTTAACCCTTTACGCTCAAGGCCTTTTTCGCTTGAGCGAACCAACAACTTGAGGCGATTTTTCAGATACTACGCGGATTTCTTGCAGCTAATTCAAAACATAAAAACATAACACCAAACATAAATAGACATTACCGCCAATCGAGTTTCCGCATCAAGCAAATTGGTGCTGTAAAGTTACCTCTCGAGTTGACACATCGAACCAAGTGGTGACTGGGAGTCACCTCTCGAGCGCAAAGGCTTAAGTAAATACAACACAAAACGACAGAGAACGTCTGTCAACTTCGTTTGAGTAAAAATTTTGCAAAATTTTTTACAGTTAAATGTAAATGCCGATAAGTCTTTTAATTTTTTTGAAAGTTTTTACTATAGAGAAGTTGACAGACGTTCCTTATTGTCTTTTGTTATGTTTACCAAATCAAATAGTACATTGTGTAACGCCTAACACAGGTCTGCAAGGTTTTGTTGTTGAAAAGCTATGGGTCGTTCCTGGAGTAATTTTTGACGTACAATCCGAATCCAGAATCAGAATCAGCCTATCAGGTCAGGATTTTGAGATATTTGAGGTTATGTGCTCGAAAAATGGGATTTTTCGCTACTTTCGAGGTTATGTACAGGGCGCAAGAATTTTTTTTGGTTGTTTTCTCAAATGCCATCATTTAGCACTACTCTTTCCCTTCAAAATGAGCTATTATACAGTCACAAGCGATTTTTTTTCACAAAGATATGGCCATATCAAGTTTTGACATTTATCCGAACAACCTTGTGAGCATTCACATTGACTCTTTGGTGCTTACCATTCTGCATTCGAAAATTTATCTTGAAAATTTGTGCTTGCGGGTTTTGATGGTCCGTGAATGAGAATTTACAGTCAGAAAATTGACATTTCCATTTCTAAGATGGCGGAATATTTGGGGTAGGGATTTTTACCGTATTTGGACGATAAAAATCATGAACTGCGCATTTGCTAATGTCACCAAACACTCACGGAATGACGCGAAAAACGTGCTTCCGTTGCATAAAGAAGTATATTTTGGAAATTAAATAGTTATTTTATATGAACGAATTAATGTATAATTCGGTCACGTGGTCCGATTAATCCATGGCCTTAAGTTTCAAGAACAAAAGGCGTGATATAATTTCAATGAATGAGATAAAAAGCGTAACCTGCATTACTGTACAAAATTAACAAAATGAAGTATTGGGTTAGCAACAAAGTCATTTCTTTTTTTTAATGATTTTCAAAGCAAGTTTATTGATACAAATAACAAACATTAATTAATTAGGTATTGAGTATTTTTTTCGATGACCTTTTGCCATATTTCAGTCAGCTTCATAATTCCGCTTTCGTAGAAATCTCATTTTTGACAGCCTCATTTGAATCTAATGTTTTTTCATTCGAGGTTTTTTCGCACGAGGTTATCGTAAACAATCCATTTTTAATCGCCCGTTATGATTCGCTTTAAAAGTAGATCGGTTTCGTTACGTTTCAGCAGTGAATCGCAAATGGAAATTCGTTCAATTTGTGAGGAACCCAAATATCTAACTTATTAACGTAACCAAGTTGTTTTAAATGTCTTTTAACGCATGTATGTGATATGTTAAGCTTCTCTACGATCTCTCGTGCTTCTGTTAATGATCTTTCACCATAAACATCATACAACTTTTTCTGAACTTCCACTGGGTTTTTACATTTTTGGAAGTAATAAAGTAAAATGTTAAGGCTAGATCTGATACTAGTTAGCCATATATGACAAAAATTTCCAAATTTCTATTAGTTAGATTTTTTCCCCCAATTATAAATAATTGACAGGGTATCTAAAATAATCTAAAAAAAGAAATTGTATTATTGCAAAAAAGATTTTTTTCTCACTTAGCATCTTTACTTCAGGCAGTAAGTGATTGCTGTTAAATAGAAACTTATTTTCTGCAGTCGCATATTACATGCGTAATCTGATTCACAGAAATATTTTTTTTAATTTAAAGATCAGAATTTCTTCTTTTAAGGTGATAAAATTCAATAAATTATTTCTTGAGTTTTTCCCAGTAATGTATTTGAAAGAAAAGAATATTTTTTTCAACCAAATAATTAATGTTAAAAAAATAATTTATTTTATTTAAAAAAGGCTAAAAACTTGATTTCTTAAAAGCAAATGAATTTATATTCGTTCTAGAGGTGTTTTCACTTCAAATTAAAAAAATAAAGTTAAAAAAAACCATTTCGTAAATTTAAATAAAACTTTTTCCTGGGTGTATACGGAGAAAAATGAATATTGAATAGTAGACATCCAAACAGAAGATATTCGTCCATAGTATCTGAATATTGACACGCAGTATTTAAAATTTCTTTTTCAATATATATAATTTTGCCAAGCAGTAACATTTGATATGCAAGCTCAATATTTCAGATATTGAAACATAAAGTGTGCGCGCATGTATATAAAGGTCATGTGATCACTTTTTCGAACCCATCGAAATATAAATGAGTCTAAGATTGATGTGCTTGCAGCAGGTCGGAAGAATTCGTTTGAAGAGTTTATTTGAAGTTTCTTTAAATTCTAATAAGATCTTCTTATACGAGTATATGCAATAGAAGTAATCTGGTCTTTAACTTGAGACACAGTAAGTAAAGCATATAAGTTATGTATTATTACTAAATGACGTTTATAGCCGTAAATTAAATCTAACCTTAAACTGAATATCTCAGATACTAATGGCTAACAACCATTTTTCAGTATCTGGATTTATTAAATTACTATATCTAGATGTTTTTCACATAGTTGAATCTAACTGAAAATAGTATAATACACGAGTAGAAATGAGGTTCAGTCTAGCTCCCAGCATATAGACTAGACGTCTAGTCTATGTAACTGAAAAGAAATTCAAGGGGTTTAAATAATTGTTATTTTTAAGGTACGTTGATCCTGACTAAATAGAAAGCATGCATTTCGTCTATTAGTTTTCTACTTGATGCTTGTCTCACGCGACTTTAAACGACGCACTTTCTATCGAATTTATCTTCCGCCCGGCTGGATCAGCCTGGAATTAATCTAGAGTAATATATGTAGATGTAAATTCGAATTGACGTTGCCAGATACGTGGAATTTTGGAGTTACGCTTAGAAATTAAGTGGCGGCGACGCATCGAAACCACAGTTGCGATCCTAACTGCATGGCATGGAAAAGACGATAGATCTACGGTGCAGCTTGATCACAGCAAGTGTCACCAGCAAGATTAATCTCTTCTATTAAATTTATAGCGGCTGTAATATATATTGGAGATCCTTTCATAGCAGACAACCCCCTATTCTTAAAAATGAATCAACGTAATTTGCCACAACACATCGATTTTTAGTTATTTCAAATTTCTAATTAGATGAGTATAGCCTGAAATAGTTTTCACTCGCCTTCTTGTAAGATTAGTATTCTATGAACTAGCGTTTTTATTTAATACTCCTTATTTTGGAACGGACCAAATCTGCTCACTATGTAATTTCCACTAATCCATTGATCGAGTGATTTCCCATGATATCCAGAGATACCTTTACTCTACTCAAGCTTCGGGTAATTGCAACTCTTTCCTTGCTGACAAGGTTCGTGCAACAGTTCGTGCATTCCCATGTCGACCCCGGTTACCATAGACATCTATTTACGATTTCCCGTCACGACCGCGAATCGAAGAAATGTCGAAAAAGAAATGGAAGAGTAACGTCACGATAATATGAACGTCTATACTGTCCAGGCAACGGTATTTGTACCTTGAATGGAATTTATTTTCCTTCTATTTCCTTGGAGAACACAAGAAAAACCTTCGAGTATACACTGAGCTATATTTACTACATTTCCCTTCAATACATAAATTTATTTTAGAAAGGTAGAATAATCTGGTAAAGACTTTGAACGTGAGCTGCTGATTCCGCCGCATCGTTCAGACTTAAAGCTTTTCTTTTATCTCAACACGGAACTTGGAGGCGCAGCTCAAAGAGCTCAAACGCGTAACTTTTACCCACAATATGTGATTTACGCGTTTTTTATCCCCCACTCCAGAAATTTTAGACATATATTGATAATTGAGCCCAGTATATTTTACAACCAGAGCATTAAAATCACTAGAAGTCATTCAAAATCTCTACTCCACAGGCGGAGTAAATTGAAATAGCGAGTATTCTCAAATTTTTGAGTGTCTCTTTGATATTTATGGCAACATTGTTGGATTAAAACAAATCCAAACTAGAAGTATCGTGAGAACGCAACTTGGTTGGGAATAAAAATGTGGTAAGTGGTAGAATGTCATTTGAGATTTTGCTCTTGGCAACCAAGAACGGGTTTTTGTGTGTGTGTAAAGGAGGAGTTTGAGGGCGGGTAAATAACAGCTGCAGAATTATGCTAACGTCTACAATTGCGAAACTCTGTGATATCTGAGCAAACTGATTCGACTGCACTCGAGCCTAGCTAAAGTCAATTTCACGGTGCGTTTCGCGCGTCACGTACTCACGCAGCGTGGATGAGATGCCGTCGCCCACATGAGACCGCAACAGTTATACCATTCCATCCTCCACATCCACTCTCTGGCAAGACCACCCCTTCAAAATATATATAGCAATTGTCCTATAAGATAGTAGCTCCTTTTCGTAATAACAAATTTATAACGCATATAATAGTAATTTGTATGTAATTCAGTTTTCAATTATAACATTTATGTTAGTCGAATCATTTCTTGCATCTCTCTCGAGGCTAATTCCAGGGAATGTGTAATTTACAAAAAAATAAATCGAATGGAGTTGTACAATATTCGTAAAAGGAGAAAAATAGTTGAGGTAATTTTATTCAACTCAGTCGATTAAACTTGGGACATAAGTACATCTGAGCATTTATTAAATCCTATTCGGGTAAAATGAATTTGATGAATACCTAATTCACCTAAAGTGAATCAAAATAAGCGTTACATAAGAAATAGTAAGCAGTTGAGTAAAACCTCATCGAGGACAGGATATCTACATTCGTCCGTGGATTAACATGAAATGTATTAGTATATTACTGACGCTTGAAGAGTTTCTAACTGTAGTTGAGTAAAATGAGCATCGGGCGTATTATTATCTTAAATAAAAAAATTCTTACCTCGAGTCTACCATTAGTCATCCGATACATACATACATACATAAACAGCATTCAAATACATTCACACCATTCAGTCGTAGCCAATCATATTTTTAATTACAAATACACTTAAACATATAACCTTACATATATAAACCTAATAACTACACTTATATATAGTACGATACGCTTTCGTAAAATCAGCACACGCTCGCTTACAATTCTGAGACATGAAACTTTCTTATATAGTGACTGCAAGAGTTATTCAGAGCTTGTGGACCAGTGTCGTGACTAGAGTTCTTGAGCCTTAGTCAAGTAAAAATAAATAAACTTTTTTGATAAATTATTCATAAAATATTTTTTTAAATTAATATAATTAATTAATTATTATAATTATGGTTGATATATATAATATAATTAATAATTAAAACTGAAGTAATTAATTTGAAAATCATCAATATTTACTATACATTTTTATTATAACTACGTATGAAGTTTAATTAAACTAAAGTTTGAAATGTACATTAAAAAATTCCATTATTATCAAAAAGTATCAACTTAATTTAAAAAACTTAAGGGGGTCGTCTACTTTTTTCCTTTTAAAAAATCGATTTTTTCCATATATTTCTTATCTAAAAGACATAAGAAATACTCTGTTAAATGGATTTAGTCAAATTCGTCATAGTTTGAGTGCTACAGGTCGTGAAATACACCCACGCGCGGTCAATTTGTGTGACATCGTAAATCTTTAAAGTCGATTTCCCAAAACTTGTGTTTTTGAAGATGGAGTAACTACTTTCACCAAGAAGGACTGTACATATCCAGTTAAACTTTTTTTTGTTCTTTTCAGCTAACATGTCGCCAAAAGTTGACACGAGCTTTTTGCAAAAATTTTATTTAGTTAAGTATTTAAATAAATAATTGTGGATCTAATTCCATGAAAAAAACGTCACCTTTACTTTGTAGGTTCGCTATTTAAAAAAAAAAAAACAAAATAATTTAAAAAGCTCGTGTCAACTTTTGATAGAAGTAATAACAAATAAAAATTTGTTTTGTTGCTCACTTTTCAGACACTCTCAACTCGCAAAGTTGGTAACCCCATATTTCTATACACTTTCGTTGGAAGCCCGGACAATCGCGTGTTTTTTGCTACGGGGATGGACATAATGAATTATGAAAAACAATGTAAAATATTGAAGAATAAACCTACCAATGGAAAAAAAACCGCACTGAAAAATCTTGAGTAGTTTTCTTTTAATCCATTGGTAAAGTAAGGATAAAAATGAGGTCTAAAAAGAAGACGACCCCCTTAAGGGAGTATGGTGGATAAGACTATTAAAAATGAGAATTACTTGTAATTTTGACAGAACGCGTATTATAGCTTACTTGAACTATGGTTCTAATTTCGTGACCCTTCAGAACCTCAAACCCGAGAAATTAATTATTGAAAATAACATGTGATCTTATGGGAAAATACTGTTTTTGTAAATTATAAAGATATTTAAAAATTATTTAAAAATGGGAAAATTATGAAAAATTCCACGTATCTCAGAGTTTTTTCATAATTTTCCCATTTTTAAATAATCCTTAAAAAACAGCATTTTCCCATAAGATCACATGTTATTTTCAATAATTAATTTCTCGGGTTTGAGGTTCTGAAGGGTCACGAAATTTGAACCATAGTTCAAGTAAGCTATAATACACGTTCTGTCAAAATTACAAGTAATTCTCATTTTTAATAGTCTTATCCACCATACTCCCTTAAGTTATATAAACTAGTGGATAATCATAAAAAGAAATAGTGGTTAAGACTGCGAAGCATGTACGAAAGCTTCGTGGCGAACAGACAAAACACGATCAAACACGACTGCAGTACGATGAATTTTTAAAATCACTAGTTTATAAGTAGAATACACTATTTTGGATTTCGAGAGTACTAAAATAAACTGTAATTGTATTTTGTATGTGTTTGATTGATTTTGGTTATTAAATATAATAACTTGGAACATGAGTATGCTGAAAATTCAACACGTTTTTCAAATTAAACATTTTTTACGTGTGCCCAAGGCACAGATTACTTTCATTCGATCCTGCGTGAATGGATATAGCTGGTGGAATAAATCTTGCGGTTTACGTTTTACTCAACTCTCGATTAAAGCGTAGAGTTGAATGAAGGGAAAGCTCTACTATTTTGGTGATTTAATAAAAGACTAGTTTTTTATAATTATACTACGAGTATTGATATATACATTTAGAAAGTTTTAATGCTCGCTTTTAAACTTCACCCTACACTTCTGAATTTTACTCAACTGTGATTTATTTTTAAACATTTAATGTATCACAAATAACTAAAATGATACTAAATAACTTCTAACTTGTCCTTATGTCCCAAATTTGATCGGAAGTTGAGTAAAATTACCTCAACTATTTTTCTCCGTGTAGGGAATAATATGATTTAACATATACTCGTAGGCTGCAAAGTAAGGCATTTGAAGGTTGTAATTTTGCTCAAGGCATCAAATAATTAATTGGCATCAATGTTTTGATCAATTTGACCCAAAAAGAGAAACAATCTGTCACAAGATATGTCAAAATTAGTTTTTCCCCTTACAATTAGAACCTAAACTTCTATTAGGAAACACACAAAGGACTAGAATTTCATTCATCGTTCGATGTATAGAAACTATTTAGATCTTTTTCGCATCTTGATACAAAGAATAGAATAAAACTATCAAAACAGTTATTCAAAGTCACATTTTAAAATAATATATCTATCTATATCGTAAGGGACACCAGCCCGCGTTGAAAAATTTCATGGCAGTCTAATGTCGGATCTGGCCCAGATCTGAATATTTCTAGGTCGTCTAGTCTCGAAGGCGTAGTCTGTCCCAGGTCTGTCTTGATTGAAATAAATACAAATGACACGTGCAACTGTTATAGAGGAAAATGGTTGAAATAAAGGTTATTAAACTAAAAAACGATCTATTCATTAGTGAAGTCAGTTATACATTATACATTTGAGTATGCTGCGTTCCCTCTGTGGGTGAGCAACTGCCCCTTTTTTAGGAAGCAGTTGAGTTACTTCAAAGGAACACAGCGCTCCTTCCGGTAGGGAGTGTAGTTGCACCGCATCGTCAGACAAATTCGAAAGTATAACTTTTAAGTTTTTTATGATTTATACGAAAGTGCCCATTGAAATGGTATTTTCAGTATATATATATAGAAGTACTTTTTGGTGCATTACGATCTGTTTACAAATAACCTAACCTCAATGTTAAGATTTCAAATAATTTCACATCATTTTAAAAAATTGAACAAATTCTTCAAAAGATATATAATAATTAACAGTCAAATCTTAGTTTATATTACTTGCTGCAGCATTAACTATTTGGATTAGAGATCTGCGACCCTAAAAACCTTATGAAACGATATTTTATAATCCGGACCAAAAGGCGCCGTCTCCAGTCAGAGAAATTAACTTTAGGCTATCGAACCCCGAATCGAACCTCAAGCTCAAAATCATACAAATTTTTAAACAGAGGAATTCGTCAGGAATAAGAATCTGGAATGGAAAATATGTGTTTTCTTGTAGAGGAATTGACCTGGGACCCATTGGCCGGAAACTGGGCCCCGGGTGCAATAACTGACCTCACCAATAAATAAATCTTTTTTAGTTAAATAACTTTTACCCTTAAAAATTTATTTTAAAACTCAGTTCTCCCCAGATATTCAGGTATCCTGGTTTTTATGACCTACATTGTATAATTTGGTGGTACAAACAAATACTTTGCGTAATCATCTATGAACACTAGTCATACCCATGTAGCTAATGAGTGCCAAGTGTTTCTTTTAGTGTAGATTGAAATCCCTGACACCTTTTCAATATTATTAAAGGTCGTGACTTCTTAAATGAGCTTTAGAGAAAAGTCTACAGCAAAGGTTTCTTGTTAGATTTCAGTTTCGCCTTAGTAGCTCTGTCGATAACGAGATAAAACCTGGCCAGCCCTGCACAATCCTTTCTGAGTCTAAAGCTGCTGTGGTTTTGTTGAAAAGGAGAAAAACAAGCAAAGTTGACGAGAAAGCGGAGAATTGTTTACAATAATACATTGTGTTTTTTCAAACTCTGTTTTCCTTTCACACTCTGTTTTCGCGCAAAACATTATATCCTTTTCTATTTTTCATTTACCCGTCAAATAATATCATAAAAAGCTTCTTTTGTCGTATTTACTGTATTTTTATAGAAATAAAAAATTCGTAATAAAAATAATTCCTACAATATCACAAAAATTTCCACTTTCATTGTTATTGAATTCCTGAGAAGAAAGGAATAAATAACATTTTCATGACACACTTAATTCATTCTTTAAGCAATTTTTTGTTGAGAATAAATTTGATCAAAATTGACTTACGAGTTTTTTCACTTTTCTTATTTAATTCACATAAAATTCAATCTTATAAAGTATCATTTTACTCCGTCGAAATTGAAAACGCAAAAGTATCTTATATAGCGCGAACGAAATCGATATTAATATTAGCATTGCTAGAATTCCGCTATTGTAATATTCTTATATTAAAACTTTTAAACTCAAATACTATACCTCTCTTTAATTAGTTTTGATTAAATTCTTATCAACGAAATAATATTAGAGTCAGCGAATTTTTAATATAAAACAGTTTTCGAGGAATTTTAACTCTCTTCAAACTTTAAGATGAAAATATTAATAGGATTCATATTAAAATCTAGTGTGACAGATTAGGACCTTTTCAGTCCTGCTATTTTTTACAAATTTTATCTCTAATGAAGTAGTGTCAAAATTCTCGTCTTTGTTGGCTTTAAATCTGAGCTCCATGGAAGCTTCAGAACGGTTGTCAGCCCTGAAACACTTATTGGAGTATCTTGGGGTGACCACACAATGAAAATTATTTTATGGAACCTTAATTGACTGATTTAAGGGAAACGAGGACATGAAGACTTTTCAACAAGCTTTCACCTATAGTTGAGTAAAATAAATTTTGTCAATCATTAATAGACAATGACGTTTCTAAAAGAAAAAGAATTAGGATTTTGTATAGTTCTATGAGAAATAATTCAACTAACACATTCCGTTTAGATATAGGTGAGGTACCTTAATAGGAACTGCAACTATACTAATATAGCGTATAAATAAATCTAACACTATAAAATATGATAATACCCCGTTATATGTTTCAATATCGCCGCTTCTCACTGAGGCTAAAGGTTTGATCTGTCCTTATACCTATACTAACTGGGAAAATATATCACCGCCTGTGAGAAAAGTGCCGGCTTAAATATTGTAGGGGCCCCAAAGTCTCTTAGTAAAAGATCAAAAAGGCAGAGAGCCCCGAGAGAATTTATAAAAATTAAGGTTTAAAGCATAATTTCTCCCAATGAAAAATGAAAAAAATTATATTTATAGCGAATATAATGCAGAATTTTCTTTTGCCCTAAAGCTTTGAACCAGTTTCAATAATTACTTTTTCAACGATCACAACACCAATAATGGCAAAGCGAAAACGTGCAGCGAAAACAAAACCAGCGTGTTTCGACACTTTGATCACGTGGTTTTCAAATTTCACGAGGCTAGGGGTGTCAACGACGTTTCATGGGCTCTTCCGTACAAATGTCGCTTGTTTAATTAATCGTGCTTCTATTTCGTAAATGAGGTCTGACTGTAGAGTGACAGGACCAGTTTGAATTTCTATACAAGTGATCGGTTCTGTTCACATCGCTTTAATTTCTAATTTTTCGACATCCCAAAAACTTTATAGCATTTTTGCTATAAAGTCTTGATGATGCGGATGCGTTCTACTTATGGCAGCGTGTGAAAGCGGATGCTTCGAAGTTGGCACCGACATCTAGGGCATCAAGGCGGATGAGCGATGTACCGGTGTCTTGTGGCATGATGGATCATCCAATATGTAGCCAATATGCAGTATTGTACGAGAAATGGCAAACTAGTAACCATGTATCAAATTTTGCTGTATTCGCACAACTCTACAGTACGCTGATGGCGACACTATTGTACTTCATCACGCCCCTGGGACGATCTATATGCGGAGAAGTGCTTTTAATCTCAAGTATATTATTTCAGATAACTTTCACATTAATGTCACATTAATTCCAAAGTATTTTACATTAGAATTTATTAGATAGGATTTCAATCGTGAATGCGAAAAATGCTGCTCGATAAATCTGCTGTTGCATTGTGCAATTATTATATTACTGGTATATAGTTATTATACAACTGGTTTCAAGGTGTTAAGGATAAATTTCCTTCTGAAGAAATCTATTTAATAACATTGTAAAATTAGGATTGGTACTAGTTTGAAAATTTAAGAGTTTAGCATCATTACATATGTTTCATTGGTTTCACAATGTGTCACATTACATTAAAATAAGTAAAGATTTTAAGTAATATTATCTAGAATAATTCTTACCGGAAGGTTAAAATGGTGAGAGGCCGGTAACTTTTGTGGCTATTGAGGTCCTGCATAGGTGTTCCCCAAAAGTCGTCCTTGAGAACACTAACCAAACTGCTTTCAGCTAAAACATCTTTATTTCTGACAACAGCTGGAATGTCATCATGAACGAAATCACCTCCAAAGGCATTCAGATAGCACCCGACGGCGACAAGCACCACAGCAGCGTAAATACACCAGCTGGGTGGTTCTCTAATCTCGCCCCTACACGTGGCACGTGTTGTCTTTCTGAGGGCTTGACAAAAATAAATACTTCCATTGCCATTGCTATTCCCATAAGCATTTTGACGTCGCTTCATAGTTCTCATTGGTAGCGCAACTTGGTTACGCTGGTTATCTGATGCGCCCACTTACTCCACTTGTTCCGCTTCCACTGTTCATCCCCTGAACCACGACCTCCCACATCATCAACAGACCGTTTTGTGAAACTTCCAACGGCACTTCACGCACCACTCTGATCTCACTTCTGGCACTTTTTTTCGACAACAAAGCGCGAGATCTCGGTAACGATTTTCTCAAGGCGTCATCCCTAGGGAACCGAACCCAATATGTTTTTTTTCGATAACTTGATAGATCAAATAAAGGTTCATTATTCGAAAAAACTCTTTCAGGTGGTTTTCTAGTAATAGAGATAAATGAGTTCTAAAACCGGGAAATAGTTGTAAATTTTCTGGTAGAAATCGAGAGGAATCAACGATATCAAAAACCAAGGACAAAATTAGTTAGGCTTCAAAAATACTCAGGAAGAGTCATTTAAATTTGGATAAAACCAGTTTGAGGGAAAATAAATCCGTTAAAAGTACACAAAAGACTTAATCACACGAGCTTTAAAACTCGTCAAAGACGAAGGGAACTAGGATATACACTGGACAGGCTTCAAAGAAACTTAATGGAATTAACAAGTATAGAAAGGATTTTATAAAAAAAACTTCATCCATAAGTTGTCCAAGATTTCAGTTTTTAAGTATTCTTTTCTGTTGGTTTAAATAAAGCAGTACCGAAGAATTCCATTCCTCATTACTCTCATGAACATCGAATTCAATTTATCTTATCATCGTGATCAAATTAGATCACCAATTCTCATTCCTGACGATCAAGTTCATAGTCGAAATCTGCATACCTTATTGTCTTAATAAAGCTATATGACCAATGCTGATCAGAGTATACCATCAATTTTAGTGAGATTACATGGGTGATTCTATTCAGATCACACAATTATTCCTATTAGATCCTGATTACTAATTTTGATTTCCGATGAACCGGTGCAATCTACTTTTGATTATTCAGTTCTCTTGATAAAGCCTGGTTAGACGATGGGCACACTTGGCCAAACAAATTAGTGTGGAGATCCAGGTATGTTGAGTTCATCAAATGTTAATGTCGAAATCAACTGGTTGTAAAAAACTCACTTAAGATTAGCAAAAGATACATGAGACGCACACAACACTAACAAATATCGCGTCAGATTACGTGTATCGTCGCGGCGACGATAAACGCGAAACTAAAGGACGAAGGCATCCGCCCGGTTATATACTCAGCGCACTCCGACCTGCAAATCCGCGCTCGCGCACATATACCCCCGGGGTGTCAGTCCACCTCGTGCACCCGCAGCTAGTAATTCGCTCTTCTCATGTAGGAACGTCACGCGTTTCAGGGTTTGTTTACTTAGTTTTTATTGACTTTCACATTTCCTCCGATTTAAAATTCCTTCTTCAAGCGAGTTTTGTTGTAATGGATTAGTTATGTTCGAGAATATTTTTGAAGTTTTTATCATCTAAACCTACACGGAGAAAAATGAAAATTTCGTTGTTCTACGAATGTAGATTATATCCCTAGATATTTTAGCAACCATAAGAAATTGAAATGACTCCTAAAAATATTGACAAATATTTGATATGGTAACGGGATGAAGTGCCATTACATGTCATAGTTCAATACGTTTCGTTGAAGAAAGCAATACTGAAGAGATCTTATGACTGTATTTAGTTACAAAATGTAATCGTAATTTACAGTTTTGTGCTCTATTACAAAAAATACATATATATCGGCTCTTCAAGTGGAAATAAACTTAACTATTTTTAAATTGAGTTTAAAGGTAGAAATGTTTTTTGAAGACTAATCATTGCAACTGGAATTATAAAATGAAAAATTATTACCATGTGCAGATGCAATGGAACTGATCAAAATATGCGTCACAGTATGAATTGTGAAACGCACTCTCCATGCAGCTTAGAATGGCTATTTTATTTTCATCACTCTAAGCGTGCTTAGCCGATAGGCTCAATCGGCAGCTTAGTATGCGTCATTTATGAGTATAAAGGGTTCGAACCCGCAGCGATTAGGAATAAGTTTTAATATCATTCTGACAAGAAATTATACGTGTAGTAAATGTGTGCAATAGTGAGTTAGAGTGTACTTAAAAACAGATAAAGTATTTAATGATAATAATATGAAAAATATTTTTTTTCGTTCAAAAATCAGTCATAATTTTAATGAAAATTTTTCTAAAATTCCGAGGTCACTCTAATAGATCAAATATTGCTTGCAGTTTTTGTAGTTGATACAAAATCGTTTACAATTCAATTAATGGTAATCACTTTATTTAAAAAGTTCATACATTTCTAAAATATATTAGTAGTTGCTGTGTTTTCTGTAGGCAATGATAATTTATTCGCCCGCGCACACCTTAATTTTGTTATAGGAGTGATTACTAGACTCGACCGCACAGATTCCAGAAGTGCCTACTGATATACCCCGGCTGTTTGACCCCCCAATCATAAGGCTTGCATGTGAATCATTTATTAAATTCTCATCCTGAGTCTGAAAAGATAGACTCGTTTGGGAATATGGTCCGAAATGATAGCAGTGAAATTGTAGAATTCTAATTACATTTTTTCCGTTTAAATCTAAAGTTATCACAGAGTATGGCCCTAAAATTTATTTTTTTAATTTTTAGTTTCTTAACTTTTCCCTGACCATTTCATAATTTTTTTCAACAGCTGATTGAGATACTAAATATCTGAATTCTCAAAGTTTTGTTATATATTGGATCTATAACTTGATTCGTGCGGTTTTTTTTCAAAATTTGAACGTTTATTTGAGAAAAACATGTACAATAGTATTATTCAAAGTATTGCTCATCTGAAGCTATGACTTTTTCCCATCTTTTTGGCAATTTGTGGATTCCATCCCAAAAGAACTGCGCCGGCTTGGCGGCAAATAATGAATCAAGCCAAATTTTGATATCCTGTTCTGATGTGAACCGTATTCCAGTGAGGGCGTTCTTCATCTACCGGAACAAATGGTAGTCAGAAAGGGCAAGGTCTGGGCTATGAGGTGGGTGGAGTGGAACCCCCCATCCAATGTTTTCCAAATAGTTCTTGACCGGAATAGCAACATGGGGCCGAGCGTTGTCATGATGGAAAATTATTGCCTCGTGTCTGATCGCATATTCCGGGCGTTTTTTGGCTATTGCTCTCTTCAAATGGATTAATTGTATTCGGTAGCGTTCTCCATTGATGATTTCACCTGGTCTTAGCAGCTCATAATACAGCACACTTTTCTAATCCCACCAAATACAGAGCATTACCTTCGTGCCATGGATATTCGGCTTTGCCGTTGATTTGGCTGGTTGGCTGGGTTTCACATATGATTTTTTGCGCTTGGGGTTGTCTTAATGGATCTATTCTTCATCACCAGTTACAATCCGATGCAAGAATGACTTCTTTTTGTGGCGTTCCAGCAGCATTTCAGACATGCAAAACCGCCTTTCAACGTCTCTCGGCTTGAGTTCATGTGGAACCCAATTTCCTTGCTTTTGAATGTATCCGGTTGCTTTTAAACGTTTTAAAAATGGCTGCTTGAGTGATTCCCAAAAATTCTGCGAGCTCTTCCTGTGTTTGGCAACAATCTTCATCGAGTAATCCTTCCAGTTCTTCATCTTCAAACTTTTTTGGCTGCCCAGGACGTTCTTCGTCTTCCAAGCCAAAATCACCACTTTTAAATCGTGCAAACCACTTTTGGCACGAATTAAGTTATAGATCCAATATATGATTCTGTACCGAGTTTCTAATGAAGTTCGCTAATCATTACAAATGATGAAAATCATCTAATAAATTGAAGACTTCAATAATTCAAAGTAAAGATTATTTTATCATTTCAGGTTTGTATAGAAATTGAAGAAACTTTAAGTAACTCTACGCATGACAAGGATATCGGTCGTCCTTGGGACGTCTTTAGGACGTACCAGTATTTTCGTTAGTAGACCTTTTGATGTCCTAATAAGAACGTTTCATATTCCATGGACGTATTTTAAATGTGAGATAGGGAACCTATAGTTAGGCTTTTTGTTATCTTATCCTTATGTGCTAATTGATAGCATACTTCAATAGTTATAAAGCAAGTGCAGAGACTCAATCAAAAAATTTTAATGAAAAAAATATAGTTGTAAGAATTATTGTAATTTTGAATGATATAGCAACTTTTTTATATCCGTGATTTTGAGGTTATACGTTTTCTTCCAAGCATGAAGACACATTAATACTCAATAAATGCACGTACTATGGCGCCAAATATAGAAAGTCGATAAGTCTCCTTGGCACAACATACTAACTACTCCTTTTCCACAAGTTGAAAAAAAAAATTGGTGACAATTTCGAAAGTATACTTTTAACAAACTTCCAGAGTCTTTCATTCTGATTGCCATTTTTGAATATGGTTACGGACTTTGAATACAGTCTTAAATATAATCACTTTTTTATAAGCCACAACAGAAAAGAACCTCTGGATTTTACAGTGCATATCCAAAACGTTTTTTTTTTCACAATCTCATGAATTATTTATAAAAATGTTCATAAAAATATAAATTCTATGTTTGACTCGGTCCTGCATTGATTTCTTTGGAAACCGAGCAGGAGGCCCTAGAACAAGCGACGAGGCACGTCCTCGGGTTGTGGATAGAGGAGCAAGGTCTAAAGAACAGGTGTAAATTGTTGTTGTAATTTCTATTCCTGGACGAAAAATAATGCACGTTGTTTCAGCATTACCGAATGTAACTGAGTTAAATCTAACTACAGCAGTTACATTAATTTGATCGATTACATTCAAAATTTATCTTTTGAAGTTCGAATGGAGAAAAATAAGCGATTTCGCTCTTACACATAGAATTCGTAATTGAAAAGCGGCCCAGCCAGATTGTGTAGCTGTTACAGCTAGAATAATGATAATTGTACAGTAATGAACTGAATCACCATAGACAGTTTAGAACTTCACGCCTACTTCAAATACTACTCGTATTATCAGTATTTTCAAGATTGCAGTGGAATTCATTCATCAAGATATTATTTTATGAATTACACATTTGTTTATAATATTTTGTTGCAAATAAAATTCTTACAGCTGAAAAAATTGTTACTTTAATAGCTAAACGAATGTGACCGTAATGATTAAATATTTAAGTCACTACTAACTCGAAATCTATTTATAATAGTATATATATAATTCTAGTTAAACCGTAATATTTTCTATTCCGTGTAAAAAATCAAAATTTTTCAAAACCTTTCGTCCATTCTGTAGCCAGAACAATATACTAATGAACGACTCATTCGTGAGCTGTTAATCTAGGGCGTGTTTCCGTTTACTCAGGGTTGAGGAAAACGAAAGTCCTTGATAGCACGTCTATCGTTACCACTCCCAGGATCCAATATAAAACTCAAGCTCCCGTAGATATTTTATATAATTTTTAAAGCATTCACGAATGTTTTAAAATTTTACATAATGATGATCGATATTGGTTACTCTTGATATTTTAACTGACATTAGATATTAGTTGAAAATTTATGAAATAGATGCACGATTAATTAAAGAAGGGACATTTGCACATTTTCGCTTTGCCATTATTGGTGTTATGATCTTTGAAAAAGTTATTATTGAAATTGGGTTAAAGTGTTATAGCAAAAGAAGATTCTGCATTATTTTTGCTATAAATATAATTTTGTCAATTCGTTTCCTACAACTAAACATCTTAATTATATTAGATATTTTAATTTATTTCAAGCATAATATATTTTATTTTTAATTGAAAAAAATTATATCTTAAACGTTAATTTTTCTAAATTTGCTCGGGACCCACTACATTTTTGATCCTTTACTCATAGACTTCGGGGCCCTAAGATATTTAAGCCTGCATTTTTATCACAAGCGGTGATATATTTTCTCACTTTGTATATAAGGACAGATCAAACCTTCAGTCTTAGCGACGAGCAAGCGATATTTAAACATGTAGTCAACTCTGTCGATTAAAGTTTCCCAAAATAATTTTCTCTGTGTATATGGGCCGTCTTTTCTCTGTGTATACGTCATATTTCTGGTACATGTTTCTAGTATCACGTTTCTTTTTAATAAGTTTTTAAAAATAATTTCAAAAAATTTATTGGGCTGGCAAAGATAGTCATTTTGACCATTTTAAATATAGAACGTCGAACCACTGCGATATTTGAATTTCTCCTTCTGAAATATTTTTGGCGAACCTTTGGAATGATAAAGTTGACAATCTGAATTGATTAAACTAACTCTTGTTAATGATTAAATTGACATTTGAGATAATTAAATCAATACTCTGCAATGTAATGTGGTAAATCCCCCATAAAGGTCTATATTCAAGGTCATTTCAAGGTCCATTATTGTTTTTCACATGGAGTAGCCTACTTTTGATACCAGGAATCAATAAAGCAAGAATTTACACGTTGGGAACATGGAATCATATCTGGAGCTTGATTGAGCCCAAAGATCATTTGAAGAATGATAATTCTTGTTAAATAATGCAGATCAGGACATGATTCAGTCAATTGATTCAAGATTAGGAAATCACGTTGCCGATCAAGGCAAGATCTAAGCACAATTCAATCAATTAATTTATGATCAGAAAATTTGCTGCGATATTTTCCAATCTTCATTTGATCAAGTAAATCATGTCCACATCTTTTCTTGATTGGCTGGATCATTTCCTAATCTAGAATTAATTGACTGAATTATTCCTAGAACTATCATTCTCCAAATGACCCTCGGATTCAATCAAATTCCACATATGACCCCATGTTTATAACGTGTAATTTTCTGCTTTATCTATTTCCAGTATCAGATTTAGACAGGTACATTTAAGAAACAATAGTTGACCTTAAAATGATGAAAGTATTTTTCTGCGTTATATATGAGGTGCTCAGACGTCATAATTCAGATAGTCATAGTGGCTTTAATCCAGCTTATGGCGTGTATTTCCTCAATTAAATATTCTTTTTGCTTCACAGTTTTAAAAGTTTCTTGCTTTTTGGCTAATGACTGCTTTCAGACGTTTAAAACAAATCTTCAAATGTCAGACTCCAGAGGGTTCGCAATCTTCACGAATGGAGTCTAAGCTGATAATCGGAGATTATGCTCTGCTGCAATTTTCTGTGGATGTGCGTCGAGTGGGCAGTAGGAACTAAGAACAGAGGCGAAGGATGGAAAATGGGGGATAAGAGAAATAATGGTTCAAGTCAATCATTAAAAGCTTAAATTTATTGTCATTTAATCCGGCATATCTTTGTTTGTTCAGGTTCAGAAGCTACCAATTTCGATGCTCCTTTTCATGAGGGTTGGGAGAAGAAGAGTCTAAAATTGTAGAAGATATTGCGTAAAAATTGAATTCTGTGCCAATCCTGAAAATCTATCACTTTAACGAAATAGTATTTTAATAAGTTCTACATTTGAATATGGTAAATCCTCAACATATAAATGGATCACTCCAGTATAATTTAATACGTCTAGAATCAATTTATTAATAGACCTTTTTAAACAAAATTGAAATTCCTGTTGGAGTCAATACTGGTTCTATCCAGTTTTCCAAATCATTGTAAACCTTTAGAAGTTAAAGGGCTTTCACAGTATAAAAATCTCGAGATTGGTGCGTTGTTTTACTCCAGAGACTTTCACATTATTTTATTTTTACTTTCTCGACTTCAGTACGGCAAATTAAGTGCGCGAAACCGACCGCAAAAATCCTCTGCTGAAAATTGCTTCAATTTTTTTTTTTTTCGAGTAAAATGGCCAGGGATTTTGTTGGAACTGCAGGTCTGTCGACTTGGAGTGTATCGAGTGCCGTGAAAGATTGGAACGCTTCTAAACGTAGAGGCTGTTAATTTTGCTAGGGTTGTTTAGAAACGTGTTGGTTGAATTCAGGATGAGAGGGTGGCAAGTATTTTATGTCGAATTGTGGTTTTGGTTCATCTGGCTTCACTTTCTTCTATTAAAACATAAAATTAACTACAAATTGTTATAATAGGGTGATAAGTATTTATTTAAAATTTCTAATTAGTTGAAAATATTAAATGCCGTGGAGGCAATGTAATAAGATCTTCTTGTAGAGGAGCGGGATGTCGGATTTCGGACGCCTGTGTAGCATAGTTGGTCAGAGCAACCGCATGACAATCGAAAGAAACGGGCTCGAATCCCGGCACAGTCGAAGGCGTCTCTTTTTCTACAAAACTATTTTAAATTCTTTATATTATTTAGTACTTTTACCAGTAAATTTATTATTCCGTACGCTATTTGTAGATCAAAAATATTAATTATATTACACTGTTAGAAATTTCTGTATTAAACTTCCACTGCATGTTATGGAAGTTTTTTTCATTAAAATATAATAAACTAAAAATACTTTCACCTTAAAATATACTAAATTTTAATTAAATTCTAAAACCTTATTATTATTATTAGCAGTTTTAAGTATACTAACTGATGTATGCAGCATATTAATTTTTTATAATTTACAAAAATATTATTTTAATTTACTTCTTGTCTTTTGAAGAGTATAGAAATTAATAACATTTTAAAAAGTGTAATGGAAGGAGAATTTCAGAAATCGAGAGTTTAATAAAAAAATTAATATTATGATTTTCTTTTTCTGCTTGACACATTTTTTTAATTTATGGCACTGTTCTTTTGTTGATAAACCTTTTTTTTATATATATATAGTAGTTTGTTGCTATTACATTTGTTATTGGCTGTTATTTTTATAAGATAAAAACTTTCAAATTTCCTTTAAAACATGAATACACATTATTTTTTCACTATTTTTACGTGAAAATAAAGCCAATTTTACCAGAGTTAGAGAACAGATGACTTGAAATTGAAGATTTCTCAGAAAAGCTTTACTTTATTTTTCTTCCTGAATAAAAATATATAACTCAAATAGTTGAAACATGACCAGATTAGTTTAGTCGCTAAACAAATTTAGAGAAACTGAGTACGTTTCAAGCTACATAGAAGTCATACACTAACCGCTATAACGCTCGACTTGTCTCTAACTTGTCTGAATGTGTATATAGCTTAAAATAGAATTCAAGAAAAGCAACCGTAGCAGTTTTAGTAACATGGGTAGTATGTAAGTTCTTTAATAAAATCCAGAGTCCAGAACCACATTGTAGAACTTAGGTCCCTGATAATTGGGAACGGGAAATTACAGGTAAAGGGCGTGTAAGATAAATACGTCAGCGTGAACTGCAAATGATTAGTAACTTTAAGAATCGATAATCTTTGCCTGTCCTTACTTGTCGAGACATGTCTGACATAACCTGTGGTTTACGTAAAGCTCCTACGACTTTTTTGTCTTGTGAAGCAGGATTCCGTGTCCGAGGAAGAGAAAACGTCCTCTGGCATTTCAACAGAAGCAGCGCGAAGAGGAAACAGAGAAAAAGTCTCAAATTCGATTTCTCTACAGGTCTAAAACACTCACTACAACATTTTTTTATCATCTACCACTTGAACTTGGACCTTTGTGCTTTGAGGAAGGGGACATTTTTGAATGTTTCAGGGAAAAATAGGGACAAAAATCTGCTCGGTTCGCAGGCTTCCAAATTTGAGCGCTCCTAGGGCGTGCGCTCCCTTCTGTTTGGACCTCGTGCTTCACGCTTGGTGATATATTCTTCGCATACATTTAAGTTTACTTCTTGTAATTTGATACTGAAGCTCAAGTCAATTTTATAATATTGCAGATATGAATAACATTTTCTCAAAGTTACTAAATTTCTTTTTGATTTCAAATGAAAAAGGAAATTTAATTTGCCTATTCACATATTTATATTAATATATTTTTGGATTTCGAAAAATGGTTGATTTTACAGAGATGAACGTAAAGCAACACACAGGTTCAGCTATTATGTATGTGCACCTTTAAACGCGTTTTTCTCAATAAAATTTCATCCATTAGATTTGCAAAGATTGCAAAAAAACGCACAATTATTTCAAAATTAAAATTTTAAAAATATATATTAATGAAAAATAGTTCATTAATAGGGATTTTTAAAAACAAATTTCATAAAATTCTTGTAAAGTATTTTTCACTCCACTTTTGCAGCTCAATATCCTCTGCATAAATAAAAATTTATACTCTTTTTTTTTCTTATTTGTAAGTGAAAATTTCAAATAAACAGAACCACCCTATCATAAAAAGCCACCCCTTGAAGTGCATCTGATTCTAAATTTCTTCATTGTTGTACATCAAAATTTTTTGAAGTAACGGAAAAAAAGAAAAGCACAAGTAATTGTATGAGAAATTTTACAAGAAACGTTCCCTGTTCTATTATAAACGACTACCTGGCGTAGAAAAACCGCAATACCCGGCATAAGAATCACATTCTACTATTTTTCCATGTAATGTTCACTAAGAAAAATATCGAAGACTGCAACTCAAGTGATCGAAGATGAAGTCGGTGGAAAATCACCCCAGTTTCAGAAGATTACCCCTTGACGTAGAATTTCCGTGGACTGAAATATATTAGAATCATATCTTTCTATTTATTTTATGTTGCGATGACAAGAAATAATATTAGAGACTTAGAATCAGTGACCCAAAAAACTTCCAGTTTTCGAGTTTGATGTAAATAAAGTTATAGTTTGAGATTTTCGTCCGCCATATTGTATCGGCCATTTTGAACATTCGAATTTTGACTTCTGATTCGAAATCAGTGACACAAAAACTCCAATATACCGATTTTCATGCGAGTCGCATTGAATTTAAAAATTTCGATCCGCCATATTGGATCCGTCATCAAGGGTTTTGGAAAATTTCAGGATATGACTTCATATTTTCATTACTGGCATGATTTCGAAGTAATTTCAGGAGACATGAATATTATTAACAACAAAATGACCCTCAAAATTATGCACGCTCAAGGAATTTTTCAATTATTGACGATTTTTGAGAGGGCGCGTACATAGAGGCGTGAGTCCAAGAGGTTCAGTGATTTTCTCAGAGTCCCACAGGACAATGTCCGGTCAACTGTGTATGACAAGATGGTCTGTCTGGATGGTCCTGTCCCAGCACAAGAGATGCTGTTCATTCTCAAAAACTGGTACTTGGACGTATCGGTGCTATGGCTTCCAATCTTGTAGCAAACTCAGGTTCAGGCCTATTTGTTGGTCGACAATCCCACACACATCATTGTACCTGGAATTCCAAATTCTGGAATCATCAATAATGTGTTTTATGGTTTCATTGGGACTTGCACATAATCGGGACTTGTCTGCAACGTTGTGACAAAGGATGTGCTTTTGATAGTTCATACTGCCGATTAACTTGTCCTGGTTGGCCGCGATGAAACCTTCCGTTTCCGGGGACAGTTCGCCTCAGCGCAACCACAAGTTTGGTTGATCTTGGACCAGGGATTGCTGTCCGTGAAAAAGTTTTTCTCAACACTTCATAGCAAGTTGCTCTGCATTGGGATGTCTGATGTTTGGGCAAGTTGCATCAGACAGATCTAGGAGTGTATAGCCCTTGTCCTCTCTACAAATATTATTTTAGAAGGAAACATGCCTTTTATTGTAAAAGTGTTCACCCGATTGTGTTACCTGTGAGGCATAAAGTTGGCGGACGTCCTAAACATCCCTACCCCCTTTTAAATGTGGTAATACCAACCTCTCAATCGCCGAAGTCTGTGGTGTATTTCGGCGCGGATGGCTCTGTTGATGACCTCAAAGTCGGTGTTAGACTATTTGATGAGCCGGAAGGAGTATGTGAGAGATGGAATCGCATAGCTATTAATAGCTTCAATCTTGTTGGCTGAATTGAGACCAGTTTTTAAAATTGAGAATAAGCGTTTTGAGAAGAACACCAAAAGACTCTTTTATTGCATACTGAAGGAAACCTCTCAACTTAAAGACGCCTAAGTACTTATAGAAGTTCCTCTCCGACATAATTTTATAAGACGTGTTGTTGAGTATCATACTTATGGGATTGAGAGCCAGAAAGAACCACAGTGCACTAAATTATTCACCCTGAAATATGCCATTTGTAATGTGCAAGAATCTTGTCACCCTTAGTTGCCCATAATCAAAATGATCAATCCTAGTCAATATACGCCATGTGCAAGTTACTTTGATGTTCTTTGGCTTGCAATACTGCGACACTGTTGACTGTGATTGGATCCTTGCAACCTTAAAACCTCACAATGGGCATAGAACTCATCAGAGATTATAGCAGTGAAGACTTCGTAAATATTAAACCTGAACCCGTCTCACCACTAACCCGGATTCCTCTTAACGTCCAAACAAAAGCACAATTAAAAATTTCAAGGATTCGAAACCAATGGAATCCTTGAAATTTTTAACTTTGTAAATAGCCGGAAAATAAGCTATTGGTCCAAAGTTAGAAGGACTGTGGGAATCTGGTTTCTTTGGAAGCATATACGTGATTCCTTCTCGCATAATAAAGGTGCAAGTACTGGGTTTTCAATGATCTTCTGCATGTACTTGGTCAGAACAGGATGCGCACTTGTCAGTTGCTTGTACTAGAACATGTGCACTATATTCGGTCAATGTGCTTTCCAGTTTTGTGCCCTCTTTAAAACTCCAGATATATCGGAGGCTGTGATGTTAGTAGTAGGCTTTCAATGCAATCTACAGGGGGCTGTATGTCCCGATTGCCACCTACGCCTCGGCAGGGTGGTATGATAGGGCAACAGCGGCCGGTAGACAAAAGCTTGAAATGTCACAGAGACATGCACTCATACGAGCGACTGGAGCCTACAGGACAACATCCGCTCAAGCACTCACAGTGTTGACGGGGAATCTCCCAATAAACCTGGAATGCGAGAGAAGAAGCTTCCTATTTAAAATCAGGAAGGGAATCAGCTTTGAACTCGAAAATCTGAGGTTCGAAGGGAATGAGCATGACCTGAACTATAGAACGCACCAAGCATTAGCCAGAAGGAAAGTCCTTGACAGTCTCATCAGAAAGTGGCAGCTCATATGGGACTCATCCGATAAGGGAAGACAGACATACCTATACCTTCTAAGAATAGATTTAAGAGTAAAAAGCAAATGGCTTGAACCGACCAGATGGTCAGCTCAATTCATCACGGGTCATGGGAGCTTCCAAAGCTTCCGGAAAAGGTTCGCTTTGAACGATTCAGACTTATGCACATGCGGAGAGCCCGACTCCCCATAACATGTATTGAAGATCTGCATAAAGTATGATGAAATTCGAAACGAACTCAAAAGATGAATAAACAGCGACGAAATTGTTGAACGAGACTTACTTAGTAAGGAAAAATACCCCGCCTTCACACTTTTTGCAAAGAAGTCTTGATAGCGAAAGAGCTCACAGAAGCCATAGAAGAAGATGGACAAGAAGAAGTACAAGAAGAACAAGAAGAAAAAGAAGAGCAAGAAGAAGAAGAAACGACACGCACAAGAAGTAGAATGAACACTCGAATATAATTGAACACGAAAAGTGGTTCGGAACCCACTCTAAGCCGTAGATCCACCGGTTCGGAACCCACTCTAAGCCGTAGATCCACCCAAAAGCCGCCAATGATGAAAGCCCGTGAAAACAAAATAGCCAATGAAGCTAATGTAAAGTAGTAAATATCAAACCACTGGTGTGCGAAAGCGAGGTACAGTGGGTTAAGGTATTTTACTAAGAAATACTCTGAGGCGACTCTTTTTTTTTTTTTTGTGATGTTAGTAGCCTTTATCTCAGAGATTTCGGTTACTCGCTGCTGCTCGAGTTTGAACTACGCTGCTTTTAAATTGCTCTTGTTCGTTTGACCCCAGATGGCCGACCAATAATAAGCTATATCTTCGAGGTTAGAAACCTCAATCTGTTTGTATGTGATTGAACGGATAATTCTGTATCTAGATACAAAGGTTAAATCTTGCTGTTCAGATAACCAACTAGTGCAAGCAAATCCTCAGAGAATTTGAGTTTCAGGAAAGAATGTCTCAAGCATGGTTCTACCTCTCCGGATTTCTATAGAGCTTGATTGAAGTTCATCTGAAGACGTTGTAGATTTTCTGGAACTGCGGTGTTTTCTTCAGGAGGAGCGTCGGCACAGCGAAGAAGTCCCAAAGGATGTGAATAAACCACCTCTCTGGAAGCATCGTGGCTTTGACGCCTGGCCGAAAAGCTAAAAATTGTGTTTTAATTTCCAGAAATGAGTACACTTGGGTTTTTGAGGTCGCTTAATCCGAATTTGAGGTTAAAATTTTAAAATTCAAAATGGCTGCTCGAACATGGCTGACTTAGCACCTTGAAACGGGGTTAAAATGATTAAAGTGAATCTTTGTCTTCAAAAATTAGTCTTCTTATGTTTTGGAGGTCGCTAACTTTAAAATTTAAGGTCGAAATTTTAGTATATCATTAAAAAATAAAAAATTACTGATTCGATAACAGTAACAAAATTTTTTGGAAACTTGAAGATTTCGTAAAATAGTCGTCTATCAGGTTTGTTAGTAACTGAAAATCTATATTAAAAAATTTCCTAATTTTGTACAGAAGCCCATGCCACACTTTTCAGAGAAATAAGTAACATCGTAAAGTCATAATCAAAGTATCAGAGTTTAATAATAATGATTTCAATGTTAAAACCAGAGTTTCAAAAGTAACGTCGAACAAAATTCATATTCGAATCTATGTTTACAAAGACAGAAGTTCAGAAACTCGGGAAATAAAGAAGGCTCAACAGCTCTTTATCGAATGGCTTTTCATTTTTAGATTTAATTTTTTGCAGACTGAATATGAGTGGATTGGAGGATACCAAAAGTCGAAAAAAAAACAGCTTGGAGAAACTTTTTCTATCATATATAATATAGCTTTCAGCCATGATAAAATATAACAAATTAAAAAGACATGCATATTTCTCGACACTGTGTACTTTAGAAACACCCGATACAAAAAGACGTTAATAAACAGAAAAGCTTATATTTGTCAAATTTTAAGGGTAATTATTTGTAAATGTGTAATTCTAATTTTTCATTGCAATATGCGATATATGATATATGAGTCCCGCCATTTTGTAATATCTACTTTTAACTTTTAATTCATAATCAGCGACCCAAAAATCCATTTTGGTGGGATCAATCGACGTGACGATAAACTGTCACCAGCTCTTACAAAAATTGCTGCTCGAAACTGTTAAAATGTGTCATTCGCTGCTCCGGGATGAGGCTCACTTTGAACAGCTTTTTAAGATGCAATATTCAGCCTAGATCTCTCTTCTTCTGTTTACTTATGCAGTGACTCCCTCTTTACAGTATAACAAAGAATCAAGACGTAACGCCAAAGTTTGAATTTTGGCCAGGCATGAAAGCGCTTGGCACCACTGTGCATTGGTGGCATTTTCAATAGGTTCAATTGCTCCCACTGGTGGATGATTTATCAGAATTCTGGTTGTTTCTATTTCAACCTCGGACAGCAAATGTCGTACCAGAATTGTGCGTTTTTGGTCTGCAATGCGCTGCTCAGTCACTTTTGCTGCCAAGTCCGGGTATTCAAGCAAGAAGAGACGATATTGTCCTCTTCTTACAGGACCCATACCCTTTACCGCAGTAAAGTGATAACGCATGACGCATTTATTCAATTCTTGTATCCACTTCACCCGCAGTTCGGTTACACTAGTGAGATCTGCTTGTACATCACATAGCTGACAACCGCCGACCTGCATGCTGCTTTCCCTAGAGGTGGCACCAGGGAAGCCCAAGCCATCCTCGGGTAGCGACCATATTTTCAAAAAATTTCGTACGCTCTCTATTTTTATTGGTTTTCACAGAGTTGCGTTATCCTAATTGTCAAAAGAGGTACTAACGTGCTGAACTTTACGAAATCGTACTTAAAAAGTACAATTGTGCTGGAAATAACAACAGTAAGACCAGCGTTCTACCACTTAACGCCACGTGACGTCGTTACTTTAGTCATGCAAGATGACTTTTTTTGTTCAGAACATATGTTGCTCAAAATTTGGTAAATGTATTAAAAGATAATAAGGAACGCCTGTTAACTTCGTTTCAGTCAAACTTCTGCAATTTTTTTATTCCGAAATATAAAACTGAAGTCTTATCAACAATTACAGCTTTGTAACTACATCTCTACGGAGAATGAAATATCGTCTTAAAATTTTGAGAAATAAGTAATAATAGTAAGTAATAATAAGTAAGTAATTATACCAAGTTCATAGAGTATACTACAGACAGTGTTTAGATTACGACATACGACTGCTTTATTATTAAAATAATAGTTTTAACAAATTTTTGGGAGAAGACAGTGATGCGTCGCATTTTTCTGCATTGCTGTTTTCTCTGATAAATTCGATAAAATTATTATTTGATTGATAAAGCGGTCGTATGTGATTGGTGACGCCAGACTCTACCGCAGAGCCTTAAGCGAACCAAAAAACTGACAGCGTGAAATCTGGGCCCATAAGGTCTACGATGAATTTCACAGACTTTTTAAAACTAAACAAGTACACTCCAACTCCAAGAATACGAGGAGCTCAGGAATCGGAAACTCCAAAGATACGAGAATGGAAGGGGCCCCCACTTCTGAGACGTTTAGATTTCGGGGGTGATATATTTTCATAAATAAGATTTTTGACTCATTAAGATTTTATTCATTTCTCAAAATTTTAAGAAGATATTTCATTCTCCGAAGCAATGTAGTTAGAAAGCTGTAATTGTCAACAACCCTTCAGTTTGATATTACAGAATAAAAAAATTACAAATTTCAATCTAAATGGATTCGGTCAATCCGAATGAATCCGAAATTGATGGGATCACTTTGGATTGAAATTTCGGAATTATTCGGATTGATTATGAATTGGCTTCGGGTAGATTCGGATTGAAAATTTGCTTTGGAGTCATTCGGAATAACTCATTTTAGTTCGGAATCAGATTCCCGAATGGCTCGAAATGAATTTCAATCCGGAACTTTCGCCAGAGCTACCTATATGATATTTAAAGAATTTGAAAATCTTTCTGTCGAAAAAAAGACGCTTTGGACTGCGTTGGGATTCGAGCCCAAGTCTTTCAATTGTTTAGAAATCCTAAAACAAATTGTCAAAGGTGCTGTGCAGTAGTTTCCCTTAACTCTCAGAGTGCCCAAGTCCATATATACTCGGACTATAAAAGGTTCTATATATCATCCTATATAGGAGCCTATTTCATTTTCCACAGGGTAATCCTATAGGTGGGAAGTATAGGATTCTGTATGTGGACTTATACAGGAATTTTTAGTAAGGATCTATCAAAATATTCGAATATATATTATGTTATTATTCAAATTTTGCGCAAACAGCCTATGCACTATCTGCGCAAGTACAAAAATATATCTCTAATAGTATAACCTATAATTCCTACAACGCAAATTCTGAGAGCGAAATCGTATCCCGGCTAAAAAACGAAGAAGAGTTTGAAAAGTTGAGGAAGAATACAGTGGTGATGAGTCCAATTGAGGGGTCCGATGCAACAACAGCAGAGGCGCGCGGCCTAGTAGGAACGGAAGGGGATACGCAGCGCTAGGATTCGTTCACTTTGATTTTCAACGAATCCTAGCGCTGCGTATTCCCTCCCGTTCCTACTAAGCCGCGCGCCTCCGCTGTTATTGCATCGGACCCCTCAATTGTAAATTAAGTGCAATTGAAGATTCGCCGAATATTCCCAAGAATAAGTTTGATAATTATTTAGGTATTTTATGTAAAAACATGTAGTAATATATTAACAATAATAATTATCATGCAATTTAGTATCTAAGGAATATTCATCTGGATAAATGAAGCTTTTTTACTCGAGGACAATTTTGAACTTGAAGCTGGTGAGGTTTAAGTCTAGGAAATCAGTCAACATTTTAGAGAAACATACATTTTCAGTAACTTCGAATTTTATTTGTTTTGTAATTTTGTGATTTGAATAACATTATTTTCTACAGTTTGGATACTATTAAACTGCAAGCTCTCCAGTGAAATCGAAATATGTATCACATTGTTTCTATAATTATTATAGAGCTGCTCCAAGATGACGAAATCGTCGAGGATGATTATGACTTGTACGAAGAAACAGCGAGTGGTTCTTCAGGTGAAGAAGACGAACAGAATGTACGAAACGATTTGGAAATCGAGCAATTACGAAACTGGGCTATTGAAGCTAAAGTTCACCAATTGCATTCGGATAAATTACTGGAAATATTGCGATTTCGACTTTTACCGACATTACTAGAATCGTCAAAAACGTTTCTTCGGACGAATGATGCACTTTATAAAATAGAAAACATGGAAGATAGGGAAGGTGGAATGGGAGAATTTGTTTATTTTCGGATTGTAAGTGGACTTCGCAATTGCATTAACGAAAGCTTGCACAGAGATAATAGAAAAATCGAATTACAAATTCATGTAGACGGAATTCCTCTTACTAATATCTGGAACCAATCATTCTTGGCTTCTTTCTGGAAAAGAGCACTTCGATCCCGATTTCTATAAACCATTTGAAATAGCGATATTTTATGGACAAAATAAACCTAAATCTTCAGATTTATTCACGGACAGTTTTGTAAAGAAAATGAATTTGTTAGCGGAAAATGGTCTTTTGATTGGTGATACGCAGTTTGATACAAGCGTAAAATATATTATTGCTGATACGTCAGCTTGGGCGTTTTTGAAAAATACAGTAGGTCATGTAGCCAAATATCTATGTGAAAGGTGTACTGTTAAAGGTATAAAAGTTGACGGTTCAACAGTTTCTAACTTTGTCAATGCGGAAGAAAGGACCAACGATTCTTTCCGAAATTTTGATCAGCCTGAGCTTAATCATGCTCCTTCAGCTCTTTTGCGACTAATTCCATTTATAAAGATGATAGCCTTTTTTGTACTGGATTTTATGCATCTATGCTGTCAAGGTATAAGGAAAAAAATGATCGCATATTAGATGTCAGGCAAACTAAATTTCAAACTGAGTAATAAAAGCAAAATTGAACTTTCGAAGCGTATTAAATGTATTATGACTGAAATTCCACGTGAATTCCAAAGAAAAAAAAGAAGCCTTAAAAATTTTGCAAAATGGAAAGCTACAGAATTAAGATTCATTTTATTATATTAGGGTCCTATTGTATTAAAAGGTCTATTAAGTGATCAATTATACAAGCACTTTTTGCTTTTTCATATAGCTTGCAGGATATTAAGTTTCAAAACTGTTCTCTTAAAATATCTAAAACAAGCGAAAGAATATTTAACCAGTTTTTTCATAGCCATGAAGGACTTTTATGAAGCAAGTTCACAAATTTTAAACGCACACCACTTCATTCACTTGGCAGATGATGTAAAGTTTTTTGGTTGTAGTCTCAGCTACATTACAGCTTTTCCGTTTGAAAGGTTTTTAGGCAACATTAAAAGGTATCTGCGTACTGCTCATCGACCTCTAGCACAGTTGTGTCGTAGACTGTATGAAGAAAAACAAATGGGAATGAAAAAACCAAAACCAAACTGATAGAAATCGCTAAAAGTCCGAAAAACTATACGCATAGAGTTAGATCGTTTTTAGTAGCACAGACTAAAATCACAATTGGATTAACTATATTTATAGTTGGCAAAACTGACCTTTACCCAACTCTATTTTTTAGTCTGTTTCAGGCCCAACTACGCTTTGAGAGTTGGTTTCAAATGAGTTATAGTTGCGAAAAAAGTTCTTGAAAATTAAGGACAACTTCAATGGCTAATGCAGGCTCAAATACTTCAACAATTTCTTCTTAAATGCATTCACAATTTTAAAATAGATATATATTATCATTTGCCTGTGATATCAAAAATTATTCGAATAAATTAATCAATTCAAAACTTCAAGAATTCAAAGCCGTTCGAATTATCAAAATACAAACTCCTTTCTTCTTTTTCTTTCTTTTGTCCTATCTTGCCTTTATTTCCCACCACCATCTACATAAAAAAATATAAACTGCTTTCGCGGCGTTTTGATTTCGTTCATGACATGATGACAGGCTCGAATCAAATCGAGGTTGAATTGACGTTGAATCGACCTTGTTTTTACCGAGGGGCCGTTCACTCAAAATGGATTTTACGTGAGCATAATTATTCCGTTAACTAACTTACCATTCATGTAATTCCACACTTAAAGCATGATCCAGTTTGATTCTGACAGCTCCACGTATACGTAGCCTGCGAGCGAGACTGCACATTAGACTAGTTTTAACGCGTTGATCTCAAGTGATCTCAAGCCAACTCGAGCTGACTCGCTGAAGCATGCACGAAATGGTAGCGATTCCGAGTGATTCTTGGCGATTCTTCTGAATCTTACTGATGAACGCGGCTTTCAAACTTTCAGAATCAATCTCTAAGATTTTACTGAATCAAGCTGATTTCCCATATGATTCTGAAAATTCTTTCGACGAACCACTGATTTTGAATCGATTATAAGTATGGAAAATCATTGATTCTTCCAGTGAATGGCCCCTCGGTTTTCCCTACGCAAATGCGTTGATTTTATGTTGAAATTCGATGTCGGTTCTACGTCGAATCAGCGCTGTTATGATGTTGCACAAGACCGAGCGCGCAGCGCGACGATAAAATTGCGCGCCCTAGGCGCGCTCAAACTTGCGAGCGAAGCGCGCGATAAGAATGTGCCCGCAAAGCGGGCAGATTTTTTAACATTATTTTTCGTCACCTTTGTCAGTAATTATTTTTCAAAATTATTTTTTTTAATGTTTCTGGGAAGGACACTGTAAACAACGACACGGAAATCGGGATCATTAACAATTTTGATGAAGTTAGACTTGGTGACATTAATAACATTGGAATAATATTTGCTGATGAGAAGCAAAATCGAAATGGGCAATTTTACGTTGCTGAAAACCATACAAACCTCGATTCATGCACTACGAATATTGGCTGCAAAAACACTGAAAAAGGCCATGTAATGTTGATATCTGAAAATCTTTATAAAATTATCAAATAATAAGCACTTATTTAATAAATTTTTATAGGCTTTGAGGCGTCTTTTTTCTCGAAGCGCAATCGGACGAGAGTTGCTCACACGAAAAACGTTAGAATAGAATGAGATAAGCTTTGCAATATTATTGCTAATTTCATACTAGATTCCGAAAAAAAGTAACATTTTTACTTGTATTTTGATAAATTGCTTTCAAAAAACGTTATCTGTCAATCACAAAACGTAACTTGATTTGTCATACACGGGAAAAATTAGACGCCTAAAATTTGAGTTACTTTTGAAGACTCTTGGACATAGAGCTTTATATAAGGCGCAGTCGCAGAAAATTTCAGTGAGTTTTTATTAAATGAAAGAAGAATTTCATTAAGTGGTAGAAAAAGTTGAACACTATTTAATGAAAAGTCACTGAAATTTTCTGCTACTGCGTCTAATAAAGCTCTATGTCCAAGAGTCTTCAAAAGTAACTCAAATTTTAGGCGACTAATTTTTTCCGTCTAGGCGTGAAAGTAAACTGTGCGAATTCTGGGCACAAGAAATTGCAGCAATTCTCATTGTCGTGAACGCGTCCAGGTGTTGTGTTCCTTATGATTCGGAAACAAAAACAACTCAACGTGGCAAACTGTATTATAAGTTAACCAACATTGGCAAATTCGTTAAAATGAAATCAAAGCCTCGCAATTCTGATGGAATAGTACCTTCAAGTGAAGAGCAGCAATCTTTAGATGTTTTAAGGACAATGTCACCCTCGGATCGGAATTTAGACAAAGCTTGGAAAGAGTCTTTTACTTTGAGACAGAATAAATGCAGAAAAGTCTTGATAATACACGAATATTACGAGAATTTTCCTTTCTTACAAGAGAACGTGGGGATAAATTTAGTAAATGATTTTACTTTCAGGTGATTGAATTTAAGTCAAATATTGTGCATATTTAATCAATTTCTGCATCATTTCTTTATAGATTGAAAGCGATTATGAATTGCTGCAGCTGTCTTCTCCAAAAAAGTTCTTTGAAGAGTGACCAGCAATTTCCTCACAAGTAATTGCTCCAGCAAAGCAACGCAAATTTTGCCCAAAAATATTGGAAGCTACAGAAAGTAAATTCTTATTCAGCGCACAATTTGAAAATGCATTGCATCGCGTAGTGATTCAGGTGGTTAAGGGATATTTATTTTAGATATTCCAGTTGCAACCACGGCTTTGCTGGTTTTGCCATATTTATTGACGCCAAGTTTGATGCAGCGAAAACCAAATAATTGGAAGACCACTGGAGCTGAAGTCGTCGAAGGTTTCATTTTCCACGTTGAGGTAATATTTCACATAATAAAAACATTGCTTTTCCTGCAGTTTTTCTTCAAACAGTCATGTAAAATTTGAATTAGAGTTTCAATCATTAATAGAACTAATTACGTATTACGTAATAACGCTGAAAACATATGCCTTACAGCAAATTATTTTTAAAATTGTATGTTACATAAATATTGTTTGAATATTTTTCTGCATTTATGATAAAAGTTATGAATTTTTCAAATGATATGTGGAAATATTATTTAAATTAAAGAATAATTAAGAAAATATAATTTATCAATGCAGAGTATGAAAAAAACATTACATTCAATACACTTTAACGTATGAAAAATTCTATTTTTTAAATTATAATTACGAATTTAAAAAATTTGTTATTGAAAAACATAGAAATCATTATATTTTTCGAAAAGAAACAATTTATGTAATAAATTGAAGAAAATTTATGTGAAAAAAGGAACGCTTCCACTCCGCTGGGTATCGAGCCCAGGACCTCTCGATTGCCGGTCGAATGCTCTATCATCTGAGCCACGGAGGTTCCACACAACTTTTCTCACAGAATACATGTCGTGAAAACTTGTGTAAAATATTTGGATCACATTCAGAGTTTGAAGGCAAAACTAAAATAATAGATAAATTTCAGATTTGACATAATACACTTTATTCTGAGAAATGTGCAATTAACAAAATTTCAAAAATGCCTTACATTTTCAAAAAGTTTCAACTTAAACAATTATTTTCATATTTCAATACCCGTTAAAACTTTGTTAATGTAAAAAAATAACTATAATAGTAATAGTAATAGTATAGTAATAGTAATAGTAATATAGTAATAATAATAATAATAGAATTTTAAAACATATTATAAAAATTATGGAAACTAATTCTTCAATGTACGCTTCAATCCAGATTCAAACGAAACCAAACGACACGTAATTTCAAAATCTAACCATAATTATTATTTTATTTTATTATTAAATTATTATAAAATATTATTATATACAAAAACAAAAAGCCGAGCCGCATTGTCTGCTGCGCGATGCTACGAATTACGTTTCTGAGCATCGCTTTTTGCGACTGTCGTGAAAATTTTAGAAGACGGCATATAAAATCTGATTTACTTTAGAATACAATTTACAAAATTATTTGTTTGAATTACTTTCATTTCAAATTATTCGATGGTCTTTTAAAATCTATGACAAATGAATCCAAAAGATTATGAAACTTTTCATTACTTCTTAGAAAAGATCAGTTAGTGTTTAAAATACTTTTATAATAATAAATACGAGCTTTTTTTCTACGACCTTGTTTTTTAAAAGTTATTCGACTTTTTTCTACTATTTCATAAGAGTCATTGAAACCTTACAAGACTTTCTCCGATTTTACTTTCTGCCCACGACTCTTCGAATAGTCTGTTAAATTTTAAGCGACAAATTTTTTCCGTGTATGCACATACCTTAATTCACAAGATGCTGCAAACTAAAAAGATTTTAAGTACTTTCGAAGGAATTTATAAATTTGAAGGTATTCTGAAAAACTTTAAAGAATTTAAAAACAATTTCCGAGATTTCGAAATGTTTCAAAGGATTTCAAGATACTGCAAGAGTTTAAACAAACGTTAAAAAGCTTAATAGTTTTTCAAAATATTTCTGGCATTCCCAAAGATTTCAAAACATTTCAGGGGTTTTCGACAAATTTCCAAGGATTTCAATATATTGAATATGAATTGAACGTGCTTTTAAAATATATAAGGAAGTTTTAAGGACTCCAAGATATTTTGAGGGATTTAAAATTATTTAAAGAAATTTAAAGAGATTACGAAAGATATCAAAACATTGCTCTCTTTGTAATGGTGTTCTCATATTAATTTTTAAATAATAATTTTTGATACTCGTTTTCGTTGTCCTTGTTAATTAAAATTCGCTAAAAAGGGTTGTTACTCTTGAAACCCGACTCTTTTACTTCCACTTTGGCAGATCCATCAGAAAATTAATATTGGCCCTAGCCTACACTTTATTATCTATGCATTCGCAACAGTACGTAAAATACTGAAAACCTCGAATGGTTCAATGATTATTCATTGCATGGTCAAGTCAACTGCTAGCTGCGTCGCTTATGAAAATTGTCGCGAACTGCTTAGTCACGTCGCAGTCCATTTAAACATAAAATGAAAGTCTGTATGACTATGTCGAAAAAATTCTAAACTTACTTAAAAACAACTATACTTGAACTTTATTGCCTTGCCTGAGATTTTGTATTAGGTATAATATAATACTAAATTAAAAAATATACAGAAACAAATTTCATTAGGAGATTTAGAAATTAAAATTAGAAGTCACGGCATCTTTCCTGTCAGATCGATTAGCGGTAATGGATAGCTTCTCAGTTCCATCTGAGAAATAAACGGACTATAGTGACGTTCTATCTACTATACTACGTGTAGAACAGGAATTATGTTTAATTCTGCACTCAGGTTTTGCGCTAGAATACACAGGAATATTTGAATCTGAATAATATCCTTTTGCTCTTTGTGAATGCAAACCAAAAATGGATTCTTTTTATTTTTTAACATCCCTGCCAATTCATTTGCAACGCACTATCCTACTTCTCACAAATTTTGGCATTACTAATACGGTTCATTGATTCGAATTTATAGATGAATAAATAAATTTTTGATATGTAAGCAGCCATTGCACATCGTTTAAAGTGTGGGGAATTGGGCGTTTTGATTGAAATGCTGTTCCATTAGGATTAACGCTCATAAAAGTGTTCGTAGTTTTAGCACACTTGAAAGGTTGTAAAACTCGCGCAAAAAATAATTCCCTGCTTCGATAGGATCACTTATTTGATGAGGGAATTCCATGAAACACGTAGTGGAAAAATTTCTATATAACGCGATCGAAACTTTTCCAATTTCCTCAACTCTGTATTTATAACTTTGTCCGGCAGTGTTTTCCTCTTCTTTTCTTCTGCCACTCGACCCAACTTGCTCTAAATTTCGTCGTCCGCAGTATGCGACCATAACCTTCCCTCTTACGATCGCAAACCGCGATTTTTCTTTGGTCAGGAGTTACACACTGAGTTTCGAATATACGTGAGCTTTTTCTTGAGAAAGGAAACTTTTGAAACGTAAAGATTCCAGACTTGACGTTAAAAATGTTCCTCTAGACTATGAATTCTTATAGAAAACTAGTAACGGCGCCCCTGCTTTGCGTTAAGTTATCCGCCATCGCACTAGAAGTGCCAAAGAAAAATACGCAGATGGCGCGAAACTTTGCCGAGTATTTTGCCTCTTACACTGTGGCTAAAATGAAGTTCGAAAAGAAACAAAATTTTAGCACCCTGGGTTTATGTGATCTACCATTAGTCCAATACTTACATTTATTCCATAAAAAGTTTTGAAATTGGTATTCATTAACTCATCTATGATTTATAAGTTCTATAACTTTAGGATAAATTGGACAGATAGCCGGTAAAAAAGTTAGTCAAAGCGAGCGACTCCTCACTTAATTCCAATTTCAACGGCTTTTTTCACTGAAAGTATGACATTCACCTAAAGTGAATATCTAAACATTTTTTTTAAATTTTAGGATAATTCAAACACTTAAAAAATAATTTTATAGTGGAATTTAAAGTCAAAAAATGTTTAAAGTTTCAAACCAAAATATCAATTTCAATATTTTTTATCATTGTCTAAATTCAAATACGAAATTATAAAGCAGGGTTTCTCGGGTATAAGGTGACATTGAAAAAAATTTTATTCGCACGAAACACTTTGAAAAATTTTTGAAACACATAATACTTTTTACATGTGAATTTCATTATATAACTGGGAATAAAAGGTTTCAGTATTCAAGAAACCAAAATTATATCTAAATTTGCATATAAAATTGCACCTTGCAATTTCTCTAATATTAAATAAAATTGAAAAATATGGCTCTCGAATAAAATACTTTTAAAAAATCTTTATAATACCTAACATCTTTTACATGACAATTACAATGTATACACTACCTTCGGAAATTACAGATTTACCTGTAGTTTTAGCTATTGTTAAAGTGTTTTAAACTTTATATTAACAAGTCATGTAAAAAATGTTACGTATTTTGAAAGTTTTTTCCAATTATTTTATTATTACAACATTTTTCAATTTTGCTTCGTACCAAAGAAAATTATTGTTTCATGCCAAATCGGACGGGTTCAGGACTCCATGTTTCCGATTTACTTGAAATTATAAGGATTGATAGATTAACATGAATAATGAAGAAACACATGATTTGAGATTTTTTCATGCATTATTTAAAAAGTTATAGAATTGTCACGTCCCGCGACGTATTCAAATGTACTAAATACACACACGCTAAGTATAGTAGAAATCTATGAGACAATTAATGAAGGGGGATTAGGAGTAGGGAGTTGATTCTTCGTCTGATTCATATCTTAAATTTTCCTTCGCAATCATCACCGGTCTCGCGGCAATAGTTCAGTGCGGTATCTTCAACGTAACTCCGAAAATCTCTTAGTTTGTGATCAATAAAATTCAACCGGAACTATTTAAAATCCAAGTCCGGGAGTCATAAAAGTCATCGTGCACTTGTTAAGGACAGCGTGAACGAGGTCACCAGGTCGGGCGACGCTATCAGGATGTCGGCGAAGGATGGTGTGTCCTACGCTGAGATCCTGAAAGCTATGAAGGAGAAAGTAAACCCCCAAAATGCTGGAGCGGAGGTCCTCTCCATCCGGAGAACTAGCAGGGAGGAGATTCTCCTGTTCCTCAAAAAGGGGGGTGACGTCTCGGCCTTCGAGAATGCGCTCGATCAGGCGGTCGGGGAGAAGGCCGACGTTAAATCTTTGGTTTCGAAGGGGTCCCTTGAAGCCAGACCTCGGGAACCAGTGCAGGCTGTACAAGCACTTCGGCGGTGTTGGGTGGGTGAACTACCGCATTCAAGAGCATGTCGAGGTTGCCCGGTGCTTCAGGTACCAGGGATATGGCCATGTGTCGCGTGGCTGCGCGCTTCCAGGCAGAAAGGATGTCTGCTGGAGTTGTGGGGGCGCGTCGCACGTGGCCAAGGAATGCAAGGCTCCCCCTCGGTGCCTGACTTGCGCTGATAGGGGCAAAAAAGATGTTGCCCATGCTTCGGGGAGCGGTTCTTGTCCAATATTTAGGGCAGAGCTCTAGAGGTTGAGGGGTGGAAAGTGAAGTTCCTACAGCTCAACCTCGGGAGAGGGAAGGAAGCCCAGAACTTTCTAATGCAGACTGCTAGGGAGTACTAGGAAAACCATTCCTTTCAATTCACAAATAATTTCCCCTAGGTTAAGAAGCTTTTTTAAAGGGTCCTAAGCTATTGAGCGAAAGCTCAGGCTTAAAATTTTTAAATTAAATATTTGTGTGATATCCCTAGAACGTCACACAAGTAAAACGGGATTAGGAGCCGTATTAACTAAAATACATAGATAACAATAACCACGTGATAGCATTTGCAACTAGAAGCCTCAACGAAGCAGAGGGAAAATATTCAACTTCAGAAAAAGAGTGCCTAGCAGTAGTATGGGCAATACGTAAATTCTGGCCTTACTCAGAAGGATATACCTTTAAAGTGATAACAGACCATATTGCCTTAAAATGATTACATAATTTGAAAAACAAAACTGGACGATTGGCAAGATAGGCACTGAAGTTACTAGAATACGATTACGAAATCATATACAGGAAAGGCTCCTTGAATTACGCACCAGACGCTTTATCAAGAACAAGCGGAAAGTTAGACTCTGTAGCAAGTATATTTTTTCAGACCAGACCCGTTGAAATCAAGTCTAGACCTAGATAGCAATTCATGGAAGTTAACAATGCCGAAGGAATTAAAAGAGCCAGTGTTGAGAGAAAACCACGATAGTAAACGACTCATTTTGTTCGCAATTAAGTTTTCTACAACTTTTCAATGAATGTTATCAAGATTGGATTATTACCTTTAATGTTATAAACAAAAAACTAAAAAAAGTGCGATTTTTTGGTCTTAAATGTTAATAACAAATTTATAAATCATATTTCCTTGTCCAAAACATGACACAATTACTCTATGACCAACCTCTCTTCTGATGGCGCAGTCCATTTTCTGAAATAAATAATGTCATAAATCATTCATAACAAATTCCCTGTTGCTTGGTCTAAGGGATAGCTGTAACACGCTCAGCCATCCTCAAATTCGAATTTTTTGAATCAGGATTGAAATGTATCCTAGCAAATTGTATAATGGCCTTAATTGCTTTTATTCAAAATTTGTTTGAGGATATAACCCCTCACAGCGTAACCGGTCGCTCGAGGAGGTTGTATTAAACAGCACCTAGCGGCCACACGCTTAGCTATCCTCAAATTTGAGTTTTGGAAATCGGAATTGAAGTTAATCTAAAATTAAAAATTATTATTATTATTATTTATTCCATAATAATAATAAATTTTGCGTCAAAATTTCAATCACTATACTCCAAAAGTTGTCTAACGATACTTTTTATTTTAATTTCATCTTTAATGTTTATAACGATAAACATTAAAGTCAAATTGAACCTAATTGTAGCCAAATAGAAATAAACGTATCTTATAAATTCGGTCGTTTCACATATTCAAAATCTTGTAAGGAAAAATATACGTAGTCATATTTTGTTAATACTGAACAATAGATGTCTTTGCAATCTCGAAAACGTACTTTCAAACGCCCTCGAGCAGGAAAAATAAAGCTAGAAACATTTGCACAAGAAATCAAAATTAAAGAAATTCAGAGCGATATCGAATAATCAAATTTTTTCGAAAAATTGTTGGAAAAGACAGAAAAATTCATTTTAAAATCTGCCTATAAGGTTGAAAAAGAGGAAACTGAAGAAACTTCAACCAAACCAGAACCAGACAATTTTAAGTCCAAAAATTTTGAACCTGAATGATTTAAAGATATAACACCCCACCATTTAACAAATTAACCGTTCATTTGACGATACCGTAGGGGATATAACAGTAAGAGAGAAGTCAATATTTGAATGTATTACGGCAAACTCTACCTTGTGTGATAGAACTTTGTGTCCGCAAGAAAATTCTAGTAACATATCAGATAATAAAATTGTTGCCTCATCTCAACAAAGATACGAATCAATAGATCCATTTGCAACTACATCGCAACTAAATAGGACTCCGGAATCTTTTAATCAAACAGCAATATTAAATAATCCAAATTCAGAATCCGGACAAGTCCAGGAAAATTCACCAAGTAAAATAAATCAAATTACACCAGACGACTCTTCAAATATTGAACAGGCTCTTAATTCACTAAAATTTTCACGCCCGTATTCAACCTCTAAGAAATCTAATATAGAAATTTTAGCAAATGATTTACCAAATAATAATCTACCAATACAACCTATCGAAATGATGAATTTACCTACAAATCAGCAAGTATCTCTACGAGATGCTTTAGAGATTGTTCCATATTTTGACGGATCAAGTAAAGTACCGCACACATTTTTACTGAGGCTTGCAGGGAAGCCAAAGAAATGGTCCCAAACGCAGAAGCAAATTTGGTAAAATTACTAAGAAGCAAACTTACGGGAGAAGCAAGAAGATGTATAATAGGAAATTATTATAATAATTGAGAGGATTTCATGTCAAAACTAAAAACAATTTTCGCCCTATCGAAAACTGTGTACCAATTGTAAGGAGATTTAGGTAGAATATATATGTGGGAAAACGAAAGCGTTTTATCCTATACAACACGTATACAAGAAATTGCAGCAGAAATTCTCGAATGTCATAGGCAAAATAATAACGGAGAAGAAGCTGCTGAATTTGAAAGTAATCTCGAAAGAGATGCGATCGATTGTTTTCTCCGGGGCTTAAAACCAGAATTAGAAATACGGATAGGAACAGCCGATAAATTTGATGAAATAGTAGTAAGAGCGATACGAAAAAAAAGAAATTTAACAGCTAGAAACGAATTACGAAGAGGAAATAGACAAAATCCACTATTTCAGGAAGTTGAAAAATCATCACATAATAACCGGGATTTTGCAAAAACGAATAAAATTAACTTAGCACGAGAAGACCCAATAAAATGTAAAATTTGTCAAAGAATAGTTCACACAGCAGCAACTTGTTTTCAATTTGTTCAAAAGTTAACAAATAAAAATTCACAAAATAATCAGTCTAGAAATGGCTTAGGTGAACAAAATAATCAATACTTAGGAAATAGACAAGGTCAGGGACCCCCATGGAGACACTCACAGAGATACCAGGTGTAAAGCCTAAATCAACAAGGGAGTGGTAGCAATTACAGGAATATAAATAATTTCCCATCCCACCCTAATTTTTCCCAAAGAAATAGATTCAACCAAAATCAAACCTTTAATCGAAATAATAATCAGAATACGTTTCGTAATTTTTATGAAAATAATCCTAGTCAAAATTTCAATCAGAAATCAAATTTCAACAGAAACTTCAATCAAGCTCGAAACTTTACTCAAGGTCAAAATTTTAATTCAAGCAGAAACTTTGATCAAAGTCCTAATTCCAACCAAAGACCAAATTATAATGCAACTCCCAATCAAAGTAGAAATCAAAATTCAAATTTTAATCGAAACCCAAATCAAGGTCAAAATTTTAAAGTTATTTGCTATTCATGTAATACACCAGGACGTACATCTAGAAACTGTAATAAACGAATAAATATAAATCAACAATTACAACAACAACCACAACAACAAGAATTTAATCACCAGGAAAACTACAATGCCCTTCCCGGAATGGGTGCACAAAGGAGGGCTTAAATGAACAATTAAATGCACTTAATTTAATTGAAAACAAAACTGAAAAAGTCAATTTAAGCACAAGTAATACAATTCCTCATATAATTTTATCAGCTGAAGGACTAAAAAACCCCATACACATGATGATAGATACAGGTGCTGGATCAAATCTAATCAAATAACAAGCAGTCATAACAAACGTGACACTAAATGAATTTGAATGCCTAAAACTAACAGGTATAAATGAACATCCTGTATTTACACTTGGCCAAATAACGATCAATATTTTCGGTCACTTGACCACCCTCAACATAATACCGAACGAAAGAACCTATAGAACATGATGGTATATTAGGTACAGAATTTTTTAGAAACAATAACGCAAAAATAAATTATGCGGAAAAACAACTTGAAATAAATAATAAAGTTTATCCCTTTGAAATGCAAGAAACTATATTGGTACCAGCAAGAACAATTTCAGATTTTTATGTGAGAATAAAAAACTATGAACAAAAACAGGGATTCATTCCACAATTATGCCTATGCAATGGAGTTTATTTAGGAAATGCAATTGTCTCCAATAACAATAATAAAGCGTATATGAAAATATTCAACACAAATACACAACCTAAAAAGTTAACTATACCAATTGTTGAATTACTAGATTTTGAAGAAGTATCGATACATAAAGAAACAATAAATCAAAATGACAAAAAAACGGAGTTAGAAGACAGAAAAGAATTTAATTTTTCACAACAAATTTTTAATGATTTAATTACTCAGGTTCCACAAACAAATGACTTTAAACAATCATTTAATATTTCACACAAAGATCGAGAAAATTCCATTAAAGAATTACTCAGATTAGATCATTTAAATAAAGAAGAAAAACAGCATGTAGAAAATTTGATTAAAAAATATGCAGATCGATTTCATATACCAGGAGAACCCTTAGGAGCAACAACTGTCTTACAACATAATATTCCAACAACAGATGATCAACCTATATTTTCAAAACAATATAGATTTCCTCCAGTACACAAAGAAGAAATTTCACGCTAAGTAAATGAACTAATTGATAATAAAATTATCAAACCCTCACAATCACCATATAATACACCTGTTTGGATAGTACCTAAAAAATTAGGTTCATATGGAAATAGAAAATGGCGAATGGTACTTGACTTTCGTAAACTTAACGAAAAAACAATTGGAGATTCTTACCTTCTACCTAATATTATCGATATTTTAGACCAATTGGGATCAGCACAATATTTTTCTGTGTTGGATCTTGCCTCCTGATTTTATCAAATAAAAATGAGCCCCGAAGACTCTCATAAAACTGCTTTTTCAACCCCTTATGGTCATTATGAATTTGACCGTATGCCATTTGGTTTAAAAAATGCACCTGCTACTTTTCAACGACTAATGGATTTAGTTTTAACAGGAATTCAAGGAACTGAATTATTTGTCTACTTGGATGAAATTGTTTTATATGCAAATTCCCTTGAAGAACATGAAGAAAAATTTAATAAATTAATGGGAAGATTGACAGCAGCAAATCTTAAATTACAACCAGATAAATGTGAATTTTTACGCCCAGAAGTTGCTTATTTAGGACATATAATAGACAAGGAAGGAATACGGCCAGAGCCTAAGAAATTAGGAGTAAAAAAATTTCCAATACCAAAAAACTCCAAAAATATTAAACAATTTTTAGGATTAGCTGGTTATTATAGAAGATTTATTGATGGATTCTCTAAAATTGCAACACCCTTAAATCAACTTTTAAAGAAAGATGTAAAATTTAATTGGTCAGAAAAGCAACAAGAAGCATTTGAACGTTTAAAAGAAAAATTATGTGAAGAAGCCCTACTACAAAGACCAGACTTCACACAACCTTTTATTTTAACAAGTGATGCGTCAGGATTTGCTATAGGAGGAATACTTTCTCAAGGTAAGATAGGTAAAGATAAGCCTATAGCCTATACTTCTGGATCATTAAATGATTGTGAAAGGAAATATGACACATACGAAAAAGAAGCTTTAGCAATCATTTAATGCGTAACATATTTTCGCCCTTATTTATACGCAAGCAAATTTACCTTGGTCACAGACCATAAACCACTTGTATGGTTTCAAAATTCGAAAGATCCTTGCTCTCGAGTAATCCCATTGACTTAAAAAATATTGAAAATAATTGTACAAATAATAAAACTAGTATTGAAGTAAATTTAGTTAAACCAAGAAATGCAAAATGTATATCTGATTTAGAATATAAGGAAAAATCAGCAGGAACGGATCTAGCATACTATGAAGAAATTGAAGAAGATGCTGATGAAAATAATTTTGATGAAACTAAACAATTTATGAATAAGACAAAATTATTTAAAAATAGAAACAATCAAGGAAATCATAATAAATCAAAATATAAGGATATTGAAGACGAAAATATCACCACTGATAATTCTGGAGGAAACGAACAAATACCGATAAACGATGAGAATTTAATTAAGGATATTAAAAATGAGGAATTTAATGATATAAATTATGAAGATTTTGAAAAACGAAAAAGTTGTGAAGATTCTGAAAATGTTGGACAATTAAACGAAGAAACTTTATTTAAAAACGTTGATAATAAAAAACGTTATTATGAAGATATTGAAGAAGACAAAAGTGATAGAAATGATACTGAAGAATTATTAAACGAAGAATATTTACTGATAAATGATGAAGACAATGATAAAGACAATGCTGAAAAATGTTGTATTGAATTGGATATTAAGGACATAAAAAAAGGAACAGTTTATGGAAATAATGAAAAAACTATTCAACAATTGGACGAAGAAAATTTATTTAGCATAATTAATAAAAGGTTGATTAATGTAATAATAAATCAAATAAAAAATGAGGGAAATGAAAACGCTCTTTACAGACTGATTAAAAATGAAAATATTTCGGAAACATTTATTTCTCAAGTTTTGAGATATGTCATGGATTCAATTCCAATTTTATTAGAAAATAAAAATAAACGCTATGCTATGCAAACAAGAAGTCAGTTAAAAAATTCAAAGAATATAAGTAATAATAATGAAGATAATATAAAAAATAAATTGATTAGAAATGTTGCAGTAACAAATAATGTACAAAAGAAACGTGGAAGGCCGCGTAAAATTATTCAACAAGTAAAATTACAGGAACAAATTAAAAAGAGAGGTAGACCCAGAAAATGTATAAATAAATCACCTGAGATTAATAAAACACGTAAATTTATGGAATCAGAAGACGAATCCGATTCTGATCCAGATTACGATATTAAGCAAAAGCCAAAAACGTGGAAAATTATCAAAATTTAAAAATGTACAAAAAGGAATAGTTAAAGAATTACGAAAAGGACGTCAATACCATTTTGAACTTCCAATTGAAAATTAATTCAAGACAAACCTAGGAGAAACGACTAAGGATATTAAATTAGCAATTTATTCTCTTCATTCCGTAGTAGAGAAATTGAATCTTAAATCAATAAGTATTGCAAAGTCTACACATATTAACAATGTCTTATGGAAAGAAATTCTAGCCACATTAAAAATAGCATTTTTAAATTCACCAGTTAAAGTAATAATTTGTATTGGTATCACACAGTACCCTACAAAAGAGCAAAGAAATCAATTAATCGAAGAAGCTCATTCATCTGCTGTAGGTGGTCATAAAGGAGTAATGAAAACCTATAATAGAATCAGACAAAGATATTATTGGCAAAACATGAAATTAGATATACAAAAATACATACAACTTTGCTTACAATGCTAACTTAAAAAACTTGTAAGGGTTAAAACAAAAAACCCCATGGTAATTACTGATACTCCAGAAACTGCATTCGAGAAAATATCAATGGATATTGTTGGAAGATTACCAATAACTTCGTCACAAAATCAATATATACTTAAAATTCAGGATAATTTTACTAAATATTCTCTAGCCATTCCCCTCCCAAATCATCAAGCTGGAACAATAGCAGACGCTTTTGTTAAAAAATTTATTTGCATATATGGTTCTCCAAAAGCGGTATTAACAGATCAAGGAGCAGATTTTCTTAGCAATTTAATGAGAAAAATGGCAAAGAGATTTCGCATACGTCAGTTTAAAATTACTGCTTGACATCCTCAATCAAATGGATCCTTGGAAAGATCTCATCACGTTCTTATAGAATATCTTAAACAATTTATTGAAAATAATGCAGAATGGGACGATTGGATTGAATTAGCAATGTTTTCATATAATACAAGCGTTCATGAAGGAACGGAATGTACAACTTATTAATTAGTTTTTGGAAAATTAGCACGTCTGCCATCCAGTGACCTTCCACCAGAGCACGAAAAATTAGAAACTTACGATATGTACATGACAAAATTGATTACAAAACTACATGAAATGCGTGGAATAGCAAAACAAAATTTAATTGCATCTAAAGAAAAATCAAAGGAACATTATGATAGGAAAATTAATCCACAAAATTTTTAAATCGGAGATAATGTATTTTTATTGGAAGGAGGAGAATTAAAGAAATTTGAAAATCAATATTCAGGACCGTATGAAGACTTGAAATATTAGGAAAAGGAAACATAAAAATTTTAATTAAAAATAAACCCAAGATCGTTAATATTAATAGACTTACACTTTCCTATATAGCTCCATCAGAAACTAATCAGAAAAGAAAAAACTAAAACTGAATGAAAATTATTACAGATCACAATGGAACCTAGACATCGTCAACGTATAGATTTACTATGTGATCTAATGGTTCGTCAAGTTGATATGAAAGCGTTATGGCCATATTTATTCATGAATGGAATATTTAATTATGATGACTGCAACGTACCAAATTGGTCTCAAGATATAACGAATCCAGAAATAATTAAAGACATAATTCTAACAATTAAAACAAGAGGACCTTATGCGTATTATGATTTACTTAGAAGTTTACGACAATCTGATCAGGAATTTTTAGCCGACATTCTAGATAATGAAACTGAAACTCAAAGAAATCAACAAAAAAACTACAATTATCAGAAAATTTTTCAACCTTTTCTCATAAACAAAGTTTGATCTGTAAACCTTTTTCCTATCTAACAAATAACTCTTCTTTCAGGTCAATTACTAATAGTCTCTGTTCTCTTTTCTAGAAAACAGCCATCCAAGAAGCATTTTGTACGAAAGACATTTTATTCACTTCATAATTAAAGTCCATTATTTGTCCCAAATTTTTCACAAGTCAATTTTTATGATTACCATACAAAAAAAGAAATTGGATCATTTAACCAATATTTATTTCTAACCTTTGTAAAATTAAATTTTATTTTTTGGAGAAGATAGTTATTCACTGTTTTTCAAGGATACTCGCAAAATATTTAGTTTCCAAAGCACAATAATCGAAGAAAACTAAAATATTCATTAAAAAGTGAAATTTTATTGATAAAGAATTACTAATTATAAAAGCAAACAACAAATAAAATAAAAGATTATCTTTCTCTCTTAATAATAAAAATATTTTCAACTTTCTTCGAGATTTATGAATACTTTTCATGCACATAATTTACTCGTATTAAGAAATTTTCTCGTGTACTATGATAATTATCGATAACGAAAATTTTCGTAAAAATTTTCTCAAGATAATATATTCCCTTCTGATATGGAAATCAATGAGTTTTATGTATAGAAATCTTATCAATGATATTCTAAAGCAGAAGGTTCTCTAAAATAAAATATAAGGTATCTGTTTTGGAGTTGTAATATAAAAAATAAGGAATGTCATTAACGACTTAAGCCGAAGTTTTAATGATATAAAAAGCAAGCTTGGAACACGATTTTAAGGGCTCAAATGTTCAAATTATTAAATGTGTAAATTTCCTAGTAATATACTAATACTTATAGTGATATGTACTATAAAAAAATCAAAAACAAATAAAGAAGCTAAGCATAGTGCAGCACAAAAAAATACTTGAATGTTTACAAAATGAATATATATTTAGTGAATTAAAACAGGATGACGATGGGCAAGAAAATTTGTTTAAAGATAAATAAACAAAATTATATTATTTAAATGGACTAATATCTGCGAGCGTTGTTATCAAAGGGGACATTTTTCAATAAATTGGCATGGCCCAAAACGAAAAAAAAAATTTCAGAAGTAATTGTTGTGAAATCGAAAGTCATACTTGTAGATGATTATAAACAAAAACTCTTTAAAAAAAAGTTTTTAACTTCGAATTTTTATATATAAACTTGAAGATGCTGATTTCATCCCCATGTCCAAGTCAAAGGGGGGAGGTGTAACGTCCCGTAACGATTGAAAATGGAAATCTGAAAGTTAGAAATTTTTTTGTCTTCTTCCTCTCTCCTTTTCTCTTTTCATGAAGTTGTAATATTCAGAATCCAATTGCACTACGATATATTCTAAATAGATATTAATTATGCTTCAGTTTTGAGAAAAATGTTTGCTAATAATTTGATATTTAACTATAAGATATCGAAGCTATATGCTTATCTGCGTGCGTTCGAGCGTATCTATCGATGAATCACGTAAAAAGTATGGTCGCTGTTTATTCAAGTGATTGTTGTCAATGTATTAAATAATATAGTCGAATAGTAATATCATAATTACTTCTACACTTTTCAAAAGAACACGTCATTGAATTGTATTTGTCACTTTGAATTATATCAAATCATATTTAATGTAATCAAACTTCTTAAAAAATATGTTATAAATGTAACTTGTTTAAAATATCTATGAGCGAAAAAACAATGTATTGAGTCTTTGAATTGTATTTGTCAGTTCGAATTATATCAAATCATATTTAATCAAATTTCTCAAAAAATATGTTATAAATGGAAATTGTATAATTGTATCTATGTACGAAAAAAAATTTAAGAAAAAGGATAAAAAATATATATATTCTAAAAATGTCCAAATTATCAATTACGTAAAATTATATTGAATAACTGCGAATAGGGAAACTTTCGATTCTGGTGTACGAAAATAAAAGGTTCCAAGAAGTATATTAAATTAATTAAGAATTATTAAGAACTTGACAGAATCGATAGTTGCCTTCAAATTCTTCCGAAGTTTGAACATGGTCATTTCATCACCATGTCCAAACTAAGGGGGGAGGTGTCACGTCCTGTGACAATTATAAATGTTTATCATTAACTATGAACTGTTTAAAAATATGTAATCGATTCTTTCATATAATTTGACGTGGAACACTACAAATATGTAATATGCAATTGTCTTAATAATATTGAAAATTTTTGTCAATTGGAACATGTATTGGAACCATGTGCTGAAATGTAACGCGAGAAACAACAAGTGTCAAAAGTATTGATTACAAGGGTACATCGAGGGTAAAGGAATGCGAGGAATGTCTCACGAATATTTAATCAATAAAATAAAGGACGACTTCACCCCCTATGAAGCTAGGAGGCATTGAACTTTTTAATAAGACTGACCCATACAAAGGGGTTTCATTTCTTAGAAAGGAGCAAATTTTAGACGGATATCGATCCAATTTCTTGAGGAACGCCATTCCTTATGGGTATAAATATACCCCCAATTCACCAAAAGTCAGTCAGTCTTCGAGTAGTCTTTGATCAGTCTTCAAGTATCCTTCGTTCAGTCTTTGTTCAATATTCTTCAAACACGTATTCTCCAGTTCATACAGTTTTCCGTCGACTCCGCGGATTCTAGTGAGGTTGATGAAGTGAACCTACAGTGCAGTTGCCATTGAATGCGCAACTCCGTTGAGAGTTATCCCTCAGAGCCCCGAGGGAAGGAGGTCGAAGGAGCTCTTTTTAACCAAGGAATATATCTTCATAAAGGTCAGAAGTATTCAAGTACCCTTCTTTACCCCTGTAATTATTATTTCAATTGACGTTTCTTGAATTTAACTTAATAAATAATATTGTGTATCTTTCTTGTTTTTCTTTATTGTTGGTTATCCCTGACCCAGTTTCGGTTTAAGGATCTTTCTGATCTTTTTACCGATCTAAAACGGGGAATAAATTAAAATAATAGTATAGGTAGGTACCAGGACGTTATTCTAGGACGTTACACTAGCAACAACGATAGAAAAAGAATTCCACAGAAAAATCATAGAAAAATGGGGAACACCAAGAATCCTGTCTACGGATAACGGTAAGGAGTTCGTAAACAGAATCATGGCAAAACTGACACAAAATTTCGGAATACGACATTCAAAAACACCACGATACCACCCACAATAAAACCCGACGGAAAGGTGCAACAGATCAATAAAAACGCCAATAAAATCATACTCAGAAAAAGATCACAAGGAATGGGATAAAAATTTAGATGACCTAAAATTCGTGTTAAATACGAGTAAACACGCTTCAACAGTTTTCACACCAGCATTTCTAAACTTTGGAAGGGAATAAGAACCAATTCAAACGTTAAACAAAGATTTAATAAACATAGAGAAAATAGAATCACAAGAAGTAGGGAAGTGGGTAGAGAGACTAAACAGGTTGAAAATAGTAGAAGACGAAGTACAGAAAAATTTAGAATTAGCAAATGAAAGACAAGCAAAATATTATAACGTAAGACGTAGACCAATTAGCTACGAGATTGGGGAACAGGTACTAAGAAGCGAAAAGACGATTTTAAATAAAGCAGATAATACAGCAAAAAAGTTAAACAAAAAAATTCTAAGGTCCATTTTTCATAAAAACAAAAATTTCACCAACAATTCATGAAATAAAAAACAAAAAGGGTAAGTCACTTAGCAATTGGAATGTAAAAGATATTCAAAAATATACAGCAAAAAAGTCAATAAACAAATAATACATACACATAGAATAGTAAGTTGACAAAAGCCGATACAGAGACACAACAGAAATAACTTTGTTGACAAGGTATGGAGCAGCAGCCGAAACTTTAATGTGGGCACTGCTACAGGGATATAAAGGGTTCTCCAATCGGGACGTAACAATTTCGTATCTTTATATGAACGCACCCTTGAACTTTTTTAATGAACTGTCAATGTCAAAACGTTAGTTAAAGTCAACATTTCCATCACGGCAAAGTTCACGAACCAGCAACGTTTGGAAATTATTAAAAATTACTACCGAAATTCTGAGTCGGTGGTCGCAACTTTAAGAGTGCTTACTCCAATTTTCGGCCGTAATAATCATCCCACCCGACAGGCTGTGCGTGCTAAAGTGGATAATTTTGAGACCAAATTTACACTATTGGACGTTCCGGTACCAAAAAGACGTCGTATTGCTCGAAGCGAAGAAATAATCGCAGCTGTAAGTGCATCGATTCAAAATGAGCCAAATCAGTCGATTCCACGTCGTTCTTAAGAATTGGGCATCGCTCAAACGACACTGTGGCGTATTATGCGAAAAGATCTTGACCCACATGCTTTCATGATTAAATTGACTCAAGAACTCAAGCCACTTGATCATTTGAAATGCCGAACAATCGATTTATTGAAAGGCAAATTCGGTGACCGTGTTATCTTGAGAAATGGTCCGGACGAATGGCCACCTTGTTCATGCCATCTAACGCCATTGGATTTCTTTGTATGGGGCCATATCAAGTCACTGGTCTATGCCAACAAGTCAGCAACTTTAGACAACCTCAAAGACAACATCCAACGCGAAATCGCCAACGTTCCGATCGAAACGTGTGCCAGAGTGGTGGAAAATTGGGTCCAAAAAATCGACCGCTGTACAAGGGCTCGTGGTTCATTCATTCACTTCATTCATGAAGTGTAATGCTTGCACTACACCCGCAGTTAATTCGAACTCAATATCTCAAATATTTCTGTGCTTTATTCACAGATAAAACTACTGTTAGAAAACGATACGTTTTATTTTATTTTCATTTTATTTACCAATTAAATAGACATAACTTTCTTGAAAATAAGTTTCTTAATTTTCGTTTTTATTTCCTTTATGAAGGGTTTTCCAATAGGGACATAACAATTTTATCTATGAATAAAACACAGAAATATTTGAGATATTGAGTTCAAATTTATTGTGGGTTTAGTGCAAGCATTACATTCTATGAATGAAGTTCGATATTGGTCACATGACCCCCACGAGCCCGTTTACAGCGGTCGATTCTTTGGACTCAATTTTCCACCACTCGGGCACACGTTTCGACTGGAACGTTGGCAATTTCGCGTTGGATGTTGTCTTTGAGGTTGTGGCGTCGTAGAATTTCTACGACTCACAACGCCACCTGCGCGGCCATGTTCGTTATAGTTATATTTTATTACAATTGGCGAAGAGCTTCGAGACATATAAATAGATAATTTTCTTTTTATTTCACTGCCGGAGAGACAACAATGGAGAGAGAGCAGCCAACGTGGGACACAACCGATACGCCACCTTCTACCAGCCACGTTGGACCCACCAGTCACGCCATCTCCGGTAAGCTCAGTAGTAAGGATCCATTCCCATTGGTCGGGATTAGCAATGACCGCCGTTCAGCGATGGCATGGAAAACCCATTACCACTTGTTTACCAAGATTTAATGTACAGGCAGGCGCGTTAGTTTTGCCATTAGTTAAATAGAGACAGAACCATGGTTAGAAATAGAGGACACCATCCAGAGTTGCGTTAGAGTGCGGAACCAAAGCTAGTAGCATTGTCTGAGACTCCCAGCCAATCACAGGTGAGGACAAGAGCAATAATTCGCATGGCGATCCAACCGACCAATGGGAAAAGATATAAGAAGCTACAACGGACCGTCAACTACAGCGCACCCACATTATCAATGGAGATGCGGCATAAGGTTGCGGCGTGAACAAGTCCGGCTGGTAGAGACGAGGTATGGTTCATTTTCCTGGCAGAGAGAGAACCACTTGAGGAGCACTACGACTTGTACTTCTTCTGTCAGACTTGCGTCGTGTTGAGTGGAGCGACTGTTAAAAGGAAAAAATTAATATTGTGAAAGAGAAACAAACCAATAACAGGATTATTGTCGACGTTGTACAATTGATCAGGACGATCTGAAACCACCATTTGTGTATAGATTTGATTGTAAAATTGAAGGAATATGGTTGTGAGAGTAGACGAAGAACGGTTGAGTCGAGGTAAGAGTTTCTTGTAAAAAGTTGGTTCGCTCGGGGTGTTTTTTTTTTTTTTTCTTGTTAGTTACAAAACTAGTCGCGTGGCCGGTTAGTTCGGTAGCAATGGAGTGGGGAGAACTTTTGTAACGGGCGATGAATTGGCGTGGCGTGGTATGTTACGGTTGTGTGTCTCCCAAGATTGATTGACGGCGTAGTGTGGCCCGAGGCCAGTTATATATAATACGTTGTAGTAAATAGTGGATGAAAATAAATTGTGAATAGTTTTTCTTATTAGTGTATTAGGATTTCTGTGATGGGTGATGGTATAGTTTAGCGTGGTGTTTTCGGGTCGTAAGTCTCGGGGGACATATTTGTCGTCATAGCGTAGCCCGAGACCGGTTGTTTAAATTAAAATATAATTGTGAGTGTTTGCGGATAGATTGCCTTAATTTAGCAACCCACTTAGATTAAGTGTAGACTGTCACGTGACTTATCGGCCGTGTCTAATTTGTGCGGATAGGGCAAGGCTGTAGGAGTAGCGTAGGTTAGTTAGGTTAAGTTAATATCACGAATATTGTAGAGGATTAGTTGGCGTCGCGCATCGTGTCCACCTGTAGGCGGTCACGTGACTTGGCGGCCGTGTCTAATTTGTACGGATAGGGCAAGACTGTAAGATTAGCGTAGGTCAGTTAGGTTATGGTGTTATTACGTATGTTGTAGAGGATTAGTCGGCGTCGCGTGCCATGTCCATGTATAGGTGGCTACAATCTTAGGTTAAGTAATAGATTGTATGAACATTATTTTTTTAAATAAACGTCCTTTTATTCTTTATTTAATTGTGCTGTCGCTTTGATTGGATTTTCCCCGCTGCATATTGATTTTTAAGGACACCTACGAACCCCGCGCTCTACCTGTGACCCTAGTAAGAAAGAGAGAGGGGGGGGGGGGCTGAGCTAGGCCTGCTTCGCGTATGTACCGGTATTGCGTGTGTTCTCCGCGAGTATGACTCGAACTAATCTTTTGGAAAATTACTGGGTTTCTTTTTTTGATGTTTAGTGTGACCTAATCTTGTGGCTCCGCGTTGCGTTGTGCCCGGGGACAAGATAACGTGGTTGTTGTTGATTATAGGGTTTTCCTTATAAAAATTTCTTTGTGATCGGTTCATGAATGACCCAAGAAAGGTCTGACGCCCGCATAGTTAATTCGTTTACTTCGAACTAAGAGCACACACGATACCGAAGGGTGAGTTGCCTGGAGATAGTAAAATTGCAACGTCACAAGGTTGTCTAAAGTTGCTGACTTGTTGGCATAGACCAGTGACTTGATATGGCCCCATAAAAAGAAATCCAATGGCGTTAGATGGCATGAACAAGGCGGCCTTTCGACCGGACCATTTCTCAAGATAACACGTTCACCGAATTCGCCTTTCAATAAATCGATTGTTCGGCATTTCAAATGATAAAGTAGCTTGAGTTCTTGAGTCAATTTAATCTTGAAAGCATGTGGGTCAAGATCTTTTCGCATAATACGCCACAGTGTCGTTTGAGCTATGCCCAATTCTTGAGAACGACGTGGAATCGACTGCTTTGGCTCATTTCGAATCAATGCACTTAGGGCTGCGATTATTTCTTCGCTTCGAGCAATACGACGTCTTTTTGGTACCGGAACGTCCAATAGTGTAAATTTGATGTCAAAATTATCCACTATAGCACGCACAGCCTGTCGGGTGGGATGATTATTACGGCCGAAAATTGGAGTAAGTGCTCTTAAAGTTGCGACCACCGACTCATAATTTCGGTAGCAATGTTTAATAATTTCCAAACGCTGCTGGTTCGTGAACTTTGCCATCATGAAAATGTTGACTTTAACTAACGTTTTGACATTGACAGTTCATTACAAAAGTTCAAGGGTGCGTTCATATAAAGATACGAAATTGTTATGTCCCGATTGGAAAACCCTTTATATCACTGTCTGAGTCGATTCGTCTGATTCTGTGTCGCTGTCGCTGTCCGTCTTTGTATCCCTGTCTGTGTCCTCTTCTTTCTCGTCTTCTTCTAATTCTTTTCGTGCTTTTCTTAATTCTTTTACCCTTTTTTCACGTTTTTTCTTCTATTTCAGTTACTTCTTCTTTCGCGTTATTCCTTCGTTCCATATTCTTCTTTCCTTTTCTGCTTTTTTATTTTTTATTTTTTGAAACATCATTTTCTCTTTTTTCTCTCTTTGTCTTTCTTCCTCCCAGGCTCTCCTTTCCTGCTCTTGTTTTTCTTCGCATCTTCTGAGTTCTTTTCTTTGTTTCTTCCATTCTCTTTCGTTTTTTTTCGTTCTCTTTTCTTGTCTTCTTCTTCTATTTCATTGATATATATCCTTTGCAATTTTTATTTTTTTTACTTTAAGAAGTCTTCTTCTTGCTTGCTTCTTTCATCTAGTTCTTGTCTTTCCTCGTAGTAACTTCTTATTCCCCATTTCTTTCTCGTTTCATTTATTATCTCCAAGATTTCTTGTCTCATTGTTTTTCTCTTCTTGTCCTTGGGTTTTTGTCATTCCTGTTTCTCTTTTCCCTCTCTTTTTATCCTTTTGAATTTGTCTTTTAGTTCTATTTCCTTCCTTGCTGACTTTTCTTTGTATTTCTTTCTTCCCCTTTTTTTTTCTTCCAACGTCCCTGGGGTTAGCGGGGCCTGGTGAAGATCCAGTAGTTTTGGGCACCTGTGCTTCAGGGATACTGTGACTGTAATCTCCCTGTAGCAGTGCCCACATTAAAGTTTCGGCTGCTGCTCCATACCTTGTCAACAAAGTTATTTCTGTTGTGTCTTTTTATAGGTTTTTGTCAACTTACTATTCCATGTGTATGTTTTATTTCTTTATTCAGTTTTTTGCTGTATATTTTTGAATACCTTTTACATTCCAATTGCGAAGTGACTTACCCTTTTTGTTTTTTAGTTCATATATTGTTGGTGAAATTTTTGTTTTGATGAAAAATGGACCATCGATATTTTCGTTTAACTTTTTTGCTATATTATCTGCTTTATTTGAAATCATCTTTTCGTATCTTAAAACCTGTTCCCCAATCTTGTAGCTAATTGGTCTAAGCCTTATGTTATAATATTTTGCTTGTCTTTCATTTGCTAATTCTACATTTTTCTGTACGTCGTCTCTTACTATTTTCAACCTGTTTAGTCTCTCTACCCACTTCCCTACTTCTTGTGATTCTATTTACTCTATGTTTATTATATCTTTGTTTAACGTTTGAATTGGTTCTTATTCCCTTCCAAAGTTTAGAAATGCTGGTGTGAAACCTGTTGACGCGTGTTTACTCGTATTTAACGCGAATTTTAGGTCGTCTAAATTTTTATCCCATTCCTTGTGATCTTTTTTTAAGTATGCTTTTATTGGCGTTTTTATTGATCTGTTGCACCTTTCTGTCGGGTTTGATTGTGGGTGGTATCGTGGTGTTTTCGAATGTCGTATTCCGAAATATTGTGTCAGTTTTGCCATGATTCTGTTTACGAACTCCTTACCGTTATCCGTGGACAGGATTCATGATGTTCCCCATTTTGCTATGATTTTTCTGTGGAATTCTTTTTCAATCGTTGTTTCTAGTTTGTTCTTTACCGGGATTATTTATATCTCGGTAGTGGTCCTCCTATATCTGCTGCCACTACTGTCCATGGTTCTTCAATTATTCTTTTTCCTAATAGCCCCACTTGGTTGTGAACTTTAGGTTTAAGTCTTTGGCATGTGTCGCATTCTTTTACGTATTTTAATGTTTCGAAATACATTCCTGTTCAAAAATAGTTCTCTGCGATTCTTGCGTATGTTTTTTCCATTGCCAAGTGTCCTGCCTGTTTACTATCGTGGTTTTCTCTCAACACTTGCTCTCTTAATTCCGTCGGCATTGGTAACTTCCATGGATTGCTATCTAGGTCTAGACTTGATTTCAACGGGTCTGGTCTGATAAAATATAGCTGGTTATCTCTTATTCGCGGGTTTGTGTTTTCTGCTGGTTTTTTCATTACTTGCATTAGTTTGTGTTTATACCATTCGTCGTTGATTTTTTTGCTTTCCTCTTTTTCTTTTCCCTTTGCCATTGATAACGTACTTGCTACAGAATCTAACTTTTTGCTTGTTCTTGATAAAGCGTCTGGTGCGTAATTCAAGGAGCCTTTCCTGTATATGATTTCGTAGTCGTATTCTAGTAACTCTAGTGCCTATCTTGCCAACCGTCCAGTTTGGTTTTTCAAATTATGTAATCATTTTAAGGCAATATGGTCTGTTATCACTTTAAAGGTATATCCTTCTAAGTAAGGCCTGAATTTACGTATTGTTCATTCTACTGCTAGGCACTCTTTTTCTAAAGTTGAATATTTTCTCTCTGCTTCGCTGAAGCTTCTAGTTGCGAATGCTATCATGTGGTTATTGTTATCTATGTTTCGAGTTAACACGGCTCCTAATTCCGTGTCACTTATGTTACGTTCTAGGGATATCACACAAATATTTAATTTAAAAATTTTAAGCCTGAGCTTTCGCTCAATAGCTTGGGACACTTTAAAAAAGCTCCTTCACCCAGGGGAAATTATTTGTGAATTGAAAGGAATGGTTTTCCTAGTACTCTATATAAGTCAATAATACAGGTTTTGAGATGCCTATATGTGTAACTTGCGCGTTTAAGTGTGTGCGTCTATAAGTCAATAATACAGGTTTTGAGATGTCTATATGTGTAACTTACTCGCTTAAGTGTGTGCGTCTGCATAATTCAATAATACAGGTTTTGAGATGCCTATATATGTGACTTACGCGGTTGATTGTGTACGTTTTACGCTAATATACCAGGTTTTGAGTTTCCTAGGTATACAACTCACGCAGTACAATTGGCGTTATAGTTGATGTAATAAGTTTTGAGATGTTTATATATATATAACTTACGCTTTTTTCCTTGCTTGAGAAGGCAAGAAAAAGAGTTTTGTCGTATAGTTCTCCTTGTTGATAGCTGGATAACGGCACAATCCTGGCTGAAGTTAAGTAGTGCTAGTCAAGTAGTACAGGAAGCGTATCAGACAAATCCAATTTGCTTTGCTAAACACTGGTTAAGTTCGTTTTCCATAGATTTAACTCTCAGAAGTCGACTTGATACGAGGATAGACGTATTTAACGGCACTTATTAATTCACGACCACCGGACTTGCAACATTTAAGGACCAGGGATTATATTTATCAAGTACAGAGGTAATCCTTGTATAAGATACCGATTTACGAATATCAAAGGTTCATTTCGTGTCACCAACAGTATGACTTGCGGACGGAGTGACTACCGACGTTAAGATCTTGAAAACTGAACAGCTACTAGCGAAAAGACAACCTCCAGAGGTAAATCTGGGGTTTATTTATTATTGATTATTCCTATAGTGGGAGAGCATTCATATTTTCGTGGATCGGCACGTCCCTTGCTACTCGATGGATCGGCACGCGTCTGGCAGCAGTGTCATTGACCATACTTGCTGACAATCGCGTAAATGCATAAACTCGCGGCGCGTTTCCACACTGGTCATACTGTCAGGATTAAAGTCCATTTATGCTCAATGCTGTACATCTTCCTCTCGTCTTTTCAGCTATGTTACATAATATGTATTTGTTGACAGGTCGGTGCAATTCTACTAAGTTATAATTGCACTGACTCATCTATTATTTTATACATTAGTTTTCAATCTTATCCTTATAGTATTTATGTAATACATGCTTTCTACATTTTGGGATATTATTTACGTTATCTTGCGGATCCTCAATAATGTGATTGATGTTATTGATTGATTATCCATTATTGGTTATCGCTGATTACTATGTACTAGTGTTTGCTTATTATTATTACTTATTTAACGACTGATGTTAACAATAATGAATATTATTGTTATTTCTTTCGTTTAATAATTATTAATGTTTATTTATCTGATTTCCTACATTACCGACAGTAAGGCAGTTTTCTTGTTTTATACAACTCGACTACCTTGTCGGTCTCGGGTAATTCATGACAGGTGTTTCCTACTATTCGTGTTGCAATGAGGAGACATGCATTAGTTATATCGCTGAGAGTTTACTGGGTTGCCTAGATACAGGCGAAAGGAATGAAAATGTTAAAATATCAGGGATGTAACAGTTCTTCCTCCTTAGTATAATCATCGTCCTCGATGTTAATATTATTTATTTATCTTCCCTTTTTCCTTTTTAGATATAAATTAATTAATTTAATTATTTTTTTATTTCTTTTATTTTTAATTTACTTGGTTATAACAACAGGAGAGGCACCGCGCAGGTCTCGAATTCCTAGTGATATTAATTTCTGTCTCGTGCTGGATTATGTATTTCTCTTGTAATTGATCATGTGTTGTTCTATAGTGAACTTCTGATTCTCGGATTGACATAGGTGAGTATGATTTATCCTTGACTTTTAACTTATGTTCCCCTGGATTGCTGTTTTTCTTATTTTTTCTTATTTTGCATAGGTAAGTTTTAGTGTCTGCCATCGATTTTTTGTGGGGCTGGGCAGCTGCTCTTTTGTTTGAAGATGCGTTAGTTCATTAGTTCTTTCAACATCATGGCAGGTCAAGCATTTTCCTCTAGTCGTTCCCGGACGATTCCCTATTCACAATGGTACTTGAACAACGCCCATGAGGTCAACGATTTGACCATGGATCGTGGAGAACTTCGGCCTCACGGTGAGTTTTTATTTTGTTTGAGTCGTCAGTTTTTGTGATTGTTGGTGGGGTGTTCCCGTATTTAATAAGTCCTCTGGGTTGGGTCTCTTGCCATTTCTGTGCGCGATGTCCGAACCCCATGGGAGTGGTTTCAGTGCCGCGTTGATCGATGAATGCACCTCGGGCCAGTCTTTTCCTTCTGCTAACGGGTCCGATAATCAATTTTATTTAGAGAATTTTTATTTTTATTTATTTGAATCGGGTCCATCTTCTGAGGATTATTCCCGCGGCAGTTTGTCTACTCTCTCGGTAACTGAGAATCTGTCGTCTCGAAGTTCCGCGCTTGAAGATTCGGCTGGGATTCATCAATTTGTTGTTTGGCGTGTGCAAGTCTGTCAAGTTGTTCCCGTGCTTGTTTCGTTGGCAACGGAGCTCCTTGGATTGTCAGTGACGTATTCGGATTTTTGTATTGTCCATCGATTGAAGAAATCGTATAATGGGGTGTTAATCCGTGTTTCTTCTAGAAAAATTAAGGAGAGTTTTGTTGCTCAGCGTTCTATGCTCGCGTCAAGGGGTTGCTTTATTGATCTCACGTAGATTAGTGTCATGCTACTTGTTGTGTGCTTAATTTTTAATTTATGATGATTTATTCATTTTTTTTATTTTACAGATTCCTACCAGCGGGCTCCGCAGGTTCATGCTTCAGAATTGCTGAGGCAGGTATCGAACCTGGTGGATACCCTTATGCCCTGGGTATGACTGATGTGGTTTCTTATCCAGGAGCGACAGGTGGGTGAAGAGGGTCCGTCCTGGCGCATCCCTGCTTCTGCTGCAGATCCTTCTACTATGGAGGCGGCATCGGCGGATCAGATGATGCGTGAGGCGTGTAGAGAGACCTATGACCTTTGTGAGGAGCTCCATAGAATGGTATCCTGGGATATCTCACCTCTACCTGCTCAAGCGCCTCGTGGCTGTTCCCATTCAGTACCCTCGGCTTATTGTTTAGGTTAGGTTTGCTTATATTTATCCTTTCTTTTTTTTTCATGTATATTCATTATATTTTTCTTCTTGCTTTTTCTCCTCCTTTGATTAATCGGTTTTATTTTATTTTTTCAGGATACAGGGCACTGAGGAGTTTTTTTGTAGGTGTGGGCGATTTATCCGTTTGCCACACTCGAGAGACGTCACGAGATGTACCTGTGGTTCAGCTCTGGTGCCTTATGAAGGTTAGTTTTTGCTTTATTTCTTGTATTTATTTCCTGGAAATTTAAATTTTTCCTGATGACCTTTTATTGAATTTTTTGAAATTTTGTTTCAGCTCCTAGGCCAAAGGTCATATATCGTGGGCGTCCGATTCTGCGGGGTTATCGCCGGGTTCCGGCTCGTAGAGTGCCATACCTGCCGCGCGTGTAGCGTGTTTTTGTCTATATTTTTGTATATATATATAGCTTTTTTTGTGTGTATTTTAGTTTATGTAATTTTAGTTGTAATTTTATGGATTGTAATGATGTGTGTTTTGTTTATTGTGTATCTTGAGTATAAGCTTGTGTCTGAATGTTTCCCTTTTTTTTTCTATTGTACATTATATGTTTATTTTATCAATAAATTTATGTTATTTTAATTGAAATGGTTTGAGATTAGTGGAATTGGTCCTCCGATCAGTTTTATTTGCTTTATTTGTATGTAATTTCACTAATCTCAGGAATATTTTCTTGATTTTTGTTTTCCTCAAGTCCTTGTGTCATTATTAGTCCTAATTTTGTCGAAAAATTATTTTTTTATAAAGTGAAAAATTTTTATTTATACTATCTCAATTTATTTCGTTAAAAATTTTTTTTTATGTTTTATATTTATCTAATTGGAATTTGCTCGGAATTTCAGATTCAGGTCTCCTCATTGCCTATAATTAGTTACTTATAGTTATTATTTAAAACTTATGAATTAGCGCAATTTAAATATTCAATTATAATATTGGTCTAATTTTTACTCTAATTTGGTTATTCTGATCAGGAACCCGCTAGTTTAATAATAATAATTATCCTTTTTGATTTTCTGGATTTTTAACTAAAATTATTAACAATTTAAATAAATGAATGCTCGGTGCCATCCTGCTTCTTCTCTTCGCGAGTTATTTTTCTGGCGCTAGCCATTTTGTCGGGAGCGCCTTATCTCGCTGAGGTAAGTTTATCCTGCTAGACTGCATAAATGCTTTGCAGGTTAATCTAATTACGGGCGTAACTGACTAGTACTGTAGATTTCTGTCTATTTTATTTATTTTTGATGAAAATTTTTCGTCTAACTTTCCGTGTCCTCCCTCCTTAGATTTGTCAGCGTCCTCGATGACACAGGAAGGTGGTGTTTTAAGCAATTCGGATATTTCGGATTGGAAATTTAGTATTTTCTGTTTGTACTCGAATTTCAGGGATGTTTAATGGTTGTAAGCATTGTAATTCTCTTGGTGCTTCTTCTTCTCTTGGAGTTCTTTTATGGGTTTTCGAACATTTTAGGATTGAATTTTTTCCAAAATAAATCATAATTATTATTATTATGTTTATTATTGCACTAGATCCTCATATCCAGTATTTATTATGCAATTGTTTATTAAAATTTTGTTCTTCGAATTCTGTCAATTGTTCTTCTATGATTGAAAGTGATTCGTCTGTGTGGAGCCTTTTCCAATTCCCTATGTGGGATTTTCCCCACGTAAAGGTTTTATTTTAGGAAGTTGTTGAATTGTGTCCAACTTTGGAAGAATTTCAGTTATGTTGAAAGTTAAATTAGGGTTGTAAATATATTCTTCTGTTTTTTTGTTAATTTGGGTTCCGGTTAGGGTAGTATGTTTCATCCTTGCAGTACATCCTGTACCTAATCGGAGTATTCCTGAATTTTTGAGGTGACCTTTTTCCAGTTTTCCTTTTACACAGTTGATACTTCCCATTGGCTCCGGATTTTTTGTGGAATAAATCCAGGCAGATAACGAAGGGATGTAGTTCCAATACATTTCTTCTTCTACCTTCATTCTGATGTCACGAAGGTGAATAGTATCCTTTGATGGTTTTATTAACATCAAACATTCGCATGAGGTAGTTGTGGAAGCTTCATGCTTGGGCTGGGTGTTTTCGCAGATGGTGTTGTAAAGGGTTTTTTGACAATTATCACAGTATTCTTTGCTTACGAGAATGAATTTTCTTTCCTCATTTGCCAGGGCAATATACGGAGTTTTTGCTATAATATAAATAGATTCTGTTGCATTCAGAGATATTTGTTGATACACTGGATGTGCATAAATTTCGTAAAGTTGGTACCGTGCCTTATCTAGTAAGGGTATGTCGATGGCGATGAGCAGTCTTCCAGAGCTGATTCTAACATCTGTTTTTCCTAATTTTGATAATTCTTCTGCTCGAACATGTGAAGTGGGTATTGGTAATTCATATTCACTTAGTTTAAAATGTATTTCGGTAATAATTTCTTGCAGTTGTTCTTTAGTGAGAAGGAGTGGATGTAACCTTTTTTCTCGTGCTGTTTCTATTATTTTTATAAATTGTTTTAAACTTTCGGTTGAGTGATTAAGTTTTATATCGATATGGTCAGCCCATTGTCTTATTCTTTAGAAATATATGATGTTACTCCAGTATTGATTATGTTATTCTATGTTTTTGATGGTCTCGTTTAGTTGTTGTTGTATGTTGGCGATCTCTTGCGATTTTTGATTCAATTCTAGGTAAATGTTGTTGAGTTCTGATTTAACAACGTGGGTCTGCTTCCTTAGAATTTTGCTAAGGTTATTTTGTCTGCCATGTAGTTCGTTGATAGCGTTATCATATTCTTCTGCATCGTCGGAAGTCATCACTGCTATCACTGGTCCAATAATTGATCCGATAAAGCCTAATAGGGGTGCTCTTCTTTTCTGCATACTTGGGGGTGGGTTCTCTACTTCTGGTGTATCTTGCTTTATTTCTGTTAACATATTGTTTAATTCTTCGTAATTTTTTTCGATTTGTTTGACTTTTCCATTCAACAGATCTACGCTAACTTTACTTCTGCAGTCTTATTCTAGGGATTGGTCCAAATATGTTGAATATACGTTGTTTATATCGATTGATATGTTTTTGGATTGGAGGTGAGCTTGCAGGTGCTGTGGATCCATATGCACGACAATCCTCCAATATGTACTGGTAATACGCAAGGGCTCAACTTCGGCATAAAATAATCCAGGGTTGTTTCTCAATGGTTGAATTTCATATTGTGTTGGGGTGACTGGGGTTGCAAAGATAATGACGCTCAAGATCCAGGTCCATTTTGCTCGGCCTTGGGTGAGGTGTTGTTGGTCCATTCTGCTACTAGATGATGCTGTGTATCAGAAAATATATATAAGTACTTTTGAAGATAGGTTTTATTTAATCTTATCCCTTTATTCTGTTAAATTATTGTATCGCTGAATTGGGGTTTTGGATCTATCAAAATTAAATTTTATGATCTCAGTACAGTTTATTTTGATTATTTTGAGTATACTACATGGTCTATAATTATTATTATAATTGATACATATATATGCCTCTGCTGGAAAATACTAAAATGTTTTCGTACTTCATTTATTTTGTCAAAAAAATTTTTCTATTCTTTTCCTGAAAAAGTTTCAATTAAACAAAAGTATGCTTGATGTGGTATAGTATATGTACATGATTTTGCGTGAAATTACTCTGTGTGTTTGGAAATTATAAGCATGGAACTAGAATAAATAGCAGCAGATATTGATTTATCTCAAATTTTCTACATGATTGCTATGCAAAGTTTTTATTTAGACAAATTATATTTAGACATTTTTCGTTGGAAGATACTTATCATTAGGTAATTGCCTTTTATTCATTTAAAACGAACAATAAAATTTATATATAAACCGTTCGAGTGAGTTAAGCCATAGTGTTACCTGAGAGCGACCATGTTAGCCGGATTATGATCTCACTATTAACCAATACCACGTCGCTCCTGACCAGTGTTCCACTGGATTGCGATCCATGATTTTACAAGACTGTACGGTTCTAGAATATCTTGCTTGTCGTATCTTTCAGGTAAGACAAAAAGTTCACTAGCCATTGACATGTAAAGATGGTCAGGTATTGGTGTGTTTGTTTGGATAGCAGATCCAGACATCGTCCTGGCGGGAGTGTTCGACTGATGTACTTTCGTCAGACCAATTCTTTTTATTGGGCTTAGATTTCCGTCCAGAATTTCAGATGTATTGTTTTTTCGTTTTCTTGAATTTGATATCAACTCTGATTTATCTTACGAAATTTCTTCTTTCAATAAGCTAATGGGAGTTCCCAGAGACTGGTAGGATGATCGTTTTTGTAACTCTGCTCCAGTCACACCGACTTCCTTTTCTCTATTCTCTCCTTTTTCGATTTTACTATTGGTTAATATTGTAACTTTAGGAATGCTGTTCTTTACTATTTTCGATTCCTGAATGTTCAACGACGATCCTTCTTCCTGCCTTATCTCTTGTCTCAGGAGATTTCTACGTTGCATTAGGATTTTAACACTTATTCGAGATTCCTTTTCTTCCGTTTTGGCTGATGTATTACCATATATTTTGTTTCTGAAGTTTGGATAGTGATTAGTTTTATGATCAAATAAATGGTCTTCATTAGACTGAGACAATGGCATGTATGAGAAGGGATTGTATTCTGTGTGAGGAGTACACTGATACTGAGAGTCGAAAGCGCTTGTATTCGTTTGAATTTGAATGTGTTGGGTTGCGTTTGATGTGGGGTTTGTAGCATCCTGTCCATTGTGCGATGGTGTAACTTGTGCTCGTGGACTACGGCTTCTGTCCCTTAAATCAAAATTATCTTGCTGCTGCAAAATTTGACTATTGGTTTGATGTTTCGTTTCATAGTCAAGGGCATATTTTAAGCCTATTTCTAACGTATTCGGATATTGAGATTCTACAAAAGCTGACATTCTGTCGGGCAAACCGCGAATAAATGCTTCCAAAGCGCAATCAGTGAGACGCAGACAATGTGAGTTAGCGTTCACATATTTGTCCTCGAGAACCGCCTGTGCTCCTAATCTTAATGATGTTATGCGGTCGTAAAAGTCGCTTACATTTTCACCGCGAGAAAGTCGAATAGTAGCCATTTCGCTCATATACCACGAGCATGCCTTACGAGGAGCGTACCGTTGCTTTAAGTGATGACTAAGTTCTTTGAGGCTTGAAAAGGTTCTTCCATATATACTGCTTCTTGCAATACCCTTTAAACGTGACAATACTGCCGTGACATCGTTTTTCACATTCAGCTGGTATTACTAACGCGCCGTTCATGACATCTTCAATAAAATCTCTAACAGGCATATTTTCACCGTCAAATACCGGAACGTTTATAATGCCTTGCTGTATAGAAAAACATTCTATCATCGATCTTATCATGGATTCATCAAGGGTGTGGGTAAAATTGCTGATAACCTCTTGAGCCTGATTGTCATCTGTTCTAAAATTACCTCTAGACTGTGACATTTTTCCTGCTGTTCTTGTGGTAAAATAACTTGATTCGCTTAGTTATGTTGACATGTGTGCTAGTTGATAATAATAATTTTTGACTTGAAATTATGTTTGACTAAATTTTGAATATAATTTAGCATATTATTTCAGCTGACGTGGGTATTCTTGAATTTTACCAAATGTTTCCTTTATCTGTGCACAATAAAATTATAACTGCCTGAATCAGCAGTTCTATGTTGTTTTGTAAGCCAAAATGACTTAATTACATTAGTCCGAAAATATTTAATTATTCAAGGTTTAAATTTTATATTTGTTTGATAAGTATAACAATTAATTAAAAATTTTAATTTGCTTTTGCTAAAGAATTCTGCTGTAATTTTAACGCACTGTCGATTTTAGCCGCGATGTATGCAGGTACTCTAGGTTCTTAGCCTTGAATGCTATTATTTCAGTGATGCAACGGGGGTCAGGTCAGACGTATTTAATATTCTCCTGAGTGAATCTTATGTTTGTTAATTTAGTAGTTATTTAAGAGCATTAACAAAAGTCATTTTCAGTGATACGAGAGTGGACAAGTTAGATTAAGTGAAAATGCTTGGAAAATTCTTGCAATTACAAAATTTGAATATTGCTAATACGTAACAAGATTTTTTATTGTTACAGAATTTTAGTGATGTAAGATTGTGCAAACTAGACTCAAGCACAATTTTTAACAATCTTTACATTCAAAAATATTTTGTTAGTTGATTAAGTCGAAAATTTCACTTTATAAAAAATACAATACAAGCACTTCAAATTTTGCCTTACCCAATGATCGCAATCACTGGTGACCGTTCAACGTATCTAAAAAGGACTTATACTCTCGAGGGCTGTTTGTTGTTTGTATTAAACTCAATCTGAAACTTAGTTAAGAATTTGTGAATGGAAATAACATTTTTATATTTTTTAATTAAGTAAATTTAATTTTCTTTAAAATTTTTAGGTTAAAATGTTAACTGTTTGACTTATTTTCTTATTTGATTCTAATTTGTTTTACAAATTTTGATAGAAATTTTATTTATTTCGTTTTCATTTGATGTATTTTTATTTATTTTATTAGATATAAATAATTTCAGGTATGCAAGATTAGGCAAACAAAATCTTGACTAATTGTAGCAATTATAGAAGTTATTTAGTTGGATATAAATTATTGACAATTATTAGATTGAGAAATGCAAAAGTAGACAAGCATAACTCAAGCACAAATTCCTGAATAATTTTCGCATTTACAAAAACTACAATATGTCGATTATTTAATTATTCATCGAATACAATTGAGAATTTTTAGTGATGCAAGATGGGACAAACCAGACTCAAGGACAACACTTTGGACAATTTTATGCAATCACAAATATTCTACCAATTGTTCAAGTTAGAATGAAAGTTATAAACAATACTTGACATACACTGCGAACTTTGCCTTGCCCAAATGATCGTGATCAATGGTGACCATTCAACGAATCTAAGAAGGACTTATACTCTCGAGTGTATTCTTCGTTCTTTTTAAAACTTAGTTAGTAACTTATTTTATTTAAATATTTATTCCAAAATGATTTAATTTTGAAAAGCGGGAATAATTTTTTATTTATTCCGACTATTTAGAAAATTTTAAAATTCAACAATTTTAAATTTATTTATTTTAAATAATTTATCAATAATTTAGAAAATTTTCCGAAGTGTAAAGCTTAATAGTTATGTAGCAATCTAAATTTTTCCGAAATGATTGTACATATAATTTTGTCGCTTCAAATTATAAATTTAGAATTTATTATTAATTGTGACAAAAATAGTGACGATCCACCGTTGCCACCAAATCAGCTGTTACGTCCCGAGCTAAGGCGACGGTAGGTTGGGAAATCAGGAAAAGGGAGGAAAGTTTGCTGATTAAATCAGAGTGGTGAATTCTGATTATTTATATTTTTGTGGGATCGTGGTCACTAGTCAAACCTATGCGGCTCGAGTTGTTCACAGTAATAACAAATTTGATTTTATTACGGTATTCAAGCTTTATTAATCAAAAGATAGGTATACAATAAGTTTTAAGATGCTTATGTGTATGACTTATACTACTTCTCAAGATGAGAAGGCAATGTTAAGAGTTTTATGCGTTTATCAGTCAATAATACAGGTTTCGAGGTGCCTATATATGTAACTTGTAACATCCCTACTTTCCCCCTGGTTGCTAGACACTTCAGTCAGCCAGGGTTCGGCAGGAGTGGGGGAGCAGGGAAAGAAATAATCGTTGAAACGGTCGAGTACAATTTAAATGATAGTTTATTAACTGAAGACAAATAGAAAGTAATACAAGAAGATAGATAACATAAGAGGTAGATTTAAGACGGAATGTGTGCGTGTTTGTGTGAGTGTGAGTGGATATAAATATAAATCGTTGTGTGCCGGTGTCCATGTAAAAGAGTTTACGTGTGCGCGCGTGTGTGTGTGTGTGTGTGTGTGTGTGTGTGCGTGAGAGCGAGCATGTGACTGCCAGAATGCGTGAGGATGAAAAAGCGGAATGCGTGGAGCGGAGATGGACTTGTGTGAGGAATCAAAGCGGGTGCTGGCCTATCGGTTTCGTGATTCTAGAATACAAATGTAGAGAAGGTCATTTATTGTTCGCGCTGCGACATACAAATGGTCCGGAACACGGGCTTCCGGGAAGCACTCATAACCGCCCCTGTCCCCTCTCCATCGAGTACGTATCGTTCGTGCGATCGGGTCGGTGTCGTCTTAGGGCAGGTTTCTCCCAGCGGTATCTGGATCCGCGTCCTGCCTTCAGAACCCCGGCCATGGTGGTATCCAGGGGGCCGGGGTTTCGGGTCTGTCGGTCGGTAAGTTATTAAAAGAAGGGGAGAGGAGGCGGTGTCGCGGGATTGGTTGAGCCCAGTGCTGGTTTCGGCGTGCATTCGGTCGGTTCAGGTCGAGTTCCAGTCTGTAGAACATACGTGAAGCGTGGTTCAAGTTCGCGTAAAACGTCCGGGTCAAGTGCGGGTCAGGTTCGCGTAAAACGTTCAAGTCAATCTCAGGTCAAGTCTGGTTCAAGTTCTCGCAAAAATGTCCGGGTCAAGTGCGGGTCAAGTTCGGGTCGGGGTGTGACGTCCTCACCTAGGGATGGCGGGGCGAAGGTCAGTCAATTGCGCCCGAAGCTGATTCCCGGCCCATGTCAAAAGCCGACCATGGGGGAACCCATTCGTCGGTGTTCGACACGGCATCCTCTGGGGATTAGTCCGATCGGGGGTGTGACGTCCTCACCCAGGGATTTCGGGGCCAGGGTCAATCAGGTGCGCCTGAAGCTGATTCACGGCCCATGTCAAAAGCCGACCATGGGGGAACCCGTCCGTCGGTGTTCGACACGGCATCCTCTGGGGATTAGTCCGGTCGGGATGTGACGTCCTCACCCAGGGATGTCGGGGCCAAGGTCAGTCAATTGCGCCCGAAGCTGATTCCCGGCCCATGTCGAAAGCCAACCATGAGGGAACCCATTCGTCGGTGTTCGACACGGCATCCTCTGGGGATTAGTCCGGTCGGGGTGTGACGTCCTCACCCAGGGATCTCGGGGCCAGGGTCAGTCAGGTGCGCCTGACGCTGATTCCCGGCCCATGTCGAAAGCCGACCATTGGAGAACCCATTCGTCGGAGTTCCACACGGCAACCTCTGGGGATTAGTCCGGTCGGGGGTTGCCATATCCTGGTGAAGCCTGAGCAGCACCTAGTCAGGAGCACCTGAAGATAGGCGCCGGCTCGCACCGAGATTCGCCTGCGCTCGGTCCAGCTCCACCAGGAAGTCGGAAGGTGCTGGAGATACCTTCCTGTGGGAGTACCCACCGGGAGAGGCATCTCCTGGCCGCTCGTCCAGTGCGACGCTCCGGTGTGACCCGGCTCGCCGCCCCGGGCGAACTGCCCCTTCTCGGCTCTCCGGCCTTCCCTTTATACCAATCCGCGCGTGGTGGGGGAAGACGGAGAGTAGTGGGGGTCGCTGCTGCGCGCGCCTGTCGGTATGCTGGTGGGGGAGAACGTGACTGATTGTAGTGCCGAGTTCAGTCCGTCACAAACTCAAGCATTAAAGAGTGTGCGCCTATATATGTAAATAATACAGGTTTTGAGATGCCTATATGTGTAACTTACGCGTTTAAGTTTGTGCGTCTATAAGTCAATAATACAGGTTTTGAGATGCCTATATGTGTAACTTACCCGTTTAAGTGTGAGCGTCTATATGTCAGTAATACAGGTTTTGAGATGCCTATATATGTGACTTCCGCGGTTGATTGCGTGGGTTTTATGCTAATATACTAGGTTTTGAGATCCCTAGGTACACAATTCACGCACTACAATTGGTGTTATAGTTAATATAATAAGTTTTGAGGTGCTTATATACATAACTTACGCTTTTTTCCTTGCTTGAGACAGCAAGGGAAAGAGTTTTGTCGTATAGTTCTCTTTGTTGATAGCTGGATAACGGCACAATCCTGGAAGTGGTGCTAGTCATGCAGTACAGGAAGCGTATCAGACAACCCAACTTGCTTGCTAAACACTGGTTAAGTTCGTTTCCCGTAGATTTAATGCTCAGAACTCGACTTAATACGACGATACACGTATTTAACGGCACTTCTTAATTCACGACCACCGGACTTGCACCACTTAAGGAACAGGGATTATATTTACCAAGTACCGAGGTAATCCTTGTATAAGATACCGATTTACGAATATCGACGTGTCAATTCATGTCACCGACAGTATGACTTGCGAACGGAGTGATTACCGACGTTAAGATCTTGAAGACTGAACAGCTACTAGCGAAAAGACAACTTCCAGAGGTAAATCTGGGGTTTATATATTATTGATTATTCTTATAGTGGGAGAGCATTCATATTTTCCTGGATCGGCACGCGTCTGGCAGCAATGTCATTGACCATACTTGCTGACAATCGCGTAAATGTATGAACTTGCGGCGTGTTCTTACATAGGTCCAACTATCGGGATCAAAGTCCATTTACGCTCAATGCGGTACATCTTTCTCTCGTCTTTTCAGCTATGTTACTTGATATGTATATGTTGACAGGTCGGTGCAATTGTATTAAGTTATAATTGCACTGACTCATCTATTATTTTATACATTAGTTTTTAATCTTATTCTTATAGTATTTATGTAATACATGTTTTCTACATTTTGGGATATTATTCACGTTATCTTGCGGATTCCCAATAATGTGATTGATGTTATGATTGACTAAATGTACAAAGATAAACTCTAAATGTATTGTATAAGAAGTTAAGTCAAATTTTACAGTAATGTTTGTTAATGTGCATGGCAACATTCTTTATTTCATATGTTTGTAAGAAAAATAAATGATTATTAATAAGAGGAGATGATACTATTTAAACTTAGGCTTTTCGCATAAGATGGTCAGATAAGTTTCTTTACGGGCATTTATAATTAAATATAATAGATTTATAATATTTAACTAGGTTTTCAAAAGTAATCGTTCTTCTTTTTCTTTTTGTAAAAAGGAATAACTTTCCCACGCGAGAAGCATTTGTTTAATCGAGTTAAAGTGCTGTGCGTCAATTGGTCCTGGGAAAGTTTATATTAGAAGGGTTGAAGAAATAAGGAAATCTGTTCTTCTTTCATTTTTATTACGAAGGAATTTCTTGAGGTGTGGGAACAGCCAGAAGTCAGAGGGAGCTAAATCAGGCGAATAAGGTGGATGCTGCAACAATTCGTACTTCAATTCGGTTATTTTAGTAATGGTTTTTTGAGCTGTGTGAGCGGGTGCATTGCCTTGATGAAAAAGGATTTTTTTCTTCTGCAAACCGGGTCTTTTTTCACGAATTTTTGCATCCAATTGATCCAAAAGGTTACAATAATATTCAGAATTTATTGTTTTGCCAGTTTGGAGATAATCCACCAACAAAATCCCTTTTGCATCCCAAAAAACTGATGCTAACACCTTCTTCGCCGATTTCTGGACACGAACTCGCTTCGGTGCCGAAGTGTCTGGTTCACACCACTCCTTAGCCTCTTGTTTTGATTCAGGATCATGATGTAAGACCCAAGTCTCATCCATAGTGATGAATCGACGCAAAAAATCCTTTTTATCCTTTCGAAAACGCTCCAAATGTTGCTCAGAAAGTCGCATTCAAACGTGTTTTTGTTCCATTGTGAGCGAATGCGGCACCCATTGTGCACAGAGCTTTCTGTAACCCAAAACTTCATGTGAAATATGACTCACACTGCCTAATGAGATGTCTAGGGCCTCTGCTAAATCTCTCTCGGTCAATCGACGATCTTCCAAAACCATATCCTGTACTTTTGCTATGAATGCTGGTGTTGGTGCACTTTTTGGACGTCCTGAGCGTGGATCGTCTTCAACGCTTTTTCGACCACGTCTAAACTCTAAAACCCATCGATGCACAGTTGGAAATGAAGGAGTGACACTTTCACCATTTTTGTATGAATTTCCGTTGCTGATAAACCTTCCAAAACAAAGAATTTTATCACTGCACGATATTCGGATTTTTCCATTGTACAAAAATACACTGACACGTCAACTTCAAATGGCTTGTAAACAAACAATGAATTGACAGAGTGGAATGACACTTTGGGTATGTTCATATGAAGGATGAAATCTTAAAAAGGCGTAGAAATTTTGGTTCTTCTACTGCTCTATAGATGTCGCTTTCAAAACTTTTTGAACAACCTAGTACATAATCCAAGTGAGTAGACAGATTATTAACTTCAGTTGACGAATGATGTTGAACACGTGGATTTCTTTCCCTCGTTTACTTGAATTATGTCATTTTTAATCCTTCTTGTGGCTGGTTTTTGCGTAGGTGGTCTTGTTGTTTTGCCCAGCTCGAACGTTTTAACTGTTGGACTTGCAGTTGGTTTTGCTAAATGGAGTAGCAAATGAGATACCGAAATCCACAAGGCACCTAATAAGTGTATGGACCATCCATAAACAGAATGTAGTGCATAACCCTGGATAATGATCTCGACGACGGCCTTGATGATGTGTATGATCATCATTATGGCGATTACTCCAGGGCTTACGGTGCCGAAAGTAAAGAAACGGGACCACATCCGATCCCATGTGCTATCGACTAATTTTTCTATTGCATCTGCGTTTAGGAGATTGAGGATGCTTCCTTCACTGTCGGTTAGTTCGTGTCCTTGCACTTCACTGGCTGCATCGTTTATGACTGTTGGTCGTTCTAGCGGAAACATGATGCGTTCCCGTAGCTTTTCTATTTCTTGTTCAGAATAGATACCGTTAGTTGCTAATTCGGGAGGATTAGTGTACTTCCAGGTTGGTTTAGTCATAGGTTTGACGACCAAAGATGCTTCGGCCTTTGTTGGAAGTGGTAAAATTTTGTACCACTGTTTTCCGACGTAGTAGTATGAAGGTAAGAGTCTATTGCAAGGAACTTCGATTCCTCTGGATTTTAAGATGCGTGTCCTTGGCGTAAGGAAAAAGGTTTTATGTGCCACCGGCGTGCAAACTCGTTTTTTCGCTACAGTTAACAGTAGTGCGATGTAGTATATTGCGCTACAGAGGAATGAAATGTAAAAATTGAACTGCGCATGCGCCTAAAGCCATGCGACGGAGCACAATCTTCTTCTTATTCTTCTTCTTCTTCATACAGCGTTAGCACCTTACTAGCAAAGCCTTGTACATTTGAACTGCGCATGCGTCTTTGAAAATCCATTACTACTACACAAGATCGATAAAATCAAAATGTCCCGGACTAGTCGTGACATATCAAGTGTAATGACTAGCGCCGCAAACAACTACAATACTAGATTAGATTCGAATGTACGCATAAAAACTCGTTTACGCACCGAAGTCACATAAAATAGAATACGTGCCAATGCACACAATTCGGGTAATTACGAGATTCGCGACAATGCTCGCAGGACTGATCGCGGCTCGATCTCATTGTCGCTCGTCACGCAGTAACCCTCATTCTGCGCCTAGCCACGTAATATACTATTGTTATTCCTGGTCACCTGTAGTTCAGCGTAGCATGTTTTGCCATGTTCCGTCTTCACACTGACGGGGACACACTTGATAATATGTACCACTTCGCCGGCAACGACGGTCATGTATCCTGGTCCTTTCATAAGATTGAAATCAAATTCGTGTGGAGCCTGTGTTGCAATGGAAAGGGAGTTTTTAATCGTTTGTCTTTCTAAATTACAGGGTGCGCCATTTAGACCTTCGGTATTTCAACATTGAACAACTATGACACTTTTCAGCCGATTTTGGCCAATGAGCAAGATTTGTTTAGGATGTACTTGACCATTTATTTCTATTTAGTTTTAGAACACAACGTCGATTAAATGACCACCTCCATCCGATACACAAAAAGCAGCAATTTTTCGCGCATTCTGCATAACATTGGCCAGAATTTCGGGCGTTATAGCAACTATTTCGGCTCGTAAGTTACATTTAAGTTCGTCAATTGTCTTTGGCTTGCTGGCATAAACTTTGCTTTTTAAATAACCGTCGTTTCAAAGATCAGCAGTTTAGGGTGCTTTAGTGTTTCTTTTCCTGTAGAGGCTAGTGCAAATGTAATATCCTGGGTTGAAAGAGAGTAAACTACTTGATTTTGAATATTGTCATTATCAACCATTTTATTCGTATAACCTTCGTATAATACGCTATACCTGTTGAACTTACAATTATCGATTGGTATGGGATTCCAGAAGGTATATCCTTCTTCTGAGTCGATGCAGCTACCTCCGGAGAGTGAACATGCTGTACCGGAGCGCAAATGAGTAGAGTTTGAATTCAATTTGATTCTACCTTCTTGTTTCGTTAGTGTTATTTTAACAGTCCCTTGAACTATTACAGATTCCCAAGTTTCGAATGGGTCACTATAAGCAGCTCCGTTACATGTTCCGTCTGCGTTAACGTAACTGACAAAAAGTACTGCGTGTCTAGCTGTGTGATTTGCGCGAAGTCCGTGTATTACATGGGAGTTAGTTATTTGAAAGATCCATGTCCTATGCGCAATTTTACATGCTTCCCTACTTACTTCTAATACATACTCGTTTTCGCCGTTTGCAACTATTGATACATGAGAGTGCATACCACAATAGTAAATAGTGCGATGTGCTTCTATTTTACATTGGATAACCTGTGCTTCGCTATATTCATTCATTTGCAGTAGCTGGACATATTTTCTTGTAACATTAATTGCAGGATCCTGGTGTTCGTATTCGCCGACTTCTCGTAAAGATGGCGTGGTGACATTTAATTGGCGGGATCCACAATCATACCCTATAAATTCTATAACTTTTGATGGCACAAATTTACTTCCTTCACTAGTTCGTATTTTAATATTGTTTTTGTTTAATATTTCAAGTATTTTGTGGGGATCCGTGTAGTGGTTTCCGAACTCTTCAGGCTTCGGGCCTGATAGAAGAATTACATAATCTCCAGTGTGAAAGTTTTTAGGACCAATTTTTTCTGTGAAAAAAGGAAATTAGAAGAGTGTATCATTCACCATGATAACCGAACTCTACCATATCGACCCTATCAACCTGTGATTTAGAATTAACGTCATTTGAGACTAGATGGAATTTTCAATATATATTTGAACAATTTTTTCTGTGAAAAAAAGGAACACTTCCACTCCGCTGGGTATCGAGCCCAGGACCTTTCGAATGCCGGTCGAATGCTCTATCATCTGAGCTACGGAGGTTCCACAAAACTTTTCCCACAGAATCTGTTTACGCCAATTTGGCTACGGATATATCATAAACCATATATAAATTTTTCCAAATCATTTCAGTCGATTATGTCGATAATCAGAAGAGTGTATCATTCACCATGATAACCGAACTCTACCATTTTGACCTTATCAACCTGTGATTTAGAATGAACGTCATTTAAGACAAGATGAAATTTTTAATATATATTTATTATATATATTATATCTTAATATATACATTTCTTTAACTTGCGAACATCCTTCTAAAAATTGGCTTAAGGGTATATTCGAACCATTGTATATAGGTACGACTTGTAACGCATCCTCTAAACTAACGGTCTGGTTAATAGTTAAGCCGCTTTCGGACATTTTGAATGAATTACTTAGATTTCTGGTTGAATAGTTTTTCTGAATATTATCGGTTTTTTTTCAATTTGATTTATCCGAAACAAATTTTATAGTCTCGTTTAAATCTTCGGAGCTGAATCGACTCTCGTGGGGAGTACTTGTACCGGGCAAATTTCTAATTGGGGTTGATGGAAAGTCTTCGTCTCGAGGTATAGATTTGCTAAGGGGAAATGGATCAAAAGCTTCAATTTCGTTTTTTAGATAAGGGTCGGATAGAGCCTGTTGACGCTTTATTCTTTGATTATTTATATATAACTAAATATCGTGAGGTTTCAATAATTATTACTTTAGTAAAATTAAATTCCCTAGTCTATGGTTTTAGTCGTTATCTAATAAGGAAAAGTTATATTTAATTCAAGTTACTTTAGAATATTGGTTTTATTAATTTATTTATTATATATATTTCTTCTTAATGCATTTAGTTACGGTTAGGTGTACCTAAATTTAGTTTAAATTAATAGATTGGAATCTATATTATTATTTTTCAATAAAAATACAAGAACCGAAATTGCACGTTTATAATAAAACATTCATAAGAACAGGACGGACACTTCCAAAAAATAATAAATAACAATTTATAAGCGTTATAAATTGTTATTTATTATTATATATATATATAAAAAATATATATATATATGTATTTATATGTATATATGTTTGTTAATCCGAATGACATTCTTTCAAATTGATACATTCCTTTCCGTGGTACTGTAAATGCTGTTATTTTTTTGATTTTTCTTCTAGTGGTATTTGGTGGTATGCTGAGTGGAGACCAATTGTCGATATGTATTTTGCTGACCTCAATACATCTAAAATTTCTGCCATGATTGGTATTGGGTACAAGTTTTTTTTCGTTATTTTATTTACCTTTCTGAAATCTAAGCAGAATCTATATTTTCCGTTTGGTTTCTTGATCATAACTACCGGGTTTAACCAATCGCTATTCGAGGGTTCATTCACGTCCTCTTCCAACATTTTATCTATTTCCTCGTACATACCATATACTCTCTTACTTTGGGCGAGACGTGGTAATATCTTTGTTTGATTGGTTCATGCCTGTTCTTAGGATTCCTATAGATCTTAGTTCTGGTACCAGTCTAAATAGCAAATATTTTTTCACATGACTCACTTCGGTAGGACTCAATACTTGTCCTATTATTTGTAATTGCTGGCCGTTTGCTACTATTAACTTATTATTATTTGGTTTCTTAACTTCGTAATCTAATTCCTTTATTTGGTTAAAAATTTTTTGGCTCATATAGGAGTAAGTTGCCCCTGTGTCTACTAACATTTTATATTTCGTGTCTTTCCACTTGATTAATATGTGAAATTTAGTTTCGTTTGGGACGTCGCTGTCCGCTTCGATATATTTGGGCGATATGGTTTGGTATTTACGTTGGCTACTACTGGCCCCTAATAGTCTTCGTTTGCGTTTCCCTGACTGTACCAACAGTCCCGTTACATATGTCCTTTCCCTTCGCAATTATAACATTTTATTGGTTGTTGTACTGTACTGTTTTCGTTCTCTTCGCTTTGTTTCCTTGACACGATGTACTCTGGCACACTTGGATTTAGTTCAAATTTGATATTATTCCTTCCTTTTTGGTTGTCGTCTTCCGCGTTATATGTTAGTTCTGGCCGTTTTGGGATGCCTTCTACTTGTTGTCTGTTGCTATCTACAGATATTTGGTTTTCCTTTCTTTCGAACCATTTGTTTGGATTTGGGTATCGGAAATTACAGTTATAGTTAAACTTTGTTCTGTTTAGGAATTCATTATTATCACGAGTCCGTGGGTATAATCGGTGAATGACGTTGTCCAGGAGTCACTGATTATTATGGAGGTATTTTACTTTTTATCAAATTGTAATCAAAATGAATAGTCCGAATTGGAAGTTACATCAGAAATTATTTATTAAATACAAAAGTCTACTCAGAGAGTTCAGGGTAACTTAAATTACCCAGGGAAACGTAACCCGTCAACACATAAATCTTCCCGAGTCAGAAAATATGGCGTTGCTATTATGAATAAATACTAGGTTGTTCAAAAAGTTTTGAAAGCGACATCTATAGAGCAGTAGAAGAACCAAAATTTCTACGCCATTTTAAGATTTCATCTTTCATATGAACATACCCAAAGTGTCATTCCACTCTGTCAATTCATTGTTTGTTTACAAGCCATTTGAAGTTGACGTGTCAGTGTATTTTTGTACAATGGAAAAATCCGAATATCGTGCAGTGATAAAATTCTTTGTTTTGGAAGGTTTATCAGCAACGGAAATTCATACAAAAATGGTGAAAGTGTTAAAGGAAGCTGCTCCTTCATTTCCAACTGTGCATCGATGGGTTTTAGAGTTTAGACGTGGTCGAAAAAGCGTTGAAGACGATCCACGCTCAGGACGTCCAAAAAGTGCACCAACACCAGCATTCATAGCAAAAGTACAGGATATGGTTTTGGAAGATCGTCGATTGACCGAGAGAGATTTAGCAGAGGCCCTAGACATCTCATTAGGCAGTGTGAGTCATATTTCACATGAAGTTTTGGGTTTCAGAAAGCTCTGTGCACAATGGGTGCCGCATTCGCTCACAATGGAACAAAAACACGTTCGAATGCGACTTTCTGAGGCAACATTTGGAGCCAAAAAATTTTCACCAAAAAAAAACGTATTTTCATTTCCGCTTTCAAAACTTTTTGAACAACCTAGTAGAGCACCAGGTTATTTATGTTAATTAACCAAAATCACAATGTTTTAAAACGGCTGGTAGAGAGTGACAGGTTAAATCGTAACGACTCACCCTTTACAATCTACCACTGAGGCTACAGGGTTGCTCAGTTCCCGCGAAGAGCGCGGGGTAAGGAGCTTCGTCAACGCGTACGCGAATTACGGACGCCTGTTATGTCGAATTATGTAGGCGCTAAAACCCGTGACATCACGGCATTCATGCGGATAAGCGACAGTTTTCCTCCCAGTATTCGGACACAGACTCTAATTTTTACTTAACACGCCACACAGAGTTCGTCGGCCGGGGATCTACTACAATTCCATTAGTAAAATGCAAACGAAAAGCAAAGTGAGAAAAAAAGGAGGTAATTAGAAGCTACTTGTAATCTTTCTATGTCCGTGCCAGCTTCCTCTCCCGGACATCTCCTCCCTTATTTTTTGTTATTCTAAAAGGAAACAAGAACTCCGTTCATTCTGGACACGTGCCCTGGCGAACTTCTAGAAGAAAATAAAAATAATGTGGTGGGATCCGTCCGCGTGCTTGCGATACCAGAAGACGGTGGCGCTTACATATTTCATCCGTATTATCGACATAAGCATCGAGTTTCGCGATCGTGAGCAACAGGTGGCGAAGGTACGCCAAAATTTGTTGCCGCCGCGCAGGGATTACCGACATTAACATCATTGCACAGGTTAGTTTGCTGACAACCTGTCAATCGTGTGACAACGAGCTCCTCTTCTTGGTGGTCTTGAGCTGGCGAGACTCACATCCGCCTGACACACCGAGGGTCCTCTTCGATAGGCTGGTGTGCTGGTGCGGGCGAACATCGTGGTTTGGCCAGTGGTGTCGAGTGCATGTAAGTGAAATGAGTAACATTGACCAAAAAGTAATGAAATCGTGAAAGATACCTCAAGCATGATTCTCTGCTCGAGGTCAACAATCTAAACAATTTTCATAATTACTGCGTAGTAAAAGTACCAAGTTACATTACATATTATGAGTAAAAGTAAGTTTTGAGGGTTATTTGGTGATTTTCAAGCTTTATTCAGAGAAATTGGTACAACGTATGCTATTCAAAGTATGGCGATCTCTTTCTAATACCTTTGACCATCTTTCAGGCAGCATACGGATACCGCGTTCAAAAAATTCCTCATTTTCTGAGGTGATCTAAGAATCGACCAAATTTTTTGGCTTCTTTATGAGAAGTGAAGTGCTGCTCAGCCAGGCCATGAGCCATTGACCGGAACAAGTGGTAGTCCGAAGGAGCAATGCCTGGCGAATACAACGGGTGGGGTAGGACATCCTATTCAACTGCTTACAAAGTTTCCTTGACGAGTTTAGCAACGTGTGACCGAGCGTTGCTGTGCTGAAAGATCACTTCGTCATGTCTTTTGGCATATTGGGCGCATTTAAACTTCAATTCTCGGCTCAATTGCATGAATTGTTATTGGTAACCTTCCGTAGTGATGCACAGCATTAGCTTCTTGACGCTTTTGAAACGCCGGAACCAATACTCACATGTTTTTATCGATCTAGCATGTTCCCCATATGCTTCACATAGCAATCGATGTCCTCCAACTGCAACTTTCTTCAAGTCAAAGCAAAAATTCAGGGCTTTCCGCAAATGTTGTTTTGTTGGCACAAAAGTTGACAGGGTCAGAGCACAAAGAAGGCGTATTGTTTGCACTTTAGCGAAATGACACATACTGATGATTAGAGGAAAATAATGACGCTTTAACATGAATATAGTTACAAGATGGACCGATGCGATTTAATAGTAGATGTACCATTTTTGTCAATCCCTCAAAACTTATTTGTACGCCTAAAATATGTATTTTTCACAAATGAGAAACGTAATAATGAACGATGGAATAAGTGACCGGTAAAGCTGTCGGAGTTACTCTGTTCGGGCAGAGTAACTGCGCGGATAATGGTCTGATTATCACTGTTGATCAAAGTAACGGCGCGGGTGGCAGTTGGCAGGTCACTAGAGATTTGCGAAATTGCAGTTGCTTTTATACACCTTTTTCCAGAAGATATTGACATGACACTTCAAGATACTACCTGTGACGCCAATGCCATCTACTATCATCGTCAGATAGGCGCCACTGAGATCTAGCGCGGTACACGTACCCCCACGCGCCAGTCTCCCCCAGACCCAGTTACACTAGCCGACCGGTGTGCCAATTCATGAGCGTTCCCATGATCGGTCTACGGGTTTCGACTGTGGTGACTTCAGGCGTTCCTGATCACCCCACCCTCGGCAGCGGAGAACACGAAGACGCGAACTTCTCGGGGAGGGCACAAGCCGACTGGTGCATATTTTAGACGTAGTGTTAGAGATGTATATTTTATTGGTAGGACAATAAACCATCATGTTTTTGATAATAACATGACTGTTTCGTCACTACGACTTCTCCTGTCCTCACTTTCAACCCTGGCAGACTACAGCATCCGGCAGAGGACGACCAGTCCGACCAGCGGAGAAGGAATACACCGTTACATGGCACCCGAACAGTGACATAGAGCGACATCTCTAGGACGATTGAAACAACACAGGTGTAGCGGGGACTACCCTCTCCACCACGTTCCGAAAGTATAAGATCAGGAGTGCCGATAAGCTCGAGATCAGTTTAGTGAACTGCCTCAGCTGCCAAAAGCACAAGGTCCAACAACAAGTACCAGAAGGACAAATGCACGCGACGAGTGTAGAACAGCCCTGGGAGATGGTCTCCGTAGACCTAATAAGGCCGCTGCCCCGATCCATCTCCGGAAACACATGGCTCTAGGTCGCACAAGACCGTTTCACCAAGTGGATGGAGTTCCGACGACTCAGGAAGGCCACCGGCCAAGCCGTAGCAACGGACATCATGGACCAGATCTGCCTGCGACATGGTTGCCGTCGTACAATAGTCTCTGACAACGGCCGGCAATTCATCGGTAAGGAAGTCGTCAGCTTATGCACTGTGCTACACATCCAGCAGCGCCTCACGCCGACCTACACGCCATAATGCAACCCGGTGGAAAGAGACGCCAGCACCAGCGCCAATCCAGTACTAGATCCGCCGCCAACACCAGCACCGATGCCAGCACCGAAACCAGCGGCAACCCCGGAAGAGGCACCAGCGCCAGATCGGCCGCCGGGCTCAATGCCGGAAGCGGCACCGGCGCCAGCACAAACACCAGCGTCGAATCCGCCACCAGACTCCACGTCGAAAACGCCATCCAGTGGCCGAACAATGTGGCATGTGATCGCGCCAGACAGCGTCATCGTTTCGTTCCCCGCCTTCACCATGCGATACCGCGCACGCATCTGCGGGAAACGATACTTCGTGCGGATGCACCGTGGAGGGGCCATCGAGGACTGCCGGATCACCAGCGATTGAGGGAAAACAAACACCACCTCTTTGGTTTTCCCTCCGAAAATGGCCAATGCCAATGCCAATTCCATCTACCATCATCGTCACATAGGCGCCACTGACATCTAGCGCGCTACACGTACCCCCACGCGCCAGTCTCCCCTAGACTGCCGCTTGACGGTGCGCGCACAGCACGACGAGGCTATAAGCCAACGTCTCGACGTAAGACCCAGACGGGAGGTCAACGCGCCCTGGACAGGAGTCCGGACCCGACGTACAGCCCTCTACGAGGAGACGTCAGCCGACCGGTGTACTGATGGATGGGCATTCCCATGATCGGCCCATGGGCTTCGGGTGCGGTGATTTAAGGCGTTCCTGATCACCCCACCCTCGGCGACGCATCCACTCCTAGAGGACGAAAGGACGCTAGCCGACCGGTGTGCTGATGGATGGGCGTTCCCATGATCGGCTCACGGCTTTCGGGTGCAGTGACTTCAGGCGTTCCTGATCACCCCACCTTCGGCGACGCATCAAGTCCTAGAGACCCGAGAAACGCTAGCTGACCGGTGTGAACGTATTAGTGCACATATGTGCATACGTAGGTGCTTTAAATGCGTTGCAGAGGATATAATTAAAAGGAAATCAAAGTTTTATCGTAATAGGTAAAAATCAAAAATATCTGTAATTTGTATTTTTATTTTCAGAAGATATACAGAATATCTTCCAATGAAACGAAATGCGAACCTTTAAAGCATGTGATACTTAGGAAATTAGCAAATTTCATTGATTTTAGATTTCTACATGTTTGTGGTTAAAGTACATTTTTTTTAAATTTGGAAATGCTAGAAAAGATAAAGACATACGTAGATAGACTACGATCTTTAAAGAAAGCACCATTTCTCTTCTGATAGAAATATTGTTCATCGAAGTAGGAATTCGCGCAAGCTTCTATCCATTGTTGTCCAGCATCTCCTCTCTTGGAAAAACGATGGATAGGCACAATTTCTTTCCGACTCTAGGACCTACTCTAGAACTTGAAGTAATTCTTATTGAATACCAATCCATTAGCGCTAAGCTGTCATTCAACTCTCATTACGCGAAGATTGCAAAATGGAGCTCTGTTACAAAAATAGCGACTTTCAACCCTAGGGTTGAAAATCGTAGTTTCAACCCGCTCTACAGGTACCGAAAAACGGATTTTCAAAGGAGGCGCTATAAAAAGAAATTTTCTTGAAAAAGATGTGAAAATCTCTATTTATCGGAATCGAGAGACAGATTTAACCACATCTTTTTTTAGCCAAGATACTCTTATTTATTGTAACGATGTAGATGGACTTATGAGGGCCATTGGCCATGAACACTAGCCAGAGAATTGTCGTTTATTCTTCGATTGGAATAAACTTCGTTTGAAAGTTGTACTCTTGCACTACGGAAACGAATATCCATCCATACCCGTGGCTCATACTACCAATATGAAAGAGTGCTATGATGTCATGCAACTCTTACTGTTGCTGTTGCTTTCTACGCGTCTGGGACAGCAGAGCACGACACCAACATTATAATGTTAAAGTTTGGATAGCGCATGAAAGGTTTGAACCTGTAAAGATGGACGTTGCTCAAAAATCATTGGTTGATGTCCAACAGACCTTTCTATCAGGATTGCATATAAAACTCCGCATTGTAAAAAATTTCATCAAAACGTTGAATTAAAACGGAGAAGCTGATCTATTTTACTTGAAAAACAAATCCCTCAAGCTTAGTGAAGCTAAAATTAGGAAGGGAGTTTGTGATGGACCACAAATCAAACAACAGATGCTGGACTGTGGTTTCGAAAAAAGCTTGACTGAGCTTCAGAGACGAACATGGTTGTCTATGAAAGCTGTCATAAACACATTCTTAGAAAACACGAAATCCAGAAACCACAAGCACCTGATCGCCAACATGTTTCAAAGCTTCCAGGAAAAGAAAGTGAACATGTCACTGGAAATTTACATGATTCATTCTCACTTAGACTTCTTTCCAGAAAATATGGGAGCAGTTAGTGATGAACATGGTGAAAGACTCCATCCATAAGTAAAGTGAAAACGCTTTAGCGGACTTCTGCTGGAATCTAATGACTGATGAAGCAAATGCTCATTATCGTTGAGCATACAAGAGGAAAAGCTTCTGTTTACGAGCAGCAATTTGACTTCATTTCCCAACAAAAGCTAACAACCAATGACAAAGAATGGATATTTTGAAGACACAGTACAATGATTCGCTTCAACTTCTCTGATATGTATTTTTCGAACGATGATAGCCTAAACCCTAAATTTTTTTAAATTTCTTTAGCATCAAAAAGCGAAGAGAATGACACTTAAACGACTGGAAAATGACAGTTTTTCAGCTCAATATGGAAAAAGAATTTTTCTCAAATTTTGCATCGCAAATGGAAAAGAATATAATTTGAGCGTTATGAAGCGTTTGAGAGAGCAAATTCGTCGAAAAAGGGCAAATTTGTGCAAAGAAAATTCATGGATTTTGCACCACGATAATGCACCATCTAACAAGGCTATCATTGGGGACGAATTTCTAGCCAAAAACTCAACGAATATCATCGAACTACCTCCGTATTCACCTGATATGGCTCAGTCCGACGTTTTTCTCTTTCCAAAATTCAAATTACCGCTTCGAAGCAATCACTTTCAGTCGATAGAAGACATAAAAGAGAACTCGTTGCGAGAACTGAAGTCGATGCCGAGAAATGCGTTAAAAAAATGTTTTGATGATTAAATTATTCGCTGGTATAAGTGTGTTATTTCGGAAGGGGCCTGATTTGAAGGCGATAAAGTAAATTTGGATGAATAATAAATATTTTGTGTTTTATCGACCAATTCGTGGTACTTTTGTGACAGAATGTATAATATTTAAACAATAAAAACAGTAGAAAGCTGTGATAATAATCTTATAATTCTTATAATCTTCCATGTCTTGATCACCTGAGTTACGGGGTTAGTTGTAGTCCGAGGAAGAAGAAAAGCGTATTTTTCGATTTTTTGTAAAATTTGACTTCGACTAATCAATACAGAGTTCTAGAAAATTCACGCAAAAACGGACACAATACGAGTAGAGACACGAAAAAGAGACTCTATAGTATTGCAACGCTCGGCGTCACGTTGCCAAACCCGTTAAAACCTACCTGGAAATCGTCATAATGGGAAGTCCTACTCCACCAAGCGTATTCCGCAGCTATTGCGCCGTCCGATTATTACTTGTTCCGGTCGATGGTACATGGTCTGGCTGATCAGCAATTCCGCTCATATAAAGACATCGAAAAATGGCTTGATTTGTGGATAGCCACAAAAGATGAACACTTTTTCCTCAACGGTATTCGAGCTCTACCAGAAAGATGGGCAATACTTTGTATGATTCATTTGTAACCATTTTTTCACAATAAAGTTGCATTTTCATCAAAGAAAAAGAATTAGAAACACGGAACGGATCAAAAATAAAAATGAATTTGATATTGGAGTGGAACGATAAGATGTAAAAATCCCAAAATTCTCTAAATATTGTTTGAAATCACTAAATTGTCACACTTTACAATAGTGGAAAAAAGCACATTACGCTTTTTAAAATCATTAAAATGGTCACACTGCATCTTGGAGAGTCAACCAGGGTTGTGCGGGAGTAACTATGACTCTCGCGGGTTTTACTCGTCGGGATTAGAGAACCCGCTTTCGCAAAAAGAGCAAAGCACACTGAGTTCGCTGACCAACGGGTAGAAGTGGCAAGAGTACACATATGGTGGACTCAAGAGGAAGAGCAGATGATGGCAAGAAGAGAGTCGGAATTATCAAAAGCAGGCACGTGATTTATGAACATCGCGCTTGTTCAGGAATTTCCTGACAGGTCGCTTGATTCGATAAAATCACATCGTAAATCTCCAGCATATAGAGCTCTAGCGGTAGAAGCTATAGCTGAAGTACATCAGGAACAGGGTCGGCCTCGAAGAGTTCGAGGCAGACGCTCTCTATGCTAGATCAAGTACCAGACAAAAGGGAAGAAGATCCCTTTCGTTTATTTTTTGCTTCGCAAGAGCCACCGCCTCTCGAAGATGTAAAGAAGCATTGTATGCAGGAGCTGTTTCGGATTGCCCGAGACACTCAAACACAAAAAAAAGAGCATACTGCTACAAGAATAGCCCTTTACATTGAACCTATAACACTGGTAACCCGGCAGGGATTCCTAAATATAAAAATTCCTCAAGGGCACAGGCAACTTTCAAAACGCAAAGAGCGTAGAAGGCAGTATGCTGTTACTCAGCAAGAATATCAGAGAGATAGACTCAGGTGCATCAAAAACATTCTTGACGGAATAACCGAAGCCAGACAACTAAAAAAAGAAGTCATGGAGCCATATTGGACGAATGTACTGACGCAAAACACCGAAGTGGCACCTTAGTTTAAGGAGGCAGAAAAAAACTTGAAAGACCTCTGGATACCAATAACGCCAGAGGAAGTCCAGAAAAATAAGGTCGAAACTAAAACGGCCCCTGGACCAGATGATCTTACAGGAATAGATTATGCCAACATGCCAGTAGGAATGTTGGTATGTCGCTTGAATTTAATTCTCTGGACATAGAAACTGCCGAACAGCTTATTGGCGGAAAGATACAGACCGATCACAATTCCATCAGTCTTAGTCAGAGGACTACATCGGATCTTGGCGGCGAGGCTTGAAAGGGCAATAGCAATCGAGCCAAGACAGAGGGGATTTAGAAGTCATATAGACGGCTGTACAGACAACACCTTCATATTGAAGCAACAACAACAGAGCTTCAAACCTCTGTATATGGCATCAGTAGATGTCGTGAATGCCTTGTCGTCAGTATCTCACCCGGCATTGATAGCGGCGATGAGATCGTTCAGAGTCCCACCACAATTTCTACGTTATGTAGAGCTTGTGTACAGACAAGGCTACACCATGCTGCAGGGGCAAGAATGGATTTACGATAAAATTACACCTAGACGAGGAGTGCGTCAGGGCGACCCACTATCATCGTCCATCGTGTCGCTTGCCAATCAACATCGAAAAGAGTTTCACACTGGGTTTTAGACCATCACCAAAGGATGAAATATCCACCATTCACATAGAAAGAAAGTTTAATCTGGAAAAAAGAAGCCTGCGCAGAATAACTAGAAATAATGCATGGACATATCTTGGGCTGCCCTTTACATGGGCTGGCAGAGCGAAAATCAAAATTTATTTTTGTTTTGCATCGTTTGAATTTTAAATTTAATTATCATCAGAAACAGTGCCTATTTTGGCATTTTGATTTTAAAAGTATATATACTTAGCTTCTATTAAAGTAGTCCGGTAGCGACATTTATTCTTCCTACAATAGACTTAACTCAAGAGTTTGGTAAACCCTGAGTCGCTGGACTCGTTCTACCACCTACCTAGTCACACAGAATCGAATAAAAGTAATCTTCACCTTGTGCACACATTGAAATTTTATAATTTTGAAGAAGTGTTGCATTTTCAACATACAAACAATAGTTCGATTAACTGTGAGCATAGGGCGTGGGACTATACCACCAATAGTATGGTCCTCTCGAGTAAAAAAATCCTATCTTGAGCTTACCATTAGTCGTTCAATGCATACATACATAAACAACATGAAAATACATACACACCAGTCAGTCATAGCCAATTATATTTTTTATATCACAAATGCATTTAAACATAGAACCTCACATATATAATATGTACACTTTCGTTGAAATCACGCACACGCACGTTTACAACGTTAAAACATAAAATTCGTAACTTTCTTATATGCTATAGTGAATCCAAAAACTATTCATAGCTTGTGAGAATCTACCAGTGTTGTGACTAAAGGTTTCGGGCCTTACTCAAGTAAAAATGATTCAACTCTTTGTATAAATTATTCATATGATATATTTTGACATTCTTTTTTTTCTCTTCGCCAATGATTCTACATCTCCAATCTTAACTTATTATAATTACAACAATTGCCATAGAAAGAGAAACAACAGAGATCGACATAATCTTTCAATTTCGATAACGTGAGATGCACTTTCCCTCTGCACAATTTTATTTATAAAGTTTGTTTAAGTCATAAAAGTAGAAAAATGGAGGAACAGTTTTACCTTAATAATCTTTTCTACCCGGATAGTTAAACAATATTATCTATAAAAAAAAAGAAATCTGACCCTATCTGATATTAAGATTTATTAATCTGTCTATTGAAATGACATTCGTCCTTTATCCTATATAAGCCTACAATCTCACATAAACCTACTCACAATTTTATATCAAATCCTTTATAATCTGCGCATATAAAGGGTTTTCCAATAGGGACATAACGATTTTATCTATGAATAAAACACATAAATATTTGAAATATTGATTTCAAATTTATAGTGGGTGTAGTGCAAGCATTACATTTTATGAATGAAATTCGATATCGGTCATATGACCACCACGAGCCCGTTTACACCGGTCGATTCTTTGGATCCAATTTCCCACCACTCATGCACACATTTCGACTGAACAATTGGCAATTTCGCGTTGGATGTTGTCTTTGAGGTCGTCTGAGGTTGCTGGCTTGTTGGCATAGACTTCTTCAAGCTTTGCCAGAGCCCAATTGGAGAAAATTCGGCGTTTCAAATGATCAAGTGGCTTTAGTTCTTAAGTCAATTTAATCTTGAAAGCATGTAGGCCAAGATCTTTTCGCATAATACGCCACAGTGTCGTTTGAGCGATGCCCAATTCTTGAAAACGACGTCGAATCGACTGATTTGGCTCATTTTGAATCGATGCACTTACGGCTGCGATTATTTCTTCGCTTCGAGCAATACGATGTCGTTTTGGCACCAGAACGTCCAATAGTGTAAATTTGGTCTCGAATTTATCCACTATAGCACGCACAGCCTGTCGGGTGGGGCAATTATTACGGCCGATAATTGGAGTAAGCGCTCTTAAAGTTGCGACCACCGACTCAGAATTTCGGTAGTAATTTTTAATAATTTCCAAACGTTGCTGGTTCATGAACTTTACCATGATGAAAATGTTGACTTTAATTAACGTTTTGACATTTACAGTTCATTAAAAAAGTTTAAGGGAGCGTTCATATAAAGATACGAAATTGTTATGTCCCTATTGGAAAACCCTTTATCTCCCTTGTGACACATTATTATTCGCCGCGAGGAGCATGCAAAACATGGGAGCTTCTAATAAAACTTCTGGCTCTTACAATTATGGAGAACGCCTCTTGAGCTTCTTGCTCGTGAGCTGCCGCATGGGACAACGAAAATATTAGTTTAAACCTTGCCAACGTCCTAAATTTTCACGGTGCAAAAAAAAGGGTTATTCCGACATTGGCACAGTTTCTGATTCTAAATCTAATATAATAGTTTCAGCGTCAGAAATTTCATTCTCGAAAATACCCTCATTGTGGGCCCTTTCTATAATAACTTGGTTAATTTCATGTCCACTTCCTCTAAGTATATTATTGTATTATAAGGGACTCTAGTCGAGGTTTCCAGTGCAGGCAATTCCGGCCGTCGGATGGGTAAAAACATACATACCAGAATAGTTCTTTTAACAAAGAATGCTAGATTTTGATAGAGTGACGAGCGAATAGGTATACCTTGATATTTTTTTCTGCAACGTCTTCTTTTTTTGGGTGGTTCCAGAGAAAAATATTAAATTCAAATACCCGTTCGTTTGAGGCTCCATATTACGTACGGATGGTAGGTGTGGGAAATAAATGATTAAATATTATAAATAATAAATTAACATTTATTTAAAAGATGACAAGGTGTACGCGGAGGTCGTCCAAACTGTAGGACACTTTCGTGTCCCGACAAAAGCAAAGATCCATGTTTTGCTCTCTAGAGTTCTTACCAGGAGTAAGAAGCTCGTCAGACTGCGATTTTGATTTGAAATTAATTTACCTCGTTGGCTCGCATCGATGTTATTCAGGTGGGGCATAATGATGACTTAGAATTATTTTTAAGTGGCGTGATTTCCATGGGAAAGGAATTTGTGCTGAAACTGAACTCGCCAATTACTTGGTAGCTTCGAAATTTCTTTCGTCTGTTGTCAAGTGAGAAATTTGGATGAGTTGACCATTTTATTAATTTATAGCGATTCCTGGATTGTTCTAACTCCAGAATTTTATATGTTCATATTTGCGTCACTTTTACCAAAATTTGCATAAAAATGAATTTGGGCAGCGGCGTGACATTTTTTTTCGTTTATTGGCATTAAAATTTAATTTTTTTCCTGGCCTTGAATTGGGATTAAAATTTCAACAAGACGTAGGTCTAGTCTAGTATATCTAGATTCATTTTCCAGGCTTGGGCCAGGTCTACTGGTCCAAGCACCTTCGAATTTCTGCGTAAGTCAAGACACAAATCAGATTTTATTACATTTACTCATTTCGTGACTCGTATCGTATATAGTGTATATACATACATACACATATGTAATAATGTAATTATTGCATATAATAATAATATATATAATACAATATAACTAAAAAAAAGACGTTGAGATAATACGACATATATATATATATATATATATATATATATACACACATAAATGCACATGGCATTATATTAATATATATATATATGTCAAGGATGAGAATTTCAACACAGGGGGTTGCATTTTTCATCTGGGTCTCGATAGAATCAACCAGTTTGTATTTTGATTTGCATAATTGACCGATTCTTATTTTTTTTTTAGAGGTAATTAATTCTTAACTCATGACAAACTGATAGAACAATTGATTGATATGGGTGGACACAGAGGAAATAATCGCTCAAAATACTCATGGTCATACATCCGAGCATATATCCCAGTGTTTCTCCTTCCGTGTATAGAAATATGTTTTGTCTGCACAAAAATATTGCTAACTCAACAAAATCATGAATTTCCCTCAACAAAACGATCTCGTTCCACTATAAAGTATGCTCTAAAATAAAAATAATCCTTATCTTTCAAAAAAAATAATTTTCTTTTAATTTTTAATTTTTAATTTTATTAATTTTATTCGCTTGAGTGTACGCCACTTGTATTAGCGTACACTATTTGCCCGAGTGTACATCTCTCGGCTACCACATACTCTCGTGGTCCGGAAACTTGAGTGTTACACATTCTTCCCTTATCACCTGTAGCGCGGGTGAAACGGGGGAGGAGGGGGGCCATTCGTTCAGTGCTGAGTGCTTAGCAGTATTTTAATCGAGCGTGATCGAGCGTGAGTGACGGGTGTGAATAGTGGTGCATCTCTTTGGATTTACAGTGGGGTGTTACTTGCAACAATTTATGCAGGATAATGGGGTCGGCTGCACCTGCAAGATCCGTCCCCCTGATGCTGGGGTACCAGTTGAAGGAGCGGGATCAATGTCCAGAGACAAGGGGGTAAGTGAAAAATTTCTTATCAGTGTTGCCGTTGTGTTAACCCTTTCAGGGGCGGTGGGACGATTATGTACGACCTTTTTTTGTCTTAGTTTTTTTTTTTTGAATTTTATATTTCCGATAGATTTTGGCACTTTATCTATGCAAAGATATACTTATTAAACTCTTAGAAGTCTGAGTTATTATAATCTGGTGACAAATTGCATTATTTAATTTATATATTTGTTTGTTATAAAAAAGTAACATGTGAAAAAAGGAAAATCGGTTTTTCCGTAACCTGCAAAGGTAAGCCTCTGTACTTAGTTTCTATGATATATAAGGTAAATGTACCAGTCTTCGCGCGGTTAAGGAAAGCCTTCGAGGATTATTGAATTTAATTATAGAAAAATAAAATTTTTCGTCATATTAATCGAATCACATTTTGAAAGACACTTGATTTGTATTGCAAAGCTTATTATTCTGAAAATTTTCAACACTTATTAACAAGTGGTCGAAAATATGAAAAAATGCGTTCGGCCCAGTCTTTGCACAAGAAATTTATTATTGAATTATTTATTGTTATATAAGGGTTATCACAAATACAAATCAAAAACTTTCAAAATTGATGTCGAATAAATTGATATAAATACTTAAATGCGAGAAGATTCCCATTTGCATAAAAAAATAAGCACAGTCATTTTATGAACTACGATTTGAACATTCCGGAATATTTTATTTTTTAGCATTTTTGAGTAAGCATTTACATTAAAAATTTGTTATGAGAGATGAATAATAACCTTATGTTCAACGATATCTTCAACTTGAACACAAAAATATAAAGTGATTTTCTTAATTCTACGTAAGATATGCTCGACAGCGCAACGACTGGTACACTTACCATGTATATATATATTTTTTTTTATTTCTTCGTACGCTAGTTTTTTCCAAAAATTTTCTTTAAATATTTCGAATAATCAATTTTTTTTCATATTTATATAACGGTTGTTTTAAATAATTAAAATGAATGTATATTTTATTAAATAAAATAGTAAAATAATATCAGTATACGCCAAATTACAAGATAACTAGGATTAAACTGCGGACCGTATTATGTTACAAAGTACCAATTACTAAAGCCTCTGTATATTTTGTATACTACATATCACGCTATATGACTTTGGACTAAATCAAAATTTCTTTTAAGTTATGATTCGATGAACATATCACGCTATATGACTTTAGACTAAATCAACATTTCTTTTAAGTTATGATTCGATGAACATATCACGTGTCACTGTTATGTTCGGAGTCAGGAGATTTCAGTGGAAAATCAGGAGCAATAGAAACACTGCTTCCTATTCACGTCTATTAGATAGATAATTTAGCGTTAAATTAATATGTGTATATACATATTCATACACATGTATGTATCATTCGAATTTTATTTAAATTAAATTTCGGTTATACTTTAATTTTGACTTTATATCCCAACTATTTTGTAGATGAAACCCACTCTGGCTCACACCGATTTTTATTTGATTTATTTCTTAGTCGAATCATTCAAATAAACGATCATTTTTTGTATATTCAGTCTGTTCGATGCGCTGACAAGGAAAGGAAGGTAGTTCTGCTTTTCGGGGCAGGTGCATGCATAGCACGGGCGGCGGGTTGCTGTTTTACTCCGGCTTCTTCCTGATGAATGTCTGCTGTCCTCCTTGCTGTCTGTTCGTCGTTTGGATCGATGGCTGATTGAGTTTTAACCTTACCTCCTCGTGGCGGACAGATTTCCCATGCTGTCATTACCGCTATTAGTTTGACACGGCCCAGATAGGTAAACAAGCCTATCGAGATGAGACCCAACCCAACATAGGAGCCATGGGTCAGGACGGCTTGCTAGGCCCTATCCTGCTCTTGGGAGCTGATCTCGTTGAGCTGATCTTCGACCTCGCTTAGCGTCTCGTCATTATTCCTATATTAACTGTCTTCAACCGGAGCCCCTCGGACTGTTCCTTTTGAGGTCCTGGTGACGCCATGAGCTGCTTGTGTTGAAGCAAGACCGGTGACAATTCGGACAGATTCAGGTGAAGGTGTGGTTCGTAGGTCACCACCGACGTTTGTGCTCTTGAGCCTGGTGATGGCAGGCTCAATCCACTTGTCCTTAGGTAGCATGCTGAGGCCATCTGCACGATTCCCACTCCACGCAGCTGGACTGTCTGGGATTTTCTAGACGGACACGTTACCTTGACCGTTGTGGTCGCTAAGACAGAGTACATCCAGCCGCTCAATGTTTCTAGGATTTTGAAGTAAGGGCGCTTCTTATAGGACACCTGAACTTCGCACAGTCGGAACGACTCAACCGTCGGATTGTTTAGCAAGGAGCTTTCACAGGATGCATATGTTGATGCTTCGTACACAGGTGAGTTATCTGGACACATGTAAAATTCCCTTAATTACTTGCATTGTTCCATCCCTCCTTCCTCCATCAAGAGGTAATTCCGTTGCGAGTTCTCCATGGCTATATGGGTAAACTCGGAGCGCACGTACGCCCTTCCTGAGCCATTCTTCAAGACCGGCTGCACCACTGGTACCGAGTGTAGTCGGTACAGGTTGCAGTCGTCCTTTTCCAGCAGCGGAATGTCCAAGTGTATCCTAAGAGTCTTATTTTTGCAGGAGACCGTTGTGGTTGCCGCCTGGGCTAGCTCTTCGATATTTACCTCAGGCCCTGGGATCGGAAAAACAAGGGCGGGTGCATGATCTTGGATGTCCCGATATATTGGTTCTAATTGCTTTGTAGTCAGCAACGAAGGATGCAACAAGCCTCGATAGGCACAATAGATAATTTCAAGCAGTCGATCGGCCGCTCGGAGGTGCTCATCAAGTCCTGCCTCCAGGAAGTGAAGGGTGTTTGAAAGTGCCCGAGAGTATTCCAGTTTTACTACAGAAGAGGACATTTCATACATGCCTTTCTGGATCTCAGTGAGCTGGTGTTTTAATTCCTTCTGACGTTCTTCATAGATGTTGAATCGTCCTTGTATCTCCTCAAACTGTGCTCGTATTACGTGAGTCTGTTTCCCTACCAGATGTGAGAGATTAGCAGCCACCTGGTTGAGATTGTTAATTTCACTATCGATTTGCTGACCATCGTCGCATGTGAGAAGGCCAGCGACGGGGCTGATGATGCCTCCCAGGAATCCTAGCATTGGGGTGGTTCTTCGTCTCCTTAGCCCCTGGGGCAAATGTGCCGGTAATCGGGCATTGGTTCGTCGGTTTAGTTCTTCTTCCTCGTGGGTTATTTCCCGATGTAATTTGAAGGCAGCTTCCCATTTGCTTTCCAGGTGGAAACTTTTTATTAGCTGTTGACATTCAGCTCCCAACATTGGTCGGCACACCGTGGTGAGCGCAGTTAGCCGTGAATTATACGTCTCCAATCCAAGGCATAGCTTCTGAGTGTCCAGGAAGCTGGTGATCCTCCAGGTGGAAACTTTGCGCGTCATTGCCCCCTGGTATTCATAGTAGAGACCGGTACTGGCCTCAAAGGGCAGAATCCGGTAGGTCTCGGTCCCTTGGCTGATGGTTTCTTTGAGCACGGCACCTGCTGCCAGAAATTGTAATAGGATGGTAGCGGTTTCCATGATGTTACCTGTAAAAATTTCAACGTTGTTAATTATAATTCAGGCGTGGGAAGTTGGGCACACGCCGCCATGGTAATTAAGAGAAAGGTTTTTTTTTTTTCTTCTTATGATGCATGAGGTGGCACATTTTTCCTCTGACGGAGTGGCCGCAACTCTAGCGCCCGAACATGATGCGCTAGCAACCTCCTGATGCTTCATTCATGGAAGATCAAAAGCCTGTCAGCGTGCTTCATGCAGCGCTCTCCAAACTCGTCCTCTAAGATTACGTTGTTATTTTCGGTAAACCCTACAATGGTGAATGGCCCCTCTCTTCTACTGTCGAATTTCCCTTCCCTAACTTCTTTTATTGCGTAGACTTGGTCGCCTATCTTACCCTTCAAGGGTCGAGATTTTCGATCGTGGAATTCTTTTGAGCGTTGTTTGGCCCTTACTAAAATGCGTGCCGCGATCTTTTGTATTTCCGATAGTCGGACAACAAGTCACGCAAGTGCCGTAGGTTTCCAGTTCCTCGCCCTGCGGAAAGGAACTGGGGGTCCTGGCTATTCACCCAAACACAAGCTCATAGGGTGTAAAATTAGTCGCCTCGTGAACCGAGGTATTATAAGCGAACATTGCGAATGGTAGCAGACACGATTCCAGTCGCCGTAGTCGCTCGCATAATGTTTAATATAATCGGTTAGTACAATAAGACTTCTTTCCAACGATCCTTTGGTCTGAGGTCGATAGCCTGAAGTCATCAGCTGTTTGACGTTGCACAGCCCTCCCCACTTCCTCATAAGTCTGCTCACAAAACTTCCCCCTCTGTCCGTAAGTATGGCTCTAAGAGCGCCATACTGCGAAAAGAGGTTTGTCACGACGGCGTGCGCGATGGTGGTTGTCTTGAGGTTCGGTATAGGAACCGCGATTCAGTAGTTTTTTTTCGAAACAACTTTTGCAGCCTCGAATTAACTCTGTGATCTGATCTCGCAATCCGGGCCAAGTATATCGCTCCCTGATCCTTCTATAGGTTTTAGTTATGCCCTTGTGGCCTCCTATGAGGCTGCTGTGGTATTCTTCAATTATCTTGGGCCTCAATTCGGGAGGTGAGACTTGAATTTTTCCGTGGCAAAGTGTGACAGTTATGTCACCACCCCGGAATACTTTGGATAAAATGTCCGTCAGTTTATTCTGAGGTAAAGGGCCCAGGAGGTCTCCTGAATTTGCCATTCGAACCGTTGTTTGCTTGTCCCGTTTTAGGGCCAGTTAGAGGTTCTTCAGTCCCCGTGTCACATACTTAGAGTCAATTTCGTCGAAGTGTCATTTCTTCACTACGATCGAATAAGTCTTGTACTGACCGTGTGGAGTGACTAGGACTTGCCCTAGTTTGGGTCGGCTTTCCCAGGTGTCTTGGAGGTCAAGGCGCTCGGTAGCCACAAGCAGCTTCGAAATAGCGTTTGTTGTCTCGCAGTCCTCAGAAAGAAAGTGTGCGTAGTTGTCTCGACGATAAGTCAGTGGTTCAGTCCACTCGTGCCTGATATTGGGCACACTTGTACAATTAAAAACGGGTTTTCGTTCCTCCGGTTCTTCTTCCGATGATGAGGGTGAGGGTGGATCGACATAAGGGATGATTACATCGATGGTTGAAGTAGGGGTCAAAGTAGGGCCAGCAGCGGCTGCTTTGGACTTCTCCAAACGCTGTAATCGTCGTGGCTTAAACTCCAGGCCCCTTCTGGAGGGACATTCGTCCTCCCCTTCCCTCTCCTCAGTGGTTGGGAAGGGCATTAACCTCGCTTCTGAGGTGACTGAGGGAGCCGGGGTTAGGAATAATGATCTCCTAGGTGGTGGTCTCGCAATTATTGGGGAATCAGTATCTTCCAGTAGATACTTGAATCTTACCGTAGCTCTTCCAGCCACCCCGGAATATTTCGGCAAAAACTCCGATGGCTGGGCATCCTTATCGTCAGTCTCACTCTCCCCTCCCGTATTTTTAGGGGAGTCAACGAGAGTTTCCTTCGGGTCTTCTGGTATGTCAGTCGAGCCGGATACCTTGCTTTCGTATTGCTTGAGGAAGTCTTGAACTCTTTTGGGGAAAGCATCATCGTCAAACTCTCCGCAAGGGTCTAGGGCCTTCAGGTTTTCTAGTAGTTGTTCATCTTCCTCGACCTCTGAGACATGGGTACATACCGGTAAGTCCTCTGTATCCATGCCCTCATGATCCCAGTAGAGTGAATCAGGATTGATGCCGGATACATTCACTCCCTTCTTCTCGATGGATTTCTCGAATTGAGAGAATGATTTTTGTAAATCCTTCTTGAGAGCTTCCATGTTGACTTCGTTATCACCGTCGCTCTCGTCGCTGCCTATAGGCAACGGCGGGACGTCGACGATTACCCTTGATGGCCCGTTCGGATTGTTAGTGTCATCTATAGGCTCGGGTTTAGGTGTTGCTCCTCCATCTATTCCCTCACGGGCGAGCCTATCAGCTTCGTCATTTCCTTCGATGCCGTTGTGCCCTGGGACATGATTCCAAATCACCTCTATGGGTTCGAGTGCTCTTTTTAGTTTCTCGAACTCGATTCGGTTTTTCACCGGTTTGTTCTTAGCAGTTTTCCAATCGTTCTTTTCCCATGTTGGGATCCACTCTGTCGCGCTGCTGACTAGGTATTTGGAATCCGTATTAATTCTTAATTTCTTGATTCCAACGTCCTGAACTCTTCGAGCAGCCTCGATGTCGGCCTCGATTTCGGCAGCATTGTTTGTTTGTCGACCTCTGGCCGGCCGGGATACATTCAGCGGGTTGTCATTACCTCAGAATTATCGGAGTCCTCAGAGGATTCAGTTGAGCATGTCGAATCCGTGTCTGTGGCTGGATTACCGGAGAGAGCCTCAACTCCTCGATTTAATTTTCCCTGTTTGTATTCAAATTTGTATTGGTAGTCCTGAAGTCGCAACCTCCAACGTAGAAGTTGTGCTCCGGGGTTCTCAACGTAAGTTATCCAGTGGATTGGCTCGTAGTCGTAAGCTAATATGAATTCTCTGCCGTACAGATACGGTCGGAAATTCATCACGGCATATAACACGGCAAGGCACTCTTTCTCTGCCTTGGCGTATTTTTGATCGCAGGCGTTCATTGTTTTGGAAAAGCACGCTACGGACATATCCACTCCGTCTTTCTCTTGCGTCAATATTGCCCCGACCGCATGGTCAGAAGCATCGGTGGTGAGTTTGAAGGTCTTCTGAAAATCTGGATACAGGAGAATAGGTGTCTTGCAGAGGTACCTGCGGAGCTTCCTGAGGCTTCTTCTTTGGCTGCATCCCCATTCCCATTTCACGTCCTTCTTGAGGAGATCAGATAGTGGCTTTGATATTTTTGCATAATCCTTGATAAATCTTCGGTAGTACCCGGAGAGCCCGAGAAATTGTCGGATCGCTTGGACGGTGGTGGGTCGAGGAAATTTCCTAATTGCATTAATTTTTGCCGGATTAGGTTTCACCCCATCACGCCCGATAATGTGTCCCAAGTAAGCTACCTCTGTCCTCAAGAAGTCGCACTTATCCGGTTACAACTTTAGATTAGCATCTCACCGGCGATCAAAAAGTCTTCTGGCCTTTTTGTCGTGTTCGTCAAGACTTTCTGCATAAACTACAATGTCGCCTAGATAGACGAATACTTCTGTACCATGCATTCCTTTCAATACCGTATCCATAGGATACACATAGTCCTTTTCTTCTGGCGTTAAATGTGATACATGCAAACTTTGTATCACTTTTCGGGCGCGATCTGAGTACTCTGCTCCCTTCTTGTCCTGAGGATATTTCTGTAAGTCTTCCGTTTCTGAATCCGAGAACTCCTCACCAGGGAATTTGCAGAAATCAAAGGGAATGATTTCTTGAGGTCGGACACTGAGTTCCATATCTTGTTCCGTGGTGTTGATGGCCAGGACATGACATTTGCCGTCCTGGGCGGTGACGGCTGCTTCGCGTGTCAACCCTTGGCAGGTATCCCTGGTGGACATCCGAATTAGAAACGTCTATTGCGATCGGTTGCCTAGTCCTTGCTTTCATTTTTAGGATTCTGGCAAAGGACTTGATTTCCGATTTAAGAGTTTTATTGGCATCTTGAGATTCCGAGTCGAGAAATGGGATTGGAGTGATTGGGTTCGACACGGTAACCAAGGTGTTGTGCCTAAACGAAATTTGAGCTTGTTCCTGCCGTAGGTACGGTCGTCCTAAGATCCCGTCAGGCGAGATGGGAAGTTCGTTATCTACAATATGGAACTCCACGGGATTCTTAAAAATAGTAATCTTCACGGTACCGATTGTTCTCACGGGGTCATTGGTTATGCCCGTGATGAGAATGGAATTCAGGGGCTCTATAAGTATTTCCTGACGCAGAGCGTGAAGTTTTACAAGATTCACGTCGGAACCTGGGTCAACCAGGGAGGTAGCTGTAGGGCCTCGGAATTCAGGTGCATTCAACTTAACTACTAGTGAGTCTTCTTGGCCGCGTCCCCTTCGAAGGACCCTACGGAGTTCTCCTGAAAGTGAACCGACTTGGGACGCTCTTGTTGGGATGAGTGACTCGTCACAGCTTCCGAGCGACGAGTCGCTTGGAAGTTTAAAGCTCCTGAGGGTCCTGGAGAGGTCTATCTAGGAGGGGTCATGCTTCCTGCCGTTTACCTTGACCTTGCCATGATGCATTGCCAGGTACCCTATATGATAGGAGGACGCGGCATTCCTAGCTTTCTCCGTCTATTTTGGCCCTTCCTCGGCATGCAGGGCGTGCTCGAACGCCTCGCTGAGATCCTTTGGATTTCGGGTATCAACAAAAATGGATATGTCATCAGGGAGATCCCTAATGAAGGCGTCTAAAGCACAGTCGATTACTGGCTTCATCACAATTGCGCTTTCTTTGGCCTGTCCGTACGTGCCCGTATATTTTTCTTCTATCGCGTGTCTAGCGCCACTCAAAAGACCCTGCACGCGATCGTTATAATCGCTCACGGTTTCTGATTGCTTCATCCACAGGTTGACGATAGACTCGAAGTACCATTGGTACTTTTTCGAAGGCCCGAATCTTTTCTCCAGGTGCGCAATTAGGTCTTTTACCCTAGAGAATAGTTTATCGCAAACGCCCTTTAGTTTGGCCAACACGGCCTTGATGAAGCCGAGTTCTGAGGCCTCTATCACGAATACCGCTCCGTTGGAGATATCTTGTAGGAGTTCTTTTAGAGGTGGATTTTTACCATCGAATAGGGGGATGTGATATGTACTCTGTTGCAGAGTCATGCACTCTAGTACCGACGCCATTGCCGCGCTCGTGCTTAAATTGAGGTAGGACGCGGGAGTCGGAATATTTGCTGGGTTTCCGGTTACTGAATCTGAGACGCTTTGATTCAAGGGCATTTCAGTGTCTTGTTCGGGTTCCGTTCCCATGTCATTCCTACCATGGTCATCTCAATGTTGGAATGTATATATATGAATATATATGATACAATAGCTTATATTCTACGCCTCAAATTGTATGGCAGGAATAAGGGCTATAGTAGAGAACGCTGGCAGCCCTGCACAGGTTGTTTATTTATGACCTCGGTTACGCTGTTGCGTATGCTGGTAATTATAGATACCTGAATATTTGTTCTAATTGTGCAGGAATGCTTCACGTTTCTATGATTACAAGCCCATTATACTCCATTATACTCCGTCTATTTTGGCCCTTCCTCGGCATGCAGGGCGTGCTCGAACGCCTCGCTGAGATCCTTTGGATTTCGGGTATCAACAAAAATGGATATGTCATCAGGGAGATCCCTAATGAAGGCGTCTAAAGCACAGTCGATTACTGGCTTCATCACAATTGCGCTTTCTTTGGCCTGTCCGTACGTGCCCGTATATTTTTCTTCTATCGCGTGTCTAGCGCCACTCAAAAGACCCTGCACGCGATCGTTATAATCGCTCACGGTTTCTGATTGCTTCATCCACAGGTTGACGATAGACTCGAAGTACCATTGGTACTTTTTCGAAGGCCCGAATCTTTTCTCCAGGTGCGCAATTAGGTCTTTTACCCTAGAGAATAGTTTATCGCAAACGCCCTTTAGTTTGGCCAACACGGCCTTGATGAAGCCGAGTTCTGAGGCCTCTATCACGAATACCGCTCCGTTGGAGATATCTTGTAGGAGTTCTTTTAGAGGTGGATTTTTACCATCGAATAGGGGGATGTGATATGTACTCTGTTGCAGAGTCATGCACTCTAGTACCGACGCCATTGCCGCGCTCGTGCTTAAATTGAGGTAGGACGCGGGAGTCGGAATATTTGCTGGGTTTCCGGTTACTGAATCTGAGACGCTTTGATTCAAGGGCATTTCAGTGTCTTGTTCGGGTTCCGTTCCCATGTCATTCCTACCATGGTCATCTCAATGTTGGAATGTATATATATGAATATATATGATACAATAGCTTATATTCTACGCCTCAAATTGTATGGCAGGAATAAGGGCTATAGTAGAGAACGCTGGCAGCCCTGCACAGGTTGTTTATTTATGACCTCGGTTACGCTGTTGCGTATGCTGGTAATTATAGATACCTGAATATTTGTTCTAATTGTGCAGGAATGCTTCACGTTTCTATGATTACAAGCCCATTATACTCCATTATACTCCGTCTATTTTGGCCCTTCCTCGGCATGCAGGGCGTGCTCGAACGCCTCGCTGAGATCCTTTGGATTTCGGGTATCAACAAAAATGGATATGTCATCAGGGAGATCCCTAATGAAGGCGTCTAAAGCACAGTCGATTACTGGCTTCATCACAATTGCGCTTTCTTTGGCCTGTCCGTACGTGCCCGTATATTTTTCTTCTATCGCGTGTCTAGCGCCACTCAAAAGACCCTGCACGCGATCGTTATAATCGCTCACGGTTTCTGATTGCTTCATCCACAGGTTGACGATAGACTCGAAGTACCATTGGTACTTTTTCGAAGGCCCGAATCTTTTCTCCAGGTGCGCAATTAGGTCTTTTACCCTAGAGAATAGTTTATCGCAAACGCCCTTTAGTTTGGCCAACACGGCCTTGATGAAGCCGAGTTCTGAGGCCTCTATCACGAATACCGCTCCGTTGGAGATATCTTGTAGGAGTTCTTTTAGAGGTGGATTTTTACCATCGAATAGGGGGATGTGATATGTACTCTGTTGCAGAGTCATGCACTCTAGTACCGACGCCATTGCCGCGCTCGTGCTTAAATTGAGGTAGGACGCGGGAGTCGGAATATTTGCTGGGTTTCCGGTTACTGAATCTGAGACGCTTTGATTCAAGGGCATTTCAGTGTCTTGTTCGGGTTCCGTTCCCATGTCATTCCTACCATGGTCATCTCAATGTTGGAATGTATATATATGAATATATATGATACAATAGCTTATATTCTACGCCTCAAATTGTATGGCAGGAATAAGGGCTATAGTAGAGAACGCTGGCAGCCCTGCACAGGTTGTTTATTTATGACCTCGGTTACGCTGTTGCGTATGCTGGTAATTATAGATACCTGAATATTTGTTCTAATTGTGCAGGAATGCTTCACGTTTCTATGATTACAAGCCCATTATACCTGGATAGGGAAGTAAAACCTTGCAATCGAAATTTGAGAACGCAACTGCAATTCTGGCCAGTGTAAGACTTTGTGTTTTTTAATTTTTTTGTTCTTCAAGTCCGGACTGAAGTCACTTGGAACCTTCGTCTCCGAGTCAGAAGATAATTTTTTATGGACGACTCGGATTCTGAGCTTAGATCTATTGCAGGCACTTCTTGTTTCGGATCAGATTTTTCTAAAGATTGGGGTTTGCAAGCTTTCTTACCTAGTTTATTAGGGAGGGATTTTCGTCCGTAAACTTCTCTAAACGTCAGAGATGTGGCTAGAACCGGTAGTGGGGTAGCCCTTTCAAGCGTTTTTTTAGCAATTATACTCGTCGCTCGTTCAAAAAGTGATTCGAAAAGATCCGAGAACTCCTCGTAATTTTTAACTTCTCGAATCCGATCTGGTTCTCCGGATTCGATTAGCTGTGTTTACTTGTTAAGAGTTTTGATAGGATAAATATGGACAAGGTGTTTTGCGAGGTTTCAATTCCTTCGGCGGATTATCGCGGGAACAGAATTGAAACTGTCAAAACTGGTACCCCCAGCGGAGCTATCGCGGCAGTTCGCCAGTTTTGCACAAAACACTTGTATGGAATGTTCAAATTGAGAGGTTTCAGTTCCTTCGGCGGATTATCGCGAGAATAGAACTGAAATTTTCAAAACTGGCACCCCCTGCGGAGCTATCGCGGCGGTTCACCAGTTTTGCTCAATTTGGGAATGTTTATAGGATTTATATTTTGGAATGAATGTTCCTATGCGTTAAGTCGGTTTACTATAACTCCTATGATAAGGTTTTCTGAGGAGAGAAAAATGTTCCACTGTTATGTTATTCTGTGTGGTAACAACAATGGATTTAAGTTTTTAAATATAATTGCTTCATAACCGGGATCATAAAGCTCTCAGCTATATGCAATTAAATTTACTCAAATTAACCCAGCCTGACTCAAGCGCAACATCCGGGTTAATTCGGAAGAAGAATGAATTTTGTGAAAAAATAAAGCTGAAGATTTAGTCACTGAAGTTAGCCTCAAGGTCAAATCCTTCAGTGACTTTACAGTTTTATTTTATTCTGAAAAGAGGTAACAAAAGCTTGTAGTAAAATAAAGCTAATTTCGAGCCACCCAAGTTAGCCTCAAGGTCAAAGCCTTGAGTGACTCAATTGCTTTTATTTTATTTTAAGATGAAGTATGAATTAGAAATAATGATGAATATGTTTGGAAAAATGTTCTCTAGGTTACGAATAAAATAAAGCTGGTGATTTTGTCGCTCAAGTTAGCCTCAAGGTCATACTCTTGATCGACACCGCAACTTTATTTTGTTCTACTTAGAAGGTGATGATATGGAAGAATTTGGAAAAATTCGAAATAATAACAAAAATCACTTGATAGAATTATAAGAAAAACCAAAAAGTCACTTGATAGAATTATTAGAAAAACCAAAAATGCACTTTATAGAATTATAAGAAAAACCAAAAAGTCACTTGATAGAATTATAAGAAAAACCAAAAAGTCACTTGATAGAATTATAAGAAAAATCAAAAAGTCACTTGATAGAATTATTAAGAAAAACCAAAAAGTCACTTGATAGAATTATAAGAAAAACCAAAAAGCCACTTGATAGAATTATAAGAAAAACCAAAAAGTCACTTGATAGCGAAGCTAAGGGGAATTTTAACACGAAGGGAAAATCCCACCGCTGCCACCAACAGTTTGTTACGTACGGATGTTAGGTGTGGGAAATAAATAATTAAATATTATAAATAATAAATCAACATTTATTTAAAAGATGACAAGGTGTACGCGGAGGTCGTCCAAACTGTAGGACACTTTTGTGTCCCTTTTTTATTTTTAAGTGGGATCACTTCCCGGTGTTTTTCCCTAATTTTGACTCGCTGCCGAAAGAAATATTTTTAAGAATGCCGAAATTTATTTTTATGATGGTTTCTACACAGTGAATTTCGATTGCAAGGTTGTACACACATTTACTCTAAACAAAAGGGTTTTAAAATTGCACGATACAGCTTACCAATCGATATTCTTAATTCTACCAGTTGGTAGGATAAGGGCTGGAGAAGAAGGCTGCCTTCGATGTCACCCCTAATTTTCCGACCCATCTGGGCTTCAAAAAAGAACTTTGTTAGGCGTGACTAAAACTAGTCACTCTTGTTTGTCCTTTTCACCGGTTGCACGTGGTTTCAACAAGCACACACGCACGAAATTTCGATTCTCTGGCCTTGTTAATTTTATAAAAATTAAAAGATGGATGGTTTCGAACCAGAAAGAACACAGTACTTTTAAATTGTGTTCTTTCTCCACTTTTAATCGTTTATAACCTTAATATGGCTCCTCGAAAAATATCTTCTCGTCGTTTTGAGGTTCGACGACAGGATTATTTTTCGGAATTTTTGTTTTTCAGCGCCAGGCTGTGCACGCACAGTTAACTCTTGCGACTGACCAACCACAGACGCACTCAAAATATTATTTTGGCGCGAAGCGTAGTGGTAAAAATACGATAGATATTTTTTAGCGCGACAACCCCGTGAACGGCTTTCGTCGGAGGAAAGATTTGGAAATGACTTACGTCCACCCAAGTGTGTGTACTTTAACCAACTTTGTCGATTCCTAACAACACGTTTGATCCGAACCGCGGACGGGCAAAAGCAAAGATCCGTGTTTTGCTCTCTAGAGTTCTTACCCGGAGTAAGAAGCTCGTCAGACTGCGATTTTGATTTGAAATTAATTTACCTCGTTGGCTCGCATCGATTTTATTCAGGTGGGGAATAATGATGACTTAGAATTATTTCTAAGTGGCGTGATTTCCATGGGAAAGGAATTTGTGCTGACACTGGACTCGCCAAATACTTGGTAGCTTCGAAATTTCTCTCGTCTGTTGCCAAGTGAGAATTTTTGTTGATTTGGCCATTTTATTAATTTATAATGATTCCTGGATTTTTCTAACTCCAGAATTTTATATGTTCATATTTTTAATTTAGGGCCTGATACCTTAACAATTTCTCATATTTTCAGGAAAATGTCGTTTCAGGTTTTATGGAAAAATATCACTCACTGGCTAACGATATTTCGTTGTCCAAGTTTTAAATAAATTTTGAGTTACAGGAAGGGTATTTAGTGGATTTCAGGTGGGGATAATCACTCAAAAGATGTTACTTTGCATATAACATCGATGCCAGCGATCAAGGAACTCAATGAATACTTTTCAGCGTGCGTAGGAATCGCCAGAGTAGGTGCGTAGGGATGAGCGTAAGCTGCGCGAGGTTATCATGGCGTCGCCGCAAAGGTTTACGCACGCTCACAACCTTTAAGTTTTGGCTCACGTGTGTGCTAGTAAAATTATTTAATTCTTTTCTCTTCTCCTTTTCTTCTCCGTCCTTATCCCACTCTTCTGTGCGCATCATTCTTCCATTCTCCTATTTCACAATTTTAGTTTCTTTAATAATTATTACACTTATCCATCCCTTCGTACATTTTCGTGTGGATTTCATACATACATACATATATGTAGTAATGTAACTAATACAATGTAACTAACAAGAAGACGTTTGAAATAATACAACATATATATATATACATATACATACATATAGCATTATATTAATATACACACATATATATATGTATACATTGTAACCTGAATTTTCACTTTTACTGATGGGTCGAGGTTAGGTTATATTTTCTTTGCTTGAAATAATTATAGACTACTATTTTGCATCACCTATAGGGTAAACAATATTTATTCAGAAAAGTCGTATTTACAAAGTTCGGGATTTTATGTTGCACTGCGGGCAACCTAACCCGACCACAAAACCATTTCTGAAACTAACCTTAAATTCGACTAATATAAAATAGTTGAGCGACAGGTTATTTGTTCTAAAATAACCAAAATAATTATTTAACTGCGAACAATGAATTGACCGGCCCACTTATACTGGTCACCCTGTACCTTCGCAACCGAAGCTACGGACACTTAAGAGTTCAATTTTACGATTTATGAGGTGGGAGCAAGAAACCGTGCCCTTAAAGCGACCTTATCAGTTCGAATTAACCATTTACGCGGACGCTGACTAATTTTACAGTTAACTAATGAGGCTGACCCAGAGTCTGCCGCTTCGGAATTTTAGTGGCGAGGTGTTTTAGTCGCACACCAACCAAAATTCCACTGCTCATTCCATTTGTCTAATTTGAATTCAAAAAAAGAAATACAAAGAGAAATAGGTCAAAGGCTACCTGTTATCCGGCGGCGTCCTCACCAGCAACCTCGGCTCGCCATCCTTGATATTTTTAATTAACAGAGGAAGACCTCAAAGTGTATTTTTCTCCTAGGTTTACTTGCTCCTACAAACGCCGAACAGAGAATGACCAACTATGGCGAGATCCGCTGGCGTGCTCGCGAAACCGGAAGACGGTGGCGCTTACAAAGCTTACCGACATTACCGACATTCACGTCGAGTTCTAAGTCGCGAGCGACAGGTGGCGAAAGTACGCCGATCTTTAGCGCCGCCACGTGGCGATCAACGAAATTAACCTCGTCGCATAGGCTAGTATGTTGACAAACTGTCAACAAGGCGACGGCGAAGTCCTCTCCTTGGTGTTCTTGAGCAGGCGGGACTCATATCTGCCTAACGCACCAAGGATCCTCTTCATGGTGTGCTGAAGTGTCGTTGTGCCGTGTCCAGTTATTTCTTCCATCAATCGTGGTGAAACTTTGGCCGCGACGCGAGTATTGATCGCCATCGACCAGGCGGTGATCTCGTGGTGCTCGCGTGTGAGTGTGAAAATATAACATAAAAATAATAATGATTAAAATCCAGTGTTGTGCGTGGTTGAAACCCTTAGTCTGGCGAATAGAGATAGGTTCCCCGGGAGTTTAACCTCTCCCCTCATTTAACCTTATTTCTAATTTATATACAAGAAAGAAAAAGAACATAAATGTAAGTCAAAGACAGGAGCCTGCCGAGCATATTACGCTCGAGCCCTGACTTTCGACTGTCACAGACAGCCTCGGGCATAATTCTCTACTCGAGGTTTCCACAATTAAAGACTCTGTAATAATCTTTGTGCGTGGAAAAATACCACCTCACAACATATATATATATACGTTCGAACGGTTCGTTACGCCCCTGCATGTACGGTGGCTAAATGGTTCTGTGCATGCGTCACTTTTACCAAAATTTGCATAAAAATGAATTTGGGCAGTGGGGTGACATTTTTTTCGTTTATTAGCATTAAAATTTCATTTTGCCCTGGCCTTGAATTGGCATTAAAATTTCAACAAGACCTAGGTCTAGTCTAGTATATCTAGATTCATTTGCCAGGCTTGGGCCAGGTCTACTGGTCCAAGCAACTTCGAATTTCTGCGTAAGTCAAGACAAAAATCAGATTTTATTACATTTACCCATTTCGTGACTCTTATCGTATATAGTGTATATACATACATACACATATGTAATAATGTAATTATTATATATAATAATAATTATTCCCAGTTTTTGAATTTATCTGGTCACACAAAAGTTAATAGAATATATATATATATATATATATTAAATGAAACGATACCTGCTAGTCCTTACAGTAAGTTTTTCTTATATCTTTCAACCCTCGGAGAGACGGAGAGAAAGAGATCAAATCCTCGGTTCCTTGTTCTCCCTGGATTGGGCGCAGAAGTCTTTCTTATAGTCGTTGCTCAAAAAACACAACTTCTTACCTTTAAAAGTTTTATTAATTGAACGTATTTAAATAACTGGAAAGGTCATTTAGGAATTACTGTACGTCTCAAGACCAGCTCGTATGAGCAGAAATGTTGAGTTGCATTAGCCATTGGAATGCAAGCAGGTTACGAACGCTCAAAAGTGTGCATTTAATTTACTTCTAAAAGCAATCGATATTCTATAAATTAGAGTTTGCACCACAGAGGGGACAACTTTCTAAAAGATTCATCCGGACTCTGATCCATGGTGGCACATGATAGAGAAGTGGTTTGCTGATTTTGAACGCGGCCGTACAAACACCGATGATGCTGAACGCTCTGGTCGCCTCAATTCGGTAGTTGTTTCAGAAAACATAAAAGAAGTCCACAAAATGGTTTTGGCCGATGATGAATTGAAGTTGCGTAAGATATCTGACACTTTAAAGATATCAGAAGGCAGTGTATTTACCATTTTGCATGAACAAGTACAAAATTGCATGAAATTGCTAAAAAGAATGCTCGAGGGAAAAAAATTTTGCTCCAATTAACAAATGATTGACGAAACTGAAGCGTGTTTTGAGACCAAAGATAAATCATTCTACAAATAAGGCATCTAAGTGTTGGAAAAGCGTTGTAATAAATGTATCAATTTTGAAGGAGACTATTTTGAGGGTGAGGGAGTGAGAGATAGATCTATCCTTTGGTTCCTTGCCCTTCCTGGATTGAGCAGAGAGGTTTTCTAGTGATCCTTGTTTCAAAAAAAGGACAATTCTAATTCTATTTTGTTAGGCGCCCATAAACATTTGCGTGCGCAAATACAAACACTGTTTTGACATTTGTTATTTTAGTTTTAATAAGAGTAAATGTCAGGTGTCTTTTAACCAAAAAATGGATAAATGCTTTCAAATTCCCTCTTTTCGACGCTTAGATTTTCCTATCAACGCTAAATTAAATATTTTATGAAAAATTATTACTTCCGTTTTGAGATTCGGCAGAATTAATTCTGCTTTTCTTAATTTAATTAATTAATTTCTCGCTCCTTTCTGCTGTTTTATGGTTTCCGGAGAAACGAAAAAAGTTTATCTCGACCGCAGATGACCCGCCAAAGAGTAATTTCAATTTTGCCTCCGTCTAGATGAAGGCTTCTGTATTTTGCGTCGTCGCGGCAAGATTTTGGAAAATGTTTCGAAAGGCAATTTCACGACTTTAGTCAACTAACGAATTTGAAAACTGTCGCTCGAGACCGCAGACGGGCATAATGAAAGAAAGTGCCGCAGCGCGGATTCGGCTCTTTTTTAAGTGGCAAGTGTCTACTAACATTACAACAATTTACGCACAGTATCAGCTTTGAAAAATTACTTTTTTAGAAGATATTATCGCAAATACAAAAATTGAAACATCACTTTTTCTGGAAAACGACTGAAACGATTTCAACGAAAACTATATAATAATATATATGTTGTGATGTTAGTTAGGGAAATCTTGGGAAAGAATTCCGGATAGAGTCCGTAAACGATAAAGCGTTGTACAAAATATGTCAGTTTTCAAAAAATTTGTTTACTATGTTTTTCAGTGAGGACCATCAACATCTTTTTGTCGTAAAATACTCAAACTCTGATCAGCAACATATATTTTCTACACAGCAATCAAAAGGGTACTTCATGGTAAAACATGGGTTATGAATATTTCTTGACCTCTGAAATACGTGCTTTCACATAAAAACAGGAGGCCAATACTACTTTTTACCTACTATTTAGTAAAATTAAGATAATTCCAGTAAAATTGTTTTTATTATTGGGGGTACAACTTTGTTTCCGCCGTTTTCACACTTGAGGCTTTATTCTTAAACAGTGATTACCTGTTTATGGAACAAAGTACTGTCCGTCGCTAGCCACTGCTTTTTTCCATATTTCTGGCAATTGTCGGATACTCTCTCTTAAAAACGATACGTCATTTGAGGCGATCAACGAATCGGTCCATTTCTCCACTTCTTCATAAGAGCGGAAATGCTGATGAGTCAGGCCATGTGCCATCGATCGAAACAAATGGTAGTCGGAGCGAGCAACGTCTGAACAGTAAAGTGAGTAGGGTAAAACCTTCCATTTCAGCGTTTCCAAGTATGTCTTGACCGATCTTGCGACATGTGGACAAAGCATTGTCATGCTGAAGAATAACTTTATCGTGTCCCTCTTGGTACTTTGGCCGTTTCTCCTTCAATGCTCGACTCAAATCCATCAATTGCGATCGATACTGATCCCCTGTGATGATTTCACTCATTTTCAATAGCTCATAATACTCTACACCGAGCTGGTCCCACCAAATGCGAAGCATAACCTTAATACTGTGAATATTCGGCCTTGCCGCCGACGTGAAGACATGTCCACGCATTCCCTTTGATTTTCTGCGCTTGGGGTTATCGTAGTGGACACACTTTTCGTCGCCGGTCACATTGCGATGTGAAAATCCCTTCCGCTCTGTCTTTAAAGCAGCTGTTCACAAGCAAAGAAACGCCGTTCAACATTTCTCGAGTTCAACTCGTAAGGAATCTAATTCCCTTGCTTCGGAAGCATTCTCATGGCTTTGGGGCGTTTCAACATGGCTTGTTGAGTCACTTCCAAAGATTCCGCCAATTTCTCTTTCCTTTGGTACGTGTCTTCAGCAAGTAATGCCTCCAATTCGGAATCTTCGAAGATTTTCTGTTTTCCACCGACATGCCGGTCCTCGAGATTAAAATCACCGCTCTTTAAGCGTTGAAACCACTCACGACACGTTCCTTTACTGAGAGCAGCCTCAGCGCAAATACTTAAGAGCAATCGATGATACTCAGCCGCAGTTTTCTTTGAATGAAAGCAGAAAATCAAAATTTCCCGTAAATTACGAGAATTTGGCTCGAAAACTGATTATCGATTACGGAATTCAACTGGAATTTTTTTCTACGATAACCCTATCTATCTTCACAACATATATTATTTTCGTTCGAATCGGTTCAATTATTTTCTAGAAAAAGTAATGTTTCGATTGTTGTATTTTCTATAATAACTTCTAAAAAGGTAATTTTTCAAAGTTGATACTGTGCGTAAATTATTGTAACGATAATAAACACTTGCCACTTAAATATGAGCCGAAGTCGCGCGGGGGCACATTCCCATGCTTATTCGGCTAGAAACTATGTTTTCTTTACTATTCTGGGTCTTAATCCGATCACGACACATAGAAGAGTGCGAATTTGCTTTTTCCTCGATCTGCTTTACTGGTTCATCGCAAGATGAACATGATAGAGTTTTTTGATGATTATGGAATCTATGATTGGACAGGTAAATGAAATTCGCATCCTTGCTGTAGCAACGGAAAAGTATAATTCCAAGCTTAGAAAAAAAAGGTTCTAGTCGTTCAAATCTATTTCAATCGAGTTCAAATTGCAATATAGCACAAAAACGACCCTTCCGCATGCATTTCATCACCTAAATATCGAAAATCGAGAAAAAAAACAAAAAACCGAACTAAGCTCGATACCTAAAATTTTATAACTTAATATTGTAGCATTCAGTGACAATTAACTACCAACAAATTTTCATCCCCATTCGCAGCGTCGATGTTTGTCAGTTCCACCCCCAAATGCCCAAAATTGTGAATAAAAAATTTGGAAAATCAAACTAAGCTTGATACCTAAAATTTTAGAATTTTCATCCCTACACCTAGCGGGGATGTTCGTCGTTTCTAACCCCAAATGCCAAAAAATGTAAATAAAAATTTGTGCATTCAAATTAAGCTCGATACCTAAAAATATAAAATTACACAACCAAACTCGGCTTGTCAGTGTGCCCCCATTTCTTAGCTTAGATTTCACGCTGTCAGCTGAGCCAAGATTGAGAATGTATCTCTCGATTCCGTGCAAAAGCGGTGCGAAGCAGGCGAAAAATACAAAATAAAAAAATATATCATACAAAAATTTAGAGTTCTCATTCACATAGTTTTGAAAACATGGACCTAAAATGAATATCTGATAAATGTAACGTATTTCAAAATCTTTAGAAAATATTTTATTTGTATGTAAAGCTTTTCAATATTTCCTTATATCAAAGAAATCCTACTGTGTTATTCCGCGCGTAAATTTATATGTATTGTTCAAAAATTCAAACCCTTTATATTTTAAACATGAATCTCATGTATAATAATATCTTCATATAAAGTATTCTCGACATAATTTTCCAATCAAAGCAATGAATCTAAGATAATAGAAAATATTAAAATCGATATGTTGTTTCGATGTTTTGAATATTTATTAACTTTCTATTTCACTAGAAAATAATATTTTAAGTGTTGAAATAATCCCAAAATTTAAAAAAATCTATCAGATATTCATATTAGCCGGATGTTTTTTAAAATATCTAAAAAAGAAGTGTAATTTTTTAAACGATATGTTTCGTTATTTTGAATTTATCGCCTGCTTCGCGTCTCTTTGCACAGGATCGAGAGAAATATTGCCAATCTTGACTCAATCGACAGCATGAAATCTTAGCGGAGAAGTGGAGGCACACCTACAAGCCGCGTTTAGTTGTGTGAGGATCCACACTGGTCAATGGTGGGGGCTGAAAACGTCCACGATTTGCTAAAGCATGATTATGCTTTCGCAAAAGTGAGGATTTTCAACAAGCCTGTAACTTTTTGATTTCTATTTAAAAGATCTAAGCTTAAAATCTTGAATACCTCTTGAAAAATATACTATACATTTCTTTGAAATGGCTTAGTAATAATAGGAAATCTTCTTTATGTTCTAAACCATTATTAATAATAGCGTCTTCTATTGTATGCTTAAATTATGATCATCTTATTTTGAACGTGTACTACTTTGGCGACCTTATAAATAGTCTTTTAAATATATAAAAAGTAGTGTACCTTGTATTGGCAGGTCTGTGAAGTTGGCAATAGTGTATTTGAGTAGAATATTCTATTAATGGCATACGTTTGTTCACGTTAGGCCCCCATTTGTCCACCCATTAGTTTTTTTGTCCAGCCCTTGTTTAATTTTAATGGAATATTAAAAACATGGTTGAGAACCACGGATTATAAAAAATTATTATTTGGAACAAATAAAGATTCAAGATCGTTTCTCCAACAATATGACCCTTTCAGGGTGACTGTTTTCATCGACAAAAATAGTTCTCGGTCATCGGAAATTTTTTCCCGGTCATTAAACAAATAGTTTCCAATGAATAAGAGTTAATGCAATGGTCTTTTAAAGTTTAAAAGCATTTTTATTTAATATTCTTAAATGAAATTTCTCCTGGTATACCGAAATCACGAAAGCATACGAAATAGACGATTGTTAAAGTCGCTGTCACAGTCAACAAGGAAAAAATCTCCTGCTCCAAAGAGCACTGTAGGCAGCAACCTAAGGCTGCTTCACACTCCTGCACTCAATTAGCTTGCTCGCTTTGCACAAATAAGGCGGGAATTTTGAAATGCATTATCTCGTCTTGTAACACATTTAAAACAAATAAAAATCGTTCTTTATTAAAAATTTTAAAAATTCCCGGTTTTCTTGGTTTCCTGGTCCAGCGGCCACCCTGCGGGATACATGTACACCGAAACCTGGCAATTTATATTTTACATAACTTTGTTTTTTACGCAGGAGAAATAGAACTAGCGGTTGGACAAATTTCTATGCAAAGTGGACAAACGACGCTGACCGCTAGAGTTTCCAGTTGACAATTTGTTTAAACAATATGACCCTTTATACATGTAAACCAAGACCTGACAATTTATTTTTTACATAAATTTGTTTTTTATGCAGGACAAATAGAACAGGTCCATCATGCTAAAACGTCAACAATCGGAATTCCCCAATTCTTTTACATCGGAATTTTGGGATTTTTCTGGGTTTTCCTGGGCTTTATTACCGATTTTTGCGCTCCAATACTTTTTCAGAAAAATCAAATTTCGTGTGGAGGTGCTAGCTTGAATCAAGTCAGCACCTCGACTTTTCCAAAAGATGAATAAATTGAAAATTAACTGCACCTGCATTTTCAGCTTTTCTTGGGCTCTGGAAATCACTTAAAAACAATTTTCGAAAAACACGCCTATGCCCAAAAAAAATAACCCTCTTTCTAAAAAATTAGCCCTCCAGAAATTTAAATTTTACCAGAATTTTGGGGTTTTTTTGGCTCTTTAAAAATGTCTCTGTATGGCCATATAGTGAAGTTTTTTTTTTTTTTTTTTTTGGTGATTAGGAAAAGTGGCGAAATCTTTTATAGACGTTGTACAAGATTCTCATAGGACGGGTCTAGGCATACCTGTTAAAACCAAAAAAACCCTCTCTCAAACCAATACACCACTCGCGGAACCGCCTTTTGGCTTTAAAATTCACGGATGATGGTTCCAGCTTAAACTCGCGTACGACTCTTCCGTCATCCGTTCGCCTGGGACTACCATCCACGGCCACAAGCCTGTTAGGCAGACCGACTAACCACGCCAGCCAGGGGAAGAATAAAGAGATTCCTCCCCCGAACGACGTGGACAGCCAAGTCGACCTGAGACGTAAGACCGCGGGTGCAGGTCTCGAATGACTCGATGAGCGTCCAAAACCGCTCAGACTGGAGCATCAGAGAGACCATCGTGTCAGGAGTGAGCTCGGCACCCACTGCCTGACCGAGGGCGTCCCTTGCCGTGCCCCACTTCGCGCAGACGAAAAGTGCGTGCTCTGCATTATCCACCGGGGAATCGCAGTAATAACACATCTCCTCGTCTCTAATCTTATAGCGCTTCAGGTACGCTTTAAAACAGCCATGGCCTGAGAGCGCATGTGCCAAATAAAAGCCGACTTCTCCGTGCTTTCTGTTCAGCCAGGTGGCGAGCTCCGGAATCAGGCGGTAGGTCCATCTCCCGGTATGCTCACCATGCCATCTCATCTGCCATTTCTCGACGAGTCTGTGCCTTCCATCCTTGCGGATGGCCTCCTTCGCGCGAGCGATTTCCTGTAGGTCGGTACAGGTAAGCTCCTTGCAGAGCTGAAAGGTCTTTTGCCTTTCCTCCACCAATAAATCTATTGGCGGGACGCTCGCCAGGAGCAACACAGCACTCTTCGAGACAGTTCTATATGCTGAAACTATTCTCAAAGCAGCAGATCTCTGCACCGAGAACAGCCTCTTCTGGATAGCATGGTTTTGAAGGGCATTGTCCCAGACCGGAAGTGCATAAAACAGCTTCGAATGCTCCACGCTCGCCACCAGTCTCCTTTTTGCTTCCCTGGCTCCACCAATGTTTGACATAAGCCAAGTTTGCTCCACATTGGATAGCTTTGGCAGCTGCGATCCTTCGGTGTTCGCTAAACCGAATCCAACTGCACTCCCAGGTACTTTATACTTGTTTTCCACTCGACCTCATGCTCTCCGAGAACGATTCTCGGGTACTGAAAGGGTCTCCTGTCCGTGACGAGCAAAGCCTCGGTTTTCTCAGGGGCCATTTTCAGGCCTCTGCCCACCGCAGTCTTTCATTGATTGCTCACATCAACCTCACCTCCTGGGGGGCCGGGGAAGACACCACACGGTGGCGAGGCACTCCCAGTGGGATGCCATACGGAAACGATCGTTCGGACTGTTCTTGGTCACAGACTGTGGAAGCTTTGCAGTGTCCTCCAGGAGATTCCATACACCAATTCATTCTTAGCCTCATTCAAGAGAGAGTCCGTCTATAGGATCTTCTCTCGCATTCGAAGGACGCATATCTTAGTCATGCGGCGCTGACATTCATTCAGTTCACTCATTCCTTGCAGGCGCTCGCACTCTCATACTCAGCGCCGCTGCTTGGGGCATACATCCCTCTCCATGCATGGGGATAGACGCGTCTACAGCGTCCCCCGCTTTTAACCTGGGTTTGACCCGTTTATAGGGCACCCTTCACGCAAAGGGAAAATGCCCGTCTATAGAGCCCCCTGCATTTGTTCACCGATTCAGCGGGACACTACAACCTCCATGGCCCGAAAGCCGACTGCTAAGCCTCCCCACCCATCCTTTTTTGGCATAGCCAAGTGCAGGACTTCGTCAAGGTAACAGCCCAAGGGCAGGATATAGTGACGACTTTGAATAAAATATATATTTTCGTAAACTTTAAGGTCTAGGAAGACTCTCTGATTTTTGGGCTCTTCGAAAATGCTTCTATCGAGTTCTAGGCTACAAACATTAACATTAAAATGCACCCCCCCTGCATGGACATGTAGAGACGACTTGGACTAAAAATAATCTTTTTGCAAACTTCAAGGTCTAGGAAGACTCTCTGATTTTTGGGCTCTTCGAAAATGCTTCTATCGATTTTTAGGCTCCAACCCTTAACATTAAAATGCACCCCTGCATGGACATGTAAAGACGACTTGGACTAAAAATAATCTTTTTTCAAACTTTGTGGTCTAGAAACACTCTCTGATTTTTGGGCTCTTCGAAAATGTCTATATCGATTTTTCGGGTACAATCGTCAATACCAAATCGCACTTCTGCATTGCCATGTAGAAAAGGCATTAACTTAAAAAAAATTTAACGTTAAGGGTTGGAGCCCAAAAGTCGATAAAGACATTTTTGAAGAGCCCAAAGAGTTCCAAAAAAAGGTCCATTTTTTAAAATATTTAATAAAAATTAAACAAAGGCTGGACAAAAAAACCAATGGGTGGACAAATGGGGGCCTAACGTGAACAAACGTATGCCATTAATAGAATATTCTACTCAAATACACGGGTGCCAACTTCACAGACCTGTCAATACAAGGTACACTACTTTTTATATTTTTAAAAGACTATTTATAAGGTCGCCAAAGTAGTACACGTTCAAAATAAGATGATCATAACTTTAGCATACAATAGAAGACGCTATTATTAATAATGGCTTAGAAAATAAAGAAGATTTCCTCTTATTCACTAAGGCATTTGAAAGAAATGTATAGTATGTTTTTCAAGAGTTATTCCAGAATTTAAGCTTATATCTTTTAAATAGAAATCAAAAAGTTATAGGCTTGTTGAAAATCCTCACTTTTGCGAAAGCATAATTATGCTTTAGCAAATCGTGGACGTTTTCAGCCCCCACCATTGACCAGTGGGGATCCTCACACAACTAAACGCGGCTTGTAGGTGTGCCTCCACTTACCCGCTAAGATTTCATGCTGTCGACTGAGTAAAGATTGGGAATATTTCTCTCGATCCTGTGCAAAGAGACGTGAAGCAGGCGATAAATTCAAAATAACAAAATATATCGTTTAAAAAATTACACTTCTTTTTTAGATATTTTAAAAAACATCCGGCTAAAAGAATATCTGATAGATTTTTTTAAATTTTGGCATTATTTGAACACTTAAAAAATTATTTTCTAGTAAAATAAAAAGTTAATAAATGTTTAAAATATCAATACAAAATATGGATTTAAATATTTTCTTTTATCTTAGATTCATTTCTTTGATTAGAAAATTATGTATACAATTGTGAAGTGACATGTTTGATGGCATGTCTGTTATTATATCGACCCAAAATTCACAGAATTTTTGTTAATTTTTCATTTTTAATAACCAACTGGTCATCCGTTCTTGATAAAGGAAAATAAAACAAACAAAAAATTCCGGCCCGTTGATTACAAAATTCTAAGTTTTTCGTTTATTTTACCCGGTTTTCTATGTACAGTGATTTCTACATAATTTTTCCAATTCGTGTTATTGCTTACTGGACTTCTTCATTTTGAATTGCAAGCGATGAGATAAGTTTTTGAGTTTCATTATTATCCTTATTTTAACTATCTTCTATATTTTTATCTTTCACGAAAATTTTGAATTAATCTTCAAATCTATGGCACTTAAGAGGGCCCCCATATGTGGCCGAAACGTTTGCCTTTTCTCTTTTTTGCGTTTTTTATCGTAAGTAGCATTGCAAATTTCAATAGAAGAAAATAAAAAGAGGCTGACCCAATGCCTAAAAAAATGAAAAAGTAACAAAAACTATGTATACAATATTTTATATAAAGATACTATTATACATGAGATTTAAGTTTAAAAAATGAAGTGTTTGAATTTTTTAAAGATACATATACATTTACACACGGAATAACACAGTAAGATTTTTTTGATATAAGGAAATATTAAAAAACATTCTATACAAATAAAATATTCTCTAAAGATTTTGAAATACGTAACATTTATCAGATATTTATTTTAGGTGAATGTTTTCAAAACTATGTGAATGAGAACTGTAAATTTTCAAATGATATATTTTGTTATTTTGTATTTGTCGGCTGCTTCGCACCTCTTTTGCACGGAGTCGAGCACAGTGCGGCCACTACCATGCATTTGAGGAGGGTACTTAAAAAAGTGAAAATGAGCATCAGCGCCGCCAAGTTTTGATAGAAACAACTAATATCAATGCAAACGAAACCCCCGTCCCCCCAACCCATTATATTCTAAAGAGCGGAAAATTTTGAAATATATTGTATGAAATCCATTTCATAAATTTAAATGATTTAAAGTTGAAAATAATTCGTGAAAGAATAAAAATACAAAAAGAATTTTTAATTATGAATAACAGTGAATAGTTAAATACTGTACTATTGCACGGAGAAAAATAGTTGAAGTAATTTTACTCAACTCTGTCCATTAAACTTGGGATTTAAGGACATTTGAACATTTATTAAATCCTAGTCGGGTAAAATGAATTTGATAAATACCTAATTCACCCAAGGTGAATATAAATAAGCGTTACATAGGAAATAGTAAGGAGTTGAGTAAAATGTTGTCGACGACAGGGCATCACAATGCGTCAGTGGGTTAAGATTGTTTGATTTTTCAAAGTTTTTATTTACATTTTTGAGCATTTGGGGTTGAAAACGATAAAAATCCCCGAATGGTATAGGGATGAAAATTTTTGTCTAGGTAATTGGCACTAAATCCTACAATATTCAGTTATAAAATTTTAGGTGTCGAGCTTAGTTTGAATGCACAAATTATTTATTCACATTTTTGGGCACTTGGGATTGAAAACGACAAACATCCCCGTTACGTATGCGGATAAAATTTTTTGTGGTCAATTGGCACCAAGTCCTACAATATTCAGTTTTAAAATTTTAGGTATCCAGATTCAAAATAAAATTATAAAAACGTAATTCAAGAATGAGAAGTTAATATCAGCTTCTCACTCTTAAATAAGATTTTTACAATTCTGCATTAAATCTTTAATTTCCTTTTAATTATATTCACTGCAACACATTTGATAAACCTAGGTATGCATTTATGTGCAATAACGTGTGCACATATAATGATAGTTCATAAGCGCAGTTGTACGCGGCGCTAGTTGCTAATCGTCCACCATTTATGCATTAGGTTTGCACGACCTGACTCTCGTCCTGCGACTGTTCGTGGCAGGTGCCTACAAATTTATTTCCGACAGGAGAATTCGAATGATTATATTGACACTGCCATGGAGGACGAATTCTTCTTACAGTTTGTACCAGAGCTCGGTGACGTGGTACAGGTAGAGTACGCAATATTCAAAAAATCTGAACATTAGGTAAAATTATCTTCGTAAATACTTACGCTCTTCAAGACATTCTCTTCGTCCACTTCATAAAAAATACTCTCTAGATAAAAAGCACCGTTTATGCCATGAAAGGCTATCTTCTTTTTTAATTTTTTATACAAAACAACACTCTCACTAGCTGGGAATTGATTTATCTGGTGGACATTATATCAAAACACCTTTGCAGATAATTTCTAACTCATCTTTAACGCCAACTCGATCTAAGTTTATATTAACAGTCCCTATTCTGCGAACTTTAACACCATTGTTTTTGCTACAATTTGATTTCACCTATTATAACACGAATCTTATTTTTGTCCTTATCAGTTTGCGCGTCACTCGAAATATCGAATACATCAACCAAGAAATTATAATCACTCCTGCCCGTAAAACTTCCAATCGTCTCTTCAGAACCTTTTTCAGATACAGGTACATTCCATCCTTTCCTTTCTAAAAATCACCTGCATGACAGATGCAAATTATATGCCATGAGAAGGACAGTTTTTGTACTCATACCTTTAATGTTATGAACCAAAAAAGTTGAAAGAGTTCGATATGATTATAATTAATTCATAAAATATTAATATTATGACCCGAAGGGTGCGTGAAATAACTCGTACACAATTTATAACAAAACACCAGATATATTTATTCAGCAGTCTCTTAATTAATACATTTGTCGATAATTGACTCAACGATTAACTAATGGTCGTTCACCCCTATGGGGTTAATACTGTGATTATTTATCACGCAATTCTTATTCTATTTTGACGCCTCTTATTCATGGGGTCACTTGGACCCAATATGGCGCTTGCTTTTCCGTTATCGGTTTTACCTACGCTCTGAGCATAATCATTCGAATTTACGTAGGAGCCAATATGGCGACGATTTCCGATTATCAGTCTTACGGACTCGTCACAACAAATTTCTACTTATGCTCGGATATCACGGATTACATGGGAGCCAATATGGCGCATGCACCACTATTTCGTGGTTTCACAACGAACTATTATGTACGACGAAGCTATTTCAATTTATACCTTGAACTGCTTTGCTACCTTACTATTAACAACATGCATTCAATACATTTCCGTAGAGACCCAGTGAACCGTGTCTACGCCTGGAGCAACGAACTAGAGCACGGATAGAGGTACAAGAGAAGATGGTGGAGCCTGTAGCAGTGTTCCCACCGATAATCGGACCTACTCATGGAGTCAAAATGGCGTACCCAGCGAGTTGATCGCAAAAGTTTTTTAATTATAATATGAGAATACTTCCAGAGCCGAAATGGCGTACCTGGAGGATTCTCCTTAAAAATATTACCCTTGATGACATCCTTGGTGGCCCTTTGGCTGCTTCCGAGGTGTCTTCGGGTTGTGACGCCCTGGCTGGAGATACCGCTTAGAGCTGAGTGCGCTTGGTTATAAACACGCGGTTTTGGGTTTACAGCGGGCAGGCTCACGCTGCGAGCCTAGCGGAGACTGTTTGTAGCTCTACCACAGTGCAAGCTCAGCAATGGCTTGAAAAGTGATACGGGGTCACTGCTTCATCAAAAACAACCATTTGTCGGTATTATACTGAGTTTAAACGTGCTCGTACGGACACTGAAGATGCTGAACGCTCTGGCTGGCCAATTGAGGTAGTTACACCGGAAACCATAAAAAAAGTCCACCTAATCGTTTTCGGAAACCGTAAATTAACATTGCGTGAGATAGCTGACAAATTAAAGATATCACACGGCAATGTGTACGCTATTTTGCATGAACATTTGTCTATGAGGAAGCTGTTGTCAAAGTGGGTGCCACGTTTGCTCACGGTGGATCAAAAACGGCAACGTGTCGTTGATTCCGAGCGCTGTTTGGAGTTGTTTCGCCGAAATAAACCGAATTTTTCGCGTCGGTATGTGACAATGGACGAAACCTGGATCCATCACTACACTCCGGAGTCAAATCGGTCGTCAGCCGAGTGAACTGCAGTCGGTGAGAAGCGTTCAAAGCGGACAAGAACGCAAATGTGGGCCGGTAAGGTTATGGCCTTAGTATTTTGGGATGCTCATGGAGTTTTGTTTATGAAATACCTTGAAAAAGGTAAGACGATCAATAGCAAACGTTACATTGGTCAATTGATGCGTTTGAAGAACGAAATCGGTGAGAAACGGCTCCAAATGAAGAAGAAAAAAGTGCTCTTTCACCAAGACAATGCGCCGTGTCAGAAGTCGCTCGCTATCATGGCGAAATTGAATGAATTGAGTTTCAAATTGCTTCTGTACCCACCATATTCACCGGATCTGGCCCCCAGTGACTACTACCTGCTTGCAGACCTCAAAAAAATGCTCCAAGGAAAGAGATTCTACTCCAACGAGGAAGTCATCACCGAAACGAACGCTTATTTAGAGGCCAAAGATAAATCGTTCTACAAGAAAGGTATTGAAATGTTAGAGAAGCGCTGGACTGATTGTGTTCCTTTGGAAGGAGACTATGTTGATGAATAAAGTTGAGTTTTTCCAAAAAAAATTTGTTTTTCCTAGTTAGTCTCGGGACTTATTGATCCACGTGTTATATCCACTAGATAATCCTATAGCTTGCACGCATTCAGAACCTTGATTCAGAACCTTCGACATTGTTTCAATATTATAATCGTGAAGTGACAAAAAGACACTTTTAATTCTGTTTCGAAGAACTAGAGCAGGAGATTTAAAAGAAATGCGAATTTTTTACTTCGCGGCATTCCATTTGTAAATTTGAATATGTATATATGAGCTGCTGTGGTTGCCAATGAAGATTAATTACTCCCCGACAAAGAATTTCTAGTTTTAAAGAATGCATAGAACAATATCTGAACAAAACATTAGAAATTAACCATGAGAACGATCTATTGGTAGAAATCGTCTCTGCATGATTTATACGGATCTACCCTTCACGCATGTAATTCAGGCATGATCAATTCTGTTGGATTCAATCGAATTAGTAATACTAATAATTGTAAATTTCTTCTTAGAAAAATACTGCCACAAGAATTCGAGCCAATCGAAGCAGAAGTTAGAGCAAGCGAACAAGATGTACAGCCTTATTTTGAACATCGTTTATGGTCAGAATTTTGTTGCGGAACCCAAATCGAAGTACTTTATATGAATATAATTTAAGAAAAACTTATTTGCAGGGAATTTTATAGGACGAAACTTGCGTTCTACAAAAGATTTTTATTGTACCTTAAAACTCTCCAGTTTTAACTGCTACATTTACAAAGCAACACTTTGTTACACGCGGCCAAGAGCAGATCAGTGTTTAACTAGTGCCGAAGGTCTAATCGAATTGATTGAGCAAGAAGCGATATTAAATGAAGACGACTCCGAAGCTAGCACCATAATTTATAATAAAGAATAGAAATACAAATCAAACAAAATTGTGACACACTATTGTTTTTTTTTTGTTTTTCTCAATAGTGTTACGAGTGAAAACTGAACTTTCTATTTTTAAAAAGTAGTGACATCAAACTGACGTCACCTTGTATGTTTTATTCGTAAGAGTAGATTTTAGATAACTGCCGAGGCCTGCCTGAACCACTACATATATAGGCAGCTAAACCTAGGCGGGGAGGTCATCAACCTCTACATACATGGATAGCTAAACCTGGGGGAAGGAGGTTATCATCGGGCCTGGTAACAACCCGCTTTTTAGACATAAATTAACCCTTTACTTTCTAGATTTTACCCGTCTGTTTTAGACATGAATTAGTCTCTTGATTTAGTAAATTCTTACCCTCCTTACTTTTGGTATTTCGGTGGTTACCAAGGGTTGCAAGCAAGAATTGTACAAGACAACGTTCGTCGGCGTTGTTACCTTTGTTTTTACACAGAATATACAGAGTTTTTTGGGCATACACTTTTGTATGAATTCGAGTATTCCTAATCTGTACAGAACATAGGCTGATCCTAATCCTAGCGCTGTGTAACCTAAATAGCTTAACCAATCCATAGTTGTTTCTCTCCATGTTCTTAGTCTTCTGTCAGTGGCTATTTATTTTAACATATTTTCTGCATCGTCTAGACTTAATTTGGCTTGTCGTCATTCATTGGTATCTATAATTTTAGGGAGACGTATTAATTTACTTTCTAAGGTTTTTAGATCATCCTTAGAGTAACTAATGTTGTAGGTTACTTTGAACTCGTCGTAAAATTGTCCCTTTAGATTTTTGCTAAGGTACAGTGCGTCCATTCCATTATAGATTTCACAATTTGAACCCGTCAGTAGTGAGGATTGTTTAATCATTAGGTGTTCTATTCCTGTTTCGCAACTAATATCTATATCTACCTCGTGCATTGGTACTATTATGTATCCGTTTAGTACGGGTATGAAGGTTTCTTTGTGTAAAGCAAAGGGTGAAGTTTTACATTTGTTCTCTGAGTATCGCTTAAATATCGTAGCTTCGCATGTTTCACTGTCAGTCAACCTAAGGTTTGGTTGGTTTCTTTCGCAAATTTTATATTCGCTTATCGTCGTACATTTATTTGTTGTTTCCTTGTCAGTAACTACATATGAGTCTCTAAATTTTATTACATAGTCATGGTCAGGAATTACTGCAAAGTATAGGTTTTGGATAGGATAAGAGATAGGTATAATGTGTCTGATGGTACCCTCTTTCTGTTCTATAATGGGAATTTTGAGTACATAGAGGTGAATAGTCCTTTCAGGATGGCAACTGATAGTTGACTTATTCCGATTATGTGCCGATAGCTGGTTTCGTCTGCATCAAAATGGTATCTTGTTCTGTGTTTTTCTTCAAATTCCTTAATAGTTGTTTTTAACATAGCAGGTGTTAATATGTGAGGATGGATGATTCCATTTTTACCGTCGTTGATAGCGTTGATGGCCATGTCTATGTCTTCGCTTGTCTCGTCAATCATTATGGCTGCTATTAGCAGCTTACTGTTAACGAAGCTGTTTCTTGATACGGTGATCAGTCCGCTACTCAGATTTATTGCGAGCGGTCTTTCAGCATTCTGATTCCCAATGAGCTCTTTGTGGTTAACGCATTATGAATCTAGGATAAGTTTCAGGATTTTCGTGTGATTTGTTAACAGTGTTGCCAAGTTCTTACTGTCCATATATATTTTTTATATATTTTTCGTTATTTATGCTATCCAAGTCTTGTTCGCTTAGTGTATCAAATAGTGTTTTGGATATATCGCCGATAAATTTTGCCAATCCTCTTTTCGTTCGTTTATTTTTCCGAGTAGTTTCCCCAGAATCACAGTTGGCTATCGCCGCTATTAGAAGTACTAGGGCCCTCATTTGAAAAATAAAGCATGCACTGATCTATGTGTACTCTCAGTATTTTATCTTTATTCCTAATGCGTAGATCATTATTATCTAGGTAATCTATAACTTCGTAAGGGCCTTTCCAGGATAGTTCTAATTTGTTTTGTTTGGTTTGGTTAAGGATTTTGACTAGGTTTCCTCGCTTGTATAAAGGGTTTGTCCTTACTATTGCTTCATCTAATGTTTTCTTCGTTTTTTCCAATTCTATTTGGACTCTTTCTTTAGTTTTCCGGATGTTTTCTTCATGTTTCCTTTTCCATTTTCTAATTAAATCTTGATATGTTAAATTAGGTGAATTCTCTATTTCGGATGGGATATTAGGCATCCTTCCAAACGTGAGTTCGAATGGGGTAAATCCCGTGGTTTGATTTATGTAACCAATTTTCCTCATTGTATATGGGCATATCATCTTTTGTTACCTCTTTCCATAGCTTTCCTATAGGATTACGTTTTATTTTGATTTTTCCCGTTGTGGGTCGTAATTTCCAATTTATAAAATCTGTATACAGGTTAGTTGTTTCTTGTGGTGTTTGTGCTGTTTCTTCTTCGGTTTCGGTAGAGTCTTCGTGTGATAGTTCCCTCATTCTTCTTTCGGGTAGTTTGATTCTTTCCTTTAGAGTTTCTTCATGGGTTATTCTAGATACGTCACGAATTTCTATTTCTGGTAGTTTGTCCACCAAGCTTGGTTTTCCCTCTGTAAGTCCTATTCCGGCTTTCCTCACTGCTTCATGCAGGGTATCTCTGGTAATAGGAAATATTCTTGAGAGACAGTCTGCTACTTTATTTTCCTTACCCTTTACGTACTCTATTTCATATTCAGACTCTTCCATGCGTAGTCTCCAACGTAGCAATCTAGAGCTTGGATCCATCACGTTGTGTAACCAAACGAAAGCACGATGATCAGTCTGTATTTTAAATTTTTTACTTAACAGATATTGTCTAAGTCTTTTCATGGCCCATACTATGGCTGAAAGTTCTTTTTCTGAAATGGTATACTTTTCTTCTGCTTTGTTCAGAGTTCTTGAAATGAATAAGCAGGGGTGTCCGTCTTGGATTAACATTGCTCCTAATCCTTAGTTTGATGCATCGGTGGTTAATATGAATTGTTTTGAGAAATCAGGGAATTTTAGAACGGGTGCTGTTATTAAAGCTTTCTTCAAACCATAAAATGCTTTTTCACAGTCCGATGTCCAGTCGAACATGGTTTCTTTCTGTGTTAATTTTGTTAAAGGTCTTGCTATAGTGGAAAAGTTTTTAATAAACTTTCTGTAGTAACCCGCGAGTCCTAAGAATGATTGTATGTCCTTTACATTTTTTAATGGTCTGAAATTCTTAATGCAATTTATCTTCTCGGGATTAGGCTTAACTCCTTCTTTTGTTATTATGTGACCGAGGTATTCCAACTCCGGTTTAAGGTATTCACATTTCTTTGGTTCCAATCTTAGTCCCAGTTGATGAATTCTTTCTATCACTGCTCTCAAGTTATCGTTGTGTTCTTGTATAGTACTTCCAAATATTACAATATCATCTATGTATGCGAAACATTTGGTTCCAATTAATCCCCTGAATGCATTATCTATCATTCTTTGGAAAGTAGCTGGTGCATTTTTTAAACCAAAGGGCATTCGGTTATACTCGAAGTGTCCTTGAGTTGTAGAAAACGCGGTGTATTTTTTGTCTTCCTCTTTCATTGGGATCTGGTGGAATCCTGCTGAGAGGTCGAAGGCAGAAAAAAAATTGGCTTTTCCTAAATGATCCAATATATCGTCTATCATAGGTAGTGGATATGCATCTTGGTCAGTATCTTCGTTTATTTTCCTGTAGTCGTTTACCATTATTAACTTGTTCCCTTTCTTCGGTACTATCCATAGTGGTGAGTTGTAGGGTGATTGGCTTTTTCTTATTATTCCTCTCTTTAGTAGTCTGTCAGTTTCTTCCAAAGAGAATTGTCTATGTTTCTCGGGTAATTTGTGAGATCTTAAATTGATTATTTTTCCGCTTTTAAGTATTATTTGGTGTTCGGTGAGGCTGGTGCAAGGTAGAAGATCAGATTCCGATGTAAAGGCATCTGAATATCTGGCTATTATTTTCTTGATAAACTCTTTTTGATCTTTTTCCAAGTGGTCTAATCTTGAAGCTTTTAACAATCCGTTGAGTCAAATCGTTTTTTGAGGACTATCGTGTTCTTTCGTGATTATTCTTTGTATCGGTTTCTAATTCATTTTCGGGTTTATTTCTTTGGGGTATTTCTCATTATTTTTCATAGGGATTTTTATTTGCCCGTTTCTTATCGCGTACGGGCCATCTGGGATTTCTTCATTATCGATAATGATTATATGTTGGTCTTTATCGTCAGTAGAGATAGTACATATTTTTTCCGAATTTCCTGGTATGAAATCATTACTCAGGTATAAAGGTAATTTTACTTTATCTACGACAAGGTATTTATTCGTGATTGCGTATCTTGGATATTTTTCGATGAATTTTATTCCGATTATTCCGCCTTCTGGTAGGGGAAAATCGTTGGGTACTATGTGAAAAATATGCTCTTGATCAAAGAATTTTAATTTTGTAGATTGTTTTGAAATGTGTCGGTCATTTCCCATTAAGAATGTTTTGTAGGTTGGTTTTCTCTCATCTTGATCGTCCAGTATTTCTTCTTTGATTATATTTATCGCGGATCCTGAATCTACTAATAGTCTGTATCTTCCTGTTCTTCTTCTGGCCTCAATTGTTCGTAATCGTCCGCATATGGAAGATATTCTGCTGAGTCCTCGAAATTCTGGTGGTCTGCTATTTCCTCTTCTATCATATTTTCCGCTCTTATTTCCTCTTCCTGAATTACTCTTACCGGTGGTGGACGTTTGAAACCATGGCCCGGGGGGAAAACTCTGCTTCACTTGGCATTGAGAGGACATGTGACCTATTTTTCCACATTTAAAGCAATTCATCTTTGATCTGTCGTTGTATTTGTTTGACTGATTGACTATCTTGTAGCCAAGTATCGGTTTCTAATGCCAAATGTGACGTTGCAATTTTTATAACCTTGGGCGACTCACACTTCGGTGTTACGCCTCCAAGTAAAACCCGAGTCGACAGCCAAGATAACCTATTACTACTAGAGGGTTCGATATGCACAAAACGATTTGAGTCGAAAGGCAAGTTAACCCTTCGCCTCCAAGGAGTTCGATATTCCACAAAAAAATACCGCGGGCGCCAGACCTTGCTTGGGTCAACACTGAAATTTCCTATAAACCAACAACAACACATTAAGAATATGATAACTCCAAATTGAGCAGTTCGAATCGAAATCTATTCCCGAGACCGTAACACTGGAATCTACGTGCCACAAATGGCTATGCTAGCTCAGTCCCCGCCTTTTGGGTCAATGGTAGAGCGCGAGGTTCGCAGAGGGTATCCTAAAAATCAATCCGCAGAAGGAAATTAAATTGAGGCAACAGCTAAATTAATTAAAAGAACTTGGATGTTTATTATTACAACTAGTGTTTGTACATTCTATAACCTAACCTAACATAACCGCCTTTTGGCGGACACGGCACGCGACGCCCACTAATTCTCTACGCCATGCATAATCTTATCTTAACCTACTTGACCTACGCTAATCCCACCCGCACAAATTAGACACTAACAATTATATTTTTACTATAGATAGTCGGTCTCGGGCCAGGCTATGTCGCCAATTATATCCCCCGAGACTTACAGCCAAAGAAAAGAAACACTGCGCCACGCTACTCTATCGCCTGTTACAAAAGTTCTCCCCACTCCCTTGCTAATTAACTGACCGGTCACGCGGTCCGTCTTACAAGGATGAAAAAAACATATATTAACAATTTAAGTGACACACGTGTTCATTTACTCAATCAAATCGAAATTTTCAAATGTAAATAAAGTGTGGCACGGTCGAGGGGATTTTACTATTTGCACGTGGCTTGGAGTGTAGCCGCCATTATGTGAAACTAAACACCCCGAGCGAACCAAATTTTAACAAAAAGACTCTTACCTCTGACTCAATGATGTTTCGACCACTTCTTACATCACAATTGCCTTCCAATCAATATCCTATTATTTTGAGCATCAGAATATACAGTGGATCGGAACTTCCTAATCAATTACATTAACGCTGACACCGTTTTTCTTTCCTTTTTACACAATTATTATTCTTTTTTGATCGCTCCACTCAACACAACTCGAGTGCCGCCAGAAGAAGTAGTCCTACTCAAAATTCTCCTCTCTCTCTGCCGGGAAAAATTAACCATACCTCGTCTCCACCAACTGTACTTGTTCACGCCGCAACCTTATATATATTCAGACCTGGTCTCACCCGCAACTTGCCAAGGGTCTTGGCCAGGGTTGGGCAGTACTCTTCCGTCCTCATCCGGAACACGCCTAGAGTCTCGAACGTTGAAGAACGTATTAAACCTTATTCTCACTGGTTACGCACAGGGATGTATGTCAGTCCTGGTCTCACCCGGAACTTGCCTAGGGTCTTGATCAGGGTTGGGCAGCAACACTAAGTCCTTATCTGGAACTCGCCTTCGATCTTGGACTTGGTGATTGGCTGCAGCACTGACCCCCTCGCTGGTAACCGTAACCTGATGCGTTAATATTCCCCTCACACATTTTATGACGCCATGGTCAGGGTTGGGTAGACACTCTCCGTTATGGCGCGAGTGTCTATCTTATCTTCTTAAACGATCGTCTGTCCCTCTCTGAGTTAAGACAGACACTAAATCTTAGTAAACCAATATAATGGATTTACTCCGTATTGTCTTTGAACAGCGGCTATTACTAATCCCGACCAATGGGAATGGATCCTTGCTACTGAGATACAGAAGATGGCGTGACTGGTGGGTCCAACGTGGTTGGTAGAAGATGGCGTATCGGTTGAGTCCATCGTTGGCTGGTCTGTCTCCGTTGTTGACTCTCCGGCAAAGAAATAAAAAACGACAAAACGCACATATACTTTTTTTGTTTATGACTGTCAAATGAATTCCCCGGCCGTGGAGCGTCAGGTTATAAGCAATTTACAGTTGATCGGCGCAAAGTGAAATTATATAAAATTATATACATATATCTCGAAACTCTTCGACATGTTTTAAACTAAGAACTATTCGTAATTCTCTAATTTACATGACCTACTCAGTAAAAAAAAATGAAGTTACGCAATATAAAATCATAATATAAATAAAACTATAATAAACATGGCCACGCAGGTGGCGTTGTGAGTCGTAGAAATTCTACGACGTCACACAAAGCTTCGGCTTCACTTATTGTATTTGGTTTTAGTAAGCGTACTTGGATCCCAATTTCTCGTTTTAGATTTAGTAAATATCGATTCACCGCTTCCTCTGCTTCTAACTCTATTTTCAATCTTCTTTTAGTTGGGTTTACATGCTGTGATTGTTCTGGGTAGTTTGTTTCGTTGGTTATTTGTCTGAATCTGAGTGTGAAATTTTGTACCGTCTTGTTATGACCTTGTTTGCAACTTTCTAACTTTGATTTTAATGAAATTAAAGAGTTAGTTTGTCTTAAATTTTGTCTTAATGCTGCGAATAAATCGTCGTAGGAATTGATTTGCATATATCTTATGGCTTTTTCTGCTGTGCCAGTGATCTTTTTTGCCAGTATTAAATCTAGTAGTATTTCCGGTTTTTCACACCTCAGTCGGGCTCGTTTAACAACTTTAATAAAGTCTTCCACGCCCATATCGTCTTGAGCGTTAATTGTTTTTATAGTTTCTATAGCCAACTTAGCTCCCATTTTTCGTTCTTCGTATGGTTCTGTAGGTAACGGTACCTGCATAAACTGTGGTTGGACATAGATATTTTCTTGTCTTTCAGGTATTTCTTCGTCAGTAGAGTGGTCGTCTGTCACTTCTAGTTTTCGTTGAAATTCGTTGTCTGTTTCTACAGTTCCCGCTCCTCCTATTTTCTTGGAGAATTCAGATATCTCTTTTATTCTATTTTCGTTTTCCCTTTTCATGGCAGTAAAGGAAATCGTTAATGCCTCCATTTGGTTGAGAACCCTGCCCAGTAATTCGTCCGTAGAGCGAGAAGGGGACAGGGCTCGAACGGGTGATTGTGCTTGAGACATTAGTGCGGTTGTGAAAGTAAGATTTGGGAAGGATGAGTCAGTATCGTAGGATGAGTCAGTCAGATAACGTATATTATCGCGATGTTTGTCAAACGCCAGTGTGCTTGCTGGGTACTTATTTATAACTATGTTTGTGACTCGGGTGTAATATGTCGCGAACAGTTTTAAGTGTTTTATTTTAATACCACAAAATGCAGTACAAGTTGCTACAAACTGTTACTGATTTTGAGGTAGTGTTATTTATTTTATTAGGGATGGACAGTGTTTGTGAACACACAGAGTATAGCCAACCCGATCTTGCCTCAACTTTACCTTACCTGTACCGTAGTACAGTCACCGTTCGACGTACTACTATGATCAAATTGAAAGGTGAATTTTGTTATAAAATGAAAAATCTTTATTTATTTAGCCCAATCAATTTCATCCCCTTCAAAGTAATCCCCTTCCGATATAATGCACTTATGCCAACGTTTTTTTCAATCGTCGAAACACTTGTTAAATTCGATTTCCGGAATTGCCTTCAGAGCCTTCAGCGATTCAGTTTTTATCTCCTCAATCGAGTCAAAACGGTGCCCCCGGAGCGGTCTCTTAAGTTTGCTGAACAACCAGAAGTCACACGGAGCTAAATCAGGTGAATACGGTGGTCGCGGAACGATATTTGCTGAAGTTTTGACGAAATGATCGCGTAAAACCAGTGCCATATGTGATGGTGCATTATCATGCCAAGAGTTGTTGTTCCATAAATCCGGCCTTTTCCTGCGAACAGCTTCACACTAATGAATATTTTGATGTGAAATTTGGCACAGATGTCACTAACAGTACTACCAACTTATGGAAAAAAAAATTCAGTTTCGAAAATCCCGGGAAGTTTAAATTTAAAATTCACCTTTCAATTTGATCACAGTAGTATGTAAAAAGGATTTATGCTTTAAGGCCCAAGATCGATTGAAGAAAGTGTTTACAGTATTTGCTTTCTAAATTTTACTTGTTTGCTTACTGTGAACTGCTGCTCGCGGCCTGATGAATCCGTAGATTGCTGCCTTTCTCTTGACGTGTAGGTGGGATGAGTCAGCTCCTCACTGTCGCTAACTGGTTGCCTGGCTGAGCGTTGGCTGCTTCATTACGCAGATGCGTCTTCCGCCTGATTGCGTGCCTCGTTCGATTTCAAAGTTTTTCGAAGTAGATTTACGTAGGATAGCGAGTACTTAATTCCTCGACTAATTTTTGCTCACTTCTACTTACTTCCCTTAGCGAGTCTTGCTGTAGCAAAAGATCCGGAGTTCCTCTTTCTTTGTGAATCCCATGAGATTCTTTAATTACTCCTTTCACTGGTCCCTTGGATTCCAGTGTCCGTTTATGTTCAGGTATAGGCCTCTATGTGATTTCGTGGATTTAACGGTAGCACCTATCCTGGCTGGATCGCCAAAATCTTACGAGTGAAAACTGAACTTTCAATTTTCAAAAAGTTGTGACATCAAACTGACGTCACTTTCTATGTTTTATTCGTGAGAGGAGATTTTTGAGTGCGAGTTTAGGCTGAATGTATTGAATCCTATCACGCATTTATTTTTGGTGATTTCATTCCCTTTTTTTCCTAAAAAGACCAAGACTTGAGGTTGAGGCGTCTCATAAGAGTAGAATACGAATTTTCTAAACCCATGTATAATATATTGTAGATTTTCTTTTAATGGGGAACCAGCTCTGTAGGATACTCATTTTACGAAGGCAATTTCAAGGATTCACAAAGGTACCGAACTTCTATTTTCCTTGTTCTTTTCTCTTTATTTTACCTATTTCCTGTGCCATATTCATTAATTCTTTTGCCAATAAATGTAATTAGGTTAAATTTCAATTGTTCATATTAACTTTCATGACTTGAATAAATTCAATTTGTCTTACTTTACTAATCATTTTTTCCTTTACTGACTTATCCACATCCCTAAGCAAGGATCATTTGTTGTTAACTTAAAACGAGGAAAGCCCGGTTAAAGTAAGTATTTACGTAGTTGTGCCGTGACAACTGCTTGTACATTTCTCATGTTCTTGCACTGCTTTTGTTTTTTTAGTGTTGGAATAAGAAGTGCCATTGTCTACTGAAATGTCTGCAGTTTTTCTCATTTGTGATTCTATTACCGAAGAGACTGTATTGTAAGTACTTGATTTTTTGTTGAATATTCCCTATTTCATTAAATTATTCATGCGGAAGTAATAATCTCTTGCATTTCCCGTTTTTTTCACATTACTAGTACAGTAAACTTCAAGCTTCCATTGTTTCTACTCCAGCTTCTATCTCGTTTTGAAAACTCAACGTTAAAGTATTTTGCATACAGGTCCAAAATTTTTCAGTAATGTTCTTTCGATGTTTCAAAATTTCGTTTATCGTACAAATGTATAATAACAAAATTGATCCTGATTTTTTGCACAACTGTGCATTTTCTGCAAAGTTTTTATATTATAGGAAGTCATGGTTAGTTTGATCCACGCACGTTAATGATCCTGGCCACGTTCTCATTCTTACACCCTAACGTTCCACTGCAGGGCAGCACGCCCTTGCTGGCTTCGTTACCGACTGGGCTGGAAGGTGAATCATTCTAAACATCCCTTTTCAGGGCAGTTCTCAACACCCTCAGTACTTAGTGCAGCAGCAGGTATTCATACTGAATATTTGAGTAAATTCAATAAATGCAAATAAATGAACACCTAAGTCCGACAATTTATGAATAAATCATAACACAGGACGCTCAAAACTCATGATTCATATAAAAAAGAAGTAAGTTTCCTTACGAAGAATATTATGAAGAAGTTATTATAAGACATGTTCCGGTACACGTTTTTGGTTTTATTGACCCACAGTAACCAAGATTTAGTGTAAAATTGTAAAAACGTAATTCAAGAGTGAGAAGTTAAGGTGGTTATATCGCGACTCAGTGAGTCATATAAGAGCGTAAAAAATATTCTTGATTTACATCGAATATTTTGTGTTGTGAAATTCTAAAATTAAATAAGATTGACATTTGTGACCGTTCCGCAATGTAAGTGAGAATAATAAATTAATTAATAAAAAGATATCTCTCAACGGTTTGCGTATTCACGACCATATGACTTCCGAAAGAAGCCGTGTGGCAACGTTGCACTCTCTCCACTCCTCTAGTACGTCACGTTCAAGTGCACATGTATAGAAATCTAACCTACTTTACAGTTGCGACGTTGCCACGTGCTCACTGCTATCTTCTTCGATTATGGCTGCCGATAAAAGTGGACAGAGTTATAATCTTTGGAAAGACAATACAAATTTATTGTACGGTAAAAAATTCTTTCAAAAAGCAGACGAATTTTTCGAGGTTCGCGGCAAATTTGTATAGTTTTTGGAATACGTAGCATGGATTTTGTAAGTATAATGCTCATTTGAAGCTTAGGTTCACTTGTCATTACCATTGACGGTATAGTTATTCATGACCAAACTGTGAAGCTTCAATTAATTATTTCTCTATAACTAAACGGTCACGCAACTTTAAACTTTGCAGGCGTATTCTAGAATAATTTAAGAAGCTATAATAAAAATTTCAGTTTTTCACCATGTATTTCGTTTCATGATAAAACCACCTAAATATCAACTTCTCACTCTTGAATTACATTTTCACAATTTTGCATTAGGTCTTCAATTTCTTTTTAATTATATTCTCTGCAACGCATTTAAAGAACCTACGTATGCATGTATGTGCACTAACACGTGCTCATATAATGATAGTTCATATGCACAATTTTATGCGGCGCTAGTTACTAATCGTCCACCATCTATGCATTAGGCTTGCGCGGCTTGTCCATTAGAAGTTGACGGGCCCTGACGTAGATTGCTTCGGGCACTCGTGAAGAAACTGTTTAGAGAAAGCCTTTCAATTAATAAGGGATTTGTAAAAGAAAGATTGTTTAGAAGAGTAGTAATTGCGGCGGAAAGCTGTTATACGGAGCAAACGTCGGAACGATAAATAAAAAACCAGAATAAGAAGTTAAGAGAAAACAAAGGAGGATTTTGTAGTAACAAGAGTTCTGTTCTGTAGTTCGATTGTTCGGGGAGTGTGAACTACCGAGTGAGGATTATCACTCTTGCGAGTGGGGAATCCTATCCGCATTGTTTAGTTAGAAATGGGTACAAATCTTGCGGGATTTAAGTGAGTTGTACGTCGAATGACCAATTAACATGGCGTTACGTGGATTCAGCGCGAGTTGCTTAAGCGTGGTTCTACGAGTTGTGAAAAGTCAAGGAGGGTAGTAGATTATACTTATTATGTAGCATGTAGTGTAAGCGGCGAGAACAGCGTTGTAGTACCAATGTAGATGAAATTTAATAAAACCTTTATCTCTCTTATGCACAAAACGTTGACGTGTGATATTTTTTTTTATATAGTGGACACCCTCTGCGAACCCCGCGCTCTACCAGAAAGCCTATTGGGACTGAGCTAGGCCGAATTTTTTTGTGATTCCGTTGTTACGTACTCTTCGGTTATTTCATTCAAACTATTTAGGAGAAAGTTATTTTTTGGAAGTTATGTTACGAAATTTTTAGTAATCTCACTAATCTGACTTTATTTTTTAATTTAATTAATTAAATTTAATTAGTCCATGTTTCCCGTTAAAAGTTTTTGACCTTTTTTTTGTGGCTGTGTAATGGTAATACTTCGGAATCTAAAATTACAAAATAGGACATAGCTTGTCCCTAGCCAGATCAACTTGTTTATTCACTAGACATAAGGAAGCTTCGGCGTTTAGTGTCGTGTGAAGTAACGGACACCGTAGGGGCACGCTTTACATGAATTCTCATTGCTACTTATTTTTTTTCCTCGCAATTTTCTCTTGATTGAGGTCGTCAACTCTTTGTTTTGATGAAACTAATAGATTTCTCGAGATCAAAAGTATTAGTATATATTTAGTTTATGCGACTCGTGATTTTGTTCCGGAGTTTCGCTGATGTTTATGAGGAGTCCCATAAGACTATGTGTTAAACTGACACTTTTTCAGTAGCGATTTTTTCGGAAATGGCATCGGCAACCATGATATTTCATTTTTCCAAATAAATCTAGTATATTTTATTTATATATTGGATCTATAACTTAATTCGTGCGTTTTTTTTTCAAAATTTGAACGTTTATTTAAGAAAAACATGTACAATAGTATTATTCAAAAAATTGCCTATCTGAAGCTATGACTTTTTCCCATCTTTTTGGCAATTTGTGGATTCCATCCCAAAAGAACTGCGCCGGCTTGGCGGCAAATAATGAATCAAGCCAAATTTTGATATCCTGTTCTGATGTGAACCGTATTCCAGTGAGGGCGTTCTTCATCTACCGGAACAAATGGTAGTCAGAAAGGGCAAGGTCTGGGCTATGAGGTGGGTGGGGTGGAACCCCCCATCCAATGTTTTCCAAATAGTTCTTGACCGGAATAGCAACATGGGGCCGAGCGTTGTCTTGATGGAAAATTATTGCCTCGTGTCTGGTCGCATATTCCGGGCGTTTTTCGGCTATTGCTCTCTTCAAACGGATTAATTGTGTTCGGTAGCGTTCTCCATTAATGGTTTCAGCCGGTGTTAGCAGCTCATAATACAGCACACCCTTCTGATCCCACCAAATACAGAGGATTACCTTCGCGCCATGGATATTCGGCTTTGGTGTTGATTTGGCTGGTTGACCGGGTTTCACATATGATTTTTTGCGCTTGGGGTTGTCGTAATGGATCTATTCTTCATCACCAGTAACAAACCGATGCAAAAATGAGTTCTTTTTGTGGCGTTCCAGCAGCATTTCGGACATGCCAAACCGCCTTACAACGTCTCTCGGCTTGAGTTCACGTGGAACCCAATTTCCTTGCTTTTGAATGTATCCGGTTGCTTTTAAACGATTTAAAAAAGGCTGATTGAGTGACACCCAAAGATTCTGTGAGCTTTTCTTGTGTTTGGCAACAATCTTCATCAAGTAATGCTTCCAGTTCTTCATCTTCAAACTTTTTTGGCTGCTCAGGACGTTCTTCGTCTTCCAAGCCAAAATCACCACTTTTAAATCGTGCAAACCACTTTTGACACGTTCGCTTAGCTACAGCATGTTCACCATAAACTTCCACCAAAATACGATGACTTTCGGCAGCAGTTTTCTTCATATTGAAGTAATGAAGCAGAACTCCCCGCAAAAACACTTTTTCAGGCACAAAGTTCAACATATTTGAGTGAAAAAAAATTATTGTTGTTTTCGCTTCAAATGAATGACATATACTGAAAAAGACGCACAATGACAGTAGCTTTCCAACGCATGTTCGGGATATTGGAACATTGGAATATAATAATCTCTAAGTTCCAGAGCTGTCAGTCATTTGCAAGTTGAAAATTTTTCAGAGTGAATGAAATGCAGTTATACAGATCTTTCTGGTCTTAAATGTTAATAAGTAAAGAATAATATTTAGAACAGGAATTATATCGACCCTCAATAACAATATTTGTAATGTTAGATAATTGGCTTTAGGGTCCATAAATGAAAAAAACAGTAGTTTCAATCAAACGTTTCGACTCTGATTGGAGTCCTCATCAGTGATCTTTATTTCTAGAATATGAAAAAACAACTAGTGAATATTGTGCATTTGAGTACAACTTTGGTATTTTCTGCAGTATAAAAATATGAGAAAACCTACATAAAATCAAACATAAACATTTTTTGGTGAAACACGAGAGAAATCTTAAGAATTGATATTGAAAAGTAACACATACGTTTTAAAAAAAAAACATCTGAGATAAAAAACTAGTCACGTTTATGTACAAATGTAGCTTAAATTGTAGATGCAGGTATAAAATGTGAGAAAAATAACTCAAAAAATTACGAAAAACTTCGGTAAAACTTTGATGAATATGAAAAAAACCTTAAAAGACCTTAAAAATACGCAAACAACACTTCCATAAAGACTTCGATAAAATTTCAATGAAACCTCTAAAAAACTTCGATAAAATAAGCATGAAATTTCTTTGGGATTGTGTGAAAAGTAAAAACATGAGAAAGTTGACATAAAATTATACATTTTTAAACAACTGAGATAAAAAAACTAGACACGTTAATTTATAAATGTAACTTAGAATGTGGATGTGAGTACATAAAATGTGAATAAATAACTCAAAAGGGCAAAAAAAACTCGATCAGAAACGCCTATAAAAACTTCGATAAAAATTTCGATGAAAGGCTTCAAAAACTTCGATGAAAACATGGAAAAAATTGTTTGCATTAAAAATCGAATTCTTTAAGTGATATTATAATATAGGATCCAAATTCATCATCTCATCTGTTATGAATTTAAATTTTCTAACCTTAAATCATTGTAATCCCTCGGGTTCTGATAGGTTTAATCTTGATTTTAATTTAATCTTTTTCCTACGTCGCTGTTTTTGAAGACACATTTTCACAAACTTACTATAAGAGGATCGTTTAGTGACTGATTTCCGGGTGCATAGAAAAGACAGTTGTAGGCAAGAAAACCAGTAAGATGGAGGGAAATTTTTTTAATATAAGTAGAACTGTGATTGTAAGGGAAAGTGGAAGGATAAACACCAGATGACCAGACTGTCCCGATAATAAAGGAAGGATAGTAAATTGTAACCGGAGTCGTAACGGTCCCACACATTTTTAAAGAAAATTGAAGAGGCCCATGTGTCCATTCATTGCAGAGTTTTGAGGATTTAATAATGAAATAAGTTTTGAATACCTTGTTAGGATTGAGATTTATTTATTTGAATATTTTGAGAAAAGCACCAATATTCAAAAAATATTTTGGAGAAAAAAATATAAGGATATTTGTTGACTCCATAGGGAAGATAAAAGTTTGTGAATCAGGTTTTCAATTGTTTTTAAACCTGTTGTTTAAAAGTGAATGGTAAAAAACAGATAGATTGTCAGTGTCAGTTCTTTGATTTATTGTGTTGGGGTTGCTAGCTATATGGGTCATTTCTAAAATCATTCGCTTTCTAAAGGGTTTCCCAATAAGGGTGATATGTTTTGAAATTGAAAAAAAACACTGAATATTCATTCGGAATTGATCGAAATCTTTTTTATTATATTGGATATTCTATGCCATTTATGATTTAAACAATATATCGGCCAAATGTCCCCCGAGACTCTTCTTGCAAACCCGAATGCGTTCAAGCCAATTTTCGATGACTTTGTGGAGCATTTCTGGTGGTATGGCTGCTATAGCGGCTCGGATATTGGTTTCAAGCAAACGCAAACGCAAACGCAAACGATGGTCATTAGGCTTCAGTTCTTGGGCCAGAATCATCTTATAGGGATGCAGGTCAAGATCCAATCGCAAAATACGCCAGGTAGTCATCCTGGACAGGCCCAATTCCTGAGATCGGCGTGGCACGGACAATTCACGGTTTTCCTCGATACTGGCCTGTACAGCGGCTATATTCTGTGTAGAACGTGCGGTACGCATACGATTTTTAGGCTTAGTATCCAATAGAGTAAATTCACTCTCCAACTTATCGATTATTCGACGAATTGAGAGCGCGGATGGAGCAGAATGACGACCATATTTTGCACGATATGCTCTTTGAACACCGACAAAACGTCTCGAATTTTGATAAAATAATTGGACAATTTCCAAACGTTGTGGAAGCGTGAAACTACTCATGATTAAATGGCAAACCTTACTGATGACAACTGACAGCAGACGTCAAAAATTTCAGTTCAAATGAGCCCGATAGGGAGATTCAAAATCATATCACCCCTATTGGGAAACCCTTTATAATTGTCAGTTCGATCAACGATCTGTACATTATCGAAATCGAATGTGTGATCTTGATGATATGCGTGTTTTGTCAGGGCAGTCCACTTGTCTGGGGGATTGTAGACATCTTTCTTATGTTCTAAAATTCTATTTTTCAAGGGGCGTTTTGTTGTACCTATGTAACAGGCTGTGCAATCTGTGCATGGAATGTTATAGACGACATTGGCGGTGTTAAGTTTAGGAATGGGGTCTTTGGTTGTTTTGAATATACGGGATAAATCATTGGCGTTGCGTGAAACAATTTTGATGTTGAAGGGGTTAAGAATGGCTGCTAGTTTTTCAGAAAGTCCTTGTACGTAGGGTAATGACACGTATTGTAGGGCTTGTGTGTTAGTGGTCAGGCCTTGATCTGCTAGGTGTTGTGTTGTTTGTGTGTATGTGAGGGTTGTCTTCTGTTGTTGGTGTATCTCTGATACCCTGCCTGATTTTTTTGATAGAAGATTCAATCTTTTTCTAATAATGGAATCGATCAAATCTGGGGGATAACTGTTAGTGATTAAGATTGATTTGATTTTTTTAATGTTTTCATTGTGAAAATCTTTGTGAGCTAGGGTAATGCCTCTGTCTACAAGATTATTTATGACGTTGATTTTATATTTGTAAGGGTGGTGTGAGTGGAAATTTAGGAAACGTCCAGACCAAGTGGGTTTGTGATACCAATTAGTTTTTATGCTGTTTTCATCTCTGATAATCATAATATCAAGGAAGCATATTTTCCCCTCAGACTCTTCTTCTATGGTGAATTGAATTTTGTGATTGTAGCTATTGAAGATACTTTGGATTGTGTTGATTTCGTTAGAGGGGACCGCCGTTATAATGTCGTCTACATATCTGTAATAAAAAGGAAGCCGAAAGGGGAGAGAGGGTATACATTTTGATTCCAGGTCATCCATGACAATATCAGCTGCTATGGGGGAGAGTGGTGAGCCCATGGGGAAGCCAGATTTTTGTTTAAAAGAGGTACCTCGGAAATTGAATGCAGAGTTGGCCGAACAAGTTCGAAGTCCCATTTCAAACTGGTACCAGGGCATTTTTATATGTGGTTGAATTTGGTTCCATCTGTCCTTGATGCCTTTGATTGCAATTCCAATTTGAATATTTGTGAAAAGTGAAACTGCGTCAAGTGAAATTATTTTGTGACCTGGAGGGATTGTGACATTTTTGATTTTTTGTATAAATTCAAAACTGTTTTTTACACGTGAAATAGGAGGTGTTACGTTGTTTGAAATAATTCTGTTATAGAATGAAGCAAGATTGTACGTTGGACTGCCACAGAAAGAGACGATAGGTCTAAGGGGAAAATTAGGTTTGTGTATTTTGGGTAACCCATACAATCTAGCAGGAGAAGAGTTGTGTGATGTGAGTGATTTGGCCAGATTTTCATCAATATAATTTTTGTTCTTCCAAATTTTAATGAGATTATTCACCTTTTTTTGTGTGATAAGTGTGGGATCTTTTTTTAAAGGGGTGTAGGTTGAGTTATCTGAAAGCATAAGTTGTAGTTTATTATAATAATCATTTCTGTACATGGCCACGGTTGTGTTACCTTTGTCAGCTTTTGTGATAAGAATTTCTGGATTATTATTTAGGAAAGTGCGAGTTGATTTTATGTCCTGGATTATTTTCTTTTGGGAGTCAGTGATGGGGTTTTTTGTTTGTCATTCTAAGTTACATTTATACATTAACGTGTCTAGTTTTTTTATCTCAGTTGTTTAAAAATGTATAATTTTATGTCAACTTTCTCATGTTTTTACTTTTCACACAATCCCAAAGAAATTTTATGCTTATTTTATCGAAGTTTTTTAGAGGTTTCATTGAAATTTTATCGAAGTCTTTATGGAAGTGTTGTTTGCGTATTTTTAAGGTCTTTTAAGGTTTTTTTCATATTCATCAAAGTTTTACCGAAGTTTTTCGTAATTTTTTGAGTTATTTTTCTCACATTTTATACCTGCATCTACAATTTAAGCTACATTTGTACATAAACGTGACTAGTTTTTTATCTCAGATGTTTTTTTTTTAAAATGTATGTGTTACTTTTCAATATCAATTCTTAAGATTTCTCTCGTGTTTCACCAAAAAATGTTTATGTTTGATTTTATGTAGGTTTTCTCATATTTTTATACTGCAGACAATACCAAAGTTGTACTCAAATGCACAATATTCACTAGTTGTTTTTTCATATTCTAGAAATAAAGATCACTGATGAGGACTCCAATCAGAGTCGAAACGTTTGATTGAAACTACTGTTTTTTTCATTTATGGACCCTAAAGCCAATTATGTAACATTACAAAAGTAAAGAATAACTTTTTTAAAATAAATTGTATTTTATGATCCTAAACATTTATGATCAGACAGACCCACATTAGTGCATTTTACTTAATTGCACAATTTTTTGCTTACCTTAATTTAACAACTTAATTCGATCAGCTTGAATTTTATTTTTATTTTTTCATGAGTGATAATAACAAAAACAACCCACCCTCCCTGTCTCGATAAAAAAATTGAGTAATTATACTATTTATTTTACTTATCGGGGTCTTCTGTACTAGCAGCCATTTTTCGAAGCGTTCTTTGGAATTTTACTGTGAAAAATTAAAAGAAATTTTTTATGGGTTTATCCATTACATCCATGCGAAGAGACGTCTTCCAAAAAATCTGGGTCATCAGTTCACACGATATCTCAAGTTCGGTTTGTCTCAAATGAAAAACGTATAGTGTTTTTCAATCTGGAGAAGTGTAATTCTCTGAGATTTTTAACAGAACAATTTTCAAAATGGCGGAACTTTAGAAAAAATTATTTTTTGGCCTTTTTTTCGATCTTAAAAAATTTATAAAACATTTGTTATAAACGATAGATAGCCCAATGGTAGTCCAACGATAGCGACAACAATGCCACACGTTTTTTAAAAATGTGGATCCAAATTCGTCCGATCAGTCATAACTATTTCAATTTTATATAGCTAAAAAAGAGGAAAACTAGTTAGGAACCAAAAGAAACCGGGCTAAAATTTCTACACGAAAATTATAAAAAAATGTTCATGAAATCAACTAAACTAAAAAAATTTCATACCAAATACATGAAAAATAATTTGTTTGTCCCACTATATTGAGTAAGTAAACGAATAACGAGGAAAAAAATACTAACATACACTTTCAGAATTTTCTACTGTAATTTCCCAAAACTTGTAACTGAAGTTTCATTCAGTTAGAATTTGGTAAAATTAAGATAGAATTTCAGAAAATTCAGTTACTTTTTGGAAAATTTAGGAAACAATTTCTAAATTTTCAGCAAGAAAGTGTTAAATAATTCGATAATTGTATCTGGAAATTCTGAAACTTGCAACACGAAAAATTTTACGTTTCGGGTAACAGGAGCTTTATGCATTTAAATGTAACTCAAAACTTTGTTAGTATGCAATATAATAGAAAAATCCTACGTACTTCCTTGGAAAACGTGATTTTACATTTACATTTAAAATTTTTAAGTAAATCGGTTGAAATGTGTTTAATGTGTCCGGACGACTTGAAAATTGCAGTTTTGAGATAAACGCGTTCAAAATTTTAATTAGTAGAAAATCATGATCATCATAATTATTTTGCACAGTCAATCGCATGTATAATAAAAACCATATTTTGTAATCTCTATTTATTTCATGGTTTCGCTGAGATAAATCACAAAATATTATATTATTAATATAATATATTAATAATTTCAGAAAATTTAGTACAATTTTCGTAACTTTAAGATACCTTTACTTAAAAGAATCATTAATATCGAAGAATTTTACGTTACTTTTGTAACGGGAAAATTTTCTGAATTTCGAAATATTTCTAACAGTGTCGTAGCAGTGGTTTATGCCACACGGAAAAAATTATTTGTCAAAACTTCCTTTAATTCCCATTAACGAAAAGTTGTTGGATTTTTCATTGACTAGTCATATATTTCGCAGTCAATGAAAATATCGACAACTTTTTCATAATCTTTTGTTTACAAGTAAAGAGCTATTGAAATCGTCAATGGATTTTTTACAACTTCAGCCCTATCCAAAATTTGATGAAAGTCTAGGAAACTGTCGACAAATAATTTTTTCCGTGTGTCATAAACGAGTGTTACCATGTTAGTGGTTTTTTCCTCGTTAGTGGTTTTCTGACTGAATATAGTGGGATAAACAAATTATTTTTCATGTGTGAAATGTCCTCATGTCCCGAGTCTACTCAACAGAGTCGAGTGAAATTTTTCGAACTATTTTTCTCCGTGCAAGTACATGTGCTCTTAATCGTTGTTTGCGGCATTGATTTCGAATTCATTCCATAACGAATCACATAAAATGTGAGTAACGGTTATGCTGTGTTACATCCCAACTACGTAAATACTATCTTAATTCGAATGTTCCACGTTTTAATTCAGGATTTATTGATCTTCGCTTGGCGATGAGGATAAGTTAGTGCAGGACAGTACCAAAAAGAGAGAAAGAGAGTGAGAGAACTTTCGGTACCTTTTGTAGATCTCGATTCGATTTCAATAGAGATGACCCCCATATGTATGAGTACGATGAAGTGATGACCCCTGACGGTATAGCTGCGGTGGAGTATGTATTTATCCCTACATGTGTGAGCAGGGCAGTGTGATTACCCTCTAAGATCTTTGAAAAGATTCCATGGACGTTCAAGAAACTTTCCTAGAGCTAACAAAATTCCCGGGTTTTTTGAACGTTCCAAAGCAATGTTCTCTGGATGTTTCTGCGGAATATTTCATTCGCAGAGAACGTTTCTGGGACCTTCCACAGAAACATTCAGAGAACATTCCTAGCGAACGTTCGTAGAACTTTTCGCGGGGACATTCAGGGAAAATTCGCAGAGAACGTTTCTGAAGCCTTTCGCGGAAACATTTAGGGCATATTCTTTGGGGATAATAATTTTGGACATGAATTTATAGGTAAAATAAAAAGGATCTTTTAATATTCCTTTTGAACGTTCCCCGAACGTTCCATGAGAATAATCAGGGAAGGTATTGTGCTATAGAGGTACATATACTATAATATTTATTACTTTTTATGTTGGTGTGGTTTACGATATACAAGATTTGGCTGCCTAAATTTCAATCTGAAGTAGAATTCGTTAAATTGTAGATCGGCATGTAACAAAATTTTAATTCACGTTTATTTCAAACCAAGTCGTAAATTAACTTTCAAGTGTTTTACAAAAAAATTGATGAAAAAAATTTAGAATAAAATAATGGATCAGAAAGCTGTTACAGAATTGTGTAAAGTACCGTGAAATAACTTAAGAGGTTGAGATTTGTTAATTCAATTGGATTAAAGGTTAGACTACCTGAAATGGAAGTCTTTACGACGTCGTGCGTTGTGGAAATAGCAGGTTGAGTTAACACTGTAGTAAAATAGCTGGACGTCGTACTTTGGTGAAAAACCTTTGTACTTTATTTCCGGCGCACTTTCTGGAAGTTCCGGGCTTTATTGCATTCCAGCTTAGCTCGCAAACTACTAGGACACCACTTACCCTTAAGGGCGAGGTTCGCATACTACTTAAGGAACTTTTCAAGGATATGGAACATTCGATAATTGCAAAAGTTTTACGGTTTAAATTCCGCATTCTCCCAGGCTTCAAATCGCCCACTTTACCGCCTTGGTACTGGCTCACCACTCTCTTTTCGTCTGGCAAATTCTCCGCAAAATTTCTCGAATTCTAACGAAGATTCAACATCAGTCGATATCACGTTCTTAACAAAAATCCAGCCTTTGATTAATATTTCCGGAGGAACATTATCTGTCTCGATTCATTAATCTTACTTCCTATAAATTTTAAGCAAGATTGGTATTATTTCGACAGTTTTCAAAGATGATTATTACAAATTTTGGCCTTTGTTTCAAAGATAAAACTAGTGGATCCAAAATTGCGGATATAAAGTAAAAAATTCCAGAATCTTAAGCTCTTTATAGATGCAAATCAGTTTCTGTATATTTTTGGGGATACTAATTATGAATCTACATTCTGTCAAATAAATGCCGAGAATAGTTCATTTAAAAACATTTTCTTCTCAACAAATATTTTTTTTTAGTTAAGTTGGTAGAAATGTACCTAATTGTCACGTAGAGTTTTCGCGCATTTTTTCTACACGTTTATTTACAACTGTTTCCCGGAGAAAAATAGAGTAAACGTCAAATGTCGAAAATTTGAGCCCCTGTATGTTGACAACCAGTCGTACCGTAGCTGTCTCCGTTGGGAGATTAAAAGAGGTCCTCTAGGACTACAATTTAGTGGAGTTTCAAAAAGATTGGAGGCAAAAAATTTATAGGCGGGTACACTTGGCAAATTTTGCCCCATATACGACTTTTGATAAACATGTGTTTACATATTCACATATCGGTAATGCTTTAATACATCTTTATTCATAAAAGTAAAATTATACACCTATGAATTGACTTTCATGTCATAGATCGTTCTTTTAATCACAATTTTTCTCTCAGTGCATACATTACATGTTTTCTTGAAGAATATGATTTTTGGTACTCAGCGAGTTTTTTAAAAATAAAACTGAAAAATAAATATCGTATAAAAAATTGTCAAATTCAAATTTATAGACAAATAATTTTCTTTTCAACCCTTCTCTCGTATATGTTGCATGTTTTCCTCAAGAATAGGATTTTCTAAATTCAGTCGTATTTTCTTAAATTAAACTAAACAATAAATATCTTATGAAAAAAATTGTCAAATTAAAAATTGTAGATCCTTTTTATACAAACTATTCTACTATACGTTCAAGCTTCTTTCTTATCTCGTATAATTTAAATGGAGAATTAAATTTGATTCTTTTATGTTTTTTAAGTGCTGCAATTTTTTAATTTTCGTTAGATTAAAAGATGCCATTGAGACAATCTGTAGACGGACTACTAGGAACTGCATAGAACAAGAGTTTCAAATGTATTACGTCTAATAGACGATTTTGGCTCAAATTTATCCGCCCAATGTACAAGCGCATAAGTCTGTCTTTTTCTAAAGGTATAGTTTATATTAAATCTTGAAGTTTAAAACTTAACACTATACAAGTAAGTACCACATAGGTCATTTTTGACCCACGAATGTTTGTCGAGGGTCCTAGCCCCCTCTATAGAAGTATGAAAAATTTACCCGTTATACGTGAAGTCAAGGGGTACGACGTAGCTCAGTATTTCAATAAGTCCTTAGAAAATCCAAGAGATGGCGCTCGTAGTATCGAAAATGGTGTTATTTTGGTAAGCATCGTCACTCACTAGACAGCTGTTGAAGTTTCAGGTATACCCATTATATGGTTTCATTTTTATTGTCGATTGAAGCAAAACGCTCTTGTGTATTTCGAAAAATGGAAAAAGGTGAATTAGACAAATGAGTTTAAACGGGGCCGTACATCCACAAAATATGAACATCGTTCGGGATGTCCAGCAAAAATGACTACCCCCGAAATGTTTGACAAAATCCACGATCTAGTTTTGAGTGATCGATGAATCAAAGTGCGCGGATTAGTTAAGGTCAGAGACATATCGCAAGGTGCTGAACAAATGCAATCGTGCGATCGGCTCTGAGGCTATTTTGGCTCTTTTTCGTTGCAATCCTGACGAGTTTCTGCGTCGACACATAACTGTGGACGAAGCATGGATACATGTCTGCGCTCCAGAGACCAAGGAACAGTCAAAATAATGGGTTTTTAAGACGAACGGGCTCTGCAGAAAGTAAAGATGGTGAAATCGGCCGGCAAGGTGATGGCCACGGTTTTTTGAGACGAACAAAATGCATCAAGGGCAAAGCGATTTTAGGACTTCTAATACGGGAATTCGTTGGCACAAAGGCTGTGTACTTTTTGTCTAATTATCATGATCCTCGTGAACAGTGTTTGTAAGTCGTAGACAGAACGATGGTACACTGAAACCTGTCAGTTGTTAGTTAGATTTCACTGTAGTCAATGCTTTCATTTTTCATAAACAGAAGGGCTTGGAAACATCTTTGACTTCTAAAGAATTTATATTACTTTTGGTAAATGAACTAGATGGTAACAAACTACCAAGTATAAAAGGCAGAAAACTTTGAGTTACCGAAGTCTTTTCTTACAAACCATAAGTGACTGTCGAAAAAAGACGCTCTCAGTCAGCTCAGTTGCTGAGAAAATTGCTAAATCAAGACGCTGTGCTCATTGCAGCACAAAAACTGACGAAAAAAGAACGTCATGGATTTATGAGATTTGCAATGTACCACTATGCTGATTACCAACAAGAAATTGCTTCACCCTTTACCATTCGTAAAGGTGGAACTACATCCACAATTTATATTTTTAAAAATTTTACAGGTATTAAATATAGCTGACATTTAGAAAACATAAAAGTAGATAAAAAGAATAAAACACAAAACAAAAATTAACAAAAATACAAAAAAATACAAAAAACCAAAAAAAAAAAAGAAGGAACTAGTAGTTTACGAATCTGATTTGTAATCAACGACTCTGAGAACCCTTGCATACGAAATATCATAAGAATCAGCGATCCCAAAAACCCCCGAGTAACAAGTCTTTTCTAATTTATTAAATACGTCGTTCAAAAATGAATTCTATCGTAAAAAAGAGCGATTTTCGAAATTGGATTATTTATTACTATTTATAATATTACACAAAATATTTCTCATCATTTTTTTTTACATTCTACAATGCTTCAAATACCTTATCAAAAAGATTCCTTTGATATTACTTCCAAAACATTGAATTTGGAGAAAAAAGTTGTGCATAAAAAAGGTGGTAATCTGGGTTACTACTATGATGCAAAGGGTTAAGCTCAATTTAATTTCATTTAAACTTTATAATATTTTAATTCAATTTTAATCTTTATACAGTATTGCCCGTTAATTTTAAATACTGGTATATTGTTTTGTATTAAAATCTGAAAAACTACAGAAAACGTGGGTTGCTAACTTGACATTTTCTTGAAATACAATACTTTAGATTTCAAAGGACGTAGATTTTTTATATAGTAAATTAAATATATATTTGTTAATGAAATTTTTGAATACGAGAACATGATGACCGCCTGGATTTTTCCTCCTGACACACACAGAGCTCGAGATTTATAGCAGAGGAGCCGAGGATCTGAGCCGTCCGTGGGTTGAGGCAGGTAGGTGCAGCCCTGATCCATAAATGAACCAGCCAGTTGATCCTTCATGGGTCTAACTTTTTTCTAAAAAGAGGGACTTATATGGGGCATAATTCTCAAGTGATACCACCCCAAAAAACAAAGTCGTCCGATCGGGCTTAAAGTTTGGCAGTTTTATTACATCAGCTCGAAAGGCAATAAGCTGAAGCGTCTATAGGTCAGCCTGCCCTATTGGCTTGAAACGTCGAGGGGTGCGTTTAATCTACGAAGAGTTCGTATTGCACAACACAACAGTTACAATTAGGCAACGCACATATATATAATATAATATATGATATAAAGTGACTCCAACTTAATATATCTTTTTTATATTAATCATAACAGTATTGTTGTGAAGGTGTTGGAATTTATGGGCTGCAGCACGTGGTTGGTTTCAGATGCCATGCCTACCAGGTGATGCCCTCTGTGGCTTGCCTGTGAACCCCTGTGACGTGCGATGGTAACACAGCGATCTTCTTGGCGGCGACTTTCAAGCTGGTGTTAATGAAACAAAGGAAAGGAAGAACGGCCAGAAAATAAAATAAAATAAAAGGATTTGTGAAGCAGCTCTCAGACTATCCTTGACATTTTCAACTTTTATGGAAAAGGTGGTTTCGAGCTCGATCCTGTCGTTGTCGGTCGAGGTAAAATGAATTTAACGTAATTTACCGCGTTACAACTTACAAACTTAAAAGGAAGATCATTCTTGAATTGCAACAATACTGCAAGGATTCCTAATCAAGTTCAATCAGATATTGACACGGTTTTTGACTATGATGATACAGAAAATAATGAATGTGATCCAGGTTTTTCCATACCTTTAAAGGTCAATGACACAAAGATGCAGTGTGAAGACGAGTATCAGAATCAGTATCAGTATCAAATTATCCAAAAATTCAACGTTTCTAAAAGTAAACTATAAAAATTTCAACTACTTTCACTTGTACCATAATCTTGGGGACGCAGAAAACTAAGGAAGGTTTTTGGTACGTCAGAGCGGCAAGCAATTAAAGTGAAACAATTAGTTTGAGAACATGGGATTCTTATACTCCTGAATCCAAAAAAAGGAAGGGCACTACTCCTGGAAATTGAAACTCTTGTAAAGACTTTTTATAAACGCGATGACATTAGTCAAATGATGCCAGGAATGAAAGACTTTGTGCCGGTAAAAAAAATAATGATGGAACTCGTTCACATACCCAAAAAATACTTCTACTATTTAATATCAATGAACTGTATGCACAATTTACAGCAGAACACGAAGTTCTGAAGATAAGTATTTCAAAATTTACAAAACTCAGATCTCGTTATAGTGTTCTGGCACGAAGCAGTAGCAGTCATAATGTATGCGTTTGTATGCACCATGAGAATATCAAGTTCATGCTAAATGAGATCAATATTCAGTATTTGACAGAGGATAATGACACGAGTTTGAAAAATTATCACTAGTCTGGATTCTATTGTATGCCCTGAATCTTCAAGCTGCTGTTTTCTAGGAGAGTGTGAAATCTGCCCAGGTACTGCGAAGTTGAAAGAAAATTTGAGAAATGCTTTCAATGAACATGGAATCGATGAAGTAAGATTCAAAATTTGTCTACAAACTCCAAGCTTATGAAGAAGATTTCGGTATCCCAGCAGAATAGCACTTCCATGGTACAGCTCATGGCATAGGTGCATATGATGGCATAGGGGCGAATGTAAGAGATTTTCAGCACTTCGCAGTTTACAACGTTCTTCAAAACATCACATACTCACCCCTCAAGCTTTGTTCCAGTGGGCAAAGAGTAATTGCAAAGAAACCGAAATTTTCTTCAGTAGCAAAGAAAGTTACGCCATAGCTAATGAGATTCTGAAAGGACGATTTGATCAAGCAGTAACGATTCCGGGTACACTGCAATACCACGCTTTCATTTCTACTCAGGATAGAAAACTTTTAATGAAAAAGTTTTATCTTCTGAAAAGTAAAGCATAAAAACGCGTTTTTATGCTACAGTTGAGAGTAGCGTAATGTTGTGTATTACGATATACGGAAACATAATGTAAAAATTGACCTGCGCATGTGCCTATTGCGATACAGCGGGGCATAATCTTCTTCTTATTGTTCTTCTTCTTTGTACAGCGTTGGCACCGTACTGGCAAAACCTTGTACATTTGAACTGCAATTTCCACTTTTTCAGATTGGATTCGAATGTACGCAGAAAAACTCGTAAATGAGCCGATGTCACATAAAATAGAATATGCGCCAAGGCACACATTTCGGGTAATTACGAGACTCGCTTAAAATGCTCGCAGGACAACATTATTGAAAGTGGACACAGCTTTGTTAAATACATTGCAAGCTAATTAATTTACGTAGTCTATAAAATCCTGGTGTAAATATACGTTAGTTTGCGAGAATTTGGATTTCAGCAATCTGAACATCCGATCTGGCGCGAATTTTGTACGGCCCGTTAACAGAAAGTTAAATGAAATTTTCTTGTTTCCGCCAGTGGGAGAGAGGCAGCTAAATTGGCGCATTCTTAATTACAGAAGATGATAATATCTATGCAAACGAAAGTAGTCCTATCATATTCATTCTTGCATAATATCTGAATTAATATCAATAATTATGGTATGGCATTATTAAATGAAGGTTTGAATTTTTTAATGACTGGATATCTCCAGGGCCAATTTTTAAAATCTATTATCTACTATTTTTCGAAAACTATCTAGACTTCGTTCTTCTTCAAACCAAATAGCCATGAATTTGACTGCGATAAGTATTAAAATCTTATCAATCAATACTTTGATTCTCTTCTTGCAAAATTAAAACTCACCATCTAGCATTGTAATCATAGTAATTAAATTTTGACCGATCTTATATTATTATTTCCATGAATTTTAAAAATTCCTGATCTTATAAAAAAAGTTTTTAATAAATTATTACTGAAAAAATTTCTCATTGAAATTAGCAATATTATATGATAAACCATAGTCTTTATTCTGCATTTATATTCTTTTTATCTTATTAAGGTAACCGGAAAATTGTAATTCTAATCCATTCCAATCAAATCCTAGGGATCACTCAGGGAGAAGACATAAAACCACTCGACTTCGGGTTCAAATACACGAGATTCAACCCTTCTCACTCGAGACGATTTCGGCCAAATTAGGGAAATATTTTACAAGTACTTTAAAATCATTTATAAACAAGCCAACGTATACAAATAATAAAATTCCACCAATTTATTTATTTGTATATCGAAAACAATGAAATTTGATAAGTATTACACTCTGTAATTAGTTTCCTTCAAATCAGCCAGGTGCCGCAGCAGCGCCGCTCGAGTTGACACTTCAAAGCAGCCGGGCGCCGTTTCGGCGCCGCTCCCGAGGCAAAGTATCGCTTTTAAAATGTAAGCGATCGCTTGTTTTTCAAGCGATATCCCTTTTTCTCAAAGCGACAACTCTTATCTACAGCGCCATCGCTTTTTACCTCAAACGATGTCGCTTAGTCACAAGCGCCATCGCTTTTTACCTCAAGCGATGTCGCTTAATCACAATCGCCATTGCTTTTTATCTCAAGCTATGTTGCTTAGTCACAAGCGTCATCGCTTTTTACCTCAAGCGATGTCGCTTAGTCACAAGCGCCATTGCTTTTTATCTCAAGCGATGTCGCTTAGTCACAAGCCCCATCGCTTTTTACCTCAAGCGAAGTCACTTAGTCACAAGCCCCATCGCTTTTTACCTCAAACGATGTCGCTTAGTCACAAACGGTATTGCTTTTTACCTCAAGCGATGTTGCTTAGTCACGAGCGCCATCGCTTTTTACCTCAAACCATGTCGCTTCAAGCACAAGCCTCGTCGCTTTTCACCTTAAGCGATATCTTATTAGCGAGCGACATCGCTCTTAAAGCGATATTCCTAGTCATAAAAGCGCGGTCGCTTATATGAGGAAGATTAGCTTGGAGGTAATTAGCTGCAAGCCTCTTGCGCTTATTGCCCTTAAGATTCAAGTGTGCTGTCATTCGCAGCTACAGCGCAATTGTCTTCATCAACACTATAAATCCTTCAAACACTTCTTGATCTTTAGAAATTTGCATCTCAAATTAAAATTGCTCTAAAAAATTGAATCGGACATCGTTGCTGAATGATTTAGTTGTATACACTTAATTCGATACAATGTGGATTTACACTTAATTTCTTTCATAGAAATTTGGAACGTCGCATATAAAGTTATCATTACTTAAATTAATGAGAATACATTTTCGCATAACTTTTTTGAAAGGAATTAATTCGACAGAAGATTGGTAATCGAAAGCACAAGTTTTTATATTAGGACTTATATGTGAATTTCTTGATAACCTGATGGGTGTAATTAACGTCCATAGTTCGCTTTGATTTGGCAGTCGAAGAATTTTTTGCGCAATTGCGTAATTCTGATTTTCCAACTGCACGCAAGAATCGTTGAATTTTTTGGCTCTTTTGTAAACTTTGCTGTAAAAAACAATTTTATCTCGAACAACGCGATCATAATACGTCAAACGATTATCGTTTGGAATTAGAACGTTTGCATCGCGAAAAGCTGCTATTTCATATGCAGTTGCAGAACAAGAATGCTCTCTACCAAAACATGTCACTTCCTCAAATGACTCGCTGTGTTTTAGTGGAGTGTAGGAGCATATTCCAGAGCAGAAATCTACAATTCTCTTGCTGACAACAAATTTATCGATATAATTTCGAATTGACTGCACTGTGGCATATTTTTGACAAATTTGAGTTACTACTCCACGCGTCCCAGCAACTAATTTAAGTAAGCGACCGTTACCGGCTTTAAAGGGAAATGCCGACGTAGCCCATAAAGAACCATCCTTTTTCACCATATGCACTAGATGTGTACAAAGATGTATATTGTACACCATATGTAAATTTCCGTACAATCTATTGAAAGTAGGAACGAATCTCTTGAGCCGCTCATCAGCTTCATCTAACTCTGTTTGCGTTATAGAGTCTTTCAAAAGAATGTAAAGGCTGATTACGAAGTCTTTCAAATTCAGGAAATATTTTTCAGGTAAAATGTCTTTCAAACTTGGCAAACGGAGAAACAAGAGAAACGTCCTGTATTCGATACAAGTCCATGAACCCCTATCGGAAATAGACTTAGGAGCTCGTGTCATGGACTGACAAAGAGTGACAGATTGGAACTGAGTATCTAACTCGATTATGTATTTAGCCAGACAGTACTCTTTGTCCTGAGTTGAATCAAAAAACAATTCTACAAATTTTCCACCCATGCCAGCAAGACAATGATGCATATACAAGGTGCGTTCCAAAATAAACGAGACTGAGCTAAAATAGAAACGACAGGAGATTTTTTCTGATAAATTCGAGTTTATATCCTTCCAGCCTCGATACACTGTTTTGCGCGATCCAAAAACTTTTCGAAAGAGTGTTTCAGGTCATTGACCAGAATGTCCTTCAGAATGTCGGTACAAGCCTTTTGGATGGCCTCTACGGACGCGAAACGTTTTCCTTTCATGGCCAAATGCAATTTTCCGAATAGGTAGAAGTCACAGGGAGAAATATCAGGCGAATACGGTGAGTGGTTGACGGATAAAATGTGATTTTTGGTCAAAAGTCAGTGAAAAGCGTTGATCGATCGGCCGGCGCATTATCGTGCAAAAGGCGCCAACTGCCATTTTCACGGTATTGCGGCCTCACACGGCGAATTTTCGGTCAAGATGCGATGAATTGAATCTTTTGACATGTTTAATTCCATTTCCATGTGTCGCAAAGAAGATTTTGGCTATTTTTTATAAATTCGCGCACAATTTCAATATTACTTGGTGTAATCACGAAACTTTCCTGACCGGGATGTTCGTCGTCCTTGATGTCTTCACGACCTTCTTTGAATCGTTTAAACCACTTATGGACTCTGGCACGGAATAAAAAATTGTCACCATACACTTGTTTCATTGATTCAAACCTTTCAGTAAATGTATTACCAAGTTTCAAACAAAACTTAATATTCGCTCTTTGTCCGAAGTTCATTTTTCGACCGATGCTATAAACACACTGTCCCTTATAAAGTAATAACTCGGCTTCTAATTGTCCGTTGGTCATGAAATTTTGACAGAACGTCAGTGAAGGATGTACCTTTCCAACTCCCACTCCCATCAGAAGATAGCGCCACTATAAATAGCTATTTTGAAAAAGTCTCGTTTATTTTAGAACGCACCTTGTAGTCTGCCGTGTAACCAAAAACGGAATCAAAATAAGGGATATTAAGAAGACATGAAACACCTTTGAATCCGTTAATATCATCCCACGTTTCCATGCGAGTCGATGTAGCTTTTAACCTTTTCAAATCTCCCATTTCCTTCAAAATTTTTGCTGTGAACATGTCCTCAACTGCTTTTTCGTGAGTTCGAAGGGTGTAAATTTGATCCGCAATGTAACATCCTTGGCGATTAGTATCTGCTAGAGGAATATTGGGATGTAAACAGTAGCCGCAGCCGAAATGACAATTAAATTGTTTAATTGCTTGTAATTTCGGGTTAGCCACTGCATCAACAGTACAAGCAAGAGCAAAAAAGGGACAAGTGATTTCTGTTTCACCATCGATAATCCTTTTTACTCCATGTATGGCTAAATCTTGCAGTTCTAGGATGAAAGGTCGCAAGGAAATCGACATCTTGGGAGAGCCGCGGCCGAACCAGAGTCCGCACAAAAGCATATTTTCGACACGAAATCTATCCTCAGGAGCTATTTCATTGATGATCCCAGATATTCTTCACAGTCGTAGCAATAGAAATAAAATCTCAAACACGAAACCGGCGAAAAAAGCTTTTTAAAAATAAACTCCGATTCAGGCAAAACAGTATGGTCGAAGATTGCATTGATGGATTTCAATAAATCAAGTATAAATCTGCCGGTCATACCATGCCTTAAAGAGAGATGAAGAATTATGAGATAAGTCTCGGATTTCGTTGTGCTTATTCCAGTGTATAAAGGCTGGTTCATCCAATCGTAAGATTTATCAATGGCACCAGGCGTGTCGCTTGTGAACTCTTCATTTGCTTCTCGTTGAATCGATTCTTCGTTTCCTTCATTTTGCGTTACCTCATTTGGAGCCAACTCATTCTGTTGCTGTGCCATACAGTTGTTTCGACAAATGCACAGCCCAACACATATCGTAGGCTCGGCAACATTTTCAGGAAGATCTTCTTGGTCAGATAAGTCTCTATCGTCCACTTCTTGCTGCAGATTTGAATCGTTAATAGTAACAGTCAAGGCTGGCTCAGATGTATTATATTATAATTAAACGAAACGCACCAAAGAAATTTCAAAATTCGTTTTCTTTTTGACACGTATAATTTAAAATTAGTCAAAACATCGATAAAAAATCGACCAATATTTGTACTTACACCAGCAAGAGGTTCAACGGTATTTCCTTCAGAACAACTGATCTTCGTCACAGTTCCATCTTGGTTATTGTGCGTCATCACTGCAAATTCGATACCCAAAAATAATTTATGTCATCAATTTAGTTTTTATATACGCCAGGAAACTATTTATACCAGAAACAAGCGAATAATTACCAGAATTGGCATTGCTTATAGCATTTTGTTGTGACTCTCTTAGTTCTCTTGATCGGATCGTTTGGCGAGGTGGTTTGGCATTCACATCGAACTCGTATAATTTATATTTCCCTCGAAATTTTTCATTCTTTGTTTGGTTAGAGCAACACGATTCTCCATTGTGTACGTTTTTTTAACGATTAGGGTAAAAAAGTAAAAAAGCTTGGCAGTAAAAACGCGTTAGATTGTAATTATTATGCAAATGCAAAATTATTTTATCCCAACAGATGTTATTGCACACATACGAAAGCCTACAGATTGCATATTGCACATACACACACACCCACACACAAAGTGAAAAAAAAATTTTTTATTGAGTATTTTTGTAATTAGCATTTCTAAACATCGATTATTTTAAAAATTTCATTTATAACATTTTTAGTCGTTCAAATTTTGCTGAACACAACCAAAAAATCAAAACAATTATTACGGTAGTTTAAATCTTCTTTTTACGCACATGTAAAAGGGAGATTCAACTTGAGCGTACATTTCCGCTAGCAGCTTTGGTATAGCCAATTAATGATGTTCCCGCGCTGCGCTTTTACTTCCCCTTGAGCCCTCCGAGCCTCGCGCGTAATTGTGTCGTCGAGAAATTTTTCACGATTCACGGTCATTCGCGAAAAATGAGCAAATGTCAATGAAATCAGTATAAATTCGCTCGAGTGCATTTTCGCAAGAGTGACGTGTGTGGTAATCGGTCCTGTGACGTTCGTCGTTGATCTCAATCCATCAAATGGAGTGCGCGAAAAGTACTACAAAGTTTTCGATAGTGTTTTGCCTGATGATACCCCTGAATGGATATCATTCCGATTGCGGAGGATAATCAAGATTCAAAAGAAGCTGCGTATTTCAGAGCAACAGTAAGAATCGTCAAAGGTATGATAATTTTCTATCGATTTCCCGACATAACATGTGACCTAACCTCACTTTATTTTTTCACATGTTGGAATCTCATGTTCTTGGAGTGATTGTATATGATTGATTCAATAACTTTGACAAACAGTCGAATAGATAAATAAATGTAGTAATAAATTAACAGAAATAAAATAACAATCCACTTGTTCGAAATGATAAATTATTTAATCAAATCATGATCGGAATAGCATTAAGTGATTGAATTAAAAGGATAATTTCATTTTTTTCTGTTGAAAAATTCACAATTCATTGAAAATCGAATGAAAAAATAATAAGAAATTTACGTTTAATGCGTAGTAAATTATTATCTACAGGATCCGAAACAATGAATCCTTGAGACGCTGTACAAATTTCTTATAACTTCTTCTGACGAGATGAGCAAGACTATACGTGGGCACCCAAAAAATCGAATTTGATTCCAGTGCAAGTATCGGTCGTAATGCCAATGCCTCATGATAAGAACCCGAAGCCTTCAAGGATGGCGAATAAAGGGAAAAATACGTTGTTATCAGTAATATTAAAAGTAAAACTGCGGATTATCTCGAACAAAAAAAAATCGCAAAACTCCAAAACAAATCTGTGCGAAGAAGAACTACGGGAGAAGAACAATGATCATAGTGTGATCGATGATTCTGACGAAGTCGGAACCATGCCTTCACCAGGAAATGCGCGAAAACTCGAAAGAGACATCCAGCAAAAATCAGAAGATTTGGAAAAATGTAGACTTTTGAATTTGAAACTACAAGAACGCTTAATAAAGGCTGAAGAAGAACGTGATCAATTAAAAAAACAAAATGAGAAACTTGAAAAAGAGTTCAAGAAGAGTGAGCAAGAAGCGAATCATTTTCAGTTGAAAAATATAAAGTTGCATCAAGACAATGAAAGCCTCGAAAATCGTTTGCAGATCGCAACGGCGAAATCATCTTTCAGCCAAATTGATCTTTCCTGCTCGCCGATCGAAGAAAAGCCATGTGAGTGACCAATTCGAAATCCATGCACATTTTTTTTTATTCATCTGCACAATTTTTAATTGTGATAAAATTATACTACTTTTCACAATTGCAGGCCTGATAACTTTTTTGAATCCTATTTGATTATATAACCAAATCATATCTTATTGTTATTTATATGAAAAATGTTCTTATTTTCAGTACGCTTCAGCACTCGTGACAATTCGCATGAGGGAAAAGAAGCAGGACAAGAGATAATGAGTCAATGCGATGCATTGAAATACGTGAATGGCAATGACTTAGACTTTGAGCGGGATCCTTTGCAGCTTTCTCTTCCGGAACTTTTATCCCTAGATCCTGGAAAATTCGGCAACACCAAGTTCTCGATGAAACTCGAAAAAAACAAAGAAAACGAGCCCAACGATAAAGAAGCCGAAGAAAGTTAATTTACGGTAAAATGATTTAGCGATTTCTCTTTAATTTTACGAGTGTATCAAGGCGGCTGAATTTAAAAAAAAAACCAATACCAAATTATTAATTTAATTTGTATGCCACTTGAAGAGCCCGTATCCTGAGCACCTTGACAAGACCGCTGATGCAGCTCATCACTGCTCATGTCGATGACTTTAAAAAATGGTTGGTTCAGAAAGGAAATTCCCAATCTTACTACTTTTACGCCAAATAATTTATTAAACTATACTTACGTAGGATAATAATTTGAGAACACACAAACATTAGTTTAAAATATAGCTAATGGTTTATTGTCAGTTCGATTAAAATAATGATGAACACATTGTGTCAGTTCGGGGTACTTCGAAAGACTACTTATCCTTGCCAATTCACAAACATTCTCTCATTCGTCACGCCTACAAAAGCTCGCTCCCGTCGAAAAAGCTTCATGCGCCGGGTCGCTACGGCTTCAGATACTACACTCGGCCGTCCTGACAACGACGTCTGCTCCTAGGCGTCGCCTGATGAACCTTCTCCCGGCCAGGGCTTCATATTGTCGGTTGACGTTGAAATTTTTCTAGGACCCTCTCCCTGTCCTAGCTTCTGGACCAAATATCTTTCGTTTTTTAGCACTTGTGTATCCTTATAGGGTCCAAGGAATTTGTCGCAGACCTTAAGTCCCGGTCCCCCTTGCGTACGCCGAATTGCGACCAAATCATTCTCTTGATAATAACTCGCCTTTTTGCGTTTACTATCATATGCTTTCTTATTTTTAGCTTGTACCCTGGAACTAGATTCTCGGGCCTAATTCCTCAGGGCATCTCGCTTTTCGACAAACATATTCGCGCGTTCTTCTTCGATAATCTCCGCTATCTGTAGATCCTCTTGTAGCCTCATTCGCGTTCCAAAAAGTAGTGTAAAACGGTGCCATGCCCGTGCTTCTCAACGGAATGTGGTTGATAATTTGTTGCGCCTTGTCTACATACTTCTCTCAATCGCCTGGCGTGGAAGCCGCCAACTTCGTCATTACTGGAATTAGCGTCCTGTTTAAACGCCCCACCTGACCGTTGCCTCTAGGCACTCCTGTAACAATGGTTGAATTCACGATTCCCTCTTCTTCACAATACGTCTTGAATTCCGAGGATGTAAAGGCTGTGCCCCGATCAGTTATTATTCCTCGCGGATTGCCAAACACCGCTGACTGCTGTAATAGTTTTTCAATAACCTCTGCAGAACTCGTTGACTTTGGTGGATATAGCCATACAAACTTATTGAAGGCATCGACAACAAGTAATATATGATTGTAGCTCTTCTTTGTCGATGGTAGGGGCCCCAGATGATCCAGGTGGTATGTATCCATCGGTCCACCACCCTTATCCAGTGAGTGCAAAAATCCCTCAGGCTTGCCGTACTTCTGTTCGGCTAAAATACAAGTCGCGCAGTTTTGTATTAACTTTTGAATCTTCTCTTGCATGCCCTGGAACCAGTAATCCCTTCTGACCAACTGCTCCGTTTCAGCTACTCCGAAATGGCCCTGTTCATGGCATCTCCGAATCACGTCACTCTGCATCCTCTCAGGCACCACTATGAGACGCTCTTGCTGAACCTCCTTACATAGAAGTCTATTCTCAACTACATAGCAATCGGTGACAATCTTGACCGGCAACCCAATCAGGTAGTTGCGAAACTTTTTAAGCGCTTTGACAATCGCCAGGACCTCCAAATTATAGCTGCTATACTTCTTCTCTTCCTTACTCGTCTTCCAACTAGCGTAATGGATCGGATGTAACTGTCGATCTTCGTCGTTCCGTTGCAAGAGAATCGCACCCAAACCCAAGGACGAGGCGTCGGTGTGTAGCTCGGTTTCGGCATTTGGGAAGTAAAAAGCGAGTACAGGCTCTCGACATAACGCATGCTTGAGCTTTTGAAATGCCTCTCTTTCGTCCCTTTCAAACTTAAAATGTACTAAATACCTTCGCATTACGCAAGCAGTCCAACTGGTCATCAATTATCGGTAACGGATACCGATTCTTAATAATCTTTCGATTCGGATTTCTATAATCCACACAAACTCTTGGTGAGTCATCTTTTTTCTTTACTAAAACGACTGGACTTGTATAATCCGAATTCGATGGTCTTACGATACCTAACCTCAACCATTCGTCAATTTGATCATGTACAATTTCTCTTTCCGCGAGCGCGAGCCTTCGAGCATTCTGATAAACAGGTACTTCATCCTCCAATATGATACGCACCATCATATCAACATCTCTTGACTTTTGCGGTTTATAGTTGTCGACTAAGGCTTTGCCCTTCTCACGGTTTACTTCACTCGTGACATGTGATACATCAATTCTATTTACCTCCCAACCGCAATCAATTTGGTTAATTTCACTTCCTTCAAGAACTTGTTCAATGTGCGAGATTGTTATCCTACCAGCCCTACTACGCATGCCAACAGTATTCAAAAAATACGCACCCAACAACAATTTATCGTTCATTACATCTTAAGTTACAATATGCAATTTTACGCAGAAACAATCATTATCGATAATTAAATTTGCTTCAGTCGTTTCTGAGGTGGACAAGGGGAAACAGACAATGACAAGTAGGCTACCAAGTATTTAGGCAATCGGTTATTGCAAAATTACCGCTCAGCATGAATTTCTTCCAAAAATCAGGCCATCCAGAAATATCCCAAAATCATCGAAATACCCCATCTAAGAATCATCGATACGTGCCTTCGAGTCAAATCTAAACTCAATCAATTTATATATGGGTCATTTCATGGGAGATTTACAGTCAAAATTTTTTTTCGACAAAAAATTTTTTTTTGCCTTTTTACTTCGAAAATAATCGACACGTATTTTTTTTCAATGTGATACTTGAAAATTTCGAGATATAATTTTTTTAAGTTTGGCATTCGGGAAATTTTTTTTTTCCAACAGCTCACTGTAAAAGCAGTTTTGAATATAAAATGTAACCCTTGCACTTGAAATGCGCGAAAGAGTGCAAGCTTTTAAAAAAGTTATAGCACATATTTCGTTGTTTTTTTGTAATAACAATATAGTACATTTTTATAAACAATTGAATTTTTTTAAAATTTGGAACTAATTTTTTTTCGATTTTTTTGTTTCTAAATCTTTGTTGAAGTTTTTTCAATATGCAGGCAAAATTTTGGAATGGAAAAATGAAAACTGTAGGGGTAATTAATTTATAAAATCTGTCCCACGCGTTGCAACGAGCGAGCTCGCACGCTGCAACTACGCTTAAGCTTGATTAGGCATGCTCGGACTCCAAGCACGTGTGGCAGTGAATGCAGTGGCCGCTGTTTTAGTTTTCTGTGAATGTTCCTCAAGTGTTCACCTATTTCAAATTAATACAGAAATGCCAAGCTCTCGATTTAAACATGTCTGCTGCAATCCGTTTAATAAAAAAAATCATAGTGGAAAAAAGCAAAAAAAAATTTGCGTCGCGTTTCGTCCTCGATACTTGAAAATTTTCAAACCGGATGATGTTTCTTGTACACAATGAAATGGAGGTGGAAGATTTTTGTTGTAAGTACATTCAAACTTGTGCGTAGACTATTTCAAAACGAATCATTAGTTATAATGATGAATTGATGAGTGAAGTTTTATGATAAAATTACTCTAAATGATACACTTAAGACGCAAATTTTTTTTTGCTGTTTTCCACTATGATTGTTTTTATTAAACGGATTGCAGCAGACATGTTTAAATCGAGAGCTATAACTTTTTTGAAAGCTTGTACTCTTTCGCGCATTTCGAGTGCAAGGGTTACATTTTATATTCAAAACTGCTTTTACAGTGAGCTGTTGGAAAAAAAAAATGTTCCCGAGTGCCAAACTTAAAGAAAATATATCTCGAAATTTTCAAGTATCACATTGAAAAAAAAATACGTGCCGATTATTTTCGAAGTGAAAAGGCAAAAAAAATGTTTCGCCGAAAAAAAAATGTTTACTGTAAATCTCCCATGAAATGACCCATATATAAATATACATCTCATGAAAAAATTTTACCGTTCAAACTTGTAGATCCTCATGTAGTAAACAATTTTGTATCATAGCGTTTTTTCGTAGTTGGTATAATTTTACTGGAAAATGGAATTTAGATATTGAATTTTTTCAAATTTTAACATACTGTAACTTTCCTAATTTAAGTTTAATCGAAAAATGTTAGCAGGATAATTAGTAGATATTTATGAGCACTATTAGAAACCAGTATTGCAATTTTGGGTTTTTTCATAAAGTGTCATTCAAAAACACAAATAATGCTCCTATTTTGACCATTTTTGTCGTATGTGACTGGTTAACGAAACTATCCTTAATTTTTCGGCTTCAATAAAGTATGCCAAAGCTTAATTCAATACGATAATTCTATCAAGAGTTATCTAGTAAACGACCTACAGACAGACAGACACACTTTTGTAAAAACCGTTTTTCTGACTCAGTGAGTCTCAAAATGTAAAGATTTGATCAAAATTTCGAAAGTCATTTTTTACATAAAACTAATATTTTCTCATATATGATGAGAATTTAAAAAGATTCTTCCATTTCTTGTGTTGCATTTTTCTGGAATATGTACAATATTTTAGAATTCAAAATGCTATGTAGATTTTTTATATTTTATGTAATTAAGTAATCAAAACTTTCGCTGTTTGAATTTTCATAAAATCAGTCAAACTCAGAAAACTTATTTTTACAAATTTTTAATGTACATTTTTAAATTTTACTCCACACTATCAACGTTTATCGAACTGTGATTCATACTTGAACATTTGGTAAAATAATATTAAATAATTTTCAATTTCTTTATATGACCTAACTTTGTTTCAAAATTGAGTAAAGTTATTTGAACTATTTTTCTCCGTTTGTCAATCGTTCTCCAACTATGTATCAGCTGAACGTAAGCTTCCATTCTATCTGATGGCCCAGTTTACTAACTTACCATACCAAGTATTATGCAGAATGTAGACTTATCTTCGTAATAGATTTACCCACCTTCAGAGCTACTGAAGTGATAGCAATCGATATGCGGCAAACTACATATTATTGTACTCCCTCTTAAATTCGCTGGCACTGTCCTAGTCATTATTCATTATAAACTTGGAAAACAGGTTTATATTCCATTGTATAGATTCGAAGAAATAATACTCTGTACGCTTATATATAGGCTATATCTATGTATAGATGTACGCATTTCCTTTAAGTAATAAAATAAAATTATATTAATTTAATAATTTTCTTTCATCAAATTTAAGACACGATTATATTATTATGCGTATAAACGTAGTATTGAATTGAATTTAAAAATGTCTATAAAATTCATTTGTATTTATAACAGTGTATACATACAGAGTGTCCAATTTTGATCGATAGACCTGAATATCCCCCAAAATTCGCCATTTGCAAAAAAGTGGTTTTGACCAAAATTACCAAGAACAGTGGAGTTCATTCACCTGTACTCATGACCTTGACCTTCAGATAAATTTTCAAGGTCATTTGAAGGCCAAGACCATTTTTAAAATGGAAACCCCTATTTTTGACACCGGAATCGAAAAGAGCAGGAAATTTGACGCTAGAAATGATATTTTTTAATTTGTTTTTGTGATCTTGAGAAGGTAAAATTAAGGTCAAATTGTTAAAAAGTGCTCAAAAGCTGTTTTTTCGAATTTCGGAGGTATTTGGGAATAATAAACGTTAAAGGTAACTTTAGCAAGGAGATAATATGCAAAAGTGTCAATAATCTTGACTATCTTGACCTTCAGTTGCAAATTTTAAGGTCATTTTAAGGTCGATGTCAATTTTTTCAGTTGAATCTAGTGATTAGCACTCAAAATATGTAGTAGAGAAGTTAAAAACCATTTAAACATCATGTACGTCGTTGTTTTCGGGTAATGCTAAAAGGAAGTGCACGGTCATTAAATTGTTTTCAGCATTTGTACTATATATTTGGAGCGACGCAGAACACTAATCACTAGATTCCACTGAAAAAAATAGACATCGACCATAAAATGACCTAAAATTTGCAACTGAACGTCAAAATAGTCAAGTTTATTGACACTTTTGCATATTATCTACTTGCTTAACTTACCTTTAACGTTTATTATTCCCAAATTCCTCCAAAATTCGAATAAACATCTTTTGAGCACTTTTTAACAATTTGACTTTAATTTTACCTTCTCAAGGTCACAGTAACAAATTGTAAAACATCATTTCTAACGTTAAATTTCCTACTCTTTTCAATTACGGTCTCAAAAATAGGGGTTTTCATTTTCAAAAACGGTCCTGACATTCAAATGACCTCGAAAATTTATCTGAAGGTCAAGGTCATGAGTACAGCTAAATGACCTCCACTGTTCTTGACAATTTTAGTCAAAACCATTTTTTGCAAATTGCGTATTTTGAAGGATATATAGATCTGTCAATTAAAATGGGACAACCTGTATATGACTTGTGTTAGTGACTTGGTTCGGTTCTTCTTACAAAAAAAGAGTAATTAATACTGATATAAAACATTTGTATGCAGTTAAAAAATCTCCAAATAACAAATGGAGATTAATATTGTAGATGTGAAGATCAGACGGCTGAGTTCAACATTTTTGCCACTATCTACATTATCGGAGGATCACTAGTCAAGTATCAGATAGGATACGTTCTCGACAGGTGTTTTCGTAGACAATTTCGCAGTAATGCAAATTGAAATTAAATTTAAAGCTTTTGAAATCCTTCTGTGGAAAAAGAAACGCTTTCGGCTGTGCCGGAATTCAAGCCAGGGTATTTCGATTGCCGGTCGACTACTCTAACCAACTGAGATATACAGGTGTCCGACATCTTCTTTTTCACAGGAACACCTCTTAATACTGTCTAACTGTATTTCTTCACGGTCAAAAGCGTCTCTTTTGTCACGAAGAGATTTAAATTTCTTTAAATTTAAATTCAATTTGGATTTATTTGAAATAAGAGTTTGAAATTCTCTACTGAATTGTCTAATGAAAACGTAGTACGTCGTAATTGCTATAGAGGGGAGAGTGCGCGAGCCTTCGTATGTTCACGGACATCTCACACGGCGATACGATGCCCCGACTACCAGTGGATATTCCCGAACATACAAACTAATGAAATCTTTAAATTTTCCTCTTTCGCATGTTTTTTACTTCTTGAAAGATTTACAGTTTGGCATTTGATACTGATTAATATTCTGCATTGTGAAACTTTTGTTCCTGTTTACATCCCTTTTTTTCGCTTACATTGAATAACTTTATAAAATTATCCCTTTAAGTTAATGGGTCTAATTTACAAAACTTTCGAAAACGAAAAATAATATTACTTCTGTAATAAAATTTCGAACGTATATATTATATATAAATGACAATATAAAGAATTAAATTGATTCAAACTGTTTGAAAAGTGTTAATGTATTCGAAATGGGTTCATGTAAAAGTTAAAATAATTCTGAATAATTCTGAAAGAAAAAATTCTAAGGCAGACAATCATAGACTCACTATCCTTTCTTAAAACTGCAGAAAAGAGTAAAATGGAAGTATCTTTTAGATGATCTTGAAAATAAAACCTGACTATGAATACCGACCTTGGTTGATTATATCACACGTGGAAACGCACATACATTTTTCAAAATATACTTACGCGCAAAAATGTGTCGCATAGAATATAATTAAAAAGAAATTGAAGATTTAATGCAAAATTGTGAAAATATAATACAAAAGTATGAAGTTGATGTTTACTTTTCACTGTAATTTATATTGTTTTTAAGAAGATAAACAGTAAATTTTCCTATGAAACGAACTGCGTACCTTAAAAATATGTGATACTTAGGAAATTAGCAAATTTTATTGTTCTAGGTTTTTACATGTTTGTGTTTCTAAAATTTGGGAAATGGTAGAGAAAATAAAAACGGACTAGATAGATTACTTTTGATTTTAAAATTGAAATAAAACGCACATTAAAATAAAGGCATTATTTCTCTTTTTTTAGTAATATTCTTCATCGAAATGTCGATGACAAACAAAATATTGGCTTTCCACTATTTGTAGGTATTCCAATCTTGAAAAGTTAGAGTTCGCGCATGCTTCTATATATCGTTTTCCAGCATCTCCTCTCTTCAGAAACCGATGAATGGGCACACTTTCCTTCTGACCCTTTTTGGTGGTATACACCCACGAACATCACACTGAATTACGTATTTCTTATCCATGATAACGCACAATGACGCACAATGAAATGTTAAATACTTGTAATAATTTTTAAATAATAATAGCTGAACTCATACGAAGCCAGTTCCCCTTGCCGCACTCCACCCGCTTGCGAAAACTAGCGTCGCGTACAACTGCACACATGAACTAAGCTACGTTGACTAATGCACACCAACTTTTTGAAGAAAGGACGCACGATCACGGCGCAGTACTACAGTGAAATATTAGATTGATTCGATTAAAAATTGAAAGAGACATGGTCCCATTTGCAAAGAAAAAAGTGCTCTTCCACCACGACAATGCACCAGCTCACTCATACGGAATCGTCACTATCATATTGCATGGATTGCGCCACGGATTGCTACTGCATCCACCGAATTCACCTGAACTGACTCCCTGTAACTTCTTTATGTTCCTCAACATAAAAACGTAGCTCGCGGAAAGAAATTCAACTCAAACCAAGAGATCAACGTCGAGATAGAAGCCTGATCTAACGAGTTTGACAAATCGTATTTTTTAGAGGGCTTAAAGAAATGGCTGGGACGTTGAGAAAAGTTTTTGGTCCTGAAAGGAGACTACGTTGAAGGATAAAAAAAGCTTTTTGAGAAAAACTTGCATTCTCATTCCTAACATGAATACTTATTGATCCACGCTTGTATATGCATATATACACTCTTAATAAACTTTACAGGTTGATAGATTAAAATGCAAAACTTCTTTAATACGTGTTGATGTAACATCTTATTTTTGCAAGAGTCGTTTATCCTGCATAAAAAAATGTCAACTTGTAATTAATTGGAAATGTTAAAATTACAATTCAACATATAAAGCAATAGAAGAATTTCTCAGTCATTTGATTTTAATTAAAAATTCTCTTCGAAAAATTTAAATTAGCATGAAAAGACAAATTTCCAATGCTTTCAATCCAAAACAATCCCGTTTTTAACTACTTTGAAAATTCTTTTAATTAATTTCAATTCACAACTTTTTACACAGAAAGGAAAATCGCTAGCTAAAGTTCCGGGAAATATTTCAATGCGAACGAATCCCAGTGATTTCTAAATCTATTTCCGATCAATTCGAAATCATCCCGAACCAATCCGGAGGACTTTTTGTATCTTATTTGCTGAACATCACTCAAAAATAAATCCGTCTTAATCCAATTCATTTCGCTTTAATCTAAAGCATCAATTCAAACGAATTTGAATTAAGTTTTTAATCCGAGTCAATCCGAGCCCGGATTAATTAAAAGCGAATTTTGAAAATCTGAGCTTGGGTTGATTCAAATAAAATTTCCCATTCGAATCGTTCCTACCTCGGATTTATTCAGGTAGACGCTCTGGATTTCAGTAGATTAAATTAAACGAGGTGCAAAACGTTTTTCGGATTGGTTCGGAAACAGATTCTGGAATGACTTGGAATAACTCTGATTCGCTCGGATTGCATTCTAATAGGAAACTTTCGCAAGGTAGTTGTATCTACAATTAACTGTTATTTTAGACATCCGAACCAATTCACTATTTTTCTGCTATAATGTACTCATATCCCAAGTAACAACATATATTTTTTGGGATACGATCAGAGGGTGAGGGTTGTTGTCGAGCAAATTTGATATTTCGAATTTCGTGAAAGTAAAAGATTCAGAGCTATCGGAATTACTTGAAGGTTTGACTATTGAATGTGACACCACGATTCTCAACAAAGTTGGAGACTTTTCTTTATCAGAAGAAAAAATTCATCTTTTTCCAGGTTTGACATGGGAAAATATTATCTCTAAAATGTTGTTCAATTCTATTGGGGAGCTAATGTTAATTTGTGACGGTACATATGCCCGCCATCAGAAAAGCAGTAACATTGAGTACCCGCGAAAATCTTATTCGGGACAAAAAAAGGTCCCCTTATGCAAGCCTTTTACTAACTGTACAACAACGGGCCGAGTACTAGACATAGCAGGACCATTTTATACGAATCAGAATGGCGTTGAAATTCTAAAAAATCTTATTTAAGATCCGCATGGTTTGTGTCAATTATTGAATGAAGGCGACAAACTTTTCCTGATCGTGGTTTTCGAGATGTGAAAGACGTAATGGAGTCAAACGGCTTTACCGTACTGATGCCAGCGTTAATGGGCAAGCGAAATCAGCTGACAACTAAAGAAGCAAACCAGTCCAATTTCGTAACAAAAATTCGCTGGTCACTGGAATCTGTCCATGGAATAATTAAATAAAAATATCGATTGCTAGGTTATATAATTGATAACAAACTGCTTCCAAATTTTGGGTTGTATTTTAAAATTGCAGCATTTCTGAACAATCAAGTTGGAAAGGCGTTAAAATTAGATGCCCATCTTCCAGAAGAAATTGTAAAGAGAATGAAACATCAGTTACATGTGGAAAACACTTTGGTTAATGAAGCTGAGGAGAAAGGCTGGTTTCGTAAAAAGCTTATGCATTTTTCAAATGATTTTTATTTTATAGAGTTATAAGTTGAAAATGAAGTCGGTCCCCCGCTCTAATGAAATAACATGCATATAAGGGGCGAACATTGATATTTTCTTTTTTTAAACTATGAAGTAATCCTCTGATCGTATCCCAAAAAATATATGTTGTTATTTGGGATATGAATATATTATAGCAAAAAAATATCGGTGTTGCAATAAAAACTTTGTTGAAAGAAAAATTGTTTCAAAACTACAATAATTTTTTTCACCCCCTTCCTGTTGAAAGAATTTATTATTGAAAGAAGTTATTATCTGGGGTAAATTAGTTTTATAATGGTACAAACTTATCTACCACATATGAATCAAATCCAAGCTGGGGCAGGCCAACCATGCTTATCCGGCTACGCCCTTTCTGAATTTAAGTACGAAAATAAAATATTGAATTCCATTTACTATAATATATTCGAAATTGATTGTATTTAACCGAAATTGTCGATTAACGATTTTTTTCCGTTATTGCAGTAAATCGATTTTAGTTGAATCTTTTTTTGCAGGGTACCCGACAGATAAGAGTGTATTCATATCATGTGAGTATAAAACTTTTTTTCATTGTATTTTTTGATGAGAGTAAATTCATTTTTCATTCAAGATAAAATATTCTCTAAGTTAAGTTAGATTTAGTAACAGAGGTAGTTCCGATTAAGGGTAGTTTCACCTCTTATACGAGGGTTGATTGATGGTCATGCAAAAATGAAAACAAAGTTACTTTCTGGAACAAACTCTTTTATGTTTCAATCTAGCCTTCTTTCAGATCTTTACACTTCGTCCAACGCTGTTCCAGTTTTTTAATCTCATCCAAATAGTAGAATTCGTCCAACTCTGTAAAATAGGGATTTGTTTCCGGAAGCATCTCGTTTAAATAAAATAACTTCACTTCAGAAATGTCTTCATATTGGGGAACAAGTATTTGTCTGGCGGAGTCAAATCTGGATAATATGTTAGGAGGGGTGCGGAAGAAATTTGTACCCAAAATTAAGAATTTTGAGGCTACAACTGTAAAGGAATGAGCTAATATGTTGTCGTTGTGAAAAGTAATTTTTAAATTTTCCAACTGAAATCGTTTTCCCGTTAATTCGTTATTTGAAAGGTTCAATAAAGACACACAGTACGCTCCAATAACGATTTTTCCCTTCTTCAAGAAGTCTATGAACATTTAATCAATTTTTCTAAATCATTTCAGTCGATTATGTCGATCATTAGAAGAGTGTATCACTCTACGTGATAACGGAACTCTACTATATCGACCTTATCAACCTATGATTTAGAATTAATTTAATGTTATTTAAAACTAGATGGAATTTTTCAATATAAATTGAAGACATTTTCTGTGAAAGTTCCTTTTTTCACAGAAAATTTCTTCTACTGATCGACATAATCGACTGAAATGATTTAGAAAAATTGATTGAATAGTTCATGGTACATCCGTAGCCGAATTGGCGTTAACAAGTTTCTGTGAGAAAAGTTGTGGAACCTCCGTAGCTCAAATGACAGAGCATTCGACCGGTAATCGAAAGGACCTGGGGTCGATACCCAGCGGAGTGGAAGCATTCCTTTTTTCACAGAAAATTTCTTCAATCTATGAACATTATGCCATGAGCATCGAAAACTGTGGCCACTATGCTCCCTGCTGAAGAAATGGTTTTAACCTCATTCGGTATGAGCTCTCTTGTGACAACGCATTTTTTAACTGTTTTTTGCGTTCAGGAGTTTAGTAGTGGATCCATATTTCATGTATTGCTCAGGAGGTTGAGCGTCATGTCGCAAATTTTCAAACTACTTATAAACCGTTCTAATCAAAAGTGCAAATTTAAAACTTGTTTGAAATAGTTCAAGTCGGTGTGATTTTAATTTTTTCACGTTGGATATTTTAAAAGTTCATGGCTGATAAAACTAATTTGTAGAAGTTTAAGTCACTCTTGCCTTATTTTGGTATACTCGGACCAAACAAGACCAATTCAAAAAATATATCTAAGAAACCATAGATTTTGAGATAAAGTAGTAGAACAGAATACTTACTGGGAAAAGGTTTGTTAGGTGGTTAAAGGCTGCAGGGAGAAGAGGGAAGAGTGAGGGAAGGAACGCAGAGTGCGGCTCGTAAAAATGGTCCATAAAATGCTGCTGCAATGGTAGTACATTGCGTCTGTGACTGACGTGGAACTCGACTGGCATGAGAAATATATTATCCAGAATGGTATACGAGTAGCAGCCGCTACGAAGTGCACTGTGATAGGTTATGTTTGTCCAGACGCTCGTTCAGCGTTTTTTATTTGCATTTGTCCAATCCAGATGCTTCCCCAGTAGATATTTCCCGATCGCAGTACTGATGTTCTGTAAAACTCATCACTAATACTGTTTTTGCTCCGAAAATTTTTCTCATGGCGAATGAATCTTTCCATTTTGTAAGGAACGTATATCGAGAAAAAATGGAAACGAATTTAACTCTAGGACTAGTTGACACTTTTGTAATATTGAGGCTCTGCTTTATTACAAGTATGTTACTCGCCTGGCACTATTTTTACATCAGTTGGGCTTGGTTGAGGGATTAGAGTCAATTAGGAATTTCAGAAAATCGATTTGCAGAAAATTGCTTCTACAGAGGCTGTGAATAAGGTAGAAGGTTCATTATATGGTCCTGGAATCTATAAACCTGTTTGAGTTAAAAAAAATCTTTTGTTTACATTTGAATAATACTTGAAATTTTACACGTGTTTTCTCATAACCACTCTTTCACAGTCAGTTCCCAAAATAGCTCCGGAACGACTTGATCGATCGCTTTTAACTTTTAATCACTAATTTAAAACACTAATATTCACTGCGCGGACGAAGGCAATTTTCATTCATATAAATATATTATTTTATAGTCGAAAAGTAAGCGTTTTTTGAGCGAAAGATGAACTTTCGTTTTTCACATCCGCTATTTTGTAAAAGATCAAAATTTTTTCAAACCCTTCGTCTAAGTATTTGTTAGTATAATTTACTAATGAATCCCGTTGGAACCGCACAGCTTCTTAATTTGTCACTAAGATGATGATGCGACAATTACGCTCAAACACGAACTACTCGACAGATTGTAAAGACACTGTAGATTTAGTGCTTTCAAGGTTGGAACTTCACAAAAATGTTAGGGAATTTTACTAGTGACGTCATTTGATCGTCAGGCCCGAGGAAACCGAAAATTCGGGACACCCCCCCCCCCCTCCCGAACATTTTTTGCAATCCAAAATTTAATTTCAATATGTATTTCTAAGGAAACGATTAGTCTTATTGAAAAATTTGTTAAACAAAAGTAAACTTGTACTGACTGTGAATATAAAAGTACTAAATTTGTACTAACCATATTTTCCCGGGAAATTTAGAAATGTAAACAATTAATCATAAAAATATTTATATTATACAAGTCTTAAGATTTTCTTTATACTTTCACAATATAAAATTATTTAATTTATTTCTTTATTATTGTAAGTGCACTCAATCTGAGTCAGTGAAAAAACAAATTTAGATTGAGAAAGCGTTTCAACAAATTTATAAATTGACTAAAAAGCATTATTATTTTGTATTGTGACGTCCTAAGATTCAATTTAATGCATAATTCCTAGCTGGAATGTCTAAAGTCAATTTATTTATCTATATTCATCTGCTTCCTGTTGAATATAATCAACAATCAACCAAGTAAAAGACAAACCAAATTAATTAAATGATAAATTTAGTTCAAAGAGAATAATTTATTTTTAAGTTAAAATATCAGTGAATTTACGACCCAAACAACTGTTTTATTAATGTCGTTTGCAGTTATTGTGCTATCTTCTAGTTCGTTTCATCATTTCTCCAACCGGGTAAATTTATATAGGGGGCATTGTTTGAAGGAGAGGTCGGTGTTATTAATGGCCCTCAATTTAAAGTCAAATTTCTCCGTATTTTCCAGACTTCAATGAAAAGTTGGAAACTTCAGATTTGGACACATTGAATGGTTGCAAAACACTGAAAAACCTCTCGTGTTAATTTGTAAACACCCAAACAGTTTAACTCGCGAAATCTTTGGCTTTTATATTCGTCACAAATTGAATTCGGACACTTCTTAATTACTACTTGGAAACATTTTATAAGTGAAGGAACTGAGATAACAATATGCGTTTAGTGTGTGCATTATCGTTGAGTGAAGATAGGTATAGAGGAGACATCGAGGGCGATTGAATGGACCAAACCTTGCGGGGAAAGACGCCAGGGGTAGGTAAAGTTCCAAACCCGAACACCAGGATCGACACTTTCGAAAATCGCCAAAATCTCACGGATAAGAAGTAAGTTGTAGGAGTAAGGCCGAAACTTGTGTTGGTGAGTCTGCTGTATTCGTGATGGGTCAGGTAGTCCTCGTCAATTCAACCCTAGCTTGTCGACAAGATTTTACAAAATAGCTTTTTACCTCTTTTCCTTCTACTTCGCTCTTTACTAGTCTTTTCCTAAGATCGGATATATATTTAAAATATACATATATATAAATAAAATAATATATAAAATATTTTATATTATAAATTTTATAATAGAATATATATAAAAAATATTTTATATTATAAATGTTATAAAATAATATATGTATAAAATATTTTATATTATAAATTTTATAATATAATATATATATAAAATATTTTATATTATAAATTTTGTATTATAATATATAAAAGAATATATATAAATATTTAAAGAATTTGATCCCAGCGCAGTCGAAAGCGTCATTTTTTCCACAGAAAGATTTTCAAATTCTTTAAATATTGAATTTATTTGCATTATTTGCGATATAAGAGTTTGAAATTGTCTACGAGGACACCTGTCGACAACGTATCCTATCTGATACGCGACTAGTGATCCTCCGATAATGTAGGCAGTGACAAAAATTTCAAACTCAACTAATTAATATATATAAATATTATATTTATATATAATATAATATTATATAATATAATATAATGTTATTATATTTTGTCTAATGGAATTATTGAATTTTAATCGTATTTTTTGGAATTGAAACGAAAAATATATGTTTTTTTATAAACTGTGTGAGATAAAACTTGTAGATCTTTTTGAAACGAACAACTTTGTATTCTTGCGTTTTTTTCGTATTTCACATATTATTTTTAAAAAATTGAATTTTGGATTTTCAATAGTTTTTTTTTAAATTAAAAAGAAAAATATGCATCTTATGAAAAAATGTTACAATTCAAATTTGTAGGTCTTTATGTAGAAAATAATATTGTATCATAACGTTTTTTCGTATCTCGTATAATTTAACTGGAAAATGGATTTTTGATATTGACTTTTTTCGAATTTGAATATGCTGTAACATTTCTAATTTTAATTTAATCAAAAAATGTTATCAGGATAATTTTTAGAGATTTATGAGCACTATCTAAAACCAGTATTAAAATTTTTGATTTTTTCAAAAAATTATTTTCAAAAACACAAAAGTAGTGCTCAATCCCTCAATTTTGATTGGATGTGGCTGGTTAACGAACTTGTCCTTACTTTTTCGGCTCCGATAAAGTGTGCCAAAGCACAATTCAATCTGATAATTCTATCGAGAGTTATGCCGCACACGACCTACAGACAGACAGACACACTTTCGTAAAAACCCTTTTCTCGGATTCAGGGGGTCTCAAGACGTAAAGATTTGATGAAATTCTCGAAAGTCATTTTTCACATAAAACCAATACCTTCTCATCCATGATGAGAGTGTAAAAATGCAAAGGAAGAAACATTAAAAATTACACATGTGACGGATAGACATTGTGTTGACAAACGATATAAATGGATTGCACTTTTGAAACTATAGAATAGGTCTAACTAAATTTACGTATAAAAAATTGAAAATTGTACCAAATTTGCTATACAAATACATAGGGAAGGGACTTAAAAAGTTTGAATAGGTGTAACGGATAACATTATGATAAAATTGCACATGTAAACCATATAATTGGTCCATACTAACTAAATTCGAACAAAAATAAATAAAACGTGTGCAGAATTTTTTTATAAAAAATGCAAAGGAAGAAACATTAAAAATTACACATGTGACGGATAGATATTATGTTGACAAACGATATAAATGGATTGCACTTTTGAAACTATAGAATAGGTCAAACTAAATTTACGTATGAAAATTTAAAATTGTACAAAATTTGCTATAAAAATATATAGGGAAGGAACTTAAAAAATTTACACGTGTGACGGATAACATTATTATGACTGAAGGCTAGTCTCAATTATTTTTTAGCTTCTAATGTTTCTATTAAAATAAATTAAAAATTGTATCTGTATACAACTTCCTGATGAGGCTGAAAAATTTAGAATTTATTCCCCCTTTTACCACAATGTTTAATTGTCACTCTTGCAATTTTTTAAGTTTCTTCCACTTGTATTTTTACAGAACAAATTATGTACGGCTTATATTGTTGTGGATTTAGTTATTCAGACCAATTTTACAGTTCACACGTGCAATTTTTTATAAAATTTTTTTACCACAATGGTTTTTCCGTCCCGTGTTACTGCAATGTTTATCCATCACACTTCAATTCTTTAAGTTTCTTCATTATGTATTCTTATATATTTAGACCAATTTGATAGTGTCATATATGCAACTCTTTTATATCAGTTTCACCACAAAGTTTTTCGTCACAAGTGCAATTTTAAGGTTCTTCCTTTGCATTTTTATAGGGGAAAATTTTGCACAGGATGTAATTTCACACAAAAAAACCTTTTGTATAGTTTCTTTCGCAAACTCAGTTATTTAGACCAATTTTATAGTTTCCAACGTGCAATTCTTTCATATCATTTTTTACTATAATGTCTATCCGTCACATGTGTAATTTTTAAGGTTCTTCCTTTGCATTTTTTATATAAAAATTCTGCACACTTTTTATTTTTTTTTTTCGAATTTAGTTAGTATGGACCAAATATATGGTTTACGTGTGCAATTTTATCATAATGTTATCCGTCACACGTGTAAATTTTTTAAGTTCCTTCCCTATGTATTTTTATAGCAAATTTTGTACAATTTTCAATTTTCATACGTAAATTTAGTATGACCTATTCTATAGTTTCAAAAGTGCAATCCATTTATATCGTTTGTCAACACAATGTCTATCCGTCACATGTGTAATTTTTAATATTTCTTCCTTTGCATTTTTTATAGAAAAATTCTGCACACTATTTATTTATTTTTGTTCGAATTTAGTTAGTATCCCGTGTAGAAACTGCCTTATTTAGCCTTATTAATAAAAACGTCCTGTTAAGGCCCGGAGAAGGATACCGCGTTAGTAAAATGACATGACTGGCCGTGTCAGGGTCGGATACGTATCGGATCAGGGTGCCCTTCTTATAAACATGGTAGGCGGACACGGGCCCTTTTCACGTCCCTCTTCAGGTGCCTGCAGGAACCAGATAAGATCGTCTCCTTTATTAATATGGCACCCTTTGCACTCGCTTTATACGTACGCGTTTCTGACTCGATCCTCACTTTGCAACAGTAATAATTGGTTGTTTTTTTGTGCATGTCCAGTGAAATTGTTGTACAGTAAAATGGATACAAATAAAAGGAAAAGAGACTTACAGCGGCTCCGTAAATCAAAACACAGAGCAATTGCGAAACTCTTCAAAGAATTAAAGTCATTAAGTAGTGACTCAGAAAACGAAAATGAATCACATTTGCCACAAAATTTGCACGGTAAGTTGAGATATTTATAATTAAATTATTTTATCATACTATATAACTGATGATTTTCAACGTTAATGTCATTGCGTCTAGAAAGGAGGAAAATCTTCTCATCAGTTATAATTCTGTCAGTCAACTTTTTGAGGTTGTGTTTTCTTTTCTGAAAATGTGATGTCAAAATCTAGTTCGTTAATAAAACCCAAAAAGTTTTGTAAATTGACCAAAGTTCTTTCTCATTATAAAGAAATTATTAAAATTCAATTTACAAAATTGCGTTTGAAATTTTTTAGGTTAAGGCTTGCATTGATAATTGCCGTTTATTTGACAGGCTGACAGACATACATATAAATCTTTGGTCATAACTTGAAACTAGATACTTTTATTACAGAGCAGTTACCTTGTTTTATTTTTACTTTTGCGTTGCAAACGATAATAATATGTATTTTGAAGAAATGTATCAAAATTTATTCGAAAATTCAGCATAATTTGTTATTCGTGCAGAAGGAAATTTGGGTGGAGGAGAAAACGCTGCTGGCATGTCATCGATTACTGAAAAAATTCCAGAATTAGTTAGCGATGTTCAAGGAAGTATGAATAGAAGTAATTCAGGCGACGAGTCCAGCACAGCCAGCGATGAAACAGATTATTTTCCTTCAGATGCGATAACCGACGAAGAAGATTTGACCGACAATAAATTCTTCAAGGGTGACAACAGCGAATTACCAGAGAGGGATGGTAATGAAGAATTGGATGAAGAGCCAGAGATCCAGGAACTTAGAAAGTGGGCAGTCGAGCACAAGATATGTCATTATTACTTAGATGAGTTATTGAAAATTTTGCGGTTGAGACTACTTCCTTCTTTACCTAAAACTGCAAAAACGTTTCTCAAGACAGTTAATGCTAGGTATAATATAGTAGAAATGGAGGATCAAAATGGGGGAATCGGTGAATTTGTTTATTTTGGTATTGGAAATGAATTAAAAGAATTTATTGATCCGGATTTACACGCAGAAAAATTAATTGAATTGTAAGTTAATATTGGTCCAGTACCATTAACCAAATCGGGTAGCCAACAGTTTACACCCATTTTATGTAAAGTACATTTTTATCCTGACATTTACGATGTTTTTCCAGTAGCAATATTTTTTGGTCAAGCGAAGCCAAAAAATCCGGAAATATTTCTAGATGAATTTATTAATGAAGTTAATAAGTTACAAACCGATGGTATTATTATTTCTAATGCGCGTTTCGATATTAAGCTCAAATGCTTTATCTGTGACACATCTGCACGCGCATTTCTCAAGAATACATTAGGCCATGGAGGCAAGTATGCTTGCGAAAGATGTACTGTCAAAGGCGAAAGAGTGAGCAACAGAATGGTTTACCCATCTGTGAATGCCAAAGAAAGGACAGATGAATCTTTTAGAACCCAAACGCAGACTGAACATCACCATCCAGGTCTTTCACCGCTGTTAAAAATATTTCCAAAAATAAATTTAATTGCATGTTTCGTTTTAGATTTTATGCATCTTGCTTGTATAGGGATTATGAAAAAATTACTGGAATACTGGCTTACTGGCAATTTAAACTTCAGACTGAGTCGTAAATATAGGATCGAACTCGCACGGCGAATGGAATCTTTGAAAACTCAGGTGCCCTGTGAATTTCAACGTAAACCTAGATCAACTCATTTTGTGGCAAAATATAAGGCGACGGAGTTCAGATTTTTTTTACTTTATTGTGGCCCAATTGTATTAAAACATCTTCTTCGCGCAGAATTGTATAACCACTTTTTGTTATTACATACAGCTTGTAGAATTTTATGCTCAGAGGAATTGTGCAAACGTTACACGTCTGTCGCCAAGCAATATTTACGAAGCTTTTTTATAGGCCTTAAAGATTACTATGGTCCAGAATCACAGATTGTTAACGCTCATCACTTGATACATCTTGCTGATGACGTGACATATATGTGTTGTAGTTTGAATAGTTTCACAGCGTTTCCATTTGAAAGTTACTTAGGAAAATTAAAAAGCTTCCTTCGTTCTGCAAATCGTCCTTTGGCTCAATTATGTAGGCGAATTCACGAGATGAAGACTATCAAGAAAAAAAATAAGCCGAGTTTACCACCTGTTCTCGAAATTCTGTCTGTAAGGAAAAATACAGTAAAGCGAATTAGATACAAAGAAATTACGATTACTGATTCTTCACCAGATAACATCGTAATTTTGGAGGACAATACAATCGTCAAAATAAACAAAATCTTCGGCGATATTACAAATTTAATGTTTGAAGGTCAGATTTGGAAGGAAAAAAATCTATTTTCACTTATCCCAGTAAATCGGACTGTTTTAAAATGTGGCAGATGAAAAATGAAGTCTCTCGTCAAACCATAACTTCTTCTGTGATTAGCATCGATAATAAGTTAGTTAAATTGTCATTGTCTTTGGAAGAAAATGCTTCCGAAAAGGTGTACGTCATTCCATTAATTCACTGAATAAAAGTTTTTTGTTAAGTATGGCACAATAAATGAAATGTTGCTATAATAGTATCAAGTTTGATCTTATCATTTGAGTTTGAAATTGTTTTACTGACTACGTTAATGGTTAGAGCAGTCAGCTGGCAATCGAAAGACCCGGGCTCGTAGCCCGGCACAGTCGAAGGCGTTATTTTTTCCACAGAAGTAGCTCAAATTCTTTAATTTAAATTGTTATAATAAGATTTTAATTTCTTTATTCTACAATTTAATTCTTTGTGTTTTATTAATAGCGGATCATGAGATTGTCATTTAAAAAAATTTATTTATTCAAAAATTTTGATCACCAGGAAATACCCGAAAATTTCTTGAAAGAACTGGGAAATTTTTTCACATATATGCTTCTGTTTTAACTTTAATCTAAAGATAAAAAATTAGGAATTAAAATGTTATGTTATGTTTTTTAAAAAACCCGTTTTTTCAGAATAGATCATATTCATGTTTCTATAAAACACTGAAGCTTGTTTTGGATTTGAGAAAAAGGAGTTTCTTTCTAAATAGTTTTAACTTGACAATCGTATGAATTACAAAATATTGTAAAATAAAATATTGAAGTTTGACGAAATAAAAAAATAAATAAAAGCTACAATAGTATTTAAAGATTATGATGAATAAAATAATACATAAAATTAATATTTTCTCTATTTGAATTTGTGCACAATGCTAACGCTTGCGCTTGCGCAACGCTCACTTTAATTGTCACGTGATTTTTTCAAAATTCCTGCGCCATCGTCATCAGCAAACATTCCGGCAAACAAACAAGTTTCACGTGTTTAAAAGCAAAGCAGAGAATCTAGTTGCATTCATTGTTGAAAGGTAGGTATATTGCATTCTAATAATAATATATATTAATTTCTTTTTCACTTTTAAACGTATAGTATATATGTGAAAGTGTACAATGTCAGGAATCATAAACACGTGAGTCCTTGTAGGTTATTCTTGCATGAATTTTTTCCATATTTGAAAAGTGGTCCTAATTACTTACTTAATTGTGTTTTCTCTCTGTTTTGAAATATAATTGAAAAAATAAAAAGTATATATATAATTTTCCTTTTATAGGAAAATACAATTGCTCTGTTCTTGCAAAAGTATTTGAAAATAATGAGGTTAAATATAAACTCATTCTTATTCGTAGATAATTTATGCATATTTACATTTTTGTATTGGATGATTTAATTTGTAATGTATAATACTTCTAGCGTTGAAGGAATATATACTTAGTCCAGTTGTATATACCCTAGCAGACCCGGTTGAGAGAACGGTCAAAGAATACTCTGACCGTTCTCTCAACCGGGTCTACTAGGGTATGTGAGTCAGTTCTAAATGTTTGTTTGTTATCTCCCATTTAAGCAATTAATTGAATCATGGCGTCAGCTGCTGAACAAGGGTGCTCGTTGAGCCAAGAAACTTATAAATTTCAAATAGTTGAATTCATTACTCGTGGGCCAAAAAAGGGAAATAAACGGTCTATCGATATTGTTCCATCTCGTTGGGTTTCTTATGATAAAAAGAAGAGTAAAATTGTAGCCAAATTCATGGAGCCGCCTTATAATAATGAAGATATAGATCTTCTATACACGCTTGTCGAAACTGAAGAAAATGCTCCAGAGAGTTGGCCTACTTATTCAGTCAAAATTAGAGGTCATGCCAGTAAGTAATATATTTTATCTGCTGTAAATCTAATTATTGCTGTGCTGTTTTTCGTTTGAATATAAATCGTAGCTAAACATAAAAATATATACAAAGTAAATATAAAATAAAACTGTTGCATGTTGTACTGAATTCATCTTTTATTTTTTCAGAAACTTACAGAGACGCATTAAAAAGATTGAAAATGCTAGAAAATGAGGACTATGCTTTTACTACAGACACTGATGGTGACCGGCAAGCCAAAGCTAAAAAAGTTGAGAAACAATTTAAAACAAAGAAGCTCGTAGTGAGTGAAGAAACTCGAAATGCAATGCACGTGCCCTCCATTGACTTAGATGATTTAATCGTTCAGATAGACAATCGTTCAGATTCTAGCAGTTTTGATGAAAATACATCTGCCATATATAAAAGGAAAGAGATGCGATCAAGACCTGAACCGAAGCACAGAATTGAAAATCGTTCTCCAGTACTAAAAAATAAAAAAATAGATTCTAAAATGGCGACAACCGTGATTTCAGGTATTGAAGGTTTTAATGTTCACGGAATAACAATCAATTAAATTATTCGAAATTTTTATTGATTTTATTAGTTCCATAAATTATTAATCAATTTTTAGGAGAACAGTCCTCTATTGATTTGGAAAAGCCATCTATTTCTGGCTCTGCCAGTAATCAAACATGCTCCGAAGGGAATATAGATACTGGTAGGAATAATAATCTGACGGCTCAGTCACCTTCAGTTGACAAAGAACATCTGAAGAAAAGTAACGCATGCAGCAACAAAAAAACACACAAAATCTACAATGATCGAAAGAGTGGTAAGGAGAAATACAAGTTTTACAAAACTATACTTTTGAAAAAGAATTTGAAACAATTTAAAACAATTTATATCAATTTAAATCTGTTTCGTAGATATTGTAATGATTCTGTCTATTCTGAAAGGAATTACTGTTGATTTAAAAGAAATCAAAGCATAATCAGCAAATAATAATTCAACACCTGCCTTTAACTCATGATGTGGCAGAACAGAACTTCACTGTTAAACATAATCTCAGTGTACCGTTTAAAACCATGGATGATTTCAATGATTTTGATAATAATCTCAAAACTGTAGACGAGTTTCGAACAGACTTTGTAAGTCTAAATTATAAATATCATTTTTCATTAAAAAAATTTAATTCTAAGAACCTATGCATATATATATTGTTTGTAAATTATTGATTTCTTGTTACAGACTTCTTCACTAAATCTTTTCGTAGATAGACAATTATGTTTGATCAAAAGCTGCACGAACGTTTTCCGACAATATTTATCTAGAGACGTCATAATACAATTTACTTCAAAAAGAAGAATGCCCGGAAAGTTTTTGATAAATTCAACAATGTTCTACAATTGCATTTTAAGTAATTATCATATTTACTCTTTTAAACTTTTGTTTCTTCAACAGTTTTCTCAAAATTCGTAATCTATAGATGCGATGACGCAGACGCACAAGGACGTTCTTACTGGAAGAGCCATTACAGAAGAAACTTTTCTCAGCACTATAGGAAAAGTATTCAACAACGCAAAGGATTGGGATGGACAGCGACAGAAGAGAGCCGTTCTGCAGGCAGTTGAATAAAAAATACAAAATATCAGGACTTGAGAAGAGAAAAAGAATATTAATGAAAAATATTAATCTACGTTGTACATAAAATTTATATGTACAATCAGTACAACTAATAAAAGTTACCTTATTTATGCAATTCTAATAATTTATTGTTAAATTATTTATTCAATTTTTCAAATAAATAAGGGTCTGACACGGTCCGAGTAAGGGCCTGATTTATAAATGACATATAATTAAGGTTGCCTGATCAAGGCGTTGTAAGGTTGCCTGATAGGGAACAAACCTTTTTGAGCGTGACCGATCGTATAGGGTCCGGATAGGTTTGCCTGTTCCGAACCTGATGAATAATACGGTAACCTTTCCAGGGCCTCATAGCGCCCTTAATAAAATTTCTACACGGGATGGACCAATTATATGGTTTACATGTGCAATTTTATCATAATGTTATCCGTTACACGTATTCAAATTTTTTAAGTCCCTTCCCTATGGATTTGTTTATTAGTTAGACCTATTCTATAGTTTCACAAGTGCAATTCATTTATATCGTTTCTCAACACAATGTTTATCCGTCACACGTGCAATTTTTGATTCTTTAATTCTTTTCTTTCTTTGTATTTTTATAGAAATAAATCTCACTGATGAGGACTCCAATCTGAGTCGAAACGTTTGAGGAAAAAATGAAACCCTGAGTTTACATTATTTCTGGACCCTAAACAATTTTCAATTTTCATACGTAAATTTAGTTTGACCTATTCTATAGTTTCAAAAGTGCAATCCATTTATATCGTTTGTCAACACAATGTCTTTCCGTCACATGTGTAATTTTTAATGTTTCTTCCTTTGCATTTTTTATAGAAAAATTCTGCATACTTTTTATTTATTTTTGTTCGAATTTAGTTAGTATGGACCAATTATATGGTTTACATGTGCAATTTTATCATAATGTTATCCGTTACACCTATTCAAATTTTTTAAGTCCCTTCCCTGTGTATTTGTTTATTAGTTAGACCTATTCTATAGTTTCACAAGTGCAATTCATTTATATCGTTTCTCAACACAATGTTTATCCGTCACACGTGCAATTTTTGATTCTTTAATTCTTTTCTTTCTTTGTATTTTTATAGAAATAAATCTCACTGATGAGGACTCCAATCTGTGTCGAAACGTTTGAGGAAAAAAGGAAACCCTGAGTTTACATTATTTCTGGAACCTAAAGCCAAAGTAAAAAATCATCTATCTATGAATATTATTGAGGGTCGATATAAGCCAGTTATTTATAATAAAATTGTAATCAAGATAATGAAAGAATATTGAAAACAATTTGTCAATAAATATGTAATAAATATTTAAAAAAAATTGTTATTTTCAATAAATTGTTCTTTTATATATATTTAATATTTATATATATTCTTTTATATATTATAATACAAAATTTATAATATAAAATATTTTATACATATATTATTTTATAAAATTTATAATATAAAATATTTTATACATATATTATTTTATAACATTTATAATATAAAATATTTTTTATATATATTCTATTATAAAATTTATAATATAAAATATTTTATATATTATTTTATTTATATATATGTATATTTTAAATATATATCCGATCTTAGGAAAAGACTAGTAAAGAGCGAAGTAGAAGGAAAAGAGGTAAAAAGCTATTTTGTAAAATCTTGTCGACAAGCTAGGGTTGAATTGACGAGGACTACCTGACCCATCACGAATACAGCAGACTCACCAACACAAGTTTCGGCCTTACTCCTACTACTCCTCCTATTTTATCATAATGTTATCCGTTACACCTATTCAAACTTTTTAAGTCCCTTCCCTATGTATTTGTATAGCAAATTTGGTACAATTTTCAATTTTTTATACGTAAATTTAGTTAGACCTATTCTATAGTTTCAAAAGTGCAATCCATTTATATCGTTTGTCAACACAATGTCTGTCCGTCACATGTGTAATTTTTAATGTTTCTTCCTTTGCATTTTTACACTCTCATCATGGATGAGAAGGTATTGGTTTTATGTGAAAAATGACTTTCGAGAATTTCATCAAATCTTTACGTCTTGAGACCCCCTGAATCCGAAAAAAGGGTTTTTACGAAAGTGTGTCTGTCTGTCTGTAGGTCGTGTGCGGCATAACTCTCGATAGAATTATCAGATTGAATTGTGCTTTGGCACACTTTATCGGAGCCGAAAAAGTAAGGACAAGTTCGTTAACCAGCCACATCCAATCAAAATTGAGGGATTGAGCACTACTTTTGTGTTTTTGAAAATAATTTTTTGAAAAAATCAAAAATTTTAATACTGGTTTTAGATAGTGCTCATAAATCTCTAAAAATTATCCTGATAACATTTTTTGATTAAATTAAAATTAGAAATGTTACAGCATATTCAAATTCGAAAAAAGTCAATATCAAAAATCCATTTTCCAGTTAAATTATACGAGATACGAAAAAACGTTATGATAAAATATTATTTTCTACATAAAGACCTACAAATTTGAATTGTAACATTTTTTCATAAGATACATATTTTTCTGTTTAATTTAAAAAAAAAACTATTGAAAATCCAAAATTCAATTTTTTAAAAATAATATGTGAAATACGAAAAAAACGCAAGAATACAAAGTTGTTCGTTTCAAAAAGATCTACAAGTTTTATCTTACACAGTTTATGAAAAAACATATATTTTTCGTTTCAATTCCAAAAAATACGATTAAAATTCAATAATTCCATTAGACAAAATATAATAACATTATATTATATTATATAATATTATATTATACATAAATATAATATTTATATATATTCTTTTACATATTATAATACAAAATTTATAATATAAAATATTTCATATATATATTATATTATAAAATTTATAATATAAAATATTTTATACATATATTATTTTATAACATTTATAATATAAAATATTTTTTATATATATTCTATTATAAAATTTATAATATAAAATATTTTATATATTATTTTATTTATATATATGTATATTTTAAATATATATCCGATCTTAGGAAAAGACTAGTAAAGAGCGAAGTAGAAGGAAAAGAGGTAAAAAGCTATTTTGTAAAATCTTGTCGACAAGCTAGGGTTGAATTGACGAGGACTACCTGACCCATCACGAATACAGCAGACTCACCAACACAAGTTTCGGCCTTACTCCTACAACTTACTTCTTATCCGTGAGATTTTGGCGATTTTCGAAAGTGTCGATCCTGGTGTTCGGGTTTGGAACTTTACCTACCCCTGGCGTCTTTCCCCGCAAGGTTTGGACCATTCAATCGCCCTCGATGTCTCCTCTATACCTATCTTCACTCAACGGCATTATGCACGCACGCATGCGGACCAATCAGCACGTCGTGAATGCACCTGAGCAGAAAGATGCATGTGCAATTGATAGACATATCGCTAGCATGATGTGGGGGTAGCACGCGTGTGAGCGTAGTGCGCGTTCACAGTAATTGATTCATTTATTAATTTTGAAATTGTGATGCGCTCCGAAAAAAGACCCTAAGTGTTCATAAATCGATTTCTGGATCAGGATCCTGATAGATTAATTAAAGCCTCCTCTTTAATTATCTGCAGTCACAAATATAAATTTTGAATTTTTTTCCAACAGTGATATTAAAGCGAAGTCGAATATTTTTTATTTCATGTGCTTTCTTGTTTAATTCAGGACTGAGAACTATTCTCATTTACCTGCGAAATCTATAAAAGGTATATCGGAAACCGAGTCTAGCCCGCTCGCCTGTTCTTTCCTTTCTCCTCTGAAATCACCGCTGGGACATTCAGGGTCTTTTTTTGGAGCGCGTTACAATTAATTATTATGAATTGTAAACTGCAAACAGAAATATATTTTATTCATTTGATGAAGTTATGAATTTAAGAACCATGCGACTTAATTTTGATAAACTGTGAAATTGTTATTAAAATTATATAACTTAAAATCCGAAAAAGTATAAATATCGTCTTAAAAATACACTATCTTTTCCCGCAACTATTGGTATATTGTAAATTTTATATTTTTCTAAAGATATATCATACTTTATTTGAAAATATAAATGCGTGAACAAGGTTATAAGTCTAAAAAAAAAAAAAGTTCAAACGAGATCAACGAATGCGAATATCTAAATAAAATACAAAGTAAGACTTCATATTTATAAACAAGTGACGCATTTTTAGACGTCTATAACTATGTATCTAATTGAGAACTTATAAAAGTATGAACACTGATATAATCATAATCACTTTTTCAGCTACTTTATTTCTGTGGTGCAAAAGTAGAGATACTTATTTCGGTTTGTCATGATTTCTAAATCAATGCACTGTTATATTATTTTACTTCTGAGGAATTAAAGAGATGATTATCAATCACACGTTCAGGTATAACGCTAAATGGACTTTTTATAGAAGTTAACCAAGTTCAGACTTTCATTCCAGTACTTTTTTAGGCCAATACGCTTATTTGTTATTTTAATTGTGAAGAATGTTCTAAAGGAGGTTTAAATGTTCCAGGATATGCAGGGTTTTGAGAAGCTTCAATAGGGTCACTTTATAAATGATCATCTAAAAACAATTGCGGCCATATTTCAGAATTGTTTAATTGGTTTATAATTATGCTTGATGCTTTGAGATTCTATACTTGTATTTGGAGTATTACACGCAGGTCTTGCCGGAACACCCGAAGAGACAACTATCCAGCCAGAACAACAGAAACTTGTGGCCAGAAGCGAACATCAGCTTCACCTGTTGAGGATGTTTTGGTTGACGAAGCTTAACTGATCACCTCATAAGAAGTGCCACAGCAGCGCATCCAATAGTTGCCGATACATAATGAGGCTGTGATGTGCTGCTACTTTAAACCAAAAACAAAGGCAACCCTTCTTTTGAAATAGGCAACGTTTTTCAGATCTAGGTTCGTCGCTATGTACCCTGAGATGGTAACAGTTACGGGCTGAAATCTCATTCAGAGGAAGCAAACAATACAGCAGAACAATCTCATCAGCAATCGATGAATTTCCCAGATAAGATCAGAAATTGAGGCTGCTTTGTGAGGGCATTAAGAAGAGGTTCAACAACCTGGACAACGATTAGAGTGAACGCCAGAATTGGATAAGTGCGTCATGCATTGCCACTTTACTACGTCAAACAATGCAGGTAATATCTCTTAGAAAAGTTTATACAATAAAACCTGCGGAACTGGACAGATGGCTGATTATTTATTGGTCGGGTATCTGGAGTACAACAAACAAGAGCGATTTGAAGACAGCGTTGTTCCAACTCGAGAAGCAGCGAGTATCCGGCACCACTAAGATTGAGGCTACTAACATCACAGTCTCCGATATATGTAGTGTCTTGAAGAGATCGCCTGTTTTCATTCTGTTCTGGTCAGGTGCATACGGCACATTATTTAAAATACAGAACTTGCACCTTCTTTAATGCTGAAAGGAATGACGTACAAGGTCTATCACAAAAGTTCCCAAACAAGCCAGAAATAGCGAATACTAGTGGCGACACATGCCAGATGTTTTGAACATCTAATTATACACCCATTATGGATATTGTGTCAAAATTCCATGACATTCGGATGTATAGAAGCTGAGTTATTGTGCTTTATGTGACAGTACGTTTGATCCATCAGTCGGAAAATGAATTTTGAGCAAAGAGCCAATATCAAGTTTTGTTTTAATCACGGTAGAAAAGCTACCGAGACGCATCAAATGATGAGAAAAGTTTATGGCGATGAGGTTTATTCCGTCCCACCATCTACGAATGGTTTAGACGATTTAAAGAAGGTGGAGAGGACTTAAATGACGACGAACATTCGCGTCAGCCAAGATCAGCTGTGAACGAAGAAAACGTTGAAATTGTACGTGAACTCGTGAAAAGAATTGCTTGGAATTCAACATTGCAAGGACTTGATTAATGAAGGCAAAGAGAACCTGAACTACCGGAAATGTATCGTATCCGAAAAAGCAAAATCTGACAAAATTGCGCTTGGAGAAGTCAAAAGTGAAGACAATTGAAACTTAACAGAGTACTTGGAGCACGTTGTGTCTTGCAACGACCGCCAAATTTGCTCGTTTCTTAAATGTCGTATGTTAATTATGTTGAAAGATAAATTTGTTTTTCAAATAAAATTGAAATTAATCTCGAAATGTCGGAAAATTTTTATTTCTTTCATCCTTAAATATTAATTTCAATCACGAATGTACTATACTCGCGAAAAATAAAAGAAACATGTTTTCTATTAATCAGCAACGTATTTTATTTCTAAATAAGTAATTACGAAAAATACATTTTAAATACATTCCTGAAAATTCCTCCCAATGACCTGACGCAGAGACGGATATAAAGCTTTTTTTATTAACTTTGTAGGTTTTAGTGACATGAACAACTTTTTCATCGATGCTACTAACGTAAAAAGATATTTTTAGGTTGATAACGCATAAAAACGAGTTTTGGGTAACCAGCACTCTCTACTTTCTGCATTTTTCGCCATAGCGCAATGGAACAAAAATACAAATTGTAGAAAATATAGCCCCCTACAACTTGCGAACAACAAATTTTCATATACGACAAACCGTTTTCTCGGAAAAGCAATTTGAAAATGAATTTTGGATTGCAAAAAATTATAAAGAACATTTTTTGTCCCAATTTAGATGTACTATAAAACACATAAGTTTTGATTTATTTTTCCTGCAAGGTATATCCAAAACAGGAACCCGTATAGGGCCATTGTTCCACAAAAATCATATGAAAATCTTCAAGTTACAGATGTGAACTCATACAGTAGTATAACATTATATTTTGCAACGTAAATAGTAACTTATATTGATAGTATTTTGTGAAAATGTAATAGAATACTTGTACATACTCTGAATGGAATGAGAAAGTTGCTTTTAATTTACCATCAGTCATATCAAAATTGCTGACTTATTATCTTGTTATTCAAAGATATCGTGAATTCTGCATTGTGAGTAAACCTGGGGCGATTCGGAAGCTCAATGTAGCACGATACAGCGAAGACGAACACGCAAATTATCTTCATAGCGATACCTTAAACTCTTGAGCTTATCTTGGGCGTAACATCTGATAGTCCGATAAGTGCAGCGCTAAGGCGGGAATTTAACAGAACTGGTATGAGGGTTGACAGCCAGTGAGATAACATTCACGAGGTGCCGTGCATTTATCGTTAAAAGATCCAATGCAAAATTTTACACTTTTTAATGCTGCAATAGAATAGAAATTTCCATATCTTGAACCATATAAAATGTTTTTGAACTAAAATTAACTATTTAAAATTTCTCAGGACCACATAGAGTATATTATAACTGATTAGAATATGAAGCCTGGTTCCCATTGAGGGCCCGTTCATCTTTAGTTCTCATCTCTTCGGTTAATCTGTTATTCAAGGGTCTGGTCGGTGTCTTTAGAGAGGGACACGTTTGGCTGTATCTGAGTTGTTGCGGTCTCGGCCATGGCGGTATCCAGAGGGCCAAGGGTTACGGATCAGTCGGTATTTTCCCAGGCCGGGCACGGTCAGCGGTATCTGACGGGGCCCAGTCCTGGGGGCCTCGGCCATGGCGGTATCCAGAAGTCCGGCTCCACTAGGTATGGGGGTGCTCGGTGTAGAAGATACCCTTCTATGGGACCACCCACCAGGAGAGGCATTTCCTTACCGTCTGTTCAGAGCGACACTTCGGTGTGACTCAGATCGCCGACCCAGGCGAACTTTCTCGTCTTAGTCCTCCAGCCCTCCTTATATACCGTTCGCGAGCGTTTGAGGTAGCCCATCGATGTTGGTCGTAGACAGAATAATTATTTAATTTATGGAAATATGTAACAAAAAAACGGGTTAAAATAACACAGATTCTATTTTCAGATACTCATGATTATAAATTCAATCTTGACAATGTTAAATTTTTATGGACAATCAATTCCATTAATATAAAAATCTTATTTTAATTTTGGTAAAAACTGAGAAGTCTGAGAATTGTTTTAAAAAATCAGTTGATACTACTGAGGAAATCTCCCTTTGGAAACCATTAAAACGTTATCCAGCTTTGTGTATTTCTCACTATTTTTTTAGCTAATGTATTTTTAAAAGCGTAGATAACACTGATTTGATTTCCTAAAGTTTAATTTGGTAAATAATTCCTAGTTAAATGTCTAGAGTCCATTCCCTATCTACGCCCCTCAATTTATTGTTGAATGGTTAACAATTTTTCCGGGTTGAGGACAAGCCAATGGAATTCATGAAAATTAATTATCAAGAACAATATTTATTAATTTGTGAAGAGAGCATAAAATTATTTAATCTATGCGACTTTGTTAATTTGCTCAGTTGATAGCAGTTTTCCTTTCGGTCGGTGTTAATCGTTTTTCCAACCTTTAGGTAAATCCCTTATCGAATGATATCGGTAAAATCCTGGTGTAAGGTCCTAATATCCAATTATAATTCGAGTTGATTGGGAAAATAAACGTATCAATTTCCGTGTCGTGTATATGCGACGATAAGACAAATCTGAGACTCTCGACCCTCTGTTGACTAACTCCCGACCCTCCACAACTCAACTCTCTGCTTAGGGTCCAAAGTATCTGCTTATATGGGTAATATGTACTTCCAACTCGCCAGACCCAGGCATTAGAGATTGTATGCCCTGTACATTCAATATGATTCAGAGTTCCCATTAGAATCTTAATCTTTTTCCAATCTGTGTGACTAAATAAGGGGATCTTCTTGAAAGTGTAGTTGTTACACACATCTTCTAAGAGTGTAGATTAGGCGCTTAGATAAGTAGATCTAAGTCTGCGACTTAGATAAATTTAGTCACAGAGATTAATTACATTGTTTGTAAACATCAAAAGATATAAAAAGTCATATAATTACATTGAAATTATCTGTCTCATGCAATTAATTATTACTTTTCTACTTATGTTCATTTATTTTCCATTGTTATTAATTTACTTAATATTTAATAATGATAACAGTATTATTTTGTAATTGAAAAATAATTTTAATTGTTTAAGTTACAAGCAGTAATGTAAATAACAAAAAAATAATGACATTAATTGGTATATTGTAAATGACATAATATTCTTTGTTAAACATTTATCGTGTTACAATCATAGTAATAATAAGAATAGGCAAGATAACATTTGTTGTTGCATTGCAATCTAGAAATGTAATAGCTGCTGTTGATCATTGATCATTAATCATTCATAGTATTATTACAACAATAATATTAATAATAATAACAATAGCATTAGTTCTTTATTGTTTTTAATAAGATGTAATACTTGCTGTGAGTCGTTAATCATCAGTTATATATTTTTCATTGCTATAATTCGACACTATAATTAGTAACAACAATAATATTATCAATAAGAACAATTTCATAATTTAGATAAAATTAATATTGGTGATAATAATGATAATGACAATCATATACACGGTGACCCACTTTAATCTATAATCCCAAATATCTTCCAAAATACTTTATCGACGAAAAAATGGTTCGGACAAAGGTTGAACAGGACCGAGGGGGACATTTGACTGTATCATCAATTGTAACCTCGAGGTCAATTTTCAAGGTCAAATGGAGGTAAGATCCTTTTCTTAAATGAGAACCTCTATTCTGGACTGCGGATTTAAAAAGAGCGGGAAACTTCACGTCAAAAATTACCTGTGGAAAAATGGTTTTTGTGACCTTGGAAAGATGAAAAAATTAAGGTCAAATGTCTGAGAAACGACCAGATGCCCTTTTTCTGAATTGTCTTGGTTTGTAGGGGTAAAAAAACGTTTAAGATACTTCACAAAAGTCAATGAAATTTTAAGGTGTACATCACCTTTACCATCATGACCTTCAGGTCAATTTTCAAGGTGATTTGAAGGTCAAGACGATTTTTCTTAGATTGAACACTGTGCCCGGATAAATTTTTTTTGTAGACTTCAGGCTGTGGATTTTTACCCCCCCCCCCCCCCTAAAATACACCCAGGCAGTAACAATCATTTCGGATAAGATGTAAAGACTGTGGCTATGTAATTAAAAAGTTACCCAGAAACAACGGCGTGGACGTAGTGAGTTCTGTTTCCTTTGGGGTGCTTTCTTGTCGTGAGTTCCCCTTGCCTCTCAGGTTTCGGATGGTTGATTAACGTGAGTCCCATTGCCTCTCACCATTGCTGCCAGTGTTACAATCAGCCACGAAGTAACTGTTTGAAGTGCTTTCCATTGTCTTAAAGATACAAACGTAAACGTCTTTCAAAAACGTCTACAGTTTTCAGCAAAGTTTCTCAAGAGATGGATGCGCAAGCTCTCCGAATCCTTTCCATCAAATATTCTCTTGTTGTGGGTCGCTGAGCAAACACTCCATTTTTAATATAACCCCATAACCCGGTCAACCAGCCAAATCAACGGCAAAGCCAAATATCCATGGCCCGAAGGTAATGCTCTGTATTTGGTGGGATCAGTAGGGTGTGCTGTATTATGAGCTGCTAAAACCGGGTGAAAGCATCAATAGAGAACGCTACCGAACACAATTAATCCGTTTGAAGAGAGCAATAGCCGAAAAACGCCCGGAATATGCGACCAGATACGAGGCATTCATTTTCCATCATGACAACGCTCGGCCCCATGTTGCTATTCCAGTTAAGAACTAAATATTTGTAAAACAATGAACGGGAAGTTTTACCACACCCGCCTTATAGCCCAGATCTTGCCCCTTCTGACTACCATTTGTTCCGGTCGATGCAGAACGCCATCACTGGAATACGGTTCACATCAGAACAGGGTATCAAAAATTGGCTTGATTCATTCTTGGCCGCCAAGCCGGCGCAGTTCCTTTTCGATGGAATCCACAAATTGCCAGAAAGATGGGAAAAAATCATAGCTTCAGATGGGCAATACTTTGAATAATACTATTGTATATGTTTTTCTTAAATAAACGTTCAAATTTTGAATAAAAACCGCACGGATTAAGTTATAAATCCAATATTAGAAAATTTGCCACCAGTTACGTATAAAAAAAGATTTAGCGATGGCTACGTAACGAAGCGTCACTTGTATCAAATTATAAAAACGCAGTTAGGTTCTGCTTTAAAAAGAGGCGAAAACATCGTAGACAGCGATGATTCCAAAGTTGTAATTGAAGTGCAAAGCGAAAATCAATTTATAAAAAGGGACAAGCCCTCAGATGAAAATCAATCTAGTGATCAAGCGTTTTAAAATACCACAGCAAAGTCTAACGCGAGGACAATAGCTAAACGTACTGAAAATCCTGTGATAAGACGTTTAGCCATATTGGCCTTAAAAAATGTATCTACCCAGAATGATAACTAAGAAGAGGAGAGTGTACTGTATGCATGTGTGTATGTGTAAGCGCGTATGTAAAGCGAGTCACAGCGGTATGAGTATAGGGTAGAGGGCAGTTGAGCCTGAGGTGCTAGGAAGAGCAGAACGGGCACTTTCGTACTGTATCTATTTATTACAATAAACGAAGTTATTTTGATGAAAAAAGCACATCAAAACTTCTTCTTCTCCCAAGCCAACATAAATTACAATTACATCAATTTTGGGCATTTTATCAGGAATATTGGATTTGGCTTATTATTTCTCATACACATCCTAATGAAAATATAGAGTATTAAATTACCCAGTAATGTAGTGTAACCTCGCATTTCCAAAGCACCTGTCGAATGGCAACCACGCTCACAGCTCTGTAAGCAAGGAAGCAGAGTAGCCAGCACATAGGCGCGAGAACGGAGCGCAAGCGCGTTTCTCACGCTCGCGACTGGTGGACCACAGCTGGGACGCCGCGAAAGTGTATAAAAGCGAGATGCTGAGACGAAAAGAGCATTCTGACGGCTCGTGAGCGAGACACGGGAAGGCACCTAGTACTTTGGGGCAGGTAGTTGAGACCTTTTGGGACAGGCTAAGAGTTTTCTGCACTTACCTAAATTTTGACTGGTCCCACTTTTGAGGTCCGCTGGGCAGATTAAGAGGTTTCTTCTTTTCTCTCGAGTCCAGCATTCTCGATTCTTAAAGTTGTCTAGCAGCACCCTCATTCATGAATTCGTATTCGTTCATAAGCTGCTATAGACACTTATGCTTGTGGTATCCCTCGAGGCCGAAGGAAGCTAATCATAAATTTTCGTATATTGAAAACCCGCATGTAAACTAGACTCGCGATATTTTATATACAGTCACACGCACCTGAGGGTGTGATCTCTTATTTTTTAATTATATCGAAGCCATAGTTCTTAATTTAAATATTGTAGTTATCTATTTACTACGAGATTTCTATATTTAAAGATTTTTTTTATTATATCCCCTTAGTTATCTCACGAAGTTTATCTGATATGTATTATTTAATGTGACTATTCTATCTGAAATATTAAACTTCTTAGAAAGCTATCAGGGTCTCCAGGATGATCACCTTTGACAGAATTCCCAGAGTAAATTAGGGCGATTTCTCTGTTTTATATCGATGTGTTAAAGAAATTGTTAAATAAATTTTGTAAAGAGAAATCGCACATTCTTCTATTGTATTAAATTGACTTTATAGTGTTAGAAGGTAGTTCTGATTTCGTCTCCCGTGACACCTCAAAATTACAATTAATTTCTAAATATCATCTTGTAAAACATAAAAGTAGATTTTGTAAAGTTTCAGTACTTACACTGCAATTTGTTTGAATTTCAAAATAACTATGAGTATCATTTTGGCAGACAACATTTTCATTTGTTCTGACTGGAACATTTCGCTCTTTCGCGGTTTCTTAATGTTGAAATTCAAGTTTTTTATAGAAGTTTTATTGCCTAGCTTGGTCAAAATTTACCAATCTTAAGATTCGCCATTTTGGGTTTTACGAACGGGGAAAATTTCGCTCAACAAACTCCTTATTTTAACGAGCGGGGACATAAAGGAAAACTCATGTTTTATTGTTCAAGAAAGCGAATTTTATGTGCGCGAGAATTAGTTCTGTGTTCATGACGTGCAATTTCTAAAATAAAAATAAAAACTTTTAATCTTTAGACACGAATTCGCGCTATTGCGCCTTTAAAGAAAACACGTTCTATTTTTTGGCGAGTCCCAACCACCTGAAAATAATGTTTTTGCGGACTTGTTGGCGTGTTATCATTTAAATGTTTTTATCGGCGCTCCCCCGAACTTCAAAAAAAAGGAATGTTTCTAACATTAGGAATGCACGCGTTTTCAGGAATTTTAATGAATTCGAAAGAAAAAGATTGTTTTGGGTAGGACGTCTTTCCACTCCTCAGCCCACAATGACAGACAAAACAAAAAATATTTGCTACCTATTTACGATAGCCTTCTTCCTTTTGCTATTTCTGTATTCAATACCCGGATCGAATAAGGGGACGCGACGCTTGAACTAGAAAATAATTTCCCGATAATCAATAAAAAATCGAAGTGCATAAAAATTCGAAATAAAAAATATGTGATATGTTATTAACTATTTTATAAATAATAGTGATTTTTATTGTTTCTTAAGACTCGACGGCTCCACTAGAGTCAGCGAAATGAAATGTTGAATGTTTCGAATCATTTCATTGTGATTGGAGCGAGTAATCGCGAGTTATATTTTTAAAAACATTGATTTTTGATCTATGCAAAAACTACGTTTTTTAATTTTTATCTTGAAAACTATTTGTTGGATAAAAAAATTTCAAATAAGAAAAAGATGCATCTCGCCGCGAAGAGCAATCACATATTTTTTATTTCGAATTTTTATGCATTTCGGCTTTTTATTGATTATCGGGAAAGTATTGTCCAGTTCAAGCGTCGCGTCCCCTTATTCGATCCGGGCATTAAATTATTGAAAACCGTATGTTTAGTGCTCGTCATTTGTCTCGTCCTCTGATTCTGATATAGACTGCGCATCGAAATAACCACTCAAATGTTGGACAGGAATTGGGATATTGTCTAAGAAGCGAGCCTTACCAAAAAAACCAAATTAAGGTGGAAGAATGAGAGCAGCATCCTACAATCCTACAATAGGATGCCGTTCATAAAGTCGAAATCTATTTCAAATTTCCAGTAGTCAATGTGTATTGTTTAAAAATGAAGGTGGGAGTCGTCCAGTCGGAATAAGAAATCTATTTCAAGAACCTCACTGCGTCAGAAGTACAATTTTCGTGCATTGAGGCTTCCTTGTTGAACTAATAATGATAAGACATTGTCTGTATTCGAAAAGCTTAGTATCTTCAGAATAATCAGTTCACCCATTTCAGATGTAGTCGGTGGTTTAGATGTCGTGTTTAGTAAGGCGCAAGGAATTCTGAAATCCTTAAACATATACGGAATTGTAGTATTTCGAATGATCTTCTCAAAATACTGAAATGTTTTCTTGAGTCTGACGTTCAGGACTTCAACAACATAAAGATTTTTTGTTACAAGCTGAGACTGATTCGCTTGAGAGATAGTCAGAGAAGCTGTTTGAGTATCTGAAAAATGTGGCATATTTGGCATGAATCTTTTTTCCGATATTTTGAAAAGGGAATCTCGAATGCCACGATTGACTAGAAAACCGTTTACAGCCTCAAATCTGGACCAAATATGTGTATCTACAGTTAATTTAGTCTAGTCACATCATTTTGATTTTCTGGATAGGGCCCGAAAAAAGCATCCATGAAACCGTCAGTAAACACGACCATCAAAGGCTTAATTAGATTTTGTTTTTTGTGACCGCAGGACGTATCTCGTTGAAAAGAGAAGATGTTGCTTTTTTCAGGATTAAGAACATGTGTTGCATCCCAGTAACTTTAAAATTTTTACATTGCCCCTGTGCAAGGACAACACGCCACACACCAAGGAGAGCGAGAAAGGAATTATTTAAATATAATAAGTGTTGCTATGGTGAATTATCATATGGACCGGGTAGCTGTGCGCATAAGATAAACCAATGTATACCTCACGTCGACGAATCGGTTTGAAACATGGTAATGAGTGATAAAGAAGAACAGCGCTCTGTCTATATGGTAATTGCACCCGTGGTAATGAGTCAGTAACTCACACCGAATATGGTGATCATAGATAAAGAATTGATTGACTGATCATTGGCAATCAATTAATGATCATACTTCGTAAAATAAGTGATATAAATCATAGTCAAATAAATGCAGGAATAAGTAATTAAAAATGCATTTATTTGAAACTAGATATCAAATTGGGCAATAGAAGAGATGAACCCATGAACTCTTGCAGAAATCGTGCCTGGCCACCGATTCGCAATTCGTAAGTGCTTTGCCACCGATTTACGATTCAAACGTGCCTTGCCACCGATTTGCGATTCGAACGTGCCGTGCCACCGATTTACGTTGATCTGCTACCACTAATAGAAGCATCAATAGTATATATACCCCAGATTTACCTCTGGTGGTTTGTCATTAAGTTCCGAACAGTAGTACAGTTGTTAGGTCCGGACCGGTAGTTCAACGTCTCGAGCAGACTCTTCTATAAACGTATGTCTCATTGGATTTCTATGAGCAACTCAACATTCGGTACTTGGTAAATAAAATCCCAGGTCCTTAAGTGGTGCAAGTCTGAAAACCGTAGTGCTAGATAGTTCCTTTGGATTACGTGTATCGTCGTATTTAGTCGTGTCGGTTAATAGTGATTCATTTCTGAAATCGGGACGAACAAACCTGTCTTGTTAACAAGTGCATGTTTGATTCATTTCTCGTGTACTTAGCAAGATACGTGAGCGGATAATTGATCACATCAGCTGCTGGTGGAATTGCATCCCTTAAACCATACCTCCTGCGAAATTTATCGTTGTTTTGCTACTTCACGGAGACTCAAACGAAACCCAACTATCCTGCAAGGATTTATGCCGTTGACTTGCAATAATAGGAGTAAAAAACGACAATTCTCTCTTTTCCCCTCTAACTTAAAAGGTAGACAAGTAAGTTACCACCTAAGTATCATTCTGTGTGAAAGCTTATATAACAGCCTATTCATTTATAATAAACTATCTTCTGTATTCGTAAATTCAGTGTTTTATTATCATTGTGAACAACTCAGGGCCCATAGACCTGACAAGTGACAACGTACCTAGAAACAAAAATAAATTATCAGGCCTTACCAACCTGATATAATCAGCTAACCTCCTCCCTTACATCCAAAATCCAAACTACCCTCGCCTTTTACTCGGGACGTAACACATGTAGTTATCCATTTTCCAATAACTGTAGTAGTTACTGAACTGTTTATACATTATTTGTTTAAATGGAGATTCCAAGGCATTTTTATCTAGAGAACCGTCTTAGAATACTCCTTTTGCAAACAAATACACATTTATTGTAGAATTCTTGGGTACCGACAAATTGCAGAGTAATACTCTGACTTTTAGTATCTATCTCGTCGATAGTAGCAGGGAGTTCATCGTCAGATGAAAACCTCCTCAGTCTTCTCCTACCTAAATAACACTTTTTACAGAAGAATACACAATCCATTTGATGATACTCAGAGCGAGCCCTTTTTTCCGGGGATCGTTTACACGTGGAGCAAATGGGCATGGTAGTTCAATACCAGAATATCCACACAGAAGTAGTTAAACAGGACAAAATAGAAGTTTGGAACCGGAGCGTCAGGAATCTGGATCTGTACTCTTATGACAGTATACTTGAATACGTAGAAAGAAACAAATGAAGATCGTACACCAAAAAGATACCAGCAACTGCTATGCGACCAAATGATTGGTGAATCCTGTGACCAACCTGGGATGACACTTAAAATATTCATGTTGATTACGTAGAAAGAAACAAATAAAGTTCGTACATGAGAAGGATAGCCACAACTGCTGTACAACACAATGCTGCGTAAATCGTGTCACCATCCTGGGTTCGCACTCAAAATATTCTAGTTGAATACGTAGGAAGAAAGAAATGGAGATCGTACATCAGAAGGATAACCACAACTGTTATACAACACAATGATGGGTAAATCATGTCACCACTTTGGGTTAGGAGATTCAGAATATCCTGGTCGAATTCGCCTAAGGTACACATATACCCTTCAACAGATGCTATTATTTTTCTGATGTTAGATGTTCATATTTGGTTTCTAAATAGATTCTATAAGTGTACAAACCCAAATCGCAAACTTATGTTTATTATCGTGAGCTCAGTATTGTCCTGTTCGAAATCAAGAAGAGCACCATGAAGACTCTTTGTAGTATGATTTTTATGTATTTTGAAAAACATTTGCATGTTCCGACCATTTTGGCGGCGGCTGTGTTGGTCTCGTCATCTTCAATATCGTATTTCTGACTTCGCAATTCAAAAGAATATCACCGAAAACCCTTGTATACCAAGTTTATTGAAAATTAAGCCACAAGTTCATGAAATATGAGCTGAGGATACGTGTACATGCTTCCCGTCGTTGCGGATAAGACGAACTTTACTTCGCTCATTCTGTTTATGTTCCTAGTACCCCACAACTAAATAAATGTCACTGTTCCCTTTAAAATACACAAAAAACAATTTTTTGTGTGTGGTCACTTTACACTTGCAGGCTAAAAATGGCCTACTTTTAACATCCTCCTTTCCAATTACATATTTTTCCTGTGTAGTTACCAGTAAGATGGACATCATCTCACAATCTTCTGGAAAATCCTGGAGGTTTGAAATGTACCAAACCTCAAAGTGTGCACATTGGGTTTATTAGGATCATCTTAGCCGTATTGTTCTCAAGTTTGATACTTGGTGCCGATTGGTTGGTATCAAACCCGTGAACTTCAAAAAAGATAAACGAATCTCGAAAATGGAAATTATGGAATAAGAAGCGTGGAAACAATTAAGTTCAGTTCATAATATTGTTGAGTCCGAAAACGTACCATGCGAAAATATTATTTCAATAGTGATCAACGAACGTTGATCCCTTATTTCAGGTCAGCACCCACGCATCATAACCAGGAACCCAGAATTTGATGATGTGATGCGCGAAACACATAGACCGAAATTGAAGCCTTTGATGTAAAATAGAGAGTGCTTCAACCGATTTTTCTTTTGAATAAAAATTCCGTTAGGATTAACTTCCTAAAATCTCTTACAAGAATGCATACTCTCCTAGGATGGATCTAGGCATACCTCTTAAAACCAAAAAACCCCCTCTCTCGAACCAATACACCGCCCGCGGAACCGCCTTTCGGTTTTAAACTTCACGAGTGGTTGGTTCCAGCTTAAAGTCGCGCACGACTCTTCCGTCATCCGTTCGTCTGGGACTCCCATCCGCGGCCACACGCCCGTTTGGCAGACCGACTAGCCGCGCCAGCCAGGGGAGGAGTAAAGCGATTCCTCCCCTGAACGACGCCGACAGCCAAGTCCGCTAACGACGCAGGACCGCGGGTGCAGGCCCCGATGCGATCTCTACTGGCCCCCGTTGTTGCCGCGCTCTGCACGCCCATCGAGCTCCCTCATCTTCATCACCACGGTGACGAATGACTCGATAAGTATCCATTTTTGTTCAGACCGTCGTGTCAGGGGGGAGTTGTGCGCCCACTCCCCGACCGACAGCCTCTCTTGCCACGCCCCACCTGGCACAGAAAAAGAGTGTGTGCTCTGCATTATGCAACGGTGAAACGCAGTAATAACACATCTCGTCTCTCTTCTTAAAGCGCTTCAGGTACGCGTTAAAACAGCTATGGTCTAAGAGCGCTTGCGCCAAATAAAAGCCGACTTCTCCGTGCTTTCTGTTCAGCCAGGTGGCGAGCTCCGGGATTAGACGGTGTGTCCATCTCCCGGATTGATCACCATGCCATCTCGTCTGCCATTTCTCGACGAGTCTGCGCCTTCTATCCTTGCCGTTGGCCTCCTTCGCGCGAGCGATTTCCAGATGGTTGGTTAAGCAGGTGAGCTCCTTACGGAGGTGAAAGGTCTCTTTACTTTCCTCCGCCAATAAGTCAATTGCCGGGACGCTCGCCAGGACCAGCACAGCACTCGTCGACACAGTACGGTATGCTAGGACATCTCTCATCACCACACCTCTCTGTGCCGACAGCAACTTCTTCAGGATAGCATGGTTGTTAAGAGCACTTGTCCAGATCGGAGCTGCATAAAGCAGCTTCGAATTTACCACGCTCGCCACCAGCCTTCTCTTAGCTTCCCTGGGTCCACCAATGTTGGACATGAGCCGAGTCAGGGCGGCCCCACATTGGATGGCTTTGGTAGTCGCGATCTGCAGGTGTTCGCCGAAGCTAAGCCTTCGATTCAAATGCAGTCCCAGGTACTTAATGCTCTTTTTCCACTCGATTTTATGTTCTCTCAGAACGATCTTCTGATATTGGAAGGATCTCCTGCTTGTGACCAGCAAAGCCCCGGTCTTTTCAGGGGCCATTTTCAGGCCTCTGCTATCTAACCAACCCTCTGCCCGCCACAGACTATCATTGATCCTCAGCTCCAGGATTTCGACATTGTCAGCAGCGCACGCGACAAGTGCGTCATCCGCGAAGCCGATGATGCTCGTTCCAGCAGGCAGGTCCATGCGCTGGAAATCGTCGTACATGACGTTCCAAACGAGTGGACCCACCCGCGACCCTTGAGGGGCGCCACATGTCATCTCTTCCTTGAAAAACCACTTGTCGCCCTCGTATATCACCCACCTGTAGCTCAGATAGTCATCTATCATTCGCAACAGGTAGTCTGGAACCTTTTTCCGCGCCATCGCCTCGATGCAGATGTTCCATCTCGCGGTGTTGAACGCATTGCGTATGCTAATTCTGATCAACGCGCAGAATCCCTTACGCTTACCAGTTCATGTTCTTGCTTTACTGGCGATGTCCACCACTGCCTGGATGGTGTTAACTGTGGACTTGCCTTTGCGAAAACCGAACTGGTTTTCCGAGAGACCATTCTCGCGGACCATGTGACCCTATAGCCTTTGTAGGATCATTTTCTCCAGAAGTTTCCTCATCGTATCCAATAGACATATTGGTCTATACGATGAGGCATCCCCTAGAGGTTTGTTGCCCTTCCTCAGCAGGACCAACCTCTGCTTCTTCCAGTCAGCGAAGAATCTTCCCTCTCGAAGACAGGAGTTAGAGACTTCTAGGAAGATCACTGGGCATGCCCCGATCACCTCTTTGAGGATCTCGTTCAGCAACCCGTCGATACCCAGCGCTGTGTTCGCCTTGAGACTTCCACCTGCTCTCTTTAGTTCTTCGAGAGTGAAGAGTTCTTCGCGCCGGACCACGCAGGAGCTTTGGTCCTGTCTTTGGAACGGGTCTACATGCGGAAACAAGCTTCGCCCGATGTACTTGACTCGATCGGGATTATCCAGGCCCGGGATCTTTCTTCTAGTCACCAATCTCTTGGTGAATATTTTGAAGGCGAGACCCTATGGATCCTTCTCGATCTCACTGATTAATTCTTTCCAGCACTGAAGGCAGCTTTTCTTAATGCCTTGCCTCAGAGCTTATTTTGCTTTTTTCCATGCCTCGTGCAGCAGAGAATCACCCTTTGAGCGGGTGAATTTCCGCCGCGCTGCGAGGCACTGCCGACGCATGACAGACAACTGGTCGTTCCACCAATACTTTGAGTCCCCCGTACGCCCGTGCCCCCGTCGAGGCATTGAGTGGTCACATGCTGCAACCACTTCACACCTCGCCGCCCGCACGGTGTCCTCTAACCACCCAGCAGACTTAGCCCAACCAAGCTCATCTATGAGCCTGGTTTCCTCAAGATGTTTTTGTAGCTTGTCTTTGCTGAGTCGTCTTGTGTTCCAGGAGGGGCTCCTTCCTTTGCCGCCCCTTTCCGTATTCACTGGGTGACTCCGTTCCTGGATGCTGAACTCAAGGCACTGGTGGTCACTCAAGTTTATTACCTGGAGGACGCGCCAGTCGACTATACTTGAAGCAAGACGGGGCGCGGCAAACGTGAGATCGATAATCGACCCCCCCCCCGCTCCTCGTCTGAACGTAAAATCCCTTCCCTGATTTAATACAATCAGGTCATTCCTACTAGCCATCTCGCCGACCAAGATCCCCCTCCTGTCTAGACGGACTTCGCCCCACTCAGGCGACTTACTATTCGAGTCGCCCGCGATACGGCACCGCCCACTAGCCTCTCTGAGGCTTTCCTCAAGGAGAGTTTTCGGACCATTTGAGTTACTTATTAGAGAGCAACACATCGGCCCCCCTCTCCTTGGCAATCTGCATGAGAATGTTCTGGGCTTCTTTCCCTCTCCCGAGGTTAAGCTGTAGAAACTTCACTTTCCTCCCCTCAACCTCCGGAGCTCCGCCCTAAATATTGGGCATCAACCGCTCCTCGAAGCATGGGTGACATCTTTTTAGCCCCTATCAGCACATGTTATGCACCTAGGCAGAGCCTTGCACTCCTTGGCCACGTGCGGCGCGCCCCAACACCTCCATCAGGCGTCCTTCCTGCCTGGAAGCGTGCAGATACGCGACACATGGCCATGACCCTGGCTCCTGAAGCACCGGGCAACCTCGACATGCTCCCGGATGCGGCAGTTCACACACCTCACCGTCAGCTTACCGAGCCCGAGCAAGCTGCGAGCGTCCGCTTCGATTAAACGGACCACCACAGCCTGCACACCGACGAAGCGCTTATAACATCTGCACTGGTCCCCGAGGTCTGGCTTGCCCAGCGCGATACAGAGGGTGGCCACAACCTCTTCCCTTGTGAGGGTCTCGTCGAGGTCCCTGAGGCATCACATTGAAAGGTGGTATATGATCGTATTGAAAGCTGACTTGATTGACTCCCAACGTTAGAGTCGATTGTTAAATTAAAATTAACCCTTAAAATAACCAACGCGAATAAACAAATTGAGTGAACGATTCGAACCTACACCAAACTGATGAATGTTGAGCGTTTGGTCTGATATTGACTCGTTTCTTGATTGCTTGATGTAGTATCGCTTTGTGTTGTACTTGAGACTGGGTTAGGCAGTAGTTGTGCTTGTAAGTCTATTTGTCCGAGTTCAATATCATTTTGCACTTTGTATCGTTTTGCCGGCGTAGGTTTAGTTGTTCTTCCTCCAAGTTGAATGAGATATTAAGTTAGCGAGTCCCAAACAGCTCCAACCATGTGGATTGACCATTCGTATACAGGATGTTACAGAAATGCGTTGATAATAATATCTATTACCATTTTTATAACTTGAAGAATTACAAGAATTGCTATAATCCCTGCGCCAGCTGTCCCAAACAACATGAATTTTTCACAGAGCCCTGTTCCAGTTGATTCTACAATCTTGACCATGGAGCCTTCGTTCAGTACTTTGGACAGTGTTTCTTTCGTTTTTAATTGTGTTTTACAAATGCGTCAGCTATTGTGCGATTTTTTCAAAAAATGTACCTGTTGTGTCAGTTATTATCATAGGTTGTCTTGTCTTGTGTCTAACCAATTTTTCAAATCGGCAATGTATGCATTGCTGTACCCGTCGTTGTATGTCTTTTAAAAATTTCAAGGATTCGAAAGTAATCGAATCCTCAAAATAACAAAACCGCAACCAAATTTGGACCAAAATCACAAGTAGAAAAAGCTTTGAGAAAACAAACACAAAAGGAGGAAAGAAAAAAGAAGGCAACCTTCCAAAACCCCTTCCTTCTTTTTCATTCTTTCGTCCTTTTTTTTTCTACTCCCACCACCACTTACATAAATAAAATTTAAACTGCTCTCCGACGTTTCGGTGTTCTTCCAGCACCCTCTTCAAAGCTGCAACACTAAAGGAAAAAAGGAATATTTTCAAAAAATGTTGCGTCTCCTATCACCCTTCACGGGGACGCAGATCCCTCTCCATGGAACGCCAACAGGGAACTGTAAGAAGATCCTGTGTATCCCTCCCTTTCAAGCACCTAAAGGACCCGAAGGGTCATTCAATAAAATTTAAATCGTTTCGCAGAATGTAGCAACCTCAAGAATATTTACTGTGGAACATTGTCCCTGAACATAACTTATCATGCAGTCATAACAGCCGTTGTACTTAACCAAATCCGTTTGTAAATTTATAGAATATGATCCGTCTCTTTTTATACATGACATTTACATAAATTCTCTTTTTCCCTTATTACTTTCCGAGTGTAAAATCTCTACATTGTTCCAGTCAAAGTCATGATCAGCATATTCCTTTCTATGATCAGACAAAACATTATATATATACATCTACTATAAAAACATTATAAAGTTAGAATGGACTCATAACTTTGGGTAAAGACGTCTTGAATAGATTAGAAAAAAGTGGTGTGATATACAAACTGATTTGTAAAAGGCGTAAAGTGACTTATGTGGGACAAACAGGCAGATATATATTCTTGAGGCTGCTACATTCTGCGAAACGATTTAAATTTTCTTGAATGACCCTTTGGGTCCTTTAGGTGCTTGAAAGGGAGGGATACACAGAATCTTCTTACAGTTTCCTGTTGGCGTTCCATGGAGAGGGATCCGCGTCCCTATGGAGGGTGATAGGAGACGCAAAATTTGTTGAAAATTTTCCTTTTTTCTTTTAGTGTTGCAGCTTTGAAGAGGGTGCTGGAAGAGCACCGAAATGTCTGCGAGTAGTTTAAATTTTATTTATGTAAATGGTGATGGGAGTAGAGACAAAAAAGGACGAAAGAAAAAAAAGAAGGAAGGGGTTTTGGATGGTTGCCTTCTTTTTTCTTTCCTCCTTTTTTGTTTGTTTTCGCAAAGCTTTTCCTACTTGTGATTTTGGTCCAAATTTGGTTGTGGTTTTGTTATTTTGAGGATTCGATTACTTTCGAATCCTTAAAATTTTTAATTGGGATTTTGTTTGGACGTTGATAGCAATCCGGGTTCGTGGTTATGCGAGTTCGAGTTCAGGTTTAAGGGGGTCTTCTACCTTGTGGCTTCATTTTTGACACTGTTTTTTGAATATTAGTTAAAGGAAAACTAAAAACGCAATCGAGATGCGGTTTGTTGCATTCAACGTATTTATTTAAATACATTTAACACTAATTTTACTGAAAATTTGCCGTCTTCGATTTGACCGTGACTTGACCTTGAATTATCCCTTGCGAAAAATGCATACACAAATGGTTGACACGATTCAGCTCATAAAAATCGTATGAAACAAAAAAATCAGAATGATTTAGTTTTTTTTTTCGCAGAACAGTCAACTTTAAAAAAAAAAATTTTTTTTTCATGTTTTCGAGGTTTAAAACATCTGTAAAAATTGTTTAAATAAAAAAAATCTAAAAAGCATCTGTCAGAGGATAGGCACATGTTTTTCACAAATTTTGATATATAACATCAATTAATCAATCAATTAGTTTTCGAGATATCATATCAACCAGTTACAAAAACGCAACTTTTGGGAAATCGCATTTAAAAATATTCATGCATGAATCGCGGAGTGGAGCGGAGCTATATTTGACGGCTCTCGAAACCCCGAAATAATAAGATTGCAGTTGTATCCTTTTAAGGGTATATTTCTAACACCTTCTGGGTTGGAAAATTAAAAAAAAAAAATCTAATTTTTTGAACCAACAAGGTAGAAGACCCCCTTAAGTTGTATGTCTTGTTCTAAATTTTTCCAATAATGGTCTTGGCGAATCCTATTATAAGTTTTGGATGCTCCTCTATGATCTCCTATCGGTAAATTATGGAGTTTCCTAAAAATTTCATCTCGTTTGCTTTCCATTACATATTGCAATGACCCCTTACAAACAAGTACCTTAATAGGACTAGACCGGAATATATCCTTAACAAGTTCTAGAAAGTCTTGCCATGCCACATTTTCAATATAAGGGCTTTTAGCTATACTAATCGCTTTCAAATTTTTTTCTAGGAGAGACTCACGGAGGAGTGTGAGCGTAATACGCAGGTTATTCATAATTACCTCCTGAGATTCTAGGCTTCTCTCACGAATACATAAACCGAAAAGGTATTGATTGTTACTCTTTTTGGTTTCACTGATGTTCCATACTTGCAGCGTTAGTCTAACCGGAATTTTATTTACCTCAATTAATGCTCTACTACCTTCATGGCAAGGGCTTCCGTCACTAACTATGAAATACGCGATATTACCTATGCGAAACTGTAGTAATTCCTTAGTCTCTACTATATTTCGAGTAAATGCAAATTTTGATGCGACTCCGGATTCAAGCTGATGAAGATTTTCCTTTTCTACTTAATTCTCTTCTAACTCCTGTTGTTCACTAGCTCCTCGTTTTACTATAGCAGGTCCATCGTCTTCATAATCAGTAACTGAAAGGTCAGTCTCCTTATTTATATCAAAGATTTCTTTATTTCGTTGAATGCGCTTTCTGCATCTTCTGATCAATGAAAGGCTACGTTTTTTTGCAATAATTTAGTTAGTGGTTTAGCTATTCTTAGAAAATCTTTAATACAACGCCTGCGATACCCAGCCAATCCTAGGAACTGCCTAACGCTTTTGACGTTTTTTAATCTGGGGAAATCCTTGACTGCTTCAACCTTCTTAGGATCTGGTGTAATGTGTCTGAGATATTTTAACCTCCCGCCGTAATGATTCGCATTTTTTTGGTTCAAGTTTCCAATTAGCCTTTCGAAGACGATTTTATACCTCGTCAAACAGCCTTTCATGTTCTTCCAGGGTTTTCGCATAAATGACAATATCGTCAATGTATACGAATACTCCCCTTCCTATCATTTTATCCAAAGTAATGTTCATTGCTCTTTGATACTCTGGGGCTGCATTTCACAGTCCGAAAGGCATCCTTAAAAACTCAAAATGTCCGCTAGGTGTAGAAAATGCAGTCTTCTAAGTGTCAGCGTCATCCAGAGAGCTTTGGTAAAATCCAGAGACGCAATCTATTACCGTAAAATAATTAGCATTGCTAACCTAATCAAGTGTATATCAGTGATGTTGGGGAGTGGGTAGGCCACACGAATGGTTTTCTCATTAAGTGGCCTGAAGTCTATAACTACTCTCCATCTGGGAGATTTTGAGGGTCTTACAATTACTTTTTCCGGGAGTTCACTTATTTGTTTATCTACCTCTTCCCGTAAACTGTGAGGAAGTCCATACCGTTTCACATTGACGGGATGGTCGTCGACCGTAAGGATCCGATGTTCAGTTATATTGGTAGTAGACAACTCGTCTCCTTCCAATTGGAACCTGTCCGATTGTCTCTGTAACAAATTATATACTTGATCACGTTCTTTTTGTTCCAGATGCTTCAAATCCAGAATTTCCTTTAACCTGTCTAGACCAGTTTTGTATCTATTGGGATGTCTAAATCTTCACGAGTAGTTTGATTATTGTGTTAAAGGTGATACTGCTCTCCGAGGCTGTTTTTAAAGCCCCAAACTTCAGAGATATCGTCTTCTGATTCACTGGTTCGATCACACTTTACCTTTTCCTCTTGGGTAGAGATATTGCCTCCATTTAAGGTGCATGTAATATCCTCATCCTCGTATTTGTTCCTTGAGTCAAGCATCTTTCTAACCTTGAATGCAAAACACTTCTCAACAACCTTCAGAAACTTATGTTCGAAATTTAGCATAGCGCGAGAATTTTCGAAATATTCGACACCTAACAATCCCTCACAAGGTATGGGGAAATTTTCTGATACTATGTGGAATTTTTTCGTGTATCCAAAAATCACAATTTCAACTGAACCCAAGTTGGGAATGACTTTCCCACTGATTCCTTTCAGGCTTATGGTGTTATTTATGACTATTTCGCAGTCAGCTGGTAAGGAACTTATTTTAATCAAATTTCCTTCAGATTCAGTGTCTAACAGGAATTGTCCTACATATTCTAAATTGCGGTTTACAACATTAATAAAGGGTAAGGTTTTTTCCTGGTCATGTTGATTCATACTAAATATTTTATTAGGCTCGTTGTCCTTGCAATAGCCTATATTCTGTTTAAAAGGTATTGTCTTGCCATTGAGGTATAAATTCTTATTATTAAAATCCACAATTGTCTTGTTTGTATTTAGGAATTCAGCTCCTAGAATCCCATCGTAAGGGATCTGTAATTCGTCCTGTATTACATGAAATACAATTTTCTGATCGCAAATTTAAAGACTTACGGTTCCCATGGTAGTTAAATGTTCATTCGACATTCCTTTTATCCATATTTTATCATGATAATTTATTTGAACGTCAGGTGGTAATACGTTAATTCTTATTACATTCCTCTGGGAACCAGAATCTATCATTAAGTGCACTTGTCGTTCTAAAAGGGGATATTTGAATGATACGTACGGTATCAGTTCTCAGGGCTTGTTGAATCTAACGGTAAGAGTTCGCAAATCGGGGTTTCAGTTTGTATGAAATTGGTCGAGCGCACTTAGTAGTTGGGAGTCTCCACACCTGCGCTCGTACTCGGGAGACTGTCCATTTTCTGACTCCATTCTTTCGTTGTACTGCCGTTTTTGGCAGTCTTCGAAAGTGTGTCCCCTGGTGCGACAATATTCGCAACTTTTATCAGTCCTTATTCGACAGGTAGCGTCTGTAGGCCCCGATATTTCACAGAGCTGACATTTTAAATGTGCCCTGGCCTCTAGTTGTTAATTCATTTTATTAGCCGTAGGGTTGGATTGAAAACACCGATTTGCATTTTGCCCGGGTTTGTTGCATATTTGATATATACTTATGCCGGTGACCTGGAACCGGCATTGTCTTGCGCCATGGCCCAGTTTTTGGCATATGTGACATTTTACTCCACTTCTACATTGATTGGCGGAATGACCTTGTCGATTACATATTTGACACATTAATTGCACAGTTGACAATTAACAGAAGACAGTAAACCAAAGTTACTCCCTTCTCCAACGCGTTCCCTAGTGCCAAATATTTGGGAAACGTATATTCCCTCCTTAATTAATTTATGTTGAGGCAAGGCTTCAACTCTAATATTATCTCCCCTCCTTAATGCCTTTCTAGCTTCAACTAGCCTTTCTGCCTTAATAGCATTTTGCACGATGTGTTCAATATCCTCAGCATTCTCTAACCCTTGTTCTATTTCTGGGTTTAAACCACGCTCAAAACATTCTACTGAGTTATCTTGAATCGAATTTTAAAATGCAGTCTCAATGTGTCCGGCATTAACCCTTTGTGTCTCAATGATTCGTCTGCCTAAATCACGAATACGGTTCGCAAATGATATCACAAACTCGTGATCTTTCTGGAATTCGTTACCCGTCTCACCTAATAGTTGGTGCACCGTTTCGGAAGGGGCATAAATTGTTTTGATAAAATCCTTTAACTGTTCTACTGTCGCGAAAGCCTGCCCGTAAATGGCTTTACGTGCTCCCCCTGTTAATTTAGACCTTATCAGTTTTTTTAATTTTGCCTCTTTTTCGGCTGTAATCATTTCCTTTGCTCCATCGCAGCCTTCGAGAAACACACTCAAAGATATATTTTCTCCGTTAAACTCTCGTACGACTGTTAAAGCATCTTTCAATGGTACTGTCTGTGCTGCCATGATTGTTCCGCTGGTAGGTTCTATCCTTAGAGGCAATGTTTTGTTTTTACCTTGAAATCTTATATTATTATCATCTCCCCTTTAAATACTTTCGACAGATTCACCGCGAGGGAGCGATCTAGTGGGTGTGAAAGAATCAAATGCTTCTATTTCTCTTCTCAGCTCCTCGTTACTCCTTGCTAGACTACGCGTTATTCTAGAGCAATTCATGAAAACAAAAAAATATTATAGGATGATTGAAAACAGAAGTAAACTAGTTGTTTTAAATTAAAGTTAATTGAGCAAGTTAGATGCACGATTCTATAGTAATAAATTGGACTTCGGATTTCTATAAAATAAATGTATTATGGTCTACCATTAACAAAAATTCCTAATTTGATATATCAGATTCTCCGAAAATATCTCTTAGTTCATCTCTAAGTTCTTTACTTTGATTATATTTCTCTACTGACGCACTTACATTAGGAAAATAAAAATAATTTTCCTCAAAACATCGACAACAAAATTCATTTTTAGGTTGGACTACGCATTCAGTACAGGACAACGTCGGCCGTGAACCTATGTTCTGAGTCATAATGATCCTTCTTCCGGGTGGGAAGTTCTTTATTGAAATCGATGGTTTGCGTTATCCGGTTTTCCTCCAATTTACCAGTAGGCTCAAATCCTATACCCGAGTGCGGGGGCGTGATAAGGCACACTAAAGGTGGTGTCAGTAGGGGTATTACAGGTGGCGCTGTAATCGATGGAACTATAATCGGAGACGCTATTATCGACGTCTTTTTTGGCTTAATCCCAAAGTCTTCAAATTGATTTTGTCGCGTAAATCGATGCTGCCTGCAATCTGAGGTTTTTAAATTTTTTGATATTTCAAGGAACGACAACCCGTAACGTCCTTATATGTTGCAACAAGGTTTAATCCTTCACGATCGAATTCTCTCTGTAGCTCCTGTTTTCTCTCCTTTTTTGAAGCCTTTCTCAAGTCTAGCGGGAATATTTGCGTTTTTTACTTTTCCGCTTTTTTTCAGATTCACGAACATCCACTAAAAGTGTAATGAGAAGACGTTATATATTTGCTACACCAAATTGAAATTTTTTACCAACTTCAAAATTTCTCCCTGATTCTCTATTACTTTCGTATATTTTTCGCTGCGTTCTAAAAAATTCCTATTTAATATTTTATTTTCAAGGCTAAGGCCCTTATTTATCTTAATCAAATTTGCGTATTTATTTTCGAATTTTTCGACTTTGTTGCATAATTAAGCAACCGTTAACCAACGATCTTTGTCTGAATATTCCAAATCTGTCAGTCTCTCTGAGGTTTTTCACAGGTTTTCGAGAATGATGGTCTCAGCAACCGTGATTTCTAAGTCATTTTGCATATCTCAATAATATATCTGGATGAACAATTGATTAAACGATTCTAACCTACACTAAACTGATAGATGTAGAGCGTTTGGTTCGAAAACATTTAGAAAAGGCTGGATCGAAACTGAACAACTTAAATCGTTAAAGAAATGAAAAATTAGAAAATTCTTTTTAAATTCACAGTGTGTGTGTAGTATAAATTTGAAATTGAACTTTAAAAAAGATTGAATTCGGAATATTAAAATTTGAAGTTGGGATATGATAGGTGTAAAATCATAAGAGAAAAATTGAACTCACTTGTAAAATTTATTAGCGTTGCAGTGAAGAAATATAACACTTGTTTATGTTTCAAAAGCTTACAGTATTGGAACTAGTCTTGTTCCAAAAATTTTTGGAGCTAGTTCTGGTGAGAACAGAACTCCCTGATCTCAATTGACACCCGTGTTTTTTCACGCGGTAAAGATATGCTTTAGTCCTTATAAGGGCCATGTGTAAGACGAAGAGCGCAAGAGGATAGATGATACTTGTACCGGGTGTCCTGTTATTCTATTAGTCTTTTACAGTTCTATTAGGCTACTTTTATTCGTGCATGATTTGCTGATGCTAAATACAGTATTTTGTGTAGTATTTGTATATATACAATTTTCTATTTTTCTCTTATTTTCGCAACAAGTATGATATTCTTATTTTAAGCAAGTAACTCACTGTCCACCTGTTTATTAATTACCGTAATTGTCCGTTACTATGTATGTAAATGCATGTGTATATTAATATACATATGCATATACATGTAGATTAAATGTTTAGATTTATTTGGTAATCGCACATTTCGCATTTAAACGTAAGTCTGGAATTTGAAAGTTTGATTTTTGTAAACATGATATTTTACCTTTAAATAATTTAGAAAGTTAATAGATTCTGGACTCATCGAAAATAGAAATCTTGCGGAATAACACGTACAGTGCCCGTTGCATCACTATTTTGGCATCTGTCATAATAAGATGTGTCATTTTTTGACAGATGACAACTAAAAACTATGTGATTAATAAAAATGGAACAATACATGCTTCAAAAAAGCATTGAAATTGTTAAAATTTACTACAAAAATGCATCGAAATGAAACTGAATTTTACCGAAAAACCATTATGAGCGATGAGGCTTGGAGCAGTGCTCCCAGATCGTGGATGGAATTTACTCCCTCCACTCTACCAGTTTATTGCAAAAAAAACAATTTTTTAAATATAATTTGGGGAAATTTTTGAAGTATATTAGTTTTTCAAGTTGTTCTTTAATTATATTTGAAAGTTTGCCCAAATTATACTTGAAAAATTTCTTTCTTTCAATTAAATGTCAAAATGGAGGGGGTAAATTCCATCCACGATCTGGGAGCACTGCTTGGAGGTTACGTTAATAAGCAGAATTGTCGCATTGGGGGCTCAGAAAACCCACAAATTATTGTTATACGTCCCTTTAGGCGCTATAATAATATAAAAGTAGATGAAATTTCATAACGAAGATGTTTGTCTAAATCACACGAAATAGACAACTCGACGCCTGAAAAGAATAGCATACAAAAGGGAGTGAGTCACCTACCTCTTGCTCCGCTGCAGATGACAGAACAAACCATAGCTACCCGCTCTCGCACTTACCCCTTGGCGTAGAGACAGTTTCCGCCAGAAAAGCGAAAGCGAGGAAAACCCTATAGAAAACGGGGAAGGTAGTAGACTTACTCCCACGCCTATCCTTTTCTAATCGGTCACTGCCAGCAAAGCAAAGGAATTTAAAATAACCATTGTGACAAAAGTGACTAGGAAAGCAAAGCTCCTGACCTTACCCCACCAACAGTCTCTTTCACGAAAAAGTTTAATTCCAGAAATATGAAAAATAAAACTATGTTCGATCAACAGCCAAGGCCTTTACCTTCCACCTCTTGGGACTACGTACAGAACCGAGTAAGTACCGGCAACTCTGTGGATTTCCCCAGTCACGAGTGTTTTAGATCTCTGAAACCTCCCCTATCTAAGGACCCTAAGATTTACAGTTATCGTTTTTCTAAATCTCCTTTTAGTTGCGATTTTGTCCTTTTGAAGTTCTTCTTTAAACTTTTCTCCTTCAAAATTTTCTTCAATTTCTAAAGAATCCTTTGCTGGGTTTTACTTATTCATTTCTTCAAGTTTTTTTTATGCCTAGTGACCATATTGACGGCTTGCTCTAGATTTGATTCAACAGGGTTCCTTGAGAATGCATCTGAATTTGAGTTTAGTTTCCCTGGTTTATAAATTACCTCATAATCAAACTCGCTCAATTTAAATCCCCATTTTTAAATTCTTGTATTTAGTGCCGCTGTTCTGAACCATACTAGGGGTTGATGGTCTGTTAATAAATTTACCTTTTTATCATAAATGTAAGATCTAAAAGTTTGCATTGCATGTGTCATTGCTAATGCTTTTTTTCATAGACTTCATATGCCAATTCTGGGCCTCTTGAAACTCGTTAGCAACAGGCTATGATTCATGTAAAATGGTGAGCAAGTAGTTATAGTATATACAGATTTTACCAAGGCATTTGATAGAGTTGATATTGATAATCTTTTATTTAAAATTGCTCAAATTGGAATTAATGGTATTCATCTTCAAGGGTTTGAAAGTTACCTAAGAAATAAGAATCAGGTTATAAAATATAAGAATTTCAAATCATTCGTGATTTCAGTTACTTCTAGTGTTCCCCAGGGTTCTCATCTTGGACCATTATTTTTCTTGATATTTATAAATTACAATTCTACAGTATGTAAATATTTATCTTTTCAATTATTTGTAGATGATTTTAAATTTTGGCGTGTTATAAGAAACGAATTTGACACTCGCAATTTGCAGAAAGATATTGATTTATTAACAACTTATTGTGATATCAATCGTCTTCCGATTAATGTTGAAAAATGTAATGTTTTATCAGTCTCAAGACAAAGAAATAAACTCTTGTATGATTACAATATAAAAGAGATTATGATTAGAATGGTTTAACAAATTAGAGATTTGAGTGTTATTGTTGATGACAGATCAAGCTTCGCTCCAAATAGAGAGTCGCTCATTGGTAAATCTTTGGAGCTGCTTGGTTTTTTGAAAAGACAATCGAACGAATTTAGGTCTCCACGTACAATTGTGCTGCTGTATAAATCGCTTATTTTCCCGAAATTGATGTATTGTTCTTCGATTTGGTCACCATCGTCTGGTTTTTGAATAAAGAAGATTGCAAGAGTTCAGCATAAATTTTTATCTAACGCTGATTATAAGGCTCGGGTCACCAATCATTTTTTGACGCATAACTATTTTAATATTTCTAAATTAATCGGTTTATTTTCGCTACAATCGAACAGAGAATTGAGGGACGTTAAAATATGATATAAAATACTTGTTGGTTTAATAGATTGTATTGTATTGTAAAACTAATAACATTAAATACAAGGCGAGGTCAAAATAAAGTCACATCAGTTAACGGGTAATAAATGAGAAAAACAGAATTTAATTCAATTTAATTTAATTCCTTTAAATTCAATTACTAAAGACAAAACGTGGGTCCATTCTTATACCGCGAACAGCGCGTATAGTACATTGGGACTACGTTAGATAGTCTCCAGTAATATTATTTAACATAAATTTAGTATTTCTAATATTGATAATACTAAATATAAAGTCCTGAGGCTAGTGTGTCCCAGACTGCATATTCCGTGTCACGTGGTTGCAGCTGGTCGTCCTGTGGATAATGGCGTCGATCATCGATCCCTTCGATCTGTGGAAACTCGTTACGTATCGAAGCTCGTTCGAGCGTCATGGCTGCCAGTGTTTATTTCTGGTCGGAACCGGTTACAACTCCTCTCCAACACCGCTGTCCTCTAGTGTCGTCAACCTCGTGTGGTGTATGGAACATACACATACATAATTGTTACCACGTCACAACTCCCCCACCTTAGCCGGGGACTACAGGTTGCATAAGCTTCCCCTGGCAAGTAAAAAAAAACAACATTGAGGACCCGAAGACGACACAAAAAAACAACCCCGGGACGCGCTTCGCCTCTCCCGCCTGAGCACTCGTAAACAAAGCATAAGCAAAATACTACAAAATCAAAACAAACACCAGGCAGAAAATAAGCAAGACATAGGTCGGGAGCCACACTGGTTCCAACCCAACCAAAATCATGGGCCTAAGAAATCATAATAAGTACAGCGCAAGCCAAAATAAAAATAAGCGAAATCATAGCAAAATGGCACGGGCAAATTCAAAAGAAAAAGAACTGCAATGCGCTTAAACAGCTCAGTATACTTCACCTAAAGATACCCGTGATTCTGCTCGGAGGACTCGTCGACAGCTTACAGGCCTGAGCATTACCCAATTTCCGTTTCTCGTCAGAGATGACTTCCGAAAATGCTCCCTGGTTTTCCTAATGTCTTTGACTATTATTCTTTAATTCTCTAGCCTTTTTACCGTATACTTCGATCGCTTAATCTTCCTAACTTAAGCTAATCACTCTGAGCCTCGTTCGAATTAGGTTAGAGGACAATACCGGAACCCGCAAAGAACCACGGCAGTACGTCTGGACAATGCTCCTTTATTTCCTTCCCTCCCTTTACCCCAAAGAGCTTAAAATATTACGTCGATGTGTCCTACAAACATGAAAGAAAAAAAGGCGGGCGGGTCCTCTTCTTCCTCCTAATTTTCGGCCTTACGGCCGGTAATGCCGTGGCGCCAGCCAGCATCATGGATGGCCTTTTGATGGGCTGCCACGATTTCCGGGCGGCGGATGAAGTATTGACCCGGCTTGGCATTCTTTCTGCCAACCAAGACCACAGTCATGGTCTTCAATACTCGACTGACCGTATGGACAAATTCTGGGGCACCTCAACGCGACAGGACCAGATCCTCAAACTCTCGTTTGATCGTGGGTCCGTTGGCAGTCCTGATTGGCACCACTTCTACCCACTTCGTAAATAGGTCCAGGAAAACCAAAACATATTTATAGCCACTCTTGCTGCGTGGGAAAGGGCCCATAACGTCGCCCGCCACCACCATCCAGGGTTGCTCGCCAAAGCGCTGCCCCATCAAGCCAGCCGGTCAGGCCAGCTCAACTTTAGACCTCTGGCAGGGGTCGCATCGTCTCACAAATTTCGCGACGTCCGCGTAAATCCCTGGCCAGTAGTAACGGAGCGACAGCTGGTGGTAGATCTTCTCGACCCCCAAATGGCCCGCTTGTGGCTCCGAGTGAGCCTCCTTTAAGAATTTAAACCTCTGATCCTGGGGTACCACAAGCTTCCACGCGTCAAGGTCTGGGATGAGCGGATCGAGCACCCCGTTTAGCCTATGCCTGTACAGCCTCTGGTCTTCCACCTTCCAATCTGGGAAGATCCAGGGCCTTTCCAGGACAGCTGCGACGCGACGCTTATACCAGCAGTCGCTTGTATCACAGGCGGATTAGGTCGGTATCTCTTCATCTTCTGTGATCTTCGACAAGGCATATGGGACGTGATGGAACGCTCCTCTGCGGTCAATAATTTCGAAGTAGTACTGCAAAAGGCTGCTTTAAGGCTGCTGTCGTTGGTTATAACCCTGAAGGAGAAGCCCTCAAGGTATTCCCGAAATTTGCGGATTCCCCACACGTCAGCCAGGTACTCCCTTTCGGTTACCGAGTAATTTCTCTCGGCCCATAGTAGAGTACGACTTGCAAAGGAGATCACGCGCTCCTCCTCATCTTGCACTTGGGTCAAGACGACTCACAGACCGGTGTTACTTGCGTCTGTCTGTAAGTGCATGGGGTTCGCTACAATCTCTTTAAAATTCGGGAATGCGGCCCGCATTCGATGCGCTTTTCAAGGCTCCTTTCAGCCAGTTTAAGTTAAGCTTTAAGCCAGTTTAGTCAGCCATTTAACATTAGACCCAAATAACCGAATCATTGGCTCGGCCACAACAGATATTCCGGAATAAATTGCCGATACCACGAAACTAAGCCCATAAAACGCCTTAACTGCTTGATATTCTTCGGGGCTGGGTAAGCCAAAATCGGTTCCGTCTTTTCGGGGTTAACACTTAAACCGTCTCCATTTACAAGATAACCTAGATACTTTACCTCAGAACGGAAAAACTCGAATTTTTTCGGGTTTAGGGTCAAGTTGGCTTGTGTAATCTCATCCAAAACTGCCTCAAGCAACTTCAAATGCTCATCGAAAGTCTCGGTAACAGCAATAATATCATCTAAATAACAAAATGCGTGCGGTCTAAGTTCCAGTCCTATTATACGGTCAATTAACCTCTGGAAGGTACGGTGCCCCTGCCCAGTACGGTGAACGCTTCATCTAGAGGAGTCTGGTTGAACGCGGAACTCAAGTCTATCGTCGATATATATTTTAACGCTGTCAGATGCTTCAGGATGTCCGACATATACGGTATTGGATAGGCATCTTTCTTCGAAACCACGTTCAGCTTGCGGAAATCCAGGCAAAGGTGGTAGCCGCCATTAGCCTTCTTCGCCATAACGATCGCTGTTATTTATTCACTGAAGGACTTCTTTATCACGCCTTCAGACAACATCCGATTTATCTCTTGATTCATGGCGCAAGCTTTCTATCCACCAATTCTCTTAGCCTTACCTGTATATCGTCTAGCAAATCCTCTATGGCATCGCAACCCTCCTCTTCAACCAACCACGTCTTTAAAGGGTTGTGTCTTCCGGATTCATCAGGCATGAAGACTTTCTTCAACCTAGATCCGAAATACATATCAAATTCAGCCTGGGCACTCAACCCCAAGATCATCTCGGTATCGAGGTGCTCTGCAAATCTAACTTCACAAAGCCGAGCTACCTCTTCGATTGTCAATGGTAACTCGACTTTTCCCTCGATAACCTGTATAGATCCATTGGCAACAATCATCATCGATCTATGCGACCTGTCCAGCTCTTTCCCGGTACTGTCCGAAATCTTCTGACCCACTTTATCCCTTACAAAAGTCCTGGTGGATCCCCCGGGTCGTACAAAGCATCTAGGGTAGGGACGATGCCGCTATTAAACTCGGATTCCAGACCCTCACTCTTCTCGAACTCAGCCACAACAAAATCGACGAGTCTGTGTGAGATGAGTCTAGACCAGTGTTCTCTACCAAAGTCTTAAGACTAGAAGTTCTTTCAGCATCGTCTACCCTATGTACTTGAGCTTGGACAGCGTACTGGGTATGCTCTTCGGCTATTAATTCTTTACCCTGTCTCCAAAGTCCCTCAAACTCATCGGTATTCGCGGGCTCGGTGCAACCATCTGCTAAATCTATGCTATCATACGGAATCTCTCAAGGTTCTTCCTGATTCTTAACCTCTAAATTTCCAAAATCATTGTCGATGTATTCAAAGCCTTCTATTGCATGGACGATTGGGTCGCTCACGACCGAGTCGAATTCCTCGATGCCATACATGTTCACGCTCCAATATTCAAGCATATCTATTGTCGCGAGAACTGTCGTTGAGAGACAGCGCAGACCGGTCTCACTGCTTCTATTCCCCGTTTCCCGAGCAATTCGGGCAGTTACTAATTGACGGACCACGTTCCTACATTTATTGCCGTTTTCATGTTCCTAGCAGAGCAGTGATAGTAAAATTTTACTAAGAAGTACTCAGTATAAGACCTGATATGTGTAAATAAATTCGCAAGATACAAAATACTTATTGCAAATAACTTCAAATGTCCGATGACTCGAGAAATACAGCACACTTCAGGCAGCCAGGTATTTCTCTTAAATCAACTAGTGAAATTTTCTCGAATTATACGAAAACTATTCAAAATAATCCAGAAATTCTATCTTTCAATTATTTTTTAAAAATCCTGATACCGGCGAAAATCCCCTTATTCTCAGTAACTCCGAGATCTCGGTAGCCTATCGAATCATAAACCACGAATTTTACTCCAGTCCGTTCAAAATTCAAGATTCAACACTTATAATCTAGAATTCCTTTTCCGAATAAACTAATAATCCAGAAGTACCCTTTAAAGATCCGTTCTTTACCACCTTTATAATGTCTATTCGGCCATCTAAAGCACGAATTCAAATTTCTGTTACATTCACAAAATTTGATTAAATTTATGGAATTCTATTAACTACAATTCCACCTCTCAAAATGCCAAATCAGTTACCTCAAAAGAGAAAATAAAAGAATTCAATATCAACAGCATTTTCAAAATTTGGGTTTCTAAATTTAATTTTAAAACTTTCTTCCGACCGATACCCCCGACCAGAAGAACCGGAAAATTTTCTTACAAGTTTTAATAATACTCCTGAGTTCAACCCGAAAAACCTTCTAGGCCGATGATAATAATGGTCAGCGACTTTCGACCTTGCTCTGCGAATCGGATATATGCTTTCGATACAAAATATTATCACTCCTTCGGTGCAAAATTTCAGATAAAATTCTAAAATTTCCTACTTGACACTTTCTAACCTAGCTACTAATAAAGGCAAATTTATCCATTGTATCCAATTATCAGAGCTAATTCAACACAAGCAAGAATTCCCACACTGCAGGCATCTGACAGGTTAATCAAATTTCAAAAAAAAAAATCCAAAATCTTTACGTCAGGTTAACCTTCTTCCAGCAAGCTGGCAAATGCCACCACTCTCCGAACTTATGCTTCTTGTTAACTTCCAACGTCAGCTATACTCAACTTCATCGCCTTTATTATTCAAATAAAAAAAATGGGAAGAAAATGTCTAGTGGATACAAATTAGTTACAAGTTACACACAAGATGTATATATGAAATATAATCATCTGCCATACAATTAGGCCATTGAAAATCATAAATGTCCAATGTTGAGTGCTCTCTCTCTCTCTCTCCCTCTTTCGCGTATGGGTTCTATTTATTCCGAAAATTTGAGAGAGAAACTTTAAATCTCTCAAATTTCTCAAATGATATTTTCAAGAGAAATTCCGAAGTCGTGGTGTCCCAAGATCTTACAATTTCCTAATTCATTTGTTCCGATCTATTTTGGAATTCCAAACTTCTTAAATACAGATAAAATCATCAATTCAAGAAATTTATCATTTTCGAAAATTTTACAAATTTTCAATCAAAAGAAAATATTCGATTTTGACAATTTTCACTTTCAACTACTTTCGAACTTTCTTAAATTTCTATCTTTGAGATTTTCCTAGATTCGAGTAAGTTTCTTTACATTACAAGGTCAAGTCATGTGTTCTTTCTCTGGAATAGCTTATCCCAGTCTCGGAAGTTTGGAAGAGAATCTTCAAATCTCTCAAATTTCCAACTTGATACTTCGAAATACTCCAAACTTTTCAAACGAAAAAGAAATATGTAATAATGTATTTAAAATAGAGAGTTTTATCTGTAAGAAAATCAACTAATATAATTTCATTATTATAAAGAAGAAATTTTATTTCGATCAAACATCTTACATATATTGGATCTATAACTTGATTCGTGCAGTTTGCTAAGAGATGGTGAAACTTGATCATTATTCCATCGTTCCAATATTCCGAAACGTGGTTTGCACGATTTAAAAGTGGTGATTTTGGCTTGGAAGACGAAGAACGTCCTGGGCAGCCAAACAAGTTTGAAGATGAAGAACTGGAAGCATTACTTGATGAAGATTGTTGCCAAACACAAGAAGAGCTCGCAGAATCTTTGGGAGTCACTCAAGCAGCCATTTCAAAACGTTTAAAAGCAGCCGGATACATTCAAAAGCAAGGAAATTGGGCTCCACATGAACGATAACCCCAAGCGCAAAAAATCATATTTGAAACCCGGCCAACCAGCCAAATCAACGGCAAAGCCGAATATCCATGGCTCGAAGGTAATGCTCAGTATTTGGTGGGATCAGAAGGGTGTGCTGTATTATGAGCTGCTAAAACCGGGTGAAACCATCAATGAAAAACGCTACCGAACGCAATTAATCCGTTTGGAGAGAGCAATAGCCGAAAAACGCCCGGAATACGCGAGCAGAGTCGAGGCAATAATTTTCCATCATGACAACGCTCGGCCGTGTGCGTGTGTACAGCTGCTACTTCTCCCCCGACGATCCTTTCGCGATATTCGAGACCCAGATCCTCCTCCTGGAGGAGAGGCTCAGTGAGGCTGTCGGGCGGTCCCTCATAGGGGGTGACTTTAACAGTAAGTCGCCCGAGTGGGGTTAGGCCTGCCTAGATAGGAAGGGAATCTTGGTTGGCGAGATGGACACTCGGAATGATCTGACCGTTTTAAATTAGGGCAGGTAATTTACGTTCAGGCGAGGAGCGGGAGGGTCAATAATTGATCTTACGATTTCCGCGCCTCGTCTCACCTCAAGGATAAGCAACTGGTCGGTTCTTGAGGTAATAACCTTGAGTGACCACCGGTGCATCTAATTTCATTTAGAACAACGGTGCCAAGCAGTGGATAAGGGTAGGGGCAGCAAAGGAAGGAGGGCCTCCTGGAAAACGAGACGAATCTGCAGGGAGAGACTTAGAGTCCATCTCGAGACGACCAGGCTCATTTATGAGCTTGGTTGGGTCGAGCCTGCTGGGTCGTTGGGGGACACTGTGCGCTCGACGAGGAAAAAGGTTGTCGCAGCTCGCGACTACTTGATGCCCCGCCCCAAGCGCAGGCAAGACAAGGACTCGATGTACCGGTGGAATGACCAGTTGACTGCCCTACGTCGTGAATGCCTCGCAGCAAGGCGGAGATTCACCCGCTCAAAGGGTGCTTCTCTGCTGCACGAGGCATGGAAAAGGGCAAAAGCAGCTTTGAGGCCAGGTATAATTAAAAGCCGACTTCAATGCTGGAAAGACTTGAGCAGTGAGGTCGAGATGGACCCCGGGCCTGGACAATCCCGATCGAGTCAAGTACATTGTGCGTAGCTTGTCTCCACACGTGGGGCCGTTCCAAAGACAGGACCGAAGCTCCTGCGTGGTCCAGCGCGGAGAACTCTTCACTCTCGAAGAACTAAAGAGAGCGGGTGGGAGGCTCAAGGCGAATACAGCGCCGGGGATCGACGGAGTGCCAAACGAGATCCTCAAAGAGGTGATCGGGGCATACCCGGAGATCCTCCTAGGAGCCTTTAACTCCTGTCTTCGGGAGGAGAGGTTCTTCGTAGACCGTTAGAAGCAGAGGTTGGTCCTGCTGAGGAAGGGCAACAAACCTCTTGGAGATGCCTTATCGTATAGACCAATATGTCTATTGGATACGATGGGGAAGCTTCTGGAGGAGTTGATTTTACAACGGCTTCAGGCCCTCTTAGTCGGGGAGAACGGTCTCTCGGAAAACCAGTTCGCATTCAGGAAAGGCAGGTCCACTGTGGACGCTATCCAAGCTGTGGTTAACATCGCTACAAATGCAAGGAAAGGAACTGGTAAGCGTAATTTGGCGCAAGCGCTTTCAGGCCATGGCTATTTTAACGCGTACCTGAAGCGCTTTGAGAAGAGAGACGAGGAGATGTGTTATTACTGCGATTCCCTGGTGGATAATGCAGAGCACGCACTTTTCTTCTGCGCCAAGTGGGGCGCGGCAAGGAAGGCCCTCGGTCAGGCAGTGGGTGCCGAGCATCCTGACACGATGGTCTCTCAAATGCTCCAGTCTGAGCGGTTTTGGACGCTCATCGAGTCATTCGTCACACTTTTGATGAGGACGAGAAAGCTCGATGGGCGTCGGGAGGGAAACAACGAGGAGGGCCAGTAGAAATCGCATCGAAGCCTGCACCCGCGGTCCTACGTCTTGGGTGGACTTGGCTGTCCGCGTCGTTCAGGGGAGGAATCTCTTTGTTCCTCCCCTGGCTGGCGCGGCTAGTTGTTTTGCCTAACGGGCGGGTGGCCGTGGGTGTAGGCTCCCGGCGAACGGATGACGGAAGAGTCGTACGCGACTTTAAGCTGGAACCAACCACCCGTGAAGTTTAAAGCCGAAAGGCGGTTCCACGGTTGGTGTATTGGTTCGAGAGAGGGGGTTTTCGGTTTTAACAGGTATTTTGTTTACTAAAAGAGCATCATTAGCGTCTTGAGTTGTTAGTTGACGTTCTCCACGCCTCAAAACAGGTGGCATTTTGTATCCGATACCAAGGCGTTCCAGTAAAGGAATAGCATCCCGGTAGCCTTGATCAACTATAACAATATCATTTTCTTGAATCCACTCAGCCATATTAGCCATATCAAGTTCAAATTCATTCGGAAGGAGCTGTGCTTCATTATTTCTGCAATCCAAAAAGTACGGCCCTTGAATATCCAGAATATAACCATCTGACGCTACAAGTAGTAAAAGTTGCAGGAGATGTCGACCTTTGTGCAAGCAGTATGACTGCCTTAAAATCTGAAAGTTACTGCATTTTGGAATGTAAACATACGTGCCTTCAAATATGATAATAGCTCTTCGAGTTTCAGATTCAGGATTATATAATGCATTTTTGAACACTGTAACATGCTTATTTATATAATTCTCTCTCGCGATGGAGCAAAATCTAATATTTTGAAGGACGAATCGCTGCATTCATGATTTTCGCACTTTCGTAATAATTAGGCTTGTATTCTGCCGGCTTAAGTAATTGAACATTACTTTTAAAAAATCATCTGAAAGACCCTGGTGCATCTTACACAGAAAAGCCACTAAGACCTTTTTCTTAACATATCTATGAAAACTGATTTCAGGTACAGGATCACAATATACCTGTGAAGGTGTACCTACACTATTAAGAAAACAACTTTTCTTTCAGAGTTCTGAGCTCCTTTCAGATATTTCTAGAGTTCCTGATCGTTTTTGAAAATAGTTCCAGGGTTTACATGCCTCAAAATTAAATTTTCAAAATGGGGGGCTAATTTCACACTCGCTCCCCCTCCACTTCCGAAAAATTTCCATTTTTGTCAGAGTTCCGGGAAAATTTAACATAGTTATATTTATTTTTAAAGTGCTGAGCGGCTCCATCCGTAAAATAAATTATTTTTCTGGGTTGAAAATTCTCTTTAAAATAGTGTGTAATATTTTTTCGAAACTCGTACACAGAAATTGTGACATAAGTCAAACAGTCTGATAACATAGCAAGACTGCGGTGTTTTAGAATGTTGTCCTCTTCATAATAAATTACCACTGTAAAAATGGTAGCTTGATTATTGTTCCAATGAAATGAGTGAGCTGAATTCTGGACTTCCAAGGCATAGTATTCAGCGAAATCACAAAGGATAAGAAATTCTCCTTCTTTCAGTGTGTCCTTAAGGTTCTTGAAAAAATACGACTGTTGTTTGGCTGTAACAGAGTGAGGTTTAAGCTTAAGCAAGCGATCGCAAATCTATTCAGCAAAATCTTCTGCGACCGTTATTTCCGTGCATAACATAGTTCTGTTAGTTTGTTTCCAAGTCTGGAATTCTACTCTGTTAATACACTGGTCTGCGAGAACTGATGTTATAAAGTCCTTAAGTGCGCTTGTACCAGGGCATGCTGTGCATTTATTCAAGTAGCATTCTCAAGTCGGAACGCTACACATAATCCTGTTCATAGCATCATGATAAGTCTTAATGGGGAAAAATGTTCGCAGGTTGGTTCTTTTAAATCTACAGCATCTAGCATTAGATTAACGTTTTCATGATGGACACAAACACAAACAGTATGCGTACCACTGGCTCCAGCGAGTATGCAATTTCGGGGTCTAGACTGAGAGAATTTTGATAAGCAAATTTTAACTGTAGGATGCTGAGCCTTAAAATTTGCATATAGTTCAGAAAGATTGCATGGAATTAATTTTTTTTGAACGTGCTCACGGGAGCCATCATCTTTTTTTATGGAAACGAACTCTTTCATGCCAGGCATCATACGACTATTCTCATCATAAAGGTAAAATTTTTTGACCAAATTTTCAATCTCGGAATCTGAAGTTTTACCTTTTTTTAAATTAGGAAAAGTTAAAATACCATTCGCAGCTACTAATTTCTTAGCCTTTCTAGTTTGGCGTTCAGAAGCACCAAATTCTTTAGCCAATCTTCTGCGGCCCCAAGATTACGGAACAAGAGTTAAAAGTAACACTTTTTCTGAATTACTTGCATATTTTTGAAATTTTTCATTTATTTGTTCAAGAACCTCCATTCTGGGGTAATAATTTTCATCAGAACAATAAGTTTTAGATTTTTCAAACTTGGATGTCAAGGGATCGGCAAAGATATCGTCGTCTTCCATTAAAAAATTAATTTGGATAACTTTTGTAGAAGTTATGGTTAATTGAGTATCAGCGTGCGCGGTACGAGGTTGAAAATTCGAGCCTCTGTATACTGACAACTCGTCGTACTAGAGACGTTTTCTTAGGGGAATTAAAAGAGGTTCACCAGGGCAATAATTTCGCGGACTTTCAAGCAAGTCGGAGACAAAGAGTTTTTAGGCGTGTACACTTGACGAATTTTGCCCCATATGAGAAGAGGATAAGTTTATATGTGTCAAAGTCAATGTAAATATCAATAAGGTTGAGACAATCAATTATTTATTTTTGAACCAATTGGAACAAAGTTAGTAAAAAATGAGAAGTCTTTGAATTAAAATATTCCAATGTTTCTACCTATTTCCAATTTATCGCTGAGCCGGTGCATAAAACACGCTGTAACGAGATAATTTTCAGAAAAGGAATTAAAAATTTTGGCTCAGATAAAAATTTTACGGTTTTTACTGTAAGTTTTGAGCGAATATAGAAAATTTATGGTTTCATTAATTTAAAAAAAAAAATCTATTTTTCTTTGTGTCTCGCTGGCTAGGGGTCTAGCTGGCCCCTCCATCATATTAAAAATAAGAGATATTAGAATATGACTAAAACTCTTTTCCTAAAGAAATTGTGATCACCACAGTTATAATTTACCAGTGATACGAACAAATAAGTCAAACCTAATCATTTGCAGTGCATTTGGTTCACTTCAAACCCCTCACTTTCAAACAACCCCTTCTCAAGAGAAAAAAGTCACTTTTAAAGTAATCAAAAAATCTGAGGTATTTTTGTTTTGAGAACAAAACTACATGCATACCTTATCTCTTTTCTTTAGTATTTATATGTCAAAGTTTCCATACCTGTAACAATAAGTTTGCAAAAATTCAAAAAATCTGAGGTATTGTTATTTTGATAACTGAAAAAAAATTTACACCTTATCTGTCTTTTCAGAAATTCAAATTTTAAAGTTTTTGTTATGTCCTACCAAATTTTAAATTATATTCGAATTGTAAATTTCTCTTTTTAACCACTTTTGTAAAGTGGTGCATGTACGCGATTTCATCACCTTGTAGATCCGGAAATAATCCCTTCGGGACAAGAAATTTGGTATCTGGCGCCTGGGAGCAAACATGCATCTGAGACAATAGTGCATCTCCATAGGTAAAAATACAGAAAGTTGAGCATTAACTAGCTCAAACTTTCCTAGCTTATTTTTAAGTTCTAAAAACCTAATATTTTATAATGTATATATTTTATATATAATATTAAATATTTGAACTATGGTTAAAATATTTTCTTGCACCTAGACAAATAGCAAGCTATTCTGAGATGTGAATTGAAAAATCACATTTGTATTAGTTATGCATGTTGCATCCTGCTTAAGCTTAAAAATATTATTTTTATGTAGAATAGAAAATAAATAGAGTAATTTGTAAGAACTTTTATCACCCAATATACACAGGAAATAAGCACATGTATGCGGCTGACCCAGAGTGCAGGAGAGCAATAAGAATGTCAAGGTACTTAGATAAGAACGCCCCACAATTTCAACAAGTAAAGAATACTAATTTTAAAGTTTTGCATACAGGAAATGTTCACACATAAGGCAAGCAATAAAATAAGCAAATAGTACAGTTATATAATAAGCTACAATTGCAAATACAAAGAACCAACAAGAAAGGATAAATATGTGAAATTCACAAATGTAAAATTTTAAATCAATAATATGAGTTAAACTTAGGTGAAATTTAGCATATAAGACGTTTAATAAAATTAAATCTAGGAAACTAGACTTATTTCAGATTAATTTTGAAAAAGAGTAAGTGTATATGAGGACACCCGGTATAAACTAAAACATCCCTCATGCTCTCTTTGTCTTACTTATAGAACCTTTATGGGATCCAAACCAAATAAATAGGCGAAATTTTTTCATGGAAATCAGTCAGTGTCTCCAGAACGTGGGATTTTTCGGCCCCCACCACGTTCTCATCTGGGAGAAACACATGCAAACGTGGCGTGTCAGTGTGTCGGCTCTGCTACACGCTGCGGTCACCAGCTTCGTGTAAAGCCGAAGGTGCACGAAGACGGACTTCGTTACAATGCTTGAGTTTTCAAGTTATTTTTAGATTTCACGCTTTCGTTTATCGAGTCGAAATTAAGAATTGTATTTTTCTCGAGTACGTGCAAAAGAGGCGCGAAGCAGACGACGAATTTGAATTTACGAAGTATATAGTTCAAGAAATAACACTTTTCTTCAATTTCTTGAAGAAAGTCTGCATGAAATAAACATCAGTATGATCTTGGAAAATTTCATGAGGATTTCAACACTTCAAAAATAAACTTTCAGTGAAATTTAGTGACAATAAATGTATAAAATTTGAATCAATATATAATTTTCCATTCAAATTTATATACTTCTTACTAATTTTGTACATTTAACAATTTTTCAATTAGAACAATATTTCCTATCAAGATAAAATGAACATAAAATTCAAGTTCATAATTTATATTTTCAGTTATATGTTAGAAATATTTTCATCTCACATTTTTGTAGCCTAAGCACAAAATTTTCATTCCAAAACTTAAAATCTCTACGGAAATGGAAAATTGTCTAATAGCAGTAGATAAATTAAAAAGCTAAAATATGTGTTTATTGGTATTTCCATATTAACATATAAATATCAATCAACTTTAAATTTTACATAAAAATGTTCGTCCGAAGTGTTCAAATCTTGTTACAATTTGACAAGATTTTATGGAGGAGTGCAATCTTTTGGATGAAATATTTTGTAGTTCTTAATTTGTCTGTCCGTCTGAAATCGTAGTAAGATTTGAACAGTAAACAACAAATTTTCCAATAGAATTCAGGATCAATAATAATTGATTCAGGAAATACTTCAACTCTGTAGAGCATTTTTGTATTTCGAATTCAACATGTGTGCTTAAGCCACAAAAAAGTAAGCTGAAAATGTAGATATAAAACTAATTATGTCATGTTTATGTCTTCTTAATGGAAAATACTTTGCATATAATTCTCTAATTCGATATTTTTTTAATGTATGAACATTCAAGAAATTGATAAATATTCCATCTTTTTATAGGAACTAAAAATTTCCGGATAATGCTTTGATTGAGAAAGCTAAAAATTTGTCAAATATTGATATAAATTGCAATTTTACAATTGCATTATTTTTTCAAATATTTTAACATCTCTTCAATCTTGATAATTCGTACAGAAGTTTATTTCATGTGAGTGACTTTTTCTTTTTCTAATGAAAGATTTCGTAATTCTAAATTCGGCCCAATTCGTAACATTGTAAAAAGATTTTAAAACTTTATAAAATTTGTTTTTCTGTTTTATTCAAAGTCAATAAATATTCAATGTTTGGAATCGAAATATTAAGTAAATGATTTTTAATTTCTGGGAATAAACTGCTTTAATAAGACAATCTTTCTTCTTTGTGAGGAATCTCAATTTTAAAATTAAAATTCTACGCATAGGATACAAAAACATAATATGAAAATACTTTTATTACAGAATTTTGAAATATACAAGTTGACCAATTTTTAATCGAGTAAATCGGCTACTTTAAGCAAAAAATTATGTTAAAAATATTTTATCAAAAAAAATAAGACACATTAAATTACGGTTTAAAATCCACATTCATAGATTGATGGTAAAAGCAGTTTAAAGTTTTTTAATCTTACGTTTTAGTGACGAATGCACAGACTTTTAATCAGATAAATGAAATGCTTTATAGAATGTCAAAATTTTCTTATTACTGCACTTAATCAAATTTATAAAGTAAAAATATTTTTTAATTGATGCTTTCACTCAATTCTTTAAACATTCATTAATTGAAAATTGTACTCAAAATTTAATCTTGCAGCGTTCCAATATTCCCACAATGTTACAAAATCTTATTAATCATTATTTTAGTCGAATTATTTTCAAAATATTTAAAAAATAAATGTAAATATTTTGATTAAATACTCTGTCAAATTTTGCATTTGACTGATCTTGCAAAATTGTTGAAAGTTTTGAATACCGATAGAAGAAACTTTAAATGAAATTTTATGTCCATAAATGCTTAAAGTTCTATATAGAAATATCAACTGCAACATTCTCAAATTTTATAAATAAACTACTAAATTCAAAAAGTTTCGGATTTTTTTAAAAACTGTACAAATTTCAAATATGAATCTGTCAAAATCTACTGATTATCAGTGAAATTTGACTGATTTAAATAACTAAAAACAGGTTACTGTGAATCAGTAAAATTTCACTGATTACTTCAGTGAAAAGTAACTGATTTAACAGTGAAAAATATTGTTTCCACTGATGATTCAGTGAAAAGGCAAATCACTGATTCCATCAGTGAAAATTTGACTGATTCAGATTTAGAGTGTATACAAATTTCAAATATAAAGTGTACTCTGTACATTAATCAAACAAATTTAGAAGATGAATATTTTAATAAATATTCCTAAATATTATTGGAATATGATACATATCGATTTAGAAAAACTTCTTCAAAGTACTCAGACATTTTTCTTATTTTACGACATTTTTGCACCATGTTTGACCTTTGGGTAGGATTCAAGAAAACAATTGTAGACATACTTTCATTACTTAGTAAAATACTATGAAGACTTGCTTTTTAAACTAAAGCGAAAACTTTTAAAACCTTTAACAATCGGTTGCATAGATTCTGCTCTAATCTTGGACTCAATTAGAGAAATAGGTTTTTTTGCTTTTTTTAGATGTAGTTTTTGCCTTAAACATAAAAGAAAGAAAACACATTTGAAATATTAAAATGAAAAAGCTGGTTCATTCTTAGAGAATCCCAAATATTCTGAAATAAAACTCCTTTCCACACCACAACGGAGGTAGAGTTTAAGGCTCGTTTTTTTTACGTGGTATCCCCTGTAGGCTTAGTCCACGTCCTACGAAACGAAAAGGGTTTTTGCTTTCAAGCAAAAAGAAAAAAGGAAAAAAATGAAGCAGAGTGGTAAAAAACGCTACAAATGTAGCCCGTACTTCAGGCTTGCCTCTATCAAATGCCAGTATACGTCGAACAAAAATGTTTTGTTTTAAATCAAATAATGAAGAAGTTTGATTAATTCGGGATGATTTGGGGTGCTTGATTATTGTGAGTCCCCTTGCCTCTCACTTATGCCCAAAGCGTGATATGACTCAATTTCAGTATGTTTTCTCACTCACAAAATAATAATTAAAACTAAACAATTTCCATACCCGAGGCACGCGAAGAAAGGAATAAAGAACGTATCTCTGATATAAGAAATAAAATGTCATTATTTTGTGAGTAAGAATGGGGTTTGAAATTGATTAACGCCATGCCTTGGCCATTAGAATTAATCCTCTCCTTCGTGAGCGAAGAGCGACAAACCACTTTCCCTATCACTTTCTGCCATCTCATATAGATTTTCGGTCATTAATTGCAAATGCTTAGAAGTGATGCTCGTTGTTCTGGCTGTTTCAGCTCTCGCCTTTAGGGCTGAACGAGTAACACAAATTGAGTTGACCGTCCTGTTTCCTAAGCGATTTCTTTTGGGAGTTTTCGCGTCCGTGAGCATGGAGAAACCTCGCCCCGCCTCAGCATTTGAATGAGGAAGACTCCGAACATGATTCAATACTGAGGTCAAATTTGGAAAAAGTTTTTCTCCTGTACTCGTCGAAGATACACCGATACTAGACCACATTTCGTCAAAAGATAAATTCGACCACTTTTCTTTGAGTTCCTGTCTGATTTTGAGTAAAGAATCCCACTCTTTTTGTACACATATTCTATCAAACGACCCTAAATCTTGACAAACTTTCCAGACCCTAGGAAAAGTTTCGCTTCGATCAGCATAGAAAGCTACTTGAGGCCGGAAAACAGCAACGCAAGACAAAAAGATGTCATCAAAAGGAAGTCGATTGCGAATTTCTTCGCTTGCTGTGACATAAAATTTCAAGCAATTACGAAGAAATAGATCAACTTCTACTATTTGCAATTTCTTGTTTGTAAGTTGCTGCTGGAAATATTCTCGCGTTTCCTTACCAACGTCAATGTCTTGAAGCGGCTTTTGATTACTAGGATCTGCAAAGTTAACATTTCTAATGATTTGAAAGAATAAATTCGGTTGAAGAAGAGCCTCTTTCAAATAACTGCTAAGAATCCATACGAAGAATTTAGCCGAGTTTGGCTGGAGTTCCTGAACCATTGTTTCGCGTCTTTGAAATTTCGCATTGTATACGTTGAACCTATTCAAAGTAAATTTCAAGAATAGGAAATATGCGAGTGTCAAAGGATTCTGCATTTTTCCTAACAAGTCTTTGGCCTTCTCTACCTTCTCAGATACGAGGACCATAAGATACTGATGAATAACTTCCCAATTCTTTATTATAATATCTATGCATCGATAGCGGACAAGCCAGCGAGTCTCAGAATGACTAGGAACTTTTTGATAGTCATTTCCTAATTCCAAAACAATCGATCGAAAAATAGCCGTTCGCTTGGAGCTAGTATTAAGAAAAGCTGGCAAATCTTTGATTAAATCCTCTACATCTGGGATTGTGGCACAAGCATATTTTGCTACAATTGCTGACGAATGCGAGACACACGGGAAAACAATTAAACGGGGACTTTTTTCCTTTAATTTTGTTTTAAATGAGGACCTATTGCCGACCATCACCTGTGCATTATCACAAGCTAAAGCACAGATATTAGATAAAGGGATTTTCTGCCCGGACAATGCTTTTTCGAACGCATCAAAAATTTTAGAGGCAGAACAATCCGAAGCATTTACATTAATAAGCTGGAGCAATTCCACCCTGACAGAAAATGTCGTTGGCTCCACATATCGAACCATTAATGACAGCCACTTTTCTAGAGTCCTGTCGGTCGTTTCGTCTTCATACACTGAAAATGATTGCTTACGCAAAATATTTGCCATGCGATCAGTTTCAGCAGCACATACGACGTTATTTACAACTAGGACCATTTTAGTGTGGCTCAATCTAACGTCTTTTAAAACCGAAGGTTCCATATCTTGGAAAAGTCCTATCAATTCTGATGAAATCGCCAATGGTAAATTATGCTCTACGAAAAATGTACTAATCCTAATCTCTGCTTCTTCTACTTCCTGTTTGAAAGTAACACTTTCCGGAATCGTGGAATTTGTGAATTCTGAAGCAGAAGAACTTGCTACACAAGGTTCAACACTGTAAGAATTGGCAGTTACATTAGAAGAATTTTCACTTACTACTCCATAACATTCTAATTTATTTGAAAACTCTTGCTTCTTTCTGTGTGATAAAGATGCTTCATGCTTTTCAATTTCCGATTTGCCAAATAGCAACGTTTTATTGCAAATTTTGCAATGAAATCTTGTTTCATCTGCTAATGTAACCGCCCACTCTCTCCACGACGGAAATTCCTCAAACCATCCCAACTGAAAGTTTTTTGCATTTTTCATGACTTTTCTAGCGGGTTGACATTCGTTTGAACCAGAGTTCAAACGGTGGTCAACCTTCGTTTGAACCTGGCTGTCCTTCAAAACACTCGAATTTGGGTCAACCGGATTACTCATTGTGAACAATAAATTATACGACGAAGGAAAACAGAATTATTTGAAAAGAATTAATAAGATGAAAAGTCGATAAAATTGAGCGAATGTGAATAATTTGTAATCTGCACACAAATTAAGTTTCACAAAATAAACTTACCCACAAGCATCAAACAATAACGTACGTAAGAGCACTCACGTATCACCAAATAATAATATAATATTCTTACTTTTGCCGTTTTCAATAAGGAATTACGATAAAAATATGAAGAATCCACACTCTTGCCTTCTCAAATAACGCATAAAGCGAGAATCAAGTATATCTTAGAAGAAAACAAAAGAAGGTTGCTATTATTATTTGTTTTCGTCTCCAATTTGACCTCTATACCGTTCGTTTGCGATTTAAAACATTGGTAACTTTTTGGCTATTAATCTGATTGAGCTACAACTTTTCAGAAAACTTTCTTTACTAAAGTATTAAAATTTTTCTCCTGTAGATAGTTTCAGAAAATGTAGACACTTAATACAATATTAATAAAATCGTAAAATTCTGAAAATTTGTTAAGCTAGCGCGAGTGGAAGTAGAGAAAACAATTTTTTTTTTAAATGTACTTCTCCCAATTACTTGAAAAATTAGAAGTTTTAAAAATTTTTGCAAAAGGAAAAACGATGTGCCTTGAAAGTGTGTACAAGTCCTTGAAATTCAAATTCGAACGATTTTTATAATTAATTATCCTGTACATTTAAAGATACAATTTTTGTATTTGGAATAAGTTTTCTGCAATTACGAAAAAATTTATTTAGAGTACATAAAATTTATTGAACTATTACTAGTAAACTCTGCCTCCGTTGTGGTGTGGAAAGGAGTTTTATTTCAGAATATTTGGGATTCTCTAAGAATGAACCAGCTTTTTCATTTTAATATTTCAAATGTGTTTTCTTTCTTTTATGTTTAAGGCAAAAACTACATCTAAAAAAAGCAAAAAAACCTATTTCTCTAATTGAGTCCAAGATTAGAGCAGAATCTATGCAACCGATTGTTAAAGGTTTTAAAAGTTTTCGCTTTAATTTAAAAAGCAAGTCTTCATAGTATTTTACTAAGTAATGAAAGTATGTCTACAATTGTTTTCTTGAATCCTACTCAAAGGTCAAACATGGTGCAAAAATGTCGTAAAATAAGAAAAATGTCTGAGTACTTTGAAGAAGTTTTTCTAAATCGATATGTATCATATTCCAATAATATTTAGGAATATTTGTTAAAATAGTCATCTTCTAAATTTGTTTGATTAATGTACAGAGTACACTTTATATTTGAAATTTGTATACACTCTAAATCTGAATCAGTCAAATTTTCACTGATGGAATCAGTGATTTGCCTTTTCACTGAATCATCAGTGGAAACAATATTTTTCACTGTTAAATCAGTTACTTTTCACTGAAGTAATCAGTGAAATTTGACTGATTCACAGTAACCTGTTTTTAGTTATTTAAATCAGTCAAATTTCACTGATAATCAGTAGATTTTGACAGATTCATATTTGAAATTTGTACAGTTTTTAAAAAAATCCGAAACTTTTTGAATTTAGTAGTTTATTTATAAAATTTGAGAATGTTGTAGTTGATATTTCTATATAGAACTTTAAGCATTTATGGACATAAAATTTCATTTAAAGTTTCTTCTATCGGTATTCAAAACTTTCAACAATTTTGCAAAATCAGTCAAATGCAAAATTTGACAGAGTATTTAATCAAAATATTTACATTTATTTTTTAAATATTTTGAAAATAATTCGACTAAAATAATGATTAATAAGATGTTGTACCATTGTGGGAATATTGGAACGCTGCCAGATTCACGTGTGAGTACAATTTTCAATTATTGAGTGTTTCACGAATTGAGCGAAAGCATCAATTAAAAAATATTTTTACTTTATAAATTTGATTAAGTGCAGTAATAAGAAAATTTTGACTTTCTATAAAGCATTTCATTTATCTGATTAAAAGTCTGTGCATACGTCACTAAAACGTAAGATTAAAAAACTTTAAACTGCTTTTACCATCAATCTATGAATGTGGATTTTAAACCGTAATTTAATGTGTCTTATTTTTTTTTGATAAAATATTTTTAACATAATTTTTTGCTTAAAGTAGCCGATTTACTCGATTAAAAATTGGTCAACTTGTATATTTCAAAATTCTGTAATAAAAGTATTTTCATATTATGTTTTTGTATCCTATGCGTAGAATTTTAATTTTAAAATTGAGATTCCTCACAAAGAAGAAAGATTGTCTTATTAAAGCAGTTTATTCCCAGAAATTAAAAATCATTTACTTAATTTTAAAGTTACATGCTTGATAACATGTCTAGTATTATATTGACCCAAATTCATAGAATTTTATTTAATTTCTTGTTATTTTAGCATAGGGTCAGTTTCATCTTTTTTTATTTGATTAAAAATATCACTATTAGATGTGAAAATGAGCAAAAAGACAGAAAGGCAAACGTTTCGGCCACATATGGGGGCCCTCTTCAGTGCCATAAATTCAAAGATTAATTCAAAATTTCTGAAGAACATTAGAATATAGGAAATAATCAAATTAGGAATTATCACGGAATTCAAAAACTTATCTTATAGCTTGAAATTCAAAATGAAGTAGTGCAGTATGCAGCATCATGAATTGAAAAAATATCTAGAGTTCACTGTGAATAAAAAACCGGATTAATAAAAAGAACATAACAAATTTTGCACACAAACCGAAGGGGAATTTCTTAGAAAATTTTATTATTATGTAAAATTGGTTATTATTGGCAAAACGCGAACATATTTTACATTTTTGAAAACTTTGCGGTTAAGACTTTGTTACCGGAGTCTCTCACAGAATGATCTAAACTGTTTTAAAAACCGACTCGAGACTTCTGGCTTTGCTGACCGAAAATTTTTTTATATAAGCAATCCTGAGACGTTCTTTTCCTCCTTGAAGAAGACTATTGTCCTATACCTACTAAAGAATTTCGAGACGTTTATGTTCTTTTTCACGAGTGGACGCAGGCGTGTATTTTTCAAAAAAATGATTTTATATATCATCTTCACGGACAATCCATTTAACACTGAATTTGCAAGCTTACTATAATATCCATGTTTTTTAAAATTTTACTCAATATTATTTGAGTATGCACCGAATAAAAAAATTGAATGTTGTTTATTTCGCATTTAGATTTATTCTGATGTTTTAAAAAATTGTAATAAATTTATCTTCAAAAATTAATAAAAAAAAATGCAATTTACATATTCGTGATATTAAGTATCACATCTGAAAGTATTATTAAATTTAACTAGTTCTGAGAATAGTCAGTATTGTGATATATTCTAGCTTTATAATTAATTGCTCATTTTTAAATTTTAAAGTGACATCCTTGATAACATGTCTAGTATTATATTGACGCAAATTCATAGTTTTTTATTTAATTTCTTGTTATTTTGGAATAGGGTCAGTTTCAACTTTTTTTATTTGATTAAAAATATCACTATGAGATGTGAAAATGAGCAAAAAGACAGAAAGGCAAACGTTTCGGCCACATATGGGGGCCCTCTTCAGTGCCATAAATTCAAAGTTTAATTCAAAATTTCTGAAGAACATTAGAATATAGGAAATAATCAAATTAGGAATTATCACGGAATTCAAAAACTTATCTTATAGCTTGAAATTCAAAATGAAGTAGTGCAGTATGCAGCATCATGAATTGAAAAAATATCTAGAGTTCACTGTGAATAAAAAACCGGATTAATAAAAAAAACATAACAAATTTTGCACACAAACCGAAGGGGAATTTCTTAGAAAATTTTATTATTATGTAAAATTGGTTATTATTGGCAAAACGCGAACATATTTTACATTTTTGAAAACTTTGCGGTTAAGACTTTGTTACCGGAGTCTCTCACAGAATGATCTAAACTGTTTTAAAAACCGACTCGAGACTTCTGGCTTTGCTGACCGAAAATTTTTTTATATAAGCAATCCTGAGACGTTCTTTTCCTCCTTGAAGAAGACTATTGTCCTATACCTACTAAAGAATTTCGAGACGTTTATGTTCTTTTTCACGAGTGGACGCAGGCGTGTATTTTTCAAAAAAATGATTTTATATATCATCTTCACGGACAATCCATTTAACACTGAATTTGCAAGCTTACTATAATATCCATGTTTTTTAAAATTTTACTCAATATTATTTGAGTATGCACCGAATAAAAAATTGAATGTTGTTTATTTCGCATTTGGATATATTCTGAATTTTTAAAAAATTGTAATAAACTTATCTTTAAAAATTGATAAATAAAATGCAATTTACATATTCGTGATAATAAGTATCACATCTGAAAGTATTATTAAATTTAACTAGTTCTGAGAATAGTCAGTATTGTGATATATTCTAGCTTTATAATTAATTTGCCATTTTTAAATTTTAAAGTGACATGCTTGATAACATGTCTAGTATTATATTGACCCAAAATCATAGAATTTTATTTAATTTCTTGTTATTTTGGCATAGGGTCAGTTTCATCTTTTTTTATTTGATTAAAAATATCACTATTAGATGTGAAAATGAGCAAAAAGACAGAAAGGCAAACGTTTCGGCCACATATGGGGGCCCTCTTCAGTGCCATAAATTCAAAGATTAATTCAAAATTTCTGAAGAACATTAGAATATAGGAAATAATCAAATTAGGAATTATCACGGAATTCAAAAACTTATCTTATAGCTTGAAATTCAAAATGAAGTAGTGCAGTATGCAGCATCATGAATTGAAAAAATATCTAGAGTTCACTGTGAATAAAAAACCGGATTAATAAAAAACATAACAAATTTTGCACACAAACCGAAGGGGAATTTCTTAGAAAATTTTATTATTATGTAAAATTGGTTATTATTGGCAAAACGCGAACATATTTTACATTTTTGAAAACTTTGCGGTTAAGACTTTGTTACCGGAGTCTCTCACAGAATGATCTAAACTGTTTTAAAAACCGACTCGAGACTTCTGGCTTTGCTGACCGAAAATTTTTTTATATAAGCAATCCTGAGACGTTCTTTTCCTCCTTGAAGAAGACTATTGTCCTATACCTACTAAAGAATTTCGAGACGTTTATGTTCTTTTTCACGAGTGGACGCAGGCGTGTATTTTTCAAAAAAATGATTTTATATATCATCTTCACGGACAATCCATTTAACACTGAATTTGCAAGCTTACTATAATATCCATGTTTTTTAAAATTTTACTCAATATTATTTGAGTATGCACCGAATAAAAAAATTGAATGTTGTTTATTTCGCATTTAGATTTATTCTGATGTTTTAAAAAATTGTAATAAATTTATCTTCAAAAATTGATAAAAAAAAATGCAATTTACATATTCGTGATATTAAGTATCACATCTGAAAGTATTATTAAATTTAACTAGTTCTGAGAATAGTCAGTATTGTGATATATTCTAGCTTTATAATTAATTTGCCATTTTTAAATTTTAAAGTTACATGCTTGATAACATGTCTAGTATTATATTGACCCAAATTCATAGAATTTTATTTAATTTCTTGTTATTTTAGCATAGGGTCAGTTTCATCTTTTTTTATTTGATTAAAAATATCACTATTAGATGTGAAAATGAGCAAAAAGACAGAAAGGCAAACGTTTCGGCCACATATGGGGGCCCTCTTCTGTGCCATAAATTCAAAGCTTAATTCAAAATTTCTGAAGAAGATTAGAATATAGGAAATAATAAAATTAGGAATTATCGCGTAAATCAAAAACTTATCTTATAGCTTGAAATTCAAAATGAAGTAGTGCAGTATGCAGCATCATGAATTGAAAAAATATCTAGAGTTCACTGTGAATAAAAAACCGGATTAATAAAAAAAACATAACAAATTTTGCACACAAACCGAAGGGGAATTTCTTAGAAAATTTTATTATTATGTAAAATTGGTTATTATTGGCAAAACGCGAACATATTTTACATTTTTGAAAACTTTGCGGTTAAGACTTTGTTACCGGAGTCTCTCACAGAATGATCTAAACTGTTTTAAAAACCGACTCGAGACATGTGGCTTTGCTGACCGAAAATTTTTTTATATAAGCAATCCTGAGACGTTCTTTTCCTCCTTGAAGAAGACTATTGTCCTATACCTACTAAAGAATTTCGAGACGTTTATGTTCTTTTTCACGAGTGGACGCAGGCGTGTATTTTTCAAAAAAATGATTTTATATATCATCTTCACGGACAATCCATTTAACACTGAATTTGCAAACTACTATAATATCCATGTTTTTTAAAATTTTACTCAATATTATTTGAGTATGCACCGAATAAAAAATTGAATGTTGTTTATTTCGCATTTAGATTTGTTCTGATGTTTTAAAAAATTGTAATAAATTTATCTTCAAAAATTGATAAAAAAAAATGCAATTTACATATTCGTGATATTAAGTATCACATCTGAAAGTATTATTAAATTTAACTAGTTCTGAGAATAGTCAGTATTGTGATATATTCTAGCTTTATAATTAATTTGCCATTTTTAAATTTTAAAGTGACATGCTTGATAACATGTCTAGTATTATATTGACCCAAAATCATAGAATTTTATTTAATTTCTTGTTATTTTGGCATAGGGTCAGTTTCATCTTTTTTTATTTGATTAAAAATATCACTATTAGATGTGAAAATGAGCAAAAAGACAGAAAGGCAAACGTTTCGGCCACATATGGGGGCCCTCTTCAGTGCCATAAATTCAAAGATTAATTCAAAATTTCTGAAGAACATTAGAATATAGGAAATAATCAAATTAGGAATTATCACGGAATTCAAAAACTTATCTTATAGCTTGAAATTCAAAATGAAGTAGTGCAGTATGCAGCATCATGAATTGAAAAAATATCTAGAGTTCACTGTGAATAAAAAACCGGATTAATAAAAAAAACATAACAAATTTTGCACACAAACCGAAGGGGAATTTCTTAGAAAATTTTATTATTATGTAAAATTGGTTATTATTGGCAAAACGCGAACATATTTTACATTTTTGAAAACTTTGCGGTTAAGACTTTGTTACCGGAGTCTCTCACAGAATGATCTAAACTGTTTTAAAAACCGACTCGAGACTTCTGGCTTTGCTGACCGAAAATTTTTTTATATAAGCAATCCTGAGACGTTCTTTTCCTCCTTGAAGAAGACTATTGTCCTATACCTACTAAAGAATTTCGAGACGTTTATGTTCTTTTTCACGAGTGGACGCAGGCGTGTATTTTTCAAAAAAATGATTTTATATATCATCTTCACGGACAATCCATTTAACACTGAATTTGCAAGCTTACTATAATATCCATGTTTTTTAAAATTTTACTCAATATTATTTGAGTATGCACCGAATAAAAAAATTGAATGTTGTTTATTTCGCATTTAGATTTATTCTGATGTTTTAAAAAATTGTAATAAATTTATCTTCAAAAATTGATAAAAAAAAATGCAATTTACATATTCGTGATATTAAGTATCACATCTGAAAGTATTATTAAATTTAACTAGTTCTGAGAATAGTCAGTATTGTGATATATTCTAGCTTTATAATTAATTTGCCATTTTTAAATTTTAAAGTTACATGCTTGATAACATGTCTAGTATTATATTGACCCAAATTCATAGAATTTTATTTAATTTCTTGTTATTTTAGCATAGGGTCAGTTTCATCTTTTTTTATTTGATTAAAAATATCACTATTAGATGTGAAAATGAGCAAAAAGACAGAAAGGCAAACGTTTCGGCCACATATGGGGGCCCTCTTCTGTGCCATAAATTCAAAGCTTAATTCAAAATTTCTGAAGAAGATTAGAATATAGGAAATAATAAAATTAGGAATTATCGCGTAAATCAAAAACTTATCTTATAGCTTGAAATTCAAAATGAAGTAGTGCAGTATGCAGCATCATGAGTTGAAAAAATATCTAGAGTTCACTGTGAAGAAAAAACCGGATTAATAAAAAACATAACAAATTATGCACACAAACCGAAGGGGAATTTCTTAGAAAATTTTATTATTATGTAAAATTGGTTATTATTGGCAAAACGCGAACATATTTTACATTTTTGAAAACTTTGCGGTTAAGACTTTGTTACCGGAGTCTCTCACAGAATGATCTAAACTGTTTTAAAAACCGACTCGAGACTTGTCGCTTTGCTGACCGAAAATTTTTTTATATAAGCAATCCTGAGACGTTCTTTTCCTCCTTGAAGAAGACTATTGTCCTATACCTACTAAAGAATTTCGAGACGTTTATGTTCTTTTTCACGAGTGGACGCAGGCGTGTGTTTTGCAAAAAAATGATTTGATATATCATCTTCACGGACAATCCATTTAACACTGAATTTGCAAGCTTACTATAATATCCATGTTTTTTAAAATTTTACTCAATATTATTTGAGTATGCACCGAATAAAAAAATTGAATGTTGTTTATTTCGCATTTAGATTTGTTCTGATGTTTTAAAAAATTGTAATAAATTTATCTTCAAAAATTGATAAAAAAAAATGCAATTTACATATTCGTGATATTAAGTATCACATCTGAAAGTATTATTAAATTTAACTAGTTCTGAGAATAGTCAGTATTGTGATATATTCTAGCTTTATAATTAATTTGCCATTTTTAAATTTTAAAGTTACATGCTTGATAACATGTCTAGTATTATATTGACCCAAATTCATAGAATTTTATTTAATTTCTTGTTATTTTGGCATAGGGTCAGTTTCATCTTTTTTTATTTGATTAAAAATATCACTATTAGATGTGAAAATGAGCAAAAAGACAGAAAGGCAAACGTTTCGGCCACATATGGGGGCCCTCTTCAGTGCCATAAATTCAAAGATTAATTCAAAATTTCTGAAGAACATTAGAATATAGGAAATAATCAAATTAGGAATTATGACGGAATTCAAAAACTTATCTTACAGCTTGAAATTCAAAATGAAGTAGTCCAGTATGCAGCATCATGAATTACACAAATATGTAGAGTTCACTGTGAATAAAAAACCGGATTAATAAAAAAAACATAACAAATTTTGCACACAAACCGAAGGGGAATTTCTTAGAAAATTTTATTATTATGTAAAATTGGTTATTATTGGCAAAACGCGAACATATTTTACATTTTTGAAAACTTTGCGGTTAAGACTTTGTTACCGGAGTCTCTCACAGAATGATCTAAACTGTTTTAAAAACCGACTCGAGACTTGTGGCTTTGCTGACCGAAAATTTTTTTTATATAAGCAATCCTGAGACGTTCTTTTCCTCCTTGAAGAAGACTATTGTCCTATACCTACTAAAGAATTTCGAGACGTTTATGTTCATTTTAACGAGTGGAGGCAGGCGTGTTATTTTGCATAAAAATGATTTTATATATCATCTTCACGGACAATCCATTTAACACTGAATTTGCATGCTTACTATAATATCCATGTTTTTTAAAATTTTACTCAATATTATTTGAGTATGCACCGAATAAAAAATTGAATGTTGTTTATTTCGCATTTAGATTTATTCTGATGTTTTAAAAAATTGTAATAAATTTATCTTCAAAAATTAATAAAAAAAAATGCAATTTACATATTCGTGATATTAAGTATCACATCTGAAAGTATTATTAAATTTAACTAGTTCTGAGAATAGTCAGTATTGTGATATATTCTAGCTTTATAATTAATTTGCCATTTTTAAATTTTAAAGTTACATGCTTGATAACATGTCTAGTATTATATTGACCCAAATTCATAGAATTTTATTTAATTTCTTGTTATTTTGGCATAGGGTCAGTTTCATCTTTTTTTATTTGATTAAAAATATCACTATTAGATGTGAAAATGAGCAAAAAGACAGAAAGGCAAACGTTTCGGCCACATATGGGGGCCCTCTTCAGTGCCATAAATTCAAAGATTAATTCAAAATTTCTGAAGAACATTAGAATATAAGAAATAATCAAATTAGGAATTATCACGGAATTCAAAAACTTATCTTACAGCTTGAAATTCAAAATGAAGTAGTCCAGTATGCAGCATCATGAATTACAAAAATATGTAGAGTTCACTGTGAATAAAAAACCGGATTAATAAAAAAAACATAACAAATTTTGCACACAAACCGAAGGGGAATTTCTTAGAAAATTTTATTATTATGTAAAATTGGTTATTATTGGCAAAACGCGAACATATTTTACATTTTTGAAAACTTTGCGGTTAAGACTTTGTTACCGGAGTCTCTCACAGAATGATCTAAACTGTTTTAAAAACCGACTCGAGACTTCTGGCTTTGCTGACCGAAAATTTTTTTATATAAGCAATCCTGAGACGTTCTTTTCCTCCTTGAAGAAGACTATTGTCCTATACCTACTAAAGAATTTCGAGACGTTTATGTTCTTTTTCACGAGTGGACGCAGGCGTGTATTTTTAAAAAAAAATATTTTATATATCATCTTCACGGACAATCCATTTAACACTGAATTTGCAAGCTTACTATAATATCCATGTTTTTTAAAATTTTACTCAATATTATTTGAGTATGCACCGAATAAAAAAATTGAATGTTGTTTATTTCGCATTTAGATTTGTTCTGATGTTTTAAAAAATTGTAATAAATTTATCTTCAAAAATTGATAAAAAAAAATGCAATTTACATATTCGTGATATTAAGTATCACATCTGAAAGTATTATTAAATTTAACTAGTTCTGAGAATAGTCAGTATTGTGATATATTCTAGCTTTATAATTAATTTGCCATTTTTAAATTTTAAAGTTACATGCTTGATAACATGTCTAGTATTATATTGACCCAAATTCATAGAATTTTATTTAATTTCTTGTTATTTTGGCATAGGGGCAGTTTCATCTTTTTTTATTTGATTAAAAATATCACTATTAGATGTGAAAATGAGCAAAAAGACAGAAAGGCAAACGTTTCGGCCACATATGGGGGCCCTCTTCAGTGCCATAAATTAAAAGATTAATTCAAAATTTCTGAAGAACATTAGAATATATGAAATAATCAAATTAGGAATTATCACGGAATTCAAAAACTTATCTTATAGCTTGAAATTCAAAATGAAGTAGTCCAGTATGCAGCATCATGAATTACACAAATATGTAGAGTTCACTGTGAATAAAAAACCGGATTAATAAAAAACATAACAAATTTTGCACACAAACCGAAGGGGAATTTCTTAGAAAATTTTATTATTATGTAAAATTGGTTATTATTGGCAAAACGCGAACATATTTTACATTTTTGAAAACTTTGCGGTTAAGACTTTGTTACCGGAGTCTCTCACAGAATGATCTAAACTGTTTTAAAAACCGACTCGAGACTTCTGGCTTTGCTGACCGAAAATTTTTTTATATAAGCAATCCTGAGACGTTCTTTTCCTCCTTGAAGAAGACTATTGTCCTATACCTACTAAAGAATTTCGAGACGTTTATGTTCTTTTTCACGAGTGGACGCAGGCGTGTATTTTTCAAAAAAATGATTTTATATATCATCTTCACGGACAATCCATTTAACACTGAATTTGCAAGCTTACTATAATATCCATGTTTTTTAAAATTTTACTCAATATTATTTGAGTATGCACCGAATAAAAAAATTGAATGTTGTTTATTTCGCATTTAGATTTATTCTGATGTTTTAAAAAATTGTAATAAATTTATCTTCAAAAATTGATAAAAAAAAATGCAATTTACATATTCGTGATATTAAGTATCACATCTGAAAGTATTATTAAATTTAACTAGTTCTGAGAATAGTCAGTATTGTGATATATTCTAGCTTTATAATTAATTTGCCATTTTTAAATTTTAAAGTGACATGCTTGATAACATGTCTAGTATTATATTGACCCAAAATCATAGAATTTTATTTAATTTCTTGTTATTTTGGCATAGGGTCAGTTTCATCTTTTTTTATTTGATTAAAAATATCACTATTAGATGTGAAAATGAGCAAAAAGACAGAAAGGCAAACGTTTCGGCCACATATGGGGGCCCTCTTCAGTGCCATAAATTCAAAGATTAATTCAAAATTTCTGAAGAACATTAGAATATAGGAAATAATCAAATTAGGAATTATCACGGAATTCAAAAACTTATCTTATAGCTTGAAATTCAAAATGAAGTAGTGCAGTATGCAGCATCATGAATTGAAAAAATATCTAGAGTTCACTGTGAATAAAAAACCGGATTAATAAGAAAAACATAACAAATTTTGCACACAAACCGAAGGGGAATTTCTTAGAAAATTTTATTATTATGTAAAATTGGTTATTATTGGCAAAACGCGAACATATTTTACATTTTTGAAAACTTTGCGGTTAAGACTTTGTTACCGGAGTCTCTCACAGAATGATCTAAACTGTTTTAAAAACCGACTCGAGACTTCTGGCTTTGCTGACCGAAAATTTTTTTATATAAGCAATCCTGAGACGTTCTTTTCCTCCTTGAAGAAGACTATTGTCCTATACCTACTAAAGAATTTCGAGACGTTTATGTTCTTTTTCACGAGTGGACGCAGGCGTGTATTTTTCAAAAAAATGATTTTATATATCATCTTCACGGACAATCCATTTAACACTGAATTTGCAAGCTTTCTATAATATCCATATTTTTTAAAATTTTACTCAATATTATTTGAGTATGCACCGAATAAAAAATTGAATGTTGTTTATTTCGCATTTAGATTTGTTCTGATGTTTTAAAAAATTGTAATAAATTTATCTTCAAAAATTAATAAAAAAAAATTGCAATTTACATATTCGTGATATTAAGTATCACATCTGAAAGTATTATTAAATTTAACTAGTTCTGAGAATAGTCACTATTGTGATATATTCTAGCTTTATAATTAATTTGCCATTTTTAAATTTTAAAGTGACATGCTTGATAACATGTCTAGTATTATATTGACCCAAATTCATAGAATTTTATTTAATTTCTTGTTATTTTGGCATAGGGTCAGTTTCATCTTTTTTTATTTGATTAAAAATATCACTATTAGATGTGAAAATGAGCAAAAAGACAGAAAGTCAAAATTTTCGGCCACGTATGGGCTCCCTCTTCCGTGCCATAAAGAAAAAGAGTAATTCAAAATTTCTGAATAACATTAGAATATATGAAATAATCAAATTAGGAATTATCACGGAATTCAAAAACTTATCTTATAGCTTGAAATTCAAAATGAAGTAGTGCAGTATGCAGCATCATGAATTGAACAAATATCTAGAGTTCACTGTGAATAAAAAACCGGATTAATAAGAAAAACATAACAAATTTTGCACACAAACCGAAGGGGAATTTCTTAGAAAATTTTATTATTATGTAAAATTGGTTATTATTGGCAAAACGCGAACATATTTTACATTTTTTGAAAACTTTGCGGTTAAGACTTTGTTACCGGAGTCTCTCACAGAATGATCTAAACTGTTTTAAAAACCGACTCGAGACTTCTGGCTTTGCTGACCGAAAATTTTTTTATATAAGCAATCCTGAGACGTTCTTTTCCTCCTTGAAGAAGACTATTGTCCTATACCTACTAAAGAATTTCGAGACGTTTATGTTCTTTTTCACGAGTGGACGCAGGCGTGTATTTTTCAAAAAAATGATTTTATATATCATCTTCACGGACAATCCATTTAACACTGAATTTGCAAGCTTACTATAATATCCATGTTTTTTAAAATTTTACTCAATATTATTTGAGTATGCACCGAATAAAAAAATTGAATGTTGTTTATTTCGCATTTAGATTTATTCTGATGTTTTAAAAAATTGTAATAAATTTATCTTCAAAAATTAATAAAAAAAAATTGCAATTTACATATTCGTGATATTAAGTATCACATCTGAAAGTATTATTAAATTTAACTAGTTCTGAGAATAGTCAGTATTGTGATATATTCTAGCTTTATAATTAATTTGCCATTTTTAAATTTTAAAGTTACATGCTTGATAACATGTCTAGTATTATATTGACCCAAATTCATAGAATTTATTTATTTTCTTGTTATTTTGGCATAGGGTCAGTTTCATCTTTTTTTATTTGATTAAAAATATCACTATTAGATGTGAAAATGAGCAAAAAGACAGAAAGGCAAACGTTTCGGCCACATATGGGGGCCCTCTTCAGTGCCATAAATTCAAAGATTAATTCAAAATTTCTGAAGAACATTAGAATATAGGAAATAATCAAATTAGGAATTATCACGGAATTCAAAAACTTATCTTATAGCTTGAAATTCAAAATGAAGTAGTGCAGTATGCAGCATCATGAATTGAAAAAATATCTAGAGTTCACTGTGAATAAAAAACCGGATTAATAAAAAAAACATAACAAATTTTGCACACAAACCGAAGGGGAATTTCTTAGAAAATTTTATTATTATGTAAAATTGGTTATTATTGGCAAAACGCGAACATATTTTACATTTTTGAAAACTTTGCGGTTAAGACTTTGTTACCGGAGTCTCTCACAGAATGATCTAAACTGTTTTAAAAACCGACTCGAGACTTCTGGCTTTGCTGACCGAAAATTTTTTTATATAAGCAATCCTGAGACGTTCTTTTCCTCCTTGAAGAAGACTATTGTCCTATACCTACTAAAGAATTTCGAGACGTTTATGTTCTTTTTCACGAGTGGACGCAGGCGTGTATTTTTCAAAAAAATGATTTTATATATCATCTTCACGGACAATCCATTTAACACTGAATTTGCAAGCTTACTATAATATCCATGTTTTTTAAAATTTTACTCAATATTATTTGAGTATGCACCGAATAAAAAAATTGAATGTTGTTTATTTCGCATTTAGATTTGTTCTGATGTTTTAAAAAATTGTAATAAATTTATCTTCAAAAATTGATAAAAAAAAAATGCAATTTACATATTCGTGATATTAAGTATCACATCTGAAAGTATTATTAAATTTAACTAGTTCTGAGAATAGTCAATATTGTGATATATTCTAGCTTTATAATAAATTTGCCATTTTTAAATTTTAAAGTTACATGCTTGATAACATGTCTAGTATAACATTGACCCAAATTCATAGAATTTTATTTAATTTCTTGTTATTTTGGCATAGGGTCAGTTTCATCTTTTTTTATTTGATTAAAAATATCACTATTAGATGTGAAAATGAGCAAAAAGACAGAAAGGCAAACGTTTCGGCCACATATGGGGGCCTCTTCAGTGCCATAAATTCAAAGATTAATTCAAAATTTCTGAAGAACATTAGAATATAGGAAATAATCAAATTAGGAATTATCACGGAATTCAAAAACTTATCTTATAGCTTGAAATTCAAAATGAAGTAGTGCAGTATGCAGCATCATGAATTGAAAAAATATCTAGAGTTCACTGTGAATAAAAAACCGGATTAATCAAAAACATAACAAATTTTGCACACAAACCGAAGGGGAATTTCTTAGAAAATTTTATTATTATGTAAAATTGGTTATTATTGGCAAAACGCGAACATATTTTACATTTTTGAAAACTTTGCGGTTAAGACTTTGTTACCGGAGTCTCTCACAGAATGATCTAAACTGTTTTAAAAACCGACTCGAGACTTCTGGCTTTGCTGACCGAAAATTTTTTTATATAAGCAATCCTGAGACGTTCTTTTCCTCCTTGAAGAAGACTATTGTCCTATACCTACTAAAGAATTTCGAGACGTTTATGTTCTTTTTCACGAGTGGACGCAGGCGTGTATTTTTCAAAAAAATGATTTTATATATCATCTTCACGGACAATCCATTTAACACTGAATTTGCAAGCTTACTATAATATCCATGTTTTTTAAAATTTTACTCAATATTATTTGAGTATGCACCGAATAAAGAAATTGAATGTTGTTTATTTCGCATTTAGATTTGTTCTGATGTTTTAAAAAATTGTAATAAATTTATCTTCAAAAATTGATAAAAAAAAATGCAATTTACATATTCGTGATATTAAGTATCACATCTGAAAGTATTATTAAATTTAACTAGTTCTGAGAATAGTCAGTATTGTGATATATTCTAGCTTTATAATTAATTTGCCATTTTTAAATTTTAAAGTTACATGCTTGATAACATGTCTAGTATAACATTGACCCAAATTCATAGAATTTTATTTAATTTCTTGTTATTTTGGCATAGGGTCAGTTTCATCTTTTTTTATTTGATTAAAAATATCACTATTAGATGTGAAAATGAGCAAAAAGACAGAAAGGCAAACGTTTCGGCCACATATGGGGGCCCTCTTCAGTGCCATAAATTCAAAGATTAATTCAAAGTTTCTGAAGAAAATTAGAATATAGGAAATAATCAAATTAGGAATTATCACGGAATTCAAAAACTTATCTTATAGCTTGAAATTCAAAATGAAGTAGTGCAGTATGCAGCATCATGAATTGAAAAAATATCTAGAGTTCACTGTGAATAAAAAACCGGATTAATAAAAAAAACATAACAAATTTTGCACACAAACCGAAGGGGAATTTCTTAGAAAATTTTATTATTATGTAAAATTGGTTATTATTGGCAAAACGCGAACATATTTTACATTTTTGAAAACTTTGCGGTTAAGACTTTGTTACCGGAGTCTCTCACAGAATGATCTAAACTGTTTTAAAAACCGACTCGAGACTTGTCGCTTTGCTGACCGAAAATTTTTTTATATAAGCAATCCTGAGACGTTCTTTTCCTCCTTGAAGAAGACTATTGTCCCATACCTACTAAAGAATTTCGAGACGTTTATGTTCATTTTGACGAGTGGACGCAGACGTGTATTTTTCAAATAAATGATTTTATATATCATCTTCACGGATAATCCATTTAACACTGAATTTGCAAGCTTGCTATAATATCCATGTTTTTTAAAATTTTACTCAATATTATTTGAGTATGCACCGAATAAAAAATTGAATGTTGTTTATTTCGCATTTAGATTTATTCTGATGTTTTAAAAAATTGTAATAAATTGATCTTCAAAAATTAATAAAAAAATGCAATTTACATATTCGTGATATTACGTATCACATCTGAAAGTATTATTAAATTTAACTAGTTCTGAGAATAGTCAGTATTGTGATATATTCTAGCTTTATAATTAATTTGCCATTTTTAAATTTTAAAGTGACATGCTTGATAACATGTCTAGTATTATATTGACCCAAATTCATAGAATTTTATTTAATTTCTTGTTATTTTAGCATAGGGTCAGTTTCATCTTTTTTTATTTGATTAAAAATATCACTATTAGATGTGAAAATGAGCAAAAAGACAGAAAGGCAAACGTTTCGGCCACATATGGGGGCCCTCTTCAGTGCCATAAATTCAAAGATTAATTCAAAATTTCTGAAGAACATTAGAATATAGGAAATAATCAAATTAGGAATTATCACGGAATTCAAAAACTTATCTTATAGCTTGAAATTCAAAATGAAGTAGTGCAGTATGCAGCATCATGAATTGAAAAAATATCTAGAGTTCACTGTGAATAAAAAACCGGATTAATAAAAAAAACATAACAAATTTTGCACACAAACCGAAGGGGAATTTCTTAGAAAATTTTATTATTATGTAAAATTGGTTATTATTGGCAAAACGCGAACATATTTTACATTTTTGAAAACTTTGCGGTTAAGACTTTGTTACCGGAGTCTCTCACAGAATGATCTAAACTGTTTTAAAAACCGACTCGAGACTTGTCGCTTTGCTGACCGAAAATTTTTTTATATAAGCAATCCTGAGACGTTCTTTTCCTCCTTGAAGAAGACTATTGTCCTATACCTACTAAAGAATTTCGAGACGTTTATGTTCTTTTTCACGAGTGGACGCAGGCGTGTATTTTTCAAAAAAATGATTTTATATATCATCTTCACGGACAATCCATTTAACACTGAATTTGCAAGCTTACTATAATATCCATGTTTTTTAAAATTTTACTCAATATTATTTGAGTATGCACCGAATAAAAAAATTGAATGTTGTTTATTTCGCATTTAGATTTATTCTGATGTTTTAAAAAATTGTAATAAATTTATCTTCAAAAATTGATAAAAAAAAATGCAATTTACATATTCGTGATATTAAGTATCACATCTGAAAGTATTATTAAATTTAACTAGTTCTGAGAATAGTCAGTATTGTGATATATTCTAGCTTTATAATTAATTTGCCATTTTTAAATTTTAAAGTGACATGCTTGATAACATGTCTAGTATTATATTGACCCAAAATCATAGAATTTTATTTAATTTCTTGTTATTTTGGCATAGGGTCAGTTTCATCTTTTTTTATTTGATTAAAAATATCACTATTAGATGTGAAAATGAGCAAAAAGACAGAAAGGCAAACGTTTCGGCCACATATGGGGGCCCTCTTCAGTGCCATAAATTCAAAGATTAATTCAAAATTTCTGAAGAACATTAGAATATAGGAAATAATCAAATTAGGAATTATCACGGAATTCAAAAACTTATCTTATAGCTTGAAATTCAAAATGAAGTAGTGCAGTATGCAGCATCATGAATTGAAAAAATATCTAGAGTTCACTGTGAATAAAAAACCGGATTAATAAAAAAAACATAACAAATTTTGCACACAAACCGAAGGGGAATTTCTTAGAAAATTTTATTATTATGTAAAATTGGTTATTATTGGCAAAACGCGAACATATTTTACATTTTTGAAAACTTTGCGGTTAAGACTTTGTTACCGGAGTCTCTCACAGAATGATCTAAACTGTTTTAAAAACCGACTCGAGACTTCTGGCTTTGCTGACCGAAAATTTTTTTATATAAGCAATCCTGAGACGTTCTTTTCCTCCTTGAAGAAGACTATTGTCCTATACCTACTAAAGAATTTCGAGACGTTTATGTTCTTTTTCACGAGTGGACGCAGGCGTGTATTTTTCAAAAAAATGATTTTATATATCATCTTCACGGACAATCCATTTAACACTGAATTTGCAAGCTTACTATAATATCCATGTTTTTTAAAATTTTACTCAATATTATTTGAGTATGCACCGAATAAAAAAATTGAATGTTGTTTATTTCGCATTTAGATTTATTCTGATGTTTTAAAAAATTGTAATAAATTTATCTTCAAAAATTAATAAAAAAAAATGCAATTTACATATTCGTGATATTAAGTATCACATCTGAAAGTATTATTAAATTTAACTAGTTCTGAGAATAGTCAGTATTGTGATATATTCTAGCTTTATAATTAATTTGCCATTTTTAAATTTTAAAGTGACATGCTTGATAACATGTCTAGTATTATATTGACCCAAAATCATAGAATTTTATTTAATTTCTTGTTATTTTGGCATAGGGTCAGTTTCATCTTTTTTTATTTGATTAAAAATATCACTATTAGATGTGAAAATGAGCAAAAAGACAGAAAGGCAAACGTTTCGGCCACATATGGGGGCCCTCTTCAGTGCCATAAATTCAAAGATTAATTCAAAATTTCTGAAGAACATTAGAATATAGGAAATAATCAAATTAGGAATTATCACGGAATTCAAAAACTTATCTTATAGCTTGAAATTCAAAATGAAGTAGTGCAGTATGCAGCATCATGAATTGAAAAAATATCTAGAGTTCACTGTGAATAAAAAACCGGATTAATAAAAAAAACATAACAAATTTTGCACACAAACCGAAGGGGAATTTCTTAGAAAATTTTATTATTATGTAAAATTGGTTATTATTGGCAAAACGCGAACATATTTTACATTTGTGAAAACTTTGCGGTTAAGACTTTGTTACCGGAGTCTCTCACAGAATGATCTAAACTGTTTTAAAAACCGACTCGAGACTTCTGGCTTTGCTGACCGAAAATTTTTTTATATAAGCAATCCTGAGACGTTCTTTTCCTCCTTGAAGAAGACTATTGTCCTATACCTACTAAAGAATTTCGAGACGTTTATGTTCTTTTTCACGAGTGGACGCAGGCGTGTATTTTTCAAAAAAATGATTTTATATATCATCTTCACGGACAATCCATTTAACACTGAATTTGCAAGCTTACTATAATATCCATGTTTTTTAAAATTTTACTCAATATTATTTGAGTATGCACCGAATAAAAAAATTGAATGTTGTTTATTTCGCATTTGGATATATTCTGAATTTTTAAAAAATTGTAATAAACTTATCTTTAAAAATTGATAAAAAAAAATGCAATTTACATATTCGTGATATTAAGTATCACATCTGAAAGTATTATTAAATTTAACTAGTTCTGAGAATAGTCAGTATTGTGATATATTCTAGCTTTATAATTAATTTGCCATTTTTAAATTTTAAAGTGACATGCTTGATAACATGTCTAGTATTATATTGACCCAAATTCATAGAATTTTATTTAATTTCTTGTTATTTTGGCATAGGGTCAGTTTCATCTTTTTTTATTTGATTAAAAATATCACTATTAGATGTGAAAATGAGCAAAAAGACAGAAAGGCAAACGTTTCGGCCACATATGGGGGCCCTCTTCAGTGCCATAAATTCAAAGATTAATTCAAAATTTCTGAAGAACATTAGAATATAGGAAATAATCAAATTAGGAATTATCACGGAATTCAAAAACTTATCTTATAGCTTGAAATTCAAAATGAAGTAGTGCAGTATGCAGCATCATGAATTGAAAAAATATCTAGAGTTCACTGTGAATAAAAAACCGGATTAATAAGAAAAACATAACAAATTTTGCACACAAACCGAAGGGGAATTTCTTAGAAAATTTTATTATTATGTAAAATTGGTTATTATTGGCAAAACGCGAACATATTTTACATTTTTGAAAACTTTGCGGTTAAGACTTTGTTACCGGAGTCTCTCACAGAATGATCTAAACTGTTTTAAAAACCGACTCGAGACTTCTGGCTTTGCTGACCGAAAATTTTTTTATATAAGCAATCCTGAGACGTTCTTTTCCTCCTTGAAGAAGACTATTGTCCTATACCTACTAAAGAATTTCGAGACGTTTATGTTCTTTTTCACGAGTGGACGCAGGCGTGTATTTTTCAAAAAAATGATTTTATATATCATCTTCACGGACAATCCATTTAACACTGAATTTGCAAGCTTACTATAATATCCATGTTTTTTAAAATTTTACTCAATATTATTTGAGTATGCACCGAATAAAAAAATTGAATGTTGTTTATTTCGCATTTAGATTTATTCTGATGTTTTAAAAAATTGTAATAAATTTATCTTCAAAAATTAATAAAAAAAAATTGCAATTTACATATTCGTGATATTAAGTATCACATCTGAAAGTATTATTAAATTTAACTAGTTCTGAGAATAGTCAGTATTGTGATATATTCTAGCTTTATAATTAATTTGCCATTTTTAAATTTTAAAGTTACATGCTTGATAACATGTCTAGTATTATATTGACCCAAATTCATAGAATTTATTTATTTTTTTGTTATTTTGGCATAGGGTCAGTTTCATCTTTTTTTATTTGATTAAAAATATCACTAGTAGATGTGAAAATGAGCAAAAAGACAGAAAGGCAAACGTTTCGGCCACATATGGGGGCCCTCTTCAGTGCCATAAATTCAAAGATTAATTCAAAATTTCTGAAGAACATTAGAATATAGGAAATAATCAAATTAGGAATTATCACGGAATTCAAAAACTTATCTTATAGCTTGAAATTCAAAATGAAGTAGTGCAGTATGCAGCATCATGAATTGAAAAAATATCTAGAGTTCACTGTGAATAAAAAACCGGATTAATAAAAAAAACATAACAAATTTTGCACACAAACCGAAGGGGAATTTCTTAGAAAATTTTATTATTATGTAAAATTGGTTATTATTGGCAAAACGCGAACATATTTTACATTTTTGAAAACTTTGCGGTTAAGACTTTGTTACCGGAGTCTCTCACAGAATGATCTAAACTGTTTTAAAAACCGACTCGAGACTTCTGGCTTTGCTGACCGAAAATTTTTTTATATAAGCAATCCTGAGACGTTCTTTTCCTCCTTGAAGAAGACTATTGTCCTATACCTACTAAAGAATTTCGAGACGTTTATGTTCTTTTTCACGAGTGGACGCAGGCGTGTATTTTTCATAGAAAATGATTTTATATATCATCTTCACGGACAATCCATTTAACACTGAATTTGCAAGCTTACTATAATATCCATGTTTTTTAAAATTTTACTCAATATTATTTGAGTATGCACCGAATAAAAAAATTGAATGTTGTTTATTTCGCATTTAGATTTATTCTGATGTTTTAAAAAATTGTAATAAATTTATCTTCAAAAATTAATAAAAAAAAATTGCAATTTACATATTCGTGATATTAAGTATCACATCTGAAAGTATTATTAAATTTAACTAGTTCTGAGAATAGTCAGTATTGTGATATATTCTAGCTTTATAATTAATTTGCCATTTTTAAATTTTAAAGTGACATGCTTGATAACATGTCTAGTATTATATTGACGCAAATTCATAGTTTTTTATTTAATTTCTTGTTATTTTGGCATAGGGTCAGTTTCATCTTTTTTTATTTGATTAAAAATATCACTATTAGATGTGAAAATGAGCAAAAAGACAGAAAGGCAAACGTTTCGGCCACATATGGGGGCCCTCTTCAGTGCCATAAATTCAAAGATTAATTCAAAATTTCTGAAGAACATTAGAATATAGGAAATAATCAAATTAGGAATTATCACGGAATTCAAAAACTTATCTTATAGCTTGAAATTCAAAATGAAGTAGTGCAGTATGCAGCATCATGAATTGAAAAAATATCTAGAGTTCACTGTGAATAAAAAACCGGATTAATCAAAAACATAACAAATTTTGCACACAAACCGAAGGGGAATTTCTTAGAAAATTTTATTATTATGTAAAATTGGTTATTATTGGCAAAACGCGAACATATTTTACATTTTTGAAAACTTTGCGGTTAAGACTTTGTTACCGGAGTCTCTCACAGAATGATCTAAACTGTTTTAAAAACCGACTCGAGACTTCTGGCTTTGCTGACCGAAAATTTTTTTATATAAGCAATCCTGAGACGTTCTTTTCCTCCTTGAATAATAATATTGTCCTATACCTACTAAAGAATTTCGAGACGTTTATGTTCATTTTCACGAGTGGACGCAGGCGTGTATTTTTCGAGAAAATGATTTTATATATCATCTTCACGGACAATCCATTTAACACTGTATTTGCAAGCTTACTATAATATCAATATTTTTCAAAATGTTACTCAATATTATTTGAGTATGCACCGAATAAAAAAATTGAATGTTGTTTATTTCGCATTTAGATTTATTCTGATGTTTTAAAAAATTGTAATAAATTTATCTTCAAAAATTAATAAAAAAAAATGCAATTTACATATTCGTGATATTAAGTATCACATCTGAAAGTATTATTAAATTTAACTAGTTCTGAGAATAGTCAGTATTGTGATATATTCTAGCTTTATAATTAATTTGCCATTTTTAAATTTTAAAGTGACATGCTTGATAACATGTCTAGTATTATATTGACCCAAAATCATAGAATTTTATTTAATTTCTTGTTATTTTGGCATAGGGTCAGTTTCATCTTTTTTTATTTGATTAAAAATATCACTATTAGATGTGAAAATGAGCAAAAAGACAGAAAGGCAAACGTTTCGGCCACATATGGGGGCCCTCTTCAGTGCCATAAATTCAAAGATTAATTCAAAATTTCTGAAGAACATTAGAATATAGGAAATAATCAAATTAGGAATTATCACGGAATTCAAAAACTTATCTTATAGCTTGAAATTCAAAATGAAGTAGTGCAGTATGCAGCATCATGAATTGAAAAAATATCTAGAGTTCACTGTGAATAAAAAACCGGATTAATAACAAAAACATAACAAATTTTGCACACAAACCGAAGGGGAATTTCTTAGAAAATTTTATTATTATGTAAAATTGGTTATTATTGGCAAAACGCGAACATATTTTACATTTTTGAAAACTTTGCGGTTAAGACTTTGTTACCGGAGTCTCTCACAGAATGATCTAAACTGTTTTAAAAACCGACTCGAGACTTCTGGCTTTGCTGACCGAAAATTTTTTTATATAAGCAATCCTGAGACGTTCTTTTCCTCCTTGAAGAAGACTATTGTCCTATACCTACTAAAGAATTTCGAGACGTTTATGTTCTTTTTCACGAGTGGACGCAGGCGTGTATTTTTCAAAAAAATGATTTTATATATCATCTTCACGGACAATCCATTTAACACTGAATTTGCAAGCTTACTATAATATCCATGTTTTTTAAAATTTTACTCAATATTATTTGATTATGCACCGAATAAAAAAATTGAATGTTGTTTATTTCGCATTTAGATTTATTCTGATGTTTTAAAAAATTGTAATAAATTTATCTTCAAAAATTAATAAAAAAAAAATGCAATTTACATATTCGTGATATTAAGTATCACATCTGAAAGTATTATTAAATTTAACTAGTTCTGAGAATAGTCAGTATTGTGATATATTCTAGCTTTATAATTAATTTGCCATTTTTAAATTTTAAAGTGACATGCTTGATAACATGTCTAGTATTATATTGACCCAAATTCATAGAATTTATTTATTTTTTTGTTATTTTGGCATAGGGTCAGTTTCATCTTTTTTTATTTGATTAAAAATATCACTAATAGATGTGAAAATGAGCAAAAAGACAGAAAGGCAAACGTTTCGGCCACATATGGGGGCCCTCTTCAGTGCCATAAATTCAAAGATTAATTCAAAATTTCTGAAGAACATTAGAATATAGGAAATAATCAAATTAGGAATTATCACGGAATTCAAAAACTTATCTTATAGCTTGAAATTCAAAATGAAGTAGTGCAGTATGCAGCATCATGAATTGAAAAAATATCTAGAGTTCACTGTGAATAAAAAACCGGATTAATAAAAAAAACATAACAAATTTTGCACACAAACCGAAGGGGAATTTCTTAGAAAATTTTATTATTATGTAAAATTGGTTATTATTGGCAAAACGCGAACATATTTTACATTTTTGAAAACTTTGCGGTTAAGACTTTGTTACCGGAGTCTCTCACAGAATGATCTAAACTGTTTTAAAAACCGACTCGAGACTTGTGGCTTTGCTGACCGAAAATTTTTTTATATAAGCAATCCTGAGACGTTCTTTTCCTCCTTGAAGAAGACTATTGTCCTATACCTACTAAAGAATTTCGAGACGTTTATGTTCTTTTTCACGAGTGGACGCAGGCGTGTATTTTTCATAGAAATGATTTTATATATCATCTTCACGGACAATCCATTTAACACTGAATTTGCAAGCTTACTATAATATCCATGTTTTTTAAAATTTTACTCAATATTATTTGAGTATGCACCGAATAAAAAAATTGAATGTTGTTTATTTCGCATTTAGATTTATTCTGATGTTTTAAAAAATTGTAATAAATTTATCTTCAAAAATTAATAAAAAAAAATTGCAATTTACATATTCGTGATATTAAGTATCACATCTGAAAGTATTATTAAATTTAACTAGTTCTGAGAATAGTCAGTATTGTGATATATTCTAGCTTTATAATTAATTTGCCATTTTTAAATTTTAAAGTGACATGCTTGATAACATGTCTAGTATTATATTGACACCAATTCATACATTTTATTTAATTTCTTGTTATTTTGGCATAGGGTCAGTTTCATCTTTTTTTATTTGATTAAAAATATCACTATTAGATGTGAAAATGAGCAAAAAGACAGAAAGGCAAACGTTTCGGCCACATATGGGGGCCCTCTTCAGTGCCATAAATTCAAAGATTAATTCAAAATTTCTGAAGAACATTAGAATATAGGAAATAATCAAATTAGGAATTATCACGGAATTCAAAAACTTATCTTATAGCTTGAAATTCAAAATGAAGTAGTGCAGTATGCAGCATCATGAATTGAAAAAATATCTAGAGTTCACTGTGAATAAAAAACCGGATTAATAAAAAAAACATAACAAATTTTGCACACAAACCGAAGGGGAATTTCTTAGAAAATTTTATTATTATGTAAAATTGGTTATTATTGGCAAAACGCGAACATATTTTACATTTTTGAAAACTTTGCGGTTAAGACTTTGTTACCGGAGTCTCTCACAGAATGATCTAAACTGTTTTAAAAACCGACTCGAGACTTCTGGCTTTGCTGACCGAAAATTTTTTATATAAGAAATCCTGATATGTTCTTTTACTCCTTGAAGAAGAATATTGTCCTATACCTACTAAAGAATTTCGAGACGTTTATGTTCATTTTAAAGAGTGTAACCAGGCGTGTATTTTTCGAGAAAATTATTTTATATATCATCTTCACGGACACTCCATTTAACACTGAATTTGCAAGCTTACTATAATATCAATATTTTTTAAAATTTTACTCAATATTATTTGAGTATGCACCGAATAAAAAAATTGAATGTTGTTTATTTCGCATTTAGATTTATTCTGATGTTTTAAAAAATTGTAATAAATTTATCTTCAAAAATTAATAAAAAAAAATTGCAATTTACATATTCGTGATATTAAGTATCACATCTGAAAGTATTATTAAATTTAACTAGTTCTGAGAATAGTCAGTATTGTGATATATTCTAGCTTTATAATTAATTTGCCATTTTTAAATTTTAAAGTGACATGCTTGATAACATGTCTAGTATTATATTGACCCAAAATCATAGAATTTTATTTAATTTCTTGTTATTTTGGCATAGGGTCAGTTTCATCTTTTTTTATTTGATTAAAAATATCACTATTAGATGTGAAAATGAGCAAAAAGACAGAAAGGCAAACGTTTCGGCCACATATGGGGGCCCTCTTCAGTGCCATAAATTCAAAGATTAATTCAAAATTTCTGAAGAACATTAGAATATAGGAAATAATCAAATTAGGAATTATCACGGAATTCAAAAACTTATCTTATAGCTTGAAATTCAAAATGAAGTAGTGCAGTATGCAGCATCATGAATTGAAAAAATATCTAGAGTTCACTGTGAATAAAAAACCGGATTAATAAAAAAAAACATAACAAATTTTGCACACAAACCGAAGGGGAATTTCTTAGAAAATTTTATTATTATGTAAAATTGGTTATTATTGGCAAAACGCGAACATATTTTACATTTTTGAAAACTTTGCGGTTAAGACTTTGTTACCGGAGTCTCTCACAGAATGATCTAAACTGTTTTAAAAACCGACTCGAGACTTCTGGCTTTGCTGACCGAAAATTTTTTTATATAAGCAATCCTGAGACGTTCTTTTCCTCCTTGAAGAAGACTATTGTCCTATACCTACTAAAGAATTTCGAGACGTTTATGTTCTTTTTCACGAGTGGACGCAGGCGTGTATTTTTCAAAAAAATGATTTTATATATCATCTTCACGGACAATCCATTTAACACTGAATTTGCAAGCTTACTATAATATCCATGTTTTTTAAAATTTTACTCAATATTATTTGAGTATGCACCGAATAAAGAAATTGAATGTTGTTTATTTCGCATTTAGATTTATTCTGATGTTTTAAAAAATTGTAATAAATTTATCTTCAAAAATTAATAAAAAAAAATTGCAATTTACATATTCGTGATATTAAGTATCACATCTGAAAGTATTATTAAATTTAACTAGTTCTGAGAATAGTCACTATTGTGATATATTCTAGCTTTATAATAAATTTGCCATTTTTAAATTTTAAAGTTACATGCTTGATAACATGTCTAGTATAACATTGACCCAAATTCATAGAATTTTATTTAATTTCTTGTTATTTTGGCATAGGGTCAGTTTCATCTTTTTTTATTTGATTAAAAATATCACTATTAGATGTGAAAATGAGCAAAAAGACAGAAAGGCAAACGTTTCGGCCACATATGGGGGCCCTCTTCAGTGCCATAAATTCAAAGATTAATTCAAAGTTTCTGAAGAAAATTAGAATATAGGAAATAATCAAATTAGGAATTATCACGGAATTCAAAAACTTATCTTATAGCTTGAAATTCAAAATGAAGTAGTGCAGTATGCAGCATCATGAATTGAAAAAATATCTAGAGTTCACTATGAATAAAAAACCGGATTAATAAAAAAAAACATAACAAATTTTGCACACAAACCGAAGGGGAATTTCTTAGAAAATTTTATTATTATGTAAAATTGGTTATTATTGGCAAAACGCGAACATATTTTACATTTTTGAAAACTTTGCGGTTAAGACTTTGTTACCGGAGTCTCTCACAGAATGATCTAAACTGTTTTAAAAACCGACTCGAGACTTCTGGCTTTGCTGACCGAAAATTTTTTTATATAAGCAATCCTGAGAGGTTCTTTTCCTCCTTGAAGAAGACTATTGTCCTATACCTACTAAAGAATTTCGAGACGTTTATGTTCATTTTCACGAGTGGACGCAGGCGTGTATTTTTCAAAAAAATGATTTTATATATCATCTTCACGGACAATCCATTTAACACTGAATTTGCAAGCTTACTATAATATCCATGTTTTTTAAAATTTTACTCAATATTATTTGAGTATGCACCGAATAAAAAATTGAATGTTGTTTATTTCGCATTTAGATTTATTCTGATGTTTTAAAAAATTGTAATAAATTTATCTTCAAAAATTGATAAAAAAATGCAATTTACATATTCGTGATATTAAGTATCACATCTGAAAGTATTATTAAATTTAACTAGTTCTGAGAATAGTCAGTATTGTGATATATTCTAGCTTTATAATTAATTTGCCATTTTTAAATTTTAAAGTTACATGCTTGATAACATGTCTAGTATTATATTGACCCAAATTCATAGAGATTTATTTATTTTTTTGTTATTTTAGCATAGGGTCAGTTTCATCTTTTTTTATTTGATTAAAAATATCACTATTAGATGTGAAAATGAGCAAAAAGACAGAAAGGCAAACGTTTCGGCCACATATGGGGGCCCTCTTCAGTGCCATAAATTCAAAGATTAATTCAAAATTTCTGAAGAACATTAGAATATAGGAAATAATCAAATTAGGAATTATCACGGAATTCAAAAACTTATCTTATAGCTTGAAATTCAAAATGAAGTAGTGCAGTATGCAGCATCATGAATTGAAAAAATATCTAGAGTTCACTGTGAATAAAAAACCGGATTAATAAAAAAAACATAACAAATTTTGCACACAAACCGAAGGGGAATTTCTTAGAAAATTTTATTATTATGTAAAATTGGTTATTATTGGCAAAACGCGAACATATTTTACATTTTTGAAAACTTTGCGGTTAAGACTTTGTTACCGGAGTCTCTCACAGAATGATCTAAACTGTTTTAAAAACCGACTCGAGACATGTGGCTTTGCTGACCGAAAATTTTTTTATATAAGCAATCCTGAGAGTTTCTTTTCCTCCTTGAAGAAGACTATTGTCCCATACCTACTAAAGAATTTCGAGACGTTTATGTTCATTTTCACGAGTGGACGCAGGCGTGTATTTTTCAAAAAAATGATTTTATATATCATCTTCACGGACAATCCATTTAACACTGAATTTGCAAGCTTACTATAATATCCATGTTTTTTAAAATTTTACTCAATATTATTTGAGTATGCACCGAATAAAAAAATTGAATGTTGTTTATTTCGCATTTAGATTTATTCTGATGTTTTAAAAAATTGTAATAAATTTATCTTCAAAAATTAATAAAAAAAAATTGCAATTTACATATTCGTGATATTAAGTATCACATCTGAAAGTATTATTAAATTTAACTAGTTCTGAGAATAGTCACTATTGTGATATATTCTAGCTTTATAATTAATTAATCATTTTTAAATTTTAAAGTGACATCCTTGATAACATGTCTAGTATTATATTGACGCAAATTCATAGTTTTTTATTTAATTTCTTGTTATTTTAGCATAGGGTCAGTTTCATCTTTTTTTATTTGATTAAAAATATCACTATTAGATGTGAAAATGAGCAAAAAGACAGAAAGGCAAACGTTTCGGCCACATATGGGGGCCCTCTTCAGTGCCATAAATTCAAAGATTAATTCAAAATTTCTGAAGAACATTAGAATATAGGAAATAATCAAATTAGGAATTATCACGGAATTCAAAAACTTATCTTATAGCTTGAAATTCAAAATGAAGTAGTGCAGTATGCAGCATCATGAATTGAAAAAATATCTAGAGTTCACTGTGAATAAAAAACCGGATTAATAAAAAAAACATAACAAATTTTGCACACAAACCGAAGGGGAATTTCTTAGAAAATTTTATTATTATGTAAAATTGGTTATTATTGGCAAAACGCGAACATATTTTACATTTTTGAAAACTTTGCGGTTAAGACTTTGTTACCGGAGTCTCTCACAGAATGATCTAAACTGTTTTAAAAACCGACTCGAGACTTCTGGCTTTGCTGACCGAAAATTTTTTTATATAAGCAATCCTGAGACGTTCTTTTCCTCCTTGAAGAAGACTATTGTCCTATACCTACTAAAGAATTTCGAGACGTTTATGTTCTTTTTCACGAGTGGACGCAGGCGTGTATTTTTCAAAAAAATGATTTTATATATCATCTTCACGGACAATCCATTTAACACTGAATTTGCAAGCTTACTATAATATCCATGTTTTTTAAAATTTTACTCAATATTATTTGAGTATGCACCGAATAAAAAAATTGAATGTTGTTTATTTCGCATTTAGATTTGTTCTGATGTTTTAAAAAATTGTAATAAATTTATCTTCAAAAATTGATAAAAAAAAATGCAATTTACATATTCGTGATATTAAGTATCACATCTGAAAGTATTATTAAATTTATCTAGTTCTGAGAATAGTCAGTATTGTGATATATTCTAGCTTTATAGTTACTTTGCCATTTTTAAATTTTAAAGTGACATGCTTGATAACATGTCTATTATTATATTGACCCAAAATCATAGAATTTTATTTAATTTCTTGTTATTTTAGCATAGGGTCAGTTTCATCTTTTTTTATTTGATTAAAAATATCACTATTAGATGTGAAAATGAGCAAAAAGACAGAAAGGCAAACGTTTCGGCCACATATGGGGGCCCTCTTCAGTGCCATAAATTCAAAGATTAATTCAAAATTTCTGAAGAACATTAGAATATAGGAAATAATCAAATTAGGAATTATCACGGAATTCAAAAACTTATCTTATAGCTTGAAATTCAAAATGAAGTAGTGCAGTATGCAGCATCATGAATTGAAAAAATATCTAGAGTTCACTGTGAATAAAAAACCGGATTAATAAAAAAAACATAACAAATTTTGCACACAAACCGAAGGGGAATTTCTTAGAAAATTTTATTATTATGTAAAATTGGTTATTATTGGCAAAACGCGAACATATTTTACATTTTTGAAAACTTTGCCGTTAAGACTTTGTTACCGGAGTCTCTCACAGAATGATCTAAACTGTTTTAAAAACCGACTCGAGACTTCTGGCTTTGCTGACCGAAAATTTTTTTATATAAGCAATCCTGAGAGTTTCTTTTCCTCCTTGAAGAAGACTATTGTCCCATACCTACTAAAGAATTTCGAGACGTTTATGTTCTTTTTCACGAGTGGACGCAGGCGTGTATTTTTCAAAAAAATGATTTTATATATCATCTTCACGGACAATCCATTTAACACTGAATTTGCAAGCTTACTATAATATCCATGTTTTTTAAAATTTTACTCAATATTATTTGAGTATGCACCGAATAAAGAAATTGAATGTTGTTTATTTCGCATTTAGATTTATTCTGATGTTTTAAAAAATTGTAATAAATTTATCTTCAAAAATTGATAAAAAAAAAATGCAATTTACATATTCGTGATATTAAGTATCACATCTGAAAGTATTATTAAATTTAACTAGTTCTGAGAATAGTCAATATTGTGATATATTCTAGCTTTATAATAAATTTGCCATTTTTAAATTTTAAAGTTACATGCTTGATAACATGTCTAGTATAACATTGACCCAAATTCATAGAATTTTATTTAATTTCTTGTTATTTTGGCATAGGGTCAGTTTCATCTTTTTTTATTTGATTACAACTGTCACTATTAGATGTGAAAATGAGCAAAAAGAAAGAAAGGCAAACGTCTCGGCCACATATGGGGGCCCTTTTCAGTGCCATAAATTCAAAGATTAATTCAAAATTTCTGAAGAACATTAGAATATAGGAAATAATCAAATTAGGAATTATCACGGAATTCAAAAACTTATCTTATAGCTTGAAATTCAAAATGAAGTAGTGCAGTATGCAGCATCATGAATTGAAAAAATATCTAGAGTTCACTGTGAATAAAAAACCGGATTAATAAAAAAAACATAACAAATTTTGCACACAAACCGAAGGGGAATTTCTTAGAAAATTTTATTATTATGTAAAATTGGTTATTATTGGCAAAACGCGAACATATTTTACATTTTTGAAAACTTTGCGGTTAAGACTTTGTTACCGGAGTCTCTCACAGAATGATCTAAACTGTTTTAAAAACCGACTCGAGACTTCTGGCTTTGCTGACCGAAAATTTTTTTATATAAGCAATCCTGAGACGTTCTTTTCCTCCTTGAAGAAGACTATTGTCCTATACCTACTAAAGAATTTCGAGACGTTTATGTTCTTTTTCACGAGTGGACGCAGGCGTGTATTTTTAAAAAAAATTATTTTATATATAATCTTAACGGACAATCCATTTAACACTGAATTTGCAAGCTTACTATAATATCCATGTTTTTTAAAATTTTACTCAATATTATTTGAGTATGCACCGAATAAAAAAATTGAATGTTGTTTATTTCGCATTTAGATTTATTCTGATGTTTTAAAAAATTGTAATAAATTTATCTTCAAAAATTGATAAAAAAAAATGCAATTTACATATTCGTGATATTAAGTATCACATCTGAAAGTATTATTAAATTTAACTAGTTCTGAGAATAGTCAGTATTGTGATATATTCTAGCTTTATAATTAATTTGCCATTTTTAAATTTTAAAGTTACATGCTTGATAACATGTCTAGTATTATATTGACCCAAATTCATAGAAATTTATTTATTTTTTTGTTATTTTAGCATAGGGTCAGTTTCATCTTTTTTTATTTGATTAAAAATATCACTATTAGATGTGAAAATGAGCAAAAAGACAGAAAGGCAAACGTTTCGGCCACATATGGGGGCCCTCTTCAGTGCCATAAATTCAAAGATTAATTCAAAATTTCTGAAGAACATTAGAATATAGGAAATAATCAAATTAGGAATTATCACGGAATTCAAAAACTTATCTTATAGCTTGAAATTCAAAATGAAGTAGTGCAGTATGCAGCATCATGAATTGAAAAAATATCTAGAGTTCACTGTGAATAAAAAACCGGATTAATAAAAAAAACATAACAAATTTTGCACACAAACCGAAGGGGAATTTCTTAGAAAATTTTATTATTATGTAAAATTGGTTATTATTGGCAAAACGCGAACATATTTTACATTTTTGAAAACTTTGCGGTTAAGACTTTGTTACCGGAGTCTCTCACAGAATGATCTAAACTGTTTTAAAAACCGACTCGAGACTTGTGGCTTTGCTGACCGAAAATTTTTTTATATAAGCAATCCTGAGACGTTCTTTTCCTCCTTGAAGAAGACTATTGTCCTATACCTACTAAAGAATTTCGAGACGTTTATGTTCTTTTTCACGAGTGGACGCAGGCGTGTATTTTTCAAAAAAATGATTTTATATATCATCTTCACGGACAATCCATTTAACACTGAATTTGCAAGCTTACTATAATATCCATGTTTTTTAAAATTTTACTCAATATTATTTGAGTATGCACCGAATAAAAAAATTGAATGTTGTTTATTTCGCATTTAGATTTATTCTGATGTTTTAAAAAATTGTAATAAATTTATCTTCAAAAATTGATAAAAAAAAATGCAATTTACATATTCGTGATATTAAGTATCACATCTGAAAGTATTATTAAATTTAACTAGTTCTGAGAATAGTCAATATTGTGATATATTCTAGCTTTATAATAAATTTGCCATTTTTAAATTTTAAAGTTACATGCTTGATAACATGTCTAGTATAACATTGACCCAAATTCATAGAATTTTATTTAATTTCTTGTTATTTTGGCATAGGGTCAGTTTCATCTTTTTTTATTTGATTAAAAATATCACTATTAGATGTGAAAATGAGCAAAAAGACAGAAAGGCAAACGTTTCGGCCACATATGGGGGCCTCTTCAGTGCCATAAATTCAAAGATTAATTCAAAATTTCTGAAGAACATTAGAATATAGGAAATAATCAAATTAGGAATTATCACGGAATTCAAAAACTTATCTTATAGCTTGAAATTCAAAATGAAGTAGTGCAGTATGCAGCATCATGAATTGAAAAAATATCTAGAGTTCACTGTGAATAAAAAACCGGATTAATAAAAAAAACATAACAAATTTTGCACACAAACCGAAGGGGAATTTCTTAGAAAATTTTATTATTATGTAAAATTGGTTATTATTGGCAAAACGCGAACATATTTTACATTTTTGAAAACTTTGCGGTTTAGACTTTGTTACCGGAGTCTCTCACAGAATGATCTAAACTGTTTTAAAAACCGACTCGAGACTTCTGGCTTTGCTGACCGAAAATTTTTTTATATAAGCAATCCTGAGACGTTCTCTTCCTCCTTGAAGAAGACTATTGTCCTATACCTACTAAAGAATTTCGAGACGTTTATGTTCTTTTTCACGAGTGGACGCAGGCGTGTATTTTTCAAAAAAATGATTTTATATATCATCTTCACGGACAATCCATTTAACACTGAATTTGCAAGCTTACTATAATATCCATGTTTTTTAAAATTTTTTATGTTTTTTTTATTAATCCGGTTTTTTATTCACAGTGAACTCTAGATATTTTTTCAATTCATGATGCTGCATACTGCACTACTTCATTTTGAATTTCAAGCTATAAGATAAGTTTTTGAATTCCGTGATAATTCCTAATTTGATTATTTCCTATATTCTAATGTTCTTCAGAAATTTTGAATTAATCTTTGAATTTATGGCACTGAAGAGGGCCCCCATATGTGGCCGAAACGTTTGCCTTTCTGTCTTTTTGCTCATTTTCACATCTAATAGTGATATTTTTAATCAAATAAAAAAAGATGAAACTGACCCTATGCTAAAATAACAAGAAATTAAATAAAATTCTATGAATTTGGGTCAATATAATACTAGACATGTTATCAAGCATGTAACTTTAAAATTTAAAAATGGCAAATTAATTATAAAGCTAGAATATATCACAATACTGACTATTCTCAGAACTAGTTAAATTTAATAATACTTTCAGATGTGATACTTAATATCACGAATATGTAAATTGCATTTTTTTTTTATCAATTTTTGAAGATAAATTTATTACAATTTTTTAAAACATCAGAATAAATCTAAATGCGAAATAAACAACATTCAATTTTTTTATTCGGTGCATACTCAAATAATATTGAGTAAAATTTTAAAAAACATGGATATTATAGTAAGCTTGCAAATTCAGTGTTAAATGGATTGTCCGTGAAGATGATATATAAAATCATTTTTTTGAAAAATACACGCCTGCGTCCACTCGTGAAAAAGAACATAAACGTCTCGAAATCCTTTAGTAGGTATAGGACAATAGTCTTCTTCAAGGAGGAAAAGAACGTCTCAGGATTGCTTATATAAAAAAATTTTCGGTCAGCAAAGCCACAAGTCTCGAGTCGGTTTTTAAAACAGTTTAGATCATTCTGTGAGAGACTCCGGTAACAAAGTCTTAACCGCAAAGTTTTCAAAAATGTAAAATATGTTCGCGTTTTGCCAATAATAACCAATTTTACATAATAATAAAAGTTTCTAAGAAATTCCCATTCGGTTTGTGTGCAAAATTTGTTATGTTTTTTTTATTAATCCGGTTTTTTATTCACAGTGAACTCTAGATATTTTTTCAATTCATGATGCTGCATACTGGACTACTTCATTTTGAATTTCAAGCTATAAGATAAGTTTTTGAATTCCGTGATAATTCCTAATTTGATTATTTCCTATATTCTAATGTTCTTCAGAAATTTTGAATTAATCTTTGAATTTATGGCACTGAAGAGGGCCCCCATATGTGGCCGAAACGTTTGCCTTTCTGTCTTTTTGCTCATTTTCACATCTAATAGTGATATTTTTAATCAAATAAAAAAAGATGAAACTGACCCTATGCCAAAATAACAAGAAATTAAATAACATTTACTTAATATTTCGATTCCAAACATTGAATATTTATTGACTTTGAATAAAACAGAAAAAAAAATTTTATGAAGTTTTAAAATCTTTTTACAATGTTACGAATTGGGCCGAATTTAGAATTACGAAATCTTTCATTAGAAAAAGAAAAAGTCACTCACATGAAATAAACTTCTGTAAGAATTATCAAGATTGAAGAGATGTTAAAATATTTGAAAAATAATGCAATTGTAAAATTGCAATTTATATCAATATTTGACAAATTTTTAGCTTTCTCAATCAAAGCATTATCCGGAAATTTTTAGTTCCTATAAAAAGATGGAATATTTATCAATTTCTTGAATGTTCATACATTAAAAAAATATCGAATTAGAGAATTATATGCAAAGTATTTTCCATTAAGAAGACATAAACATGACATAATTAGTTTTATATCTACATTTTCAGCTTACTTTTTTGTGGCTTAAGCACACATTTTGAATTCGAAATACAAAAATGCTCTACAGAGTTGAAGTATTTCCTGAATCAATTATTATTGATCCTGAATTCTATTGGAAAATTTTTTGTTTACTGTTCAAATCTTACTACGATTTCAGACGGACAGACAAATTAAGAACTACAAAATATTTCATCCAAAAGATTGCACTCCTCCATAAAATCTTGTCAAATTGTAACAAGATTTGAACACTTCGAACGAACATTTTTATGTAAAATTTAAAGTTGATTGATATTTATATGTTAATATGGAAATACCAATAAACACATATTTTAGCTTTTTAATTTATCTACTGCTATTAGACAATTTTCCATTTCCGTAGAGATTTTAAGTTTTGGAATGAAAATTTTGTGCTTAGGCTACAAAAATGTGAGATGAAAATATTTCTAACATATAACTGAAAATATAAATTATGAACTTGAATTTTATGTTCATTTTATCTTGATAGAAAATATTGTTCTAATTGAAAAATTGTTAAATGTACAAAATTAGTAAGAAGTATATAAATTTGAATGGAAAATTATATATTGATTCAAATTTTATACATTTATTGTCACTAAATTTCACTGAATGTTTATTTTTGAAGTGTTGAAATCCTCATGAAATTTTCCAAGATCATACTGATGTTTATTTCATGCAGACTTTCTTCAAGAAATTGAAGAAAAGTGTTATTTCTTGAACTATATACTTCGTAAATTCAAATTCGTCGTCTGCTTCGCGCCTCTTTTGCACGTACTCGAGAAAAATACAATTCTTAATTTCGACTCGATAAACGAAAGCGTGAAATCTAAAAATAACTTGAAAACTCAAGCATTGTAACGAAGTCCGTCTTCGTGCACCTTCGGCTTTACACGAAGCTGGTGACCGCAGCGTGTGGCAGAGCCGACACACTGACACGCCACGTTTGCATGTGTTTCTCCCAGATGAGAACGTGGTGGGGGCCGAAAAATCCCACGTTCTGGAGACACTGACTCGTACTCTCGCCTCGTGTCAAGTTCAGCTCTGGCTTGAGTCCCTGTTTGTTCAAATTTCAATGTAGTCTAGTTCCGGATCGTTTCGTCAAGCAACATTTGTATTTTAGAAGCAACGCACTATCCTTCGCTTTCAATCCAGTTTAATAAATATATAAATATATATTAATATATAAATTATCATGAATTATTCCTATAATTTTGAGAAACATATTTTATTCACATCAAAATGAACAAATTCTATATAAAAATATAAAAATTTTCTCTTGAACGTTTTTTTATAAAATGTAAAGTAATACGTGCAGACACACTTTTTCCTCTGCCTTTCGTACAGTTCTATGAGTTCTTAAATCATCATAAACATACCAATGGTTGTGCCACGTATAAGTTTTGTAGTGTTTTTGTTCTCTTTCATAACAAATTACCCCCGCAATCCTATATTTGTTATTATTAATAACAATAGTTTGAGAAATATATTTGAACGAAAATTCAGTCGTTATTCTTACGTCTGTCAGTAGGTGTTCCGGTTTGCCACTTATTTTTTCACTCTCGATTATATTTCTAATTTCACTTGATCTATTTCCTTCGAATTACATATCGTTCAAATTTTTCTTTAAAGTTTCAATATATGAGTCTTGGGTGATTAGTGATGTATCGAGAACTACAAGAGGAACATATTGCGTTGTTCTTAATTGCTGTGACTGTTTGCACTTTGGAAATTGGACTGGATTTTTTTCTACTTGCTGAAGATCGTTAACAGCGTTTTGTAAATGCTCCTGTCCATTCAGCAATATAATGTCCAAGTTTAAAGACAGTGTCAGGTACGATTTTTCGTGAGACGATTGACAGTTTTGACTGAAACATTTGAAAAATGTCTTGCCGCTGGGAACATTTTCAAATAAAATTTCAGATAAATGAGCGGCATTACAATTGGTATTGAGGGTGTAAACCTTGCGGGGCTGTGAAAATTGAAAAATCGAAGGTTCGCGAGATGATATGTCCATCAAAATTGTTATTCTTTGTACGCACTTGCATCTATTTTGTCCTTCTGTAAAAGTTTATGTCCAAGCTTTAAAACCGGGTTATCCAGATCTGCTGTTGTATTTTTGTAAGATTCGTAAATGGGCATTGCATTTGTAATAATTTGCATTAAGAATTGAATGCACATGTTTCTCTAAGTATAACGCTCCTTCTCGGGAGATAAACAGGTTTGCATACATTTCTATTTTGAAAAAGCGGAATTTCTAGTTGCGTGACACGGCTCATTGAATCCCAGTCAGGAGTTGGCGAGAGGTATTTTCTTTTTCCTTTTGTTTCAATTTTTCGAGAAGATTTGTTCTCTTCGCGCCCTCTGCCTCTTCAATTTTCTTTTTCATTTTCAGAAGAGCGTTCATTTTTCTGGCTTAGGAAGCTACTATCATTCTGAGTTATTGAATCTTCAAGAGTAGTCGAAGCCCTTACTATCTAATTTCAATTTTTGATGTCGAACTCTTGCTGTGCAAATTTCGGGACATGAATATCTTCATCACTCCATTCATTAGGTGCAGAAAATAGATCAACGACGTTATATATGTCGTCAATTAAGTCTTCCTCTATTTCATTGGTTAAGACCGATTTAGTATGATTGGGTGATCCTTGGTGCTCTGTTTTTGTCGAAGTTTGATCTGTTGAATTAAAAGATAGTATTTGAACTTTATTTTTTGCTGGTCTTGACGAAACTTTCTGCATTTTTTCAATTTTTATGGGTTTTTCTTCCAGTTTTTGTGCATCAGCAGCCACAAGCCGCACTTTTTTATACAGGTACTCTATACGAGAATGAATAAATTTATCAACGCGTATAATCTGCGGGAAAGCTATATTTTTTAATGATGAGAATTCCGATTCAACCGGAGCAGAAGTTGCAATTTCTCCCTCACGCCTAAAAATATATCTCATGATGTCAGTCCATGTTTCAGATGTTGGGTTGCCACCTTCTTCAAAATCTTTTTCTGAAATTTTATCATTTTTCAACATTTTTTATATTCTATTTTTGAGCCTTCTTTATCAAGAACTTATGAATTTTCTTCATCTTGAACTTTAGAGTCGTCATTTTGTTCTTCTGAATCATCTTCATTTTTATATTCCGAGTCGTCTTCAGATCTTGCTTTTTTTGCTTAGGCTCCTTAAAGGTTTCTCCGCGTATTCGTTTATCTAATTTCCCCAATGATTTTTGAGACTTTAATTTTTTATTTGTTTTTTCAGAGTGACCAATATTTTTTCTCAGCAGTAAAATAAGGAGCGCTTTTAACGCCTTTTCTACTTTAACGAAGCTGTTGCATTTTAAATATAACAGAGAGCTTTCACTGTGAATTCTCTATCTTTTTCGAGTGAATTTTTCACACATGGCCATTTGCAAATCATATGAACAAAATAACTAATTTCAAAACGTACGAAACAAGTTGGCATGTCAGGGCACCAGACCAACATAATTATTTGGAAACATTTTTTCAAATAATCTTGAAGATCAACACATTCAACAAATACATGGGCCACTGCAATGAGAATGTCCTTGCTGAAGTCTTAGACAACAGTCCGTGGTGATTTCACACGTTTCATTATTTGAGCAAGAAAGTCTATAATTCGTTGAGCATCCTGTTAAGCGATAACCATATGAAAAGCAGGAAAAGAATACTTTTCAGTTCTGTACACACACGAATATAAAAACAAATGGGGCGACTTTTTACCATTTGGAAAACTTATACGATAGGTCAAACTTGACGTTGCATCTATAATGAGCTGGCACTCTAAGTCTTCTTTTCTTGCTGTTTTGTAAAGAAGTTCTTCCTCGTCAGTCCAGTAACGGGAGTAGAAGTGATCAAATCCAATGTTTTTAATAGTCCTAGGATAAGTAAAATATTTAGTATGAAGCAAATTCAAAATTGGATCATTGCTCTGTAGATTCAAACGTCTGTCCAGCTCTTGTTGCTTCGACTACTTTTGAATATTTTGATGCGTTGAAAGCTAAAAGGACATTCAATTCTGGTTTGATCATATATTTTTTGTGCAAAAATACCAGTCCATTTTTTTTGTATCAGAACTATGTACCTTTTACCATCATAACTCTTCTTTGATTGTAATTCTCGCGAAACGTGATTCGGAATTACCAGATTGAATTTCTTTTCCTGGTTTTGATTTGGCAAAACAAACTTTCCTCCCGAAATAGAGAAATCTAACGACTCCCTCAATTCCGGAACTTCTGATGCAGTAATATTGAAGGCTCGTAATACATTGTCATGCATTCCTCCACGGTTAGTCTTCAAAATTTCGTAGACATGTTTAGCTGAGCATGTAGTCCCGTGCTTTGACATTTCTTCTGAAATTTTCTTATAAATATATTTCGTGACTTGGTTTAAATGGTTGGCCATTATCATCAAGAGTTCGATATTCAATATTAGTGAGAAGCTCAAGCAGATGATGTTTTTCGTATATTTTCGTGTGACATAAAATATAACTGAAAGCGAAAATAATAATATTAAGGCCATGGACCAACCTGTTCACGTGACTAGATTCATACATTGCCGGCATTTCATTTTTGTGTAACCCCATTTCTATGAAAATTATGACAGGTAACTGAAAATTTGTAGAATTGAATACAATACATTAATATAGGTCTGTGTGATCACTTCTGCTCCGGTTGAATCGGAATTCTCATCATTAAAACATACAGCTTTCCCGCAGATTTTACGTGTTAATAAATTTAATCTTTCTCGTATAGAATACCTGTATAAAAAAGTCAGGCTTGTGGCTGCCGATGCACAAAAACTGGAAGAAAAACCCATAAAAATGGAAAAAGTGCAGAAAGTTTCGTCAAGACCAGCAAAAAATAAAGTTCAAATTCTACCTTTTGATTCAACAGATCAAACTTCGACAAAAACAGAGCACCAAGAATCACCCAATCATACTAAATCGGTCTTAACCAATGAAATGGAGGAAGACTTGATTGACGACATATATAACCTCGTTGATCTATTTTATGCACCTAATGAACGGAGTGATGAAGATATTTATGTCCAGAAATTTGCACAGCAAGAGTTCGACATCAAAAATTGAAATTGGATAGCAAGGGCTTCGACTACTCTTGAAGATTCAATAACTCAGAATGATAGTAGCTTCCTAAGCCAAAAAAATGAACGCTATTCTTAAAATGAAAAAGAAAATTGAAGAGGCAGACGGCGTCAAGAGAACAAATCTTCTCGAAAAATTGAGAGAAAAAGAAATAGAAAATACTTCTCGCCAACTCCCTACTGAGATTCAATGAGCCGTCTCACGCCAATAGAAATTCCGCTTTTTCAAAATGGAAGTATATGCGAACCAGTTTATCTCCCGAGAAGGAACGTTATACTTAGAGAAACATGTGCATTTAATTCTTTAATGCAAATTATTACAAATGCAATGGCCATTTACGAACTTTACAAAAATACAACAGCAGATCTGGATAACCCGTTTTTAAAGCTTGGACATAAATTTTCACAGATGGACAAAGTAGATGCAAGTGCGTACATAGAAAGAGCAACAATTTTGATGGACATTTCATCTCGCGAACCTTCGATTTTTCAATTTCCACAGACCCGCATGGTTTACACCCTCAATACCAATTGTAATGCCGCTCATTTATCTGAAATTATATTTGAAAATGTTCCCAGCTGCAAGACATTTTTCAAATGTTTCAGAAAAAACTGTCAATTCTTTTACGAATAATCGCACCTGACACTGTCTTTAAACTCAGACATTATATTGCTGAATTTAGTGGAGCATTTGAAAATAAGTGGCAAACCAGAACACCTACTGACAGACGTAAGAATAACGACTGAATTTTCATTTAAATCCATTCCTCAAACTATTGTTATTAATAATAACAAATATAGGATTGCGGGGGTAATTTCTTATGAAAGAGAACAAAAGCACTACAAAGCTTATACGTGGCATAACCATTGGTATGTTTATGATGATTTAAGAACTCATAGAACTGTACCAAAGGCAAAGGAAAAAGTGTGTCTGCACGTATTACTTTACATTTTATAAAAAAAACGTTCAAGAAAAAATATTCATATTTTTATACAGAATCTGTTCATTTTGATGTAAATATAATATGTTTCTTAAAATTATAGCAATAATTATTAATAAATTTAGCTTTTTTTCGGTTATTTCTGATTCTTAAGACCGAAAGCCAATTCACCAATTGGTTTGAAACCTTATTCAAAATGCCTCGCAGAAGTATACTGATAGGTTGTGGTGACTTGGAACCTCAATTGTTCCAAAATTAAATCCGTATTTAAGAATGTTTGAACCCCCAGCACAAGAATAAATTAAAACGAATTTCGAAATATTCGGTTAAGCTGGACAGCATTGAAAATCAAATAAGTGCGTAGCAATGTTAGAACGCCTAATACGAAATTCGATTGAAGAAATTCATAATAAAACAAATTTATAAGAACTTTTGTCACCCAATATATACAGGAAACAAGCACATGTTTGCTAATGTTACAGTTTTGCATACAGAAAATGTCCACACATAAGGAAAACAATAAAATCAGCCAATAGTATAGTTATATAATAAGCTACAATTGCAAATACAAAGAACCAACAAGAAAAGGTTAATAGGTGAAATTCACAAATGCAAAATTGTAAATTAACAATTTGAGTTAAACCTAGGTGAAATTTAACAGATAAGACGTTTAATAGAATTAAATCTAAGAAACTGAACTTATTTCAGATTAATTTTGAAAAAGACTAAGTGTATAAGAGGACACCCGGTATAAACTAAAATATCCCTCATGCTCTCTTTATCTTACTTATAGAACTTTTATGGGATCCAAACCAAATAAATAAGCCACAAATTTTCATGGAAATTAGTTCGATTCGGGCTCTTGCCCCGGTTTAGTTCGACTCGGACTCTCGCCCCGTGTCAAGTTCAGCTCTGGCTTAAGTCCCTGTTTGTTCAAATTTCAGTGTAGTCTAGTTCCGGATCGTTTCGTCAAGCAACATTTGTATTTTAGAAGCAACGCACTATCCTAAGTTTTCAATCCAGTTTAATAAAATTTCTACAAGTAAGTGCAATTTCTTTAATTTCTAACCAATCTTCTAACGTTCATTTCTTCTAAGTTTTCGGCTCACAGTTTCGTTTTGATTTTCAAGTAACTGAAAGGATCTAATATATTTTTCTAAATCATATCATTCAATTTTATTGAATCTTGTGCTAGGCATTCTAATATATAATATTATGAGACGTTTGCGTGAAGCAATTCGCCAAAAAAGACCGGGTTTGTGGGCAAACAATTCGTGGATATTGCACTACGATAACGCACCGTCGCACAATGCCATCATTATCCGTGAGCATTTGGATAAAAAAGAAACGAATACCATCCAACAACCACCGAATTTACCAGATTTGGCTCCCTGCGACTTTTTCCTATTCGGTCGACTCAAGTAACCGCATTATGACGTATAAACTTGTATTTTTGAATTTAAAAATAAAGTCCTAAAACTTGTAACATAGATGTTACGGTCAGGTGGGGACAGGGGGCGCGAGGCTGCAGGGTACGCCCCTGGGCCCGAGGGAGGAAGAGATCCACCCAGAAACCTCGAAGGGACGAGTCTTCGCCGTTCGTTGTCGTCTGTCTTCGATATGAACTATCGTCGCTGTCTTGTGAGTTTGCTGTCCCGTTTTTTGGTCGTATCACCTTTCCGTCATTCGCGTCAAATCAAGAGTGCTTTTCTCCGTGATTGGTTTTCGGCCGTCGCGTGTACCATACCAGTTGTAAGGACAATAAAGTGTGTGATCTTGATTTTAAGTGCCTGTGTCCAGTGGTTTACCTAGTTTTTGGCATCCTTTTCCTCAATCCCCCCCTTGGATAACAACCTCGTTATACCTGGCGCCCAACGTAAAAACCCATAAAAAACCTTTTCCTAAAAAGTGACAACCTGCCGAGGATAGAGTCAAAAATAAAAGGATTATTGGAATATTACAAGACTGAAACTTTGACGCTTGTATTGGCTGTAAGTTTATTTCCGAATACTATTTATCTATTGCTTGTTCAGCTTAGGAAAATGTTTGATTTTAATATTAAAATTGTGTTGGATTCGATACAAATGAGTAGTTTCATACGTGATTAGAAAACCAATTTGGATGAAAACCCTCGAAAAAATTGAATTGAAATTGAACGAATAGAAATAACTGCTTGCTAAGTGTAGCCTAAAGATTGAGAAAATTAGTCCCGAAATGGTTAGCCTTAATGGAAAAATAGAAATAAGAAATTGATAGAAATAAAATAATTAAGCTAGAGTAGAAATAAAATATTAATAGAAGTAAGGGAATTGACGAACCGTAGGTAGCATACAAGTAGAAGGCAAAAGCGTGCGGTTAAACGATACGCTTTCGCCTATCAGCAGTCATAAGGTCGAACTGTATCTTATAAACAAAGCATCCCTCAGCGAAAATAAGATGTTGAAAGTAAATATAAACATTGAAGGAATGCACAAATAATATAATTCGAAATATTACTTCGTAGAAGAAATTTTATTCTAGGTACAGTCGAGTCAGAAAAGTTCTGAGTACAGTCGACTCGGAAAAGAACTTGGAGTATAGTTAGGTCAAATAATATCACCCATAGTTGGAATAGGAAATAATTTAAGTAAATATAGGAGTTATTTTTCTTTCCAGTATTATATATTAATTTCAAATGAGGTAGGTAAGTTAAAAATTTTGAAAAATTTCAAATTCTGTAAAATATATATTAATGTTACTTAGATCAGGCCGAACAAAAAACAAAATGGCGATTGTTAGACAAATAAAACCAGAACAGGAAAATTTGGATCTAGAGGAAGCACGGGGGCTTCCAGACCCAGAAGTAAATTATGTTGGCTTACCAGCGGAACAATTAGTAACCCAGGGTAGCACGGGAGCAACCCCCAAAATAACAAAATGCCCTGCAGAACGTGGTAGAGGGCTTAGGCAAACAAATTTGGAAACCTTGCAAAACAGGAAGACAGTCCCAAACACCCACAACCAATCTTTTCTGTGGGATGGTATAGATCTACCTTTCCCAGATACCCCAAAGTTAACAAACCCCCAACCACACAATGAAACATTTCCGATGGACTCCTTTTTGGAGAATAATAATAGATTCCTATCAGAAGCGAGTGAACTGCTAAAACATTACGATGAACGAGTAATTAGGGAACGCGAGAAATTCATTCAAGAAATAGAAAACAAAAAAAAAGAGGTAAATACAACAGCGAAACCCACAGCCCACAATTCATTTCAAAAGGAATGTAGGAACTAAGGAAAATCGGAAAAGGTAAATGTGAAAAGAAGAAATGAAATATTAAATAAACAATCGTCAAATTTAAGAAATAGAAGAAAGAACGTCCACCTAAATTCTGATACAGACGACAGTGAACCACTGGAATCAGGGGAAAATTCAAATGAAGATAGAACACGCCTACCATCAATTCGGAATAGACCAACCAGACGTTTAGGAGTGGACCGAAACGATCGAGAAACGGAAGACGAGTCGGAATTAAATGAGAACATCGGCAATTACCCCAGGACAACAACACACTTTCCTTTTGGAATGACCCAAACATCGTTCCAAATAATGAGCAATTGGCAACTGAAATTTAGGAACAATAAAGAAGATAGCCCGGCCCATTTTTTGGACGACCTGAAAAGATTCAAAAGGGGATACCAAATAAGTAGTAGGGATATTTTGGAAAACCTGGACGCGCTACTAACGGAGGACGCTAAAGATTGGTGCTTAATCAATAGGAATTCGTGGGGAACCTTGTCAGATTTTTTCAGAGAATTTACAAGAACATACATGGACGAAAAATTTTTGACAGAGATAAAACAAAAAATTAAATTCTGTAACCAAAAACGGAACCAGGACATTCACCCTTATTTGATCGAAATCAGGAAATTTTTTTACAAAACTCCACCCCAGGAAAAGTCTAGAATGGGAATTGCGTCGTGCTTATGAGAACCTAAGAATCGAATACAAGGTGTACATCAAGCGTAAAGACTTCGATACATTCGAGGAACTCGATGACTTGGGCACGGAATTGGAAATCGAATTGAAAAAATCCGAAATAAAAGGCCAAATACTACAAATAACAGAACCAAGGAGAGAAAATAGTGATAACCAGAATTCCCAAAATAGAAAACAACAAAATATACCTACAGTTCCATGGAGACTACAAAGATATAATAGACCACAATACCAAACACCTTATGTACAGAGACCTAACCCATACCCTGCAATCCTAAACACCCCTCAACCTAGATTTTGGCAAGAATTTCAATCCAGGTTCCGAAATAATCAAAGTAGATCCCAGTACAAAACATATGATCAACTGATACCCAGGATGAACCACTTAACGTTAAATAGAGTTCCAGGTCAAACACAACTCACCATAGAATTTCCAACGGAAAACCGAAACCAGGAAAGCAGAATATGGATCAACAAAATACAGGATAATCCAAATTGGTTAAGACAAGGTACACAGTTGCAGAACGCGAACGCGAGTAAAAATTCAAAACAGTTAAATTGTTAAAACTGTAAGGAACCAGGACACTTCAAAAGAAAATGTCCATATTTGAGCCAGAACCAGGGAAACTAAAAGGGCGGGTAATGGAAAGAACGATAACAAAACCCATTACCAGAACGCCAGAATATTTAAATTCGGATATCGAAGAATTAAATGAAACAAGGTTCCATTTAATGACAAAGTTTGAAAATAATTTATATAGAATATTAGTCGATACAGGAGCCACACATTCGTACGTTGGCAAAGAGCTCCTAGAGAAAATTTTAAGTTTAAATTACCCGATCTCTAAACCGACCTCCGAAAGCTTCACAGTAGCGAACGGAGGAACCGTAGAAATTATTGGACAAGTAATTATCCCTATTATAATCGGTAAGGACATTAAGCATGTGTCGTTTCGACTAGTTCCTAAATTAAGGTCCACAAGCATTTTAGGGACAGACATGATCAAAAACCTTAAAATGACCTTAGATTACGATACCGGAACTTGGTGGCTACCAGATAGCCCACCAACTCGCTATCAAATGGAGGCAAGGCCTCAGTCCCTACCCGGACCAATCATTGAAAGCATTACATCAGATAAGAGAAATACAACAAAAACTAGTAAGGAAAATAGTAGCGGAATAAGTGAAAATAAAATGAATAGTAAAACTCAAACTAGCGTAAACAATCGGATTAAGTCAGAAATAAATGATATAGAAAATAATAATAAGCAATTAAAACCGAAATTCGGGGGAAAAATAAAATTAAAAAGCGAAAGAGAAAACGGCAAAACCATGATAGGAAGAAACCTAAATGATTTTAATCAAACTAAGGAGAACCCAGACCCACCCCAAAAAACACAAAACATCCAAAATTCCAAAGAAAACTCCAATAAAGAAATACCGAGCTTGTTCAGCATTCCTGTATACAACAGATTCCAAATCCTGGATAACCTCACCCTACAGACGCAGCACAATAACGAAAATCAAGAAAACGAAGAAATAATAACGACAAGAATTTTTCATAATACCGAATTACCAGAAGAGTCAAAAAACGACCTTAGTAAAAAATTAGAATCTAGAAAAATTCAAACCTCAAATGGAACAAGCGACATTAGGAATAAAATCTTGCGGATTAATTTCGAAAACAAGGCAATTTTATTAAATAATATAGGGGGTAAACTAACTAAGCAGCTTGAACCAAAGGATAACGCAGCAGAAGTATGCGAAGGCATTGTTGAACTGGATGAAAGTGAACAAGCGAAATTGGAAGAAATTGTAAAATGCAAAATACCGGAAATATGAACACAATTAAAACAAACACACCTAACGCAACATAAAATAGATTTTCAGGGCCATGACCCTATCAAGCAAAGATACTATCATGTAAGCCCAAAAGTAAGAGAAAAAATAAACGAGAAAATAGATAAGATGTTAGAACAGGGAATAATAGAACCTTCTTGTTCCAATTGGTCGAATCCAATCGTTATGATTAAAAAATCGAATGGAGAACACAGGTTCTGTCTTGATTTTAGAAAAGTCAACAAAATTACCAAAAAAGATCTGTACCCAATCCCTTTGATGAATGAAATTCTAGGCACCTTACGATCAGAAAAATTTATTTCAAAAATAAACTTAAAATCAGCATATTTACAAATACCTTTAGAGGAAAATTCTAAACCCATCACAGCATTCACAGTTCCTGGAAAAGGGATGTACCAATTTAAACGGATGCCATTTGGTCTTACCAATGCTCCAGCCACATTCCAGAGACTGATGGATAAGGTTATAACCCCAGATTTAATGCCGAATGTTTTTTGTTACTTAGACGATATAATCATTGTTACGCACAATTTTGACGACCACCTAAAATATTTGAGTCTCGTATTGGATAAAATTAAAAAAGCAAACCTAACAATAGGACTAGATAAATGTGAATTCGGTTGTTCAGAAATTAAATACCTTGGTTTCAAAGTTAACGAAAGAGGACTTCAAATCGACGATGATAAAATCCAACCAATCCTAGAACTTCCCACACCCAAGAATATTAAACAGTTACAAAGATTAATAGGAATGTCAAGTTGGTATAGAAAGTTCATACCACACTTTGCCGAAATAATAGAACCATTAAACAGATTATTAAAAAAGAATAAAAAGTGGGAGTGGGGAATAGAACAGATAGAAGCTTTCGAAAAAATAAAGGAACATTTGACATCAGCACCCATTCTAACCTGTCCAGACTTTTCACAACCTTTCCAACTAGAAACGGACGCTCGTGACACTGGACTAGGAGCGGTAATAAACCAGACAATGAACGGAACAAACCATGTAAGCGCATACACAAGAAGAAATCTGAACAGTGCAGAAACATGATACTCGGCCTCAGAAAAAGAATGTTTAGCAGTAGTATGGCCGATTAGGAAGTTCAGACCATACCTTGAGGGTTATAGCTTCAAGGTAATAACAGATTGCATGGCACTAAAATGGCTACATAACCTAAAAAACCCTACAGGACGATTAGCAAGGTGGGCGTTGGAACTGCTCGAGTTCGACTACGAAGTAGTCTATAGAAAGGGAAGTTCAAACCTAGTCCCAGACGCCCTGTCACGTACCAACGAAGCAACAAAAACAACAGCATTCGCGTTAGCATGTAGTAAAGAAAAACCAAAGGCGGAGGTAGAAGACGAAACAGATGACTGGTATTCAATAAAAATGAGACAAGTCAGGAAAAAACCAGAAGACCATGAAAAGTGGAGAATTAGGGACTCCCAATTGTATTTCTTCAGACCAGACCCACTCAAATCCCCCCTTTTACCAGAAATAAACCCATGGAAATTAGTTGTGCCTAAAAGGTTAAGAGCACAAGTCCGGAAAGAAAACCATGACGAAATTCAAGCAGGACATTTGGGATTCGAGAAAACATACGCAAGAATATCCGAGTGCTACTACTGGCCAGGGTTATATTCAGAGGTAATCAGATATGTAAAAAACTGCGAAACTTGCCAGAGGACAAAAACAAACAACCAAACAAAAATAGAACTAATGGGTAAGAGACTCATCGAGGAGCCATGGACCATGGTAGCAGCTGATATAATGGGACCGCTGCCACTGAGTAAAAAAGGTAAAAACCAGTATATATTAGTGTTTGTCGACCTCTTTACCAAATGGGTCGAGATCATACCCGTTAAAAAAGCGAACGGAAGAACAATTGAATCCGAATTCCATAAACGAATCGTGTCGCGTTGGGGAACCCCGCGAATTCTCCATACCGACAACGACACCGAGTTCGTAAATGGAACCATAAGGGAATTAACAGAGAAGTTTGGAATTCGACACACTAAAACACCCAGATACTACCCCCAGGCAAATTCCACGGAACGCTACAACCGAACCATCAAAGAAATAATCAGGGCATATATACAAAACGACCACACAGCATGGGACGAAGACATTGATGATCTGCAGTTCGCAATTAACACCAGTAGGAATAAAGTGTGTGATCTTGATTTTAAGTGCCTGTGTCCAGTGGTTTACCTAGTTCTCGGCATCCTTTTCCTCAACCCCCCCCCCCCCCCCCTTGGATAACAACCTCGTTATAAACTATTTGATCAAGGTTGTACTTCTACGAGGCACACTTTTTTCTCTGCCTTTGGTACAGTTCTATGAGTTCTTAAATCATCATAAACATACCAATGGTTGTGCCGCGTATAAGCTTTGTAGTGTTTTGGTTCTCTTTCATAAGAAATAACCCCCGCAATCCTATATTTGTTGTTATTAATAACAATAGTTTGAGGAATGGATTTTAATGAAAATTCAGTCGTTATTCTTACGTCTGTTAGTAGGTGTTCCGGTTTGCCACTTATTTTTGAACTGTCGATTATATTTTTAATTTTGCTTGATCTATTTCCTTCGAATTACATCTCGTTCAAATTTTTCTTCAAAGTTTCAATGTCCGAAATAAAATTTACTTAAAAAGCAACTCAAGGACCCTGAAAAGCAGTACCGTTAGAACGGTATGGTCATGCGTCCTCTTTCCGCCCTGCCACTTAGACATCGGAAAAACCCTTTCTTTGTCTCACCCCTACGGCTGACCGATTCACAAGCACCTTCCCTCTTCCCGCTACCCCCTTGCCTTGAAACGAACTTCACTCCTACGAGATTGGAAAAGTGAAAGCTGGGAAAGCAAGGAAAAAGCGGGCGAGGCTTACTTACTTAATTCTCTGCCATAGCAAAAAAAGAGGCGCCAGAAGATTGGCCCGGCGCAAGTCAAGCGCCAAAACGAACGCCTAGCAGCCTACATCGCCGCCAAGGAGGTCGCGCGACTGACCACCGAAGCCGGTGGGTACAACCCGCTGAACCCGGGCTATAACTCAACACCGACTTCCTCCACGACGCCTGCCGAGATTGCGCCAGGACTGGCCACCTACCAGCCCACGCCAAAGGACGAGTTGGCTAGGCCCATGCGAGCGGCTAAGACCACACCGCCACGCCGCCCTCACAAGCCTGCAGCCAAGACGACGCCAGGTTTCCCCCTCGACGAACTGTTCGACCGGGTGGCAAAGTACCACACGGCGAGCATCGAGGCAACAACCGACAAGGAAACCTCGGAGTCCAGCCGAACCCTCGACGAGCTTCTGCGATCACCAGTCTGGGAGTTAGAACTGACCTGCTCCCCGATTCGCCTCTCACCCGAGCGAAGTACTAGACCCGCTTAGGGCACAGCCAAGAGTCAGGCCGTGTCCCGCAGACCCTTCGACCAACAGGACGACAGTGGGACACTAACGCGAGAACGTCGACCTTTGACGCTGAGCAACCGTGCCAGGGTAGCGCCCAATCGGAGGATCAAATTGATCCCTCCCCCGGCCAACGATCGCTCTACGAGGTGACAGGCCACACGGCCCCAGCGGCCACCTACCAAACCTTCGTACGCACCCTTACAGGGTCTAAGCTCTTTTGTATTTTAAAAAAAATAAATAATTTACCTTGTTTTTACCGAACCCAACGACTCGTCACTGACTACTCCCGCTCTCTAGCATAAGATCCTATCTCCTACCCGGGCCACCACGTTACGACCTTATCACAGTGTCAAGAGCGAACGGATGACGGAAGAGTCGCACGCGACTTTAATGGATCAACCACCCGTGAAGTTTAAAGCCGAAAGGCGGTTCCGCGGGTGGTGTATTGGTTCGAGAGGAGGTTTCTTGGTTTTAACAGGTATGCCTAGACCCGTCCTAGGAGAGTCCTGTACAACGTCTATAAAAGATTTTGCCATTTCCCTCCTCATAAAAAAAAAAAAAAAATTGAGGGTGTAAACCTTGCGGGTCTGTGAAAATTGAAAAATCGAAGGTTCGCGAGATGATATGTCCATCAAAATTATTGCTCTTTCTATGTACGCACTTGCATCTACTTTGTCCTTCTGTGAAAGTTCATGTCCAAGCTTTAAAAACGGGTTATCCAGATCTGCTGTTGTATTTTTGTAAAGTTCGTAAATGGCCATTGCATTTGTAATAATTTGCATTAAAGAATTAAATGCACATGTTTCTCTAAGTATAACGTTCCTTCTCGGGAGACAAACTGGTTCGCATATACTTCCATTTTGAAAAAGCGGAATTTCTATTGGCGTGAGATGGCTCATTGAATTCCAGTAAGGAGTCGGCGAGAGGTATTTTCTATCTCTTTTTCTTTCAAGTTTTCGAGAAGATTTGTTCTCTTCACGCCCTCTGCCTCTTCAATTTTCTTTTTCATTTTAAGAATAGCTTATTTGTATGATCACACTATCGAAGTAACCTGGAAAATACGAAATAGGATCAATATTCTCAATTTCAAAAAATTTCAAACGTCCAGACGCCATTTTGAATTAGAGAACAAAGAAAAACAAAATATTTCAATGCATATTTTAAAAGTGCAAGTCTTGAGAACACGTTTCTGATAAGTTAGAAGTTGCTTAAGTGTCGGGAACATAGTGAAAATTTAAATTTAAAAAAAAATCGTACCCCAAAAATAGCGTTTTTTTGGGTATTTTGGGGAAAATAAAGGGTTTAGCGTCATTTTTGAGAATTCTGACTGTGCCATTCGAAAGAGCAACCCCAAAAACGGTAAGATATGGAGTTTCCGATCCTTTTTCATCTTTTTTCTATAAATGGTACGACATTGTAGTCAACGTGAAAATTCTGCACATCTGGGTGTTAAAGGGTTAAGCGGTAACCATATGAAAAGCAGAATTTGTTCATTTTGATGTAAATAAAACATGTTCCTTGAAATAATAGCAATAATTATTAATAAATTTAGTTTTTTTCAGTTATTTCTTATTCTTAAGACCAAAAGCCAATTCACCAAGTGGGTTGACACTTTATTCTAAATGCCTCGCAGAATTATATTGATAGGTCGTGGTGACTTGGAGCCTCAATTGTTCCAAAATTAAATCCGTGCTTAAGAATGTTTGAACCCCCAGCACGCCCGTGAAGTTTTAAGCCGAAAGGCGGTTCCGCGGGTGGTTTATTGGTTCGAGAGAGGGGGTTTTTTGGTTTTAACAGGTATGCCTAGACCCGTCCTAGGAGAGTCCTGTACAACGTCTATAAAAGATTTTGCCATTTTTCCTCCTCACCAAAAAGAAAAAAAAAATAAATAAAACCCCCAGCACGAGAATAGATTAGAACGAATTTCGAAATATGCTGTTGAGCTGGACCGCATTGAAAATCAAATAAGTACGTAGTAATTTTAGAACGCCTCATACGAAATTCGATTAAAGAAATTCATAATAAAACAAATTTTGTTTGATTAAAAGTTGAATCCGCGCCTAGCAATATTGGAACGCCTAGCACTAGATTCAATTTTATTGCATAATTGAAATAGTCGATAATAAGAGATTAAGTTGATTGAAGCAAAGATTGAATCGATGCCTAGCAATATTGGAATGCCTAGCGCAAGATTCAATAAAATTGAAAGATGAGATTTAGAAAAATATATCAGATCCCTTCGAAGTTACTTGAAAATCGAAATGAAACTGTGAGCCGAAAACTTAGAAGAAAAATAACGTTAGAAGATTGGCTGAAAATTCAAGAAATTGCACTTACTTGTAGAATAGTATATTACGTGCCTAGGCGCACAATGAGGGTTATTGTGTGACGAGCGTCAATTCTCGCAGGAGATCGAAGCCGAGGCGCGATCAGTCCTGCGAGCATTGTCGCGAGTCTCGTAATTTCCCGAATTGTATGCATTGGCACGTATTCTATTTTATGTGACTTCGGTGCGTATACGAGTTTTTATGCGTACACTCGAATCTAATCTAGTATTGTAGTTGCTTGCGGCGCTAGTCATTACACTTGATATGTCACGACTAGTCCCGGCTATTTTGATTTTATCGATCTTGTGTAGTAGTAATGGATTTCAATAGACGCATGCGCAGTTCAAATGTACAAGGCTTTGCCAGTAAGGTGCTAACGTTGTACGAAGAAGATGGAGAATAAGAAGAATATTGTGCTCCGTTGCATGGCTATAGGCGAATGCGCAGTTCAATTTTTACACTTCATTCCTCTGCAGCGCAATATACTACATTGCGCTAGTTTTAACTGTAGCGAAAAAACGAGTTTGCGCGCCGGTGGCACATAAATTTTATTAAACTGGATTGAAAATGAAGGATAGTGCGTTGCTTCTAAAATACAAATGTTGCTTGACGAAACGATCCGGAACTAGACTACATTGAAATTTGAACAAACAGGGACTCAAGCCAAAGCTGAACTTGACACGGGACGAGAGTCCGAGTCGAACTAAACTGGGGCAAGAGCCCGAATCGAACTAATTTCCATGAAAAATTTTCGCCTATTTATTTGATTTGGATCCCATAAAAGTTCTATAAGTAAGACAAAGAGAGCACGAGGGATGTTTTAGTTTATACCGGGTGTCCTCATATACACTTAGTCTTTTTCAAAATTAATCTGAAATAAGTCTAGTTTCTTAGATTTAATTTTATTAAACGTCTTATATGCTAAATTTCACCTAAGTTTAACTCAAATTGTTAATTTAAAATTTTGCATTTGTGAATTTCACCTATTTACCTTTCTCGTTGGTCAATTGTAGCTTATTATATGAATATACTATTTGCTGATTCTACTAGGTTGTTCAAAAAGTTTTGAAAGCGACATCTATAGAGCAGTAGAAGAACCAAAATTCCTACGCCATTTTAAGATTTCATCTTTCATATGAACATACCCAAAGTGTTTCCTTTATTTCCTTTCCTTTCATTCTTAGTTAATATTTACAATGACTATTGAAATTTTTATTAATGTTCTAGTTTATAAGAATTTTAAGAAATAAAAAATGTTTACATATCATTGTTTTATTCCTCAATATGGGGATAATATTGGATTTAAATAATTTTTAATAGTCACAAATAATAATAAATATTTTTTGAAATGTAGAATAATTAGAAATAAAAATTACTAATGAACAGAATCAAAAATACATATAAGAGGGTTCCACTTAAGCGCCACCTTTGTGTGTGGCCATTTCGGTCCTGCTTTAACGAAGGAGGCGAGCAACAAACCGTCCGAGAATCGTGATCGTCGATTAAAATTCAACTCAGATACGATTGAACATTTTTAATCGTATCTCGGGCACCCATGAATAGTTTTTAAGTTTTCTTGGCTTAAATTAAAGGTAAGATTTTAGACTTTATTTCTTAAAATTTTCAGATGTTGGAAAATTTTTTCCTAGGTCATGCAAAAAGTTGATGTTGAGGTAGAGAATAGTTTGAAATAGATCAATATGATTTGTACATTTGAAAAAATAAAAATTTCAAATTTTCGGTACTTTTTGAATAAAATATGCCATATTGGTTTTCCAGTGCACAGTAATGTAATATTGACTTCATAAATCGAAAGAGGAGACCCAAAAACATTATGTATACAAGGTTTGGTCATGATATATTCCCTTTTCCGCTTCAGCAACAAGGGCAAAAAATGAGTTAAGTCTGTGATTTTGGTCCTTAATGGGTTAATATACAAGTAATTTATTTTTCATGCATAACATACTGAATAAGATTAAAAATAATCTTAATTTCCTATTTAATTCAAGTATTCTCTAAATTCTTATTTTCCAAAAGTTTATTTTATATGTTGTATAGATTAAGATATTATCTAAATCAGTGATCCCAGATCGTGGGAGCTGGCGGCCCCCACCACGCTCCCATGTGGGAGCACACGCAATCAAGCGCGCCGTGTCGGTGTGTCCCCCACTTCCTCGCTTCGATTTCACGCTTTCGTCTGTTGAGCCAAGATCGAAAATTATGTTTCTGTCGACTTCGTGTCAAAGTGGCGCGAAGCAGACGACAAATTTAAAATCTACAAATATATCATTTAAGATATTACCTTTCTTTCTTTGATATTTTTGAAAACATTCACTCAAAACGAATATATAAACATTTTATTTTGAATTTAAGGATAATTTAAAGACTTAAAAAATGATTTTCTATTGAAATTTAAACTCAATAAATTTTCAAAGTTTCAAAACGAAATATCAATTTCTATATGTGTTAGCTATGCAAATCAAATAATTCAATTACAAAATTATGTCGAGAATATTATATATTGAAGAATGATAAAATATGATATTGGAGTTTGAAAAATAAAATATTGATATAATTAAGTAATACATAAATTATATCTAATTATACAATCGAAATTATAAAATAGAGTTTCTTCTCGGGTATAAGGCAACATTGAAAAAAATTTCATTCAAATAAAATACTCAGAAAACTAAGACGTAATATTATTCACATATGAATTTCATTATAAAACTGTGAATAAAAGGTTTCAGTATTCAAAAAAACCAAAATTACATCTAAATTTGTATACGAAATTACATTTTACTATTTCTCTTATATAAAATACAAATATTAAATATTTATTTCGAATAAAATAGTTTAAAAAAATTTCTATAGTACGTGAATCAACTATATGAATTAAAAAATTAAGTGCAAAATATTTTATTTAAAAAAAATAAGAAATTAAGGTTGAAAATCTAGATTCATAATTACATGGTGATAATAGAGAAAAATTCTATACGATGTTGTTAATAATTGGCTTTAGGGTCCAGAAATGATAAGTCAGGAAGTCACATACTTTCAAACATTTCGACTCTAATCTGAGTTCTCATCAGAGATCTTTATTTCTAAAATTTTAAAACAGTGGATAAAATATTGCACAAATGAGCTCTATTTTGAAATAAACTTTGGTAGTGTAAAAAATGTAAAAAAATGTAAAATATAGTGAGAAAATTTACATATAATTTTACAGAAAGCATCGGTAAATTATCTAAAAACTTCCTTAGGAATAACAATAGAATTCTAACACATAACTCTAACGTAAATGAACTAAAAAATTTAGGCAGAATTTCAGGAAATTCTGTTACTTTATAGTAAATTTATGAAAAAAATTTTTTTTTAAACTTCAGTTCCAAAGTGTTGAATATTCTGTATATCTTTCCCTGGAAATACTGATACTTGTAATAGAAATAATTTTACGTTTTGGTAACTGAATTTCAATGCACTTACATGCAACTAAAAATTCATCCACATGCAACTGAAACTCAGTTACAGTGACGCAATTTTATGATAATTTTATAAAAGTTCTGTTACAGTTTGGTAGTTTTTAAGATACATTTTTTGAAAATTCAGTTGAGATCCATATAATATTAAGAGAACTTTTTTTATCTATATATATATAAATTCAGTACATTTCCAAGAATTTCACATAATCTCAAAAATGTTTATATTAGGCGAATGTTTTTCAGATATCAATAAAATTCCATAGTCAATAAATGTTTAGAATTTCAAGTTAAGTTAGGTATTGATTGGAAATTTAGTAGCTTTGTTAGTTGACTATTTTAATCATAAAATTCTTCATTTTTGTAGATTTTTCAATTTTTTTAATTAAAAATCTATGCATAGGCCACAAAAACGTGAGGTGAAAATTTTAAATCATCAGCTACAATAAAACAGAAATTTTAATTCTATTGTGGTAGGGCCCTAGCTGTTTTGCCCTGTCAGTAATTAGGTGCTGAACCACTTTTTCAAAAATTTGCAATAAGACGAAAGCGAAAAAATAGAAGAAGATATATTTGGGATGCTTAATTAACGTGAGTCCCCTTGCCTCTCACATAACTCAAGGCACATAAAAAGAAATACACCTTTGGTCACTTGTAAATGGACGCTAATAGATGTCTTTTACCAAGAAATTAAACATAATAGATAAAATCAATTAAACAATTTTTTGGAAGTGCAGGGGTTTGAACTCGCATATGCTGCGTATCAGCCAATTACCTTCACCATTCTAATAAGATCGTTAATGAATACTATTAATTTACGGACATTATATAATTAGGACGACATGTTTGCCCAAATTTGTGAAAAATGATTATTTATACATTGCATTCAGAGAAATATGTTTCAGAATTGGCTACAATCTTGCATACAATTTTCAAGTGACATGTTTGATAACATGTTTGCTATTATATTGACCCAAATTCATAGGATTATTTTCATTTCTCATTATTTTGGCATAGGGTCAGATTCTTTTTATTTTCTTTGAATAAAATTTTCACTATTAGGTACAAAAATACTCAAAAATTAAGCAAGGCAAACGTTTCGGCCACATATGGGGGCCCTCTTCAGTGCCATAAATTCAAAGATTAATTCAAAATTTCTGTAAGACGCAGATAACTAAAATAAGCATTATCATAGAATTAAAAAACTTATCTCATAGCTTGCAATTCAAAATGAAGTAGTTCAATATGAAGCATCACGATCATTCTGGGGGAGATTCCGGTAACAAAGTCTCCACGTAAAGTTTTTAAAAATGTAAACCTTGATCGCGTTTTGCCATTGATTACCAATTTGGCATCGTTCTTTAATAAAAATTTTTTTTTCAAATTGCGGTCGGTTCGTGTGAAATTTTTTTATGTTTTCCGCGGTTTATTTGTTATACGGTTTTTTATTCACAGTGAACTCTAAATATTTTTTCAATTCGTGATGGTGCATACTGGACTACTTCATTTTGAATTGCAAGCTATGAGATAAGTTTTTTAATTCTATGATAATGCTTATTTTAATTATCTGCGTTTTACAGAAATTTTGAATTAATCTTTGAATTTATGGCACTGAAGAGGGCTCCTATATGTGGCCGAAACGTTTGCCTTGCTTAATTTTTGAGTATTTTTGTGCCTAATAGTGAAAATTTTATTCAAAGAAAATAAAAGAATCTGACCCTATGCCAAAATAATGAGAATTGAAAATAATTCTTGCATACAATGTTATACATTATATAATGAGAATTATTATTTTTCGCTTTCGTCTTATTGCAAATTTTTGAAAAAGTGGATCAGCACCTAATTACTGACAGGGAAAAACAGCTAGGGCCCTACCACAATAGAATTAAAATGTCTGTTTTATTGTAGCTGATGATTCAAAATTTTCATCTCACGTTTTTGTGGCATATGCATAGATTTTTTAATTAAAAAATTGAAAAATCTACAAAAATGAAGAATTTTATGATTAAAATAGTCAACTAACAAAGCTACTAAATTTCCAATCAATACCTAAGTTAACTTGAAATTTTAAACATTTATTGACTATGGAATTTTATTGATATCTGAAAAACATTCGCCTAAGATAAACATTTTTGAGATTATGTGAAATTCTTGGAAAATTCTCAGTAAAATTTGAAGTCAATAAATATTTGAAGATTTGAATCAATATATTAATTAAAACATGTTTCGGTTTTATAACTTTGATCAACTGCATCAATTAGAAAATGTTGCCTATGTGTAAAGCATTGCTTTTTTTCATTGAAAAGTCTATGCATATAAGCCACTAAAACGTAAAATGAGAACATTTTTATCTATTATCACCATGTAATTATGAATCTAGATTTTCAACCTTAATTTCTTATTTCTTATTTTTTTTAAATAAAATATTTTGCACTTAATTTTTTAATTCATATAGTTGATTCACGTACTATAGAAATTTTTTTAAACTATTTTATTCGAAATAAATATTTAATATTTGTATTTTATATAAGAGAAATCGTAAAATGTAATTTCGTATACAAATTTAGATGTAATTTTGGTTTTTTTGAATACTGAAACCTTTTATTCACAGTTTTATAATGAAATTCATATGTGAATAATATTACGTCTTAGTTTTCTGAGTATTTTATTTGAATGAAATTTTTTTCAATGTTGCCTTATACCCGAGAAGAAACTCTATTTTATAATTTCGATTGTATAATTAGATATAATTTATGTATTACTTAATTATATCAATATTTTATTTTTCAAACTCCAATATCATATTTTATCATTCTTCAATATATAATATTCTCGACATAATTTTGTAATTGAATTATTTGATTTGCATAGCTAACACATATAGAAATTGATATTTCGTTTTGAAACTTTGAAAATTTATTGAGTTTAGATTTCAATAGAAAATCATTTTTTAAGTCTTTAAATTATCCTTAAATTCAAAATAAAATGTTTAGATATTCGTTTTGAGTGGATGTTTTCAAAAATATCAAAGAAAGAAAGGTAATATCTTAAATGATATATTTGTAGATTTTAAATTTGTCGTCTGCTTCGCGCCACTTTGACACAAAGTCGACAGAAACATAATTTTCGATCTTGGCCCAACAGACGAAAGCGTGAAATCGAAGCGAGGAAGTGGGGGACACACCGACACGGCGCGCTTGATTGTGTGTGCTCATGGAGCTCATGGAGCCCCATGGAGCGTGGTGGGGGCCGCCAGCTCCCACGATCTGGGATCACTGATCTAAATAGATAATGCATTTATATCTATTTGTATTTGCATGGAGCGATACCGGCGCAGCCCCTTTCGACCAATAGCCTAAGCTGTTTATAGTCTTCCGAAAATGGCTAATAGCTAAACTATATACTGCTTGTAATTGTATGGAGTTTTATGTATTTATCTATAAGAGAATAGTGAATAGCTATATTTAAAAAGGATTACGATTGTGGGCGAGGTATTTTAGTTGAAATTTAGAAGTACAAAGTTTATTATATTTTATGATTTTTTAAGTAAATTTTCGGTATCCTTATTGATGCAGCTGCGTATTGAATTTATCTTAAAAGGTTTCCTAGTCCTAACTGCTTGCAAATGATAGAGGAATTTGAAGAAAGATATAAAATATTATATAGATACAGAACAGCGCTTAATAGCTAGAAAATAATAAATTAAAATTTTTTTTTTTTAATTTATCAATATTTTTTTTTTTAAACATTTTATTCTTTTCTTTGTGGCCAAGGAATTTTTAATAAATTTAAAAACGATAAACATTTGGAATCTAACGTTTTTTGAAAAAGAATTATAACCTTTAACATCTATTAAGATTGGTCGTTAAATGAATCACCTATGAAAGTTGTAGTGAAGATGTCACGAGTTTTGACAATGAAAGATTTAGACGCAATTTGTTATCAACTATTAAATACTCTGATAAACTTTACAAGTACATCGTACACTTTTAACGCTGTATGCTTGTTCAATGCATCTCTCACACTCTCTGCAAATAAAGTGAATGCATCATTTAAAAAAGTGTCGATATCCTTATAGATACAGTTTATAACACCAGCTTGTAGTCGCCGCTTAAATGCTGCATGACATCGTCCCCAACGTACTCGATCATTAATTACATTATTATTTTCTACACCTTTGCCTCGTTTTTATAGTGCATCGGGTCTAGAACTAAGACACGTAATGTGTCCAATAATATCTAAACATATCTGTTTTTGCTGGGTCGTAAGACCTGGCGTTCTTAATACTCGTATGTAGCAAACGTTGTCACTAAACATTGTAACTAAAATAAACAGAGGGCCTTGCCATGGCACAGACTGCTAGGTCGGTAAGAAAGGTCTCTGACATATTGTGACGTTGCAATTTTACTATCTCTAGGCATATAAAAGAAGAATATAAATGTTTTGGTCTATAATATTTACATTGTGTCTACATCGTAGTTCTCTTATAGACTACACGCCAAAAACTATCTGCACGTTATTCTACTCCCTAACGTTCCGCAATGCGCAGGAAAATTACACTTAATCAATTCGCGGGCAATTTACGCAACACCACGCTTTCTCTTACCTTGGGATGTTTCATCTCGTTGCAAGCTTTTTGTGATTGGCCATTCTTGTCCAGGCGACTACACTCGAAACTTTTCCATCCACTCATGTTTTTCTCGTCTCCCGTACCTTCCTTCACTCTCTAGAATGTCAGCATACAGCTTTTCCTGTCTGCTGGAGTTGCCTTGCCTCGGCGTACATTTCCTTTTCAGAGTGGGTGCAGGTCCTGTATGTCCAATGCAATTAATTTCTTTTAAAATTATCACCTCTTCTTTTATGCTCGGCGTCCATCCGTCGTCCCGACACACTTTCTGTGCATTTTTTCTTCGTTTTCTCGGTGTTGGCTTCCGAGAGTTTCATCCCTGCTTCCACTGTCAGTACTTCCTTTCTGTTAGTCAATATCCTTGGCCTCGTACTTATCTCCTTCATAGCGTGTTATCTCACTATTATGGATCTCACTATTCCTCTCGACTTCTCGCACTGTGTGTACACATTCCAGTGTGTATCCTTTGCCACTGCGTCACGAATTCAGGCATTGTCTCGTTTTTTTTCTATTATTTTCGAGGCATCAGAGAAAACTGACGCCTTGACACTTTCTATTTTTCCTTGACGCTTTAGCTGGTGAGTCATCGCTGTTGCTTTCTTTTACTTGTCTGGCTATCCCTACTCCTGCTTCACGTTCCGTGCGGTATAGCTTACCGCGTGAAATCGACCTATAGGAAATCGCTCACGTGGAGGAGGCCATCCGCAAGGATGGAAGACACAGACTCTTCGAGAGATGGCAGACGAGATGGCATGGTGAACAGACCGGGAGATCGACACCTGGTTGAACATAAAAGATGGAGAGGTTGGTTTTTCCTTGGCGCAAGAGCTCTCAGGCCATGGCTGTTTCAACGCGTACCTGAGGCGCTTCAAGAAGAGAGACGATGAGACGTGTTGCTACTGCGATTCCCCTGTGGATAATGCGAAGCACGCAGTCTTCGTCTGCGCTAATTGGGGCGTGGCAAGGGAGACTGTTGGTCAGAAAGTGGGTGTCGAACTCCCTCCTGAAACGATGGTCTTTCTGATGTTCCAGTCTAAGCGTATCCGGATGCTTATTGAGTCATTCGTCACACTAGTGACAAAGACGAGAGAGTTTGATGGGCGTAGGGAATAAAAAAATAAATAAGAAAATGGGAAGGGCCAGTAACAATTGCACCAGGGCTCACATCCGCGGTCGCACGTCCCGGGGGTACTGAGCGGCCACGTCGGTAGGGGGAGGGACCTTTTTTCTCCCTTGGCTGGCATGGCTAGTCGGTTGAGCCTATTCGGCGAGCGGTCGTGGGGGTGAGTTTCCGGGCGAATGGATGACGAAAGAGTCGTACGCGACTATAAGCCGGAACCAACCGCCCGTGAAGTTTACAGCGGAAAGGTGGTTCCGCGGGCGGTGTATTGGTTCGAGAGAGAGAGGGCTTCTGGTTTTAACAGGTATGCCAAGCCAGTGTTCACAGAACGTGGACGTAAACGGCCCCCACCATGGATCCTACCAGCTCATGGCTTCTTCCTCGCTCCACTGCCATAGGTTGGTTGAATGAGGAAGACATAATGAGCTGGAAGCATCTATGGTAGGGGCCGATTACGTCCACGTTCTGCGAACACTGTTCCAAGCCTCGTCCTAGCAGAGTCCTGTACTACGTCTATAAAAGATTTCGACATTTTTCCTCCTCGCCGAAAAAAAAATACTCCACTAACCTAAATTTTAACACTTACAAAACAAATGGCTGAATAATAGTAATACTTTCTCAATATCAATAATTACTTGTTTCTTTCTGATAAATTAGCTCAACACTGCCAAACTTACTGTAAGTCACAGAATAAATTCTAAATACTTGCAAATCCTATGCTGAAATGAAGCTTGTCTCTTGCTGAATTTTACTTTCCACGAATATGTAAAGAAAATTCTGTAAAATGACAAGTGATTTATATTTAATCGAAAATTATATTATGCTACTCAGCAAATAAAAAATACTGAAAATCAGTAAACAAAATGCTGAAAGGCAGTAAGCACAGTCTAATTTTCAGAAAGTCACTTTTTAAACTTTAGTTTCAATATTCATAAAATATTGGTGCCATGCATTAATTATGGGGGACTTTTTTGTAAAATTATGGCTTCGTTTAAAAACAGTGGTTACCAGTCAATCATTGAAATTATTGTCCATCGCTAGCCACTACTTTTTCCCATATTTCTGGTAGCAGGTCGAAAAAAGATTTACAAAGTTTCGAAGGAACTCAAACGAAAGGTTTTGCTTCCGGATTCTAATGACTATTACACTGTAGGTGAATTTTCAACTTCCAAAATAACACAGCGTGGTGACCATCATTATGCGTTAGGTATTCATGAGTGGTGTTTATGTGCACAGACATTTGGCTAAATTGGCGCTTGTTCTCAAGATATTTAATTATGAAAATATGGTTTTTTTCTTAATTTTTTGTCACTTGATGACGATGATTGCGGGCCCGCTTGCTCACCCTGACCAACCGCCGATACTGGGCATCCAAGACCCTGCATCGTAGACTTTCCTGTGCCAGCCATGACGGCGTCATGCCTTCACCCCAGGGCTTAGCCGGAAAACAAACAAGAAAAACAAAGCCGTTTCCGCTGTCACCACGTGGAGGTGCCCTGGGTGCTGACACAAGATAGGTATTACTGATAGATACTACTCCGTTCTTTCAGAATCTGGAGTCAAAAATGCAGTTTCTTTTCAAAATAAACAAGTTTGACCTTAAAATGACCTTGACCTTCACAGCTTGAGATCAAACCGACCTCAAATTCGAATTCAGCGAACCAAAAAACATAATGATAAGTAGTTTATTCCACTAAAACGATATTTTTCCCAATTTCGACCTTCAAATGCCCTTGACCCAGGTGTGATGGGGTCAAAAAGACCTCGTATTCTGATCCAGCAACCACCAAAATATATTACCACAGTAGTTTAGGTAAAGGAAATCCTATTTTCGTATTTTTGCAGTGATTAAATTGATTCTCCACATCACCACTTATAATGACCTTGAAATGACCTTTGGATCATATTAAAAAAATTAAAAAATACAGTTTTGGACGTAAAATTTTCCGTTCTTTCAGAATCTGCAGTCAAAAATGCATTATTTCCAAAATAAACACGTTTGACCTTCAAATGACCTTGACCTTTACTACTTGAGGTCAAACCGACCTCGAATTATTATTCAGCGACCCAAAAAACATAAAGATTAGTCATTTTTTTCAACTCAAATGTGTGTGTTCAATTTTGACCTTCAAATGCCCTTGACCCAGATGTCATGGGGTCAATTGGACCGCGGATTCGTGATCAGCGGATCAAATTACATGGGAACATATGTGTCGCGTTCAAATATCAGAGACTTGGTTTTTTTTTGTGTGCCTGTGTTATTATTCCATCGTACCAATATTCCGAACATGCGTTAGAAAGCTACTGTCATTGTGCGTATTTTTCAGTATATGTCATTTATTTGAAGCGTAAACAACAATCATTTTTTTCACTCAAGTAAGTCGAACTTTGTGTCTGAAAAAGTGTTTTTGCGGGGAGTTCTTCTTGATTACTTTAAGGGGGTCGTCTAGTGTGACGGATAAAAAAAATCGGTTTTTTTTTCATAAATCACGTCTAAAACATGTTTAGAAGACGTGGATAAATGGATTTTTGAAAATTTGAAGCCGTTATAAAGTTGCAAGATTGATCGTGAGATCATTTTTTTTATTATGAATAATGCACAACAACTTTAAAACGCGTTTTTCTAAAAACACGTTTTTTCAAAACTGCTGCCACGATATCTCAAAAACTATTTCATTGTTAATGCTTAACTTTTTACAGCATCTTCAGTACATGTCCAACTACAAATCCAGCTAAAAGAATTAAAATTGCTTCGTTAGTTTTTTTTTCAATTATATAGACGCGAAAAATAGTCGAAAAACTAAGATTTTTTTTGGTGAAGCAAAAAAATACTTTTTTTTTAAATTCGAACTTTTTTTTAGTTTATTTTGCAGTTTTAAGTCTCAGGAATAAAATGGCGTTCGGTTTTTTGATTTCAGATAATTAGAACGCCCGGAATCATGGCAGCAGTGGAGCAACTTTTTTTTACGTCTTCCTGTTGAGCAGTGCATCTCCGATATTATTCAATATATTGGCTTCAAAAAATTAAAAATTTTTTCCAAATGTATTCAAAGAAGAAATAAAATTCAAAACAACGTATCCAAGATGGCATTTACGTAGAAGACGCAGTTGTAAAAAATCACAAAGGAAAAGCTTATTTAAAATTTGCAATCACAAATGAAATGCCAATAATATTATCATTCCCAATAGTTAATTCAGAAGACTTTGGTATGGGTTGATTCCAGACGCAGGAAATCGAACCCGATGTATCTTCGGATCCTGAGCAGCTTCTTCGGCAAATCTCTCGATGGCGGAGGGAGTGGAAACCTTCCCTTCGGTGTCGAGCCGAGAGGTGGATGGGCACAAGTGCGAGTCCTCTGGGGGCTAGCTGCGCTGTTCGTCGGAGTGAGGATCCGCAGCCGAGCCTGTTCCTCCAGAAACCTAGCTCGGTTCCGACGCTGCCGTGGATTCAGTCCCATACGTCAGAAGTCCGTGCTGCGACCCGAAGGGCATCGACGGAAGCTGAGCTGGGAAAGAACAGGGGTCTCGCTAGTGGCGAAGCTGCGTATGCTGGTGGCGAAGTTGCGTATGCTAGTGGCGAAGCTGCGTCGGCTAGTTATGAAGCTGCATCTGCTATTGGAGAAGCTGCGTCAGATGTGATCAATGCCTTCAAAGGTTTCAGTGCGTTAAATCATTTCAGTGCGTTCAATGATTTTTGATTTTCGCCCTAAGAAGGACGGGTGTATGTTTAAACTTTTACTCAAAAGGACAGTTGAAGTCATTATCACGGGAACAAGAATGTTTTAATACTCTTTTCCCTCAAAAGGGCAGTTGGAGTCGTTAAATCAATAATTAGCTGGTTCAGATGTTATGACTAGGAATAAATATTTTTGCGAAGAGAAGAATGCAGCAATTCTTCGTGGTGGTGTGGTGGTCCATAGCAGCGAGGATCAGCGGAGGAATCGATGTATCATCGACTGAGTCCCGAGCGATAGTGACGTCAGTGCTTGGGGTCGGTCTACTTATTCACTACTTAGCTTGGCAGCGCGTACCAATCAGAAGCGTTGGAAGGGCTTGGGTCCCGTGCTCTGACGTGATTGGTCGGGAGGCTAGAGAGCGCGCGCCAATCAGAAGCGTTAAAGGAACCCTGGGGAAAACCCGGGCGCCATTAAGAATATATACGGTCTATCCTGATCCTGATTCGAAAACAAAGTGATTTTTTCTTGCATAAATTTATATAAACGAACATTTAGTTAAAAAACCGGCCCTACTAGCGAATTAGCAGAAAATAGAGCAGCATTAAAACTATTATTACTATTAGTGAGATCGTAAGATCTCTGCGACGCAAATTTTTATAAACAAAAAATCAAAGTGTTCGAACCGTTACAAGACCAAAATTAATACCTTGGGAAAATTCCTGTAGAATCTGTAACACACAAATGCAGGCTACTAAATAGTGCCGTAGACAAAATATTTTAAAAGTTGACAAATCAACCCAATTTTCCCCTCCACTTCCGCCAAGAAACTCCTCAACATTTAGTAGACTATTTTCCATAGAGATATTACACATAGAATCGACAAGACAGTCTAGGACCTGTCAGCTCGGGCGAGAGAGCGACGAAGAGCAGCTGATTGTAAAGAATGCATTGAACAATATTTAAGTGACAAATTGAAAATTTGTCAAGGAAACGAAGTTCTGGTAGAAAACATCCCTGCATGATTTATAGGCATCTACGTTCCAAGCATGTACTCACGCATGGAAGATTTTCTAAATTTCAATAGAATTCTTAACACTAAATATTGTAATTTTTTGCAAATTAATATTTCAAATTCTTTAAATATTAAAAATTTCTCCTTAGAAAAATGCTGCCCCATGAATTTAAAACAATCGAAGCGGAAAAAGTTCAAGCAAGCGAGCAGAATGTCCAGCCGTATTTTGATTATCGTTTATAGTCAGAATACCGTTGCACAAGCATAACCGAAAATTTTACATGAACGTGATTGAAAAAAAACTTGTTTGCGAGGATTATTATATGACGAAACTTACGTTCTCTGAGTTGGAGGTAACATTACCCGTCGAAATAGACCATACTGTCACAAAACACTTATATTATACTTTAAAACTATCCAGCCTCGACTGCTCCCTTTGCGATGCAACAATTTTTTACATGCGACGAAGAGCAGATCTATGCTTAACTTGTGTGGAACGTTTAATAACTCCGTACGAACAAGAAACATTGTATAACGACGTCGATTCCGAAGCGACAACCATTGTTTTTAACAGCGAATGAAAAAAATAATAATACATTGTATATATATACTATATATATATATACTATATATATACATAAAGTGTGATCAAATTGGAGGTACTTTCCCAATAGGGTTTTATTGACATATCACGCGTGACTACTGTCAAACTAAATACACAATTTTCCGCGATTGAATTTTCGGAAGAAGAATACATTGGTTAATGTTTTTAAAGATACATTGAATGTTTATCTTGATAAATGTTGCCGTTATTAACTTTTGTTTTACAGTTTGCATTAGTTGTTACATTTTAGTATAGACACATATATATAAAGTGTGATCAAATTGGAGGTACTTTTGCAATAGGGTTTTATGGACATATCACGCGTAACTACTGTCAAACTACATACACAATTTTATTTAGTTTTTATTGACATTTCATCATGGAAAGACTTACGCCTCAACAACGTTTACAAATCGTACAATTATATTACGAAAATGGACGCCCTGTGAAAAGTGTTTATCGCGCGCTCAGGCCAATTTATGGTGGACATAATCGTCCTACCGAACGCACTATTCGGCATACCATCGGCAAACTCGAGAATGATTTAAGATTATTGGATGATTTTTGATGCCGGAAATTGAAGCCCGTAAACTCCACAACATTTGGTTCCAACGAGAGGGCGCTACATGTCATACAGCCCGTGAAACAATGGATTTACTGCGTAGTCGTTTCGGTGAGCAATTTATCTTTCGTCTCGGACCGGTGGATAGGCCTCCAAGATCGTGTGATATCACACCTTTGGACTTTTATTTGTGGGGGTATATGAAGTCTAAATGTTTTGTGGATAAACCAGCTACTATTGAGGGATTGGAAGCCAACATTACTGAAGTTATTAGCGAGATACCGACCGAAGTCCTCGAGTGAGTCATTCAAAATTGGTGTTTACGGATGGACGAATTAAATTCAATTGTTTATAAAAATGTACTATATTGTTATTACAAAAAAAACAACGAAATGTGTGCTATAACTTTTTTGAAAGCTTGTACTCTTTCGCGCATTTCAAGTGCAAGGGTTACATTTTTTATTCAAAACTGCTTTTACAGTGAGCTGTTAGAAGAAGAAAAATTTTTTCCGAGTGCTAAACTTAAAAAAATTATATCTCGAAATATCCAAGTATCACATTGAAAAAAAACGTGTCTATTACTTTCGAAGTAAGCAGACAAAAAAAATATTTCCTCGAAAAAAAAATTTTGACTGTAAATCTCCCATGAAATGACCAAATATATATATGTATTGGATCTATAACTTAATTGATAATAATCAAATTACGTCATCTCTTATAAAACCGCACGAATTAAGTTACAGATCCAATGTACACATATATATGATAAATGAAATAAAAATATTTATATATTTAACCATATTTTTGCAAACTTGCCTTTTCTCAAAAAAAAAAATCTTTTTTTACTATAACGAATAAAATAGAAAATCACTTTCATAATAAAACTTTCCTTTTTTATTTTTTATTTTTTTCCATTCGTTGCCCAGAACCACACTAACAATCAGACCATTGTTCTACTTGCACAGAACCTAAACATTTCTTTGCATATCAGGACAAATGCCTTGCAAACAAGAGATCTATCGGAAGGTACAGCTTTACAAGTTTTAAACGAGTCAAGCATAGAATATGATATAAACCTATAAAAAAAAATTATATAAAAATATGTATTTATAATAAAACAATTATGATGCTACCTATTCACAAAAAGAGAAAAAAATATATATGTTACTAAAATTAAAAAGTTCTTACTTGTGTATATTCATATATTTAGATAATAACAGAAGAAAACATATGTAACCATATCCTAATATTAAGTTTACATCATTAAAAAATTATATATTACAATCAAAAAATTTAATGATTATATTCAAATATATATAAAGGGTGATCAATTTAGAGGTATAGGATTTTAAATTGAAATAAAACAACGAAAATTCAAATTGATAGGGCAATATTTTTTATTTTTGTGTAGAACCATTCACGACATTCATTTTTTATAGATAACCCCTTTCAAATGTTGGCCGTAACTGCGCTTTTATTCGTCCATCCGTAAACACCAATTTTGAATGACTCGCTCGAGGACTTCGGTCGGTATCTCGCTAATAACTTCAGTAATGTTGGCTTCCAATGCCTCAATAGTATCTGGTTTATCCACGAAACATTTAGACTTTATATACCCCTACAAATGAAAGTTCAAAGGTGTGATATCACACGATCTTGGAGGCCAATCCACCGGTCCGAGACGAGAGATAAATTGCTCACCGAAACGACTACACAGTAAATCTATTGTTTCACGGGCTGTATGAGATGTAGCGCCGTGTTGTTGGAACTAAATGTCATGGAGTTTACGGGCTTCAATTTCCGGCATCAAAAAGCCGTTTATCATGGCTCGATAGTGTTCCCTATTCACTGTTACATTGGCGCCAGCCTCGTCTTTGAAGAAGTATGAGCCAATGATTCCTCCAGCCCATAAGCCGCGCCTAACGGTTGTTTTCAATGGATGTAATGGCAATGCTTGAATGTCTTCGGGTTGCTCTTCGCCCCAAATACGACAATTTTGCTTATCTACGTAGTCATCAAGCCAAAAATGGGCCTCATCGCTGAACAAAATTCAGGTCCCAAAATGCGGATCTTCGGCGAGTTTTCCAAGAGCCCAACGACAGAAATTATGACGCTTTGAAAGATCAGCCGGCTTCAATTCTTGGACTAGCTGTATTTTATACGCTTTAAAACCAAGATCTTTGCGTAAAATCGCCCAAGTAGTGCCATAAGATAGGCCTAGTTGTTGAGATCGGCGCCGAATCGATTCTTCCGGGTCTTCTGCAAAACTCTCATTTACAGCCTCAATATTCTCTACAGTTCGGGCTGTACGTGGTCTAGTGAGCCGAGTATCATCCAATAATCTTAAATCATTCTCGAGTTTGCCGATGGTATGCCGAATAGTGCGTTCGGTAAGACGATTATGTCCACCATAAATTGGCCTGAGCGCGCGATAAACACTTTTCACAGAGCGTCCATTTTCGTAATATAATTGTACGATTTGTAAACGTTGTTGAGGCGTAAGTCTTTCCATGATGAAATGTCAATAAAAACTAAATAAAATTGTGTATGTAGTTTGACGGTAGTTACGCGTGATATGTCAATAAAACCCTATTGGAAAAGTATCTCCAATTTGATCACACTTTATATATATAGTATGTGTCTATACTAAAATGTAACAACTAATGCAAACTGTAAAACAAAAGTTAATAACGGCAACATTTATCAAGATAAACATTCAATGTCTTTAAAAACATTAACCAATGTATTCTTCTTCCGAAAATTCGATCTCGGATGTTTCGCCCCCGCGCTCGAGCTAAGGGGGGGGGAGGTCCCACGTCCCACGACGTATTAGAATGTACTATAGGCACAGGCTAGGTCCAGAGAAATATCTGGGGAATTCTATAAAGAGAGAGAAATCCACTTATTGAAAAGAGAGGTATAACTTCGTCACGCACAGCAGGATACTGCGCAATGCGTCACATCACCAAAAAATATAATATAAAAAGGACATGCCGCCAAGGGTAAAGCTAGTCTTGTGAGCAGAATTTAAGTGCGGCATTTTACAAAACTTTAAAAGGATTCCCAGCGTGAAGTAATCGTACGGTGCAGTTCACCAGTTGCTAAGACCTGAGAGTCATAAATTTACCGTGGTCCGTTTTTTCAATCTTTAAAAGGATCATAGACTCAGTGTCAAGAAAAATAGTTTTTGTGTCCTTGTCACGCCTGTGGGATATTCACTCCATCGCAGTCACATCTGTGGGAATCGCATCTCAGTCACACCTGTGAGGGTTGCATAAGGGAACTTGAAGAACTCATAAGGTACAGAACCCCCCCCCCCCCCCATCTGCCTCTCTGTCTCTCGCTCTCTTGTTAGTTGTTTCTTTACCAATTGGCCGTGCCATATTTGTATGCATCGATTTGAGATTTAGATAGATTTTCATATATAATTAACCTTATAATTTTATAATATCAATTTACTCATAATTCGAATAAAGTCTAATTGTCTTACTTATTAACATTGTTTTCTTTTATTGACTTATCCTTATCCCTAAGAGAGGATCACTTGATCCTAACTTAAAACGAGGAAACTTCCATCAAAGTAAGTATGTACGTAGTTGTGACGTAGCAGTACCTGCAATAATCTCCCATTTGATCCAACATTTTAGGCATTTTTTATTCGTTCTAGGAGTTATTTCGTGTTTTTTCCACTATTTTTCCAATTTTTTCGATTTTAATGTCAATTTTTCATCTTTGAAAAAATTGAAAAAACAGTGGAAAAGACACGAAATAGCGCCTAAAACGAATAAAAAATGCCTAAAATGCTCAATCAAATCGGTGATTATGGTAGCTACGATTAGATTTCAACACAAAAAGACAAATTTACAACATTTTTAGTTAATTCAATAATGTTAAAGACGTTCTTAATACAAAAAAATTAAGAAAAATCAGGTCTAAGAATCCATCTTTTTATAATTAAATATATTCAGAACAAGCATCAACTTAGCCAAATGGCTGTGCACATCAACTCCACTTATAAATACCTAACGGATGGTGATAGTCACCACGCTGTATTGTTTCACTCCCATACAATGTTATCAATCAAATATTATAAAATAAGAACGATACAGCTTACCGATAGTTGGTTTCTTAATTCTACCAGTTGGTAGGGCAGGGGCAGGAGAAAAAAGGTTACTTTTACTGCCCTAGACCCTCAGATTCAACTGGGCTTCGAATTGGTTTGTTTCCTGACTAAAATTAGTCACTTGAGTCCTTTTTATTCCACCGAAGGCACGTGGTTGTAACGTCCTACGTCTTTACCTAATTTTATGAATTTTATTTTATTTCTTAAACCCTGTAATTTCGAAATTTAATATCTTTATTATATTCTTATTCTAAAATTCATAGTAATACAATTCTAAAACACTTTTGAAAGCAATCTCCACTCTAGAGATTATACAGATTCGAAAACCTTTTAAGATAAATGTGCAGCTGCGTCAATATGAATATCTGAATTTTTCTTAGTAATCGGTAAATTTAACAAACTTTGTACTTTGAAATTTCAACCAAAATATACCACCCACAATCGCATTCGTTTTCAAATATAGCTATCTACCATTCTATAACAGATAAATTTATTGAACTCTAAACGAATACAAACACTACTACTGTGGGAGAAAAACTGAGGTGAATTTTTAATTAAAACTTCGCGAGCTAACCGATTCGGCAAACTCTTTTATTTTTATGTTGGTCCTACTATTACTGAAAGCTGTGCCAAATTTCATGTCAATGTTATCACTTGTTACATAGTCACGCTTATGTTTTCTAAACGACTAAAAGTGATTTTTTCGGTTTTTACAATGTCTGAATTTGTTGAACAAACAAGTGCCAGTAAGCTTTGTTTGCGGAATGAAATTTCAGTTGCGGAAACGGTCAGAATGTTGCAGTAGGCCTTTGGTGATTTGAACATGTCGCAGAAAAATGTTTATAAGTGGTACAAAGACTTCAAAGAAGGAAGATATCGGGAGGGGATTACTTTGAAGGGGATGAAATTGATTTGGTTAAATAAATGAAGGTTTTTAATTTTACAATAAAATTCACCTTAGTTTTTGCCCACAGTAGTATAGCTTAGTTATTTGGCCATTTCCGGAAATATCATAAACAGCTTAGGCTATCGGTCAAAAGGGCCTGCGCCGGTACCACGCCCCAGCAAATACAAATAAAGTAAAATGTATTTTTCCGCTTAGAAAATAGCATAGGTCATATATAATAGATAATAAAATTCTAAATTAATAAGAATGTAATAATATTAAGTATCTATCATGAAATTAATATTATTTTTACCATTATTTTATAGAGAAAATTTACGCATATGGTATATTAATAAGGAATATCTAGGCCTAATGGTATAAAAGCTGATGCTGCAAATCACTCAAGATTATTGGAAATAGTGATTTTATATTGAAGAATGTTTATTTTACGGTTTGAAACACAACTAAATCATGCATAATATTACAAAACTTTAAGTACGAAAGAAGAATGCAGGTTTATAATTCATAAGAAAATATATATTGAAAATGTTACACATTTTACAAAACTTCGAATTCACTTTATGATACTCTAGAAAAATCACACTATTTTAATTTAAATTATAAATCATTACACTAAGTTATCTTTCCTTCGTATATATACATATATATACATGCAAGCACATTGTAAAAGTCCAAAATATAATTTTAATTCAAATATCTAAAAAAAACTCTAGCTCGAACCATGTTTAATGTCAGTATACATATTGAAAATACATACATGTATATATTCCATACATAACAAATTGATTTCCAGCATAGTTAACAAATAAATTAGTAAAACTAGTGACTCAAAATCATTACAAATATTTTTTTTTACTAGTATACTTATGTAATTTTATATATTGGGTACATTTCGTCAAGTGTACCCGCCTAAAAACTTTTTGTCTCCGATTTTCTTGAAAGTCCGCGAAATTATTGCCCTAGTGAACCTCTTCCAATTCCCCTAAGAGAACGTCTCTAGTACGACGGGTTGTCAGTATACAGGGGCTCGAATTATCAACCTTTCACCGCGCACGCTGATACTCAATTAACCATAACTTCTACAAAAGTTATGCAAATTAATTTTTTTATAGAGGTCTTGGAAACGCTTTTTCATCAGCTTTACGCTGAAAGCAATGGTTTTAGATAAAAAAAATTATTTGAACTTCATTTTTTAATTTTAAACATATTTTTGAGTTTTTCTCCAAGTGCAGCCGTTAATTTTTTTTCCAATATTATGTTTAAAAAAAAGCATGACTTTTTCCCTTTGAAACGAGCTATGGTCGAAAGTGGGGCGAAAGAAATTGGTGGAGATATATAACACTTCTTGCGCGCGGTTCCTGCGTCGCAGTGCAGCTAGGCGCCACGATCACGACGTACCGTCCACTGGGAACTTATTTAATTGTACTTTGTATGATTTGTTCGTAAAACTGTTATTTTTGGCTGGTACGAAATTAAAAATGAAAATTTATTTGTAATTCTGGGTGATTTTTTAGTGTGAGTCCCGTCGCCTCTCACATCGAAAATTGAGTCAAATAATTTGATTATTACAGTGTATGTGCACTTCTCTTTCTTCTTTGCCTCACAGTTTTTTTTCGGGAAAACATCACATTCTAATGATGACGAATATTTTCTCAACATAAGAGTTAATTCAGCAGAGGAAACGAAAGAGTGATATTTTTGTGTACCAGGCACTGTGTTTGATGATGCAAATCTACTCTTAAGTTCTTGAGCTGTGATATCGTGATTTTCTTTGGGACTAAAGAATATTAAAGTTTCAACAAAATTTTTCTTTGCTCATTGATAAAAGGCATCAGCAGTCAAAATCGGATATTTAGATGACGCTTGTAGGCTAGCATGCGCTGAGAGTCTTTTTAAATTTCCACCATTACCATCTCAAGGCCCTTTTCCGTGCGCCGTTGCATGGAAATTCCACTCGGCTGGAATACCAAAATCCATTTCATGGTGGAGCAAATTGATGAAGTTATATTTATTTTTAAAGTGCCAGGCGGCTCCATCTGTAAAATAAATCATTTTTCTGGGTTGAAAATTCTCTTTCAAATAGTCTATAATATTTTTTTGAACTTGGTACACAGCAATTGTGTCATAAGTCAAACAGTCTGATAACATAGCAAGACTGTGGTGCTTTAGAATGTTTAAACAATTTTTTCTGTGAAAAAAGGAACGCTTCTGGTCTTAAATGACGTTAATTCTAAATCTGAGATTGATAGGGTCGATATGGTAGAGTTCGGTTATCATGGTGAATGATACACTCTTCTAATTATCGACATAATCGACTGAAATGATTTAGAAAAATTCGTATATACTTTGGAATGTTGTCCTCTTTATAATAAATACCACTGTAAAAATGGTAGCTTGATCATTGTTACAATGAAATAACTGAGCTGCATACTGGACTACAAAGACATAGTTTTCAGCGAAATCACAAAGGATAAGAAATTCTCCTTCTTTCAGTGTATCCTTAAGGTTTTTGAAGAAATACGACTGTTGTTTGGCTGTAAAAGAGTGAGGTTTAAGCTTAAGCAAGTGTCCGAAAATCTGTTCAGCAAAATCTTCTGCGTCTGTTATTTCCATGCGTAACGTACTTCTGTCAGTTTGCTGCCAAATCTGGAATTCTACTCTGTTAATACACTGGTCTGCGAGAACTGATGTTATAAAGTCCTTCAGTGCGCTTGTACCAGGACACGCTGTGCATTCATTCAAGTAGCATTCTGAAGTCGGAACGCTACACATAATTCTGTTCATAGCATCATGATAAGTCTTAATGGGGGAAAAATTTTCGCAGGTTTGTTCTTTTAAATCTACAGCATCTAGCATTAGATTATCGTTTTCATGATGGAAATAAACACAAACAGTATGCGTATCACTGGCTCCAGCGAGTATGCAATTTCGGGGTCTAAGCTGAGAGAATTTTGATAAGCAAATTTTAACTGTAGGATGCTGAGCCTTAAAATTTGCATATAATTCAGAAAGATTGCACAGAATTAATTTTTTTTGAACGTGCTCACGGGAGCCATCATCTTTTTTACGGAAACGAACTCTTTCATGCCAGGCATCATACGACTATTCTCATCATCAGGGTAAAATGTTTTGACCAAATTTTCAATCTCGGAATCTAAAGTTTTACCTTTTTCTAAATTAGGAGAAGTTAAAATAGCATTCTCAGCTACTAACTTCTTAGCCTTCCTAGTTTGGCCTTCAGAAGCACCAAATTCTTTAGCCAATCTTCAGTGACCCCAAGATTTTGGAGCAAGAGTTGAAAGTCACACTTTTTCTGAATTACTTGCAGATTTTTAAAATTTTCCTTTTATTTGTTCAAGAACCTCCATTCTGGCGTAATTATTTCCATCAGAACAATCAGTTTTAGATTTTTCAAACTTGGATGTCGTAGGATCGGCAAAGATATCGTCGTCTTCCATTAAAATATCATTCTCGAGAATAGGAGGTGAAAATTAAGTTTTCTCCAGGATTCTGCACCGATTTAATGAAGGAATCACAATAAGGATTTTTGAAATCAAAATAAAAAGTAAGTGCGTTTTCATTTTCCTTTTCCTTCCTTCTCGGCTATTTGTACAACCTATCTGCGTTCATTATTCTCTCAAATTCTCTTCTCTATCTTTCTTTGCACAAATTTTGAATTTCCACGTCTACCTTAATCTTCATGCATTTCGTTTACATTATACTCAAGTGATACCACCCCAAAAAACGAAGTCGTCCGATTGGGCTTAAAGTTTCCCTGATTGGAGTCCTATTTGATGTTACTTCCTACAAACGAAATTTTTTCGTTTTGACAAATATTTCCTGAATTACAGTTAGTGTAACATTAATTTTGAATATGTTTTGAATAAGTTTTGAAAATTGAATCTATTGAATTTGTACCTTGTTATTGAATGTGCAGGAAAGTGATGTTTCTGTTTATCTGGGTGAATTATTTGAATGTGAGTTCGATGGATCCATTTTTTTGGAACCTTCTGTCTTTTTATACATAGCTTATTTCGTAGAATTGTGTTTCTTCGCGTTTTTTTTGTTTTTGAAGGTAATTTCGCGGGCCTCTTCTGCGGTTTCTTTTTTTGGCCTTTTGGGAAGGTGTCATACTTTTTAGAAAATGAAAACTTTTTCATTAAAAGTTTTCTATCCTGATTAGAAATGAATTACGCTATGGCGTAACTTTCTTTGCTGCTGAAGAAAACTTCGGTTTTATTTGCCATCAAATAGGACTGCAATCAATCAAACTTTAAGCCCGATCGGACGACTTCGTTTCTCGGGGTGGTATCTCTATCGCAGAGGAGCTTAACATATCACATATATGCATTGAAAGACATTTACAACAACTTGGTTACGCTAATAAGCTCGACATTTGGGTTCCTCGCAAATTGAACGAAATTCAACTCACCAAACGAATTTCCATTTGCGATTCACTGCTGAAACGTAACGAAACCGATCTATTTTTAAAGCGAATCATAACTGGCGATGAAAAATAGGTTGTTTACATTAACGTCGTGCAAAAAAGATCATAGAGCAAGCGAGATGAGCCTGCACAATCGATATAAAGTTTTTTGCCTCTAAGTACCAAACTTTCGAAGAAAGCGGAATTATGAAACTGACTGAAAGATGGCAAAAGGTCATCGAACAAAATGGTGAATACATAATTGATTAATTTTTGTTATTTTTATTAATAAACTTGCTTTGAAAATCATGAAAAAAAACGAAATGACTTTGTTGCCAACCCAGTAGAAAGAGCAATATCTGCAGAATACAGTGGGTCGGGTAGGACTTCCCGTTCAAGACTTTCAAAGTAGGTTTTCATTTGTTTTTCAAGTAGTTTGGAATGCTGCAAAATCGACGTCTCTTGGTCTTAAATCATACAGAACCCAATTTCCCAGCTTTTGTATCATTCCTGGTACATGTAAGCATCTAGGAATGGTTGAACCAGCCAGCCTATCTTGCGTTTGATATTGGTCTTTATTGAGTAACGTCTCCAATTTCTTATATTCGATCTTTGGTGGATGGCCTGGACATTCTTTGTCCTCCGTGTCGGAATCAACATTTTCAAAGCGTTTGAACCAGTACTCACGCGTTTTAATTGATGAAGTATAATCAACGTAAGTTTCCGAAAACAATTTATGACTTCCAGCAGCATTTTTCTTCGAATTGAAAAAGAAAAGTAAACCTTCCCACAAATGGCGTTTTTTTGGTACGTAATTTGACACATTCAATGCTCCAAAAAGCTGTGTTGTTTACACTTTGGCCAAATGGCACATACTGAAATGTACAGCCACATGATAGGGCTTCGTCAATGATATAGAAGTTTGCGACGTCTCAAACACAAACTTGTGTCGAATTGTAAGACGAAATATTCGGAAGGAAATTCTTATACGAGATAGAAAATTATGCCTAGATCAGGTAACGAAAAAAGACAACAGAAGCAATAAACTATACCTCTATAAACCAGAGGACTCTTATGCCTCAGTTTGGGATGAAATTTAAGTGCATAGAACCATTAGGACAGACGAAAATTTTATGACTTCGCAGTTAACGTAAAATGTTCGTAAAAAACTATTATCATATTTTAACCCTACATGTGCGAAGTTCGCAAAGATTGCATATATCAAGACGACTTTTAAAGTTAAAAAAAAAGATTCTGAGATGAAAAAGTCGTCGCAAATGAATTCTTAAAGCAGTATTTTGTATTAAGTAAGTAGCATGCAGTCTTAAAACCCTGAAGAGAAACCAGATTTACTTAGAAAATGCAAATCTAAAAAAATGTTCCATGTAGGTATTACTGCGGGTTTGCATGAATTACTGCGCACCAATTACTGCAGAAGCCCCAATTACTGCGCTCCAACTACTGCGGAAACCCCAATTACTGCGCGCGTAATACTGCGATATTATTTTGAGTGAATAATATAATAATATAATATAATAATTATATATTATAATTATAATATAATAATAATAATAATTAATAATATTATTAATTTTATTCAATTTAACTTAAAATTATATTACTTAAGGGGGTCGTCTACTTTCGAGCCGAGAATTTTAGTCTTTTTTTGGGAATGAATTGCAAAAACACTACTAAAGATATTCACGTCAGTTAAATTTTTTTTTATTATTACATGTTTTTTCTTCGAAAAAATCTATTTTTAACTTGATAATAAATGCATCCGCGACCTTGGAACGTCCTAGACCTCAACGCTGCAGAAATGTCATTAAGAACTTTGTGGTAAGACTTTGGCCATTTAAATTGTCTGAAACCAATAAAATGAAATGTGTCTGTAATCTGCGTTACATTGGCTATGTTTTCCCAGAGCCGACTTTTTCTATTGTAAAATGTGTTTATATTACGCAATTGTTCTTGAAAAAATTCGATTTTTGACCTGTTTTTTGACCTATTAGAGCCTGTTAAAATTCAACAAAGTAAAAATTTGAAAATCGCCTTTAGGAAAACATAGCTATATGTTTATTGAATAACTGAAAAAAAATTTGATCAAATTCTATCAATATTTCTAGAAGAAGTCATACCACAAAGTTTGAAAAATGCAACTTTTGGGAAATCACGTTTCAAGATAAATGACAGTGTAAAACATGATTTGAGAAACTTACGATTTAATCGGCAATACCTACGTAAGAAAGAGTATTCAAAAAAATCCCTCATATGGCGTGTTCCTTATAACATCTATATTCAAAATATGCACAAAAAAAACCGATTTTTCCAAACCGCGAAGGTAGACGACCCTCTTAAGTTCCCCTTGCATATTTGGCAACGATTAAGGAGTGTTTATCATTTTATTTAATCTTAAGTAGGTATAAAAAGTAAACATGACGAAGCATTCGTAACAAATTAAGATTAATAATTTTATTAATTCTATTCAATTCAACTTAAAATTATATTACTTGAGTTCCTCTTGCATCTTTGGCAACGATTAAGCAGTGTTGAACATTTCATTTGAATTAAATTATGAAAAGTGAACATAAAGCATTTTTGACAAATTAAGATTAAATAATATTATAGATCTTATTCAATTTACCTCAAAATTATATTACTTGACTTCCTCTTGCCTCATTAGCAACGATCTTGGAGTTTTCAACATTTTGTTCAATCTCAATTATGAAAAGTAAGCATAACGAAGAATTTGTAATATCACAATAAATATTTTATTTTCAGAAACGGAATTATAACAAGATTTTCAGAACGTGTTTACGACCTGTCAACAAATCTAAGCATTAAAACTATAGAATTCGGGAACATGAGAGTTTCAAATTGCAATCAGTTAGCTTCAAATATCGTAACTATAGTATTAATAATTCGTTGATACTTATTATGCTTGGATTAGAAATTAATTGTTTTCAATTGTTCTGTAACGTTCTATATGTTTAAAACATTGTATATCATTAGTTTTATTTGAAACTGCAGTAAGTAGGGCATCCACAGTAATACCCACACTTACCCTATATGATATAAGCCGAATCGTCCCAAATTTTTGTCGGCCAGATCGAAGTCGAACCCAAAAGCAGGTAGTAGGTCATGACAATAAAGGCAATAAACCGTACGTGCAGCGTACTCATGATTCAAAATTGATCTTATTCTTAATTAACCCATGAGATTAAATTTCGAAAAGTAACTCAATTTCAAAAAGTTACTTTCACGAAAAGTAACGAAACTCACCCAGAAATGCCACCAATGTTTGCTTCATCATTTCTTTTCTTTGTAAAACATTTTGGTGACTTGACTTATTTGTTCTCTAGTAACTTTGAGTTTGAAAAGTTACTTTATTCGAAAAATAACTTAATTTCAGAATAACTTTTACGAAAAGTAACGCAACTCACCCGGAAATGCCACCGATGTTTGCTTCATCATTTATTCTCTTTGATCCGATTGACCCCATATCAAAAACATCATTGAAACCGATTTATTACTCGGATTCAAAATGGTTTCGATGGATTGAATCCGATTAATAAGTCGGTTTCAATGATGTTTTTGAAACAGGGTCAATCGGATCAATCGGACCCAATCGGGTCCAATTATTTTTACCTACAAGGGTACATAACGTGTGATGTCAAATCATACTTTCTACATGCAAGGAACGCATGTTTTTAAAAATATTTATGACGAACTTGTGCAATCATTCAAAATTATTGCTCATAAAAGATTAATTAGAACATACTCAGTTTTCGTAATTGTTTGCTCTATTACTTTTCCGAAACAGTATGTTTGATTCGAATTCAATACTTCAGATTACTTTTTTATTAAAATTCCAGCCACTTTATCGGCATTCCACAATTCGCGTTCTCATACACTACCGTCGGAAATTGTGCGCACGGTGCTTGTCATCGCTATCAAAAATCACTACTGACTTTGAACCACGATATCTCGGTGAAAAAAAAAGATAGGGTATTTTAAAAATACAGTTGGAAAGCTTATAAAATTCCACGTCTAGTGATGATACAAAATTATTTTTTTGACTTTCTGAAAATAATACAGTACGTGAGGAGTTAGAAAAAAAAATTCAAGATTTTCTCAAATTCTCTTATATGTTCTTTGATCCAAGAACGTGTTTCCTTTATTTCCTTTCCTTTCATTCTTAGTTGATATTTACAATGACTATTAAAATCTTTATTAATGTTCTAGTTTATAAGAATTTTAATTTAAGAAATAAAAAATGTTTACATATCATTGTTCTATTCGTTAATATGGGGATGATATTGGATTTAAATAATTTTTAATAATCACAGATAAACTCCGCCATTGCCGGTCCCAAGCCCGGATGCGAAAGGAGGAGGGAACACACAGACAGCAACATGACACTACATACTTACAGCAACACTGAACGCAACACAACCAATACCCGAGACGGCGGTGGAAATCCAGAAAAGGATGGAATCCCACCCCGCCGTCAAAAAGATGGGTATCTTCCGGAGACTGCGCTCTGCGTCTCTGGGAGATACCCCAAAAAAGCTGACAAAGGGGGAGAAGAGGGTTGCTCCTTCTCCCCCCGAAGATCGGCATCCCAAGAAAGGGAAGGGCGGCATACCGCTAGCTTACGCTGCGGCCACCAGAAGCCAAACCCCAAAAAAGGATGGGGACTGGCAGCTGGTGGAGAAGAAGAAAAAAAAGAAAAAAAGAAAAAAAGAGAAGAAAAAAGAGGTTCCTGTGCCATCTGCGCAGGAACCTAAAACAAAGGTGAAGTTAGCGAGGCGCTCTCCAGCCGCACGGTCGGGCGACGCTATCAGGGTGTCGGCGAGGGATGGAGAGTCCTACGCCGATATCCTTAAGGCTATGAAGGCGAAAGTAAACCCCCAAAACGCAGGGGCGGAGATCCTCTCCATTCGGAGAACCAGGAGGGAGGAGATTCTCCTGGTCCTCAGAAAGGGGGGTGACGTCTCGACCTTCGAAAAGGCGCTCGACCAGGCGGTCGGAGAGAAGGCCGAAGTTAAATCTTTGGTCTCGAAGAGGTCCCTTGAAGTTAGGGACCTCGACGAGACAGTCACAAAAGAAGAGGTTGTTGCAGCGCTTTGCATCGCACTGGGCAAGCCAGACCTCGGTGACCAGTGCAGGCTGTACAAACGCTTTGGCGGTGTGCAGGCTGCGGTGGTCCGTTTAACCGAGGCGGACGCCCAGAGCTTGCTCGGGCTTGGTAGGGTGGGTGAACTGCCGCATCCGAGAGCATGTCGAGGTTGCCCGGTGCTTCAGGTGCCAGGGATACGGCCATGTGTCGCGTGGCTGCGCGCTTCCAGGCAGGAAGGATGCCTGCTGGAGGTGTGGGGGCGCGTCACACGTGGCCAAGGAGTGCAAGGCTCCCCCTCGGTGCCTGACTTTTACTGATAGGGGCGAAAAAGATGTCGCCCATGCTTCGGGGAGCGGTTCTTGCCCAATATTCAGGGCGGAGCTCCGGAGGTTGAGAGGTGGAAAGTGAAATTTCTACAGCTCAACCTCGGGAGAGGGAAGGAAGCCCAGAACCTTCTGATGCAGACTGCCAGGGAGAGGAGAGCCGATGTGTTGCTCATTAGTGAGCAACACAAATGGTCCGAAAACTCTGCTTGGTACCAGGATGCATCAAGGAGGGCTGGGATCCTTGTCTGCAGCCCTGATTTGAGCATCGCGGAGTTCCTGGAGACCGACGCGGGGTTCGTTTGGGTGGAGGTGGCGGGGGTACGTGTGTACAGCTGCTACTTCTCCCCCAACGATCCTTTCGAGATCTTCGAGACCCAGATCCTCCTCCTTGAGGAAAGCCTCAAAGAGGCTAGTGGGCGGTCCCTTATTGCGGGTGACTTTAATAGTAAGTCGCCCGAGTGGGGAGAAGCCCGTCTGGACAGGAGGGGAATCTTGGTCGGTGAGATGGTCGCCAGGAATGACCTGATCGTGTTGAATCGGGGCAGGGATTTTACGTTCAGACGAGGAGAGGGGGGGGGTCGATTATCGACTTCACGATTGCCGCGCCCCGTCTTGCCTCTAGGATAGGCGACTGGTGCGTCCTCGATGTAATAATTGAGTGGTTGGGCAAGGTCTGCTGGGTCGTTGGAGGACACTGTGCGGGCGGCGAGGCGGAAAGTGGTCGCAGCATGCGACCCCTCCATGCCTCGCCGCGGGCACAGGCGTACCGGGGACTCGATGTACTGGTGGAACGACCAGTTGTCCGTCCTGCGTCGAAAGTGCCTTACAGCGCGGCGGAGTTTTACCCGCTCAAAGGGTGATGAAGTCGAGAAGGATCCATGGGGTCTCGCCTTCAAAATAGTCACTAAGAGATTGGTGACTAGAAGAAAGACCCCGGGCCTGGATAGTGCCGATCGAGTCAAGTACATCGTGCGAAGCTTGTTCCCGCATGTAGAGCCGTTCCAAAGACAGGACCGAAGTTCCTGCGTGGTCCGGGGCGAGGAACTCTTCACTCTCGAAGAACTAAAGAGAGCGGGTGGAAGGCTCAAGGCAAACACAGCGCCGGGGATCGACGGGTTGCCGAACGAGATCCTCAAAGAGGTGATCGGGGTATACCCGGAGATGCTCCTAGAAGTCTTCAACTCCTGTCTTCGGGAGGAGAGGATCTTCGCAGACTGGAATAAGCAGAGGTTGGTCCTGTTTAGGAAAGGCAACAAACCTCTAGGGGATGCCTCATCGTATAGGCCAATATGTTTATTGGATACGATGGGGAAACTTCTGGAGGAAATGATCCTACAAAGACTACAGGGTCACATGGTCCGCTAGAATGGTCTCTCGGAAAACCAGTTCGGCTTTCGGAAAGGCAGGTCCACAGTCGACGCCATCCAGGCAGTGATGGACATCGCCACTAAAGCAAGAAGAGGAACTGGTAAGCGTAAGGGATTCTGCGCGTTGATCAGCATTGACATACGCAATGCGTTTAATACCGCGAGATGGAACATCTGCATCGAGGCGATGGTGCGGAAAAAGGTTCCAGACTACCTGTTACGAATGATAGATGACTATCTGAGCGACAGGTGGGTGATATACGAGGGCGACAAATGGTCTCTCAAGGAAGAGATCACATGTGGCGCCCCCTCAAGGGTCGCGGGTAGGTCCACTCGTCTGGAACGTCATGTACGACGATTTCCTGCGCATGGACCTGCCTGCTGGAACGAGCATCATCGGCTTCGCGGATTACGCACTTGTCGTGTGCGCCGCTGACGACGTCAAAATCCTGGAGCTGAGGATCAATGATAGTCTGTGGCGGGCAAAGCGTTGGTTGGATAGCAGATGCCTGAAAATGGCCCCTGAGAAGACCGAGGCTTTGCTGGTCTTTGTGCGTGGCCTATTCGGTCCTGCTTCAACGAAGGAGGCAAGCAACAAACCTTCCGAGAATCGTGATCGTCGATTAAAATTCAATTCAGATACGATTGAACATTTTTAATCGTATCTCGGGCACCCATGAATATTTTTTAAGTTTTTTTGGTTTAAATTAAAGATAAGATTTTAGACTTTATGTCTTAAAATTTTCAGATGTTGGAAAAATTTTTCCTAGGTCATGCAAAAAGTTGAAGTTGAGGTAGAGAATTTGAGAAAATCTTGAATTTTTTTATTCTAACTCCTCACGTACTGTATTATTTTCAGAAAGTCAAAAAAATATTTATTGATCATCACTAGACGTGGAATTTCATAAGCTTTCCAACTGTAAAATTTGGGACGATTCGTCTTATAGCATATATGCATATTTGCGAACTTCGCACATGTAGGGTTAAAATATGATAAGAGCTTTTTTAAGAACATTCTTCGTTAACCACGAAGTCATAAAATTTTCGTCTGTCTCAATGATTCTATGCACTTAAATTTCATCCCAAACTGAGGCATAAGAATCCTCCGGCTTATAGAGGTATAGTTTATTGCATCTTTCGTCTTTTTTCGTTACCTGATCTAGGGATAAATTTCCATCTCGTATAAGAATTTCCTTCCGAATATTTCGTCTTACAATTCGACACAAGTTTGGGTTTGAGACGTCGCAAACTTCTATATCATGCTTCGACATACATATAGTAACAATATGCTTGGACGCGATATAATACAATTCACGCAATCTCTTAGAAATCCCTCAAAATTAATGAACGGTGCCAATATTCAGGAAACGACTGACTAGTATTTATCTACAAAAGTGCTAAATAGCGCTAAGCACGTTGTAATTCTTACGAAGTTACTTTCTACAATTTAGTTTGAAGCGCCATGAATATTTAGCAACTGACTTACTAGTAATTATCTACAAAGATGCTAAAAAGCAGTGAGAACATTCTAATTTCTAGCAAGTCACTTTCACAAATGTAGTACAAAGCAATATTTAATATACATCTGAAGGCTTACTAGTATTAATACACAAAGTGCTGAGAAGCAGCTAATGGGTTTCAATTTTTAGGAAGTTCTTTTTACATTTCAATTTTTAGCGGTGATAGATTTTTTCAGTTAGTTAATGAGAAGAGTTCAAACTTTTGTATCAGCGAGAAGCAGGTGATATTTAGACATATAGTGGAAAATTAAGAAAACGTGATTTCTCGAGCTAATGCCTCAATACCTTTTTCACTGATCTTATACCCCAAATATACAGTTTTCGAAAACAGATATTCGCATTTGTCGAATCAGAGCTTCATCTCCTCTTTAAACAAGAGCCTCAACAATTCTTTAAGTACGAGGAAATGATGTTTAATTGAAGAAGTACCAACCAATATGTCATCCGTATATGCCATTACGTCAGTCGAATGTATCAAATTCTTTAAATCTGTATTAACAATTTTGTTCAACCTCGATGGTGCGGTATTCAGAGCAAATGGCATATGATGATACTAATATTTTACAAAGCGTATCACAAAAGAGGTAATGGAAATGTGATGCAATCTATCTTTCAAATCTAGTCAACTGAAGTATCTTTTATTATTTAGAATACTAATTCGTATTATCAAATACTAATACTATTTTTCAGATACTTTTCCTAGATTCAAATTCAAATATTATACAGGGTGTGGCACATAAAGTGCTACAGAACGATAGCACTCAAACTATTGATCATATCCAAAAATGTTTCAGACAAAAGTTTCAGTGTTCGAGAAGGCCGTCATACTGGACCACCCTATTTTTTTATCGGTGCAGGCGCTGAAGCTACGTCAAGGTCAACTCCACTTTTTTGAATAGAAACATTTTTTTTTTTCAATGACACTATTACCGATTTTAAAACAAATTCAGCGACCTACAACACAAGGTCATTCTAGTCACGAAAAGTATGAAAATAGTCGAAAAATCAATTTCATTTATTTATACAAGACAAGCATGTTTTTCTCGCTTTTTGACGCGTGTTTTGCGGGCATAAAGTTTGTTCTTTAAGCCCTAGGGCGTAAATAGGGATGCAGTGCTTAAAAGTAGTCATATGAGCACCCCACACTTCCTATTTACGCCCGCAGGGCTTGAATGAAAAACTTTACAAAAAGCGAGAACAACATGCTTTTGTTGTATAAAGTACCGTATACAATAAGGGGGTAAAGTTGATCATTTAAGGCGAGTGCGATGTTTACATTTTGAGGCAAAGGCGAGCGCACACGAGGCGAAGCCGAGTGTGCAATGCGAGCCGAAGCCGAGAACAGTAAACATCGCACGAGATTTTAAATGATCTTACCCCCGTGTTGTACAATGTACTATTTCATTTCTCACGATACCCATGATAATACACATCGATAGGGTATTGTTGACATCGGCAGAAAGTAAGCATTTTCTGCTGACGTATCAGTTAGTCGCGCATTACCTTCTAATGTGAGTACATCAGAACGCGAAAATGAACGATTTTTAAGAATATTTTGATATGTAGATTGTGCTGAGAGAATGCCGTAAACATTACAGAAACGACCAAGATTTGTGTACGGCTCCTTATCCGGATAGGCAACAAAAATCGCACATGGCTTTTAAGTGATTAGCTGACCGTTCCTATCGCTTTGGTACAGTGAAACAAACACGAGTCAAACGTCGACCAATTGTTAATGAAAGGCGTATGTCATTGCATCAGGATTTGTACGGCAATAATTTCCTAAAACGCGTCCATTTCAGTAATTGGATTCGTAGAAAAATGCGTACAGATGTCTCATTTTTGAGTCATGTGCTTTTTTCTGATGAAGCTAACTTCGCAAATACGGGAAATGTGAAGACATGCCCTTGAATGTTCACATGAACATGTGGATGCAACACGACGGTGCACCACCCCATTATGCTCTGTGTTCCAGACAAGTGATGAATAAAATTTTTGATGAAAAGTGAATTGGACGAGGCGGACCTGTAGCTTGGCCACCTCGTTCGCCACATTTAACATCACCAGATTACTTTTTATGGGGTTCTGTCAAAGAAAGCGTGATGGCGGTAGAATCTACCACGCCTGACGACATGAAAGAAAGAATACGCCGAGCATGTACCGAAAGTACACCACAAATGTTGGCTGAAATTAGACAGTCTTTTCATCAGTGAATTAACAAGTGCTTACAAGTCGAAGGTCATCACTTCGAGCATCTTCTGTAGGTAGACCCAAACCAAGGTTAGTGGATCCTTTGAAAGTGATTATTCCGATATGTTTCGATTTTTCGACTATTTTCATACTTTGAGTGACTAGAATGACCTTGTCTTGTAGGTCGCTGAATTTGTTTTAAAATCGGTAAGAGTGTCATTGAAAAAAAAAAAATGTTTCTATTAAAAAAAGTGGAGTTGACCTTGACGTAGCTTCAGCGCCTGCACCGATAAAAAAATAGGGTGGTCCAGTATGACGGCCTTCTCGAACACTGAAACTTTTGTCTGAAACATTTTTGGATATGATCAATAGTTTGAGTGCTATCGTTCTGTAGCACTTTATGTGCCTCATTCTGTATATTATCCTATATTCCTAGATTCAAATAATATATATTCGTGTGTAACTGGCATAAATATAATAAGAAATCATATGCGAGAGTTGTAAATACTCAATCGCTATAGAATAAGAGCACAAGGAGGAGGAAAGAATTTCCTTTTCATTTATTAAAACTAATTAATAGGTGGCAAAAACGGTGTTTGTGTTGCGTAGACGTCTACTCGTTGCGAGAGTGCAAATTTGTTAGAATATTCTGAATTTTTGACCCGCCTAGATTATTCGCAGGTTCCCTCGTGAGATTTCTAGGATACGTAAGGTCCAGCCATAACCAGTTTTAAATTCAACGTTCCAATTAAATTTTTTCCCATCGTATTAAGTGCCTTTTCATTTATTTTCATATTGTGCAATTTCGCGGTTCCTTTCAAGGATTAACATCCAGAAAAAATCGACCAATATGAGGATTTGCGTTATTCAGTGGTAAACGGATCGTAACAGCGAGGTAACCGCTCTTACCGAGGCCATTGACCCGCTAATTAACTTTTAAGACGTTAAGTCTAAGAGAAGATAATAATATTCGGCTCCAAGCAACCAGCATCACTATCACTGACTACTGCGGAGTATCCATCCCTGACAACACTTCGTCGGACGCGTTTCGGGCGTCAAATGACGATAGACTCAAATGCCTAACTGCCTAAAATTACATATTAATATTATATAATAGTACGTTGTTCTATTAAAGTCTGTGAATCCAAATATTTCTAAATTACCTCTCAGCATTGTGAACCAATGGGGACGGGCGATTCGGGAGTGCAGCAGCTCATTGATCAGCTGGTCCCACCGTCCTAGTAAGACGAGTCACCTGCGCAAACCAGGGACTGCTGCGCATGCGCGCGCTACATGAAGGAGTATAAGCAGGAATATCCTCTATTGAAATTATAGCAAGACATGTACCCACAGTAAAAAATATATGATAATTGAATCGGCATGGGGTCAGTTACTTTTTTGCAAATATATAAAATTTCAAATTTTATATATTTAAAAAAAAGTAACTGACCCCATGCCGATTCAATTATCATATATTCAATATCCTCTATGTTGAAAGGAGCTCAGCTTTAACCACAATTGCTTACGGAAGACCTCCAAGCACAAGTTGGGGAACGACAGCTTTCTCGCCGCTATTGGCGCCTCCAAATGCAGTAAATATATTTTCATACATGAAAGATACTGCTGATCATTCCTGATACTCACCGTGTTCAAAACCGATTCTCATTAATAACCCCTTGAAAAGTGTAAAATTTATATTATAAAATGCCAAGTTGTTTTCTATCGCGGTGCAAGTCTAGTTAAAAAAGAAATGAAATTTGTAAAAATTAAATGAGACTTTTTTTGTGAACTTAGAACGGAAAGTTTTAAAATCTATTTTGTTCAAAATTATTCACTTTGCAATAAAATGTGCATAGTTTACATTTTCATTCGGTAATCATACATGAACTCGTGAAATAACATCATTTAACGGTGTGAATGCACCAAGGAAAAAAGGTAATTGATAAAAATACCAAATTTTCGTCACAGTGAATTTAAGAAATCTTTGTAAAATCTCAAACATGACTTGTAAATTACCCACGTTAAATGTAGTAATGTCACAACAGCTTTTAGTATTTTTATTATCTTTTTTTCAAGGTGAATTGACTCCATTAGAGTTCACACAATGAAAGAATGTGCACTCCAAGATATTGTACTACAAACACCTGCAACTGATATGTGATATTATTCTATCACACGAAAAAATTTCTCCATGACTATAAAGATAACTACGTTCAATAGTGTGATATTTCAAGAGTGCCCCTATCTGATCTGTTGACATACTCAATTAACTTCAATTTGCTTGTGATGGGATCAGATGTTACTTCCACACTGAATAAAACGCATTTTGACCATTTGAAGGAGCCACTAACGGCTAGCAAGCCTCCATTCCCATCTTGTGCTTGGCAATCTTCCATACACTACGGTATGGTCCTCAGAACTATACGAGTATAGGTGAGACAGCTATACAAGTTCGTTGATATGACAATACCATGTATAGCGATCGTAAACAAAACATTATGCCATCGTTATCGCTCTAGTGAATTTTCGCGTGTGATAAAACAATACGCGATACGGAAAAATAATCTTTCAAGGAAAGAAAAAAAGCTCCAAACAAATCGATAAATGCTTCGAAAAAACGCCTCGAAAAAATGACACTTCTTTCTCATTTCGAGGGCAGAGTCACGTGCATGCGAAGGAATGTATAGGTCGCGTGGCAAACCAGTATAGTTGTCTCACCTATACCGCATGGGTCGAGACACTATATACTGGTATAGGTCGAACAGCTATACTGTTTTTTCCGTGTAGAAAAGTGTAGCTACTTTTATACACAGACTTTATCCTCTTTATACTCCTTTATGGCGCGATCTCTCGGCAAGAATAATAAAACCGCCGTTTAGCGTAATAGTTCTCCTAAATTAGTAAAGGCCTTCGACTAGACAGATATATTTCATTGGCACTACTGTACATAGTGCGCTGTGTAACGCAAAAAGTGTCCACTTTTTACATTTTCTAAGGTATGTGTTCTCAGCTACAAATTTTTCTTTGAAATTAGTCTATTATGTAAATATATATAGTCCTATTTCCCTATTTCTGAAAGTATGGCTAAAATACAATACTGCTTAATTATTTAAATATGAAATAATTGTGTACTCGAAAAAAGGTATTGAATAATATTATCTGTTTTTTAGTAATGTAAGTTACACAAAATGATAATTATAAACATTGGGAATCGTAGGTTGAGCTCGAGAATAAACCGAGAAAGAATAAAAAATCAAATATGAATGGAGCTAAAAAAACTACAGATTGTAATAACAGATACGGGCTCATTAATGGATGCGGGTCGCAAGGCAGAAACGGGTTTGCGATACAGAACCGAGTTAAATATCAGGTGCAAATCGACCAACAGAGAGCGAAGTGATGACCTTCAGCATTCAATATAAATTCGAAAAACATACGGAAAAAAAGTGTTTAAAACCGAACTGGAATACGGACATAGATTGAATTGCAAAATGGATATGAATGTAGTACGCAAAAGGGTTCTAGAATAAGTTTGAAATCGAAACGGTTTAAAATTTATAATAGAAAAAAGCACAACTACATATCTTATTTTAGATCGAAAACAAAATACTGTACGAAAGTAAAAAATTTAAGGCATGTATTCGTATTTGATAGTTTCATGTACAAGAACATACATCATTCACATAATTCATGAGGTATCTCAATACAGTAGACTGGAAAGGCAGGCAATCAAAATCGTCTACAATTCAACGAAATGTCAGCCACTCGTTGAGGCGTTTTTCCTGAACTTGAATGTGAAAAGCAAACGAAATCTCTGGTTATCCTATCGATAGAAAATGTGAGCTTCTGCCTACGTGATCCGCCTGTCTATACAATTTTCACGCTTCAGCATTTTCTGAATAGGACATGTAAAGTCATAACACTTCTTACTTTATATTTTCGTTAAATGACAATAAGTTTAGATATTGAAGCTACACCCTGTCTCTTTCATTATGAAAAAAAGTGGAAGCCATAACTAAAAATAAATTCTGTTTTAAGTAACTCGAATGTATTTTTTATTTCTATTTATCTGTTGCAGGAACGCAGAAATTAGTCAAAAGGAATCCTGGATGAAGATAAATATTTAGCACGATCTCAAACCATCATCGACTTTCGAATAGCGCACGTAGGTGTGAGAACGTGACGATTTCGAAACACCGGTCACGTATGCCACCTTCTTTGGCCTAAAAGGAATAGGTAAGACTTTCCTCTACGAGGCCCTTTGCTCCTTACTCACTGTGACTTATTTTCTTTGAGCTTTTTAAAAGCTTTCTCTAATCGGTAGTCCAGGTTACAAGTTACCTCATTTTTCTTGCTTATCTAACGGTTGGTACAATAATTTTTGCTGAAGAAAAATATCAACACTTGTTACTATTATCTAAGCACAACAAATTTTAATTTCCAAACAAGTGTATGAACATGAGTATGAATTCAAACAGTTGAAACAATAGAAAATTTAGCGCATGCTTGCAAAGTATGTATTAACGTAAAGTTATTGGAAAGTTAGCGTGAAATGTTCAACTTATTACAGAATAAACGTATACATATAAAAATGTTAAAACTATACAAAAACTGATAAGAAATATTAAAACTGAAAATTGAGATTATGAAGTCGGTTGAAAGTGGGGGTAACATTGTTTGCTATCTAGTTCTAAAAACTATCAACTTTTTACGAAGGTGAATTCATGTGATTGGTCCACCTTAGGATTGATCGTCGAGAACATAAGCTCTTGTTAGCTGAGCCTAATTCCGAAGGGAATGAGTAATTAATCTGTACTGATCCAGGCATTTGCATAAGCTGAGCTTACATATACTAACTTTCTTCCCTCACGCTGAACGAGCTACACGAACGAGACTACGCGTCGACGCTCTTAGTCCTACAGAAACCGCCGCGCGACTAGAATCTAGCGTCCTTTTCACGTCCCAAATTTACTTTAAGCATAATGAATCTTATCCAAATAAGATGGTTTGCACTCAGAGAATCTAGCTTGCCAAAATAAAATTTCACTAAAAATAAGAACAAGCCTTTTGACCTCCTAAAATTCTAAATTTTTTTTGATTAATTACAAATATTGTCAGCTAGTAAAAATAATTGTATATCCTTTCCCACTTTCACTACCACTATAAACTATTGGAGACTACTGTATATGAATTTAGTTATGAATTACTCTCGTACACCACTGTGTGAGTGAAAAATGTAACTTTGAATTGGAGTTTGTGGAAATGATTTACATCACTTTTCTTCTGCAACCTTCACATATTAGTAATTTTCTGTTTAAAATTTCCTTCAGAAATTTCATAACTATCAAAACTAATTTCCGTCATTTCATTATAATTCTGCTTTCTTTGAGAAATTCCAAAAATCTCAAAACTGCTTTACCTAAAGTTAAAAGCAGACAAAAGTGGTGGTTTATTCTGATTTATTGACGCAAATTTGCAATTTGTTTCAAGTTGTTTGCGACTAATTTTAAGAAATCAATAATCAATTCATGACAATTTGAGTAATGTTTATGAGTTTCCTTATGACCGCCAAATCCTAAATTTATAACTAAATAGTTAAGCGTTGTGATAAAAAAAAGGAATAGATCATTAAAAAAGTGCACTGGTTGGCATTGCGAGTCAAATTCTCTTTTTATCATTAGCAAGCACCAGTTAAAACCTGACGATCCTGTCAGGTGTGAAATGCAAGCTTAATGGCCTTTTTCATCCAGACCGTCCATAAACGTCAACTATGACGCGTCGCTTTTCAAACCGCGATCGCTTTCATTGCGCATTTCAAAGTCTCTTTTGTTGTTTACTTTTTATTACCTGGTCTCGTTGGCACTTTGTAAATAATGGAAGAATGGAAGCTCGCGAGGCAAGCTACCCGTGATGTGAAGCAATGCGATGCGGGCAATTTGACCTAATAAATTGGCGTATACAAATCATGAACCATGAAGTAGTGTTCACTTGAAATGTCACGTGGCATGTGTCTGTGCAATGATCAAGAGGAAATCACACCGGAATCTGTAGGCTTTTAACGGCAGTGAAGATCAATTTTCTACTTTACTTTTCAGTCTCCTTATCTGCGTTATTGCAAAATGTTTTGTTCTACGGTTACAGATGAGTCAAATTCTTGTTTTTCATTTATATCTCTCCATATTTCATAGTTACTAAAGCTTCGGAATGTCTAGTGGGTTTTTATTAAAATTCCATGAGATTCTGCATTAAGGGTGACATGAATTTATATATTAATATTGCGTTTTAGATTATTATTTCATTTCATTCTATTTTCACTGTGGCTATTATTTTAATATAATATTATTTCTAAAAAATATTTGCTTCAAATTTAAGTTTTATTTCCGCCTTTCATCCCATTTTTCCCCATCTCAGTAAAGTGATTTTATTTGTGTTCAATATTATTTAATCATTAAGTTATACTATAAGTTCATAAATTGATTTGGTTTCCACATTGAGTGCCTTCCCAGGAGAAGAGAATTTTTCACTGAAGTCGGCACACCGTTTTGCTAAATTTTTTACACTTATCCCCTCAATAACCATAAAGCTGGTCGCTGTCAGCAGGGACTTTCATTCCTTCCAATTTCTAAGCTCTGACGATTTATGTAAGAATCACTTTTGTAATGGGCAATCGCAATGAAAAATAAAAGTGTACATTGTTCTGAACATTGAGAGTTTCTTCTAGAAAAAGCCTAAATCAAACTTGGGTCAGGAGAATATTTGCTATGCGCAATTGTACTTGACGAGTCATCTGCAATCCTTGGTGCATTCAAAGGAATAAAAAGGTTGATGCAGATGGTAACGAAATCACTGAATATTCACCGAAGAGACGAACTGAACTGATTCATCGCTGAATATTCAAGAAATTTGTTCGCTAAGGTAAAAATTATTCACCATGAACGGAATCGTCGACAGGACAGATGAATTATTCCTGATTGTCATATTTCCTTCTACGGATACAAGAAAAATTGAAATTCATCAGACTTTCTAGAAAATTTTTAAAAATCAATCTTCAAATCATTAGAGAATAATATATTTTGTATCAGAAATGTAACAGAAACAGAAAATGAAAATTCAGTAATACCATAAAACATTATAGTAAAAACTAGGTGAATCAAAGTCCAATTTTTGGTCGAAACTTGCTTTTTTTCTCTTCTAATTATATAGAGAAACGTCTAATGGCAACAAAAATATTGGAAAATGGTGTCTAAACTTCATTTTTTTTCACAATTTCGATTAGAAAGAAAAATTAGTTTACTCAAGGCTCTATTGATCTTAAGGAATACATTCTTTCCTACTTCATGTTCTGTATACGTTTCTATGATACACAAATAAGTTATACCAAAATAATTTATTTTCTTCCAGTGTTTCAAAAAGAAAAGTAAATAAACAGAAGACGTTTTTAAGGCTAGCGTTAGGATAGTGTGTATACATCGTAACTTCCGTACGGTATTGATTCAATATATAAAATATACAGTTGGAGAGATAGATGACCAAGCTAGACTAGATGTAAAAATAATCCCAATAAAATAATCCCCTCAGGATAATAGTCTCCGATATTAACTCACCTACTTCTATTTTATCTAGATACCTTAAAACAATAATTACCAAATCTTTACCGAACCCTCCTTCTAACATAAAAAACTCTTGGGAATTCAAAGAAAAAATTGAAAAATGTAGTATTCGCTCTAATTATTATGTATTACTATCTCTTGAAGTTGACTCCTTATTTACTAACATTCCTAATGTACTGGTTTTGAACGTTCTAGACTAAAGGTGGGATATAATAAAAAAAAAACACAAAAATTCCTAAAAAATCATTTTTGGATGCAGTTGAATTACTTCTTAATTCCACCTTCTTCAAGTTCAACAACATTTTTTATAACCAAACCTCTGGCATACCCATGGGTTCCTCTATCTCTCCAATCATAGCAAATATTGTTATGCAAGATTTAGGAAAAGAAAATTTAACCTTTGATTTCGTAATTCCGTGGTACTTCAGATATGTGGACAGTTTTAAACAAGTTTAATTCTTATAATCAGAAACCCCAATTGACATAGAATAGAGATCAATAATGCTTTGAGTTTTCTTGACATTACCTTAAGGTAGTTCGAGCGGAAACCCAGTTAGCACAAGATTGTTCTCTAATTTTGTATACTGTATTTAGGCATTATAACGGATTTCTATGCAAAAAATCAATCGTTGTTACAGCACAGTTTTTGAGAAATTAAATAATGAAATTAGCTGGGCTCTTATGGGAAGTATCCTTATTTGCCAGTATTTGTCGTATAACTTGAAAACGCAGCACAAGATATAAAAAAGAATTGACATATATAATGAAGTAATCATTAATAAACTACTTTTCTCATACTTTGTGAACTTTTACAGCACCGTTTTTTTACAATTGTTACTTTCGCGCGAGTTTACACGTTTGAAGTTTTCAATTGAAAGATATTGTAACGTTGCAGAGCACTAAAGATGATCAAGTGGCTACAAGTGGCGTGAACCTGGATAATTCAATAATAAACGCGCGCGCGGTGTTGCCGATCAGAAGTTGTAGAAACCTTATGAATTTCTCCACTTTCTGTTACAGACGACATTAAACTCGAGATTAACTTCAGAGTGACAGTGTCCGCTCGAACTACCTTAATCAAAACTAATAATAACAAAATTATGACTGATACAAAAAAAGACCTACTCTAGTAGGTTTTTAAACTTTTTATCTTGGCATCCTTTGAACCAGAAAATTGCAGTCATAAAAAATTTAACGGACCATGCTATTCTTTTGTCTCACCAATGAAGAAAATCTCAAATTAATTAAACAACTATTACTGCTAAATAACTATCTTATTAACCTCATTAATAAACAAATAGAAAATATAATCACACGCCTAAATATTAGAGACAGGTACACACCTTACATACATAAATCAGAAATTAATTTAAACAAAAACATCTCAATACCCTTTTTTGGCCAAATATCAAAATAAATTAAACATATTCTGAAACAGTACGATATGGCACCTCTTTTAGAAAAAAATAGTTTCTTTAAACAATTTATTGAATTAGGTAGATACCTTAAATAATAACGACCAAAGTAACTTAGTTTACAAAACTAATTGTGAAACATGTGGAAAGAGTTATGTGGGACAGATGAAGAGACTCCTCAAAACCAGATGCAATATAAATAAATAAGAACAACATCAAACTTAATTCCAAATATCATAATGTAATTACTAAACACATAATATATAACTGCAATCATAATTTTGACTGAAATAAAATCAGAATAATCCACAAAGAAAATAATTCATAAAAAAGACTGATTTCTGAAATGATTTACATAAAAAAAGAAAAAGACAGTACACTGTAAAAAATTTGGGGAATTTTCCCCACCAATTATTGGGGAAAATTCCACATTTTAGGGTGAAAATACTTTTCCCCAATAAATTGGGGAATTTCCACCCAAAAAATGGATAAATTCCAGAAAAAGTAGGGAATATTCCCCAAAAATTTAGTGAATAAGTAAATCACTAATATTTTGTGGAATTTTCCCCATCAATTATTGGGGAAAATTCCACATTTTAGGGTACACATACTTTTCCCCAAGAAATTGGGGAATTTTCCCCAAAAAATTGGATAAAATCCAGAAAAAGTAGGGAATATTCCCCAAAAATTTAGTGAATAAGTAAATCACTTATATTTTGGGGAATTTTCCCTAATCATGTTGTGTTTTTACGGAAAAATTAAAAAAATTTACGATAAATTAAAAAAAAAAATTCTTTAAAATTTAGGGAATTAAGTAAACTTCATGTGATTTGGGGAATTTCTCTAAATTCATTTAAGGATTTTTCTCAAAAATGCGAAAAATATCATTCAAAGGAGGAGATATTTTCTATGAAAAATAAATGAATGCCTTTTTGCCTTTTAGTCTAAAATACGGTACTGTGCCTATTCATTGAGTTAGTCTAATCTCCTATTTATGATTTGGTTTACCTGCAATTAATTTTGAATGCTTTAGATATTAAGTTGTATTATTTTTCAGTGATTCTATAGCCTCTCTTGTTACTTAAAACTTTCTGGCATCTTTTATTTTAAATTTGCATTAAAAAATATAAGATATATGAATTCTCATTGAAAGTTCTATGATGCAGTAAATTGCATTAATACGTATACAATAAGAAGTTAAGGCCTTCTTGCCCATTAGTCCAAATACGGTACTGTGCCTATTCATTGAGTTGGTCTAATCTCCTATTTATGCTCTGGTTGACCTGAAATTAATTTTGAATGCTCTAAATATTGAATTGTATTGTTCAGTGACCCTGTAGACTCTCTTGTTACTTAAAACTTTCTGGCGTCTCTGATTTTAAATTTGTAATTAGAAATATAAAATATTTAAAAACTTCGAAGTGCAACAGTTTTTCGAATTTTGATTTTAGAACAAAATATATTGAGACTTATTCGTGGAACTATTCAAAAATAATCTAGAATTCTAAACATAGTTTTTAAAACTCCCAAAAATGAGATTTTCGAAAAAAATTTAAAAACTTTGAAGTGCCATAGTTTTTCGAATTGTGATTTAATAACAAAATGTGCTTAGACTTATTTGTAGAACTATTTGAGAAGAATCCAGAACTCGAAACGGAACTTTTGAATTTTCCAAAAATGAGATTTTCGAAAAAAAATTCAAAAATTTGAAGTGCCATAGTTTTTCGAATTTTGATTTTAGAGCAAAATGTGTTGAGACTTATTTGTAGTCCTATTTGCAAATAATCTAGAACTCTTAACAGAATTCTTGAAAACTATTAAAACAAAAATATTTTTGTAACCTGTCCTAAGCTTTACATGCAGAATCCGTCAGTATATTTGGAGCCCCTTCAACTTTCCCATGAATCCGGCACTGCAGATTGTACCCATCAGCATTGTGTGCCGATAGTTTTACAACCGGAATTTCCAAAGCAAATTTTCTACCAGCAATACCTTTATTTTCCATCATTTTAGTTTCAATCCTCACAAAAAGTGTATCGATAAGTGCATATGAAACGAGTGAACGAACACAGAGTTCCAGGATTCCAGAGTTAACGTAAAATGTAGGTTTTGAATATTTTTTTAAAATGATATATAAATATAAATAATATATTTTTAAAATATTGCGTAGCTTCAAATTTTATTCAATGTAATATTATTAATTTAAAATTAATTAGGTGAGATTGAGCGACCGAAAGACCTGGGCTCGAATCCTAGCGCAGTCGAAAGCGTCTTTTTTTCCACAGAAAGATTTTCAAATTCTTTAAATATTTGAATTCAAATTTAAGGTTTTATCAAGTTTAAATTTCCTCTGATCACCAGAATGGGTACAGATATTCATAAAAATCATTTGGAAAAATTTAGAAAAAATACTATCATATGCGTGTTACGTCAGGAACGTAACATTTCTCCTTTTTTAAAGATCTCCTCGTTTTATGTCAGGATCAGAAGGATCCTCTCTAAGGGATGAGGAATAGTCAGTGATTGAGAAGGGTTAGGTATATAAAATATTTTTATTGACAATTGAAATTATATCAGGTAAGCACCATGGAAATGTAAATATAGAATCGTAATTAGAAATACCCTTTTAGTTATCCTGAGTTTGAATTGATTGATGATCAATTGAGTCCAGTAAGCGAATGTGGTCAGTTGAGTGTAACTTGTAATCTTCAGATAGTTGCTGTTGTATAGTAAATTCGTAATCTAGACAGTTGATCTAGTTGATTCACTTTCTAATGTCGTTGAACTCAGCGTCGAGTTAGAATCCGGGTTGAGTAGCGGTAGTAATCTTGTGAAGCTGGACTGACTGGATTGCACTCGTGGTATAGATTCGATGGCACTGGACTGGACTCGCGTTGGTCACATTGTAGAAATCGAATGTTGACTAACTAACTGAACTCGCGGTGTAGAGATGATGGTACTGGACTGACTTCTCTTGGAACTTTCGCTTTTTATAGAACTTTGAAAGGTCAAGTATGACGAGTAACATGCTATGACGAGTCGCATGTTATTACCAGTCGCATGCTATTACAAGTCGCATGTTATGACGGTAGTGTGTTGGTATTGTAGGGCTTCATTTACTTTCTCTCTGGGTCAGTCGATTTGTTATCATGTGTAGGTATTAGAACGACACATGGTAATTTCGTATTGATCATCCTATTGATCTGTAGATTTGTCTGTAACTTGCGTCGATAAAATCACACTCGCTGTAATGCTGTCTTAATCCCTTTATTGGTTTCTTAATCTGCTTGTTACCTGTGGCGGTAGAGTCGCGGAACGTGACACCTCCCCCCTTAATTCGAACGCGGGGAGTTAACGATCCGCGATCGAAACTTCGGTAGAAGATTACATTCTAAATCCAAGATGCTTACTCAACCAAGTACATATTTTTAGTTGAATTTAACAATTCATAACATAAAAAATTTTGGTCATATATAGGAATTTACATTTTAAATTATTGTTGCGAATTAAAAATTTATAACAAGTTTTTCATAAATGCATAGTAATAACAGAGGATACAATTCTGGAGATATTACAATCATTGATTACATATGTTATAGTGGTATTGGGTAATTTGACAATTTTTTTTGATTGAAAATAACTATTTAAACTTACAACATGATGATTGTTGATGAAAAGAAGATTAAAAATTGTAAAATTTGATCGATTAGATATAAAATATTAAGGAGTAATTTCCAAGAATTACGATCGTTAAATGTATACATTAGTAAAAATAAAATCTAAAAAGCCTTATAAATTATTGATTATACATAAAAGAAATTGACATATATAATATTAATAGAGATTAAAAATAATATTAAGATCGTTGATTACATATATGAATTAATAGACGTTGTAACTTGGTACATTGAAGAGAAAAACTTGGTTAAATCTAAAATTGATTTCTTCAAAACATGGCATTGCTATTGCTTATTATTACTTTTACATGTTTCTAAAAATTAATTTCATGAACTTCAATTTCATTGGTGTATTATTAAATGAATAAAATAATCATAAGAAAAACAATTTTACATAATAACAGGGTGATAAATTTTCCTACAATTCTTGTACTTTTAAATGTTTTTCTAATCTTTCTTGTAAAATTAATAGAGTTATTTGTGCATGAAACATATGAAGAATAGTAAATATTCAATTTGTTATTGTTGAACATTAATTTCTATTGGAAAAGCAATTTTTACATTAACAATTTTGTAATGCCATCGCACAGTTTACATTTACAGACTCAATATTTGTAGAAACTGTTCTTCCAATAGGATGGGAATCAAGAAAAGTTCTTTCGATAGAAGAAAATCAAAACTGAAATTATATTTATGATGGCACCAATTATGAAGTGCTTATTTATTCTTGTCAAAAAAAGGCTTTTTTTCATCCAAAAAAGAAAAAAAATGCAAATATTTCTATATTTTTCTTTAAATGATAAAATAAAATGTTGATTCGGATAAAAACTAGCATTTCTCTTACTAAAAAGGTTATTAGTTTGTTTTTTAAATATTCAATGAACAAACACAAAAATGATTGAATCAAATATAAAGAAAGTATTTATAAGAATTTTAGAGGTATAATTTTTGTGTGATGATATTAGATTTTTAGTTTGTGCTGAACAGAAGAGAAAAGTTGAAAAATTTTGATGCATTTGATAAATACTTGCATACATATATTGAAATTTTTTCATTGCAATTTGAAGGTTCAGTGAGCTTCTCGAATTTCTGAAATAGAAAAAATTAGATTAGAATAAAACTTCAAAGGATTTTTTGTTTAAAACATTTCCTGGTTTAGTTATTCTAAATGCTTTGGTTTTATGCAAAGTTTATATTATTGTAAGTTTGAATTCAACTTTAGTTAATCAATTTTGTATATTTATGTACGAACTTTTTATTCGATTGACGAGAACTACTGTCGGTTTTCCTTTTATGTTGATTTTTACATTTCCTTTTCCTAGTACATCTAAAACTTCGTGAGGTCCTGTGTATTGATTATCCAGCTTTTTAATTTTTCCTCCTTTTAATAAAAATACATTATCCCCAATTTTTATTTCCAAGGGATTTATTTTTCTATCGTGGTACATTTTTGATTTTTCTTTTGCCTTTATGAGGTTTTCTCTTGCTTGCGTTCGCATTTCATGCAGTTGTGTTACAAAGTTGATCAAATAATCATCATAGGTTTGCAATTTTTCACTTTGTGATAGAGGTTCACTAGAGGGTTCACGGGCTAATTTTCCAAAAACTAATTCGTAAGGCGTACATTTTGTGGCTTCCTGTACACTTGTGTTATATGAAAACATTGCTAATTCTAGCCAATCTTCCCATTCTGAATTTTTTGCTACAAATTGTTTGAGGTATTCACCTAGGACATGATGTGATCGTTCAAGTGATCCATTGGATTGAGGGTGAAAAGCTGTGGTACGAAATTGTTTGATTCTAAAGCGTTTTGCTAATCTTTTTAATAAATTGCTCAAAAAATCTCTGCCTTGATCCGTCAGTACTCCTTTTGGCGATCCAAATATGCAAATAAATTTTTTCACGAATGCGTCTGCTATTGTACCAGCTTGATGATTGGAAAGAGGTATTGCTAGAGAGTATTTTGTAAAATTATCTTGTATAGTAAGAATATACAGATTTCCAGACTTTGTTTCTGACAGTGGACCAACAATATCCATTGATATTTTTTCGAAGGCAGTAGTGGGTGTATCAGTAATAACCATAGGATTTTTGGTTTTAACCCGAACTAATTTTTTTATTTGGCATTGTAAACAGCCTTGAATATACTTTTGAATATCAACTTTCATATTTTCCCAAAAAAATTTTTGACGAATTCGATTATAGGTCTTTGTGACACCTTTATGGCCTCCTAATGCTGAGGAGTGTGCTTCTTCAATTAATTGTGATCTTTGTTCTTTTGTTGGATATTGCGTTATGCCATTACAAACTATTATTTTCGTAAGAGAATTTGCAAAAACTAAATAAAATATTAATTTTATTTCTTCCCAAGCTATATGGTTGACTTTTGAAGTCTTTGAAATACTAATTGATCGTAAATTCAATTTTTGAGATAATTCGTGTAATGAATAAATTGACAATTTTATATTATTTAAGGTTTCAGATAAATTGTCTTGAATTTCTCCTTCAATCGGAAGAGCAAAATGATAATAGTTTCCTTTTTTAATTTCTTTCGCTGTTCCCTTCTGTAAGTTTTTAAATTTTGGTAAAGTTCCACGTTTTTCTAGACTTTTTGATCCATTATCTCGAGGATTTCCATTTGTTGTAACAAAATATACATAATTATCTTTTCGCATCGTTAATTGATCGCGACATTCAACGATATTTTTATTCATTAAAATTTGCCTGGTGTATTTTGAGTTGAGTGGAGGGGGTTCTGGGGGTGGACGGTTTTCTTCGAATTCTGAATTATTATCATTTTCAACATTTTCCCTGGTTTTTATTTGTCGATTTTTGTTTATTTCAGAATTTCGTTCATAAAAAGTGTCTTCGATATTTTCATTTTCAAAAATTTCTTCAATACAAGAGCTTTCAGAGTTCTCTTCATCTTCAGGTTTCATATCACTTACTTCGTCTTCAGAAGTAGAAAAATAATTTTTGCTTTTTTCCTCTTGAGGTATAATAAATTGTTTAGGCTTTTTGCCATTTTTATTTCTTTTATTTTTTGCTTGCATTTCTTTTAAATAGTCCAAATATTCAGGATCAGAATCAGGATCAGAGTCGGAATCTGATTTTACTTTTGTTTGGCTTCCTTTTTGTATATTTATTTCTGGTAATTCATTTTCATATATTTGTTTTCTTGGTCTACCTCTCTTTCTTTTTGTTTGAGAGGGAATAATTTTTAAATTTGTAAGTAGATTTTTTCTTGGCCTACCTCGAGGTTTTCTCACAAGAGGTTTAGAAGAAAAATTTTCGTCTAATTTTTCTTGGATTTCATTTTGATTTAAATTTTCTAGATTTTTGTGCTGATTTGAATTTTTCATTTTTTCTTGTTTTTTCTTTTTACCCCTAGTAGTCATGGTTTTCCATGGCGAATTTTCATAATTCATAACAGAAAGTTTTGAAGATAGCAGTTTAAATAAATTTTTATACTTGACTATATCTTTATTAATTTCATTAAGTAATTTCTCATTTAAGATTCCATTGAAAATATCAGAAAACCTCAAATTATCATCGAATATTGGTCCTTCTGAAGTTTCACTAAAGTCATTCGCATCATCTTCGGCGAATATTGAATTAAAATATTTATTTTCTCAAGTATTTCCTTTTTTGATATTATTTTCTTGATTAATTTTTATAAAAGCATTCTCAAGATTCATTTTTTCTTGAGATGTCATAAAGGTATCATCATCATCTTCGTGTAAATTTCTTGATCTTTCTCCATTAATAATAGGGTTTCTTGAAAGAGCGTCTGCATTGACATTCATTTTTCCTGCTTTGTATACTACATCAAAATCATAGTCAGCGAGTTTTAACCTCCAGCGCGAAACTCGTGAGCAAGGGTCCTTAGAATTTTGAAACCAAACTAGTGGTTTATGATCGGTTACTAGGGTAAATTTTCTTCCATATAAATAAGGACGGAAATGAGTGACACAAAATATTATTGCAAGTGCTTCTTTTTCATATGTGTCATATTTTTTCTCAGCGTCACTTAAACTACGTGAAGCATATGCTATTGGCTTATCTTTGCCTATTTTACCTTGTGATAATATAAAGGGTTTTCCAATAGGGGTGATATGATTTTGAATGTCCCTATCGGGCTCATTTGAACTGAAATTTTTGACGTCTGCTGTCAGTTGTCATCAGTAAGGTTTGCCATTTAATCATGAGTAGTTTCACGCTTCCACAACGTTTGGAAATTGTCCAATTATTTTATCAAAATTCGAGAAGTTTTGTCGGTGTTGAAAGAGCATATCGTGCAAAATATGGTCGTCATTCTGCTCCATCCGCGCTCTCAATTCGTCGAATAATCGATAAGTTGGAGAGTGAATTTACTCTATTGGATACTAAGCCTAAAAATCGTATGCGTACCGCACGTTCTACACAGAATATAGCCGCCGTACAGGCCAGTATCGAGGAAAACCGTGAATTGTCCGTGCCACGCCGATCTCAGGAATTGGGCCTGTCCAGGATGACTACCTGGCGTATTTTGCGATTGGATCTTGGCCTGCATCCCTATAAGATGATTCTGGCCCAAGAACTGAAGCCTAATGACCATCGTTTGCGTCGGGAGTTCGCGGATTGGGCTCTGGAATCAATTGAAAATGATCCCAATTTTCATCAAAAAATCATCTTTTCTGATGAGGCGCATTTTTGGCTCAAGTCTCGGGGGACATTTGGCCGATATATTGTTTAAATCATAAATGGCATAGAATATCCAATATAATAAAAAAGATGTCGATCAATTCCGAATGAATATTCAGTGTTTTTTTTCAATTTCAAAACATATCACCCTTATTGGGAAACCCTTTACCTCCTATTGCGTATTCTGAGGCATCTGTTGTGAGAACAAAGGGTTGCGAAAAATCGGGTCGTTGTAAAAGTGGTTCTTCACATAATCTTGATTTTAAAATATCAAAAGCCGTTTGCTGTTTATCGGTCCATATGAAAGGGGTATCCTTTTTTAGAAGTTGATTAAGAGGATTGGCAATTTTGGAAAATCCTTCGATAAATCTACGATAATATCCTGCTAATCCTAAAAATTGTTTGACATTCTTTTGTGTTTTTGGAACTGGAAATTCTTTTACGGCTATTATTTTTTTGGGGTCCGGTCGAACTCCATTTTTATCAATTATATGACCTAAATATCCTATCTCAGGTCGTAGAAATTCACATTTGTCTGGTTGTAAATGAAGGTTTGCTTTTCGAAGACGTTGTATTAATTTATTAAATTTTTTCTCATGTTCTTCTAGTGTATCAGCAAATATGACTATGTCGTCAAGATATATAAAGAGTTCTGTCCCTATTAATCCAGTTAAAGTAATATCCATCAACCTTTGAAATGTTGCAGGGGCGGTTTTTAAACCAAAGGGCATTCTATCAAATTCATAATGGCCATGAGGTGTAGAAAATGCAGTTTTATGAGAGTCTTTAGGGTCCATTTTTATATGATGACAATCAGTAGCTAAATCAAACACTGAAAAATATTTGGCAGATCCGAGTGAATCGAGTATATCGTTTATGTTAGGTAGTGGGTAAGAATCTCCGATTGTTTTTTCATTAAGTTTTCTGAAGTCTAGAACCATTCGCCATTTTATTTTACCTTTAGAGTCTGGTTTTTTAGGAACAATCCAAACTGGAGTGTTATACGGTGATTGTGAAGGTTTTATTATTTTATTTTTTAATAATTCGTCAACTTGTTTTGTAATTTCTTCTTTATGAACAGGGGGAAATCTATATTGTCTTGAAAAAATTGGAGAATCATCTGTAGTTGGAATCGAATGTTGCAAAACGTTAGTAGCTTCAAGTGGTTCTCCTGGGATTTGAAATCTGTCTGCACTGTTAATAATTAATCGTTCTACATGTTCGTATTCGTCTTGATTCAAATGATCCAAACGAAGAAGTTTTTTGATGCATTCTATTCTTTCTTCACCTGTTATGTTGAAAAATCTGCATGGATTGTTGAAAAAATTTTCGGTTTTTAAGAAGCTATTCAGAATTTGGTTAGATAAATCGTCATCACTTAAGATTTTTAAATTGCTTGATTGACTTGTTACATTTTGAAAATATCTTGATTCAAAGTCTTCTAAAGTAATAGCTGGTATTGATATCGTTACTGAAATTTCGTTTGTATTTGCAAATTTGATATAAGTTTTACCGTTGCAATTTTTTACAATTGCGTCTCCTGCATAAATTCCTTCGCCAAAATGTAGCCGAGGTACGTAACCTTCGCTTTTGTCAGTATTTTCAATTGGAACATAAAATGTCGTTACTGTTCTAGCTGGAATTGTTAATATCTGTGTCGATTCAAATGGATACAGTTTATTTTGTATTTCTAGACATTTTGATACATAATTTATATTGACTTTATTTTCTCGAAAAAATTCTGAACCTAGAACTCCGTCTTCATCTATTGGAACTTCATTAGGAATTATATTCAATGTTGTTGGATATCCTAGAATGTTTATTTGTATTTGTCCCATTGTAAAAAGTGGTAAATTATTTATTCCTGTAAGTTTTAACACTCTTTTTCCATCTATTGGCAAATTAGGATTTACGGAATTTTGTTTAATCAAATTTCGACCAGCACCGGTATCTATCATCATGCGAGCAGGGCTTTGAAGGCCTTCTGCGCATATCATTATCGATGGAATTATACTTGGTTTGGAAACGCTTATCTTTATAGCCGGTTGATCGTTAGAAGTGGATGCTTCTGGTTCTTGCCTTACGCTTTCCTCAGTGCATCCGTGCTGGGGAGAGCATTTGAGTTTTCCGAATTTTGCGATTGTTGTTTATTTAATTTAACATTACAATTTGTTATAATATGTCCTGGTTTTTTACAATAGTTGCATATAACTTCTGATTTTTGTGGATAGTTTTGATTTGGTCTACTTAATTGCTGATTTTGCATCTCACGTTGTCTATTTTGATTAAAAAATTGTCTGTGATTTGCATACGTGTTGTGATCTAGATTTTCTTGTCTATTATCATTATTTCTGTTTCTAGAGAAATTATTGTAATTATGGAATCTATTGTTGTTAGGATAATTATTTCTGTTACCTGAAAAGTTATTGTAATTGCTGTTCCTGTTCCTTGAAAAATTGTTATTCGGATAGTTATTATTATCATAATTGTTATTTCTGTTTCCTAAAAAGTGGTTATTCCGGTAATTATGTCTTGCAGAATTATTGTAAATATTTTCTCGTCGTTGGTGATTATTACTAGGCTGTTGATTTTGCATAAAAAAATTAGGACTTTGTTTTCTAGATACTGCTTCTTGTGCTTTGGTTAAATGATAACAATTTTCAGCAACATGACCTGGTTTTTTACATATTATACAATTTATGTTGTTATCTCGTGCAACATTGAACCGAGTTGTTTTATTATTTCTATTATTTATAGAATCATCCATTTTTAAATAATCTGAATTTTTATTTCTGCGTAGTGCGGATGATGCTGCCAAATCTCTTTCTACGTTGATTGTGTCATTGAAAACTTCTTTGAATGTTTCCTTTGTTTTTACTCGAATTTCTAATTCGGAACGCAGACCGCGAATAAAGCATTCAATAACATCTTTTTGAAGGTTCTGTTTGAAGGTATTATCTACTTGTCCATTATTGTTGAGTCTATGAGCGTCTTCGATTCTGTCGGCAATCTCCTTAATTCTAGCTGCATAGGAAAGTACGTTCTCTTTTTCCCACATATAGGTATTCCCTAATTCTCCTTGTAACTGATACACACTTTTTGCTGGGGCGTATACTCTTTTGAGTTTCTCAATTAATTCCTCCATATTATTATAAGTCGATCCAAAGATACATTTTCTCACTTCTCCTGATAATTTACTTCTCAATAATCGTCCTAAATTTTCTTGAGCTGCGGGTGTTGGCAGCATTGCCTTTGCCTCATAACATCCTTCAATAAAATGTGATAATGGAATGTTACTTCCATCAAATAAGGGTACTACTTCTAACGCGTCGCGTAAGGATACTTGTTGATTATTAGGTAGGACCATTTCGTTGTTTCTAATTGGATTAACGTTTTCTGCAGGATTTTTGTGAACAATTTGTTCCATTTGTTCGTTGTCGGTACTATTATCGTCGCTATCGTTATTACTTAAAACTGTTTGGCGTTTAAGAGAGTTTTCTGATAAATTTATTTTAGTTCTTTCTTCGACTGTGTTTTTTGGAATTATCGTTGAACTAAGTAAACTTATATCTTCGTTGTCAATATAAGTAGTTTCGTTTTTTAATGTTTCGTCCTGATCAATTGATCCACAAATAATACTCGAATTAGTTTTTGAATTTGAATTACGCCAGTTATTCGAGTCAGATGAATTGCTTGTTCCGGCAGTTTCGAATTGTTCAAACGTTAAGGTTTTCTCTAAAGAAATATTATCTAATTGCAAACTGATATTTGTTTTGTCCTTGTTATAAATATTTTCAAAATTATCTTTAGTTACCTTTTCCTTTACAGTAACTGTTCTTTTTGGTTTAAGGGGACCAGTTTGATTTTGTGCCACAATTTTTGCAAGTTCAGTATTTTTCTTAACTTGACTGCGCGTAATAGGATTTTCTTGAATTTGTGATTTCCCTAATTCACTGGGGTTGGGTCCCGACATAGGTTATTATAAAATAAAATTTACTGATACGTACATGGAGACACTTTTAAAATTGCAATACATAAATATTAATTTGGATCAACAGAAATTTTTTTTCAAATATCTTTTGTTTAAAATTTTTTTTGTAATCAATAAATGTGATTAATAATTTGTTATTAGAAAATATGAATTGTCTCAATGATATAGGTCACAAATGGGTTTTTAAATAATTGTTACACTCACAAAAAAAAAATTTTTTTGTTATATTTTTTATTACACACACATAAACAAAATTATAAATTATACAGAATTTAATTAATGCAAGATTGGACAAGCCTGACTCAAGCACAACATCTTGGTCAATCTTTTGCAATTAAAAATATTCTGTTAGTTAACAGAGTTAAAATAAAAGTTTCAAACGATACCGTATGAGCACTTGAATTTTGCCTTACCCAATTGATCGTCATCAAATGGTGACCGTTCAACGAATCTAAAAAGGACTTATAGTCTCTTGTGCTGCTTTTTCTCGTTTTAACTCGAATTAAAACTTAGTCAACAATTTAGAATTAAAGAAGTACGAGATTAAACAGGCATGACTCAAGCACAAAATCCTATGTAATCTCTGCACTTTCAAAAATTCCGATAATAAAATTTTAAATAAAATAAGTCTTTTGATCACTTAGGTTAGCCTCAAGGTCAAATCCCTGCGTGAATCAACAGAATTTATTTAATTTTAACACAGTTTGTACAAAATTACAAGAAATCAGGAAATAAAACAGTTTTTCAAAGGAAATAATTATTTAATCACTTAGGTTAGCCTCAAGGTCAGATCCCTTTGTGATTTGATCAAATTATTTTATTTTAACAAGATATGTGTATAAAATTTCAAATAAAATAAAATGATTATTTAATCCCTCAAGTTAGCCTCAAGGTCAAGTCCTTTCGTGATTTTATCAAATTTATTTTATTTTAACCAATATGTGTGTAAAATCATATAAATTGTAATTGTAATTTATTAATGTTTGATTCCTATTAATTATAAAATTTCGATATCCCATTCACTGACTGTGATTCCCGGGCCGATGCACCAAAAAAGAGATTGGGTATGTTACGTCAGAAACGTAACATTTCTCCTTTTTTAAAGATCTCCTCGTTTTATGTCAGGATCAGAAGGATCCTCTCTAAGGGATGAGGAATAGTCAGTGATTGAGAAGGGTTAGGTATATAAAATATTTTTATTGACATTTGAAATTATATCAGGTAAGCACCATGGAAATGTAAATATAGAATCGTAATTAGAAATACCCTTTTAGTTATCCTGAGTTTGAATTGATTGATGATCAATTGAGTCCAGTAAGCGAATGTGGTCAGTTGAGTGTAACTTGTAATCTTCAGATAGTTGCTGTTGTATAGTAAATTCGTAATCTAGACAGTTGATCTAGTTGATTCTTCGATCCCAGTTTCGAGAAAATTTGGAAGGCGATTCCCCTTCACTTTCTAATGTCGTTGAACTCAGCGTCGAGTTAGAATTCGGGTTGAGTAGCGGTAGTAATCTGGTGAAGCTGGACTGACTGGATTGCACTCGTGGTATAGATTCGATGGCACTAGACTGGACTCGCGTTGGTCACATTGTAGAAATCGAACGTTGACTAACTAACTGAACTCGCGGTGTAGAGATGATGGTACTGGACTGACTTCTCTTGGAACTTTCGCTTTTTATAGAACTTTGAAAGGTCAAGTATGACGAGTAACATGCTATGACGAGTCGCATGTTATTACCAGTCACATGCTATTACAAGTCGCATGTTATGACGGTAGTGTGTTGGTATTGTAGGGCTTCATTTACTTTCTCTCTGGGTCAGTCGATTTGTTATCATGTGTAGGTATTAGAACGACACATGGTAATTTCGTATTGATCATCCTATTGATCTGTAGATTTGTCTATAACTTGCGTCGATAAAATCACACTCGCTGTAATGCTGTCTTGATCCCCTTATTGGTTTCTTAATCTGCTTGTTACCTGTGGCGGTAGAGTCGCGGGACGTGACAGCGCTATGTCTCAATATAAAAATATATAATATCAAAAATATTTAATATTTAATATCTTCCGATCTAATTGAGTTTCCACGTTTATTAAATATGCGCTAGTTCTATTGGGACATAGCGCATATGATAGTATGTTTTCCAAATTTTTCTATTGAGGGGGCAAACATGCGAAAATTGTTTAAACAATTAAACGGCTAATATCTGTAGTTAATTAACAAAATAAAAATTATAAATATATTTATCTGAAAACCTAACGTAATAAGCTTAAAAATGAAACAAACCCGAAATCGATTCGATTATTTCAACCGGAGATAATGAATTTAAAGCACAAGATAATTTAACATTTTGTCCAATTTTATTAAAAGTTTAAATTAATATATCTCTCTAAAAAAATTTTTTTTTCGAAAATCCCGATATAATTGTCGATTAAATTAATAAAAAGATGCCACCGAAAAAAATTTAGGACTTTTGAAAATGTGAACAATTTCTTTTTTTTTTAAATCCGTACGATTTGCAAAAGAATGTCCCATATGTGTCAAGGTGATTGCGTGATCATTATTATTTTTAACGCTTATAAGGTGACCACGGCCTATCCAGCAATTTTAAAAACTGAAGTCTTTTTTAATTGTTTCAAGTTATTTTTCAGTGTAAATAATGTCTGGGAAATTTGGGAAGTTAACGTAACAAAAACTCTTTACATAAAAAGTTTGGTGAAACTTTAAAAAAAATGTTAGAAGATTGGATATTTGATAAAAATCAATAAGTTTCAAACTGCAATTTTTGTCAGGATAGTTCGAAAAATTTATATTAAGATTTAACTCAACATATAAAGCTTTTGTTTGTTTCCAAAAATTTGTTTCTAAATTTTCATTTCCCTAAACCTACAGTGTATATTCGAGGGCCACTCTACTAATACATGAATATTATTTAACTTAATAATATTAACTTTTATGTATAGTATTTTTGGCCAAAATGTTCCTGTGCTACTTCTGTGGCCATGATTCAGAGGTTCTCACCAATCACCTAGACCACCAAAATTTGCATAGCAGTCGTAGCAGAAATAAGCATTGCGGTTTCAATAATTGTAAAATGTTCTTTAAATCAGAGAAAAATTTGAAAGTGCATGTAAATAGAGTGCATAATATGAAGTCACGTCAAAATTTGTATAGAATAATGTCTGAAACTCTAGTGCAACAAAATAAGACGTTTATTTGTAGTGTTTTAATTTGTGGAAGACAATATTATAATTATCAGGAATTTATGAAACATTCAAAAGAACACATGAGAAATGGTGAAAATGTAAAGTGTCCTTTTCCAAACTGCGATAAAAAATACCGTAAGGTCAGTTCATTTACTAGTCATGTCTCTCAACATAGAAGTTTTTCGCTCACTAGCACAGTGACAGCGCTTTCGCAAGCTTTGGTAGAAGCTGGGCAAAGGGAATATCAAGAAAATCATCAAGAATCTTCGGAATATATGCTTGAAATTCCGACTGCATTACAAATTAATACGAATAATTCAATCAAAGATGATAAGCCCAAAGATTATTGCAATAATGCTTTTGATAAACTTTTTGAAATTAATTGGGCTGAAATGTTTATGAAATTAGAAGCCCAATTCTTATTTCCTGTATCTACAATCCAATTCCTTGTGAAAGAATTTGAGAAGTTTGATTTATATCGATTAAATGTGCTGAAAAATCATCTAAAAGAGCATTTGACAAAAATCAACAAAAATTCTGAAGAGGTTGACAAAATTATTGCTGAAGTCTTCTACAAGGACCCTCTAAAGGTTTGCAACTCAAAATTAGGAACTGATTATAGGAGAAAAAAGTTTTATAAGGAAAATTTCATATATGTAGGACCAGAGCGTATATTATTAAGGAAAGTTAAAGGGAAAAAAGCACATTTTCATTATGTGCCAATTATTGTGACATTAAAAGCTATGTTCAAAAATAAATCTTTTGATATTGATTTAAAAGTTCCCAGAAATGAAGGGGGAGTCCTCAAAGATTTCACAGATGGATTTGTGTTCCAATCTGACCATGCCTAGCACACGATTTATTAGAGGGAATTGTACCTTACGATGTATTTCTGATGATGAAACATTTTGTTTCGAGAGGGCGGATTGAATACGCGTTTGTCAATTTAAAAATATAAAACTTCAAATATTGTACGGTTGATCAACGGGATAAGCCAGCTAGTATACCAGAGAATGGAGAAAAACTTGTGGGTGGTGCGTGGCAGACTTTAACTTTACTCCGACTTCTCCCTCTTTTTATAGGATACAGGATTGATACTGATGATGAGGTGTGGCAGTGTTTGCTTAAACTCACTGAAATAGTTGAAATTGTTTGTGCACCACAAATTCACAAATCGTACATACCGTACCTGAAAGATATTATCAGTGAATATCTCAGTTTAAGGAAGAGGTTATTTCCTAGAGTTAAATTGCGTCCAAAGCACCACTATCTAACACATTATCCAGAAATAATACTTCAGTTAGGTCCCATGAAGAAATTGTTCACTTTAAGATTCGAAAGCAAGCATACCTTTTTCAAAAGAGTTATGCGGAATATTAAATGTTTAAAAATGTAACCCTATCCTTAGTTGAGAAGCACGAACTTCTTCAGTCTATTACGCACAGGAGCAGGATTGAGAAGTGAACTAAGTTTGAATGAAGAGACAGAATTTCATATCCATTATTACTCTGTAGAGATACAACAAGCTGTCTACAGTGCTCAGCTGGGTGTAAGAGTCACTGGATATTCAAGTGCAGAATTGAAAGGTAACCATTATAAAAAAGGGGATATCGTCACGGTTCGTCAAGAAGCTTACCAGTACAATGTCGAAATGGGAATGATTACAATTATATTGTGCGACAATACAGAATGTTTGTACCTTGTTTTGGAAATTTTAGAAACTACATTCAACCGAAGATTTCGACTATATGAACTTGGAGCCTTCATTCGATATGAATGTCTTCCAGTTAGTGCATTACTGGAACGTGAATCGCTGCACGTTTACTTACACGACACTATATCGTATGTGAAAATTAATCATGGACTCGTTGCAAGTCCACTACACTAAGACTTAGTTTAAACCCCTCTACGTAACTATAATGTACACTTTTAAAATTAACACTTTTAAAATTAATTCCTCAACATCAAAATATTTGAAAACAAGTACATAACAAGTTTTGAAAACCCTATGCTTATGACTGTTCAAAAGAAATAAAGAAAGTTTATCCTGCTTTACAATTAAAGTATAGAAACTGGATTTCATATTAAAACTGAGTTTTTGACCACTACTACATGCAAATATTTTATAAATAAAGATAATATTATTATTTTTTTTTGCAGCATGAATATGGAGATCTTCAAAGTCACTGGGCCTAGAAGAGACAAAATAGCTGTTATAGCCTGCAAATCTATGGATGAACTTATTTTTGAAAGTTGCAAGCGTTTGAATCTTTCAACTGATTCTGAATACAAGGTATGTGTATCTGTGTATCATATGTATGTATGTGTATATAACGAAGTCTTCCCGTGAAGAAGATGTCGGACGCCTGTGTAGCTCAGTTGGTTAGAGCAGTCGACTGGCAATCGAAAGACCTGGGCTCGAATCCCAGCGCAGTCGAAAGCGTCTTTTTTTCCACAGAAAAATTTCAAATTCTTTAAAATTGATTAAGTGTATCTTGTTTTGTATAACGGAGTGGAAAGAAAAAAATGTTTTAAGAAATCAAAACCGACTTTTTAGACCTGACAATTTTCACATTAGGCCTTTTATAAAGTAATTCTTTACTTTCAGATTTTTTGGAGAAAAATTTATTATGAATTTTGTTTTTAATCTAGAATATATATGTCATTTCTTCAAACTTAAAATGAAAACAAATTCTGGAAGTTTTGCAGATTATATTATTTTTTTTGTATATTATGTTCTGACTGTTAGTGAGAGTATATTTATGAAACTATTTATTTTCAGTTTGTTCTTAAAGAAGATGGAGCAGAGTTTGAGGAATTCGAAACCATGGCTGCATTTGTAAAAAATGATCCGGCAAAGTTTATGATACTTCTACTGGATCCTATATACCGCCTTTAAAGTGGGAAAAAATTGTTCCTACTGGATATAGAAATGATTCCACTAATCCAAATGCCAAAACCATGCAATTTATAAGGAATTTGGTAGAATATATGGTGGAAATTAAGGCTATAGAATATGCTGATGCATTAAGAGTAGCAAAAGAAACGGTTGCTCGATTTCCAAAAGCCTTCGAACACACCACATGGAACGGAGACGAATGCCTTGTATATTCCGATGGAGTGGATTCACTAAGAACTCGCATCTATGAAAGACTGAAGTGTGTACCCATTATACATTATTTGCTGTGTAGTTTTGTTTGACATTAAAAATACATTAAACGTGATTTTTTATTTTGTCAGGTACATCATAACCAAACAGTAAAAAGCGTAAAAGATCTGCTTCTGATACAGAAGATTTTGGAAATGAAGATGAATCTGATGCGAACTCTGCTCCTCTAAGATACGGAAAAAATCAAAATCATAAAAAACTTCAAATTTGTACTTTCGCCTGTTTTTGCATTTGCCTGCAGATGCGGTGCAACTACACTCCCTACCGAAAGGAGCGCTGTGTTCCTTCGACGTAAGTCAACTGCTCCCCCGAAAAGGGGCAGCTGCTCACCCACAGAGGGAACGCAGCATACCCAAATGCATAGTCGCACAACACTCCTCCGCTAAACGCAACAGCTCCACCGTTAGGGGCAGCATCTGCGCCAAATTTTTTTCCGTGCATCACTTAAATTTAGAAAATATTCTAAAAAGTAACTGGCCTCATCTGAAGAAGAAAAGTTACTTTCTGGCCCATGCCGATACACTTCTTGGAAAGAAAGTGCAAGAAGTGTGGAATCAAAATATTGAATTGAAAGTCTCAGAAATAGTTTCTTATTTCCGAAGCTATTGTGGGTATTACCGAGGGAAAAAAATGCTCCTGAAACAGTGGAGCAAATGCGCAAACATTTGAGAGGTGCAAAAGAGGCCGAGAAGAATCTAAAGAGCAATAAACTAAAAATTTTGGCTTTCCTGCCGTTTATTGCATGCCAGTTCAAAAAAATGAATCTTGCCACGTTTATCGTAAGTATTCTAAAAATTTGCTTGAAATAAAATGTACATTTTTTAAATATCCAAACTCTTAAATCAAATAAGCAACTAAAGATATGTTCTCTAATTATGAATACAACAAAACTATTATTTTTGTTATTAGGACCCAAACGCTTCTGATGAGGAAGTAAAAATTGCTGAAGACTCCTCCAGGCCGATATTGGTTGTAAAAGGTAAATTTTATACAAAGCCATTTACTTTTTTGAAAAAGCACCACATTTTCAACGTATACTGTAATAATATATTTTGATTTTTGTTTCAGGGATGTCCCTTTATGACGAATCGTATAGCTGTGCCGTTGTCGTCGAAAAGGAAATAGTGTTAGAAACAAAATCCGTCTTGCAGGGTATTTCAAGTATACGAAATGCATTTTCATTTATTCTTAAATTTTTCAATTTAAAGTATTAATTAATCTCTCTCTTCTGTTTTTCAGTATGCTCTTAGACATCAATCCCAGCAGAGGACACAAAAGAAGTTGAAAGTACCAGAAATTAGCAAGAGATGCCAAGGCAGGGAAATTAATAGAAAATGTTGTAGGCTTCAGCAACAATTTATAATTTGGTTTTTATTGTCAATAATAATAATATGTATATTTAAAGAATATGAAAATCCTTCTGTGGAAAAAAAACGCTTTCGACTTTAATTCGAAATAATATGTATAGGTAAACAAAATAAACTTTGTAATTTATAAAAAAAAATCATTAAATCCCCATTATTATTTCCCACTTAAATTATAGAGGATACTTTCTGAAAGATATTTGGGAAATTTCCCAAATTTATGTAAAATATTTCCCAAAATATATTAAGGGAAGTATCACAATAGTTTCTGAAAATTCCTAATTTTTAAAAAATATTCCCCGAATATTTTGGGAAATTTCCAATTTTTGGAGAATATTCCCCCAAAACATGTGGAGGAAATTTCCACAATACTTTCGGAAAATTCCCAATTCTCAGAAAATATTCCCCAAATATTTAGGAAAATTCCTAATTTTTTGGGAATATTCCCCAAAGTATTCGGGGAAATTTGTCCCCAAATGTTTTATAAAATTCCCAATTTTTGGGGAATATTCCCCAAAAATATGTAGGGAAGTTTCCACAATAGTTTTGGAAAATTCCCAATTTTTAGGAAATATCCCCCAAAGTATATGGGGAAAATTTTCCCCAAATGTTTTCGAAAATTCCCAATTTTTGGAAAATATTCCCCAAAAATATGTGGAGGAAGTTTCCACAAAAGTTTTGGGAAATTCCCAATTTTTTGGAAATATTCCCTAAAGTATTTGGGGAAAATATTCCCCAAAACATTTGGGGAAAGTATTCCCTAAATTTTAGGTTTTGCCATTGAGAACCAATTTGGCATCCTTCATTAATAATAAAATTTTTTTTTTTATTAAATTCCAGTCGGTTCGCGTGCAAAATGTTTTATATTATTTCATTTTATCGGGATTTTTATTCACAGTGAACTTTAATTATTTTTTTAATTCGTGATGCTACATACTGGACTACTTCATTTTGAATTGCAAGCTATGAGATAAGTTTTTATTTTCTATGATAACCCTTTTTTTAATTATCTCCTATATTCTAATCTTTTACAGAAATTTTGAATTAATTTTTGAATTTATGGCACTGAAGAGGGCCCCCATATGTGTCCGAAAGGTTTGCCTTTCTTTCTTTTTGCGCATTTTTAAATCTAATAATAATTTTAATCAAAGAAAATAAGAAGAAACTGACCCTATGCCAACATAACGAGAAATGAACAGAAAAACTAATATTATAATTTGACATAAACTTTGACTTCACAAATGTCTCGCCACTAATATTCAGCTTAATGTATCGCCGCTGTCTAACTTCTACGGTGATTTTAATCTCAATGTTCTTCTTTATATTTCAACTTTAATAACTAAAATGTTTTTTCCAACTTCTTTATTGTTATGTGTAATCATTTTCAAATGAATAAAACTAGGCTCTAAAGAGGAAGATTGTGCGTCTTCAAAACGTTGTCCATTAAATACAAATAACATCTAATCCAGCTTTGTCATCTTTCTCTCCAGTTGTATTATTAACTAACTGCACATATGAATATAAAACTTGACTTTTGAATATAAAATATAAATAAAAAAATTGAAGTAATCAAATTTTCATTAAACTAATACTTCTTTACTGGTATTGAGAATATAAAAATGTAAAAAATTACTGTTTTCGCGAAAAAATAACCTGAAAGTGGCAAGAGAGCCAAACTATATCTGTTCAAAAAGTTCTAGGAAATAATACTTTAATAATATTACAAAATATGATAATAGTAGAAAATAATGAAATACCAGCCGATACCTTATCATTGGTGATGAGAATGTAAAAATATGACTCAAAACTAAATTCAAACTCGTATTTCTACGAATCCAAATTCATTTTAACGTCCAAACAAAAGTATAATTCAAAATTTCAAGAATTCGAAGCCGATCTAACTCTCAAAATGCATAAAACGACCAAATTTGAACCCAAAGAATTCCCTAGGATCAAGGATCATGAGAAACCATCAAAAAAGGAGGGAGGAAAAAAAAGGCAACCTTCCACATTTTGGGGGCCCACCTTGGCCTTCATGGCTTTCAGGATCTCGGCGTAGGACTCACCGTCCTTCGCCGACACCCTGATAGCATCGCCCTTTCTGGCAGCCGAAGAGCGCCTTGGCAACTTCCCCTTCTCTTTGGGGTCCTGCGCAAAAGGCACAGGAACCCTTTTTTCTTTTTTTTTCTTTCTTTTTTTATCCCTTTCCCTTTTTTTCTCCACCAGCTGCCATTCCCCATCCTTCTGTGGGGTCTGGCCTTTGGTGGCCGCAGCGTAAGTTTTCGATGTTTCGCCCTTTCCTTTCTTGGGGAGCCTATCCTCGAGGGGGATCCTCCCCTCCCTCCCCCTTTGTCGTCTTTTTTGGGGTATCTTCAAGAGACGCAGAGCGCGGTCTCCGATAGATACCCATCCTTTTCGAGGCAGGATAGAATTCCAGCCTCTTCTGAATTTCCACCCCACTTTCTAGAAAGCATTTATGGGTGTTGAATATTCCGCTCAAAACCTCTGCGGCCTCGTTCACGCTGTCCTTCACGTGGCCACGTTGCCAAGACCTCCATTTTTTCACTTTGTTCCCTCGGGAGCTCAAGGACGTCCTTTTATCCCTCAGCTCCTGGAGAAGCACCCAAGTCCTCTTTCCCCATCGTTGGTTTTTTATCGTCCATGAATCTTTATAGCAGCGCATCGTGCATAGAGAAGCGGGTCGGAATAGTTGGTAACTGGTGTACCCTCAGACCGAAGTCCTACTCCAGTTCCCTGAGGCGTTCCTTCGCAATAGTCCCGATGACCTCTGTAGGCATTCCGTCAGGATCTGGTGCCTTTCAGGTATCTGTAGATTAAACAGCCATGTTCAGCTCGTCCACCGTGAAGTTTGTGATGTCCTCCTCGTCTGGGATCACCTCTTCTTCTTTCCCTGAATGTTTTGGGAAAAGAAACGTCACGATACTCTCCATCATTTCCGAATCCCGAAGGGGCTCCGGTATCGGTCTGCAGAGTCACTTCGTGACAATTTAATATCCAAGTCCCCACGTATCCCAGTTGACCTCGTTCCTAAGTTTCAACTAATGTTTGTATTGGCTAGCAAGCCCCAGTCATCAGTTGCATACTTTCGTCTATACAAGCTTCAGCATCTGCCAGGTTTATCTCTTGAGAGGCCATTTCTTGGGCAAGGTTCTCGACCGTAAGTAGTGAGCCTAAAAGGGCCGCACGGTCAAGTTTCGCGGCGTCCCAAGACCGAGTCGTCACGCGCCTATTAATTACAACACCTCGATCGGGCGTCAGGCCAATCTCAAACTTAACGTATTGATAGTTACTGCCACTGAACTCCTCTAGGACTCTCCACTCATGAATTTCTGACGAACTTCTGGGTGTAGCGAAGGTTATGTCAATTACCGTACCCCGGTTGCCAGCCCTTCAGAATGTAGCCACTCATCTCGACCACAACTGATCCTCTGCTGCAGGTATAATCCATCCCCCAATCCAAGGCCTTCGTGTTGAAGTCACCGGCTAAAACGACTTCTGCATCGACTCTGCGTACTAATTCTTCGATATCTTCCAGTTTCTGTCAAAAGACAGCGATTCCCTGATTAGGTGATAGGTACACACTGGTGTAGGTTATGTTTTTGATCTTGACCCAGACAAAGTCATCACGTTCACCTGCCTTGGTGAGTTGTAGCTTAGTCCGGTCCATGACCCAGATAGCCGCAGTGTTAAAGTTGTCCGAATACCATCCTTGCAGCTCCAAGTTCCAATGTAGCTCGGCGATGATGAACATGTCAACAGAGTGTTCGGAAGATATCTGGGACTACAAGTGAACATGACTACCTAACTTACGTTTGGTGGGGTCCATCTCGTCAAAATCGACGAATGCCATTAGACCGACCCACCTGTTCACTTTGGTGAGGCTAATCTAGATGAAGCCAGTAGGACTTTTCCTCAAAGCGTCAACCAAAGCTGACCTGATCTCGTCCTCGTTTGAGACCGCATCCAGGTCTCTGATCTGGAGGGTCGATCTGGGAACCAGTTGCCATACTTCACCAGAGTCACCTATAGTTTCTCCAATTGCCCCAAACTTGGCTCTATCTTAAGGTTTTAAATATTTCCGCATAATTTAGCCCCTGTCCCGGCTTAATAACTTCTGCATCCGTGCGGACTCTCCTCTTAGAATTCGTAGTCCTACCAACTGCCATCACGGCCGTTGTGCTTTGATTTGGTGTCATCTGGCCCTTATCTTTTCGTGATTTTACCTCCGTCTAGGAGTCTGAGTCATCCTTTTGTGCTTTGCTTTTGGGACGCATAGGATTGCACTCAGGAGGGTTGGGAGTGACCTCGCCCCGCTTCCTTTTTTCTGAAGCCTTTGGGATCTGGATGTCACAACTTGTCCCTTTTCGCTGTAGTGATGGAACCTCGAAAGCAAAACCTCGACGTTAAGGGACCTCGGACATCGAAAATGGTCAGCGTCGATGTCACCGATGTATCGAAAACGTAATCTCGATGTTTTCGATGTTTCCGATGTCGAGATTCCATCACTAGTAGGTACATGTTCCTGAATGTTGATTAGACGTTTCTGTTAGTACTTCACAGCCAGTCCTAGCTGTGCGCAAATCATTTTTATTATTGGTCCCGGTCAGTGTTCACAGAACGTGGACGTAAACGGCCCCCACCATGGACCCTACCAGCTCATGGCTTCTTCCTCGCTCCACTGCCATAGGTTGGTTGAATAAGGGAGACATAATGAGCTGGAAGCATCTATGGTAGGGGCTGCTTACGTCTACGTTCCTCGAACACTGGCCCCGGTAGCGGTGGTCGGGCGACGGGCGACTGTCCCGCTTCGTAGAATTCAGCGGCCGTAGCGGCGAATGAAAACCTAAAAGCATTGACTTTCGAACCATCGAAAACAGGAAGTATCGATGTTCGATGTAACCGCAAGATCGAATCTCAAACATCGATGTGTTAAACATCGACATCAAAAGAAAAACCTCGAGGTTTCCGATGTTTCCGATGTCCAGGTTCCATCACTATTTCGATGCGAGCAGCTTCAGTGTGAGCTCGGCCCTTGATATCGTCTCTAGTGGTCGTCATGCAACGTATGATCGCAACTGCGGCTTTCAAGACGTCTTTAATACTCTTCTGGGTATTAGTGGCCTTTTCCGTCTGACTATGCACTTCCTTGACCTGTCTTACTAGATTCTGGAAGTATGCTTCCTCTTCGCTGTCGAGAGTGGAGATATTTTCAGCAGCAACTGTCGTAGTAGTGCCACCTTCTGAGTTTTTTCTCAGATGTTTGTGAACTTGGTCGCCCCCCCCCCCCCAAATTTCGTGGGACCAGTGCTGATTACCGGGGCTTGCATCCGATCGCAGTCAGCGGGGAGATCTTTTTTCCCTTGGGGTATTGTGATTTTCGCACACGCTTCCATAATTGGTTTGGTATTCGAGGTTCCTTCCCCTAGCTAGATGGAATTATCGGATTGAATTGAGCTTTGGCATACTTTATCGGAACCGAAAAGTAAGGAGAAGTTTCTTGAACAGCCACATCCAACCAAAATTGTGAAAATAAGAGCATTTTTTGTGCTTCTGAGAAAATCCAAAATTCCAATAAATCTCTACTAATTATTCGTATGATATTTTTTGATAACTAAAATTAGGAAAGTTAATTTATGTTAAAATTTGAAAAAGTCTATTCCTTTAGTCGATATAAAGAGATCTTCCTATGGGGAAGGAGATGTTAGACCTCTGTGTAGCTCAGTGGTTGGAGCAGACGACCGGCGATCGATAGATCCGAGTTCGAATCCCGGCACAGTCAAAGTCTCTTTTTTCACGGAAATATTTTTAATTCCTTAAGTTTGTATTTAATTTGCATTGTTGCAATATAACAGTTTCAAATTGTCTACGAGGACACCTGTCTGCAAATTTTGACTTGCACAGTTTCTCGTAAAACGTATATTTTCTCGGTTCAATTTCAAAAAATACGATCAAAATGTATAAGTTCCATTTTTAAACAAAATATGTGAGATACGAAACAAAAACTAAGATGCAAAACTATTTGCCTGAATGAGGTCCGTAATATCTTAGTGGGTCATTTTTTGCCAAGATGTATATTTTATGTTTTGATTTCAAATATAAAAAATCAAAATTCTGTTTTTCAACCAAAATACGTGAGATATGGAATAAGTGTTTATTGGAAAAATTAAAGGTTATAGAAAATAACGTCTTGCTTTGGTAAAAATTATTTGATTTATTCAAGATACTTGGAAGGCAGGTCTTCTCTCTATTACATGAGATTTTAGACTAAAGAAAGAACGTGACACATCTATTACATTCATACACCATACACAATCCAAATCTATGCTTAATAGTTTATACTACTAAGATTACACATAGCTCCACATAACTACGAACAGCTCTTGAAGCTTAACCCAAACTTCTTAGAACAGTAGAATACAGCTTATCTGCTGTAGTTCTCAATACACACACACACACATACACAACCAGCTTGGAAGCATACGTGAAATTGCCTGCAGAATATTTCCTTTTCCTCGATTCAACCAGTCCCGAATGTCAACGCACTTCATAGTCTGAAGTTTTGTTCTTCATACAGTAAAACCCCGTTTATCGCAACACCCGTTTATCGCAACTCCCATTTACTGCAACTTGTCTCTCCCATTTATCGCAATAAACTCTACCATTTTTTCCCCCTCCTATTAGCAGAAGGAGAGGTCACGTGATTCTAAAGGATAGCCGGGAATACCCCTCACTTTTAAATTCCGTATTTGCGATAAGCGGGAGGCATTCGATTGAAAGGTGTTGCGATAAACGGGGATTTACTGTAAATCTTCTACTACGAATTCTAAGCCAGTAGCGCACTAAAATTTTCACCATGCAAGCCCATGAAATTTTTTCAAAACAGCATAGCTCGACGGCGCCCCACGGGACTCTACTATTTGTACGGGGATGGGACTTACATTCAACCTTAAGAAAATGTTCAAAGTCAATCATTCATATTCAACTTGAGCGAAGAGATACTTTCTTCGTGTTTTCTGGGAAAAAAGAAATTACAAATGGTCCAACATTCGTGCAAGGGATTAGGGAAAACCCAGAAAAACCTAATCCGACCATTCTTAAATCAATGATTACAGTTTCAGCAAAAGCATTATAACGAATTATACTTATTCTAAACCCATTCTCGCCCTCAGCTCTATAAATCTTGCAGCTGGTAACGGCTTTGTTAGTGTATCTGCAAACTGCTCACCTGTAGGCATATATTTTAATTTTATTGCATTTTTCTCTATCTGTTCTCTGGAAAAATGATATTTTTTATCAATATGTTTGGATCTTTTATGGCTCGTTGGATTATTAGCAATGCTTATACAACCATTATTATCTTCGTAAATAACTATTGGTTCAGCAATAATTACATAATTACTTATTGCTAGTGATTTCAACCACATTTCTTCTTTTACTGCTTCAAAGAGAGCCATGTATTCAGCTTCAGTAGATGAAACTACCACAAATAACTGTTTTTTTGTATTCCAACATATTGTACATCTTTCAAGTCATTTAAACAGATATCCTGTTGTACTTTTTCTATGATTTTTATCATTACCTCTCCAATCAGAATCAAAAGAACCGCATAAGAATTGTTCATAATCACCTCGGATATACAGGGTGTCTAAAAAGTCCCGGGACGGTTGGATATTTCCTCAGGTAAAATATTTTTCAAAAAAGTTAAGGTCATTCCTAAAGTAAATCTATACTAGGAATTCAATGGTGACCTTCATTTTGACCTTGAAGTTGACCTTCATGACTTTTTCAAGGTCAACTTTGTTTTTTTAAATGGAAACCCCCTTTTTTTACATCTTTACTATCTTTCGCTAAAAGATTTTTATGGTGCAAGCTAAGCTTTCGGAACGAGAGAGGGTATCTGTATTAATGATGTGTGGTTGGGGAGATCGAGTTCGATCTTATGATCAAGTTCGTTTGCTTTTTAATCGCACTTTTCGTAATGGAGAAGGGTTAAATCCTGTCTCAAAATCAACAATTGAAAGAACTGTAAGGCGCTTTATGAATCATGGATCTATCAAGGACCTTCAGAGAACTGGTCGGCAGAAGTATGCAGGATCTGAGGAGATGCAGATGGACATAGCCCAAGCATTTGTTGAAAACCCACACCTTAGTTTACGTCGAGCTAGTGATGAGCGTGATGTTGCTCCATAGACAGTGCGAAATATTTTCAAAGGCATTAATTTCCATCCTTACAAAGCTCATCTTCTACAAGAGCTCAATGAAGACGATCCTGATCGTCGGGTTGAATTTTGTGGAATTACAAGTATGATGGACAGAATTGATAGAGATCCTCTTTTCTTGTACAATACAGTATTTTCAGATGGAGCTACTTTCACTTTAAAAGGTGAAGTTAACAGGCAAAATTGTGGATATTGGTCCGACACAAATCCTGATTGAATGTTGGAGAGTCACACACAATATCCACAAAAGATAAGGGTTTGGGTCGGTATCTTGAATGATACATTGATAGGCCCTTTCTTCATCCATGGTAATCTCAATGCCCGTGCATATGAAGAGCTTCTCAGAAACCAAATTGTACCAAGAATAAGGGAGATCACAGGCGATAATTTTCAAAATATTTGGTTCCAGCAGGACGGAGCAGCGGCTTATTACGGTAGGGAGGTTCGAGCGTGTTTGGATACTCAGTTCCCTCATAGGTGGATTTGAAAAAGGGGTGAAATCGAGTTACCTGCTAGATCTCCTGATCTGACGCCTCTGGACTATTTTCTTTGGGGTTATTTAAAGAGCAAAGTATACTCAACGCAACCCCAAAGCTTAGACGAATTCCAGAATCGGATTCTGCAAGAGGCTGCTTTGATTGGTAGGGAGATGATTCGTAATGCTGTAACTCATTTTTACAATCGCATAGCTTTTTGTCAAGAAGCTCAAGGTTTTCAGATCGAACATCTTCACTGAAGCGTGAGAGGCAAGGGGACTCACGCTAATCAAGCACCTCAAAGGGAACAGAATTTACTACATCCACGTCGTTGATCCTGGGTAATGCTAAACGTAAACGTAAGCTGCTTGGAAAAGATCTTGAAAAAACCTTGAAGATCATCACCAAGATCAATACGGAGCTCACCAATCAATTTCTCGTTGAAATTTACTTTAGGAATTACACTGACCTCCTGGAAAACTTTGTTAATTTCAAATAACCTTTAACTGACCTGGAACGTTACAATTGACCTATGACTTGGGTATGTACTTGAACGTAGTATTTTTCGCTCTATCAATTGCAGATGTGAAAAAAGGGGGTTTCAATTTAAAAAAAACAAATTTGACCTTCAAAAAGCCATGAAGGTCAACTTCAAGGTAGAAATGAAGGTCACCATTGAATTCCCCGTTGAAAAATACTTCATGAATTGCACTGACCTCTTGGAAAACTGTATATTTCATATAACTTATAATTGGCCTTGAAAGTTACAATTGACCTATGACTTGAGTACGTATCTGAACCTAGAATTTTCCGCTCTATCGATTTCAGGTGTAAAAAAGGGGGTTTCCATGTAAAAAAACAAATTTGACCTTGAAAAAGTCATGAAGGTCAACTTCAAGGTCAAAATGAAGGTCACCACTGAAGACCTCGTTGAAATTTACTTCAGGAATGACCTTCACTTTTTTGAAAAATATTTGACCTCAGGAAATATCCAACTGTCCCGGGACTTTTTAGACACCCTGTATGTTTATTTAATATCAATTGGACCCTTTAAATATCTTGATACTGTTTTCAATCATTGCCACAGTTCTTTATTATTTTTTTCCGAGTATCTCCTTCAAATACTTACTGCAGTACTTAAATCAGGTCTTATACATATCATTAAATATATTAAACAACTAATGAAATTTCTGAATGGAGCATCACATTTCTCATCAGAATTTAAAGCAATATAATCTAATTAATTCTCAGGAGGAGTACTTATAGTTTTACAATAAGCCATCTTAAATTTTTCAAGAATTGTTTTTATATACGCACTCTGATCTAGTTATTTTCCTCTCATATATAACCATTCTTATTCCAATAGAAAGCTTTATTTCATTTAAATCAGTCATCCGGAATTTATTTTTTAAATATTTTTAAAAATTTTGCAGTGATTCTTCATAAGCAGTAGCAATTACTAAATGATCCACGTAGAGAACTATATATATATTTTTAGAAATATCTCCTTTGTCCAAAATATAAATACACCGATCAACAGATGAATTTCTAAAACCTTTATTAATTAAAGTTTGCTCAAAAATTTCAAACCAAAATTTAGCCGATTGCTTCAAACCATACATAGCTTTATTAAATTTTCAAACTTCATTCTCTTTACAATTTATTCCTTCAGGTACTTTCATATAACTTCCATCTTTTAAGATACCATTAAGTAAAGTACTTTTGACATCTATATGATGAACCATTAAATTAAATTGATTAGCATAAGCTAATATAAATCTGAATCTTAAAATTCTTGCGACTGGCGCAAAAGTTTTATTGTAATCTATCAAAGACTCTTGACTGAAACCACGGGCGACCACACGAGCTTTATATTTGAATGGATTTCCAAATTCATCATTCTTGATTGTAAATATCCATTTACAGTCAACAATATTTCTATTTTCAGGCTTCGTTACTAAAGTCGAAGTATTATTGGTTAAAAGTGAATCAATTTTATCTTTAATATCATTTTCCCACTTCATTCTATCATCTCCATATTTAATTTGATGAAATGAAGTAGGTGTTATATAAACAAATGATGGATCACATAAAATATAATCATCTGGAATAACTTCCTCATTATAAGACAACGGGAGGCAATTTTTAATTCTTTTACTCCTTCTTAACACAGGGAATTCACCTTCATTAAATTGCTTATCTTGAGCTCTTGACTTTGTGTGCAATTGTATATCTGTTTCGATTACAGATTTATCAGCCTCATTAGCTAATTTGGTAATTTCATTAGATCTAGTATCAACATTAGATTCTAATAAATAATATACACAAATAATACACAAATGAAAGAACGATGAACATCTGTCTGGTATAGAAAGTTCATTCCAATAATTAGTTCGATAAAATTTGTTCAAAAGAATGGCAATGACACAGACAATTATATACCCTTGAACATTTCGAAGGTCGGAAATTTATATCCAATGTAATATTTAAGGAACATTAATGATATAGAACGAGCTAAGGGGAGTGAACTATTTGTGCCCATAAACGTAAATATGACATCTACTACAAAATTAGCACTTTTATTTGTTGTCCTTTAGCTTCGACTTTTACTTTAATTCTTCTTATTCTCCTTATTGTTTTCCAGTGATTTCCGTTCCATCAGATATTTATCCACGTTTTTCATACCCTTTGGAATAGTTTTTTGACTGGTGGTAGGTTGTAGATATACTCTTGTTAGTGGTACTTGACCATTAAATAGATCCAACGGATTCATCTTTTTCTTTTTAAACAGAGGGGATATTGTGTTTGTCTAGCTTATCGTCCCGATAGGTCCCTATTTCCTTTTGAACTCCTCAGGTCCCACGTTGGGCGCCAATGTCACTTTATAAATTTTTCTTTAGAATATTTTGTGAGTGTTAGATTAAAAGAATGAATTTTAAGGTCGGTACCATGCCCGAGAGAGGAAGTAAGAACCAGAAAAATATGTAAGGTTGATTAATTTAATCTAATAAGAACATATGCTATCTTTTTCTACAAAATATTATCAAAATATACTACCACGACACATGAGACATAGAAAAAGAGAAAGATCGACTTACGCCAGACGCATGAATCCGCTCACAGGTGATTAGCCTGGAGTGCTTACGTCTATTTAAAAGTTTTGAAATTTCATAAACAACTTAACTAAGAACACATGTACTGACGATAAAATGTTACATTTAGGGCCGATTCCACCAACGTTAATTAAATTTTAATCGGCGGTTTAATCCGTCATTCTAAATTCTGATTGGTTTATCCAATGGTTTAACCATCGATTAATAATTGACCGCATTTGGTGAAACCAAACCTTAAGATCTCTTTTTAATAACTGAACTTTATAAAATATTTTAGTAAAAATAAAGTAAACAATTATCCCTATATTTCGAGTTTCAGGCTCTATACAATTTAAACCGTGAAATTTTAATGATGGAATTCGATATAATTCAACCACGTAGCTCAAAATAAGGACGAGTATAAATTTGACCATGAAACCTTGGGATGCTTTATATAATGTAAGCCCTGATATGCGTCCACTAGGCTTGAAGTATACCGCTGGCATAAGTGACTGAAGCTCCTTATTAGTAAATGCAAATTTACTAATGAGAAAGCCTTGTAGACTACTTTGTGGATCGTGAGCGCCGAACTCAGAGTAAGAAGAGACTTCTTATCCTGCCCAGCAGACCTCACGAGTGAGACCAGTCAGAACTCGCCTAAGTGCAACAAACTCTTAGCCTGCCCCAAAAGGTCTCAAGTAGTAAATCATGCTTGCATCGTGACCTCGGTGACTGCTCGTCGAAATTAAAATTTTAAATGTAGTCGCGTTTCCCTATTGGTTGATCTTACCTTCCTTTCACGTTGGGATGTTTCATCTCGTTGCTAACTTTTTGTGATTGGCTATTCTTTCCAGATGACCACACTCCAAACTTTTCCATCCATTCCTGTTTTTCTCTGAGTTCCCGTGTCATCCTTCTCTCTCTCTCGCGGCTTCTTCTCTCTTGCTTTTTCCATCTCTTTCGTTCTCTTTTCCCGTATCTTTCCTTGCCATTTTATTTTTCATACCGATTGTCCTACTCTCCAGAATGTCAGCATACAGCTTCTCCTGTCTGCTGGGGTTGCCATGCCTCGGCGTCCAATTCCTTTTTATAGTGGGTGGAGGCAGTGATCCCAGAACGTGGGAGCTGGCGGCCCCACCATAGTCCCCAACAGTTCATGGCTTCTTCCTCGCTTGACTGCCATAGGTTTGTTGAATGAGGAAGACACAATGAGCTCGAGGCATCTATGGTGGGGGCCGCCAGCTCCCACGTTCTGGGATCACTGGGTGGAGGTTGCTTCGACTTTCCTGTATGTCTAATGTAGTTAATTTCTTTTAAAATTACCACCTCCTCTTCTTCTAAGGTCGGCGTCCATCATTCTGTTCCTATACACTTTATGTGCGTTTTTGTCATCGTTTTCTCGGTGTTGGCTTCCGAGACTTTCATCCCTGCTTTCACTGTCGGTGCTTTCTTTCTGCTAGTCAATATCCTTGGCCTCGTACTTATCTCCTTCATAGCGTGTTATCCCACTATCACGGATGCCACTATTCCTCTCGACTCCCCGCACTGTGTGTACACGTTCCGGTGTGTATCCTTTTTCTCTGCATCGTGAATTCAGGCATTGTCTCGTTTTGTCTCTATTCTTTCTGAGGCTTCAGAGAAAACTGGCGCCTTGACACTTTCTCTTTTTCCTCGACGCTTTTCCTGGTGAGTTTTCTGGTAAGAGTGTCCTAAAACATCTTGCTAGCTCTCGGTTTACTCTCTCAACCATATTATCCCGTATTGAGGTCAAGATCATTTATATTTCTCTTTCGTTCAATGCTTCTTTCCATTTTTTGCTTGAAATATTTGATAGTATTTTCTGTGGATTCCCTATGTCATTAATGAATTTGTCGATTTTTTTTATCGTTGCTTCACAAATCGCTTTTTTTAATGGATATAGTTTCGTGTGTTTCGTGAATGTGTCTACCACTACCAAAATATGTTCATACCCATATTTCGTTTTCACTAGGGGCCCAAAAAAATCTATGGATATCAGCTCTAACGGTTCTTTTGTTCGCACCGATTCCTAAATAATGGTCGACGATGTGGTTGGGATTTTATTCCGTTGAAACGAGTCACAAGTCCTGAGTGTCTGCTTGATGACACTATGATGACAGCATGTCCATAAGCTGAATGATATTGTCAGATAAGTGTCTTTCAATATTTTGATGGGTAATTATATCTTGTCTCCTTCTGGTGTTTTCTGATATATTATTCTTTTTTTTATTCTAAATCGAGTAGTGTGTTCTCTCCCTTTTTCCAGGGCTTGAATAACCCTGCTGATTTGCACGTCTTCTTGTTGGAGTTGTATGTTTTTTATATCATTCTTCAACTCCCTTGAGCATTAATACCTGAGTGCATTTATTGTGGTTTTTGTTATGTCTCTTTCCTTTTCCCACTCTTTTTCTGGATTCTGTCTACTGAGTAGATTGGCTGCGATGTTTTTATTTCCTGGACAGTGTTCCATGGAAGAATTGCTTTACTCGATCGAAGCTCTTCTGCATGCCTTCATCCCACTTCAAAGGTACCCCTTTTTTATTATATGTAGTAAGGGTACTGTTTCTGCTGCGTGTCTGCTAATGAATTTCAGGTAAAAGTTCGCTAATCCGAGAAATAGTCTAAGTTGTTTGATATTTTTTGGTGCCAGCAAATCCATGATTCCTTGAACCTTTTCTTGAACTGCTTTGATTCCTTCAGTGATCAGAAAGAATCACAGGAAATTTGTTTCTTTTCTAAAAAAGTGTGATTTGTTCGGATTAAAAGTCAAATTGTTTCTCTCAAGAAGTTTTAGGAGTTCTTCCAAATGTTCTAGATGCTGTTCAGTTAAGTATGATTTTATGAGTGTGTCATCTACAAATGAAATGATGTGATCTCCGATTACTTGCAGAACGTGATCTAATCCTCTTACTAAAGCTACTGTGCGCGTTTTTAATCCAAAATGTGCAGACTAAAGGACATTTTAATTTTAGAACGGATATTTTTTGAAATTTTATCTTAATGAAAAATTAAATTTAAAAAAACATCGATTGTGAAGAAGAAAGGAATGAATTATTCATCACACTGGACAACAAAAATTTATTGTTCATAACAGAACATCATCAATAAATTGAGTAAGTTATTTATTTTCGGGAGAGTGGTAGGGAGAGTTCAAATGATCGAGGTGGCTTGGGGGAGAATGAAAGTTGCGCAGTAGGCATGATTAATAGCGGGCCGTTTGAATCTCCTGATACTGACACGAATTTGTGAAATGTAAAAAGCTCTGAATCAAAGTTTGCAGATGATTGGTTTTCAAACAGATATCGTATAGATATTGTAAGGTTCATAATACATGAAATATTATTCAATTGTTTAAGTAAGAAGCAATTTTAAGTTAAGTAAAACATAATTCAATCTGTAAACAAGTTTTTATCTGAAAATACACACTGAAATAAAAAGTATTTTCTTTATTTTTTAAAATCATGCTCACTGTACTTTTTAGCCACATCGTTTTGTTTAATATGCCAGTATTGGTGGAATGTATTATGCTTAGTTCTCCTTTTGAGGGTAACCATTTATGTATTCTTTTGTTACTATTGCAATTCAAACTCACATTTTTGATATTTAAACAAAACATAACATGTGCAAGATTTTATGTGTGCAAGCGTCAACTTAATGGCTTATGCGAGAAGAAGGTAGTAGGGATAACAGATCAGGGGTAGTTCAAATGATTGGAGTTTGACTGTATTGCAATTTTTTATTTTTTTTTTAAAACAGGAAAAATGCTCTCATTTTTTAAATTTTGGTTGGATGTGGCTGGTTAACGAACCTGTTCTTATTTTTTAGGCTCCGATGAAGTATGCCAAAGCTCAATCCAATTCGATAATCCTATCGAGACTTATCATATCACCAGACGTCAGGCTGATGGCTCACGACGATAGACAGACACATTCGTAAAAACCGTTTCTACTGACACAGGTCTCAAAACGTAAAGATTTGGGAGGAATTCGAAAAGTCATCTTTCACATAAGATCAATACCTTCTCATTGATGATGATAATGTAAAAACCTGAAACATAAAGAAAGAAATCGTTTTTGGACGGTTAAACTGCTTTGGCACAGCTGTACCACGCTTCTCTTGTGCTAGACTGTTTTAACATCGCTTTTCTGTTGCTTCTGCTGCTCCACTGCAATTGGACTATTCTGCCGCCAAAACCATTCGGCTATGCCTGAAACAGAAGTATGTATCAGGTGGCTCACAAGGCGCTTTATATATCAGCATCCCCACTATGCTACCTCCTCTTGACATGTTGCGATTACTTTATGCTCACACTCTTCACATTCTGCCCAAGTTGTGTAAAGCCACCGCATATTTATGTCCCAACTTGTCAGATAAATTAGAAGACTCGATGGAAATTACAAATAGATGTAACATGTACTTACCTACAGTAGATGGTAGGTAATATAGGCACACACAAGTAGGATGAGCTTGAACTACTATCTCAGACTATGAGGCAGGATATTTGATTTGGCGCGACAAATTTAAATCATCTAGGATATCAAGGTTACTTGGCGCAAAAAAAGTAATACTTTTGGAGACAGTAGCGCAATTTATCCACCCTACCATACCAACTCTCTGTCAATAATTCCGAATACTTGGCGCGAATATTCTAATCATTTAAATCCAGTCGATAAAATGACTATTGACAATAATGGTGCCATCTATTCGACATCGTAAAAAATCTCTTTTTAGGAAGTTCTCAATCTCTCGGTGAAAACTTAAACTCAATTGAAAAAGTGGTAAAACCCAACTCTAAGAGTGCATTCAGAGAATTTTTATCAAAATCCATCATTACTACTGAGAATGGCTATTGCAGTCGAAAATCCAATTCGTTGGATAGTTTCGGCATGATGAATCTTCTTTACAGTTCTGTGGAGCAAGCCTTTGCTCTCGGCAGTATATTGGATGAGTATGTTAGCGTAATCCAGTTAATCGAAATAAGTCATTCTTTTTTATATATTCAGTAGACATCATAACATGGTATTTCAGATTATTGATACAAAATATTATCATAATATATTTATATGCCAATTATTACAATTCCATATTGAAAATTTATAATAATAATACTTTTGTTTCAAATAAGAGTACATATTCCGTCATATCATAAATTATAGCATATATGCTTAATATACTAATTATTATAAATTGCAAGTAGTTCACAGTCACGTGGACGTGACAGTAATTAATATTCAGAAGTAGAATTCATTCCTTACTTATCGTGAGGAACATTAAATTGTATACTTTGCGTGGCATCACCCGCATAATTAAAATTTCTTAATTTTTGAGTAAAATCAAGTTATTTCTGAGCAAATAAAATAAAATAAAATTTTTCGTTGATTGTTGATAGTGGAATATTTAAATAGAAACCCTTACTGGCATGAAGAAATAAGTGTTTCATAAATATTTGATAAAGTGCGTGAGTTGTTCCAGATGATCTCATTGTTATTTAATGTTTAATGAATAAGGTGAGTCCTGGCCCTCATTTGTAGCTTTTATCTTTTGTTATAGTATAAAAAACCAATCTACTCTCTTCCTAATATATACAATTTTTATTATCACGTCATAATTAATATCTCATTTAAGGAATAAACCCTGAAACTCTATAGAACTTAGGGGTTCGGTCTTAAACTTTTACAAATTCATAATTTTACTAACCATTTTCAATTGTTAATTACATATTATAAATTACTTTTTTTTCCAAATTTCCACGGTTGTGAAGTTTCCTTAAATTTTTCAGGATTCCCTCAAATCATTGACACCGTGTCAAGAAGCTTCACTAGAGAGTCAACAGGTCATTAAAAAGCAGCCTGTAGGCAAAAAGCTCTTTCTTGAAGGTGGACTCTAGGGCTTGATATAGGCATAACCAACAAAGCCTACCTCATCAAGATAATGAGAAATGAAAACAATTATCATTTACAAGGTAAATATAATTTTTGATTGAAGTGCACTAACAATTTCCCACAATAAATTTGGAACAAACAAATTTACAGAATAAAAATAGAATAAGATCGTTTCGCGATCAGAACGGAACAATAACTTCTTCAGCTTAAGAGCGGTATACTAGATATTCATGCTACAAGGGAGGAAGAAGATGATTCTCATTCGTGTTTTTTTCTCTCTTACTTCGCTTGTGCACAACTCCACACTTGTCAGAATCATCCTCTTCCTCCCTTCCAGCATACTTTAATTTTAAAAAATAGCAATGAGTTTATTAATTCATTGTATGTAAAAATTTAAGTCGATTTTCTGGTCTGCTCTACTGCATGCAAACAATGCAAACTTAAAACAAGAGCACATATGATTGTTTTAAAAAATACTACATATTAAAATTTGTGTTATTTTTTCTTTTTTTTTTCATTGGTGAGGAGGAAAAATGGCGAAATCTTTTATAGACGTTGCACAGGACTCTTCTAGGTCAGGTCTAGGCATACCTTTTAAAACCAAAAAACCCCTATCTCGAACCAATACACCGCCCACGGAACCGCCTTTCAGCTTTAAACTTCGCGGGCGGTTGTTCCAGGTTGAAATCGCGTACGACTCTTCCGTCATCAAGCTCCCCCGTCTTCATCACCAGGGCGACGAATGACTTGATAAGCATCAATATTTGTTCAGATTGGAGCATGAGAGAGACCATCGTGTCAGGAGTGAGTTGTGCGTCTACAGCCCGACCGACAGCGACCTTGCCACGCCCCACCTGGCACAGATAAAGAGTGTGTGCTCTGCATTGTCCACAAGGGATCCACAGTAGCGACACGACTCATCGTCTCTTTTCTTGAAGCGCTTTTTTGCGCTTGGTATTGGAGCAACCATGTCCCGAAAACGCTTGCGCCAAGTAAAAGCCGACTTGGCCGTGCTTTCTATCCAGCCAGGTGGCGAACTCCGGGATTAGACGGTGCGTCCATCTTCCGGATTGTTCACAATGCCATCTCGTCTGCCATATCTCGACGAGTATGCGCCTTCCATCCTTGCGGATGGCCTCCTTCGCGCGAGCGATTCCCTGCGGGTTGGTCAAGCAAGTGAACTCCTTACGGAGCTGAAAGGTCTCCTTCCTTTCCTCCACCGATAAGTCTATTGGCAAGACGCTCTCCAGTACCAGCACAGCGCTCGTCGACACAATGCGGTAGCTGAGACAATTCTCAGCACTACACCCCCCTGTGCCGAGAACAGCTTCTTCTGGATAACATGGTTGCTAAGGGCAATTTTCCAGACCGGAGCTGCAAAAAGCAGCTTCAAATTTATCACGCTCGCCACCAGCCTTCTTTTAGCTCCCCTGGGAACACCAATATTGGGCATGAGCCGAGTCAGAGCGGCTCCACACTGGCTGGCTTTGGCAATCGTGATCTGCAGGTGTTCACCAAAGCTAAGCCTTTGATCCAACTACACACTCAGGTACTTGATACACTTTTTCCACTCAATCGCTTGCTACCCGAGAAGGATCTTCGGGTGTTGAAAGGATCTCCTGTGCGTGAACAGCAAAGCCTCGCTTTTCTCAGGGACCATTTTCAGGCATCTGCTATCCAACCAACGCTTTGCCCGCCACAGACTTTCATTGATCCTTAGCTCCAGAATTCAAACATCGTCGGCGGCGCACACGACAAATGCGTCATCCGCAAAGCCGATGATGCTCCTTCGAGAAGGTAGGTCCATGCGCAGAAAATCGTCACATATGACGTTCCAAACGAGTGGACCTACCCGCGATTCTTATAAAGCGCCACATGTCATCTCTTCTTCGAGAGACCATTTCTCGCCCTCGTATATCACCCACCTGTCGCTCGGATAGTCATCTATCATTCGCAACAGGTAGTCTGGAACCTTTTTCCGCACCATCGCCTAGATGCAGATGTTCCACCTCGCGGTATTAAACGCATTGCTTTGAGCCTCCCACCCGCTCTCTTCAGTTCTTGGAGAGTGAAGAGTTCTTCTCGCAGGACTACGCAGGAACTTTAGTCACAATCTTTTAGTGACTATTTTGAAGGCAATACCCCATGGGTCCCTCTCGACTTCACCGATCAAGTCTTTCCAGGACTGAAGTCGGCTTTTTTCATGCCTTGCCTCAGAGCTGATTTTGCTATTTTCCATGCCTTATGCAGCAGAGGATCACCCTTTGAGCGGTTAAATCTCCGCCGCGCAGTGAAGAATTCACGATGCAGGACAGACAATTCGCCCCTTCCCGCATTCACTGGGTAACTCCGTTCCTAGATGCTAAACTCAATGCACCGGTTGTTACTCAAGGTTATTACCTCCAGCACGCGCCAGTAGTCTATCTTTGAGGCAAAACAGGGCGTGGCAATCGAGAGGTCGATAACCGATCCCCGCGCTCCTCGTCTGAATTTAAAATTCCTTCCCTGATTCAGGGTCTCAAAGATCTTGAAATAATCCTCTGGAGGGAAGAAGCAGCTGTACACACGCACCCCTCCACCTCCACCCAAACGAACACCTGTGTTCAATACGCACTATATGATCAAGGTCCCGAAGGGGCTGGCTGCTGAACACGTATGGTACACCACTTTGGCGGAACTAGGCACAGGCACTCGCAGACTCATTCTCAGCACCGCTGCCTGGGGCATACATCCTTCTCCATGCATGGGGATAGACGCGTCTATAGCGTCCCCGGATTTCAACCTGGGATAGCCCTGTCAAAGCGGTCGTCAGCCGAGTGGACTGCAGTCGGTGAGATGCGTGCAAAGCGGCCAAAAACCCAAAAGTGGGCCGATAGGTTATGGCCTCAGTATTTTGGGATGCTCATGGAGTTTTGTTCATCGACTACCTTGAAGAAGGTAAGACGATCAATAGCGAACGTTACATTGGCCAATTGATGCGGTTAAAGAACGAAATCGATGAGAAATGGCTCCAAATGAAGCTCTTTCACCAAGACGATGCGTCGTGTCACAAGTCGCTCGCTACCATGGCCAAACTGAATGAATTAAGCTTCAAATTGCTTCCGCACCCACCATATTCACCGGATCTGGCCCCCAGCGACTACTTTTGCAGACCTCAAAAAAATGCTCCAAGGAAAGAGATTCTACTCCAACGAGGAAGTCATCGCCGAAACGAACGCTTATTTCGAGGCTAAAGATAAATCGTTCTACAAGAAAGGTATTGAAATGTTAGAGAAGCGCTGGACTGATTGTGTTGCTTTTGAAGAAGACTATGTTGATGAATGAAGTGTAGTTTTGCCAAAAAAATGTGCTTTTCCTAGTTAGTCCCGGGACTTATTGACCCACGTGTTACAACTGTTGTAGAAAACTGTCCGGCCAAAGAAGGCCTGAAAAAAACTTTGTTCTTCTTCCAAAATCTGATGTGTCACTATTTCATTTTCAAATACTTCGAAAAAGTTCCCTTAGATATTTCCTAACATGAGTGATAAGGTGCATAAACCCTATTTTCAATTAGTTGTATATAGCTTCGCAAAAATAGATTCAGAAACTTAGTACTTTTACTTCGGTGCACAAGATGATATTACCCCTTTAGCAACTTTCAAAATTGAATATATTGTTTACTGGGAATGTAATGGGAGTGTGATGCGGGAAAACACTGAAAACACCCTCTGACAATTTTGGGTTTCATGTACTCAATTTTCTTATTTTCACAATATTTGTTATCGTTAAATACGTAAAGAACGTCTATTTGGAACTTTTAAATCTATGTAGAACTGAACGTCAATTTTAAAAATGTTTTGACTTACTTAACCTCTTAAGAAAATTTAAGATAAAAATGTACTTACGACTTATGGCTATCACTTTGGCGTCATATTTCGATTTTTTATAATTCATAACGTTTTTGGAACCACAATTTATCCACCATATTAAAGCCCAAAATTTTTTGCACCCTGCAGGCTTTCTTCGGTTGAACGCTTCATTTAACATTGTTTCACAATTTGCCACTAAAAAAATAAAAAAACAACTGCTGAAAAATTAGAAATAACGCGCGAAATGTAATAACAGCACTACCTTTTCATTGAAGAAGTTCATTATTAATAAATTACCAGTATGGAATATACTCCTTTAATAACACAGGTCTGCAAATAATGGGTATGTATTTGTTGTTGAAAAGATATGGGTCGTTTCCGGAGTAATTTTTGACGTAGAAACCGAATCCGGAATCAGAATCAGCCTATCACGTCAGGATTTTGAGATATTTGAGGTTATGTGCTCGAAAAATGAGGTTTTTCGTTACTTTTGGGGTTATCTACAGTGCGCAAGAAATTTTTTGGGTTCTTTTCTGAAATGTCATTATTTAGCACTACTCTTTCCCTTCAAAATGAGCTATTGAACAGTCACAAGCGATTTTTTTTCACAAAGATACTGCCATTTCAAGTTTTGACATTTATCCTAACAACCTTATGAGCATTCACATTGACTCTGATGCATACCATTTTGCATTCGAAAATTTATCTTGAAAATTTGTGCTTGCGGGTTTTCATGGTCTGTGAATAACAACTTACAGTCAGAAAATTGACATTTCCATTTCTAAGATGGCGGATTCAACATGGCGGATCGAAATTTACGAAATTTGTTCGTAATTGTTCTTAATGCTAAATTCATCAATTATGAAGTAGAGAAATGTTTTTTTTGACTTACTAAATTTTCCTTTAATTTTACACCGAATAGTAATTTTTATTGTAGGTTCTGAATCTTCCGAGGTAACGTACACTTGGAAGGAAATATTTGTTATTATAAAAGAACAGATCAATTCTGATGTAAACGATTTGATCGCATTGTTGGAAAAAAAATTCTCCGAAGCCAGACAGGCTTCTTTCAAAATACATCCAGATGAAATGAAAATTCTGAAAGGGTTTATTGCAAAATTGAGAGCAAAATGGCGTGGGTCATCAAGGTCGACTGAAAAATTCTTGAAAGCGAACAAGGGCTGGATAAATTCGATTCGTCAAGTGAACGAAGCAAACGACGAAAAACAGAAAAACTGCGTGTATCGTACACTACATCAGAGCTGGCATATGCTACTCAAAAGAGTCTCCGTGCATTTGGCGCCCCTCAAGCGTCAAGGGTTCTGAAGGATGGAATAACGAATTCGCCAGAGCGAGTTTCTAGGTACCAAACAGCTTTTAAAAAGACGTTTGATAAGCCACCTACGTGCGAGATATCTGCCGATCGCGTGCTCAATTTGATCACTTCAGGTAAAATGTCTAAAGACACGTACCTTATGATGCGAGATTTAACGAATACGAATGGCAACACAACCAATACCCGAGACGGCGTTTCGCGGGAGGGCAGCGTCTCACCCAGAGGAACGTGTGAGGCCATGCATGGAGCAGACGCGTCCTGCAGCCCGCCAATGGTAGTAGCCGAAAGGATTCTGCCAACAGCTGGGCTTTCGCCTTCAGGATGGCCGTCAAGGGAGTCTTATAGACAGACTTTCCCTAGCGGTGGGCCTGCCGGGCGCACGCGTTCGAATGGTCTCTCCTCAACCTTCGGACGCGTGAGGACGCGGTGCGGAGCAAAAAGCATCAGGGGACCTTGAACAGGTTCCTTGATGCCGCATGAGTGGAAACAGTGTGAATGCGGGGGGCGCCTTAATCGGGGTATCAACCCAAATGCGCATGCGGCGGTGACGCTGAACTTCCCTCGTGCCCTTCTCGCGGTCACATCACAACCACATGCACGATACCGACACCCACACATACAAGTACGAATGCGTTGCCGAGTGAATGGGCTGCGGCCGGCGCCTGGTGGATATTCCCGATAGACTAGCCAAGGGAGGAGTAGTAGCCTCCCGACCAGGGTAGGACGCGATGTCAGTACCTTACCTCTCTGGAAGTAATATGGGTAAATGTAAGTCCCTCCGGTGTTCGGCCGCGAAGGGCAAAGATCCCGTGAAACCACATGTTAAACTGGGAAAACCGCTCACGTTTCTACTGTCTGGAGCCAATTTCGGGGTTGAAATCATGGACGCCCGGGCGCAGGAATGAAGGATTACCTGGTCAGTATTTCCTTATACCCGACGCTGCGTAGGATGAATCGCACACCGTCTAGCCTGAAGTCCGGGTCAGGTGTCGGGGCGGACCCGGCACCGCTCGGTCGATAGGGGTGACGTTAAACCTTTAGCATCATTATGGCGCGGGCCTATCCCGTAACCTTTTTTACTAGCTTCATTTAATGTGCCGATAGGATCGACCATCCGATAAGCCGCTTCTCGGTTTCGGTGCACATAACTAGGGATCTATACAGGCGGGGATAGTAGCCCTACTGCGGTAGGGCTCCCATGGTGGGCGAACCGTCTTAAGACACGACGAAATTAATGTGAATTTTGAAAATAATAAAAGAGATGAAGCGGTGAAGGCGCCTGATGCGCACTCACACACTCCTCCAGGGGCTGATGGATGGAAAGACGTCCTTCAGCTCCTGAAGGAGCAAAGTAAGAAAATGGAGAGGTTGGCCAGGGCTCTCAGCGTTATCCAGCAGGGTATGCTGAGAAACAACCCTGGCCATGTTAAGGACAGTGTGAGTGAGGCTACGGAGGTGTTGAGCAAAATGCTCAACACCCACAAGTGCTTACTAGAGAGCAGGGTGCAAATCCAGAAAAGGATGGAATCCCACCCCGCCGTCACAAAGATGGGTATCTTCCGGAGACTGCGCTCTGCGTCTCTGGGAGATACCCCAAAAAAGCTGACAAAGGGGGTGAAGAGGGTTGCTCCTTCTCCCCCCGAAGATCGGCTTCCCAAGAAAGGGAAGGGCGGCATATAGCCAACTTACGCTGCGGCCACCAGAAGCCAAACCCCAAAAAAGGATGGGGAATGGCATCTGGTGGAGAAGAAAAAAAAGGAAAAAAGAAAAAAAGAGAAGAAAAAAGAGGTTCCTGTGCCATCTGCGCAGGATCCTAAAACAAAGGTGAAGTTGGCGAGGCGCTCTCCGGCCGCACGGTCGAGCGACGCTATCAGGGTGTCGGAAAAGAATGGAGAGTCCTACGCCGATATCCTGAAGGCTATGAAGACGAAAGTAAACCCCCAAAACGCAGGGGCGGAGGTCCTCTCCATTCGGAGAACCAGGAGGGAGGAGATTCTCCTGGTCCTCAGAAAGGGGGGTGACGTCTCGACCTTCGAAAAGGCGCTCGACCAGCCGGTCGGAGAGAAGGCCGAGGTCCCTTGAAGTTAGGGACCTCGACGAGACAGTCACAAGAGAAGAGGTTGTTGCCGCGCTTTGCATCGCACTGGGCAAGCCAGACCTCGGGGACCATTGCAGGCTGTACAAACGCTTCGGCGGTGTGCAGACTGCGGTGGTCCGTTTAACCGAGACGGACGCACGGAGCTTGCTCGGGCTTGGTAGATTAAGGGTAGGGTGGGTGAACTGCCGCATCCGAGAGCATGTCGAGGTTGCCCGGTGCTTCAGGTGCCAGGGATACGGCCATGTTTCGCGTGGCTGCACGCTTCCAGGCAGGAAGGATGCCTGCTGGAGGTGTGGGGGCGCGTCAGACGTGGCCAAGGAGTGCAAGGCTCCCCCTCGGTGCCTGACTTGTACTGATAGGGGCGAAAAAGATGTCGCCCATGCTTCGGGGAGCGGTTATTGCCTAATATTCAGGGCGGAGCTCCGGAGGTTGAGAGGTGGAAAGTGAAATTTCTACAGCTCAACCTCGGGAGAGGGAAGGAAGCCCAGAACCTTCTGATGCAGACTGCCAGGGAGAGGAGAGCCGATGTGTTGCTCATTAGTGAGCAACACAAATGGTCCGAAAACTCTGCTTGGTACCAGGATGCATCAAGGAGGGCTGGGATCCTTGTCTGCAGCCCTGATTTAAGCATCGCGGAGTTCCTGGAGACCGACGCGGGGTTCGTTTAGGTAGAGGTGACGGGGGTACGTGTGTACAGCTGCTACTTCTCCCCCAACGATCTTTTCGAGATCTTCGAGACCCAGATCCTCCTCCTTGAGGAAAGCCTCAAAGAGGCTAGTGGGCGGTCCCTTATTGCGGGTGACTTTAATAGTAAGTCGCCCGAGTGGGGAGAAGCCCGTCTGGACAGGAGGGGAATCTTGGTCAGTGAGATGGTCGCCAGGAATGGACCTGATTGTATTGAATCGGGGCAGGGATTTTACGTTCAGACGAGGAGCGGGGGGGTCGATTATCGACCTCACAATTTCCGCGCCCCGTCTTGCCTCCAGGATAGGCGACTGGTGCGTCCTCGATGTTATAACATTGAGTGACCACCAGTGCATTGAGTTTAGCATCCAGGAACGGAGTCACCCAGTGAATACGGGAAGGGGCGGCAAGGTAAGGAGCCCCTCCTGGAACACAAAACGACTCAGCAAAGACAAGCTTCGCGAACATCTTGAAGAAACCAGGCTCATAGTTGAGCTTGGTTGGGCAAGGTCTGCTGGGTCGTTGGAGGACACTGTGCGGGCGGCGAGGCGGAATGTGGTCGCAGCATGCGACCACTCCATGCCTCGCCGCGGGCACAGGCGTACCGGGGACTCGATGTACTGGTGGAGCGACCAGTTGTCCGTCCTGCGTCGAAAGTGCCTTACAGCGCGGCGGAGTTTTACCCGCTCAAAGGGTGAACCTCTGCTGCGCGAGGCATGGAAAAAAGCAAAATCAGCTCTGAGGCAAGGCATAAAAAAAAGCCGACTTCAGTGCTGGAAAGACTTGATCGGAGAAGTCGAGAAGGATCCATGGGGTCACGCCTTCAAAATAGTCACTAAGAGATTAGTGACTAGAAGAAAGACGCCGGGCCTGGATAGTGCCGATAGTGTCAAGTACATCGTGCGAAGCTTGTTCCCGCATGTAGAGCCGTTCCAAAGACAGGACCGAAGTTCCTGCGTGGTCCAGGGCGAAGAACTCTTCACTCTCGAAGAACTAAAGAGAGCGGGTGGAAGGCGTAAGGCAAATACAGCGCCGGGTATCGACGTGGTGCCGAACGAGATCCTCAAAGAGGTGATCGGGGTATACCCGGAGATCCTCCTAGAAGTCTTCAACCCCTTCTTCGGGAGGGGAGGTTCTTCGCAGACTGGAAAAAGCAGAGATTGGTCCTGCTGAGGAAAGGCAACAAACCTCTAGGGGATGCCTCATCGTATAGGCCAATATGTTTATTGGATACGATGGGGAAACTTCTGGAGGAAATGATCCTACAAAGACTACAGGGTCACATGGTCCGCGAGAATGGTCTCTCGGGAAACCAGTTCAGCTTTCGGAAAGGCAGGTCCACAGTTGACGCCATCCAGGCAGTGGTGGACATCGCCAATAAAGCAAGAAGAGGAACTGGTAAGCGTAAGGGATTCTGCGCGTTGACCAGCATTGACATACGCAATGCGTTCAATACCGCGAGATGGGACATCTGCATCGAGGCGGTGATGCGGAAAAAGGCTCCAGACTACCTGTTGCGAATGATAGATTACTATCTGAGCGACAGGTGGGTGATATACGAGGGCGACAAATGGTCTCTTCAAGAAGAGATGACATGTGGCGCTCCTCAGGGGTCGCGGGTGGGTCCACTCGTTTGGAACGTCATGTACGACGATTTCCTGCGCATGGACCTGCCTGCTGGAACGAGCATCATCGGCTTCGCGGATGACGCACTTGTCGTGCGCGCCGCTGATGACGTCAAAATCCTGGAGCTGAGGATCAATGATAGTCTGTGGCGGGCAAAGCGTTGGTTGGATAGCAGATGCCTGAAAATGGCCCCTGAGAAGACCGAGGCTTTGCTGGTCACAGACAGGAGATCCTTCAAATACCCAAGGATCGTTCTCGGGGAACATGAAATCAAGTGGAAAAAGAGCATTACGTACCTGGGTGTGCAGTTGGATCGAAGGCTTAGCTTCGGCGAACACCTGCAGATCGCGACTGCCAAAGCCATCCAGTGTCGGGCCGCCCTGACTCGGCTCATGCCCAACATCTCTCTCTCTCGGTACAGAGAGGTGTGGTGATGAGAATTGTCTCAGCATACCGAACTGTGTCGACGAGTGCTGTGCTGGTCCTGGCGACCGTCCCGCCAATAGATTTATTGGCGGAGGAAAGGCAGGAGACCTTTCAGCTTCGCAAGGAGCTTACCTGCGCCGACCTGCAGGAAATCGCTCGCGCGAAGGAGGCCATCCGCAAGGATGGAAGGCGCAGACTCGTCGAGAAATGGCAGACGAGATAGCATGGTGACCCAACCGGGAGATGGACACACCGTCTGATCCCGGAGCTCGCCACCTGGCTGGATAGAAAGCACGGTCAAGTCGGATTTACTTGGCGCAAGCGCTTTCGGGCCATGGTTGCTTTAATGCGTACCTGAAGCGCTTCAAGAAAAGAGACGATGAGTCGTGCCGCTACTGCGGTTCCCTTGTGGATAATGCAGAGCACACACTCTTCGTCTGTGCAAAGTGGGGCGCGGCAAGGGAGGCCCTCGGTCAGGCAGTGGGTGCCGAGCTCACTCCTGACACGATGGTCTCTCTCATGCTCCAGTCTGAACAGATTTGGATGTTTATCGAGTCATTCGTCACCCTGGTGATGAAGGCGAGGGAGCTCGATGAGCGTGCAGAGTGCGGCAATAATGGGGGCCAGTAGAAATCGCATCGGGGCCTACACCCGCGGTCCTGCGTCTTGGGCGGACTTGGCTGTTCGCGTCGACCGGGGGAGGAATTTTCTTATTCCTTTCCTGGTTGGCGCGGTTGGCCGGCCTGCCTAGCAGGCGTATGCCCGCGGATGGGAGTCCCGGGCGAACGGACGACGGAAGAGTCGTACGCGACTTTAAGCTGGAACCAACTGCCCGCGAAGTTTAAATCCGAAAGGCGGTTCCGCGGGCGGTGCATTGGTTCGTGAGAGGGGGTTTTTTGGTTTTAACAGGTATGCCTAGACCCGTCCTAGGAGAGTCCTGTACAACGTCTATAAAAGATTTCGCCATTTTTCCTCCTCACCAAAAAAAAAAATACGAACTGGTTTTCACCATTATTAATGGGAAAATTAAAAATGCTATAACTCATACAGAGTCCTCTATGCGAAGTTACGTTTGCAAGGCTACATCGAAACAATTCAACAATTTATATATATATAAATATATATAATAATCTTTGTTTCGGTATAGCATCGCTGCACGCATGGATTCGATTTATGGAATGGTTTCTTCACCTTGCATACAAATGCGGTGAAGACAGAACTGATCACAAATGGCAGGCTCGTTCTGCGGAATAGAAGCAAGCAGTTGCAGCTCGAAAGCAAAAAATCCAAAACGATTTTAAGCGATTGTACGGTTTAGGAATTGATATTCTCAAAACTGGATCCGGTATGACTAACGACAGAAATACAACAAGGTGATTTTTTGACAATGTTTCGTCAACTGCGGAAATTCTAGGATGAAATGAGGATTTAATAGCTAGAAGCAAAGTTTTGTTACAAGCAATGTCCAGCGGCTTCGATATAGATACGGAAAAATTCGGATTGTACTGCTTGGATCTTGCGAATAATGTATTTTTCATGATTTCAGTCTTATTTTTCACGTTATTTATACACTATTTGCGATCTGTCATTTTGTATTTCAAAAACCTAATTGATACGAACTCAAAAACCCTTTCCAACTATATTTCATGGAATTTTTAAAGTTTATACATAAATAACCTACATTTTGAAACCGTCATTTTGTTTTTTTAAATAATTTGACTCCATCTTCGTTATCAGCGACCCCGAAAACAGTAGTAAACAAATTTCCTTTAAAATTGAACGACTCGTTCATATTTTGGCCAACTTGTTCGGCATTTGAGCCACTGTGTGGCGCCTACCTGTCTCGTCCCTTGACGGTAACGCTTGCGTCAGCCACAGTAGCCATTTTGTGCATTCAATTCGAATAAATTTCTCGTGTTATTTTTAATTTGTCGTGAATAAATTTTCAGCAATTGTTATGTGAATAATTGCTCTGGTAAAAATTTACAAGGAAAACATACTATTACGGGTAATTCAATTTCTATACTAAATTCAATCTTTTAGATTAATTTCTCATTCTTTTTAAATTTATTTTTATTTGAAAGTGTGTACATTGAATGTTTTTGATTCAACAAGTTTCAAATCACATATTAATTGAAGTGTTGAGCTTGTATCAAAAGGAAAATCCAGAGAGGTAAGTCTGTTGAATTTTTTTAATTTTCTTACTTTGTTTTAGAAATAGACAGCATGAAGCAGGTATTGTAGATGCAAAAGCTGAGAAACATGAAAATGCACAAAGGTACATTAATATTTTTGTTGTACCTGCATGATAAGCGCAGCCTTCCATGCCTTTGAAGCGAGCCGTTTGAAATGAGAAAAAAGAAAGAAAATACACTACTCACGAGACTTTGGTTTGGCGATAAAAAGCCTGATGCAAGCCGTTTAATTTATGCATGTCGGTCATTATTTAATAATTTAGCTGAGGGTATTGCGATTGAAATACCAAGGGAAAATCGTATGATCAAAGTAAGGGCAATTTTTTTGTCAGGAACGTGTGATTTGCCTGCGAAATCTCAATTTCTCAATTTCACACAATACAATGCAGCATACGGATGTCCAACTTGTTCCTTAAAATGTGAAAATATTCCCATTGAAAATCAAGGCTCATCAGTTCATGTATATAGATATGAAGGTAATACAAAATTAAGAACTTCAGAAGAATGTATTACTTCATTGGAAAGCATCGGAACTAAGATTGTGGTTTTGTTTATTATTCTGTACCAATCTTTGAAGATATTCTGAGAATAGATTTATTTAATCACTATCTTATCATGGTTGTAGCAATATCACTACTCAATTCAGACTTGGTATCACCAAATTCAATTTTTATTGCTAAGAACTTATTGCATAAGTATGTAAGACAATTCGAAAAATTATATGGACTACCGTTTTTTTCAATAAATGTTCACCAATTGCTTCATTTTCCAGATTGTGTGCGACGCCTTGGACCATTTTGGTCGTTTTCGTGTTTCGAATATGAAAGCTTGAAAGGACAATTTCTAAAGTTAGTGCATGGCACATGGCACATTGACACGCAGATAGCCAAACTACATATTCAATTCATAAAAATGGTACGCCATATTCAGAATTTGCCTGAAGGATCTGTTCAGAAATTCTATCTGAGTAAAAAACATCAACGAAAAATAAATGAGCTCATTTTACCAAACTGTTATTCTAATGGTTTTAATAAAAATTTACGTGAAATACCTGATTACATTCTCAATACCATGAGTAGTGTAATTTAAGAGACTCTTTTCATGATATTAATCTTATCAATCTTGAATGTATTTGCGTTAAAATGATAATTGATGGAAACATATTTGTTGGAATACCTATTAATAATAAGGAGTTAGAGTAGTGTTTGTAAATTATTTTAAATTAGATGGTTGAGTTCGAAATTTTTTTGCCGCTTTCTACCTTATCAGTGGATCACCAGGAACGTATCAGTTAGGATACATTTTCTACAGGTGTCCTCGTATATAATTTCAAAGTCCTTCATCGCAATGATGCAAATTGAATTTAAAGTTAAAGAATTTAAAATCTTTCTGTGGCAAAAAGTCGCTTTTGACTACGCGGGGATTTGAGGCCAAGTCTTTCGATTCGCGGACTACTCCTCTAACCAACTTTTGTTACATCGCTTTTCAGCAAGGCCTTACGGCTGTAATAATTTTAGATTGTTATTGGATAATTCAACACATATTAAAATAAAATATGAAAGTAAAAACACTTGTACTCAATCGCAATGTATAAACTCTATATTCTTTCCCTTATTAAAATAATTAATTATAATGCCAGTGATAACAGATAATTGCTTTAATTGAATTTTCGTTCGTCATTTGCTTGGTCGATAATTTCATTTAGTTTGGTTTCTATAGCAACGAGATAAACAAAGCTTTTTTTATAAATTGTTTCTTTATGTTAATTTGCACATTTGGATTACATAAAAAAGTTAGTTTAATTAAAAAGTGTGGTCAAAAAATTTCATTTCATGAAATGAAAAAATTAATGGTCAAACTTATAAAAATATTCTATGCAGCAGAAAGAGAACGCGTTTCAAGCAACAAAGTGACCATTTCTGTGCATGAATGAGAAATTAAGTTTTTAGAGTAAAAACGAAATAGTGAGCGCAGGGTCGTATGGTCGAAATACGCGACCTACCCGCAGTCCCATAATTTTCAGTCTTGGATAAAAAAATTTCAGATTCTTAAGTAAAGAAAGAAAAACCAAAAAACAAATTATCGGTTGATACAACATATGACTGATTGAAAAATTCTTAATTTGACAAAATTTGACAAAAAATTCAAAAGTGGTAATTTTGATGTGAGAAACGAAGATCCTGGAAAACCACCGAAAAAGTTCGAAGACTGGGATTAGAAGGGTGTTATCTATTATGAGCTGCTAAAACCTGGTGAAACTGTCAACACGAATCGCTGCCAACAGCAAATGATCGATTCAAATCGACCATTACAAGAAAAACGACCGGATTATCGAAGAAGGCAACACAAAGTCATTTTTCTTCACGATAATTCCCCATCACGCACAGCGAAACGGGTGAAGGAAACGATCGAGACGTTCAGTTGGGAAATACTGGCGCATGCCGCTTATTCTCCAGACTTGGCTCCGTCGAATTATCATCTGTTTGCATCACTGGGCAACGTTCTCACTGAACAACGCTTCACTTCGTATGAAAATGTACGAGAATGGCTGGATAACTGGTTCGATTTAAAAGATGAACATGTTTATTGGCGTGGCATTCATCACCTTCCGGAGAGGTGGGGAAAATGTGTAAATAGCAATGGAGATTACTTTGAATAAAATATTTTTGATCATTTTCACGCAACAGACGTGTAATTTTTGCAAAAAAATTCCGGTTTCATACTTCTAGACCTGGTAGACTACAAATTCTAAAAGGTAAGAATTATCCTTTATGAATAGATTAGGTATAAAATAAATTTTCCGCTGTTCGCTGTTTAAAACTAGAATATGCTTGCGATGGCTGAATTATTTTTTTATCGGACTCAAATTTTCAGGATGAGCTACTTGTAGCATACAAAAACTGTTAGTTCCCACAGCTTTTTGAAATTCAAAAAATTAATATTTCCGACCCACCTTACTTGTCACGTCCCGCGACTCTACCGCCTCTAGTAACAAACAAATCAAGGCAACATTACTGCGTGCGTGATTTCATCGACGCAAACTATAGACAGATTTACAGATCAACAGAATGATCAATATGGAATTACCATGTGTAATATACTACATGTGTACATAATACCTACACATGATAACAAATCGACTGACCTAGAGAGAAAGTAAATGAAGCCCTACAGTACCAATGCACTGCTACATACAATTATCACACACATTACAGTCACAACATGTAACTCGCAAGAACATGTGACTGGTAGCTCGCCATAGCTGACCTTTCAAAGTTCTATAAAAAGCGAAAGTTCTAATAGAAGTCTAGTCAGTTTATTGTCATCATTTCCTACCGTGAGCACAGTCCAGTCTCATCAGATTATTCACCGCCAGTTCCTCTAGTTCTAGTTTGACTCCGAGTTCAACGACAGTAAAAAGTGAAGAGGAATCGCCAAAATTTCTGATCTGATTAAATTTATCTCAACGTCTACCTTTCTCCTTACTATAGGGAGTCTGCCCGTACGCAGAAGATTCTAATCATAAGGGCGCCAATAACGACTCAGTCTGCAACTTATAAGAAAAGAGCTGCCAATTTGCCACTATGAACATCGAAAATCAGCAACACTAACTTCAAATTCCAATTCACTGTTGAGACTGGATTTTCTCATGAAGTGTGCCGATCTTTTTTCCTTGGGCTATATCATATTGCATGTTCAACACTCTATAGGCAAGTGGAATCTGTCTCCAAAAATTCCAACGCTGCAGGGGATAAGGTCGCGCCCCTTTAAGAAACAAAACGACTGACCCAGAAAAAAATTTTGTGTGGCAATTTATGAATTCTTTACCGCTCTACGAGTCACACTGTGGACAGTCAACCAATCGATCCAATAATGCAGCATAATATGTTCCAGTAATCATCCTTCCTTTCTCAAGGTAGTCGATGAAGATTACTCCATATGCATCCCAAAAACCACTTTTCACTCAAAACAATATCATGGGTTTTATTGATCATTTTTGGTGTAATGATCTTATTTGGACGACCTGGATTTGGTATGATTTCTGTGCTCGTACGACCACATTTATCGAGCTTGGCCTTGGTTTTTGATTAGGTTTTTCCACGCAAAAAGTAGTGTTTAACCAACACACGAAATTCACTTTTTCATATTTGCAAAAAATTTAGAGGTTGGTTGCTTTTGGCACTGTAACTTGTAAACTAATAAATGCATTAGCTCAAATTTTGACAGAAGAGGTTTGAAAGATGTAACTTGACAATAATAATAGCCATTTGTTATTAGTGGCGACTTCTCATAGAAATATCACGTCAATATCAAACATCCTAGTATTGTAAAGTCCCAATGCCCACAACCTTGTAACATAATGTTCTTTATAATTTAGACCAATATTATTCCGGAACCAATAAATGAGGTGTTCGCCCTGCCACAGAAGTACCGTACGACTTTACCCTACATTGTACGCTACCTTTACTGCGAGTTTTAGAGGGCGCTGGTGGATGGTTGCAGTCTACAGGCCATCTCTTATCTTGTTGATCACAAGAACCTTCGGCGACGCGACCCTCTCCCAAACATATCGCTAGAATAGCCCACAGCTGTAGTTAATCTAAAAAGCTAAAATTCAAAATATGTATCCTTTTGTAGAAATATATGCGATTATTGCACTGTTACTCGGACAAGCTAATTCGCGCGCACTATCCGCCGCAGCTGTAGCATATTGCTGATTAGCTATTTTTTGCCACAGGTTGCGAAAAACAAACATTCAAGTGTCAATATTCTTTAAGTGCTATCGATTCCGAATAAAAAGATTCTTTTTTCATTACAATTGACTTAAAATCATCGAAGTTATGGAACTTTTTCAAGACAATAAAATTTCGATCTCGTAACCACTCGTGGGAAATAGAGCCTGTGAAATAACTTACAGGCATAAAGGAAGGACAATCGTATGGGCATGTGATACTTAAAAAAATTGCAAATTTGATTGATTTTAGGTTTCTACATGTTTGTTCACAAAGTACATAAAATTTTGTTTTTCAAATTTCGAAAATATTAGAGATAGACTACTTTTATTACATCCCGGTGACATTAAATTTTTATATTGCCCCTGTGTAAGGACATGACGCCACACACCAATGTTAACGGACAGCGAGAAAATAGAACGTTAGTATTCTGATGATAAATTATCATATGGACCAAATCATAGATGATAAATAGATGCACGTGTGAGTATTTGAATCAACACTCATTTTTTGACTAGAAATAAAAATAGGCAATAGAGAGAAGAGATAAGATACAAAATCGAAGACTGTGCTCGACGATGACAACTACTTACAGAAGTTAGTGGGAGTGAAACGTGACAAACAAACCTATCTTGTTAACAAGTGCATGCCAGATTCATTTCTCGAGTACTTAGCAAGATACGTAAGCGGATAATTGATCATACCAGTTGGTGGATTTGCATCCCTTACACCAAACTAACTCCTGCGAGATTTATCCTTGTTTTGCTACACATGGAGACTCAAACGAAACCAAACTATTCTACAAGACTTTGTACCGTGGGCTTGCAACCATAGGAGCAACATACAACAATTCTCTCTTTTGCCCTCTAATCTAAGAGGTAGACAAGTAAGTTACCACATAAGTATCGTTCCTTGTGTAAACTTTTCTAACATCTTATTTTTTTATTATAAATTATCACATACACTTATAAATTCAGTGTTTTATTACCATTGTGAACTCCGGGACCATAGACCTGATAAGTGACAACGTACCCACAAATAAAAATAAATTATCAGACCGTACCAATCTGATATAACTCCTAACCGCCTTCCTTGCATCCAAAAATCCAAGCTACCCTCGCCTTTGCTCGGGACGTAATACTTTTGGTTTCGAAATTGAAAGAAAGTTCAATTTTAGCTAAATATTACGTACATTTTTTTTTATTATCAAAACCAAAAGGATTGTATCTAAGATTGATTTACCCTTTGATATTACAATGTATTCGTTAATTATTAAGATGGATTTTTCTCTATGCAGTAAATAAGGTAAATTATAACATTTTATTTCGGAATATCTTCTGATTATGATGTACTCACAAGTTTTTGATTCGATTAGTTTAGTGTTAGGCTAAATTCTTTCACATATTCTATATTCGCCTTTCTGTTTGCATTTTTTATTAGTGATAGTTCCGTTGGCACGCAAGAGTCTGTATTTGAATTTATAGTCGTTGTGAGGAATAATAGATGAGTGGATATATGGATTTTTTCAGGAATAGGGATTATATGCTACGGTGAACTTTCTTCCTTTTATAATACCAGGATTTGAACTATGCGAGTATAAGTAAATAAACCTTTTATTATTGCTTCGATTATGTCGCTTATATTAAGTAGATGTTAGTAATTCTCCTCAGCATTGTCAAAGTGATAACCTGTCCAATAGATTTGCTTAGATTTTTGAATAGTTTTCTTCATTAAGGCTGGAGTTAATAATTAAAGGTATGGTATTTGATGGTTTCCGTCAATGGTTTTCGTCAGAGATAGCATCTTTGGCTGTGTCTATATCCTCAGTTGTTTCATGCATCGTGATTGCTGCCATTACTACTTTAGAATTTACATAACTGTCTCTGGCCGCTTGACCTAGTCCCTGGCTGATTTTTCTTGCTCATTCTCTTCCTTTATTCTCTTGGGCTTGATTAAACTCATGTTTTATAGATGATAAAATTCGTTAAGACATTGGCTATTGCCTTGTCGTCTTTGTAAATTTTATCGACTTCGTTATTAATTTTTGTAAGATCTGGGCTTGATAATGTCCCGAATAATGTCTTAGAGATATCATCTATGCCATTAGCCAACTCTCTTTTAGCTCATTGTTTTTCTGGTACTTTCTGTAATATGTTTTCCTTAACTATCAGTCTGTTGAATCTTGATTTTATTAGTTGCTTTTCAAACTGTGGAGTACAATAATCTCGAGCGCTAGCATAGTAGTCGAGAATTTGGGTCTTCTACATTATAAAACCAGATCAAAGCATTGTGGTCTGTCCGTATTTGAAAGGTATATCCTAAAAGATATTGTTTTGATCTTTGCCGTCCCCAAACTATATCAAACAATCCTTTTTCACTTGTAATATAATTTTTTTTCTGCTTTGTTTAGGGTTCTGAAAATAAATTAGCACGGATGGTTCTCTTGAGATAAGACGGCTCCTAATCCTTGGATAGAGGCATTGATGGTTAGTGTGAATTGCCTCTTGACATATGGGAATATCAGAACAAGTGCCATGATTAAAGTGTGTTTTAGGTCAAAAAAGGATTTTTCACAATCTGTCGTCCAGTGAAATATGGTGTGATTGAATTCCTTCGACTGTTTTGGGTTTGGTTTAAGTCCTTCAGCTGTTATTAAGTAAGCCAAATTTTCAAGTTCGGGTTTTAGGTTTTCGAATTTTGTTAGTTCTAAACGTAGTACTAATTCCTTTACTCTTTGCAAGACGAGTTTTAGTTTTCTATTGTGTATTTACAGTGGGTTTCCAAACATAATACAGTATATTCCTTCTTTTCTTTCTTTATAGGGATATGATGAATTTCCGCGCTTATATCAGAGGCTAAAAAGAATTAAGCTCGACCTAATTGGTCTAGTATGTCGTCTATTCCAGAAAGCGAAAAAGCGTCTTGGTCGTTTTCCTTATTGATTTGTCTATAACCAATAACTATTCTTTTTTGTTAATTTGGAAACTTCTGCCGTCCTATTTTCGTTTTTCCTACTGAGTGTATTAAACACTTGTAGTCAAATTGATCATTGTGAGCACGGTGTGCCCACTCCCATGTATTTTAAAGGGGTACTTACAGATGGTGGCGGGGTGAATGGATTTAAATCAGTTACATTTAGGGGACATAGCATAAACTATCTTTTACGAAAACTACCCCTCCCCCCTCCACTTCAGATCCAGTAATAAAGAGTGCGAAATTTTCGCCATCCCATGCGAAAAAAAATTCGGATTTTATTATATTTGAGGTTACTTTACATGGCTTAAATCGGCTTTGAAGGGGACTGGAGTTTTATCTTCATCGACACTTAAATGCGGATTCAAAACGGATGGACAAAAATACTTTCTAATGCAAGCTTTCTTACCGGGTTTTACCAGATGTACAAGTATGAAACCGGTAATGACATCTATGTGTCGCTAGGTAAAATTATACGCTCTGTCAAACCAAATCATTGACGCCATTTCTTCGCATTCAGTTCTGTCAACAATATTCAGTTCATAAACAATCAAGTTTCATACAACGACTAATTTTTTTTCGCTAGTAAAAATGTCGATTTTTGTGCCTTCAAACTACGATTTGCGGACATCATTGATTTTCTGTTACCAATTGAAGAAATCTGCTTTGGAAGCCCATCGAATGCTTGTGGAAGCTTACGGCCAGCATGCTCTAGGCAAAACACAGTGCAAAGAGTGGTTTAATAAGTTTAAAAGTGGCGATTTCGATGTGAGAAACGAAGAACGTGGAAAACCACCGAAAAAGTTTGAAGATGCCGAATTGCAAGCATTATTGGATGAAGATGATGGTCAAACGCAACAACAACTTGCAGAACAATTAAATGTGACCCAACAATGCATTTCTCAACGTTTAAAAGCCATGTGATTGATTTTGAAGGTGGGAAGATGGGTGCCGCATGAATTGACTGAAAGACGATGCACCAGCACATCGAACAAAAAAGACTCGGGAATTGGTAAATTCGTACAGCTGGGAAGCCCTCCCCCATGCTGCTTAGTCACCAGACTTGGCTCCATCTGGATACCACTAATTTTCATCAATGGGGCACGCAATTGCTGAACAACGCTTCGATTCGTACGAAAATGTGAAAAAATGGCTCGATGACTGGTTTGACTCAAAAAACGAACAATTTTTTTGGCGAGGCATACACAAATTGCCAAAGAGATGGGAAAAATGTGTGGCTAGCAATGGCCATTACTTTGAAGATTGAATGTATAACCATTTTTATTAAATAAACGTGTATTTTCTCAAAAAAATTACCGGTTTCATACTTGTACACCTGGTAGATTAAAAAAAAAAGTTATTGGTGACTTACCCGATTTGCAGCTACAACTATTTTAATTGGCAGGGCAAACAGTAAAGCACTGCTAATTGTTGGCACATTAGGTATTAGCACTTTATAAATCGAATTCATTAAAATCAGTTGAAATCGCAATGAATTATAATCAATAAAAACATTCTGACAAGTGACAACATGTCTACCGCGCACGACGTTTATTTTGATGACACACTAGCAGCGACTAGGAGATGTAGCAATCACTATTTTTTTTCGCTACTTGGTCTATAGGAGTGAGTACACCGCGACTGTGAGGCTGAGGGCGTCGAATTGGGTTAATATTTGTGGAAGTGGATCCATGGGTAGAGAGGAACAGTGTTCGCAGAACGGGGACGTAAACGACCCCCACCATAGATGCTTCGAGCTCATTGTGTCTTCCTCATTCAACCAACCTGTGGCTGTGGAGCGAGGAAGAAGCCATGAGCTGGTAGGGTCCATGGCGGGGGCCGTTTATGTCCACGTTCTGCGAACACTGGAGAGGAATGTGCTTTTGACGTCAGTCTAGCGATGTAGAAGGGGTTATCTCGGGGAAGGGTAAGTATGTTCGTTTGGTCAGTAGAGTAAGGTAGATACAGTAGGGAGGACTTATATCCTTCGATATCATATTTCTTAATCTTTCATAAAAACTTACTTAGTTATTCCAAGCCGGGTGTGGCTTCTTGTTAGGCAGATACCCCTTCCGCCTTATTGCAGGCCTTTCCGGGATTTACCGTAGTGTCTTACACACCCTTTCCAAAGTTCATTTCTGAACTTCCAGTATTCTGTAGAGTGGTTACCAGGGCAGGTCAACCTCTAATGTATTGGGTGTCCCCGTAGGGTAGTTCAGGTGCAGGGATATACGCGGCGCTAGTTGTTGAAAGCGGATGGAGTGCGGCAAGGGGAACGGCTTCGTATGAGTTCCGCCATTGTTGTTGTTCGAAATTAAATACACACCTATAATATGTTTTTATTAATTTCCATTGTCTTCATATTCTTTTCATACAGTAAAATAGATTTAAATTGTAACAATAATAAAATATTTTGTCTTATTTAATAAAAAAAAGGTCATAATCGGTATCATTTACGACATCGTAAACGATATCGGATATGGTCCCAAAATCCTATGTCGTTTACGATATCGCTTAGGATAACGTTTCCAATGTCTTTTCCAACGTCACAATTTTGCGTTAAATCTTCGATTTCCTTTTAATTATATTTGAATTTATATTCTCTGTAACACATTAAAAGAACCTACGTATGCATGTATATGCTCTAACACGTGCACACATAATGGTAGTTCATGTGCAGGGGATATAAGCGGCGCTAGTTGCTAGCGGTCCACCACCTTTCCATTAGGTTTGCACGGTCTGAGTGGTTACTCAGTTCACCGACTAATAACAATTTTTTGTAAAAAATAACATGCGAAAAATTGACATTTTCAGTTTTTACGCTACTGAAAAAAAATTGTTTTTTCAAGAAACCAAAAACGTCGCGGACGAGTAAACGCAATTACGAAACTAATTTGTTATTACTTTTTTGTTCTAGGATCACTTCCTGAGTCGGTATCAGGGACATTTTCTTATTTCATTGTAGCAATAAAATACTATAATAATCATAATTTCGGTGTTTTCGTCAGTTACAGTTTTTTTTTAATTCGCGCTCAAAGAAAAGATTTTTGCCGTTCACTTACTATTCCCCCCTTAAAGCGTTTCTGCTCCACTTACCCTTGAACCTGTTCCGGATTGCAGCCAAGTCTTGATGGAATCTTTCACCATTTTCATCACTAACTGCGCCCATATTTTCTGGGCAGAAGTCTAGGTGAGAATGCATCATCTGAATTTTCAGTGACATCTTTCTAGATTTTGTATTAACGAAGAAATTGTTCATGAATGCTTTCAAAGATAACCATGTTCGTCCCTCAAGTTCAGTTAAGCTCTTTTCGAAATCACAGTCCAGCATCAGTTTTCGGATTTATAGGTCCATCAGAAACTCCCTCACTAAAATTTTAGCTTCACTAAGCTTAGGGCAGTGTTTGCAGAACGTGGACGTAAACGGCCTCCACCATGGACCCTACCAGCTCATGGCTTCTTCCTCGCTCCACTGCCATAGGTTGGTTGAATGAGGAAGACATAATGAGCTGGAAGCATCTATGGTGGGGGCCGTTTACGTCCACGTTCTGCGAACACTGACTTAGGGAATTTGTTTTTGAAAAAAAAGACCAGTTTTTCCGTTTGTATTTAACGTTTTGATGTAATTTTTCACAATGCCGAGCTTTATATGCAATCCTGGTAGACAGATGTTTTGTGGATCAACCAGTGATTTTTGAGCAACGTTCATCTTTCCAGGTTCTAACGTCTCACACGCTGTCTAAACGTTAACATTATAATGTTAGTATCGTGCTCTGCTGTCTGAGGTGCATAGAAAGCAACAGTATTTCGTGTACCCAGATTGCAATTTATAGAGTTCGTAATCTATATTGTTAAGTGAAAGTTACATGGTATCACAGCACTTTTACAAATTGGTGGCATGAGCAACGGAAATAGATGGATATTCGTTTCCGCTGTGCAAAAGTACAGCTTTCACACGAAGTTTATTCGAATCAATGAATAAATGCTAATTCTCTAGCTGGTGATCATGGCCAATGGCTCTCTTAAGTCCATCTACATCGTTATAATAAATGAGGGTATCTTGGCTAGAAAAATATGTGGTTAAATCTTTCTTTCGACTCCGATAAAGAGTTATTTTCACATCTTTTTCAATCAAATTTCTTTCCTTGAGTCTAGAGCCCAAGATTTCAGCCTCATTTTCAGATAAATTCAGATCTCTTATCAAACCATTCAATCCGTTCGGATCGAATAATTGTGGCAAGTTTCTGGTCGGCTCATGCCTTCGTAAACTCTCTTTAGGGCGAGATACCTCTAGAACTTTCAAAAATTCGAAAATTTTTTGTTTGCTCAAATCGATTGAAAAACTATTCAAAAATATAATCCCAAAGTTCTATTGGTAACCCGCAAGTTGAATGGAACATATTTTTTCACGTACAAAAACTTTGAGGCTCGTTTTCTGGAAACTAACTCTTTTTATCCGGCCGTCAAGATTGCGAGCAAACTATTCAATCGATTTACTTGAATGAAACGGTATTTTATATATAATTCTAAATTCAAGTGCGTGGTAGGGCGCTTTTTCGAGAAAAATAGTATTTCTACAGTTGTTTAACTATTTTCATGTCAAAAAACATGGGTAAAAATGGCACTTTTTCACGAAACGCATGAAAATATACCCAATTTTTCGAAATTCTCAAAACCCCCCTGCCATGCACTCGATAAAAGCTTCCCGATTTATAAAAAATTTTCTTTTATCGTTTCAGATGAAAAACCTAGCCAGGAAGTTGACGGCCGCAAAAAATGTTAGCAGCGACGCTATCGACGGGACCCGTCATATTTCCGCCATTTTGTATCTTTCTATCATGAAAAAATTGTTTTCTTGAAGTTAAATAATGCCTTCTAATATATAAAAAAAATCCGGACTTGCTTCGTTTTCATTCTCCCAGAATAAAATGGAAAAAAACTGCTTTTTTTAAGGGTTCTAGAGGTATCTCCCCCCTTAATGCATCATAAAAGTTCCTTTAAAATGCTGAAATATTTTTGAATTTATTTCACCTTGATCCACTCAAATATTCAACTAAATTACTTGAAGGCGTTCCAAATAGTGTGGCTAAGATTTTAGAGCAATTATTTTTTTACCTGTTACAGAATCTCATTCTTGACGTTTTATAAAAATTCTGTATGGACGATTCAAAGAAATGATATAAATAGATAAAAATTAAAATGAATCGCAATTTATTTGGAAATCTTATTTACCGAAGTCTTTTCCGTGATATGAAATCGTTCGATAATTCCAGGAAGATTGAAGAGATTGAGGCTGCTCACTTGAGAACGCCGTCTCACGACAGCTGTGTGGCGATTAACATATAAATCAAATTTCCATGTATATCTTCCCTGTCTTCAAGTTCCACTCGTTCCATTCCCAATGCGAATAGTCTTGTTTCCAGATGTGACGTCGACTTGCTATGTCACTGCTATTACTAGGTTCTATTCGTTCATAGCAAGCAGAGACTTTCTCTTTTATGGAAATTCTCATATTTAATCAAAGATAACGATTTTCGCGAGACATTTTGTGTTAGGATTTATTGTTAGAAAGCCAATGAAAGTCAATGAAAAAAAGAGAATTTGAATTACATTATATACAAGATAAAACCGAAAAAATAGGGGGCATTGTAGCATCTCAGAGAATGTGTCTCGAAAAAGTAAACCCCATCTTATTGACATGACTTAGCTGCCCCAGGGCATTTGAGAAAGGTCAAGCAGATTCATGATACAGCAGTATCAGTAAGTTATTTATCACGTATAGTTTTTGAGAAAATGTCTGTTGAAAACCCCAAAAAGGAGTTTTTGACCATTTTAAGATAACCGTGGACACTAAACTCGTAGTCCCAGAACCTTAAAAAATATCTCAAATTGAAGTTTGTCATTTCCCCTTGTGACCACAATAAACACAAATTTAATCGGATCAAGGTTAACTGCAAGGACAACGCTGAATTATCCATGGATAAATGAACTAACATTGCACCCTTTGGAATCAAGCCTTCTGTTCATCAATATACGCCGATTTATCCGGGGTTTGTTCGTTGGTGACATACAAACTATTTCCGATCTATTTTCAGACTAGGAACTCTTCTAAAATCGTAACCATCATAAAAAAGTAAGGGTACATTAATCGACATAAGGGTTGTTTTCAGGGAGTGCGGATATTTCACTACGGAATGTTCGGGATGTCTTTGGTTTTGACAAAATGAAATTCAAGGCAGAAAACGGATAAATGTCCTGTTCTTTCTTAGATAGAATAACGGCCAAGTGCACACACTTCGTGCGTGTGCAACCACAGACACGAATAAGTTCAAAAGCGCACAGGGCTTCAAGGTCAAATGCGATTGAATTTAGGTCTATTGGAGTCGAAAGGAGAAATAACAAGCTTCAATTTGAGACATTTTTGAAGGTTCTAGGACTCTAGGACTCAGGTTATCCAAAATTGGCCAAAAACGCCTTTTGTGGGGGTTTCAACCACCATTTTCTCAAAACATATACGCGATAGACAACTTTTGAGCCCAGATAAGTGTTCAGCGGAAAAAAACCTTTCAAAAACACATAGTCACATGTCATTTACATAACCCATGTTTTCCAATGTTAAAAAGACTTTTCTGAAAGGGTATGTTCAATACCAGCTTAGTTTTTGAGCTGCAGGACCTAAAGGCTCCCGCGGTCGGTTCAGCCTCGTGCTCGCGCGCTCGACATGGGCGGTTACGGTCTATTCCATTCTAAAGAATTTGTCTCTCATGGTGTTATGGTCTCGTGTTGATTTTTCGCGTTTCCCAGTGTGACTGCATTCTATTGGTAGTCTATGCATTCAGTATTTTATTCCTAGACCGGACATCGCGCGTAGATCATTTCGTGGGTCAAACTTTGAGCTTGTTTTTTCTCAAAACCGTGATTTTCAAGTTGGTGTGCAGGATTGCGGAAAATCTATTCAATCGATTCGGCTCAAATTTTGTGTAATTAATTTTTATGCATAATGCGAGGTACTGACGTACTATCCACAACCTGCGGACGCTCCCGGTGGCCTGTTCTAGGGCCTCTTGTACGATTTCAAAGCAAACCGAAACAAGGACGGAAACTTAATTATTACATAGTTTAATTTTGTGCAATATGTGATAAGAATCGGATTTTTTCGAAATAATACATGCCTGCCTTATTAACATTTTGAATTATATGTAAATCTGCTGACATTACTAACATTTGTTCTTGTTTGATAAACGGGTGCCTTTCACTTGATTTCATAAAACGCGCCCAAGTCATTAATATCTGAATTTAGCGGTTGTTACATAAATTATGCTTTAGAAAAACAATGATTGGCAGAAATTTCAATATAGGTCAGACTTAATATTTCATATAGTCTGAACTTATGGAATCACATCTATTGCAGAATTAATATAATTATCTATTTTCTTTGATTTTTTTATTTTCTTTTATTTCCTGAGTCTGGTGGCTAGAAAGAAAAGATATCGGATTCCTACACAAAAGGATTGACTCGATTTATTTTAAGCGTCGCGTGCACTAACTGCATGATGATGGCTGATTCCCGTTAATTCCGGCTGATTCTGAATCAGTTTTCAATGATCCTGCATTGAGCAGCATTGAGTTTATTGATTGTCCACCAAATTACACTGTTGCCGACGTTCCTTTTTTTACATGCAATCTCGCTCGCAACTATGCATACAAAGAAAGACTTAATATCAATGGTCATTCGCTAGCATATACTATTATTGAAATGTTTTTATTTTCAAGTTTGGAAAGTTGATGAATTATAAAATGTTTGTAATTTTTGAAAGCTTTGAAGAATTTCGAAGTTTAGAAACATAAAAGTTTTGAAATTTTAAAGCTTTGGCCGATCAGGGGGCCCTAGAACAGGCCACCGGGTGCGTTCTCAGGTTGCGGATAGAGGGGCCCTGTACCGAGGGTTACTGCTGAATACGGATACAAAACTATGTATGCAGTCGGGGAAAGTGTTCCAGGGATGGTCCCGAAAGAATAACCCCCAAGCCAAGGTGTCAACTACCGTACCGAGGGTTGCATCGCACCAGGGAGTGGTGTGTCACACGGTGTCTCTAGGAAACCGGGCCACCTCCTAGAGTACTAGGGCCTTACCACGGAATGCGGGGCTCTACAGGGGCGGACTGAATTCTTCCCAGGCTAATTGTGGGACCAATCATGGAGAATTGCATTTTAAATAAAACGATATGTGAGGAGTTGTTTGGAGGGGAGTTAGATGTGACGGAGGAGACGCCGGATCCGTTCGAGACCGACAAGTCCCAGGTACGGTAGTACCGGGACTGGCATAAAGCATTTCTCCCTTCGTCCAAAAAAAAAAAGTAACGTCAACATAGTTTTCAATTTGTCAACACTCAATTGAAATTATTTGTATGTTTTTCAAATTTTTATTTCCCAAGTTAATTTTATGTGGGTCATTTCCCGTCATACTCGAGTTGGGGACATGAAAATGTTTTCTACAAAGTGGAATATTATAAATGCTCATCATATCATAGAACAGCCATTTTGGTTAGAATAAATGATTATTCTGTTTTTGTGTAATCGAAAAATTCCATGTTGAAAGACAAACTAAATCATAATTCTTGGTACAGCACGAGCGTAGCGAGATTTTATAGAAAAATGCCACTTTTCAAGAATAATGAGGTAGTTTGTTCTTAATATATATTTCTACAATGAACATCGCAAATACTTATGAATAAGTATAACAAGTATCTTTGAAGCTACTGACTTTATCAAAGAGCCTATCGCATTCCACGTTAACGTGTCTCAATAGGAAAAATCTTTTGATCCGGTAAATTGCTTCTAAAAAACACATACATAGGTGTTTGTCGTTATACAATTAGTTGTCACTGAAAAGCCATTCGCAGTTATCCAAGCTCGCCAGAACATCAAGAAGAAAACGGCATACCAGAGATAATATATCCAATCTGATATTTTGAGGGCTACCGAAAGATGAAGATTCAAGTAAGCGGCAGTTCCTTCGCTGCCTATTATAAATTCGAACAGAAGTTTTGAAACCTTTGGATCGCATATTTTGGACACGGATTTGAAATTCATTTTGTCTTTTGGGGATAGATAACTTGGAGTGAAACAGTTTTGATCAAAATTTTAAGGTGACCAGATGAAATCACAAAATTTCCAGTAGGTGAAAAGATGGAATCTTTCAAGTCTCGTTTTGAACTTTGGGCCGATGTGCACAATATCTTGACTGCACAAAAGTACAGGCAACGTGGTGGCATGCAATTCTCCGTTAGAAGGAATACCGCGTCCTATTATGCCACATTTCTGTAATTGAGACATTGTGAAATCCCAGCGCTGGAGCACGTCTTCAGCTGTAAATTTTATATCAGTGCCGTGAAAACACAGACAAAGACAGGGAGCGTCATTTTGAAAAGGCTGAAATATGATTGTATACAAAGACGATGCTACCTTTTTATTTTCAAAATACTTTTCATTGTTTGGAGCGGACGTCGCTGGGAAAGAAAATGGAATTGGAATCCCTTGTTTATTTAGTGGCAATACAAAACCGACTATTTGATTACTGTTTTGATCGTACTGAATTCTTCCAGTTAAGCAAGTTGCATCCTCGCTCAACCAAACTACTGGAGGAAGATTTGTAGCTTGATAAATTGTTTTAAATCTTTGAAACGCATGATTTCCTCGAATAAAGACTGAGAATGTGATGAAATAACTCTACCGACTGTAGTTATGGAAGGGAGAAATAAATTGTCGGCTAAAGTGTCATAAAATAGGACCACACACGATATATATGTAAGCTGCTATATGTTTCACTGTATCTGAAGCCATGTATTTGCATTTTATATTTGAATCACTGCTTTCGACCGGCAGTGATAAAAATGTTGATTTTAACTTATGTGGAAGGTTTTCATACACATTCTTCTTTGATATGGAAATGACGTTACAATTAACTGTTTTGATTGGTTCTCCGGGATCAAGAATGCGGACTGGAACTTCATCCAAAAACGATGTGTCAGGTGAGATCTTGGTGTCGAGGTTGTCAGTCCGTGAGTAACTCCGACTGGATTATTTTCCTGAAGGTCTTGCATATTCGCAAGGACGGTAACTGCTTTCACCAGCGATGTCATTGGCTCGGTTTTCGTTAACAATTCTTTTGCGTTGGTCGGAATTGGTTTTTTGTTGTTTTTCTTTTCACCCGAAATGAAATGGCAATTCACGTGACGTCGAAAATTTGACATTTTTCACTGAACTTTAGCGCTAAATGTCTTGAACACGATGATGATAGGATGTTTGCCATTGGCTGCTTGGCACATGGGGCAGATGATTTCAGCAAAGTATTGCGTGGCATTCACATCAGTTGTCACTGTCACGCTGACCTTCTCCTGCAATAATTTTGCAACATCCATGTTAAATTTTCCTTTCAGACTATTAACTGCTTTAGAAACGAGTCCGCTGAAGTTCCTCTCTGCTGTTGTGGTGTCGATATGACCTCTTTGCTGTATTACCTGTTTCGCTGCGTCCTCTTCCATGGGATCCGAGCAAATCCAGTATTTTTGATTTTCCTCTTTCACATAATGGACCAGATTTTTTAGGATAGCTCTCTCTGCAGCGAGGATTTTGAATTTCTTATGATTTTTGCAATAGTAGCCGAAGTAATCTTTTATGATCGCCAAATAATTTCTGCAACATACACAATTGTCGAAGGCATGATTCGCAATTTTTTCGCGATTTTAAGGCTTTTCTAACACGGGAAAATGTAGAGATTTATGAAAAGATTGAAAATATTATTATATCTAAGTACTGAAAACTTTATTATATCGTTTATAAACTTAAAATCCAAAACCACGAAATAACCTACAATTAAAATTCAAAATCTGATCCATGTTTCAGAATCCTGATCTCAAAATCAAAAAGCGAACATTCAATTAAAAAAACGGATTTTAAAATTCCATATTTCTCTCTATATTCTAAAAAACTTGTTGCCGCCACCCCCGCCGTCATGTCAGCAAGTTTCCCAATAATGCCCATCAATTCCCATTATTTTCCATCTAAAAACTAGAACTCCAAAATCAAACTTTTATAATCCAAAATCGGAAATCGAAATTTCGGAATTATGAGAATCAAAGGTCTATATTTTAAAATCTCGAATTCAGATAACAAACTCCGAGAGTCGAAATCAAAAATCCAAATTTTAAAATTCAAAATACATATAATAGAGATTATGTTTGCATGAAAAATGATTGAATGAAATTTACTATACGTAGTACGTACCATTTGAGAAAAATTGCATCTGCAACAAGGTTGAACTTCTAATTCCTAGTTACAGCAACTATAGAATCTTGTGATACAATATACATCTTTAGTTAAAATGACTTTAAGCAAAACTCTGCCGCAACTAGAATTTCAAAGTTGCACTCACCAAAATTCCTAGTTACGGTTATAAATTTTCTATTCAAAGACATTTTTAACTATTTTAGCTAGTTACTGCTATCAGGAGCCCAAACCGGTTTCAGTAACTAAATTTACAGGTTACTATTACCAGAAATCTAATCATGGCAACTAGAAAAAGAAGTTCCAAGTGGTTTTGACGACTGAATTGGTTTTCCTAGTTAGCCTGGCTAGGTACTATTTCTCTCAGTGTAATGAAAAATAGATCTGTAAAACTAAGTAAAACCCGGCTTAACCACGAGTGATATCTCGCCGGCTAGAAAGCACTTGGGCCCTGCAGTGTGGCCCACTCGATGACGCACGTAATCTTAAACGTGCTGAGACGCGTTTTGACGCGATGGCTGTACCGCTGATTCGATTGATTCCAACTCAGTAAGTCTCTGAATCACTGAGGCTCGCTTGAGCACGCTCATTCTTGCACAGAATCACAGTGAGTCTGGGTGATTCCCGACAAGTTTCTGTGATTCTTTTGAATCTTACTGTTTCACGTGTTTCTTGAAGCATCAATTAGATACTTAAGTTTAAACTCAAATGTACTAAAGAATGCTTTGGTGCGTAGCTGAATTCAATGAGCTTGTTTCAGGACATTGAGTCTTTTTACAAATATTGTACCCAAAAAACTATTGTAAAACTTTTTTTTTTAAATATTTTGAAATATTTGAATACTGTTTTGAAATATATATATAAATTTTTATGTGCCATCCATATGCATATATACAAAAAAAGGCTTTGGTGCGAAGCTGAATAAGGGGTATTTTAAAACTATTTCACTTAAAAACTATTAGGAATTATGAATATAAATTTTGTTCCTATCCAAACCCGTATTCATTTTCGCATCAAAGCCTTTTTTGTTGTATATACGGATATTAATGGTCTATACAAAATGTATTTAAATATTTCAAAACAGTATTTAAATATTTCAAAATCGTTTTTTAAAAAAAGTTTTCGAAATAGTTTTTTTGGTAGAATATTTCAAAAAAGACCAATGTCCTCAATCAAGCTCATTCAATTCAGCTACGCACCAAAGCATTCTTTAGCAGATTCGAGTTTAACCTTAAATATCTAATTGATGTTTTTCCAAGGAATCTCTGTAAACTAGCCAAAGAAATGTAGCGCATCTATTCAAATTGTTTTAATAGGGCATATTCAAGTTGTCTAATACAGATCACATGCGTTTTTGTTTTTTAGGGATTATAGGTTATGAATATTTTTTACAGGATTTTAGATAGGATACACAAAGAAATATACATTTACATTTCAAAATAGTTTAGAATAGTTTTGTTGAGAAAAATAGTTCTAAAATAACCTCAATAGTCCAAATAAGGCTCTTTCAATTTATCTTCGCACCAAAATCACAACTTTTAAATCGTGCAAACAACTTTGGGCACGTTCGCTCAGCTAGGTGACCACCGCTCCGCTGAAACGTCAAAAATAAAATGTATTCAACAGGGCGGACCCGAGGATTCGGGATTACCCTCTTTGTCATCGTCGTTATTTACGCGGGTAGTATAATGAGCGCCTGGCGTCTCCCGACGCCATATTTATAAAGTTCGTGACCCTGAAAATATGAAAAACTTAGCATGCAAAAGAAAAGCAAAGCTAAGCAGGAATTTCGGCTAGGGATGGAATGGATTTGGGAGTTCGGATCAGGTAAGGATTTTCAGGTTAGGGAGGAAATTTAAACTAAAATATAGAGGCTCTCGCTTAAAAAAAAAAAATAAACAAACCAAGCTGCATTTCACTACAGACTATGTTTACAGTTTATTTCAATATACAGTCTGTTCAACAAGAGCGAGTCTTCGATTTTTCGAAAACTATTAGAGATTTTGAAACGTTTTTTTTTTTAAATAAAAGTAATCTCGAAGGAGTACGGCGCTACTAACTAATAGATAGTCCAGTCCCCATCGTTGTCCAGAATGGCCTGGCACCTTTTCGGCATGCTTTCCACTAATTTTCCAGCGTAGTCCGTTGGTAATTCTTGCCATATCTTCCTGATTTTTTGCGAGAGCTGTTTCAGGGCGAACACACGTTTTACCGCAAGCTTCCTCTTTAAAACGCTCAACCCACTTCTTCACGAACGTTTTCGACTTTATGATGTATTTAGCAGCGGCTGTATAGGACATAAGTGGTCCCTTTGGATGGGTCCACAAGAAGACCGCTTCAAAACGTTTCGCGTACACAGAACTCATTATGACTCACGTCTGCTCTCTCGGACGATTCGAGCGCTACTGAATCGCCTTGGTTATTGCGCCGTAGTCCTTTGAATGTACTTTCATTAAAAAAAAAAGTTCAGAAATCTCTAATAATTTTCGAAAAATCGAGAACTCGCTCTTGTTGAACAGACTGTAAATTCAAAATGACGTAAAAACTTGTGGCCAATGATGCCGTACAGCACCTTATCAAGGCGATATGACACTAAGAGAGCCTGAGAGCCACGCGGGTGTCAATAAAAGACAAGAAATTTACAAAGAAATTAGCACCGTTAAGTAATTATTAATGGCCCGGAATGTAGTCTTGAAGACTTACCGGGCTTCTGGCCGCAATCTCGCGCCTTACTTCCTCCAAATTGAACTCCATTGTGGCGTCCATTAAAAATAAATAAAATTTTTCGTGTCTTTGAGGTTACTTGTCACTCGTGCGACAACGACAGAATAAAGCTGCGCGCCAAAGGTGTCACGCAGTTTTATTACATCAGCTGGAAAGGCTAACACACGCGCATGAAGCTCAGGTTTGCGCGGGCGACTCGTCTTGTGAGGTGGGGCGTCAGCGTCGTAGGATCGCCGCAATTCGGCGCTTGCAGATAGCCGTCCGACTCTCCGTCCACGATGTCGTATCCTAGGGGCCGGCTGGGCCTCTTTCGTCTCCTCCTGACCCCTTAGTCGGTCGTCTGGATCGTTTTCCTCGAGGTCGGTGGGCTCGGACGGGCCCACCACCTCTTTCCACCATGGAAGCTGCAACTGCTCCCAGATGGACCGGGCAGCACGGCCGGCCAGGGCTGAAACCAGAATAGGGAATCAACCCCGACCACCCGCATTGCCCCGGTCACTGGGTCGGTAATATCATCCACAATTCACTCGTCGTTGGAGACGAAAATCCCGCTGGAGGCGCCTGGTGGATGTAGGCGAGAAAAGAAAAAAAAGGAAATCAGCCGATTGTCAGGCGATTTATGCATGCATGTAGGACAACAACAAGAAAGTTCGACTCACATGGACGGACAAGGACGAACAATTCCCCTTGGACAATATGACCACCACCTAAATGAAGACAACTGTAAGGTACAAGAGGGCGCTACTCAGAGGCAGCGTTCTCTAGATACGGCTTGAGGTCTCTGGTGTCCGCGTGGCCGACCGATTCGCCTCTTTCATTCACGAGTTCATATATTCGCAGAAGAAAGCGTACGGTCTCGCCGACGCACGCGGTCGCCGAATTGGTACGTACGTGGACGTACTCGAAGGTTATATGCATGCGCCTGCTCATTATGGGACATTTCCGGGACGAGGGGGCTCTGATGTGGCAGGCTCAAGCCGAAATTTAAAAACGAAGGCGAAGTTTTCAAATACGAATGATACGCGGTGTTGAACGCGAAGCGGAAGTCGTTAAGGTGCAAAATTTTTTCGAGCAACTCTCAGACACTCCCTGACAATGTCGAGTTTCAATTAAAAAAGGTGACTTGGGCTCGATCCTGTCGTTGCCGGTCGAGGTAAAAGAATTTAACGTAATTTGCCACGTTACAACTTCCACCAAAATACAATGATTTTCGCCAGCTGTTTTCTTCATATTAAAGTAATGAAGGGGAAATCCCCGCAAAAACACATTTTCAGTCACAAAGTTCGATATATTTGAGTGAAAAAAATTATTGTTGTTCACGCTTCAAATGAATGACATATACTGTAAAAAACGCACAATGACAGTAGCTTTACAACGCATGTTCGGATTCGAATATTGTCAGGTGTGCAGATGCCTCCGAGTTTCGCCTCGAGTGTCCACCTGTTAAGGATCCTCTAGGGAAGGATGGGACAATGTTCCCCCTCTTAGCCCTCCGCAATGACAACTGGATCGGAAGTGACGTCATACGCATTCTTGATCGTCTAAAACAACAACACGTTATGAGGTTAGTTTTAGGAGCGAATACACTTTCCCGTATATAATATACATCGCAATGTATCAGTTATGATGCATATATCATAATTAGATACTTATTAAACGAATATACTTACATTCGTTATGAATTAATAAGCAAAAACATAACCGCTTAACACTCAACTGGAACTCTCCAACAAACTCTGCTCGACCAATCCGTATTAGGCACAGGTTGTTCCATCCTTCATTGCGTTTTAGTATAATCATAATCTATCCACGTAAACCATTTTGATCGAAGACGATTCAAAATTATCGCTTAAAGCGATAGTTCCAAATACACTGCTAGGTGGATGTCTTTCTCACGCGCTCTCACGAAAAGAATTATAATTTGAGTTTGGAAATAAAAGTCTCTGGGGGCTAAATCGGGTGAATACGAATTCTGGTTTTAATGCCATAATTTTGGCCATTGAAACTGCGCAGCTGCAAACGGTGCAATAACGGCGCATAATACGCTCTAGTTATCGTTTGTGCTTTTTCCAAGCAAGCGATGTAAATGATTACGCGTGCATCCCACAAAACCTTGGCCATCACCTTGCCGGCCAATTTTAGAGCCTTCGGAGCCTGTTCGCCTTCATAAACTCACTGATTTAAATGTTCCTTTCTCTCTGGAGTGTAGTGGTGTAGCCATGTTTGTCCAGAGTTATGTATCGACGCAGAAACTCGTCAAGATTGCGACTGAAAAGCACCAAAATAGCCTCAGAGTCGACCACACGATTGCGTTTATTCTCCTCTGAGAGAAAATACGGCACCCATCTTGCCGAAATTTTTTCCACACCAAATTTTTCATGCAAAACTGAAAGCACTGTACTTTGTGATATGCCTGTGGCCTCAATTATTTCACACACTTTGATTTGTCCATCACTCGAAACCATCTTCCGTGTGGAATACAGAATCTGTGTTGAAATTAATTAAAAATCTTTAGTCTAATAAAGCTTTGAAACCGATACGGTTTTGAAAATTTACGTTACTGACGTTAGTTACAGAATATATCACCAAATTTTTGCTTTGATTAATATAAAAAATATAGCGATAAGTTCTTCGGGTATCGAAATTAAAATACCCAACCTCCTTAAAACTTTGAATGCAGGTTCTTCTCAAAACAATTTAGTATTACAATTTTTAAATGAGAATTGATACATTTGTGCCGCGAAGAGAGTGCTAGATTATTTCAAATATACTGTGAATAAAGTTAGAAGCTCTAAAAGACAATTCATATCTATAAGAAAAGTGTACAGCCCAGTCACTTTGCAAATTTTTCTCGCGATTTTATAACAGATTGCTTCAGTGATCCCAGAACGTGGTAGCTGGCGGCCCCCTCCATGGTCTCCACCAGCTCAAGGCTTCTTCCTCGCTCGACTGCCATAGGTTGGTTGAATGAGGAAGACACAATGAGCTCGAGGCATCTATGGTGGGGGCCGCCAGCTCCCACGTTCTGGGATCACTGGATTGCTTCAACCTTCTAATGGTAGTTCGCATTAGCTATTTTCCAGTAATAGAAAGATTGCTTTGTAACAACCTGGGTTTGATTTTAAAATAAATGATAAAAAGAGGACAAGTGTATTAGTCGTTGAACATCTGCATGGAATCTTGAGAACGAGGCACGTAATATGATTATATTTATGTTCAAACGAACTTACCTGTGCGTGAAGTTTGCTCGTAGTTATACCAAGTGCCTCGTTCGAAGATGACTACATTCTCCCACCCAAGAAATAATGGTCATCAAATTATTAAACCCACCATCCAATAAAAAAGAACATTCACCTTTCTTTGTTTTTAATATTGCTCTAAACTAAATAACTATGAAATGATATAGAAGTTTGAGACGCCTCAAACCCAAACTTGTGACGAATTGTGAGCCGAAATATTAGAAGAAATTCTTATACGAGACGGAAATTTATCCCTAGATCAGGTGACGAAAGAAGACAATAGAAGCAATAAACAGTACCTCTATAAACCGAAGGACTTTTATACCTCAGTTCGGGATGAAATTTGCATGTATGGAACCCTTGGGACAGACGAAAATCTTATGACTTCGAGGTTAACGAAAAATGTCCGTGAAAACTCTTCTAATATTTTAAACCTACATGTGCGAAGTCAGCAAAAATTGCACATATGCTATAAGCCGAATCATCCCAAATTTTTGTCGGCCAGCTCAAAGTCGAACCCAAAAGCAGGTAGTTGGTCATGACAATACAGGCAATAAACCGTACGTGCGGCGTACTCTTAATTCAAAATTGATCTTATCCTTTATTAACCCATGAGATTGAACATCATAGAGTTTTTTTGCGAAACACATCATATAAGTGTAATGTCACATATGAGAACGCGAATTGTGGAATGCCCATAAAGTGGCTGTAATTTTAATAAATGTGTAATCTAAACTATTGAATTCGAATCAAACATACTGTTTCTTATACGATTCATTCGCTTCGTGAAGGTTTTCTCTATCAATTAGAACTTTAAAAGTTTAAAAAATAGGAGGACGTCATAGTTTTTTTCGACCGTCTACTATGTCAATTTATTGCTTACAATTGGGAAAATTTGTGTATAATATCGGCAATCTCATGCCACAAATGTTTGCTTCATGATTTATTCTTTTTAAAAACACTTTGATTACTCGATCTGTTTGTTCTCTAGTAACTCCAAGTTTAGAAAGTTACTTTTTTCGAAAAGTAACTTAATTTCAACATGTCACTTTTACGAAAAGTAACGTAACTCACCCAGAAATGCATATAAATAAAGTGTAATCTAAAATCATACTTTTTGCATGCAAGAAACGCATGTTTTTGAAAATATTCATGACAAATTTGTGCAGTCATTCTAAATCATTGCTCATAAAAGATTAATTAGAACGTACTCAGTTTTCATAATTTTTTACTCTACTATCTTCCCAAAACAGTATGTTTGATTCGAATTCAATACTTCAGATTACTTTTTTATTAAAATTACAGGTACTTTATGGGCATTCCACAATTCGCGTTCTCATATGTTGCGTTGAACTCATATGATGTGTTTTGCGAAATACATTTATGATATTCAACCTCAAGGGTCTATGAAAGATATTATTAATTTTAAATTAAGAATACGCCGCACGTACGGTTTATTGCCTCTATTGTCATGACCCACTACCTGCTTTTGGGTTCGACTTCGAGCTGGCAGACAAAAATTTGTGACATTCATCTTATAGCATATATGCATATATGCAATCTTTGCGGACTTCGCACATGTAAGGTTAGAATATGAGAAAAGCTTTTTACGAAAATTTTTCATTAACCTCGAGGTCATAGAATTTTCGTCTGTCCCGAGGGTTCTATGCATGTAAATTTCATCCCGAACTTAGGTATAAAAGTCCTTTGGTTTATAGAGGTATTGTTTATTGCTTCTATTTTCTTCTTCCGTCGCCTGAATTACTTTACGGTATTCTTACGATATATCATAACTATGAAGTGATTTACACAAATAGAGCGGTTGAATAATTGTTAAAAATATTTTGGGAATTTTTGAATGGAATGTGCGTGGTGTACCACCACTTTTTTAACCAGAAACTTCTTCTATTTATTTTGTATAACATATCCAATTTCACTAGCCATCGGAAGGGTTGGATACAGTTAAAAGAATCTAAAGCGTAGAGTGTATTCCATGTGCTGTGCACCGCACACTATGCAATTGGTACGCGTAGCTACCGGCCACCAACGTTCAGTGGCTAATGCCTTAAAAACTAGTTGACTTTCAATTTTGAGTTCAGAACTCAAAATGATAAAATAGAAAAGTATGACAGTTTTTCTGGTGATCTAAAGGCCTGTTAGCCTATAATAACACAGCCACGCAACAAAAAAGTTTTGAGTTCTGGAGTCAGTCCATGACCATTTTTGTTACATTTGTTCAAAATCCGAAGTGCGATCCCTGCGAAAACCGATTGACGAGAGTATATGTAAGTTGTACGAAGAAATTTTCATTTCAAGAATTGTAAAGGCTAATATCTGGGTTCCATCTATCAGTTGCAATTCATGCAAGAAGATGTTGTACAAATGGAAAGAGAAAAACGTATAGATGACGTGAAATTTTCCTCTCCAACAATTTGGAAAAATCCGCGTGGTTCAAAAGAATGCTATTTTGGCATAAACAAAGTACAAGGTTTTACAATAAAAACGAAAAATAAAATTGTATATAATGCTGTTGAATCGGTAACGGCTCCCGTTGTAATCGAACAAACTGATTGTGATATTGATCGCATCATCAACAGTGAAAAATCAGTGCAATATGAAGAATTTAAATGTTTAGGCGACACTAGTGAAGACGACACAATTAGCGGACCAGAGTACGCACCAACCAATGAAAAATCGATGATCCCATCTTTGACGTCTCAAATGGAGTTGAGCGATCTTTTTGGAGATTTGGGTTTACCAAAAGATGGTCTCGAGCTTTTGGCTTCATTCTTAAAAAAGAAAAATCTTTTGGAACCTAAAATTAAACTTCCTTTTTACCGCAATGGAGATTCGGAATTCCGAAAGTATTTTGTAAAAGATGAAGAGTCAACTCTAGTGTATCGTCCCAAAATGGGTCTCATGGATAATATGCGAATACTTTTATTTGCTTGGACAACAGTCAGGTTTTACTAAGCACCCTTGCTATTTATGTTAATGGGATAGTAGGGACAGAAAAAATAATTATAGTAGTATGATTCCTGGTTCAAATAACGTCATTAATGAATCTCTTGTGGATCCATCAAAGATTCTCATTCCTCCCCTGCATATAAAGCTTGGCCTCATGAAACAATTTGTTCAGGCTCTGGACAAGACAGGTGCGACGTTTAAATATCTCTCATCAAGATTTCCGAAACTTTCTGAGGGCAAGTTGAAAGAAGGAGTGTTCGACGGACTCCAAATTCGCACACTTTCCAAAGACAACGATTTTGTGGAAAAAATGAATAAACTTGAGAAAGCAGCTTGGCTAAGTTTCAACGATGTGACACAAAACTTTCTGGATAATAACAAAAGCCCAAATTATGAACAGATTGTTGCCAGGATGATCGAAATTTCAGAAATCTTGGATGTTTGATGATCATGAAATTGCACATTTTGCATGCACATTTAGATAAATTTCCAAATAATCTTGGAGATTTCAGTGAAGAGCAGGGACAATGCTTTCACCAAGATATAAATGAATCGCAGTAGCAACACATCTCCTCGTCTCTCTTCTTAAAGCGCCTCAGGTATGCGTTAAAACAGTCATGGTTTAAAAGCGCTTGCGCCAAATAAAAGCCAACTTCCCCGTGCTTTCTGTTGAGCCAGGTGGCGAGCTCCAATATCAGGTGGTTAGTCCATCTTCCGGTCTGCTCACCATGCCATCTCATCTGCCATTTCTCGGCGACTCTGTGCCTTCCATCCTTGCGGACAGCCTCCATCGCGCGAGCGATTTTCTGCAGGTTGGTACAGGTAAGCTCCTTGCGGAGCTGAAAGGTCTCATGCCTTTCCTGCTCCAATAAATCTATTGGCGGAACGCTCACCATGACCAATAGAGCACTCGTCGAGACAGTTCTATATGCTGAAACTATTCTCAGCGCGACAGATTTCTGCGCCGAGAACAACCTCCTCTGGATAGCATGGTTTTTCAGGGCATTAACCTAGACTGGAGCTGCATAAAGCAGCTTCGAATGGACTACGCTCGCCACCAGTGTCCTTTTCGCTTCCCTGGGTCCACCAATGTTGGTCATGAGCCGAGTCAAGTTTGCTCCACATTGGATGGCTTTGGCACTTGCTATCTGTAGGTGTTCGACGAAGCTAAGGCTTTGACCCAACTGCACCCCCAGGTACTTGATGCGTCCTTTCCACTGGAATCATGTTATCCGAGAGCGATCCTCGGGTGCTGAAAGGATTTCCTGTCCATGACGAGCAAAGCCTCGGTCTTTTAAGGGGCCATTTTCAGGCCTCTGCTATCCAACTAATGCTTTGGACGCCACAGACTTTCCTTGATCCTTAGCTCCAGGATTCTGACGTCTTCAACGGCTCATACGACAAGTGCGTCATCCGCGAAGCCGATGATGCTCGTTCCAGCAGGTAGGTCCATGCGCAGGAAATCGTTATACATGACGTTCCAAACGAGTGGACCTACCCGCGACACTTGAGGTGCGATACATGTCATCTCTTCTATGAGAGACCATTTGTCGCCCTCATATATCACCCAGCTGTCGCTCAGATAGTCATTTATTATCCGCAACAGGTAGTATGGAACCTTCTTCTGCACCATTGCCTCGATGTAGATATTCCATCTCGCGGTATTGAACGCATTGCGTATGTCAATGCTGATCAGCGCGCAGAATCCCCTACGCTCACCAGTTCCTTTTCTTGCATTTGTGGCGATATTAAGCACAGCTTGAATAGCGCCCACAGTGGACCTGCCGTTCCTGAACCCGAACTCGTTTTCCGAGAGACCGTTCTTCCCGGCCAGGAGATTGGTTTTTAATAATAAATAAATAAATAAATGAAAAAAATATATTATTTTAACTTGTAAACTTAAAATTTCAATAAAATAGATTTGTTATATCACAAAGGGATTTAACCTTTACGCTAACCTTGATGATTTAATAAACAAATATTTCTTTAAAATTCTATAATTTTTAAAAATTGTTTATGATAAAATAAGTTTTAAAAAATCACGCAGGAATCTGACCTGGAGGCTAACCTAAGTGCTTAAAAAAATTTATTTTGTTACAAACTTATTCTAATTTGTTAACTAAGTTTTAACCTAACTTTATAACAAACATTAAAAACAGCACACGAGAGTATAAGTCCTTTTTGGGTACGTTGAACGGTCACCATTAATTACGATCATTTGGGTAAGGCAAAGTTCGAAGTGCTTATGATTGAATTGTTTATAACTTTAATTTTAACTTGTTTAAGGAACAGAATATTTTTAATCCCAAAAAATAGTCCAAGGATTTGTACTCAAGTTTAACTTTTTCAAAATAATAAAAATAATTTATGTATATTTCGAATCTTATATGATCATTGTTATAAATCAATTTGTTCAGTTGTTATAAACAATTTATAAATAAATAAATAAAGGGGGTAAGGTGATAAATTACTGTTTTCTACGTGGTTTGCGTCCTGAACTAGAAATTCGCGTAGTCGAAAAGGACACATTCAAGGAAGTAATTAATGATACAATAGATACTGAACGACGATTGGTTGCAAATTCTGCACTGCAAACAAATAGAAATGCGGATTATTTAAAAACTGAAGAATTAACTAATAATAAAAATAATAAAACTACCCGGCTTAACGTAGCACTTGAAGACAAAATTATTTGTTTAATTTTTCAAAATCCAGGCCACACAACTGAAAAATGTTTTCATTCAAATTTGTATGTAAAAAAATCGATCTCTGGTAAAACTTTTCAAAGAAGGAGCTGATATATAAATAGAATAATTATTTATAAGCTAATTTTATTTCAAATTGTTGAACCGTACCGAGGGCAGAGATAATTAATGTCAAAGTTGACTATTTCAACACATACACACACACACATACACATCACTTTTTTTGTAACGGAAATCAACACGTAACAATATAATAAAGTAATCAAGTACACCGGATTGTGATGAGGAACAATTTAAACAGAATTTAGATAAATCGGTCAAGTAGTTTTTGAGAAATCGTGTTCACCGCAAAGGCACTTTTCAAAAAATAGTCACGTTTGAAGTTTTGAGTATGCTTAATTTGTTAACAATAGCGCGCTATGAATGAGGTTGTTATTAGGGACCTACTGTTCGGATCTACTTGAAATTTTGAACATAAAATTTTGAAAGTATGTTCATTGAAAAGAAGTCATGAAATTTGTTTCGATTTTTTGACTCACCACAACGCATATAACACCTTAAAATTATTCCAAAATGAAGTCCCAGTAGAAGAAGATCGAGTATTAGGAACAGAATTTTTTCAAGATGATAATACAAATATAAATTATACTTCAAAATGCTTAGAAATTGAGAACCACTGTTACCCTTTTAAATCTACAAATACATCAACTATTCCAGCTCGAAAAGTTACAACATTTTATGTTCAAATAAAAAATACAGAAAAAAGTGAGGGGTATATACTTCGATTACATATCCAAGATGGCGTTTACGTAGGAGACGCAGTTGTGAAAAACCACGAAGGGAAAGCTTATTTAAAATTTGCAAACACAAATGAAATGCCAATAACATTATCGGTCCCAATAGTTAAGTTAGAAGACTTTTGAAAACATAAATGTCATGAACAAATTCCAAATTTACATAATTTTAAACAAACAAATAACGAAGATTTATCAAGTAAAATAATAAATAACTTTTTAAGAACTGAAAATTCTCCAATTAACTCTTGCAAAATTTATAATGTAACAGACGAAGACAGAGTAGAATGTATTAAAAAACTTCTTCGATTAGACTATTTAAATCAAGATGAATATGAGCATGAAGAAAAATTAATTTAAAATAATGTAGACAAATTTCAAATCCCAGGAGAACTACTTGAAGCTACTAATGTATTACAACATTCAATTCCTACTGTGGATGACTCTCCGATTTTTTCAAGACAATATAGATTTCCCCCTGTTCGCAAAGAAGTTGCAAGGCAAGTCGATGAATTATTGAAAAATAAAATAATTAAACCCACACAATCACCCTATAACACTCCAGTATGGATAGTTCCTAAAAAAGCTGATTATCAAGGAAAAATAAATCGGAGATTGGTTCTCGATTTTCGTAAATTAAAAAAAAAGTAAATGCAGGAGAAGCAATACGTATCGTAAAATGTAGACCGGTTAAAGTAAAATATCGAAAACTGAAGAATATTATCTACAAATACCAATATTTAGAGGAAATCAATCCTTTTTCCTTTCTCCACGAACTCATATATTAACAAAATCCGGTATCAAAACAAATTGCAATTCTTTCCTTTCACCAATGTACCTTTTTGGAGAAACCTGGTACAAATTACTTCCAAATCCTATCGAATCCATAGCGCCAACTATAGTTAAACCTCTCACAAAAGCAACCTGGAAATACACAAATCCTTCATCCTTAGCAACAAGTGGCATTTATTCTCAATCTGACCTTGATAAACTGCGAGATCATATTATGTTTCCAGCAGAAAAACTGTGACGTTGCTATTTCTATAAGCTTAGGCAACTCACTCTTCGGTGTTACGCCTCAGGATAGAACCCGAGTCGACAGGTAAGATAACTTATCTTCCCCTGGAGGGTTCGATATTCAAAAAAATAAGAAAACTTGGGTCGAAAGGTAAGTTGACCGTTCGCCCCCAAAGGAGTTCGATATGTTGCAAAATAATATACCGCGGGCGCCAGACCTTGCTTGTGGTCAACACTAAAATTTCCTATAAACAAACCGCCACAATATAGAATATCATAACCCCCAAATTAAATAATTCGAATCGAACCTTAACCCTCAACCCGTAACACCGGAACCCACGTGTCACAAATGACTAAGCTAGCTCAGCCCCCATCTACTGGGTCGATGGTAGAGCGCGTAGTTCGTTCTAACTTGCTGAAATCAGTCTACAAAAGTAAATGAGTACAACCAGTAAATAAAATGGGAAAACTTAATACAACTTTATTCTACGGTCTACACAAATAGATAAAAAATTTTTGATGCCCGACAACATTCGCAAACACTAAGAGCAACTCTACGACCTAACCTAAATTAGCATGACCCACACCACGTAACAATAATTTTCGCGACCACCTACAACGATCTAATTTCGCACTTTATTTTTGTGGCGTTGGAGAGGATTGCAAAGATACCCCCAGCCCATTCTTAGCCAAGTGATTTCTCAAATAGGAACAGATAAATATACATAGAAAATTCCCGCGCACTAATCACAAATATTCTATTATAGTACGAATCCGTCACTTAGTGTGGCACGGTCGGGGAGCTTGACTTCAAACACGTGGCCGATCTTTTGCCGCCATTAATCTACAGGGCTGCCCCGAGCGAACCAACCTTGTCACAAGATTCTTACCTTATATATATTTTCCGTTGTTTGTCAAATTTCCACAATCCTTTAATTAAAAGTCCAGATTTGTTTCCTTTTTTTTATTTACTCCTCGGGTGGTCCTTAGTTTTACCCTTTCATTCTTTCCAAGCTTCAAATTAATCCAACGGTATATGCCTCCTATGTCACCGTCCTCGCAACGCTTACCAGAATGAATGCTCTCCTCTTCCGGCACTCATTTCCACGCACCCTTAAGCCGCATCCTCATGCCTACTTGTGGGCGCGTTATATCTACCGCTCTTCTCCCATTGGTCAATCGTTCTTTGTCCAGTTGTAATTATTTATTATTCCTGCATTAGAGTAGACGCTGTCCTCATCCGCTACTATTAGGAGTCTTGGGCAACGCTACACTCGTATCTTTCATACATCTACGTGAGTACGGCGTTATTTCACACTTAGTGATCCCGTCTCTTTCTAACCATGGCTGTGTTTCTTTCCAACCAATGGTAAAATTAACGCGCCTGCTTACATTTTATCAGGCCGCGTCCAATTAGTATCCAAGGTTGAATATTGGAACCCAGTCTCACCCGGAACTTGCCAAGGGTCTCGGCCAGGGTTGGGCAGTACACTACGTCTTCGTCCGGAACTTGCCTTAGACCTCGGAATTGGTGCTTGTCTGCCGTAACATCTCCACTAATATTTAAACCTATTACGGCCTCGTGACTGTAATATTACCGTAGAACGGGGCTGTGCCTCCACTTATATCCTCATCCGTTAATTCTAGAAGTCTTGGACAATAGTAGAGGGTGTCCCCAAGTTTTAACATCTTCATGTTGGAACTGGAACCATCTCAATTGTTGACCAATGGGAGTGATATGAAGCAAGAATGGCAGTAAACAGTCCCACGGCGATCAGGAACTGGCAGGTTCGATGACCAATCCTCTTCGTCGTCCAATAAGAGAAGACACTAAAGGTGGAACTGGACTGTGATTGGCCGAATCAAACACTGCGCGGCGTCAAGCGCGCTTACAGCTCGGGTGAACGGCAACTATAGTGGGGCATGTATCAATCCGTCGTGACGTCCTTCCGTTGCGTTTTCTACAGATGGCGCTGCGGTCGGGTCTGAAGCCTGATGGAGCGACTTTAACGATGCCCGTTGTAGATGGAGCAACTACTGGACTCCTGATTATGGTGGTTTCTTCCCTGGTGTCGTCTCGCCGGCAGTGCAAAAATATAAAAAAAGGCATAATTACTAACCGACCATGGTTGTATGTGGATTGTTCGGTATCGGAGCGTCAAGTTACTCAAGCTACTTTTTATTTATTAACGGGTGACTCAGGGTCACATGACCTATTGAGTGCGAAATTTAAATCCTAAGATCAACAGTCTTCTTTCATTCGCTAAACTGAAAGTGACTCGACACAATTTCTTTAGATAATACGCGATACAGGTGGCGTTGTGAGTCGTAGAAATTCTACGACGTCACAAAACCAATGATTCTAAATTCTTTAGCTAGAGAAATGACAATGCATCCAACTATTAATCAAGGAATATCATTAACGAATTTATTTAATGAAGATGTAATTGATAAAGTTTCTCATTCCGCATGGGGTTGATTTTGGACAATTTTTACAAGTTTTCGAATTACTAGTGGAGGCCTAATTATGATAATATAATAATAATTGGAGGAATTAAATTGATAGTGGATACTATTATATATGGAATTGCACTACACAGATTATTTGGATGGTCTGTCCATCTACTGGGCGCCTTCTGGGATTTGGTCGCTAACCTCTTATTACACTTAGCTACCCATAGACCTTCTGGACCTCCTGCTGAAAGCCATCAACTTCTGCCAACACCTTCAGCGCCACAAAACCCGAAAGAGACACAGAAAAGTTCAATACATAACGCAAATAACAATTCAGGTAACGATCGCAATAGTACAAACATTACACTTTATCCTCTAAAATACTCTAAAAACTAAAATAAAAACTTAGTAGAACACACTACTCTATCCAGATCTAACATCTTCAGAATGTCGCGTGTTCCTTTTTCTAATTTATTCAACAAAACTTATTCAACAAAGAGGAGATCCACCCCTCATTTACGAAATACTTATTGAACAAACCATTAGTAACGAGTATCTACTTCACGTAAATTTACAATATAAACATAACATAATTATGAGTAGTGGCAAAGATAAAGATAATGTAAAACAAAGGGTAGCACGGGATTTATATCAAACCTTAATTAATGAATCGGAAGAAACCAATCAAAATGACCAACTAAATTTTATTGGTAAAAATTGCAAGGAATTAAACGAAATTTGAGCTCAAAACAAATTTTCAAATCCAAAATATACGGTATTACGAATAAAAACTTCATGAGAAGATTCAGCATACATAGAAATTTGTTTTATTAAAAATACTAAACAAATAGGAACAGCAAACTCAATAGAAATAGCTAAGGATTTTGCTGCCATAAAAATGATTAATTCCCTTTCGTATAAAGACAAGAAATGTGAACTTAGTTTGATAAACTCACTAGAACATTCGCATGTCACGTTTCAAGAATCATCTATAAACGATCCAAAACCTTCAACGAGTTGCCAAATAACAAAACCTATTACTTCAAATAAAAACCGTCTTAAAACACAAATTCATATACATTGAAAAAAAATAGAAATCTTACTGTTGGATCTATAACTTAATTCGTGCGGTTTGCTAAGAGATGACGTAACTTGATTTTTATTCCATCGTTCCAATATTCTGAACATGCGTTGGAAAGCTACTGTCATTGTGCGTCTTTTTCAGTATATGTCATTCATTTGAAGCGTAAACAACAATAATTTTCTTCACCCAAATATGTCGAACTTTGTGCCTGAAAAAGTGTTTTTGCGGAGAGTTCTTCTTCATTACTTTAATATAAAGAAAACTGCAGCCGAAAGTCGTCGTATTTTAGTGGAAGTTTATGGCGAACATGCTTCAGGTGAGTGAATGTGCCAAAAGTGGTTTGCACGATTTAAAAGTGGTGATTTTGGCTTGGAAGACGAAGAACGTCCTGGGCAGCCAAAAAAGTTTGAAGATGAAGAACTGGAAACATTACTCGATGAAGATTGTTGACAAACACAAGAAGAGCCCGCAGAATCTATGGGAGTCACTTAAGCAGCCATTTCAAAATGTTTAACAGCAGCCGGATACATTCAAAAGCTAGGAAATTGGGTTCCACATGAACTCAAGCCGAGAGACGTTGAAAGACGGTTTTGCATGTCCGAAATGCTGCTGGTACGCCACAAAAAGACGTCATTTTTGCATCGGATTGTTACTGGTGATGAAAAATTGATCCATTACGACAACCTCAAGCGCAAAAAATCATATGTGAAACCCGGCCAACCAACCAAATCAACGGCAAAGCCGAATATCCATGGCGCGAAGGTAATTCTCTGTATTTGTTGGAATCAGAAGAATGTGCTGTATTATACGCTGTCATGGAGGCTGTAGTGTCTCGATGAATCGGTGAAAAAATGTAGCGGGCTCTATAGACGGTCTACTTCGCATTACGTGAAGCGTCCCCTATAAACGGGTGTATCCCAGGTTGAAAGCTAGGGACGCTATAAACGCGTCTATCCCCATGCATGGAGAAGTATGTATGCCCCAGGTAGCGGCGCTGAGAATTAGTCTGCAAGTGCCTGTGTGGAATGAGTGAACTGAATGACTGTGATATGTGTCCTTCGAATGTGAGAGGAGAACCGATAGACGGTCTCTCTCTTGAATGAGGCTAAGAGCGAATTGGTGTATGAAATCTTTTGGGGGACACTGCAAAGCCTCTTCAGTCTGTGACCAAAAACAGTCCAAACGATCATTTCCGTATGGCATCCCACTGGGAGTGCTTCGTCACCGAGTGGTGTCTTCTCCGCCCCACGAGGAGGCGAGGTTTATGTGAGCCTAGCTGTGCCAAGGATGGTGTGCCTTGCGAGATTAGGAGCCAGCCCCTTCGGGACCTTGATCAAGTAGTGCGTATTGAACACAGGTGTCGGAGCCTGTGTTTCTTCGAGCGAGTCCGGTCTGTCCGTGTATTCCGGGAACGGCTAAGCGGAGGTTGGGTCTCAGGGAACTGGGGTAGGACTTCGGTCCAAGGGTACACCCGTTCCCAACTATTCCGACCCGCTTCTCTCGCATGATGCGCTGCTGAAAATATTTATGGATTTAACTGAAAAAGCGGTGGGAAAGTGGCCTTGGGCGCTTCTGCAGGAGCTGAAGGATGGAAAGGCATCCTTCGGCTCCTGAAGGAGCAAAATGAAAAAATGGAGAGGTTGGCGAGGGCTCTTAGCATCATACAACAGGGTATGCTAAGAAACAACTCTCTCCACGTAACAGAAAGTGTGAACAAGGCCACTGAGGTGTTGGGCGGAATGCTCAAACGCATAAGTGCCTCCTGGAAAGCGGGGTGAAAATCCAGAACAAAATGGAATCTCAGACCGCCATGAAGAAATTGGGGATCTTTCAGAGACCACGTTCGACCACTTGGCCCGGTGTACAGGGGGACGGATATGCCGCTCATCAGTGAGCAGTACAAATGGTCTGAGAACTCTGCTTGGTTTCAGGATACATCAAGGAGGGCTGGCATCCTTGTTTATAGCCCTGATTTGAGCGTCGGGGATCTCCTGGAGTCCGACGCGGGGTACGTTTGGATGGCGGTGGCGGGTGTGCTTGTGTACAGCTGCTACTTCACTCCCGGTGATCCCTTCGAGGTCTTTGAGACCCAGATCCTCCTTCGTGAGGAAAGCCTCAGTGAGACCGTCGGGCGATCCATCATAGGGGGTGACTTTAATAGTAAGTCGCCGGAATGGGGTGAATCAGGGCAAGGAGTTTATGATCAGACGAGGAGCGGGGGGCTCAATAATCGACCTCATGATTGCCGCGCCTCGCCTCGCCTCAAAAATAGGCGACTGGTCGGTTCTCGAGAGGAGAACCTTGAGTGACCACCGGTGCATCGAGTTTAATTTAGAACAACGGCACCATGCAGTGGATAAGGGAAGGGGCAGCAAAGGAAGGAGCCCCTCCTGGAACACGAGACGGCTCTGCAGGGAGAGACTTAGAGTCCATCTGGAGGCGACCAGGCTCATCGATGAGCTTGGTTAGGTCGAGCCCGCTGGGTCGTTGGAGGACAGTGTGCGCTCGGCGAGGCAAAAGGTGGTCCCCCCCAAAAATTTTCTTATCATATCTAAAAAACTCCAAGACCTTAATCACACTCCGAGGAATAGGAATTTTGCAAACAAAGTCAGGTTGCAATCTCGATTTATCAACTCCATATTACCATGTCCAAAACCATTTGAATATAATGGATAATTTAATTCCAGTTAGCAAATCAACCACATCTCTTGCTATAATTTCATCAATTCTATATAATATTTGTATCCAAGTGCCTAACTTACTGAAAAAGGTATTACTTCTTCTTCAATTAAAAGAAGACATGCCATTATCAAACTTAGAAAACCATGTCTTTATCCTCACAAAATATGCAAACATTCAAAAAATTGCTCCTTCTATTTTCATTTCTAGTGCACATAAATTAACAGTAGCACTGATTATTATCACTCTACTTATGACTACAATTTTAGGATTAATATTAGTAAAAATTCAAAAAATATCAAAATATAAATAAATAAAACGCCAACACGTATAGAAATTGTACAAAAAACTTCTTTGAGCTCAGTGACAAAATCTTTACTGACCGACTCAACATTCAACTGTTGACCTTTCCTTTATTCTGCTTTCCTTCCACCCTTTTTTTAATATAGACTTAAAGGCACTTCAGAAATTTTTTCAGATACAGGTACATCCTATCCTTCTCTTTCTAAAAACCACTTGCATAATAGTTGAAAATTCTATACCATCAGAAGGACAGTTTTTGTACTCACGCCTTTAATGTTTCAAACTAAAGAAGTAACAAACTGTAATATAAAAGTTGTTTTTCTAATGGAAAGTAAAATACTTCTAGAAAAATCTTTACCTTGCATGATTAGAAAATATTTACAAAAAGTTATTATTCAAGCCCCTTATCAAACCTTAATAAAATAAATCTATTCTAAACAATTTGTAGAAATTCTGTTTTGAAAAACTGGATCATGGCATTCAAAATAATTGTGAATTGTTTACGTCATGGCATCCCATTTGTAAAGTGGAATGCATATACATGAACTGTTATAGTTGTCAAGAATTATTAATTACTCCGCGAAAAAGAGCATCTGATTGTAAAGAATGCATTGAACAATATTTGAGCGACAAATTTAAAATTTGTCAAGGAAACGAAGTTCTGGTAGAAAACATCCCTGCATGATTTATAGGCATCTACCTTTCATACATGTACTAACGCATTAAAAATTTTGAAAATTTTAATAGAATTCTTAATACTAAAAAATTTTAATTTTTTTTCAAATTAAATATTTAAATTAATTTAAATATTTGAAATTTTAATTAAATATTATTCAATATAATATTATATTTAATTAAATATCATTTAAATTTTAATATTAATTAAATATAGAGCAGAAGAAGTTCGAGAAAGCGAGCAAGATGTCCAGCCATATTTTTAACATTATTTATGGTCAGAATACTGTTGCACAACCCTAATCGAAAATTTTTACATGAATGTCATTGAAAAAAACTGGTTTTGCGCGGAATGTTCTATGACGAAACTTACCTTCTTCGAGTCCGAGGTAACATTACCCGTCAAAATAGGCCACATAGTCACAAAAGACTTATATTATACCTTAAAACTCTCCAGCCTCAACTGCTTTCTTTGCGATACAACAATTTTTTACATGCGGAAAAGATATCTATGCTTAACTTGTGCGGAACGTTTAATAAATCTTTACGAACAAGAAGCATTGTATAACGACGTCGATTCCGAAGCGACGACCATTATTTATAACAACGAATGAAAAAAAAAAATATATATATATATATATATGTGCCATTCTTTTACAAACCGAACAACTTTTTTGACCTCATAATTTATATTCACCCCGAAATTTTTTTTTCACTTCTGGGCATAAAATTAACCGACACGTATATCAGGATTTATTCGAAAAAAATTTTTTTTTCTTTATATACTATAATTATTTGAAGTTTTGACAGTTACGTGTATTTTGCTAGATTCTATCATGTTTAAGGACGTTCTCTTGAAAATCACTTTTCTTTAGATTTCTTTCAAACTTTGTAAATAAGTACTTTTTACCATGATCTACAAAGCGGTAAAAACATTAGCATCAAGACCGGTACTTAAAATCGAGAAATTAAGCTCTAAAGTTGAATCTCTCAACACGTGTTAGATAGGCGTAGTTCAGTTTCGCGATACCTTTCTTTACATTAAAAGCACAATTTTCTTTAGATTTTTTTGGAAAACTAGTATATTATACTAGAGATTATAAGGAATCGTATGCCATCATAAAAAATACGTGTAGCGGCACTACTTATAAAGATATACGTTGTTGAAACTCGCAGTTGCACAAATTCTTAGCCGGCTTGCTGAAGCAAATATGGTGACTTGGCAACACCGCATCAACAGCGCGCGCGTACGCTTACATTTGACATTGCTTCCAGAGCTTTGTTTTTACGAGCAGCTGATTTTTGTGAAATAAAAAATCGATTTTTGTTGCGAAATTTATTAGACATCTTATTAGTATTCACAAACTGTCAATAAACTCATAATATAACCTCTCTCACACCATATGCTTTCGACTCGATATGAGAAAGACAGGAAAGCGGTGTTGCCAAATCGCACAAATCGACGCAGAAGACACATTTTGTTACTTTTGCGCATAAACGGTGCTCAACTCATTTGGTTAGAAAGCTTAACAGTAATCCCACTACCTATGATAGAGTAGGATGAGCACATCTACGGGCAAGAGAACGTCCTTAAAATTCAATATCTCCGGTTCGGCTTATCGTATCGATACAAATTTTAAACCGTTTTGTACCTTATTGTGTGCACTTCAGAGGTGTTTGCTCACAGTTTTTCTATTGATAAGCAAAAAAATAATAATAACAATTTGATTGTTTAAATAATTTTTTGATGACGTTCCCCAAAATGAATTTGGTCGAAAAAAATATTGTTATTTGCGCAATGTTTTTATCTACAAAATGCATATTTCGAAAAAGTGGAGACTTAATTAAATTATAAGATAGAAAATAATTTCCACCGCAAGTCGAGCGCGACGAGTCCCATCAAGTCACGCGCGCTCACTAGCCACTAGCCTAGCTCAGTACGCTGATGTGTTTCATTGTTTATGAATACAGTTTTCACTGTATTCACTGTGAGAACATGAAAGGAAATCGTGTGTGGGAAAAAAGATACACTCAGGTAAAATCTAAACTCTTGGTTATATTTTCATGATAGACAATGATGAATTTGTAAATATAAATTAAACTTGTGAGTGTGTATTATTTTCGAATCGCAGTAGTATGCGAAAATAGTGTAAAATTATACTTATTAAATAAGAATATTCGTTATTTCTAATAACAATTTTATACAGAGTTATCATTTCATAACTGCGACTAGAGTCGCATGATCTTGCAAAGAAAAGTGCTTGGCTTTAACTTTTTTTTTGGTGATTGGAAGAATGCAATGATAGCCTAATGTTCCTTTTACTGTTACAGCCATTTGAAATCTTACCTCTGATTTTTTCTCTGCCTCATTATACTCTTCATTTTTAACAAATTTCAAAGAAACGTTGGGGAGTGATTCTGTTGCCCATTCGAACAATTCTTTTGGCGTTTGAATAGGGTTTTTCACTCTTTGAAGACTGGCTCTAGCAGCCAGCCTTTTTAAAGTCCCACCCAAGCCATCGCACGCGCCTTTCCCATGGGAAGTTGGGAAAAAATGCCATTCTGCAGCGAAACCAAAATGGTCTCGATGATGAGTGAGATTGATAAAATTTTTTCTGTTTTTGTATTGCCCACTTGCCCCATCAGAGAAATACAAAATTTTTGAAATTTTTCTGAAATTTTTTTTGATGAAATGTACCAAGTGTTCTTGAAACACGTAAACCGCAATTGTATCATGATGCAAACATTCAGATATGATTACAAAACTTTTCATTCCAATTTCACCGTCATCATCTCTGTAATAAATTGCAAAAGGATGCACTGTCGCCTGGTTGTTATTCCAGTGAACACCTTGTACAGAATCTTGGACAACAAAAGCATAATTTTCAGAAAAATCGCAAACGACAATGCACTCGCTTTCTGTCAACTCTTTTTTTTTTTGTTTTTCATGAATTCATTTTGTTTTCTCACAAGGTAAGAATGAAGAAGCAACTTTTCTAGATCAGTTTTTAATTTTTCAAGAAATTCATCAACAGGGGATATTATAAGTTGCAAAGTGCTTCTATCAACGTTTGTCCATTGCCTGTAAGTTATTTCATCAATGAAGTTTTCCTCAAAAATTTTCTCTAATTCGTTAATCAACTTTGTTGCAGTAGGACACTCAATGCACTTTCCAAAATATCAATTCATTGATGGTTCAATGCAAATCATTTGTCTAAAGCAGTCATGGTAACTTTTAATTGGGTTTGGAGAATTAGCTGTCAGGTTTTTGAGATTAGACCCTTCAATTGACAATTTCACGTTTTCATGAATAGCACAAACACAGACTGAATGTGTGCCACTTGCACCTGCCAGCACGCAATTTTTCGGTCGTAACATTGCAAATTTGGAGAAACTACATTTCATTTGAGGATGATTTTCCTTGAAAATTTGATAAAGCTCTTTTAAATTTATCAACAATAATCTTTTCTGCATGTGAACGCTTTCATTATTGACCTTAACAGAAACATAATCTTTTTTCCCTGGCATCATTCGGCTGTTTTCATCAAGTTCATAGAATTTGGTGATTGCGTCAATTACTTCTTTTTCTAATGACGGATGACTCTTTGGGTTAGAATCAGCCAACATTCCTTTTTCTTCAGCAGTTTTCTTTGCAACAGTGATCAGATGTCTTGTAGCAGAAGGAAAATGGTTCTGAACTTTCCGGAAAGTCCAGTCTTTGCAAACAATAGTCAAAATTTTCATTTGTTTTGTACGATCTGTTGTTGAGTTAAATTCGTCTTTTAAAGTTTGCAGTACACTATTTCCGTCATTTTCCTCAATACTATCATTATTTACATTGACAGAAGTATGAAAAAATTTTTTGGAAATTGCCTCAGATAAGTTAAGACTTTTTTCAACCGAATAGCGCTTTTGATTAATTTTATTTTTTTTTTATATGTGAAATTCCAACCAAATTTAAACCATTGTTAATTAAATCAATTGCTTCAGACGTCACGTTTTCACCTTCCTTGAATGATTCAGCTGAACAATCTGGGGAATAATTCATGTCTTCTTCATTTTCATTGAAAACTTTATCACTAGTCTTGGCAATAGCATCAGAATCTTCAAGTTCTCCGCGCTAAAAAAATAATTTAAACTGAAGCTTTATGTTAACTTTTACGAAAAATATATTCAATTTTGAAAAAAAAAAACAGTTTTGGCTCTATTCTACCGTGTAGCTTAGGTAAAACGTGATAAAACTCAAGTTTAATTCATGTGTAACTTGATCTAACTTCAACAAGAATTGACTCAACTTAAGGTAAACTCATATAAAACGTAGATTTGATTTTAGTGTAATTCAGGTTTAGCCTAATTAGCTCGAAGTTCGTCTTTAGTTAAATAAAACACTAAACTTTTACAGAAGGTTCGTTTTTTTCCATTTAGCATAAAATTTTGAATATGAGAGAATGAAATATTCAATTAAAGATATTCTGATGATTGGAAAAAATTTAGGTTTTTAGAATTCTAAAACAATTTCGCAGAAAATATTAATCCTTTCATGTATAGGGATTTTTTAATATTAAATCGTTTATTTTCTTTTTATCGACTACAGAAGCTAATTCAGATAGCATCAATTTTCCTTTATTCCTTAAACCATGTAATTTGTGGATAATTATTAATTCACGATTTTCACTAAAGTTAAACATTTTGCAGAACCCTAGAATGTCATTTAATCTATCAATTGTATGTGATTCGATCATAGATCCTGAACAATAACAAAATTCGAATTTCACCAAATATCGAAAATTTGCGAAGGATCTAGGATTTTATAAAATTAATACTTCTATGCAGTATATAAGAATTTTTTGAAGTTCTACAGAACACTTTAAAATTGAAAAGTTAGACTTTCTCAGATGTTGGATTAGTAATATATGAACCATCATTTAACAAACCTTGTGCGATTGAAGTTCATTGTCATTTCGGTTGTTTTTGGCTAATTGAAGGCGGCACGTATTGCAAATTTTCTGCTCAAGGGATTCTTTGGTTATTGGTATATTTAATGCCAATAAAATTTTTTCAGAAACTGATCTGAGGGACTCCTTTTTATTCAAACTTGGATGTGAAGACAAATTCAATGAATTAAAACACCTATCCGTCGGATTTTTGAACCTTCCTTCGATTTCGATGCTTTCGGCATTTTGCGACATAAAATTCAAGCACTTCACTACACTTGCTTTTTAAACATAACTCACAACGTTTAGGAATAAAAAATACGGTATGAATGTGTCTTGAACCAGGCTAAAAACTTGACGGTATACACGAGTGTTCTGAAGGTTCACGACCAACGCGTTTAGTCATGAAGCGCGCACGTCTTGACTTGTCTTGACATTATTTTTTATCTTATGTTCTAAATAAGTCTCCAATTTTTTTAAATATGCGTTTTGTAGGTAAAGACATAGCGAAAATATCAGTATTTTTTTCAATCAAATTCATTTTGGGGAACGTCATCAAAAAATTGTTTAAACAATCAAATTGTTGTTATTATTTTTTCCTCAACAATAGAAAAACTGTGAGCATACACCTTTTAAGCGCACACAATAAGGTACAAAACGGTTTAAAATTTGTATTGATGCGATAAGCCCAACCGGAGATATTGAATTTTAAACATGATAGAATCTAGCAAAATGCACGTAACTATCGAAATTTTCAATAATTATATAAGGAGAAAAAAAATTTTTTCAACAAAATATTGAAATACGTGTCTATTCATTTCAGAACTAGACGCAAAAAAAAATTTTTGGTGAGATTTAGAATACTGGCGAATTATTTTTTTCGAAATCCGTACGGTTTGTAAAAGAATGTCCCATATAAGGAATATATATATTCAACCATATTTTTTGCAAACTTGTCTTTTCTCAAAAAAATCTTTTTTTTTTATTATGACTATAAAGTGTCAAATCACTTTCGTTAAAAAACTTTTCTTTTCTATTTATTTATTTTTCCATTCGTTGCCCAGAACCATATAACTCATACCTCAAACTACGATTGTAAATTAAATTTTATACATTAGCAACAGACCAATGTTATACCCGCACAGAACCTATATTTGAAAATATAAAGACCACATAGAAAAAAAACTGAATGTAAAAAAATATTTATATAATGAAACCAACATTTCTCTTAATAAACTTACAAATAATGTCCTAAAAATTTCTTTGCAGATCAGGGCAATGGTCTTGCAAACAAGAGACCTATCGAAAGGTACTGCTGTACATGTTTTAAATGAGTTAAGCATAGAATATGATTTCTCCGAACCCTCATATATTGTAAAGTCACTTGGAAAACACCAAGAACTGCCGCCGTTCCAAGCGACTTGCGAAATTTTTAAAAACAACACATATAAAAAAAATCAATCAAAAAGTATGTATTTATAATAAAACAATTATGATGCTAACCATTGACGAAAAGAAAAAAAATATATACTAAATTTAAAAAAAGTTCTTACTTATGTATATTCTTATATTTAGATAAAAACAAAAGGAAACATATGTAACCGTATTCTAATATTAAGTTTATATTATTAAAAAACTATAAATTACAATCAAACAATTTTATAATTATGTTCAAAAATATATATATGTCAATACTAAAATGTAACAACTGATACAAACTGTAAAACAAAAGTTAATAACGGCAACATTTATCAAGATAGAAATTCAATGTATTTTTAAAAACATTAATCAATGTATTCTTCTGCCGAAGATTCGATCGCGGCTGCTTCACCCCTGCGCTTAAACTAGGGCGGGAGGTGTCGCGTCCCACGATGTATTAGAATGTACTATAGGCACAGGTTGGGTCTAGAGAAAAATGTGGGAAAGTTACTAAAGAGAGAGAAAAGCACCCCTAGCGGACCCGTGTGAGAGAACGGTCATAGAATACTCTGACCGTTCTCTGACTGTTCTATGACCGTTCTATGACCTCGCATTATTACGGCTAAGATCGGTGAAAAAGACATTAAAAGCTTTGCAATTATGATTCTGTGGCGAAATTTGGATTAGAAGGTGAAGCAATAAATACAATTATCTTATTTTTCATCGATAAAAACTAGAAAAACATAATACCTGTCATTGAAGGCAGTGCAGTGGTTCACAATTGGCGGAACGTCTCCACCTATAGTAAACCAGTAAACCTTCACGGTGGAGACGTTCCGCCAATTGTGAACCACTACACTGCCTTCAATGACAGGTATTACGTTTTTCTAGTTTTTATCGCTGAAAAATAAGATAATTGTATTTATTGCTTCACCTTCTAATCCAAATTTCGCCACAGAATCATAATTGCAAAGCTTTTAATGTATTTTTTACCGATCTTAGCCGTAATAATGCGAGGTCATAGAACGGTCATAGAACAGTCAGAGAACGGTCAGAGTATTCTATGACCGTTCTCTCACACGGGTCCGCTAGGAACCTATTGAAAAGAGAGGTATAACTACGTCACATACAGCGGGATAATGCGCAATGCGTGACGTCACCAAAAAATATAATATAGAAAGGACACGCCGCCAAGGGTAAAGTTAGTCTTCTGAGCAGAAATTATGTGCGGGTTTCTAAAAACTTTGAAAAAGATTCACAGGGTGAGATACGCGTTTAGTCCAGTTTTTCCGAAGAACCATGTCATAAATTCTCCGTGTTGCATTTTCAATCATTGAAAAGATTTTAGAGCCAGTGTTGAGTGGGATAGCTATTCCTGTCTTCCTCACACCAGTGGTATACATATTGCTGTCTTCGGCACATCAGTGGAAGAATCATTCTCTATCCCTTACACCGGTGAGGATCAATTATAAAAAAGGACCATTTACAACTCAAGAAACTGTACAAAAAATTCTCTGTCTTTCTTCTTTACTCTTTACCTATTCCCTGTGTCATTGCCTAAATACTTGTAAAATGTTAACTTTATGTTTGTATCAGTTTTAATTTTAAATAAATTCAATTTGTATTACTTTACTAATCATTGTGTTCTTTACTGCCTTATCCTCATCCCTAAGCGAGGATCACTTGATCCTAAATTAAATCGAGGAACCATCGATCAAAGTAAGTATGTACGTAGTTGTGACGTAACAGAAGGTTAAGGTAGTTCATCCACCATTATTAGACCTCAGGCAAAAATAGATAATTTTGCTTTCAAGAATAGCAATATTATTATTGAAGGGCTAATTTAAAAGAAAAAATATTATTTTCCACGAAAATGATTTGAAATGCAGAAAAATAATGCATTTAACAAATTTTATTTTTACCCAAAATATTTTTCTTATCGCTCCATAACAAATTTAGAAAAATTATGTGATTCTAATAAATCACGGATAATTTTTTCAGGAAAAAGATTCTCTACAACCTACCCGATTCCAATTTGTAAGAATTTTGTTTTAGAAAATTGATTTTTAATGGATTCTGTCATTAAAGCATTTATTTCCAAAAATTGGGAACGGTAAAGTTGTAAGGATTCTTTTTCCTTTAAAAATGATTGATGATTTATTAAAATCGTATCATTTTGTAAAATTTAGTATGAAGCAATAAGGAAAAAAGTTTGGCAAAAATTATTTACTAAATACATTATTTTTCTGCATTTCAAATTTTTTTCACGGAATATAATCTTTTATCTTTCAAATTATCCCCTCAATAATAATATTACTATTCTTCAAAGCAAAATTATGTATTTTTGCCTGGGGCTTAATTTTTGTAGATGAACTACCTGAAGTGAATGTTTAGTATGAATTTCTATATAAACTTTAAATGTCGGTATCTTTTTATATTACTTTTTTGAAATTATTCTTTATTAAATGAGTGTTTTATTATAAATTGAAATTTGTATTACAGATCTTATTTAAAATTTGTATTATTGTTTAATCATAGATTTGAATTTCATGGAGAATAATAAGTGTTGAATTACAAATGTGAATTGCAATACAATTCGATTTAGAATTATTAATTTTTGTGCCAAAATCAATTTTTTTCTTCAAAAAATTAATCTTGTTTATATTTTTGAAAATCATATAAACGTTGATCAAATTGGGACATGTAAACAGTTGTAATTTCAATAATTTCGAATTTTTAATAAATTTTGAAAACAATATTTTACTTTAAAAAATGAAATAAAAATCTATTCACATTTGAATTATAATAAATTGAGATTTTTTATTTTATCTAGATTTTTTATGGAAACCATAATATTCAATGAAATTCAAGGATGCTTCACAAAATCATTTTAAAAAAAAGGACGACTGATAACCCTTCGATGCTTGAAAGCATTATAGTATGTTATGTACCCAGTATGGCCTAAAATAAAGATTTATAATATTTGCCGCATAATGCGGGTTATTAAGCGACGAGCGACAATGCTCGCAGGAGATCGAAGCCGAGGCGCGATCAGTCCTGCGAGCATTTTAAGCGAGTCTCATAATTACCCTCATTATGCGCTTGGGCAAAAATTCTATTTTATGTGACTTCGGCGCATATACGAGTTTTTATGCGTACACTCGAATCCAATCTGAAAAGGTCGAAATTACCGTGATTATCGCCCATCTCACTTGACATTTCGCGAATACTTCCGGTCATTTTGATTTTCTCGATCTTGTGTAGTAGTAGCGTATTGTAATAGACGCATGCGCAGTTCAAACTTACAAGTCTTTGTCAGTACGGTGCCAACGCTGTACGAAGAAGAAGAAGAAGAAGAAGATTACGCTCGGCTATATCGCAATAGGCGCATGCGCAGTTCAATTTTTACATTACATTCCTCTGTATAGTAATACGCAACATTGCGTTACTCTCAACAGTAGCGTAAAATCGAGTTTACGCTCCGGTGGCACATAAAAATTAATACATTTATAATATTTCAATTGTCAGAGGCAGTGGAAAATGAGGTTATGCGAATAAAAATCGCGCATATCAATTCTCCGATACCAAAAATATGAGGGATTCCCTCAGTGGGGTCAGTTTTTCCAAAATAACTTCTAATTTACGCTTCACACAGTCTGGTCCGTTTGAATACGTTTCCACAAATTATTCCTGAAGTTTTTTGTAGCAATAAAAATGTTCATATAGAATACTCATTCAATAATTAATTCTAAAAACCAAAGGTGACGTGAATTCTGGTGGAAACCCTTCATAGGTTGGCTTTTGTGCAATGGAAATAGCTTGAGTTCTTGAGTACCGTGTTGCCACATTTTGATAATTTGGCAATACTGCAGATGTTCCAGCTCGCAGGGGAAATCCTCTAGGGCTCAATAACCGTGTAATAAATTTTAAAAAATAAATACGTGAAATTATTAGAAACTTTTTTCAAATGTCCCTATGTTCTCATTTTCCTTAACTTTTGAGAAATCTTTTTCAAATAAATTTCCTCCGTGTAGAGGATCTAGCTGACTCTCTAACATTACCGACCCATTTTTCTGTGTATAGACTCTATGTATCTGTATATTCAGCACAGTTACTTTCATGCTAAGTAAAACCACGCTTTATCAAAATTAAAATTGTTACAAAACGTCGTTTGATTGCGTTATTTGATTGAAAACCCACTATTCCTTTCCAACTCACCTGAATCTTTTTCTTTATAAAAATGAATTATTTCTCGTTCCAATGCTACACTGGCTTACAATGTTTATCCATATTGAAGAAAGTCATCAAACTTACCATACATTTCTTTAAATTCGGTGAAAATTTCCTAAATTTGTCGAAATGGAAGTTCGGAGGATTAGAGTGGCGCCAATTTCATTAGTTGAAGACCTAGATTGACCCTAGCATCTGCTGGTTTGTTTCAGCTGGAGGGTGAGGAGGTCAGGGTTAAGCTGGCCTGGGTGCAATTAATTGGAAACGCTGAAGATCCCTCGTAGAGCCAAGCAAGTGCTTGTACTAGACCCTCGTGTTCTCCGACTATAATTCATTTCGATCCTTGGCGCTGTGTATTCATCTACAAGGCTTTCCATTGCATACAAACTTACGCTCATATAGTGCCCTTCTTGCGTACTGGAGGACGTTTATTAGTAATTTATGTTGCAAAACCGAGTTTATTCACTAACACGTAGGTTCGCATAATACAGCGTACTGTAACGAAACGCTGGCGTCGACACAAACCTAAAACAAGTAGTGTTGCGCCAGAAGATATTGGAAGCAAACAAAATTTACAAGGTTAAATTCTGTTTCAAAGGTGGTTTATGTCTTCGATGTGGAAGCAGAAGTGAAATATAATAGGTAGTATGTTCCAGATAACTAATTCCTGAATTATTGAGACTTATAAAAGCTTGCTTTCTTTTTTTTATGCATTATAAATAGAAACTTCCTCCGTGTGAAAAATATTCACGCTCTATATATAATTAGACTATTTAAAGAGTACTCTGGGGATATTGATACAACCTAGTCTGGTATTGATTAAAACTGTGAAGCTTCTTCTACAAAATTTGACACTAAGTCTAGTACATGAGTCAATCGACACTTCTATAGGACATATTTTGCAAAAAATATATCATGTGCTACGGAGCTTGGCCATTTTGGTGCGAAGACCGATGTCTTCAGGCGGAGACGTAACCAAGCGCACAAAAGGCACGCGCCAAGTGGAGTTTCTTGGTTACGCGCTTAGTTACGACTAGGCCTAAATACGTTGGTCCTCACCCCAAAATGGCAGAGCTCCGTAGCACATGAGATATTTTTTGCAAAATACGTTCTACAAAAAAGTTTTGAGTGTCTTTAGAACAGTATTAAAGGTGCCCATTCACGACTCGGTGAATTACGAACATGTTATATCAATAATATGTATAAATATAATAATTTTAAATTAATTGGTTGAATTCGAAATGTTTGCCACTGCCTACATTATCAGAGGATCATTAGTCGCGTATCAGATAGGGTATGTTTAATACTTACTCGGTGAGAAATTTGAAATTACGTACATAAATACTAGCTATGTCAAAAACGTACACATAGACTGCGCGCCAACAACGCACATTGGAAAAATATAACCCATATTGCCACAGCTGTTCAGCGGATTTGAAGAGCAAAAGTAAGATCTAAGGAACCAAAGTAGGACCTGAGGAATGAAATCAGATACAATATAAAAACGCCGCTCGTAAATGGAGGTCCTTACTGTTACGTACGAATTAATAAATTAAAATCAAATTATGGAAAATATATCGTGTCACGAATCATCCAAAATTCAGATAAATATATCGTTCGTTTGAGGCTCCAACGTATCGAATTTTATAAGAAAAATAAATTAAATTTTGGTTTTTATTTTCGGAACGTTATGTCTCTCCCCTTTGACTGAGGAGCCTATACCAGGTTAAACAAAAGAAGATCAACCGGGTATACGCCAGAGATAAAAGAATAATCTAAGGTTCAATTTACCAATCTTAACAATTTTATTTTTAGAAATATATGTAGGTACAAAGATTTTGGGCTAATGCCCTACTTACTCTTATCCTAGACTTACTCTACCACTTTTAGAAAGAGAGAGAGAAAGAGAGTGGGAGAAAGAGAGAGGGGTGGGGGGAGAAAATTATTCAGTGTCCGCTGCTACGGAAAAACAACGAAAGAATCATATGTTGTACATGAAACAGTACAGGAAACACGAAAGCAAGATGTCTCTTGAAAAGGGTGACTTTTCGCTGAAATGTCAAAATAAATATAGACAATTAATCAAAGCAAACACAAAGTTTCAGGGTCACCTGCGTTAATGTGGCTGTTACTTAGGATGAGCGCCTGGCGTCTCCTGAAGCCATATTTATAATTTGTTTTGCTCTAAAATCAATTTCCACAAATAGGGGGAAGAAAAAGCGAGCAAGCAGAAGACCGAATAAGGTGAGTGGATTTTCGAGCTCTGGATCAATTGGTTGAAGTTAGGAAACCAGAAATTAACCTAAGAGCTTGGATTGAAACAAAATCAAAAAAGTAAGCCAAATTGTAATTTAAAAACAGGGTTAAGATTTATTTTAATAAATAGGCAGAACCCTGACTCGCATAAAACAAAGTAAGCATAGCCCTGAGGAAGCCTGAGAGCTACGATTTATTAAAGTTAAAATTAAAGAAAAATCCGGAATATAATTCTAGGACTTACCAAGCTCCTGGCCGCGATTTCTAATGCACTGTTTTTTCTGGAATTTTGATTATATTTTCGAAACTGAACTCAATTTAAATAAAATTTATTTGAAAATTATAAAACTGATGTGCAAAAATTATTTGGTTGTGCAAATGAAAATTTGGTTGTCTCAACAAACAAAAATTTGCTTGCTATGCAGGTAACAAAAAATTTTGTCAGGCGTGCCGAAATTATCGAAATTTCTGCAATTTAAGTCTTGCAGTTTTAAATATTAAAGAATTTGAAAATCTTTCTGTGGAAAAAAAGACGCTTTCGACTGCGCTGGGATTCGAGCCCAGGTCTTTCAATTGTCGGTAGAATGCTCTAACCACTGAGTGGGCACCTGTCGACAACGTATCCTTTCTGATACCCGACTAGTGAACCTCTGATAATGTAGGCAGTGACAAAAATTTCAAACTCACCTAATTAATTTGAAATCATCTTACAGCCGCAAGGCAGAGCCACTTGGCGATATAAGGAGATCTTCCTGTGGAGAATTATATGTCGGACGCCTGTGTAGCTCAGTCGTTAGAGCAGTCGACCGGCAATCGCAAGACCTGGGCTCGAATCCCAGCGCAGTCGAAAGCGTCTTTTTTTCCACAGAAAGATTTTCAAATTCTTTAATATTTGAATTCATTGGCATTATTTTCGATATAAGAGTTTGAAATTGTCTACGAGGACACCTGTCGACAACGTATCCTATCTGATACCCGACTAGTGAACCTCCGATAATGTAGACAGTGACAAAAATTTCAAACTCATCTAATTCATTTGAAATCAACTTCCATTTTTAGCTCTAGTTGATGAAATACTATCAGTTTCTACACCACCATCATATTCTTGGCATGCAACAATCAGGAGCAGAGTTAAAATGTCTTCAAATTGTGTAAAATTGTCACAAGATATCAATAAGGCGATACCCCGCATCAGAAAGTCTTCTACTGCAAAATTGCTATTATTGGAACGTTTTAATTCACTCACAATCGCCATGAAATGTGCTACATCTACTCTTATAAATGTTGAAGCAGGCCGATTTGTGGTTTTGTTTTGCAATATTACGAAACATTTCGAAATATATACTTTAAGAGTGAGACCGTTAAATCTAAAGCACATAGCACCCAGAATTGCCCTTCCGTAATCAGCAACCGCTTCTTTTGGCTTAGGGCAACCTATTTTTAACCATCTTTTAAAAAGAAATTCGAAAGTGGCAGCATCTTTAGACACAGATAATAACTGCCCTACGGTATCACACTTCCAGCGGTGCTTCCACATCTTGAAGCAGTCCTCGAACGCAGATTTTGGAATGGCCTTCAGCTCGCGCATCGCATTGCTCTGAATTGTCTCGATGTCATCGAACTGCTTTCCTTTGAACGCCATTTTCAATTCTGGGAATATCCAAAAGTCTCAGGGAGTTATGTCGGGACTGTACGGAGGCCGGTGAAGCTGTACAATCTTGTGTTTCGCCAAAAATTGCTGCACAACGGTCGATGAACGCGCTGGCGTATTATCGTGGTGAAGAAGCCAGTCACCGCACACACGCGAGTCATTCCTAAAATCTTGTTCAAAATTTCCCAAACAGTAGTTTTTGGTATTCCGAGATCATTTTCTAGCTCACGAACAGTCAATCGACGATCACTTTCAATCGCAAGTCGCAAACGCTGGATGTTTTCCGGTGTTGTTGTCAGCGAACGTCAGTCAGAACGAGGGTCACTGTCAACAGATGTGCAGCTATTTTTGAACCGCCTGTACTACTGCTTTCTCTGTGTTATGCCTATAATTTCGTCCACGAAGGCCTTCTGTATCATTTCAAGCGTCTCCGCACAACTCTTGCCGAGATTGAAGCAAAACTTGATGCAAATTCGTTGATCTGTTCTTTCTGTTATTTTCAACTGTCAACAAATGCGACGAACGGAAAAAGCACGTTGGACATAAACACACGCTGCGCGCGACCCAAGGCGTCCGGCTGGCACCTTTTGCATTCAGGAAGTTCGTGAGGGACTACTGGTTACGCTCGTACCCCGCAGAGGCCAATCAAGCGCTCTGGCGCGAAGATATAAACGTAGGTCGGATACTTTTCGGACACACTTCGTATACACAGAATATCGAGATTATACAGAAAATCGAGTGCTAAGAGCGAGTGTCATGATGAGAAGCGGTGAATTCTGAATGTATAGGAAATTAAGGAGTAAAAAAAATTTTATGAGTTGCATACCAAATTTCTATATACAATCAATCAAAAAAACTCTTAAAACGAAAAATAATTTAAATGTATTAAACATAAATATATTTATTCACAATAGTTAAATTATAAAAACTAATTTACTAATATTTATTGATTGAAGAATCCGAGGTAAAGAAGGAAAAGAATTTACTAGTCTTGTTGAAAAGTATGTTGAATGCACTAGAGCGACAGCATTCGGCCGTGCATGGAGGTACTATTCGCCTATAGATATATAAGTAATATATATATTTTTTTTTTTTTTTTTTTTTTTTTTTTTTTTTTGGTGAGGAATAAAAATGGCAAAATCTTTTATAGACGTTGTACAGGACTCTCCTAGGACGGGTTTAGGCATACCTGTTAAAACCAAAAAAACTCCTCTCTCGAACCAATACACCACCCGCGGAACTTCCTTTCGGCTTTAAACTTCATGGTTCGGCTTTAAACTTCACGGGTAATATATATACTTAAAATAACTTCAGTAATTTTAATAAATATAATTATCATAATTATATTTTTTTGGTGAGTAAAAAAAATATATTTATCATAATTATATTTTTTTGGCGAGTAAGAAAAATAGCGAAATTCTTTATAGACGTAGTACAGGACTCTTCTTGGACAAATGCAGGCATACCTGTTAAAACCAGAAACTATCTCTTAAACCATATTGCTACTCGCGGGACTGCATTTCGACTTCAACCTTCATGAGCGGCGGGTTCCGGTTTTAAGTCCTCAACGACCCCCCCCCCCCCCCCCTCCCGCGAGCTCATTTAGCGAACCGAGGCGATGTTAAATAGTCGTCTACCATCCGCAACAGATAGCTTGAATCTTCTTCCGCATCATCGCCGCGATCTCCATTGTATCCAATAGACATATCGGTCTATGAGATGAGGCATCCTCCAGAGGTTTCTTTCCCTTCGTGAGCAGGACCAACCTTTGCCTCTTCCCTATATAACTAAACAATTTTGTGAAATGAAATGAGATCTTGAGTTACACTGAATAAAACTTGGTTGAATCATCTAAAATATTCGTTTCATTTAATCAAATCGTGACCAGACAAACCATCTTTGGTTGCACAGAACGGATCCTTTGGTTTAATTAATCTTTAAGATAGGTAACTTTTTATTTACAAGCATTTAAATGCACACCACTGATATTGGTGTACTTATATTACGTAATACCATTTTCCGAAACTTCAAACGCCCTTCGTCTTTCCTATGCGACATATTTTTGCTCACCTTTTCTGTAGTTTTTTATCATAATATAGTGTGTTTTTTTAGCTGCATGAGATCGATATTAATTGAGTCATTTATGAAATAAGGCCGGATAAAACCGTAGTATGTCCGAAAACGAGTTGACTTTGTCCTTGTCAAAATCAGAAAGCCTCCATACTTAGACTTGGAGGGGTAAGAGGGTTATCACACCCAGGACGACGGACTCATCTGCAATCAGACCGAGATCCTTAACGCGCAGGTTTTCATAATCTACTATGGTACCCAAAAAACGAAACAATCATAACACAGCCTCAAGGAAAAAGACTTCAGTCTTTATCGCGAAAAAACGTAGGAAGTTCTTTATTTGAATATTCTGGCAACAAAAATTCTAAGGTATTTTGCTGCATACCTACCAAGTACCATAAAGGTTCTCATTTGATAAATGAAAGGTGAAGTTAAAATGACCTTGGAAATTAACTCCACGGTCAAATAAATATAAGGTCACTAAATAGACGCCCACATAACCCCAACAATGTATACACAGGTTATTTACCCGTAATTATATTCAAAACATTTTCTGCGTCATTTAAACTTATCCTCGTTTGTCTTAACTCATCATTATTGATTTGTTTTGACAACTAATAATCATGGCCGCTCATATCATTTTATTATTTACGTAGCTATTTCTTGCTACAGAGTTGAGGTATGCGCTGATATTTTTGATCGAAATCGTAAAAATTCTAAGAAAATTTTGTAAGAACGTTTACAATATTTTTTTTGTCTTTATATATTGTAACATGATATTCTATCATGTACAAGAATATTTACTAAACTCAGTAATTTAAATAAAGTAAATCTGGTCGAGTACGGAATCACAATCTTTTAATTTAATTGGGTGGTATTGATACCATATTGACCAATTAAATATTCTGTAAAAAGAAAAGCTAACTCCGAAACTCTATTTGACTGGGAGATTTTTGTCCCAGTCAAATGGCCCTATTTCATTTTCAGAACGATGAGGTCGTTTTTGGTCGTTCGTTCAATCTACTTATCCAACATCGAGGGAAGGCTGAGGACAGATCCAGTTTTCGACAGCCAATCAGCTGGGACTTTGGTGAGCGTCGTTCATACGTCATCTCCGTCTGATAGCTGACAAGACGGAAGGTGAAACCCCGATCGCCATTCCGTTCTCGACCTAGTTTAAATGCACATGTGTGCTGGTATCTTAAAAACATTTTGGATTGATAAGTGTTCAAATTTGTGGGATAAGTTCTGACGTTAAAAGCATTATCGAGAGTTACGACCTGTTGGGAATTTTTAATTGGTCGTGTGCCGTTATTGTACTCCAATAACTACTAGTTAAATTCAAGGTATGTCCCTCACATCGTTCTTCATTTGGGTTCTAGCGATCTCCTAATGGACTATAACTTTTCTGATGTGTATTAATTGTGTTTGCTTAATTAAAATGTGATTTCGAAGCGATGTTAATGATATGTCGGCCTTTTGATATTCTGCTATTATGTTTAGTTACAAAAGCTATATTTCCTAAAGATGGGAGGTAAATTTTCAAAATGGCAGTAATACTTTCTTAATTTTCTCAATAGCCATTTTGAAGATTCTTATTTCAGATTTTCTTTGTCATGAAGAGTATTTACCAATGGTGTCAATCTATCCATTTAATAAATGTGATTATGAATTTTATCACTTCAATGTGACTTGTTATCATCGAATTTGATTTGACTTAAATTGAGTCCCCTTACCCTGACCCCTCACCTAGTTGAGTTAGTTAAAAATGGTAATTGGGTGCAATAATACTGAGTTCTATTTTTACAATAAATATTATTAATTGATTCATTTTCAATAGTAGAATCCTTTGGTTCTTTAGGAGTTTAAATTAAGGTGGAACAACCTAGCGTCCATTAGTTTCTTGATAACTTCGATCAACGTTAATTATTATAACCTTTATTAGAAATTAAGCATAAGGGTTATAATGTGCTATCGAATTTCTCATTTATTCCTTAAAAATCTGTCTCATTTAAGGCTTCAAATAGTGTTTTAGAAATGCTTACTGCAAAGTTTGCCAATCCAGAGTAATTTGACGTTATTATTGGAACGTTGGGTTAACTTAGATTCCAACAGTCTGCCGACGATTACCAACGTTGATGCAGGATTCGAAGAATGATGCTTTTCTAAGGGCCAGCACTGTTTCGACGTTGTATGCCAATACATAATATTTTGTGTCAGTACTGGGCCATCTCTCATCCGTTACTGGCGGGTCGATACTGTATGCCAGTAATAGTCTATACTAATTTGGCGTTATCATTGCAACGTTGAGCCAACGTTAATTGTGAAAGGTCAGCCAATGGTTGACAACATTGCACCAAAAGTGGACTAATTAACTTTTACTAACGTGGGTGGATATCTCCATAAAAATAGTAGCATGGGAAACACAAAAATCAATTTTAAAGGTAAAGAATACTAATTTACAGTTATATATACAATACATAGAAATACATTCAAGCTTTTGCACGTTTTACTACAATGCTATAAGTGATCGAAATCTTGATATTCGGCCCTTAAAATTCGGTTTTTTCCAGAACTTGACGTGGTGAGATTTTTTCTTACCTCAAATTCGCAATCAGCGCTACAAAGTCCATTATAAATGGACATGGACATGCTTTGGAAAATTTGGTAGCGACCAGTATTATTTTTCTGTGTCTAACTTCATAAAACTTTAATTACTCACATCGTAAAGTATTTTCTGTTACAAGTTTTAGAATTTTCAGATACAATTATCGTAATATTCATCAACTTGAAATTGAAACAATTTTGTTTTAAATTTACTAATTTGTAAGTGCATTAACTTGAATTCCATCTTGATTTTACAAAAGTTACGATATAAAACTTTCGTTACTCGTTTCGGAAAAATCCGTAAAATATTTCTAACAGAGTATAAAATGATAATCAGATGGACTAGCTCCCGTAGCCCGTGATAATGAGGCAAATTAACATAACAAGGATTAATGAGCGTGGTGAAAACAAAAGATTTGTATGCTCTTCTTGTTGGTTTTCCATTCTCGTCTTCTTTCCATCCCGCTTCTCGGACACTCTTATTCCTTCTACCCAAAAGCGGAATGTAAATAATTCACCAGGTTCCTTGCGTAGCTTCCTAATCACTCATAAACTCAATTATGCATGTTGCCTTATGACTTGCCGAGCACACGTTACCCAAGAATGACGTATTAACCGAAGCACGAACATCCGCATTCAAGGTGCAATGTATACACTTAACCTAATGTTTAGCACAACTCTATTTCAATTTCGATGTTTTACTACTAACGGTAATTCAGTAGATTTCTTCCTGAATATCATAAATCTTGATTTTCCACGTGCCTAACGACATTTGCTATTTAAACTCGTGAATATAGAGAAAGTAGTATGTGTAGTGATGTGTTTATCTGATCAAAACCGGACATAGGCTACTTTGACAGATGTCAATGCTTGGGAGTTGAAGAAAAACTTGTCTGGACAATTTTAATAAGGAGATGTAACTAAAATTGAATTTCAATTAATTTGATTTTAAAATTTAAAATATAAATATATTAAATTTATTATTTTTAATAATATATTAACTAAAATAATAAAATAATTTATTAATTTATTAAATTCTTAAATATATTGCAAAAATTGAAAAATAAGATTCCTTTTTGTACATTTCTAATGAAAACATTTCGCACAGTGTTCGACCAAATAAAATTAGCTGTTTATAGAAGTGAGAATGCCCAATAAATTCACATATTATATATAAATATCTACGATAGAAGACATAAAAAGATACAAGTTATGTATGGTTTCAATAAATGAAGGGTGTCAGTAAAAAATTAGATAACCAAAACAGTTGAAATTGTTCAGGAGAGAAAGAACATTTTGCAAAATCAAAACTATATATAGTTAAACGGGAAAACGAAAATCCATTTCAGGGATCCAGGGCCAAAATATTTCCAAATTGAAGCTAAAAAATTTTATCATAAAAAGTTATGTATTTTTGTGTAAGGTTTTGTGGCAATTATTATGATTCATATTAATGAAGTGCTTTCACTGATTTTTTTCCGTGTAGCATGTATAATATACATATACATACATAATACAGTTCGGCGAAACCCCAATTTGATCTTAACAATCAAATAAAATTACTTCACACTTGTCATATGTTGTCTATTTATGTCACACGACAAGTTATTGGCATTTTTCTATTGCAACTAAATTAACGAACAAAAATTCCTCCTTTCTGTTTTTGTATACTGAATCAGTTATCATCATTCTTGACATTAATTTGAATACGTTTTGTGTATAAATATAACACGTAAATATTTTACATGGTTATCAAAGATTCAAGTGAAATTTGAAAACTGACACGTTTTGTTTGACCTTTAATGCCAAATATCTTGTATGCTATATTGAGAATTTAGCGACCCTGTAAGCCAAGTTGTATACCCTATTGATGGCGGTATGCATTAATGGCCAAAATTACCGCTAAAGTTTGGAATGTTGAGATCGTATTCGAGCAATGTCTCATACACTAATGTGCTATCATTGCCGGAAACGCAGACAAACTTTGGATCGCCACACAACTGTAGATTTGTGTAGACCTCACATGCAGCATTAGATTAGACAAAGATAGCTGTAGGAGACACTTGATATTAAATTCTAGTTGATCAGTACATTCATGAATTGAAAATGTTATTCCGAGTTTTAAAGTTTTTAAATTATTCCATTGAAGTGTTATATTTTATTCCTTACGCTAAGAGACTTTTTGTTAGAGTAAATGATAAAAATGGATTAAGATTTAGTATAATATTATTTTTAAATGGAAAAAGCCGAGATTTTATTACACTTATTTATATTATGGTATCGAAATTCAATATAGTCATAACAGTCTTCAAAACATGTAGAAGACAAATTAGTATTTCAAATACCAAATATTATGAAGCCCCATTCCAAAAATTAGGAGCATGAGAATATGATATTATAATTACTAAGTTGCCTGAAACCTGGTGACGCGCAGCTAAAATCGAAACATTCATTCTTGGTTTTTCATATAATTCGTTTCAGAATATCGTTCAAGTGCTTCAGTCGTTTTGTGATTGGCTTCGTAGATTCGATCCAAACCTGTTCAACTTAGTAGCAGCTTATAAGCCACATTTTTCTCGGAATTTGGCAAGCGAGAATAGCCAAGAGGCTTTAGACGTTAACACGTTCACGCTGATGCTGTAATTCATGCTCCTCGCACATTGGCGGCTGCGCTTCAAGGACAAAGGCAATGGCATCATGGAAAGATTTGTGTAATTTCATCATTATTTTAAATTTCAGCTATATGGAAATTATTTCTACTTACTTTACACATTGGCTGCCATTTTACCCGAAATCGAGTGACTGTTCTCTTGTCTGCGAATCAAATATTAAAATTGTGTCGAAACGACAGCGTGACTCTCAAGTCCTCCTTTTCGGCAGTCAAAGTGTTAAAGATCTAAATATTTGGTGTTACTCAACGTCTAATAGCACAATCAAAAGCGTACCACCGGTGGTACGCACCGCCCGAAGAGGCTGTCTAGTGCGAGCCACCGGTGATATGCGCCGCCCGATGAGAAAGTCTAGTGCGGGCCAAAGGTGGTACGCGCCGGCGTGAACGTGTTAATATTCCTTTAGTTATGTAGATATTGGTAGGTTAGAGGGTTCGAATCCAAAAGCGATTATGAAATTTTTAATTCAAGCGTGCGATCACGAATAATGTCTCATTCTGTAATTTAAATATCTGAACATAAATAAGGTATTATTATAATAATTTCAAATTAATTAGTTGAGTTTGAAATTTTTGTCACTGCCTACATCTTCGGAGGATCACTAGTCGCGTATCAGATAGGATACGTTGTCGACAGGTGTCCTCGTAGACAATTCCAAACTCTTATATCGCAAATAATGCAAATGAATTTCAAACTCAATCAATTAATTTGGAATCTTTTACAGCTGCAAGGCTGAGACACTAGGCGATATAAGGAGATCTTGCTGTGGAGAAGGAGATGCCAGACGCCTGTGTAGCTCAGTGGTTAGAGCATTCTACCGACAATCGAAAGACCTGGGCTCGAATCCCAGCGCAGTCGAAAGCGTCTTTTTTCCACAGTAAGATTTTCAAATTCTTTAAATATTATTATAATAATATTTGTGTCCATGTTTTCACCGAAACCTCTTCCCTCTTCTTAGCATTGAACCCCTGTTTCTTTTATTTATTTTGCATGCGTTAGAAAACTTCAATGTAGTGGATTTCAATTTATCGTCAGTTTTACAATAGTTAGCCGAACATATTTCATTTATTCGAACAAAAATATTAACTTTGTCGTTTGAAAACCAGTATAATTATACAATATTTAAAAAAATAAATGACCGAGTGTTTTAATGGAAGAATAAGTATATTTTTTACATATCACTAAATATGTATAATAAAATATAATATAGTGATAGACAAATAATATAATATAAAAAAATATTAGGTGTACATCTTTACTTTCGCCGTTTTTAGATAGATGGCAGCAGCGGTAAGTGCTGGTCGAAATAGGCGGATCAAAAATGTCATACACATGGAGAAAAGTTTGGTGGATCCGTTCGCCCAACACGTAGAACTGATGCGCTAAGCACACGAAGAGGTGGGCGACCTCTGTTGAGTCAAATGGCTCTGACAATCCGGAAAAACCAATAGCCCAAATTAGGCGAGCCGTTACGCGAAATGCTTGGGCTAGCCGTTCTCTCGCAAGCTTTGTCATTAGTTTGGGGTAAACAGTGTTCCAATTTCAGAGTATACGTCACACTAAATCAAAGAGGAGCAACTTTACCACCGCTAGGGCAACGGTTATACTAAAATTCTCTCCGTGCAGTGAACTTGGATATCTGTCTTCATAACGACAGCACAAAATTAGTGAATTTGTGTTTGCAGCATAAATTTATTCTCGTTCGAAGATGTCAGTTTTCATGCCAAACTCTCATAATTCACGGGAAGTTTTGATTTTCTGCTTTCATTTGAAGAAAACTGCGACAGACTCATCAAATGCTCTCAAGTACTTACAGTGAGGCTGTTCTTAGTGAAAGAACGTATCGTGAGCGGTTTCAACGCTTCGAGATCGCATTGTGACCGCTGACGAAAATTACGATAATCCCAAGCGCAGAGAATCATGGAGAATACCCGGACATGCCTCCACGTCGACGGCCAGACAGAATATTCACGGTGTTATGAGCTGTTGAAACCGAGTGAAACCATTATAGGGATCGGTATAGAACGCAATTGATGCCTCTGAGCCGAGCATTGAAGGATAAACGGCCACAGTACCAAGAGAGATACGACAAAATTATTCTCCAGCATGACAATGCTCGGCCACATGTCGCAATACCTGTCAAGACATAGTTGGGAACGCTGAAATGGGAGGTCTTACCTCACCCGTCGTACTCTTCAGACGTTGCTCCTTCCAGCTACCATTTGTTTCGATCGATAGCACAACGCCTGACTCATCAGCATTTCCGCTCTTATAAAGAAGTCAAAAAATGTTTAGCGACGGACAGTGCTTTGTATCATAAATAGGTCATCACTTTTTAAGAATAAAGCCTCAAATTTTGAGAAAAACGGTGAAAGCAATGTTGTACACCTAATATATTAGGATAAAAATTCAAAAATAAATAGATTCTTGAGGTCTTATAACGATTAAAAAATCAAGTAATGAAATCGAATATTTCATAAGATATTTCAAAGGGTCGCAGTGTTTTTAAGGGGTTGTTCTATCTAAGCACACTGCAAAATGAACCTTTTTTTGGAATTTTTGTCTCGAAAACTAGTCAATGAATTAAAATAAAATTTTGAGACTTTATTATACATGTATTAAGGTATACAAAACAAAGTTTATTTAAATTCAGGATACAGAATGGCGTCATGGCACTTGATAACTTAAACATGTGTTTTTTCCGAGGAAATCGGCTGTAAATTGTTTATAAAAATGTAATTATTCATCAATCTTAAAAAAAACGTGTGTACTTCTCTAGTTAATCTATCTAAGAAGTTACAGCTGAAATTCAAAGTGATCTCGAAAACAATTGAGCGAGTTACGATGTGCACCAATTTGAAAAATTTTTTTCGAGAAAACCCCGTTTAAAGTTTCAAAACGCATTTTCTATATGAAATATTCAAAATATCATTTTACTGATTTTTTTTACCTTTATCCTCCCATCGCAGCACCATATATCTGCTCTTCCGGGTATGAGTGTTGCTCCTCTGCTTCTTTCTTAAGCGACCTAAGGTCTTTTTGAGCGCTTTTTCGATCTTCCGATGCCGAGCGGTTTACGGCTTTAATTTGACGTTGATCGACTTCCACAGAAAAATTGTATAATTCTGAAATGATCTTCAGCTGAAGTGTGCTCATGAGGTCTAACAGTCCTCGAAAACCGTGATTATATGTAATAACAGCGATGTTAGTTGCAATATCAACCACGCTTTTACCGCTGGATATCGCTTTTGGGACAATAGACCAAATGACGGCAATTAGTCTTTCGTTGGGGTTTTGAGTAAATCCACCGTGGCAACGGAAGAAAAGATCTTCTCTCGTGAGATCTTCGTAAATATTCTGAACAACATCGAATACTTGCATTGGCATAGCTGCTCAAAGTTTTATTAACGTCATCTATATATATTTCGAAGAAGTGTAACTGATTTGTACCGGACAAAACTACATAATGAACTGTTATACACTTAAAATGCCGCGCACAGCTGAGCGGCCTTTTTAAACGTTTCAGAACGCTCGAAGGTATTTCGGAAAATAAGCTAAAAAAATTTGTTCTCAAATTTTTTTCCACAAAATAGTTTCTGAATATTATTCTTAAATAGTTTATGCTTCATTTAAGCCAATAAGAAAAATGGGAAAAAATTTGTGTGTATTGTAACCCATTAATGAAGGTATTATTTTTTAGTAAGGAGACTCTTGTTTACAAAGGATGATGAAAGCATATTAAAATTGTTAAATTAAATTAAATTTTATTTTTTATAAAACTCTTTTTTACATACCGCTACTCTCTCTTTTAAACCAATACACCGTCCGCGGAACCGCCTTTCGGCTATAAACTTCACGGGCGCGACGACCCAGCTCTCCCGGGGCACGTAGCCACGGGACCTATGGCCGTACCCGAGGCACCGGAAACGTCGGGAAACCTCTGCCTGCTCTCAGATGCAGCACTCTACCCATCCATCCCCATCCATCCCCATCTCCTCGAACTGAAGCAGACGTGGCGCGTCTGCATCAGCCAATTGGATCACCGTGGTCTTCGCTACATCGAAGCGGCTGAAGAGCCTGTAGAACCCGTCGAACGCTGGTCTTCCCAATGCCAAGCACAAGGCAGTAACGAACTCTTCTATCTTTACAGTCTCGTCGAGGTCCCTAATTTCAAGGGACCTGTTTGAAACCAGGGCTGAGATATTCACCCCGTTTCCGAGAGTTTGGTCATGCGCTTTCTGGAAGGACGAAACGCCCCCCCCCCTTTGAGAACCAGAAGGACTTATTCCTTTCTGGTCCTACATATAGACAGGACCTCGAAGTCTTGCCTTCTGGGAGTTGACTTTCCCCTCATCTCCTTCAAGATGTCGTCGTAGGACTGGCCGTCCCTCTCTGACACCTTGATGGCGTTGCCCGACCTTGCTGGCGTGGAGAGTTTTCGCTTCTTCCTGGCGTTAGATCCCCGTGCTTTTTGCACAGGTTCTTCTGCCTTCTTCTCTAATTTTTTATTTTCTTCATTTATTTTTTTCTCCCGTTTTGTGACCAGTTGTCATTCCCCTTCTTTATTTTATATTCCAATTTTTTTTGGATAGCTACTTAAAAAATTTCTACTTTTGCGATTTGAATATATGATAGCCTATTTCATAAGCTCATATTTGATTATTTTCAAAAATAAGTGAGTTTGAAGACATAGTTATATGTTGATAAATAATATTATATTTATTCAAAAATCTCATGAGAATTATCATAGCTATTGAAGAAAGACATTATTTTAAAAATAATAAATAGCGATATTCAGAAAATAGTTTCCTATTTTCTTTTTTTTATTATACATGTAGTATTCTTTTTTAATTACTTACACTGATCAACCAGAATGACCTATGTCCTCGCTAAATGCGACATATCATTTCCGAAGTACTTTTCAATGCTAAACACGAATCTGGCATTGGTTTGTGGCTATCACGTCTAGTTTAATATATATTTGCAATTAAAATTGGTAATTAAAATTTTTTTCTAAGAGCGGAGATTTTTTTTCTGCCATAAATGCATATTATTTTGATGCGGTTTTTAAAGCGGTTTGCGACTATCGCCTCACTTTAACGATGTCTATAACGATTTTTGAGACATTCTTAAAAAACTGAAAAAAAGTGTTAAAAATATACTGAAATTTCAGTGCTCTGTAATTCAGGACATATTTGCTTTTTTAAAATAAGCAATAGGTCTTTTTTCTTTCTTCATGAAGAATTATTATCTTGAAAAAAATCCAAATTCGGATTATCCGTCTCTGAAATATCTTGAAAAATACGTACCCAAACTTGCACTAAATGCTGTACTGGGCATCAGATCTTCATTTGACCATTTTAAAATGTTCGACGTTTGCTTGAGCGAACAATTTTTTGATCGGATCGTCACGTATAATGCGAATTAAAATTTTTTTCCAAATAATTATTCATCATGAAAAAACAAACAAATCGACCTATTGTTTATTAAAAAAAAAGTAAATATGTCCTAAATTACAGTGCACGGAAATTTCAGTACATTTTTAGCACTTTTTTCCAGTTTTTCAAGGATATTTCAATAACCATTATAGATATCATTAAACTAAGACGAAATTCGCAAACTGCGTTGAAGAACGCATCGAAGTGACCTGCGCTGATGGCGGAAAAAAATTTTCACTCTTAAAAAAATTGTTAAACAATTTTTTATTACAATTTAAATTGCAAATATCTATGAAACTAGACGTGATTACAACAAACGGGAGCCAGATTCGTGTTCAGCATTGAAAAGTACTTGGGAAATGATATGTCACATTCAGCGAGAACATAAGTCATTTTTTTTGGTCAGTGCTATTTAAATTATACACAACGAATACATTTATTTTTTCATAAATGTTGTTGATATCAATCTGGAATTACTGTTTCTCTTGAATTTAATAGCTCATAATACATTAAGCTTTTGATATCCTATTAGAAGCATAGTAACACCTTGCTGGCCTAAACGTTGGGCTTCAGAATCAGTGTCATTTTTTCGCCAGGATTAACCCAAGATTTTTTGCATTTGGAATTATCATAAAAAATAAAGGATTGCTACAACCAAGTTTTAACTCTGTAAAATTTAATTAATTAATTTTGTTAAAATAAAAGGAGTTCTTTGATCGTAAGAAAATGACTACTGTGTGATTAGTTTTAAGCAAGCCTCACAAATTGGTTATATTTCCATGTCTGAAATAGGCATGTTACACACATTTGAAATGCTTCTTATTAATCATCAAATAATTTTATCTATTTTTTACCAATCAAATGCAATAATTGGTTTTTAATGTCCCAGACGAATGTATCGTATTCAAATTCATTCCGAGCTTTTCCGAGATCTGTTTGTGAACCATTCCGAGTCAGCCCGAACAAATACGAAAAACATCCTGTATCTCGTTTGATCAAAAACAGTCCAAAATCAATCCAACTTAATCAGATTAAATCCGAAGCATTAATCCTATTTAATCCTAACCAAGTTTTTAATCCGAATGAATTCGAACCCGGATTAATCCAAACTGAATTTTCAATCCGCATTAATCCGAAGTCAGAATGGTTCGACAATGGATTCCGGAATGACTCGGAATAACTCTGATTTGCTCGAAATGAATATCAATCCGGTATTTTCGTCAGGGGTTTTGAATAGTTAATTGTAACCAAGTAAAATCGATAACTTTCAAGCAAGTGCTTTGAACATGTTTAAAATCAATAAAGTTGAATTTAGAGTTTTTATCCGACTACATTTGATTTTCAACCCACTGCGTTGCCTCCGTGGTATCATTTTTACAGAGAAAAATACGTTCTACATTTTTTATTATGAACCACAAATCTCTAGATAGGGTATTTTTTTGCCCTATTGACTGGAATATACGTGTTTATTAAAAAGTGACAATCGAATAGGTTGGCTACAGTAGTGAATAGCTATTCGTTTTACTAGTAGGAAAAACCAGAAATTGCCAATGAGTGAAACACGTTATTTTTCCTAACATGTTTAGAGACAATTCTTGAAAAACTCCTTATTTACTGATTTTAACGTTTTGGCAATTGCCGATTCAATGTTCGCAACCAGTAATATGTGACGCCGTGAAGTTAGTTACAAGTTAGTTCGAAACTAAATAGAGAGGAATTCTGCAGCTGCATACTTCGAGAAAGTGGAGCTCCTTTCTACACTCTGGTTTTACTTTCATCACTGTCGGTGATTTATTTTCACCACAAGTGGGGAAAATCGAGTACGTTCATAATTTGTAATCATAATAATGTACTCAAGTTTACTCTGCTAATTTTGCAACAAAAAATTGCAGATGCTATATTTTTAGTCTAACTTCAATACTTTCTGCAAAAAATTGTTTACTACTGTGATCAAATTGAAAGGTGAATTTTAAATTTAAACTTCCCGGGATTTTCGAAACTGAAAATTTTTTTTCCATAAGTTGCTAGTACTGTTAGTGACATATGTGCCAAATTTCACATCAAAATATTCATTAGTGTGAAGCTGTTCGCAGAAAAAGGCCGGATTTATGGGACAACAACTCTTGGCATGATAATGCACCATCACACACGGCACTGGTTTTACGCGATCATTTCATCAAAACTTCAACAAATATCGTTCCTCAACCACCGTATTCACCTGATTTAGCTCCGTGTGACTTCTGGTTGTTCAGCAAACTCAAGAGACCGCTCCTGGGACACCGTTTTGACTCGATTGAGGAGATAAAAACCGAATCGCTGAAGGCTCTGAAGGCAATTCCGGAAATCGAATTTAACAAGTGTTTCGACGATTGGAAAAAACGTTGGCATAAGTGCATTATATCGTAAGGGGATTACTTTGAAGGGGATGAAATTGATTTGGATAAATAAATAAAGATTTTTCATTTTATAACAAAATTCACCTTTCAATTTGATCACAGTAGTATATTCAACAACTACGTTACCTCAGTGCGTCATCTGTGATAATCAATCAAGTATTGCTCTTTGGTTTTTAGTCAATTCTTTATTTTCGTTACCTAAATGTTACGCTATCATATTTACTACTGCTTTCAGAGGAGAAAATAGACAAGTACAGTAACAGGATACCTTTGATACAAAGAGATGGAGTGTTGAGATTTCCTAGTGCTTGTCGTGCGGTCTCGAAGGCAGCAGCATTAGTGGTGGCAGGTGTCATCATCACACATCGATTTTGCGACTACTGCTCAGAAGAGGAGAGTAATTTAATAATTCTTGGTCTAAATTTGGTCATTTTTTTATATTTTGAGGGTTTAGACGGTTTGGATTTCTGGAAATTTTTAATTGAAAATTACGCCTTCTTTGATTGGAACCGATTGGTGGACATAACACGTGTGACTAAAATGCTGATCGAAAAATTGATGACACTGGATAATATCGTGGAAGTAATATTGTAATCCCATGTAACTATAATACTAGTTGCATGAAGAGGAGTTTGATGAGAAACGACGAAGTAGGCGCATGGCGCCAAAGTTATGCGAAAGCAGTTTCCTGGGTCTTGGTAAGCAAAGAGATTTATGGAGGATCCTATAATACTATAACCCTACGGTGTTCATAAATGCACTTCCAGTTTCCGGAAGAAAACTAGCTTGATCCATTTAAAATTTATCAAGCCAGCAATTGAATGTTGTATTTTAAGGGGCTAGACTAGGTTCTCATTTTCAAAAAATCGATTTTTTGAAATATTTTTTTCGATATTTTACATTTACACAATAATATTCCAAAATATTAGACTCGGATTAAAATTGCAAATTCTCAATGCAAAAAATTGACGCTCTTTTTTTGTTATTGAAAAATTCGGAACTTTTGTTCAAAACGTCGCCATTTCGTCAATTTTCGATATTTGAAAAAAATTCTAGTTCATTATATGCAGTATTTGAGCCATTTTAACGCTCTTTTTGTTTTTTGTGTTTCAGACACTCTGACGTCACTCACAACTGCAACCGTATTGCTGTTTTTTTTATGGACCTCCAAGAAATGGCTTATGTTTCGGCTATAACTCCATATTTCAATGTTAAAAAATTTGTGGAACTACATTGAATAATACTCAATACAGACTGTATAAAAATCTCATAACATTTGGTCGCATAGTTTTTTTTTTTAATCCCAGAAAATCGACCTCATTTTCCGTAGTAGAAACTAGTCTAGCCCCTTGAGGATATAAGATTTCTCTTACGTTGAAATAAACTTTTTTCGTATAAGAAAATTTTAATCGTAGACTTCACAATTTCTGCATTACTTTCAATTATTTTAAATGTTTTTTTTTTGCACAATCATATAGACACTAAATAATGTATTGGCTTAATATTTTGAAACTGAATTGCAAAGGGTGAGGTCGAGAAAAAAAATAGAAATCACGAATTTTTGACATCCTACAACAGTCCTACAATTTTCAAACAGTCCTTGTTGAATCATGTACGAATTTTAATCAATACGTTAACTCAATCCTTATAATTTATGACTTTCATTTATTTCTGAACAAGGATCTTATTCCTCGTTTTAGGTAAGCGTCTGCTTTATATTCTGTGGCAACAGTATTTAAATCTGTTCATTTTTTTAAAAACTCAATGAAATTTGATAAACTGACGAAATATTTTTCAACAATAGGTCCATTGAGATACTCTTTTTCCTTTTGATTCTTCTTTCAGGACAGCTTCTAGAGAAAAGAAATCTTTCCTATCTTGCAAAGGGGTCATGAATCTTTATGAATTGCGCATTAGTTTGCTTGACGTGTACAAGGTACGTCATAATTCGAAAAGTTCCCACCATGTCTCGCCTTATTTATGCGGTACCATTGCGGAATGAGTTAGAAAGAGGAAGAGGAACGCAGTAATAGATATATATTCTGCATAACTTCCAACATTCAAAAGGATGAATTACGAATGTTGGATAATTAATGTACTATAGAAAGGTACATCAGTGATGCAAGAAAAAATAAAACTAAATGATTTTTTCAAATGTTCTACTCAAAACTGATTATCAGTTAAATCTGACTGGTTGAGAATGCAAGAAATTAGTTGCTGATGATCAATTAAATTCTATTGTCCCAATTGATTAAACGGCAATAGCTTATTTAATCGGCAGTTTTCAAAAGTTGGCGATCGGTGGCAAAACTACTAAGATTATGTAGTATATGTATATTTTAAAATATATTTTGAAAATTTTACCTTTGATTATATCGTCACGTAAAAATTACGGAGACAACGTTATAGGTTATGTGTGTCTGCAACGCATGGGATCTATTTGCACAATAGAATGCAAAATGTGCCCAAAGCATCGAGTTCATTTTGAGGGCTACTGTGTTCCCTACTAAAAAAAATCTATGCAGGTACCTTAATAGGTGGCCTCATAGGGCCCTACATGCTTTCCCATATCAATGCCTACATTGAAAATTTTAGTTTTGAAGTGGAGGTTTTTTGAAGAACAAATATTTTCATTTTCACGTTATAATATAATGTTTCACTAGTGACGAAGTTAAAGAAATCTACTGCGCAAATCTAGGTGTGCATGAAAAGTATTGCGCAGAGTTTGAACGTTTTCTGTGAAATAGAAGTTTTTAACGTAGGAAACTATGTAGGTCACCTATATAGGTTCGACTAGGTTTTCTCCTATAGGTCACCCACATAGGCGATCTACTTCGGTTTCTATGTAGGGCCCTATGTACGTTTCTACATAGGCACCTATGTAAATACCTACATAGGCACCTATGTAAATACCTACATAGGCTTTTTCCAGTAAAGGAATATTCATTTAATATCCTTATTCAGCCCTTGAAAACTCATCTATTTGCAAACTCTTCTCATTATTTCTGCAAGCATTGCTTTGAACATCACGCTCATTTCCTAGCTGAAAAGAGATTAACATTTTATTATACTGTCACGTCTCGCGACGTATTAGAATGTACTGTCACGTCCCACGACGTAATAGAATGTACTATAGACACAGACTAGGTCTAAAGAAAAATCTGGGGAAGTTACTAAGAAAGAGAAAACTACCTAGAAATTGAAAAGAACATAACTGCGTCACACACAGCGGGATACTGCGCAATGCGTGACGTCACCTAAAAATATAATATAAAAAGGACACGCCGCCAAGGGTAAGGTCAGTCTTGTGAGCAGAAATTAAGTCCGGGTTATAATTCGTTCCCCTTTTCTCCTATATGAGTGGACCCACTGTGGCCGGAAGGCTATGCACAATAATATCAAAGAACCAATAAAACAACTCACTCTCATTGATTACTGTTACACAAAACACTGTCTTTATTTCCTTTTATCCCCCCCCCCCCCTTATTACAACTTGGTTTTTCCCCCAAACAAGCACTCACTCATTCACTCCATACAAAAATACCACGCACACCAGATTGAATATGATTCTGCTTTTCACCTTGATAAGCCTCTCCAATTCGACTTCGACTTCAAAGTCGGCCTTTTATTTTCACAACTTGTCAAGACGAATCTACGTTTGGCGAACACACAAGACAGAATGGCGTCTCTCCTCACGGCTTAGCTTTACGTTCCACATTCCACATTCCATGATCCATGACCAGGAAGTCATCATTGCAAATACAAATGAAATACCAATAACATTATCAGTCCCAATAGGTAATTTAGAAGACTTTGAAGAACAAGAATGTTATAAACAAATTAAAAATTTACATAATTTTAAACATACAAATTACAAGTAAAGTTAACAAGTAAAATATTAAACAACTTGTTAAGAACTGACAATTCGCTAATTAACTCATGCAAATTTTATAATGTAACAGACGAAGACAGAGTAGAATGTATTAAAAAACTTCTTCCACTAGACCATTTAAATCAAGATAAATATGAGCATGTAGAAAAATTAATTACAAATAACGCAGACAAATTTCAAATCCCAGGAGAACCACTTGAAGCTACTAATGTATTACAACATTGAATTCCTACTGCAGATGACTCTCCGATTTTTTCAAGACAGTATAGATTTCCCCTAGTTCACGAGGAAGAAATCACAAGACAAGTCAATGGATTATTAAAAAATAAAATAATTAAACCCTCACAATCACCCTATAATACTCCAGTACGGATAGTTCCTAAAAAAGCTGATTCTCAAGGAAAACTAAAATGAAGAATGGTTCTCGATTTTCGTAAATTAAATGAAAAAACCATTAGAGATTCGTATCCTCTACCTAATATAAACGATATACTTGATTCTCTAGGATCAGCGAAATAATTTTCAGTGTTTGATTTAGCTACTGGTTTTCACCATATAAAAATGAACCCAACACACTCTCTCAAAAACGGCGTTTTCTACACCTCTCGGACATTACGAATTCGATAGAATGCCTTTCAGGTTAAAATCAGCACCAGCCACATTTCAAAGATTAATGGACTTAACCTCAGCTGGATTAATCGGAACAGAACTTTTTGTATATCTTGATGACTGTTATATATGCAAATACTTTAGAAGAGCACCAAATCAAATTTAACAATTTAGCAGAAAGACTTAGAAAAGTAAATCTTCATTTGCAACCAGAAGAATGCGAATTTCTACTACCCAAAGTAGGATATTTAGGGCATATAGTTGATAAAAATGGAGTACTTCCAGATCCCAAAAAATAATAGCTGTAAAAAACTTTCCAATCCCAAAAACACAGAAAAATGTTAAGCAATTTTGAGGCTTAGCAGGATATTATAGACGATTTATTGATGGATGTGCATAAATGTCTAGCCTTTTAAATCCACTTCTAAAAAAGTATATACTTTTTAATTTGGCAGAAAAAGAACAAACAGCTTTCGATATTTTAAAAGCAAAATTATGTGAAGAACCACTTTTACAACGACCTGATTTTTCTCAACCTTTCATACTCACTACAGATGGCTCAGGATGTGCAATAGGAGGTATTTTATCTAAAGGAGAAATAGATATAGATAAGCCAATAGCATATGCTTCACGTAGTCTAAGTGATACTGAGAAAAAATATGGTACTTATGAGAAAGAAGCTCTTGCTATAGTATTTTGTGTAACTCATTTTCGTCCTTATTTGTATGGAAGAAAATTTACTTTAGTGACTGTTCACAAACCTCTAGTTTGGTTTTAAAATTCTAAAGACCCTTGTTCACGAGTTTCACGTTGGAGATTGAAACTCGCAGAATATAATTTTGATGTAGTTTACAAAGCAGGAAAAATGAGTATAAATGCAGATGCTCTCTCAAGAAATCCCATTGATGATAAAAAAGAGAAATCGAAACATTTACAAGTTGATAACAACGATACCAGACGACGTAGATCATTTTAGTGAAATTTCGAAAGCCCAAATATTAAATACTGACTGAAAAGCTGCAGAACTTTTTCAAGAATTTCTTAGTGAAGAATCATGTAGTGAGATTGGTAGAAATATTTCAAAATACACAAATTTATTCAAAAATATGGCTTCAAGACTTATTTTTATGACAATATTTTTATTAAGTCCAGTATTTTCCAAAAAATAGGAAAATTTATCGTGGAAAACTATTACTACAAGAGATCGAAAGAGAATACAATAAGAAAAAGCAAAAAATTTGAATCAAAATGAAAATCAAGAAAAATTGGACGAAAATTTTTCTTCAGAACCTCTTGTGAAAAAACCACGACGTACACCAAGGAAAAATCTTCTTACAAATTAGAAAAATATTCCCTCTCAACCAAAAAGAAAGAGAGGTAGACCAAGAAAACAAATATATGAAGATATATTACCAGAAATATATGCACAGAAAAGTAGCCGAACAAAAGTAGAATCAGATTCCAACTGATCCTGATTATTCAGATTATTTGAAACAAACTCAAGCAAGAAAGAGAAAAAAAAGAATACCAAGAAGCCACGAAATATTACTGAATTTGAAAGCGAAGAAAGTGAGAATTATTTTTCAACCTCAGAAGATGAAATCAACGACATTGAAACCTCACACGAAGGAAATGATGGAGAAAATTATGAAGAAAATTTCGAACAGTATTTTGAAGAAAATATTGAAGACAATCTTGAGGAAAATTTTGGAGAGAAGTTTGAAGAAAACCATGAAGAAAACTTGGAAGAAGAATTTGAAGAGCGTCATTTTGAAGAAAATTTAAAACTAAACCAATTGTATCAAATAAACTCTGAAAAAGACGATAATAATCATAATGATGATAATCGTTCACCCCCAGAGCCCCCTCCGACCAACTCAAAATCTACCAGGAAAATGTTAATCAATGAAAATATAGTCGACTGTCGCGATCAATTAACTATGCAAAAGATAATTATGCATAATTTGTTACAACAGATGGAACCCCTCTCAATAACGGATCAAAAACCTTAGAAAAAAATGAAACTTCTACAACATATAAAAATTTACAAAAGGGAATAGCAAAAGATATTAAAAAAAGGGAGCTACTACCATTTTGCCCTTCCGATTGAAAATGAAACTAAGGACAATTTATCCGAAATTTTAAATAATATAAAATTATCAATTCACTCATTACATGAATTATCTAAAAAATTTAAATTACGATCAATCAGTAATTCAAAAACTTCCAGAATTAATCATATAGCATAGGAAAAAGTAAGATCAATTGTCCATTCAATTTTTTCAAGTTCAATTACAAAAATTATAGTTTGAAATGGAATAACGCAATATCCAACAAAAGATCAACGCACTTCTTTAAGGGAGTTACTCACCTACCCGCCTAGTCAAAACAGGGTTAAACACGCAGGTTAACTACAGTGGTACTTGTTCTGGCAACGTCGCGTCTTGTTTGATCGTGTGCGCACAGGTGTACAGTCGCACATATGGTCACGTCAGTACCTAAGAAATGTTTCTCAGACATGAAATTATACTTATACAATGAATTAAAAAGCTGCACATCCGTCCAAATGAGGAAAAAAAATGATTGTCTCTGACATCACGGTAGCTATGGTTATCGATGCATACAAAGAACATGGTTTTGATGGATTATCTAATTTACTTTAGTTTAGTTGGTATATATTTATTGTATATGTATCAAATATTCTAAATAATAATTAATGGACGATTGTGATGATAATAGATATGTATTGAAAAATTGTTAAATCGATTCAAGACTGTGAAAATAAGACAAATTTAGTATATCATTGAGAAAGATTTTATGTACTACGTATTATGATATGTATGAAAACAAAGTTGTTTGTATGTACTTAATTCGTTTATTTATGATACGAATAATTAATATGTTATATTTCATTTATTAAAAACATGATTTTCATAACAAATTTTAATCACCAGTTGGTACGAGCTGCTGAATAGATATAACACATGCATTTTAAATTTCGCGCACATAACCTACGAATGCGACGTTGCCACATACCTAACCAAAGACCATAATTACAGCAATTTACAATCTTCATCGTATTCGTTATTACTTTTAGAACCCACCTTTGAATGTTATTAAAGTTAATAACTATTCCTGAACATCTTAATTTTCTACTGTTTAAATCCCGTTATGATCTGTTCGTCAGTTGAAAAGATATCAATGATAATACACGATAAACTCCGCGATTTCTCATAAGAGCCCATGTTGAATCAACTATAGAGGCGCAGAATAGAAATATAAATATCTCACTAAAAAACCCACCTCAGACCTTGAAATTTCGTACTGATAATTTTTCAATTATATTCTAATGCTCTGCAAAGTTTAAGATTTTTCTGTTCGTTAATTCTTCATCCTGAGTAACTCCCTTAATAGAGAAAGGTTATTCTTCAGGATTACGAGTCCATAAAGGCGTCACAAAAACTTATAGTCGAATTCGCCAAAAAATTTTTTGGGAAAATATGAAAGTGGACATTCAAAAATATGTTCAAGGCTGTTTACAGAGTCAACTGAAAAAATTAATCAGAGTCAAAACAAAAAATCCTATGGTAATCACAGATACACCCACTACTACTTTTGAGAAGATATCAATGGATATTGTTGGTCCACTACCTGAAACAAAATCTGGTAACTTATATATTCTAACCATACAAGACAATTTTACAAAATATTCTTCAGCGATCCCTCTTCCTAATCACCAAGCTAGTACGATAGCAGATGCTTTTGTGAACAAATTTATTTGCATATTTGGATCGCCAAAAGGAGTACTTACTGACCAAGGCAGAGATTTTTAAAGTAACTTATTATAAAGATTGGCAAAACGTTTTAGAATTGAAAAATTTCTTACTACAGCTTTACACCCTCAATTAAACGGATCATTAGAACGTTCACACCATGTTTTAGAAGGATATCTCAAACAATTTGTTACAAAAAATTCAGAATAGGATGATTGGCTTGGACTAGCAATATTCTCGTATAATAATAGTGTACATGAAGGCACAAAATGCACACTCTATGAATTGGTCTTTGGTAAACTAGCTCGTGAACCTTCTAGTGAACCTTTATCACAACAAGAAAAATCACAAACATATGTTGATAATTTAATTAGTTTTATAACACAACTACACGAAATTCGAACACAAGCAAGAGAGAATCTTATTTCAGCGAAAGAAAAATCGAAAATATATTGTAATAAAAAAATTAATCCTTTAGAAGTGAGAATTGGAGAGTACGTATTTTTATTAAAAGGAGGTAAAATTAAAAAACTTGGCAGCCATTATACAGGGCCTTATAAAACGTTTGGAAGTGTTAGGAAAAGGAAATGTCAAAATAAGCTATAAAGGCAAACCTACTGTAGTTCACATCAATAAACTAATTATAAAAAACTATAACTACAAAATTATGGAAATTGAAATCTAACACGTTATTCCAGATATAATGGATCAAATTTATTGAAAACGCATTAACGATCTTATTGAAATAGTCCCCTGTTTCATCTACATGGTAGCTATCTGGCTATATTTAATTCAAACTGGAATTTTTAACCAAAATGACTGTAATCTTCCCACATGAAGCAGAAACCTAAGAAACCCAGATATAATAAGACATATCGGTTTACGGCCATCAGATCACATTGTCATAGCCGACATGTTGGATATAATGTAGGAACACAAAATACAAAAAGTAAATCAATAAGTTCAAAAAATATACATATATAACGATAATACATTTTTCTATTCTTATATTACAAAGAAAAATAAGCGGCTAATTTGGAACCTCCTTTTTCCAGAGATGGGATTACGAGGCTTCCTCTTGGCACTGCTCATTTGCAAATTTAACTACATAACAACAGTCTACGCCATCATAGGATTTGATTGCGGTTCAAATTAATCAAACATTACTACGTTAACTTTACTAGAGGTAGGAGAATGCGATCTACCTCGATCTCAAGTACACTTTGAAAGAACTTATATGCAACTTTTACAGTCAACTGGATTTTCAAATACAAAAGGAATACAATGCAAAGTAGAAATTCGACGTGCTATTTCTTATCGTGGTATGCACTCACACATTTCCACAGTTGCAAATGGCCATAGCAAATATATACAAGATGTTACACGAGATCAATGTAACCAAATGCACACAATAGGAACATTTATAGTGGCCCCTTCCCTTTAAATATAAAAATTAAAAGTAAATGAAACTTCATTTCACAGCGTTACTTCAGCAGGTTCTCTAATACCTAACGGAGACTGGACTGGCACACAATTTTCTGACCCATGCGGAACGTGGAATAATGTTGTAATTCAAGCGATATTCAAAATAACTTTGCAAGAACGTTACGCAACTATTAATTTAAATTCAAATAAAATTCAATTAGGATCTGGAATAATATGCACACTTTCTGACACATATTGTGCAGACGTAGAATATGGACAAACATTCTGGAACACATTGCCCAAAGACGTACGTAATTTCAATAAATATGAAGTTATCTATGAAGGACCAGCAAATAAAACACATGACAACATGACAGAAAATTCTGAAACCCTTTATTTATTAAATACTGAAGATATACCTTTTTAATGGCAGAAAAAACAAGAAAACCCGTTTGTAGTTACGTTTTAATACAAACCGAACATCAAAATTTATTAATGTTGGAAACCAGACCTGGAAAATCAATTTTAGAAAATAAACTTTTAGAAGCTCGAAATATCAACATTTTTACATACGTTAAGCCTAAATTTATATATGTGGAACGACACATACGCACCGAAGTAAATACACTTTATCACGATATTCTTACTCAACGATGCATACTTGAACAGCAAGTTTTACATTAATCCTAGCAGCTTAATCATAAGACGAATTTGCATACTATTCAATAAAAGGCCCAGGATATATTTTCAGTAATTGCAGGAGAAGTAGTACATATCGTAAAATGTATACCGGTTAATGTAAAATATCGCAAAACTGTAGAATCTTATCTACAACTACCAGTATTTAGAGGAAATTAATCTTTATTCCTTTCTCCACGAACTCATATATTAACGAAATCCGATATTCAAACAAATTGCAATTCCTTCCTTCCACCAATGTACCTTTTTGAAGAAACCGGGTACAAATTACTTCCAAATACTGTCGAATCTATAGCGCCAACTATAGTTAAGCTTCTCACAAAAGCAACCTGGAAATACACAAATCCTTCATCCTTAGCGACAAGTGGCATTTATTATCAATCCTATTTTGATAAACTGAGAGATCATATTATGTCTCCAGCTGAAAAACCAATGATTTTTAATTATTTAGCTAGAAAAATAACAGGAAATCCAACTATTAATCAAGGAATATCATTAACGAATTTATATAATGAAGATGTAATTGATAAAGTTGCTGAATCCGCATGGGGCAGATTTTGTACAATTTTTACAAGTTTTCAAATTACTAGTGGAGGCCTAATTGGATTAATTATAATAATTGGAGGGAAAAATTGATAGGGGATACCATTATTCATGGGTATGTACTACACAGATTATTTGGATGGTCTCTCCATCTACTAGGCGCCTTCTGGGATACGGTCACTAACCTCTTATTACACTCAGCTACCCACAGACCTTCTGGACCTCCTGCTGAGAGCCATCAAGAATAGCTAACAGCTTCAGCGTCACAAAACCCGAAAGTGACACCCAGATGTTCAATGCATAACGCAAATAACAATTCAGGTAGAGATCATAATAGTACAAACACTACACTTTATCCTTACTCTGAACAAAAAGAAAAACTTAGTAGAACACACTACTCTATCCAAATCTAACATCTTAAGATTGTCGCATGTTTCTTTTACTAATTTATTGAACAAACTTATTCAATAAAGAGGAGATCCACCCCTCATTTACGAAATACTCATTGAACAAACCATTAATAACGAGTATTTACTTCATGTAAATTTACAATATAAAAATTACATAATTATGAGTTATGGCAAACATAAAGATAATGTAATAGTATATTACGTGCCTAGGCGCACAATGAGGGTTATTGCGTGACGAGCGACAATTTCCCGAATTGTGTGCATTCGCACGTATTCTATTTTATGTGAATTCGGTGCGGATACGAGTTTATCGATTTTGTACAATAGTAGCTTGTTGTAATAGAGCATGCGCAGTTCATATGTACAAGGCTTTGTCAGTAGGGTGCTAACGCTGTACTAAGAAGAAGAATAAAAAGAAGATTCTGCTTCGCTGTAAGACTATATGCGCATGCGCAGTTCAATTTTTACATTATATTCCTCTGTAACGGAATACACAACATTCCGTTACTCTCAGCTGTAACGGAAAAACGAGTTTCCACGCCGGAGGCACATAAAACAAATTTTCAAATCCAAAATAAACAGTATTACGAATAAAAACTTCATCAGAAGATTCAACATACATGGCAATTGGTTTTATTAACAATACTAAACAAATAGGAATAGCAAACTCGATAGAAACAGCTAAGGATTTTGCTGACATAAAAATTATTAATTCCCTTTCGAATAAAGACAAGAAATGTGAACTAAGTTTGATAAACTCACTAGAACACTAGAGCATGTCACGCTTCAAACGTCATCTATAAACAATCAAAAACTTTCAATGAGTAGCTAAATAACAATACCTATTATTTCAAATAACAACCGTCTTGATAATACAAATTCATATAACATGAAAAAAAATAATAATCTTACTACATGATCTTTCTTTACAAAAAGCTTCAACAAATGTTGTAAATGCGGATATAGAACTCGCAACTAGTACAATAAATTCTAATATAAACATTCCATATCAATCACAAACAGTGATAAACTGTCCTTCCATACCGATTCAGGAATTCAACTACAATGGATCATCGCCACGACGAGCCTACCCACGTATCAAGTTACCAAAAAAAGTAATACTGAACAGACTCCATGGAATTTTTAAATCATGTAGAACTTTTAAAGGATTTTACGATAGAATATGGATTGCCGTTACCGCAATATACAGTCTATCCCGATCTGAATTCGGAAACAAAATCATTTTCTCTTGCACAATTTAATATTTTTTATAATAATGATGATAAAAAAATGCAAAAAACAAAAATTGAATGTGTTCAAATCGATCCAAGACCAAAATTATTACTTTGGGAAATATCCTGTAGAATCTGTAACACACAAATGCATTCTACAAAAGAGTGTTGCCGACGAAATATTTTAAAAGTTGACAAATCAACCCAATTTTCCCCTGCACTTCCACCTAGAGACTCCTCAACATTTAGTAGACTATTTTTCCCTTTTCTCCAAAAAACTCCTATACCTAAATCCAACCACATGTAAGGATCCTTTTTTATCCAATATTAATCCTACTTTTCTTTTTCAGCCTCACGACAAGCCTGATGAATTTCCTTAATCAACTAGCATCCGAAGTGTATTCAATTTTAATCCCACTCTTTTTCTCCAAAGCAGAAAAATACTTCATAGACTCACAATTTTCTCACTCTTCAGGCATTTATTTTGAACCAATTTTAAAAGATCGTCTTTTTTCTGAAAAATATCATTTTATATCTTATATCGATATCTTTCAACCAGACATACTTAAATATAGAATTATAGATTTCTCACATAAATTATATGAATATTGCATACCTTTAAATGTTGCCAATTATTGTAATTTATACGGGCATCAAACGCAACTTGACTTTATAGAAGAACGAATCAACCATCTTCTTGAGGAAATATCATTTATATCTAGACAATCTCGTAATATCACGAATATTTCTAAAACTAATGATCCATTCTTGCAACAGATACAAAAGGAACGTTTAGAATTGAGAATTAGAAAGGAAACCTCCGTTTATTCGCCCAAAGAAAATTTATTCCTACTTCCTAATCCATTTTTCCAAAAAGTTATAAATCCTTCTTCAAAACTTGATTACATTATGACCCACAAATATTGGCATAATTCTTAAAAAGATCCAAATATTCACCTATATCGAATATTAGCAGCAAATTGTCTTAAAGACCTGCATGAAATTTCTCAATCTTTTCTTTTACTCCTTGACCAACTTACAGAAGCTATTACCCATGCCGCAACTAATTTATGGCACCCTATGTTACTTCCTGATACCGTCCTGGACTTCAAATCTAACAAAGAAGACCCATACCTTTCAACATCCCTTTTTTCTATGGTCCTTCCGTTCGCTAAAATACAATACTTTTTATTCGATAAATACTTGATTTTTATTATGACTATACCAATCCCATCTACTGAAGAACTTTCATTATTTTAACCACACCCAATTTCAATATATCTCGATTTTAATACTGACGTCATTTCCTCTGTTTACATGAAACCTCAAATTCATTATCTTGCTACATCTTCAAATAATCATTCGTACTTTACAACAAATGAAAATTTTCTCAATGCATGTTATCCGAAAGGATTCCAAACCTTTCCTCACCCACCAAGATCTATATTTAACAACAACAACATTCCTATTTGTGAGACATCAATGTTTTTAATATATCAACCATACAAATATAAAATTTTCATCACTTTTAGCAAATATACTTTTCTTACACCATTGCAATTTTATCACGGATGGCTATACTTAACATCCCCCCCCCCCAACCCGACAAATTTTCTTATCATGTCTTAAAAACTCCAAGACCTCAATCACACTCCAAGAAATAGGAATTTTGCAAACGAAGTCAGATTGCAATCTCTATTTATCAACTCCATATTACCATCCCAAAAACCATTTGAATATAATGGATAAATTAATTCTAGTTAGCAAATCAACCACATCTCTTGCTATAATTTCACCAATTCTATATAATATTTGTATCGAAGTGCCTCAGTTACTAAAAAAGGTATTGCTTCTTCTTTAGCTAAAAGAAGACATGCCATTATCAATTTTAGAAAACCAAGTCTTTATGCTTACAAAATATGCAAACATTCAAAAAATTATTCAATCTATTTTTATTTCTAGTGCACATAAATTAACAGTAGCACTGATTATTATCACTCTACTCATGACTACAATTTCAGGATTAATATTATTAAAAATTCAAAAAATATCAAAAAATAAATAAATAAAACGCCAACACGTATAGAACTTGTACAAAAAACTCCTTTGAGATCAGTGACAAAACCTTTACTTACCGACTTAACATTCAACTTTTGCTCTTTCCTTTATTCTACTTGCCTTCCACCCTTTTTTTATATAGACTTAAAGTCACTTTAACATTTTTTTTAGATACAGATACATTCCATCCCTTCCTTTTTTAAAAACCGCCTACATGATAGTTGAATATTCTATACCGTCAGAAGGACAGTTTTTGTACCTCACGCCTCCAATTTCTTGAACCAAAGAAGTTACACATTGTTATATAAAAGTTGTTTTTCTGACGGAAAGATATAATACACTTTTAGTAAAATCTTAGAACACAATTTCACCTTGCATGATTAGACAATGTATAAAGAAAAAATTATTAAAAACTCTTCATAAAACCTTAGTAAAATTTATCCTTTTCAAAAGAAATGTTTGTAGAAAAATGATACCAACTCCAGCAGAATCTATTGTAATCCATCTTCGACCAGTAGACGGTGTATGTCCGCAAGAGTATCCGATAAATTACACACATTTATTGAATAGTTATTGCTTTGATTTGGAACCGTCGACATTATTTTTATATTGTAATCATGAAACACAAAAAAGATACTCTAAATTCTGTTTCGAAAAAGTAGATCAGGAGATTTAAAATAAATGTGGATTTTTTGACCTCGTGGCATTCCATTTGTAAATCAGAATGTATATATATGAACTGTCACGGTTGCGAAGAAATATTAATTAGTCCGCGACACAGAGCATCTAATTGTAAGGGATGCATCGAGCAATATTCAAACAACAAACTAGAAATCAACCACGGTAACGAAATATTAGTGAAAAATATCGCTGCATGATTCATAACCATCTACTTTGCACGCATGTAAATCAAGCACGAATGATTTCGTAAAATTCAATAGAATTCTTGATACTCAAAAATTGTAAATTTTTTCAAATTAAATATTTCAAATTCTTTAAATATTGTAACTTTCTCCTTAGAAAAATGCTGCACCAAGAATTTGAACCAATCGAAGCAGAAGAAGTTCGAGCAAGCGAGCAAGATGTTCAACCGTATTTTGTACATCGTTTATGGTCGGAATATTGTTGTACAACCCTAATCGAAGATGTTTATATGAATGTCATTGGAAAAAACTTGTTTGCGGAGAATGTCGTATGACAAAACTTATCTTGTTTGAGTCCGAGGTAACATTACCCGTCGAAATAGATCACATCGTCACAAAAGACTTATACTGTACTTTGAAACTCTCCAGCCTCGACTGCTCCCTTTGCAATACAACAATTTTTTACATGCGGTAAAGAGTAGATCTATGCGTAACTTGTGCCGAACGTATAATAGATCTATACGGACAAGAAGCATTGTATGAGGACGTCAATTCTGAAGCAACAACTATTATTTAGTACAACGAATAAATAAAAATATACATATTAGGTGCACAACTAAGTTCCCGCTGTTTGTCAATAGATGGTTCCAGCAGTAAGTGCTGGTTGATTTTGACATATCCAAAACGTCATGAACCAAGCTTAGACACTTCTTTGCAGATCAGGACAATGGTCTTGTAAACAAGAGACCTATCGAAAGGTACTGCTGTACAAGTTTTAAACGAGATAAGCATAGAATTTGATGTCTCCGAATCCTCATATATTGTAAAGTCACTGGGAAAACACCAAGAACTGCCACCTTTCCAAGCAACTTGCCAATTTAAAAAAAATAAAATATCTTTTTCTTGTGTTGGGGAACCAGTCCCTCAAAAAAAGTCTGCAAAGCAAAATGCAGCAACTGAAATGTTGGAAATGCTTTCTAAGCAGTATACTTTTCAGACGAATTTTCAGTCTTCCGCAATAAAAAATATAAAAATAATTTTAATCAACGATAATAATAATAAAACAGTCCTAAAAAAGTGGATAAATGCATGCGAAAATTGTTTCCAACGCGGCCATTTAGCTGCGAACTGCTGAAAGCCGTTAAGAAATAAAAAATACAAATAATGATATCAGATTAAGTACCTTACTGTATTGTTCTTGTTCCACAACTAAAAATAAGTTATAAACGAAATATTCCTTTATTCTTTATATATTCGAATTATTAATCATAACAGAAATGTATTATTAACTACAAATATAATGTAATTTTTGCATCAAACACATGTAAACTACGTCAAACTCAAATTATGTCAACAAATATATATTCCAATTATATAACAAATTGTTAACATAAAATTTTTTTGTGACTAAATTTCAAACCATGCAAATTAAAAGCAATGTACTCTTCTTCCGAAGATTCGATCGCGGATGTTTCACCACCGCGCTCAAACTGGGGGGGGGGGGGGGTGTCACGGCCCGGGACGTATTAGAATGTACTATAGGCACAGGCTAGGTGTAGAGAAAAATCAGGGGAAGTTACTGCGAAAGAAGAAACCACCTAGAAATTGAGAAGGACATAACGTCACACATAGCGGAATACTGTGCAATGCGTGACGTCACCTAAAAATATAATATAAAAAGGACACGCCACCAAGGGTAAGGTCAGTCTTGTGAGCAGAAATTAACTCCGGGTTACTAAAAACTTTGGAAAGGATTCACAGCGTGAGATACGCGTTTAGTCCAGTTTTTCCTAAGAACCGTGTCATAAATTCTCCGTGATACATTTTCGAACTTTGAAAATATTTTAGAGTTAATGTTGAATGGGATAGCTATTCTTGTCTTCCTCACACCAGTGGGATATTCGTTCCTGTCTTCCTGACACCAGTGGGATACATATTGCAGTCTTCGCCACACCAGTGGAAGAATCATTCTCTCTCCCTCACACCTGTGAGGATCATCCATAAAAAAGGACCATTCACAACTCAACAAAAGGTACCGAAAATTCTCTCCCTTTCTTCTTTACCTATTCCCTGTGCCATTACTTAAATACTTGTAAAATTTTAACTTTATGTTTGTATCAGTTTTAATTTTAATAAAATCAATTTGTTCTACCTTATTGATCATTGTGTCCTTTTTCTGACTTATCCTCATCTGGTTAAAACAAACAGAATTACGTTTATTTCAAGCGAAAAAAAAGTTACGGAGAGCCGTACTAGTAATTCCGGTTACAAATGATAGAAATTATAGTGAACACTTTTCGGTTGTTTTGATCTTTTATTTCAATTAGTGTATGTAATAAAGTTGTCTAGTTGATATCACCGTAATTTTATGAGTAAAATATTTCTCGTTACATTAATGGTTATATTGGGTTGGAAACATAGTCATTTCGCTTTTTTTCGCTATGATTTTTATGTTGGAAAATTATTAACAGAACGCCAGTGCCAAAATTTCTTTGCTCATTTTCGTTCCGAAGATTTTAATCTCAAGGATGCACTACCCTTTGGATGCCCAACGGAAGTTGAAGACGACAAAATAAAAGAAATGATAGAAAATAACCGGCGTAGTACGGCACAAAAGATGTCAGAGAAGCTTAACATATCACATACATGCGTTGAAAGACATTTAAACCAACTTGGTTACGTTAATACGCTCGATATTTAGGTTCCTTACGAATTGAACGAAATTTAACTCACCAAACGAATTTCCATTTGCGATTCACTGCTGAAACGTAACGAAATCGATCCATTTTTAAAGCGAATCATAAAGGTCGATTAAAAATGGTTTATTTGCGATAACGTTGTTCGAAGAAAATTATGGAGCAAGCGAGAAGAGCCTGCACAATCGATATCAAAAGTCGATATTCATCAAAAGAAGATTATCCTGAGAGTTTGGTGGGATTTCAAAGGTATTGTTTATTTTGAGCTGCTGCGAAGGTACCCAACTATCAATTCAAATGTCTAGTGTCGTCAGCTGATGAAATTGGACAAAGAAATCAAGAAAAAGTGTCCAGAACTGGCAACTCGTAAACGCGCCATCTTCCATCAAGATAATGCCAGACCATATACATCTTTGGTCACTCGCAAAAAATTATTGAAGTTAGGCTGGGAAATTATGCCTGATTTCTCGTATAGTCCTGACCTTGCATTATCCGATTATCATTTATTTCGTTCACCTTAAAACTATTTGAATGGAAAATCATTCGATTCAAATGGTGCTGTCAAAAATAAGTTGATTCAGTTTTTTGCCTCTAAAAACCAAACTTTTTACGAAAGCGGAATTATAATGCTGACTGAAAGATGACAAAAGGTCATCGAACAAAATGGCCAATACATAATTGATTAATGTTTGTTATTTATATTGATAATCTTGCTTTGAAAATCATGAAAAAAAACGAAATGACTTTGTTGCCAACCCAATATTTCGGTAAACTTAACAAGATATCCAACAGGAAACCTGTATCATCATATGTACAAGCCTCGGCATTTTGACTTTTGAGGGGCAACCCCCGCCACGCCACTTTCTCACTTACTCAGTAGGAAGGTGGCGTTGTGGGGGCTGCCTCTTGACAGTGAAAATGCCGAGGCTTGCATGTATAGCGAAAAACGAAAAGATGCCAGATTGTGTAGACAGTAACGCTGCCAACGGCGTATCTTGAAACTACTTTAACTACATTTTCCTGTAAAATCAACTGGAATAACAATACCAGAATATATATACCAGAATATATATTAGGTTTAGTTTTAACCGAACCTTGTTTCTGAGTGTACGTATCATTAATTTATCTATTTTTCGCTGGTTTTCTACTTCTTGCAAAATGTTTCCTTGGCAGTTATTAATATTTGAAATCATAGATGAAAATGTAGCATGTTCTCGATGAGAAGACATTTTCATAAGCAAGCAAGCAAATTTTCGCTTTACCGTATTCAACGATGTGTATTAAGGACCTCACGCGAGTAGCCGTATCGTCGTTGGTATTACAGCCCGGAAGCAAAGGCTTGGAAGTTTTCAGTATTATTAAACACCTGTCAAACCTTGGTGTGAGAGAAGTGGAAAGGGTTACATATAGCCATTCTGGCACGGAAAGCCGCGAAATGGAGTTACGAGTGCTTTTCAGGATATTGTGTTTGAGTTCACCGTAGTATACGCGCGAGCAACGTGTATAAGGAAAGTTTACATGCCCTGCTAGAGGAATGGCGTACATTTGTCTATAAGCGCGGAAATAAACGGAGGTGAAATATGAAATATTTATACCAGGAGTCTTACAGGGTAATTAAATTCTATTGACAAAAGAACTTTGCTGTGTGAATGGCTGCCCAGAAAGTATTTACTCATTTTCTTAAATTATTCATGAGTAGTGTCTTCACTCAACTAATATTTAATTTCGCTATCATACACAAATGTAAATTGAGTTGTCGTTGTCATCGCCATCGTCATTCTCGTTTGTGTTCATGATAACTCTGTAATAAATTATCAGACTTAAATGCGCTTTCGTACACTTTATCAAGTCCTGAGAAAAGGACAAGTAGTTCGTCAACAAGCTATACCTGACAACAATTTTGAAAATCAGAGCATTTTTTCTATTTATAAAAACTAGAAACTTTTTGTGAGAATACTAATTTCTGAAATTTCTCAAAAAGATCTGCAAATTATCTATATAAAATTTTTCAACGAAATCAAAATTAGAGAACTTACAGTAATGTGAAAATTAAAAAAGAATCAGTAATCAAATTTTATTTTTTCATTCCATTAATTAATTCTCATACATATCAAATCGCACGACCAAGACCTACTCAAGCATACGCCGTAAAAAGACAGGTAGATTTCTTGAAATAATAGTATTCTATAGAATATATTCTGAAATTAAACAGTCATTTATTACGTCCAAGCAAACCTACATAAAAATCAAGTCATAAGTCGTGAAAGAATAATATCCTAGAACATTTTAGAATATCATGAAGCAAAAAAAAATTATTGTATACAATTTCTCAAGCATTAAATATATGCTGTACTTTTCATAGTATAAGGTATGAAACAATATGACGACATTTATTTTATTTATAATATTGTGAAATCTATAGCATATGTTATTGAAGGTTGTTAATACCATTGGTGCTATGAGTTCGGGAATATTTTTTCACAGTTTATTTTGTTCAATTACATAATGAACTGAATGAAACTTTTTATCTCATTCTACTGATTCAGCCGTGCTGATTTCTTGCTAGCTCCCACCTAGATTTATTCTGTTAAGGAGCAATGAATCGTTTTAAATTGTTTCACCTGCTCTAGAAATTTTGTCAAGTATTGTTCAACGTAATGTAAGTTTCAGGTGCGTTTTGTCAGTCTTTTACATTGTAGTAATTTTCTTAACAATTGATTATCTCTATTCTCAAGTTTTAACTTGCATAGGACTCTGTATGTAGCCCGAATTTTGGAGAAAACAGTGAAAGCGATCAATAGTTCCGGCAGTAACGAGTACCCAAACCTCCCTGCTAATTGGAAGCACTATGTTGTTAATTATCGTGACGCGCACCCTCCTCTTCAGTTCCTGCATTCTAACACAACACGGATATCTGTATACCAATTCAAGCACCAGATGCAAGAAACAAATATAGCCATATAAAGATGGCCTCCAAAACAGTAGGGGTCGAACGATGACTAGGGGCCAACAAAGTTTTGTTATCCCTGGGTTGTATAGATTGAATAGAAATGATGTAATATTTCTCCCAACTCTTTAGTAAACAGCCATTCATTGAATTAAATAGCATTAAACTTTACATTGATCAAGCAATTGAAGTCTCATAATTTTCTTTAATATAGTCCCTAAAGCTGCTAAGCACACTGCTGTCTTCTGTTGCTTTTACATGATTTTTGTGCCTCTTTTTATTGATGATTCAAGAAAAGAGGTTTTTGTTTCTGTGTTGGGCTTTGGCGACTCAAACTAATTGCCATTTCCGACAATTATGTACTTTTTAACTAGGGTAATTAAACCAGAAAAGTGCATAAGTTACTCATGTTCCACCATAAAAATCTGTTTTTCGTCCAATTCAGTAGCCCACTTTCAGCCAAGTAATTCATTGACATATTTAGTAACTTTATATATTGAAGTTTAAAATTATTATTTTTGTAATGATAATCAAAAAAGAACTACCGGTAAATGTAGAATTTTATAGAAGAAAGGTAAGTTTTAAAGTGTAAAGAGAAAACTGCAAAATTGGTACATAAGTAATTTTATAGCTAAATACAATATTTGCTGGAATATTTGCAAGGAGAAAAATAGTTCGAGTAACTTCATTTAACTTTTCAACAAAGTTGAGACACATGAACATGTTGGAAATTATCTAATATCATTGTAATTTGAATACAAAGAATTTTAAATCTTTTTGTAGAAAAAGAGTAGTCGACCCGAGAAATCGAAAGATACAGGCTCGAATCCTGACACAGACCGAAGCGTCTTTGTTTCCACAGAAAGATTTCAAATTCTTTGAAGGAAATAAAAATGAATTACGAAGACTACAAAACCATTTTTCTTCTTGTTTAAACAAGATATGAAAATTAGTAAATTGATAAAGGATTTTTAATTGATGAATAAAAAAGGAACATACCGTAGGAGTTTTCCCATTCATAATAAATAATAAATTTAAAATCAAAGGTCTATCCTTTGGCAAATAAATCAAACACTTAAACATTTTACGTGAACCCATTCGCGCATATTAATGTCATGTCCTCGATCACGCTCTACCGAACTCATTATTCTTTATGCAAAGTTCATAATCATTCACGTTGGGTGAATTAAGTACACATCAATTTTATTTTACCGAACTAGAAGTTGAAAGATGTTAAAATTTCCTGATGTCCCAAGTTCACCAAACACAGTGAAGTAAAATTTTCGGACTATTTTGCTCCATGTAAATTATGACATTTAATTTTACAGCAAATATACCTTTGCACACAAAAAGATGCACATGAATGATGCACCAGAACTTTAAAAGTGGGCTTGAAAATTAAGAAAATCTTTCGAACTCGATTAGGGCTGTCAAAATTGAGCAAACGTCTAACTGGGAGATGAAATATTCATAAAGTGGCTACTACGTGTAGTTCGAACTTAATAGCAAGTTGAAGCTTATATCATAAACAGCTTTTTTGTCACAAATTATATGACATTAAACATTTTATCCTATAATTTTCAATAAATTACTGCTGTGTAAGAATTATTCAATGAGTTAATTTTTACATTTTTATCATGAATGAAAAGGTATGAGTTTTATGTAAAAAAGGACTCGAAATTTTCATCAAATCTCTACTTATTAAGGCCCAGAAAAAACGATTTTCACGAAAAATGTCTGCTAGTAGTAGTAGAACACATTATGTATCACATAAAAACCATAAAAATAAGATTAGCTTCCAATGTATAAAATTAAAGATGAGTCAGTGCAATTATAACCTAGTACAATTGCACCGACCTGTCAACATATATATATAATAAGTAACAGCTGAAAAGATGAGAGAAAAATGTACCGCATCGAGCGTCAATGGACTTTGATCCTGAAAGTATGACCAGCATGGGAGCGAGCCGTGAGTTCATGAGTTAACGGCACTGTCATCAAGCATGGTCAATGACATTTCCGCCAAATGCATGCCGCTCAACAATTTAGCAATGTACGTGCCGATCCACAAATTAGCAATGCACGTACCGATCCATAAAGTAAGCACTCTCCCACTATAGAAATAACCAATAATATATAATCCCCAGATTTACCTCTGGAGGTTGTCTTTTCACTGGTAGCAATTCAGTCTACAAGTCTTACCGTCGGTAGTCACTCCGTCTGCAAGTCATACTGGCGGTGTAACGATTTGACGCTTCGATATTCGAAACTTTGTCGGTATTTTATACGAGGATTACCTCGGTACTTGGTAAACATAACTTTAAATATGTGTATCGTCGTATTCAGTCGAGTTCTGAGAGTGCAATCTACGGAAAGCGAACTTAACCTGTGTTTAGCAAGGAAGTTGGATTGTCTGATATGCTTCCTGTACTACTTGACTTGCACTACTTAACTCCAGCCAAGATTGTGCTGTTATCCAGATACCAGGAAGGAGAACTATATGACAATTCTCTTTCCCTTGCCTTCTCAAGTAGAGAAATAACGTAAGTTATATAAATAAGGATCTCAAAAATTATTATATTAACTATAACACTCATTTTTAGTGCGTGGGTTGTATACTTAGGCATCTCAAAACCATCTCAAAACTATCGTTATTCAGATAGGTGACAAAAATAGCACATGGCTTTTAAGCGATGAGCTGACCGTTTTTGTCGCTTCGGTACAGTGAAAAAAACACGAGTTAAACGTCGACCAATTGTTAATGAAAATAATGCGGCTGCTATATTAGCTTTCGCTGCACTGAATCCACATGCGAACAGCAGGCAAATGGAAGAAGGGTGGAATCAGTCAGCGATCTGTATTAAGAATCTTACATCAACACAAGTTCCATCCGTATCGTATGTCATTAAATCAGGATTTGGACGGCAATGATTTCCTAAAACGTGTCAATTTCTGTAATTAGACTCGTAGAAAAATGCGCACAGATGTCTCATTTTTGAATCATGTGCTTTTTTCTGATGAAGCTAACTTCGCAAATACGGGAAATGTGAATTGGCATAATATGCATTATTGGGAAAATGAGAATCCTCGATGGATGAGAACTGTACCATTTCAACATCCGTGGTCCATTAATTGTTGGTGCGGCATTGTCAGCGATCTCGTCATTGGTCCATATTTTTTTAAAGGTCGCTTGACTGGGCAAGTTTACGCAAATTTTCTGCAAAACGTACTGCCTCAATTAATGCAAGACGTGCCCTTGCCTGCTCGCATGAACATGTGAATAAACACGACAGTGCACCACCCCATTTTACTCTGTGTTCAAGACAAGTAATAAATGAGATTTTTAACGAAAACTGGATAGGGCGAGGCGGTCCTGTAGCTTGGCCACCTCGTTCGCCAGATCTAACATCACCAAATTACTTTTTATGGGGTTTTGTCAAAGAACGTGTAATGGCGATAGCACCTACCACGCCTGACGACATGAAAGAAAGAATACGCCGAGCATGTACCGAAATTACACCAGAAATGTTGGCTGAAGTTAGACGGTCTTTTCATCAGCGAATTAACAAGTGCTTGCAAGTCGAGGGTCATCACATCGAGCATCTTCTGTAGGTAGACCCAAACCAAGGTCAATGGATTCTTTGAAAGTGTTGTAGGTCGCTGAATTTGTCTTAAAATCGGTAATAATCTCATCGAAAAGAAAATACATGGTTCCATTTAAAAAAGTGGAGTTGACCTTGACGTAGCTTCAGCGCCTCCACCGATAAAAAATAGGGTTGTCAAGTATGACGGCCTTCTCGAACACTGAAACTTTTGTCCGAAACATTTTTGGATATGATCAATAGTTTGAGTGTTATCGCTCTGTAACACTTTATGTGCCTCACTCTGTTTGTTATAAGCATCTCAAAACCTATTATATTGACTCAAAGGTGCATAAAAACTTTTAGCATTGCCTTCTCATCCTGAAAAGTAATATAAGTCATACACATAAGCATCTCAAAACTTATTGTATACCAATCGTTTATTTAATACATAGAATACGAGACAAGACATTAGTTAAACCCTTAATCCACACATAATAACTTTTACGACAGAAATTTTACTCAACTTACTTACTCAGGAATGCGCGATCGCAGCCCTAGTCCGCACGTCCGATTTTCGGCTTCTCCAGAAAGAAACAGGCCCAATGAAGATAGGCAAAATTCGCCCAGATTGAACAGATGAAACCATTTCTCAACAGAAAAATCTACCCCAGTATTTTTCCTCACCCTTATCCATACCCCCACAATCTACCATATCAGCCATATCCTTATTACCCAAATCATTCTATTCACAGCGATCCTCATCCAAACCCCAACTAACTCTATAAAAACCCTGCCAACCCCCCTCGTACTCCATCCCCATCTCCATCAAACACAGAACATTTAAACTTCAGCCTTGCTGGTCAAGAGGATGTTACGACGAGCACAGACCAAAAAGAGCGTCAAACGTGTGTAAGGATACTAATGCCTTGATGTCGGGCGTCTGTTGTTGGTGACGCGACGTTTCTCAGGAATACACGGAGGGTTCTGTTTTCCTTGTACAGTCTAGTGCCTCTTCAGTTGGAGTCGGAGTCCTCCCCGAACAGCTTCCGGGACGCCTTGCGCTTGGCGGTTTTTCGGAATGCTGACTTCCGTGATCAAGCAGCAGTCTTTATCGTAGAAAAGCGTACTGGGATGTCCAAGACGTGTTCGTTGGCAGTTGGCGTCTCAGCGTCCTGAAGATCCACCCCTTTACCAGGTGTTGGAGGAAGACGGTCCAGGGGCAGAGTGATGATCTCCGCGAACTGGCTTCCTCGAGGTGGGGTGACTTCCCTTGTTTGATCGTAAGCCGCAAATTGACCATTAGAGAGATTGCAGAGGAGTTGAACATTGCTTACAGATCCGCTCAAGACATTTTGGTTGATGATTTGGGCCTCAGACGTGTCGCTGCAAAGCTGGTGCCGAAAGACCTGAAATACATGCAAAAAAGGGATCGCGTTGATGTCGCAAAAGACCGAAAAAACCACGTCGTTTTCAGTCGAAAATGAGGGTGATGCTTACGGTTTTCATGGAATACAGATGTGTTGTGCATCATGAATTCCTTCCAGAAGGCCAGACCGTCAACAAGGAGTATTATTTGGGCGTTATGAGACGTTTGCGTGAAGCAATTCGCCAAAAAAGACCGGATTTGTGGACAAACAACTCGTGGATTTTGCACCACGATAACGCACCGTCGCACAATGCCATCGTTATCCGTGAGCATTCGGCTAAAAACGAAACGAATGCCATCCAACAACCACCGAATTCACCTGATTTGGCTCCCTGCGACTTTTTCCTATTCGGACGACTCAAGAAACCGCTCCGCGGAACGCGTTACAGCACTTGAGATGAGGTCATGGAAAGATCGTAGATGGCTCTGATGGCTATACCGCAAACCGATTATAAAAATGTTTCGAGGATTGGATCAAGCGCTGGCATACGTGCGTTGCAGTCGATGGGGAGTACTTTGAAGGGGACAATATCGATTATGATAAATAAACTTGTATTTTTGATTTCAAAAATAAAGTCATAAAACTTTTTGATCAAGGTGGTATTCGAAGAAAGTTAATCAAGGGGCCTTAAAAGTGCCTACTGGCTTACATCAGCATAAAAAAGTCCTGTGTACAAAATTCAGGAGAGAGTAGCCAGTAGTAGGAATCAGTTAAACCATTTTCAGTGATAGCAAGGCCCACTTACTAGTCGACACTGGAACAGACGTAAACGTAATTAAGCTAAGCTCACTTAATGAAGACATATTAGTATCGCAAAATGAAGCAATTAAAATAGCTGGAATAACCTAGAACAAAATTTTAACCCGTGGTACCGTTCAAATAAAAGTAAAAACTCAACAGTAAACTTTCATGTCACAGAACCAAATTTTCCAATCAACACCGACGGAATTCTAGGAAGACAATATCTTCGACAAGAAAAGGTAGAAATTTCATTTTGGCACAACACAATCGTTACTCATTCCAACCCAATCAAGCCCATTACAATTTATAGACGAAGAATTTAAAATAGCCAAAGAAAATATGAAAGGTTACAAAAGGATATCATTTGGACCTATCCAGATCAAAGCCATAACTAAACGAATAATTCCTGTACAAGTTATGAACACAGAGTTGAAAGAAGGATATCTGTCCTTAATTAAAACCACAGAAGGAGTACTAGTAGGTGAAGCGGCAGCAACAAACACAAACCGAATTTGACATGTATTCGCAGTTAACACAACTGAAAAGAATTTGAGCATAGAAATACCCCCACAGGAATTAATACCCTTTGAATATTATAATTCACGTAGAGAAGATTCAGACGAATGCTTTTCAAACGGAAATTTAAAATTTGAACGAAACAAAATAGAGGAAGTAATTGACAATTTGCGATTAGATTATCTCAACCAAGAAGAAAAAGAACACGTTATATAACTAGTGCGAGAATTGCTAGATAGTTTTTACGTAACTGGGCAACTGCTAACCTCTCCACATCTGGTACAACATACAATACATATTACAGACGAAATACCCATAAACGCCCGCCCTTAGCAATTTTCACCAGCTCAGAAAGAAGAAGTAGAACGTGTCATAACTGAAATCAAAACTGAAGGAGCTATTCAAAATTCAAAATCACCCTATACACTACCGTCGGAAATTGTGCGTACGGTGCTTGTGAGCGCTATTAAAAATCACTGCTGACTTTGAATCACGATGTCTCGGTGAAAAAAAAGAGATAGAACTTTTTTAAAAATACAGTTGGGAATCTTATGAAATTCCACGTCTAATGATACTCAACAAATATTTTTTTGACCTCCTGAAAATAATACAGCACGTGAGGAGTTAAAAAGAAAAATTCAAGATTTTCCCAAATTCTCTACCTCAACTTCAACTTTTAGCATGACCTAGGGAAAATTTTTCCAAAATCTGAAAATTATAGAAATAAAGTATAAAATCTTATCTTTAATTTAAGCCAAGAAAACTTCAAAAATATTCATGGGTACCTGAGATACGATTAAAAATGTTCAATCGTATCTGAGTTGAATTTTAATCGACGATCACGGTTCTCGGCCGGTTTGTTGCCGGCTTCTTGGCTTAAATTAAAGATAAGATTTTAGACTCTATGTCGTATGATTTCATCTTTAAATGGATATTATGAATATTTCAGAATGCCCATGGGATTAAAAAATTCATCAGCCACATTCCAACGATTAATGGATTAAATGTGAATATGACTACAAGAAACAGAACTATTCATATACCTGGACGACTAAACCCAAATTAAATTATTCAACCACTGAAAAAGAATGTTTAGCAGTATTATATACAAACAAACCCTCCATTTTTACCAGAAAAGGAGTTAAGCTGAAAGGTGAAATTTCGAACACATCTACTTCAAAATAACTCAACTCCACCCTACCATATCTCGGTCTAAATCCAGTACGTGTACTTCAGCAGAATTGGATAGAAGTACCATTAGTAAACGACTGATCCGTCGCCGAATAGAAGAACAAAGATCCAAATTAAGACCTGACTGTAAGGAAGATAGTAGCTCTGATGATACGGAGAAAGACTTAAAACCACCCTCAATTCTCTAAAAAAGAATAAGTGTACTACCGAGTCTAAATCTTCCCCCTGCAGCATATCCACCTTCAAATATACCCAGAAGTGCTCAAGCGAATGCTTTACAAATCGATACTGACTTCCTTTTCGAGGAACAAGAAGAGTTAATTCACACAACAAAACAACAAGAAGGACCTATAAAAATCGTAATTCCACCCATAAGTGATAGTGAAGATAGTCCTACGGATGATGATAATAAGCATACAGAAAAAAGTAAATTCAAGCCATCAAAATTGAGCCTGAAAAATTCATTTTTATTGTTTGAACAATCCCTAAAGACCCGCAAAGATTGTCTAGACAAAGGAACCACTGAAAAAGATGCCCCTATCCTCGAGATCACAGCCGTTTCAGAAGGAGAAGATAATCAAAAACTCCTAGAAGAACTTAGAACTAAAACAAAAAAGTGAGACAGAATTTGATAACCGAATCAAAAGAAACAAAAGAAAATCTGGACCCCGGAATTTCATCTTCTGATGAAGAAGCCCAACCTATACCCAATCTACCTCAACGAACCCGGAAAAACGTAACTTTTGGACCTGAGATACCTGCTACACCAGACACATTAGAAAATTGTAGTCCCTACCCAATCAAAGAACCTAAAGCAATATCAACCCCATATTCAAGAAACCCAGACGATCACCCCAACGCCGTAACCTCATCCTCTAGATACTAGCCACGCAAAATAGACATGGAAATTCCTGAATTTCCAGAAGAATTCACTGAAAACATATCTGAAAAAGAGACTAAAAAAAATTCTAAATTTATCACTGGCATCCCCCCAGGATTTCCTACTATGTACATTTTCTTTCTGCTGGCGGTAAAATAACCACCCCTTTAGGTAGGTTACTAATTGACATCAGAACAATAGACCCACAGGAATTAAAAAATAAACAACAAAAAATACGAGAAGTACTGATTACTCCCCGAGGACGATGCAATACATATTCGTTAATAGTATAAAACAAAACAAAATAGTTAGAACTAAAATCCATGAACCCATGTTAATAACAGAGACACCCCTGGATACCTTCGATAAGGTTTCCTTAGACACCGTAGGCGTCACCCAGATGACAAAAAGCGCATACTAACTATGCAACACAACCTTTCAAAATTCTGCATAGCAGTACCAACTCCAGACATCTCAGCTGCAACAGTAGTCAATGCATTAGCAAAACACCTGATATTCAGTACGAAGCTCCAAAAGCTATTCTCACTGATCGAGAAGAAGGATTTGTTAACAATCTGTTGAATAATTTGTCGAAAATATTTAGAATAAAGCAAATAACCACCTCAGGATATAGGCCTCAGTCTAATGGTTTACTAGAAAGGAGCCATGCTATACTAATGGATTGTGTTAGGGCTTATGCAGAAAATTGTGACGATTGGGATCAATTACTACCCTTCGCCACGTTCGCTTATAATTCATCGGTCCACAGTGCAAAAAAATTTACCTTATTCGCATTGGTATTTGGAAAAATAGCCCGCATCCCTAGTTCATTCCCTAGTAATGAAAAATTAGAGACATATGGGTCATATTTACAAGAATTAATTTGCAGATTAACCGAAATTAAAAATATGGCAGCTGACAATTTGCTAAAGGGAAAACAATATTCTAAATTAAATTACGACACCGAAAATAGGATTAAGAACGCTGATCACGAGGCAGCAAGAAAAATTCTGAAAATTTTAGAGTATAGTTATTATTTTAGTGAAGAACGAAACATTGAAAATGAGATAAAAGATATTTATGTTTTATGTCAGGGCAAAGAAAGTAGAGTGCTTATTAAGTTGTGTGAGTGAGAACAATGTTGCGAATATAGTATTGCTATCTGAAGGGACACAAGCTAGAAAGTTGTTCATAAAAGATAAAGCGCAATAAAAATTTCAAAGAAAAATACACCACCACGGAGGAGAATTTTTGGAATCCTGTAGATAACACCGAAAGTCACAATCTCATTCATATTACTCCATGATTCCAATACCTCATACAGTACTTAATATTTATTTGTCGATGTGCAATAGGCATAATGTCCATCACCTGCATTTATGTATTAATAATAATATTAGTAATAACCATGTAAACACATTCAGCAAATCTAGAATAATTAAAATGAATTGCATTGGACCCACAGAATTCAATTTTGATTTAAAAAACCCGCTAATTATTCAATCCATGTTTGAATCAAATGATAAAATTCAAAGCCATCTTGAAAAAGTACTTATATATTGGATCCATAACTAAATTCGTGCGTTTTTTTTTTAAATTTGAACGTTTATTTAAGAAACACATGTACAAAAGTATTATTCAAAGTATTGCCCATCTGAAGCTATGGCTTTTTCCCATCTTTCTGGCAATTTGTGGATTCCATCCCAAATGAACTGCACCGGCTTGGCGGCCAAGAATGAATCAAGCCAATCTTTAATACCCTGTTCTGATGTGAACCGTATTCCAGTGAGGGCGTTCTGCATCGACCGGAACAAATGGTAGTCAGAAGGGGAAAGGTCTGGGCTATAAGGTGGGTGGAGTAAAACTTCCCATCCACTGTTTTCCAAATAGTTCTTAACCGGAATAGCAACATGGGGCCGAGTGTTGTCATGATGAAAAATTATTGCCTCGTGTCTGGTTGCATATCCCGGGCGTTTTTCGGCTATTGCTCTCTTCAAACGGATTAATTGTGTTCGGTAGCGTTCTCAATTGATGGTTTCATCCGGTTTTAGCAGTTTATAATACAGCACACCCTTCTGATCCCACTAAATACAGAGCATTACCTTCGCGCCATGGATATTCGGCTTTGCCGTTGATTTGGCTGGTTGGCCGGGTTTCGCATATGATTTTTGGCGCTTAGGGTTGTCGTAATGGATCTATCTTTCATCACCAGTAACAATCCGATGCAAAAATAACTTTTTTTTGTGGCGTTGCAGCAGCATTTCGGACATGCAAAACCGCCTTTCAACGTCTCTCGGATTGAGTTCATGTGGAAGCCAGTTTAATTGCTTTTAAATGTATCCGGCTGCTTTTCAACGTTTAGAAATGGCTGCTTGAGTGACTCCTAAAAATTCTGCGAGCTCTTCTCGTGTTTAGCAACAATCTTCATCGAGTAATGTTTCCAGTTCTTCATCTTCAAACTTTTTTGGCTGTCCAGGACGTTCTTCGTCTTCCAAGCCAAAATCACCACTTTTAAATCGTGCAAACCACTTTTGACACGTTCGCTTAGCTACAGCATGTTCACCATAAACTTCCACCAAAATACGATGACTTTCGGCAGCAGTTTTCTTCATATTAAAGTAATGAAGAAGAACTCCCCGCAAAAACACTTTTTCAGTCACAAAGTTCGACATATTTGAGTGAAAAAAAATTATTGTTGTTTACGCTTGAAATGAACGACATATACTGAAAAAGACGCACAATGACAGTAGCTTTCCAACGCATGTTCGGAATATTGGAACGATGGAATAATAATCAAGTTACGCCATCTCTTAGCAAACCGCACGAATTAAGTTATAGATCCAATATATTTTCTGATATACAGCTTCATCCAGTAACAGAATGAACCAAAAACACTTCACCCAAGGCCAAGCAAAATGGACCTGGATCTTGCTCGCTATTTTTGCAACCCCAGTCACTCCAACACAATATGAAATTCAACCGCTGAAGAACAACCTTGCATTATTTTATGCTAAAGTAGAGCCCTTGCGTATCACGAGTACATATCAGTTCAGTCGATTATGTCGATAATTAGAAGAGTGTATCACTTACCATGATAACCAAACTCTTCCATATCGACCTTGTCAACCTGTGATTTAGAATTAACATCATTTGAGACCAGATGGAATTTTCAATATATATTTTGAAAAAATTTCTGTGAAAAAAGGAACGCTTCCACTCCGCTGGGTATCGAGCCCAGGACCTTTCGATTGCCGGTCGAATGCTCTATCATCTGAGCTACGAAGGTTCCAAAAAAACTTCTCTCAGAAAATCCATTTACGACAATTTGGCTACGGATATATTATGAACTATTTACGAATTTTTCCAAATCATTTCAGTCCATTATCCGTAGCCAAATTGGCGTAAATATATTTTCTGAGAAAAGTTTTTGTGGAACCTTCGTAGCTCAGATGATAGAGCATTCGACCGGAAATCGAAAGGTCCTGGGCTCGATACTCAGCGGAGTGGAAGAGTTCTTTTTTCACAAAAAAATTTTTCAAAACATATTGGAGGATTGTCGTATACATGGATCCGCAGCACCTGCAAGCTTAACTCCAATTTAAAAACATACCAACCGATATAAACAACGTATATTCAACATGTTTAGATCGATCCAAATAGAAAGACTGCAGGAATGAAGTTAAAATAGACCTGTCAAATGGAAAAGTCAAGCAAATCAAGAACATTTACGAAGAATTAAATAATATGTTAGCAGAAATAAAGCAGGATACAAAAAAAATAGAAAACCCACCCCCCAAGTATGCAGAAAAGAAGAGAACCTTTATTAGACTTTATCAGATCAGTTATTAGACCAGTGATAGGAGTGATGACTTCTGTCGATGTAGAAGAATATGACAACGCTATCAACGAACTACAGTACATGACAGACAAAATAACCTTACTAAAATTTTATGAAATCAGACCGACATTGTCAAGTCAGAAATCAGCAACATTCCCCTAACGAACTGGCTGAACGCTAGCTTTACGCTGTAGCGTGAAGCTATCGTAAAGCTATCGTAAAGCTATCGTAAAGCTATCGTAAAGTAGCATTATAAGTCATGAATGAAGCAAAATAAATATTCAAAATGTTTTTATCCTTATTCTACGTAAAAAATAACGTTGACTGGTAATTGAAATGCAATAATTTTATTTATTAACGCTAAAAATGAAAAAAAAACATAATGCCCGTCATTAAAGGCAGTGCAGTGGTTCATCACATTCCATGTCTTTACCGTCAGGATTGACTATTTGTTAGAGTGAGATGAAAGTATAGTTGTGTCTCACTCCAACCAATAATGGATTAATGGATAAATCACGGTATCAACTCTACGAAATTTATGCACACCTAGTGTATTAACAAATGTCTCCGAACACAAAAGGATCTATTTATATATTACCGAATACTCCGTATATTGCCCTGGCAATTGATGAAAGAAAGTTCTTTCTCATAGACAAAGAATACTATAATAATTGTCAGAGAACCTTTTATAACACTATTTGTGAAAACACTCAGCCCAAGCATGAAGTTTTCACAACCACCTCATGCGAATGATTAATGTTAATTCGACCATCAAAAGATATCTTTTACCTTTTTGACGTCAGGATGAAAGTAGAAGAAGAAATAATAATAATAATAACAATAATAACAACAATAATAATGATAATAATGATTTATTTTGGAGAAAATTCAATCCAATAATGTTTTAATAACCCAAAAAGATCCCCAAAGAAAGAAGAAGCGCCCAGAGAACTACAGCACTGACAACCAGTAAATATCCACGAAAAAATCCGGGTCAGCGAGATAAGGTGCGCCCTAAAACATAGCCAGCGCGAGAAATATAATCACACGAAGAATCGAGGAGAAGCAGTATGGCACCGAGCATGCAACCTGGCACCGCAAAATAGGGGAAGAACCACGATCCGCCTCTTTATGGTAAATGGAAGCGACAAAATGACAATCACGCCTACCATCGTCAGAAACTATCTTGCTAGTATGTTCTCCTGATTAAAAGTTCGTTTCTTTTTCAATTTAAAGTTATTAATAAACTTAATTAACAATAAAATATAAAAAAAAGATAGAAAGAGAATTTTATATTAAGATTAATTCAAGGAAACGCTATAGGAAAACCCACGAGTGCGAGAGAGAGCTTATGGGAATAGTGGAAGTGCGAGAGAGAAAGCGTGCCTGCCCCTCACTTGCTTTCCAGTCCCCTCTCCGCCCTATGCTCCTATATAGCGTTCAGTTTCCTCAGATTCTTACGGTATACGTCAGATGTAAAATAAGAATTTAAGCTTTATTTCCCCTATTCCAACAATTTATTAAAAAGGTTTATAAATACAAAGATGTTGGGACAATGCCCTACCTAGTCTTATTATAGACTTACACTACCACTCCTAGAAAGAGAGAGAGAGAGAAAGAGAGGTTCCCCCTGATTTCCGGGAATGGTAAGATGATAATTCTTGTTGTGATCGGTGTCGAAAAGGGCAACTCTAGTCCTTTTGGTTTGCAATCCGCGCACAAATACGCCCATACGCAAACCGACACCACAGTCGCCTCTTTCTGTTAGTTTTCATAAGAGAAAATAACGGTTGGCTTTTAACCAGAAAAGGGTTGTGCTTTTAAACTTGCCCTTTTCGCCGCTAAAGTTTTCTTGTTAAATCTAATTCGAATATTTTGTGAAAAATTATCAGTGCCGTTTTGAGATTCAGTAGTATTAATTATTCTGCGATTTCTCGCTGCTTTGTGTCGCTTTTTTGATTGAAGAAAACTGCGAAAGACTGGTATTGGCCTTTAGGTATTCAACGGATTGGACCTTTTAAATTATCCACCGAAGAAAGATATATTAAAGAATATATTTTTATATAATTTAATATATTTTGTATGTTTTACTGTCGACGAATAAGACTATTATTATTCACGTCCGCCCGACACACCTTCACGAAACCTGTATTACTAGGCAATCTTACAAATCAGCCTCAACTAGTGATCGAAGATTGATTGTTTCGAACCGCGGACAGGTAAAAGTAGAGAAAAGTATATTCCCTACTGTCCGAGTGGTTCTGGTTGGTACCAGGTTGCTCGAGTAACTGCAAATTCGGTTTGAAGTTGGTCTATTTTACTGGTTCAACGCGAGGTGAACATGGTAGGGTTTTTTGATGATTAAGGAATCTGTGATTGAGCAAAAGTAATAATGTTAAGGAGGTGGATGGACTCTGTACCGTGCTGATTATATTATTGCACCATTTTTCGATTTTTAGGTGTCAAATATTTCTCCCCTCTTTTCTCACTTATTGTGAGAAAGGACATGCGCTTATCAATTTTTAATATTTGATGCATGGTCATTAAATTGTAGAAACAATTTTAGTTTCTAATATATTTCAGAGTACATTGAAATAAATTTAATTAGTCAAGGCTTATAATCATTATATGAATTGAAAGCCTTACGATAATCATTTAAATATTCAGATGATTCTTAGGTTTTAGTTACAAAAAGCACGTGGCCTTTGTTGCGGGAGATCAGCTGGCTTAGGCGCACGCGAAGGAAATATGAATATGGAATGTATGCTAGACATTTCTCCTTCTCTCTATCTCTTGCGTTCTATCTTTCCTCTTTTATGCTTCTATTCTATTGTAAGAATATAGTTGCGAGTTTGCTATCATTCATTCTCTTTTCTATTCTATTCTTTCTCTGCTCATCCTAATTCTTACATCATTGTTCTCGTTTGACACTCATTCCTCGCGTTTCTCATTCACTTATTTCATACTTTAATAGCCCCTAACGATCAGTGCTTGCACACTCGTTAACAATCAATCTAAATAACGAAATGTTGATGCACCTCGAAAACAAAACGACGAAATATTATTACTTACAAAAGTTTTATTCGAACCTTTGAAAGTTTAATTAATAGTATATTATGTGCCCAGGCGCGTTATTACGCGGCGAGCGACAATGCTCGCGGGAGATCGAAGCCAAGGCGTAGTCGAGGCGTGATCAGTCCTGCGAGCATTGTCGCGAGTCTTGTAATTTCCCGAATTGTGTGCATTAGCACATATTCTATTTTATGAGACTTCGGTGCGTATACGAGTTTTTATGCGTACACTCGAATCCAATCTGAAAAGGTCGAAATTGCCGTGATTATCACCCATCTCACTTGACATTTCGCGAATACTTCCGGCCATTTTGCTTTTCTCGATCTTGTTTAGCAGCAGTGTACTGTAATAGACGCATGCGCAGTTCAAATGTACAAGGCTTTGTCAGTGCGGTGCAAACGCTCAAAAGTGTGCATCTGATTTACTTCTGAAAGCAATTGATGTTTCATAAATTAGATTTTGTACATTAATCAAAACATTTTTCAAAAAATATTGCTAACTTTGGACTGCCCGTAACAATACATCATCAACAGAGCCCCCATAGGGTATGGACATTATACATATATGCTTACATAGATATATCGGTAATAGTGAAATAATCTAGGTTAATTCAGGAAAAGACAACTCACTGAATTGTCAACCAAGTAAATAAGCCTAAATCTAGGGCCTACGAATTAGCCACCTATTCAAAAAGTCAAAGGAGCACAAATCACTAATTAAATAAAAGTTATATTAATATCTAACAATGGCTTCAGTACTCGCAGATAGCATTATATAATAGAAAGGAACAGTAATAATACCAGGAAAGAGGGAAAGGCTTAGAAAGGTTAAACAAAAGAAAATAGTAAAGGCCGTAGCAGGATAAGCATGGTCTGGGTGCCCCCGATGGGATTTGATCCATATTGCGAGGGCAAGTGGCTCCCATTACAAGATAAACTCACCCCGAGTATCAACTCAAAAAAAATTTTGTTACAAAAGTTATGAACGAATTTTAAAAAACCAAAAAATCTAATTTCCTCAGAAACAGCTAAACCGATCTTGATTACTAAAATATATGTTATAGAGGGTACTAAAGAGGTTCTGAAGAAAATTCAGAAATCCATTCCGTTCATAAAAAGGGGGTAAAAATTTTTTTTTTAATTTTTGAATAATTTTTTTAATGTGAATTACTTCTTGAACACCCACCATTTTTTTCTATATCATGCTCAAATTCAAAGTGAAAATATATATTTTTTCGAAAATCTTCAGAGGTACTTCATAGTTAAAAAAAATAAAAACTTTTTTGGCCCCTACAGTATATGGAACAATTGATACCCTATAACTCATTGAAGCAATTGTTTCTATACTCATGAAAGTTTTACGTTGATTACGTACAATATTTCATTTATTTTTACGTATTTGCTGCATAGTGGACGACATAGTACACTTTATATGAATGCGAGGATCTATCAACAATTATCCGCACCCTGTCTGTGGAATTGATCGTTATTAATTTAGAAAAAAAAACACATCTCTACATGATCGCCTTGTTTTCAATACACTTTTTCCACCTGTCAACAAGCTTTTTCTTTCAGTCACAAAATTCAGTTTATATATTTCCCCATATATCTTCTTCTCGAAGTTTGTGCCCATGACCTACGTTTTGCCCTTCCTGAGAGTAATTTTCGAAAAAATATATATTGTCACTTTGAATTTGAGCATGATATAGAAAAAAAGTGGTGGATGTTCAAGAAGTAATTTACATTAAAAGAATTATTCAAAAATTTAAAAAAAATGTTCACCCCTTTTTATAAATGGAATAGGTTCTTGAATTTTTTTTAGAACCTCTTTAGTACCCTCTACAAATATATCTTAGTCATCAAGATCGGTTGAGCCGTTTTCGAGAAAATTAGATTTTTTGATTTTTCAAAATTCGTTCATAACTTTTGTAAAAAAAATTTTTCGAGTTGATACTTGGGGTGGATTTATCTTGTGATGGGAGCCACTTACCCTCGCAATATAGATCAAATCCGAGTTGGGACACCCAGACCATGCTTATCCTGCTACGGCCTTTATTGAGTTAATACAACTACGAAAAATCACGAAACAACTCATAAACAAAAATAATAACCTAATAATCGTATTAAATCAATAAATTTTAACAGCGAATCAGTTTAAACCCTAGCGAACCCTAGCGTAAACCTAGCGTAAAGTAGCAATATAACTTATGAAAGCGACAAAATAAATATTTGACTTGTTTATATCCTTATTCTACGTTACAATTAATATTGAACCGTAAAGAAAATACGCAATAATCTTATTTATTAACGCTAAAACTATCAAAAAGGCATACCCATACAACACACAATATAATAGAAACATAAAACACCCGCAGAAACACCTCAGATTCGGGGACGATATGGCGCACTTTAAAGCCCTAGACACCTCCGATGTCCTCTAATAACTGGCCGACTGCAGTAAATTACCTCGCGCCATGGTACTAAAAAACAAAAATTATTTAATTAAAAGCCTGAAAGTGACAAAAGGTAGCACCAAACAGAAAAAAAAGGAAAAGAAGAAAGGAAGTCGACAAGAATGAACAATGTTGTCCACTTTAACTCCCAAAACAGCAACGTGAAAAATTCCTAAACGTTCCTCTATTGCCGAAACACGTAGGGATAAGCTGTCTGACTTGGAAAAACGGCGCCCAACACCATTCGAGAAACCGGGCATAAAATCAGTTGATTTTAATGAGGAGCAGCAAGAAGAAGATATCGGTTGGCTCATGCCATACAATTTTTTCGGATATTTTGGGTCTGAAGAGTGTGACAGCGAAGTTCGTTCCAAAATTGCTGAATTTTGTCCAAAAAGCCCGTCGCATGACCATCACTCAGGAAAAGTTATATGACGTCAACGACGATCCAGATTTGCTTCAAAGAGTCATAACTGGTGACGAATCATGGGTATATGGTTATGACGTCGGAGCCAAAACACAATCGTCTCAATGGAAGCACACTGAATCACCAAGACCGAAAAAAGCACGTGATGTTCGGTCAAATGTCAAGGTTTTGCTCACTGTTTTCTTTGATTATCATGGCGTAGTGCATCAGAAGTTCTTACCGCAAGGTCATACGGTTAATATTCATGGCTTTTGTATCACGATAACGCACCTGCTCAGTGAGCAGTGCTCACTCGTCATTGCTTGTTTGTAAATTTTTGGACAAAAACAACACAATAATCATGTCTCAGCCACCGTATTCACCAGGTTCAGCCCCCTGTGACTTTTTCCTATTCCCATGATTGAAGTGACCCTTGAAAGGACGGTGTTTTGCCACGATTGAGGAGATAAAAACCGAATCGCTGAGAGAGCTTAAAGACATTCCAAAAAGTGCATAACAGAAGTGCTTCGAGGATTGGAAAAAACGCTAGCACAAGTGTATTATATCTGAGAGGGATTACTTTGAAGGGGGCAACATCGAAATTCATGAATAAGTTAATATTTTTCGAAAAAAGTGAAAATTCACCTTATTTGCTGAACAGACCTCGTATTAGCGTAAAACGTACAGAATCAACCGCGTAAGTTATATACACGATGACCCATTTTAATCTATCATCCCAAATATCTTCTAAAATACTTTATCTATGAAAAAATGGTTCGGACAAAAGTTGACCAACGAGGGAGACATTTGACTGTACTATCAATTTTGACAATGAGGTCAATTTTGTGACATTGGAAAGGTAAAAAATTAAGGTCAAATGTCTGAGAAGCGACCAGATGCCCTTTTTTGAATTGTCTTGGTTTTTCGGGGTAAAAAAACGTTCAAGATGCTTCACGAAAGTCGATGGAATATTAAGGTGCACATCACCTTGAGCATCATGACCTTCAGATCAATTTTCAAGGTAACTTGAAGGTCAACACGATTTTTCTTAGATTGAACTCTGTGCTCGGATAAAATAAAATTGATGGAGTGTTATGGTGTGGTGCAGAACAGTAAATGGCCATCTAATTAGACTCTAATTTATAGACGGAAACGTTGACAGACACTTACTTAGAGTTGCTAAAGGACCATTTACCTGAACTATTGGAGAACGCTGACTTAGCAACAAGACAAAGAATGTGACTTCAACAAGACGGTGCCCCGCCACATTTTGCACTTATCGTACGTGAGTTTTTGAACTTAAATTTCAACGAGAGATGGATTGGACTAGGAGGTCCATTTGAATGGTCCCTCTGCTCACCAGATCTAACATCACCTGATTTCTTTTTCTGGGGTTATATTAAAAATGTAGTTTTTGCTCAGCGACCAACAACAAGAGAAGATCTGATGGAAAGGATTCGGGGACCTTGCGCAGCCATCTCTCGAGAAACTTTGCTGAAAACTGTGGACGGTTTAGAAAGACGTCTACGTTTCTGTCTTCAAGCCACTAGAGAGCTCTTCTAACAGTTACTCTGTGGCTGATTGTGACACTGGTAGCAATTCTGAGATGTAAGGACTCACGTAAGTCAACTATCCGAAACGTGAGAGGCAAGGGGATCTTACGACAAGAAAGCATCCCGAAGGAAACAGAACTTACTACGTCCACGCCGTTGTTTCTGGGTAACGATAAAAGTAAGGAAAAAGTGTCATTTTTTTGTAACTAGTACAGAAAAGTGATATTGTCAAGATTGTCACTTTTGTAGCTACATAGTCACAGTCTTTACATCAGCCACGGAATAACTGTTCGAAGTGCTCTCCATTTGCTTGAAGACACAAATGTATACGTCTTTCAAAACCGTCCACAGTTTTCAGCAAAGTTTCTTAAGAGATGGCTGCGCAAACTGTCCGAATCCTTTCCATCAGATCTTCTCTTGTTGCGGGTCTCTGAGTAAAAGCTACATTTTTAATATAACCCCAGAAAAAGAAATCAGGTGATGTTAGATCTGGTGAGCAGGGAGGCCATTCGAATGGACCTCCTAGTCCAATCCATCTCTCGTTGAAATTTAAGTTCAAAAACTCACGTACGATAAGTGCAAAATGTGGCGGGGTACCGTCTTGTTGAAGTCACATTCTTTGTCTTGTTGCTAAGTCAGCGTTCTCCAATAGTTCAGCTAAATGGTCCCTTAGCAACTCTAAGTAAATGTCTGTCAACGTTTCCGTCAAGAAAGTAGGGTCTAATTAAATGGACATTTACTATTCCGCACCACACCATAACACTCCATCAATTTTATTTTATCCGAGCACAGAGTTCAATCTAAGAAAAATCGTGTTGACCTTCAAGTTACCTTGAAAATTGATCTGAAGGTCATGATGCTCAAGGTGATGTGCACCTTAATATTCCATCGACTTTCGTGAAGCATCTTGAACGTTTTTTTACCTCGAAAAACCAAGACAATTCAGAAAAAGGGCATCTGGTCGCTTCTCAGACATTTGACCTTAATTTTTTACCTTTCCAATGTCACAAAATTGACCTCATTGTCAAAATTGATAGTACAGTCAAATGTCTCCCTCGTTGGTCAACTTTTGTCCGAACCATTTTTTCATAGATAAAGTATTTTAGAAGATATTTGGGATGATAGATTAAAATGGGTCATCGTGTATATAACTTACGCGGTTGATTCTGTACGTTTTACGCTAATACGAGGTCTGTTCAGCAAAAAAGGTGAATTTTCACTTTTTTCGAAAAATATTAACTTATTCATGAATTTCGATGTTGCCCCCTTCAAAGTAATCCCTCTCAGATATAATACACTTGTGCTAGCGTTTTTTCCAATCCTCGAAGCACTTCTGTTATGCACTTTTTGGAATGTCTTTAAGCTCTCTCAGCGATTCGGTTTTTATCTCCTCAATCGTGGCAAAACACCGTCCTTTCAAGGGTCACTTCAATCATGGGAATAGGAAAAAGTCACAGGGGGCTGAACCTGGTGAATACGGTGGCTGAGACATGATTATTGTGTTGTTTTTGTCCAAAAATTTACAAACAAGCCTCTCATCTTAAGAAGTAATATAAGTCATACACGTAAGCATCTCAAAACTTATTGTATACCAATCCTTTAATTATTTTCGGAGTTGGATTGGAAATACCGTACTGAACTATTGTCGCGAAACCGGTGATAATTCCGAAGGGAAAATTAAGTCGAACCAGACGAAGAATCAACTGTTCGCTCTTGTTGTGGGCCTCTTTTATATTTCCCCATATAAATTGACGGTCAGCGTTAGTAGTGACGTAGTCATATCTTCTTAGAGGAGAAGGGGCCCTATACTGCTCCCTACTTCCCCTAATCTCTATTCCTCTTTATCCATTATCTCATAGATCTCTACTCAATCCAGCCTGTGTGTATTAAATACATTCAAATACGTCGCTGGACGTGACAGTATTATAGAAATGTTGTAATACCATATGGAAATATTGCATGGTAAACCTCAAGTAATACTATATAGTAAGGCCACATAGTAAAACCGCATGTAATAAGGAAAAAATTTCAAGTTTAAAAAGTTCGAAAATATTTTCATGATAGGAAATTAAATCCAGTTTTCTAATTCCGAATTTTTTTTGAGGATCATCATATTATTTTACTGCATGGTATTTCCATATGGTATTATATTATGCCGACCAACTTTTTCAATCCAAAATATAATACGTACAAGTGATTTTTTTCGTTTACAATAAAAATTTCGATAAAAACACGATTTTTCTTGAGATAAAAATAAAATGCTTCAACACTGAATAACATTTCATTTACAGAGTTTATTCATATTGATAAGCAGTTATTATACAAGTGTACTGATAGTTTACCATCCCAAAAGTCATACCTCGTTGCAATAAATTCTTCGCCTTTTATAACAATGTATAAACAAGGTGGTAGTTTCGGGAGCATATCAACACTCATTATAATTTCAGGTTTACAAACACCTGAAGAGACGCAGTAGGCGTGGTAAAAGTTATTGAAATATAATGTGTCGAATTCTTCAATTTGGAGGTAGACGTGAGTGTCATTACAATGAAAAATATCTTTCAGTTTTCCAAATGTTGTTCCTTCTCCAGTTATTTTAATTACTAAAATTGTACCCTGAGAAAATATTTTACCGAGTATTTTGACATTCTTCAATTTTCGGACGTTTAAACTGTCATCAACTTCCGCAACAAGCGCTTTCAGTTTTGAGAAAGCATTGAGTTCTTTACACGGTCCAGGAACAACATCTGCTTGCAAATGAGATTTACTGAATTCGGCTGAAAAACAAATTTGTAACTGATGTCTAATACTAATAGTTATGGGCAAATTCACATTTGACGTAGTTCCAACTGCGACTAATTTTAAACGTCGATTTTGTCTTTCGAATTTCAAAGCCGAATAGTGCACGACAGGCCCGTTAAGCATCATAACTCGACTGTAATGGAGAAGAAAGTGCACTTTTGGCTTCAAATGGCTGAAAAGTTCAATGTACAATTTGTTGTGTTTTTGTATTAGTTTTTACGCTACCGATATTTTGCATCTCATGATTCTCAGTGCTGTGATAATGCCAACAATATGACGCAGACATTTATAAAGTTTCCAATATTTGTTTTTTAATGGAATCATTCCACCAATCATCAGCCCTAAGTAACGCGTCAAAGAAAGCATTTCAGAGAAAGATTGTTTTATTTTAAGTTCACGGCCCCCTGTACCTTGTGTAAAAAGCAGTGGCCGAGGTTTGTGTCCTTTTTCGTGAGCAGGGCATTAAAATGTTTCGATTTTATCATTGATTAACTTTAAAGAGAAAATATTTTCTTTAATCAAACTTTCGATAACGTTTCTTAGGATGTACACTGCGACTCCTTCTGAAAGATCGTGCATTATATCCACTACTATATTTTCGCTGATATGAAATTTGTTCAGCTTCGTAAGGAGCTTACCTGCTCCGACCTGCAGGAAATCGCTCGCGCAAAGGAGGCCATCCGCAAGGATGGAAGGCGCAGACTCGTCGAGAAGTGGCAGTTGAGATGGCATGGTGAGCAGACAGGGAGATGGACCTACCGCCTGATCTCGGAGCTCGCCACCTGGCTGAATAGAAAGCACGGTGAAATCGGCTTTTATTTGGCGCAAGCGCTCTCGGGCCATGGCTGTTTCAACGCGTACCTGAGGCGCTTTAAGAAGAGAGACGAGGAGACGTGTTGCTACTGAGATTTCCCGGTGGATAACGCAGAGCACGCACTCTTCGTCTGCGCAAAATAGGGTGTGGCTAGGGAGGTCCTCGGTCAGGCGGTGGGTTCCGAACTTACTCCTGACACGATGGTCCCTCTCATGCTCCAGTCTGAACGGTTCTGGACGCTCATCGAGTCATTCGTCCGAGCGAACAGATGACGGAAGAGTCGTACGCGACTTTAATGGAACCAACCACCCGTGAAGTTTAAAGCCGAAAGGCGGTTCCGCGGGTGGTGTATTGGTTCGAGAGAGGGGGTTTTTTGGTTTTAACAGGTATGCCTAGACCCGTCCTAGGAGAGTCCTGTACAACGTCTATAAAAGATTTTGCCATTTTTCCTCCTCACCAAAAAAAAAAAAAAAGAGATTCATTTTCGCGAGTCATACTTTGACTTCTTCGAATGTTTTGCCTTGAAAATAGTTGACACGAATATATTTTGCAATTTAGATGACAACTTTGGCGGTAAGCAGGCAAGGGAAACATAAACTCCTCCGAGCTTTTCTTCTCCAGCGTGACTTCCTAACGGGTTTCTCGATTCGAATTGATCGAAGAAAAGAAAAATCGGGAATACATTTTCGCGAGTGTCTTTGTACTTTCTTGACGATAACTCTCCTTGCATCATATTGGAAATCACATTTACTTCCTCAAATAAACTACTCACATAATTCTGAATCTCTCTGAACACTCCTGGCAATTAAGAAAAATTAGATAGCACGAAAGTGAAATGTGAGCAGCGTAAACAGGTTTCGTGATGATATCAATGTGACCAAACTGATTAGCTTCAAAAATTGTTTCATTTCCTATTTCAGAATTCTGCGGAGGTACAAAAAAAACTTTCTTGTTCGTAAAATTGGAATCTGAGTTGCTCTGTCGAAAACCTGTGGAACAAATTCTTATTTCGCTCCAAACTGAATTGCGCCTTATTGAAAATCTCTAAAGTCGAGAATGGTTTGAGTTCGTGTTCCATCTGATTCTAAATAAAAGGTACGAAGGATTTAGAAAGAAAAGCATCGAACCTGCTGATAATTTTACTAACAGCCACGCGAGATTACAACGGATTGTTTATTGTGAAATTAAGGGATTATTTTTGACAAAAAATAAGAAGTAATATAAAATCTGTACGTGCGACGGGCTTAGAGTCCCGGATAATAATAACCGTTTAGTTTTAGCGTACTTTTCAATATTTTATTATAGGGACCGTGATGGACGATCTTTACGACAACCGAAGTGGGAAAGCTTGGGCAGTCTCAGCATCGTCTCGGCCGAGTGCACCTCGAGCGATAGCTATAGTGTATTATTCCAGCCTTAACCTTTCAATAGATGACACTTATATTTTTACATACTATTTCTTGTGTTCACTTCTTTATGTTTAACCCTCGTTCCTACTGAACAAAACAGTTATATAAAAAAAGTGTAAAATCCATTATTTCTCTGTCCAACTTTTTTTTATTTTCGGTGTAAGAAGAACTAAACCCATAATGAAACTCCATTTTTCATAATTTATGTGGATGAATAATCAACGTGGGTAAAATTCACTACAAAAAAAATAAATTGAACACAGAATATTGACACAAGAATATCCCAATTAAAATTCTATGTATCATATGAAACTATGAAACTTACGGTAAAACAAATAGAATTAAATGAACAAGTTTTGCTTACTGACAAGGTTGTGCAACTTAAAATCTACGTATTAAAAATTTGGCCCTCAATTGGCAAAAAAATAGATAATTTTATAGTGTAACGTTCAAATAAGATCAAAATCACCGACAAAAATAATGTATCATTATTGAACAGCTTACTTTAAAACTGATTCAACCTATCAATCAGAAGCGACACTACTGAATACATATTCTGAAGTTGAAATCCGTATACTACGTGTTCTATTAATTGCCATACGTGAGCGCAAACGTGAGAAGATGTTTTGTCAAATACTTCCATACTCTGAAAGCATATATCAATAGCTGAGTTTACGTTAGATGCTTGATAGGTCACATCACCTATCACGACGTAAGCTGCTGAAACATTTTCAAGGGTTGGCCCGTAAATCACAATGTAGGAGTCGATGGTGAATTTTTGCCGATCGTGAATATCTTTAAACTTTTGTCGAATCGTCTCCAAAGACTATCGCAAGTCGGTTGTTTCCTAAAAACATTATAACGAAATCTTAATATTTTTTAAACAAAAACATTGTGAGACATTGGTGCGGAATCTGGCTTTAGTAAAAATTTATCAATTTATACTCAAATTTAGGTAAACGCGAGATAAATTCAAAGCTAGTCGAATATTTTCAAAAATAAAGTAAATTTTACATTTATTAAGATTTTTTTATGATAAAAAATCTTGAATTATAAGAAAAATTGTTATAATCACAATAAAATTTTCCAAATTAGAATAAAACTGATCAAACTTTCAATAATATTCGTTAAACTTCAGATTTACCTAACATTCACTAGAAGTTTAATAAACTGTAAAAAGAATTCGAAGTAATTCTTTAACATATTCCTCTTCATGCACGCATATGTTTATGGTGTGCATTTCATTTCATATATGACATACGTAAATACCTTTTTCTTCGTTTTTGATGAAGAAGTATCTAAGTTACAATTACAGCGTGCATATTTTTATCAATACTATTCATGAATCACATTAATATTAATAGTAATAATAATATTAACAATAAGAAAAACAGAGAAAACAACAATAATAATAATAATGATTACAACAACAATAATTTCAAAATGATTTCTACGAATGAATAGAGACCTAAATTTATCAGAAAAGATAAGAAGATTAAAAAGCTATGCACCTTTATATGATAAATGAAGGTGTTTGAAACCACTTTCTTCTCAGGTACCCAAGCTTGGCCTGTTTTTGATTTTGCTGTTTGTTTCGCGATTTTCCGAAAAGTAAATGGGAGTAACATCAAGTAACATCTACAGTTGATTGTTTTTTTGGGGCTGTACGAGTCTTCAATAAATTCATAAGAATCAAGTCTCTTCTGTGATTTGCATAAAACGATTGAAACATTCCTCTGGCATTCAAGCCTTTTTCTGAAGGCAAATAAAAAGTACTTTTTGAGAACTTTGGAAACACAGCAGCTGTAAGTTCAGCAAGCTGTGCTAATCTGTCAGACGTGATCCTATAAAGTCATATGGGATTTAGACTCTTTTCAGTCAGAAATGTTATGTATTTGAAAACTTCAGGTTTTTGAAAAAGATTGATCTTAAATATACTTCAATATTTATTTTGGTTGCAAATTCGGAACTTACAAATAGGATCGAGTTCGGTGCATTTCATAAAGAATAAAAATTTTGGATATTGTTTTCAATTGAAATAAAGTCGATCCTTTCTTCATTTTGAGCATTTTTCCGAAATAGACTTTGTCTTGTTGGGAGTCATAACATTGAATTTGGAATTTTCCTTCCGGATTATCCATCAGCATCCCGTAAATACAATTGCCAATCCGAGCGTTGTGATTATCTGATTCCAAAACAAGTGAAAGTTTATGCAGTATTGTAAAAAACTTATCAATTGATATTCAACAATTAAAAAAATATTATGGTAGAAGTTTGAACTTTTTGTTATACCTTCAGGTCAATTGCCATGATAAACAAGAAGAGAATACCTGAAGGTATAAATAATTAGAAAAACAACCCAGATTCCTTTAGCTAGAAATTTAGAAATTTTTTCTTTCAGAACAGTTTGTTATAATTTTTACGCGGTGAAAGGGTTTCCTATAATATGGTAGATACCTTTTGTTGGAGATGTTTGACTTGTTTAACCAAGCATACAAATTAGCAATGGTTGCTCGTCAGAATCAATGACCTCTACGGGTTGAAAGGGACCAATGACAGATAATTCGAGAGAACCGGAAGGAAACGAAAAATCCTTTTTTGAAGCTTGTTCACATTTGTACGAATGAAAACCTTGGCTTGAATTTTCATTTGGTGCAATTGCATTTGTAAATTGATTGTTTTCAATTTTCATTTTTTTCAAAGGAACTTCGTCATGATAAGACATTGCTGAAAATTACACGGAGAAAAATGGATATTCAGGATCAATATCTAGATATTCAACTATGTGACAACCATCTCAAATATTCAATTGAAATATCTAAATATTCAGCTCTAATATCAGAGATTTATATTAACCTATTTCAATATCTTAGATAGTGAAGCTGAATATTCAGATATTACAGTTCAATATCTAGATATTTAAACTGAATATATAAGATGCTTGTCACATAGTTGAATATCCATTTTTCTCCGTGTATAAGTCGTTATCATCTAAAATGCTACATACAGAGCCTAACATGCAAGTGACAAAACAATTAACTGAATTGTAAATATCTATGTATCATTTGTAGATTCAGTTCATTTTCAGTATCGATAATTTCAAATTAAACTTTTAAAACATTGGTAACAGGAATGACATCTAAATTTGATTTTCGTCTACAATTTTGCATTCATTATAATGCCATATCAACTCCGCTGAACTTGGCGTCTGAAGTTGCGCTGAAAAATTAATTAGGCAGTACATCAATAGCTTTTCCAAAAATCGAAAATTGAAAGAAAATTCCCCTGCATTTTGCTTAAATCATGCTTTGGATAATTTCACAGTGAAAATAAGAAATTCCATTGAAATTTCATGATATATTGGATAATACGTTTATGAGAATAAATTTGAAATAAAATATCAATATTCCTTTGCATTCAAGCACATCTTGTTTATTCATCAATCATTAAAGTTTCTTGTTATGAAACCTACAAAAAGATTGACTACCGATACATCACGATTTTATCTACAAATTCAACCAGCGACTGATACAAATTACAGAGAAAAAAATCGATAATTACGCATATTTATTAACATATAGATACCGTGAAAATCTTACCTGGATTTTTCTCCTCGTGCCGCTTTTCAAGCCATTTCACACTGGCACTGACAGTACTAACAGATTCGAGAAACTCGAGATATCGAAATCGGTATAGTCGCATGAGAAGTAAATGTTGTAATATCACGTACTTTTTATGTGAATAAAAAGTATTTTGTCTTTGTAGATTATTGTGCGCAGCTCACACGAATTTTGAGCATTTATTACTCGAGTTTATAAGTTCAACTATTTGAATAGCAAAAATTGCCAAACACTGATTACTGGTCTCTTTCAAGTGCATGGCACCAGTTATTTCTCTCCTTGTACTTTTCAAGGAGTTGCATTCAGCTACGGTTTTTGTACACACAAATTGAATAAAATTAATTTAAAAAAAAAATTTCATGTATTTTAAGACTTCATTTATCACAATCAACAAGTTTAATATCAATATATTTCATAGGATGTCAGAAAAAATTCATGCAAATAGCCTTTTTTGACGTCCAAAGTAGAATAGCCCCTTAATATAATTAAGCATTATCATATTCTACGAATGCAGATTCTTATAATGGAGAGCTTATAGAAGTTTATGCACGCCCTAGCGGACCCGTGTGAGAGAACGGTCATAGAATACTCTGACCGTTCTCTGACTGTTCTATGACCGTTCTATGACCTCGCATTATTACGGCTAAGATCGGTAAAAAAGACATTAAAAGCATTGCAATTATGATTCTGTGGCGAAATTTGGATTAGAAGATGAAGCAATAAATAAAATTATCTTTTTTTTCAGCGATAAAAACTAGAAAAACACAATACCTGTCATTGAAGGCAGTGCAGTGGTTCACAATTGGCGGAACCTCTCCACCGTGAAGGTTTACTATTGGTGGAGACGTTCCGCAAATGGTGAACCACTGCATTGCCTTCAATGACAGGTACATGATGTATTCCTAGTTTTTATCGCTGAAAAATAAGATAATTGTATTTACTGCTTCACCTTCTAATCCAAATTTCGCCACAGAATCATAATTGCAAAGCTTTTAATGTCTTTTTTACCGATCTTAGCCGTAATAATGCGAGGTCATAGAACGGTCATAGAACAGTCAGAGAACGGTCAGAGTATTATATGACCGTTCTCTCACACGGGTCCGCTAGGGCGTGCATGATTTTAATCTTCAATTTTTGCAAAAGTCAACTCACTTTTCGTATTTGGTATTTCTCTTGCAGAATTGTGAACTCACAATTTTATTCAAAAGTTTAAGAGTATTGCTTTGAACATCGTAATGTTATAACCTTATTTTCCAGATTTAGTGAAACAGAGACTTTTGCACTTCTTTACTCCATTTTTCGATAAAAAAATATAAGTCCATCTTGATTTACACACATACCTTCAATGAAGATATTATTAGTACTTAGACATACAAGTATGTCGTGACTTTTTTTATCATTTTTAAAAAATTCCCTATATCTCCGCTTGAGCTAAGTTACGATTTTTCATACGAATCTTCAATTTAAATTTTTGAAACGTGAAAAAAGTTTCATAAAAAAATCGATAAGATAGTTAAAATTTGAGAGTCAGCAGAGTTTCTTGAGTGCTTCTTAGACTCGGAGTGATGTTGTCAGAGGGGAACTAACACTGTTTAATTAAAGCAGGCCTAAGGGTGAAAGATCGACCAGGGAGTACGGTCTGATGAGCTGTGGATTAAAGCTCCAACGGTCCTCGTTATCCGTATGCCTGGAGACTACATTGCTGGTTTAAATTCCTATACAATTCCAACTTTCCTATTGACCAGTTTCTTTGTTCAAAAAATTTTTAAAGTCAGGTAATGTGTTCAGAATTATTAGAGTTTAAAAAAAAACTAATTTTGGATGAAGAAAACAAGAAAAAAGAATTGTGTACGGCCAAAAGAAACTCAGAATATAGTTTTTTAAAATTCCTTTCTAATGAAACTTGTTTAGCTATCATCCATCCAGTAAAGCTTTTCTTATGACATAAACGATAAAAATAGGTTTACAGAATTCAACATTGATTAAAATGTTGTCGACCAACTAAACTTTCATGAAGCAATATATTTGTATAAAAACAAAAAAACTAATTCATGAAGTTTTATGGATCTAGTTCAAAAACAGGGGATGACTGCGATTACTGACAAAGGAGGTAAGTTTGTTTTAGAATTTTTTTTTTTTTAACTTTGCAGATGATTAGAGGGGATTAAGTGAAAAACTATTTCGTGATAACTCTGTGCGGAAATTCACTCTTATGGGTGGAAACCACTCTTTATATGAATAACAGTGTAAGCAATAATAAACTCTCTGCCTAGCTAAATGAAGGCTATCGTCAATAATCTTCAAATGAGGCATATGGAGAGATAATAACCAATGGCATCACTCAACAACATGAATAGCTGTGTATCGATGAAATTAAAATGGCTTCGAAGTTATTAGTACTGTAACATAAAATTATATGAATTACAGAAGATACCCCTTTATTAGAATTTTTGAAATAAAAGTTGCATTACTCTCCTAATACTCTAAAAATTATTTATCGGAAAGGAAATGAATTAATGGGAGTTAATTAAGCGCTAATCTGACGAACAATATGAATTATAATTATAAAAAATTATAAAACGACAATTAAAAACTTAAATAGGAATTTTTTTATAAGTAGAAGCAGTGTTCGCAGAACGTGGACGTAAACGGCCCCCACCATGGACCCTACCAGCTCATGGCTTCTCCCTCGCTCTACTGTCATAGGTTGGTTGAATGAGGAAGACACAATGAGCTCGAAGCATCTATGGTAGGGGCCGTTTACGTCCACGTTCTGCGAACACTGAGTAGAAGCTATAAAATTAACGTCAATTAAAACAATATTTGTTTACTTAGTGTGGCTATTTTGTAACTTACGAAAATCTAACCTGTATGTGTATGAATGAGTTTTACCATTTTTACACTTAAAAGTTGACTCAAATTCTTCGACAAGTGATCAATAAGGTAGTATTCTCCGTTCAATGTATGTTTTAAGTAATCTATTCAAATATTTTTTTCTAAAATCTATTTCAGCCGAAATGACATTCCATTTTTAGATAATGCTGCACATACTAGCCCCCTGCATCTCAGCCAGAATGCACGTAATCCGCGAAACGAAAATGTCACAAGAATTGACCGTGGCCGCTAGGGGCGCTAATTGTTCATGAGGCTTGAATACATTTTAATGCGTGGGAAAAATGCATAAAAATTAAATTTTTGGGGATAAAAACTACTAAATCATATATTTTTTTACAACACATTAATCTAGAAAGTTTTTAATATTATTTAAAGCAATTTTTACTGATAGAAAGGGTAATATGCTTGAAATTTGGGCGAAAATTTTCTTTGTAATTCTGGCTGGAAATTGAAATCAAAGTTCTGTTATCTTCGTTTTAACATTAATATTTACATTGCGATTATTAAATAAAAATACAATATTTATTTATATTATTGATATTATATCAGTCTTACATATTATAATAGAAAAATTGGCTATTAAAATTCCATCAAATTGAATTATAATACGGGTATTAATTATATCATCTTAATTTTTTTAGAAAAATTAGATTTTATTATAGGACATCTTGTATTTTATATTTTAAAACTTCTCAGTAATTGAAAAAATTACATTTTTATGAACAAAACTTGCACATAAGGAATGAACGTACATTTGAAAAAGTAACAAATATAAAGAATTTATAAAATTCCCTTATAAGTATTTGAAAACACAAAGAACAAAGATATTTGTAATAAATAATAATCAACATAATATATTATATTTCATAATAATATAATGGATGTTTAGATCTCATATGCACATCATTTATTATGTGTATTTTATCTATAATGCCTTAAGTTCAGTCAGTCATCTTTGTTGATTTTTTTATTCAAAGCGTTTTAAATTTAGTATAGATTAAATTATAATAAGTGAAAGACGCTCATGATAAATGAACATTTTGAAATCACTCAAAACGAACAACAATAGTCGAAGATGCTCATAATAAATAAAAATTTTACAATAACTCGGAATATATAATAATAATAAAGTACTAAAGTTTGTACATTACTTTGTACTAAAAAATACAATTTTGATGTACTTTCAGTTTGTCGATAAAGCTAAAATCTTATTCAAATTATTGCAATAAACAATTATTATTTTTGTACTGCCATTTGTACTTAATTTCTTAATATTACTTTGTAACAATGGGTATAATCATTTTAAGCAATTTATAATTGTTTGTCTATGTCTATAAATTTAAGTCGTAGTTAGCTTTCGTGACGATTGTTGACATTTCCCGCATGATTTTTCAGGGAGACCAAGATTCTTTAAGAAGAATACTTTAATTATGAATTAAGTAATGAATTTTTATTAATTCAGAAATTCAAAAATATTCAAAGTTTTTAAACTAAAAATTCTAAAAATATTGCACAAATCAGACATCAAACCATTCCAATTGAAGAAAAAAAGAATAAGAACAATTTGAACGCACGCTAAATTATTAAATTTTTTACCGCAACTTCATAAAAATAAGCAATAAAATTGGCGTTAAGGCCATGGATCAACCTGAACATCTGACTAAATCAGTAAAATCAGTTTCCCCAACATTTTTCAACAGTAATACATTTTTTCACCGTAACCCATCGACTAATATATATAATAAAATATAAATACTAATTGTAACGGGTGACCTCCGCTGAAACGTCAGAAATAAAAAGCATTTAACAAAGCGGACCCGAGGATTCGGGATTACCCTCGGTGTCACCTGCGTTACTAAGGCGGCTTCTAATATGAGCGCCTGGCGTCTCTCGACGCCATATTTATAAAAGCAACTACCCTGAAAATAAAAGCTTAGCATGCAAAAAAAAAAAGGCGAAGCCAAGCAGGGTTTCCGGCTAGGGTGATTATGGATTCGGGAGTCCGGATCAGGCAAGGTTTTAGGTTAGGAAAGGAATCTTAACCTAAACATAGAAGCTCTTGTGCAAATAAAATAATAAAATAAATTAAGCAAATAAGGCTAAACTACAATTTATTTAGTAATCGGGCAACATGGCTAGTGGTACAAAAAAAGGCAGAGCTCTGAGAGAGCCTGAGAGCCACGGTTCATGAAAATAATAATTTTAATACGGCCCGGAATGGAGTCTCAAAGACTTACCGAGGATCTGGCCGCGATCTCGCGCCTAGTTGCGCCTAAATCAAAGTCCATGTCGGCGTCCATGGGAAGTAAAAAACTACCAAATCCTTTGAGGTTATTTTGCGCTCGGGCAACAACGACAGAATAAAGCTGCGCGCCAAAGGTGTCGCGCAGTTTTATTATATCAGCTGGAAAGGCTAGCGCACGCGCGTGAAGCTCAGGTTTGCGCGGGCGACTCGTCTTGTGAGGACGACGGCGCCAGGCAACCAATGAGCTTGGCTTAAAACGTAGGGGGGTGCGTTTAAACTACGTTGAGTTTGTACTGCACAACACAGCAGTTACAAATAGACAAGGCTAATATACAATATATAATACAATTTCTAATTGTTCCAACCCGTCATGCCCTCTCTATATTAATTATAATAATAATGGTGCGACGGTGTTGGAAACCATGGGCTGCAGCACGTGGTCGTTTCAGATGCCATGCCTGCTGGGTGATGCCCTCTGTGGCTTGCCTGTGAACCCCTCTGCGTGCGATGGTAACACAGCGATCTCCTTGGCGGCGCCTTTCAAGCTGGTGTTTTTCAATGAAACAAATAAAAAAAGAAAACGTCCAGAAAAACAATAAAAAAAATAAAAGAATTTTATGAGCAGCTCTCAGACTATCCCTGACAGTTTTGAGTTTTAATTAAAAGGTGGCTTGGACTCGATCCTGTCGTTGCCGGTCGAGGTAAAAAAAGTTAACGTGATTTACCACGTTACAACACCCCCCGGCTGCCCGGAAACGACCCCCCCCAAGTCTCCAAGACCACACTCCGGGCCAACTGACCAATCATTAGGTCCAGAAAAACAAAAGGATAGGCAAACCCGTGGCCCAGGCTGTCTGAGAGCGTGCTTCAATACTTAAAATTAGTGCAAACTTACGAGCTAAGAATATCAAAAAAAAAAAAAGACGTAAGCCTATAAAAATAAAAAAAATAGAAAAAGAGGAGAGAAAAAAAATAAGTATGCGGCAGCTCGCTATTTGCGATGCCGAGAACGAGCCTTATTAACTAGCTTAAGAGCTACTATCTTACAGGTTCTAGGGATAGGCCAAGGAATCAAACTCTCCATATACCAAAAATTTACAGGTTTAATATGGCGCCTTGCGCCTATGGGCCATGCACCCTGTACAAAAGAGAATAAAAAAAATAACAGGGAATCCACTAGTGGCGCCTAGATAGGGCGCCAGCGTCGTAGGAGTGCCGCTTCGCGGCGTCTGCGGACCCGCCGTCCGGCCCTCCGCCCACGGTGTCGTCTCCTTGGGATTGGCTGGGCCTCCTCCAGCTCCTCCTGGCTCCTTAATGGCGGCTCTTCCTCTGAAGGGAGTGGCCAATCCAGGATCTCGTCCTGGAAGGCGGATAGCCACCGGATGAGTTGATCCTCTGGGCTGCTTTCTACGAGATAAGGGATCGACCACGACCACCCGTAGCGCCTCGGTCACCGGATCGGTGATCAGATCCAAAATCCCCTCGTCACTGGGGGCGAAGACTCCGCTGAGGTCGTCCGTTGACTGTGGGCGAGATAATAAAAGGAAATCAGCCGATTATCTGGCGATTCATGCATGCATGCAGGACGATGATAACAACGTTCGACTCACATGGACGGACAAGGACGAACAATTCCCCTCGGACAATATGGCCACCACCTAAATTAGAACAACTGCAAGGTATCCGAGGACGCTAATCAGAGGCAGCGGCCTCTAGATACGGCTTCAGGTCTTTGGTGTCCACGCGACCGGCCGATTCGCCTCTATCATTCACGAGTTCATAAATGTTCCGCGTGATCACTCTCGATACCGTGAATACGCCGTCAAATTTATTGGTGAGCGACGCGGTTATCCCTTTATTCGCGGAAGAAAGCGTACGGTCTCGCCGAAGGACGCAGTCACCGACTTGATAGGTGCGCGGACGTACTCGAAGATTATACGCGTGCGCCTGTTTGTTATGGGCAGCATCTAAATGTCTCTTCATGAGGTCTCTCAAAGCTTCGAGCCTTTTGACTCTCTCGGACCAGGTATCGACATTCCCGGGACGAGGGGGTTCTGATGAAACAGACTCGAGTTTTTCATGAAGAGTGCCCTGGGGCAGTGGATCCCGGCCGAAATTTAAAAACGAGGGGGAGAAAACGGCCAGAAAAACAATAAAAAAAATAAAAGAATTTTATGAGCAGCTCTCAGACTATCCCTGACAGTTTTGAGTTTTAATTAAAAGGTGGCTTGGGCTCGATCCTGTCGTTGCCGGTCGAGGTAAAAAAAGTTAACGTAATTTACCACGTTACATAATATATAATACGGCCATTCATTAATATATCCTTTATTATGTTCCAAAGTTTATGTTAAACAATCTACTTACCCTTCCCAAAACTGTTACTCCATCAGGGGCATAGGTTAGTTCCTCATATATTATGTCTTCGCTTTTGAAATGTTTTTTGCAAATTGCGTCTCCAGGTTTCAATTTGATGTCATCACGGAATATTGCAATTTGCCACAATCTTATAATGTTTTTATCTCTTGGAACCACAAAACAATGCACTTTTCAGAGCATGACGTGTAGCCTGTTTTGCAACCTACAGCAACACATTTCCGCATTTTCAACTTAAACTTTTATATCACCGACTGTTAAAATCATTCCATTTTACCCAAAAAGCACACAAAAGCACTGAAGACACCAATTTTTCACAAAAAACGTTAAATTTCAATGTTTTATAATGCTAATCTATATAAGGACGGCCTCAGGAACAGCCAGCGCCAAGGTGGCCAAGGTCAACATCTGTGACATTTTCAACTCCAGAGACTCCGGGGACTGGCACATACTGATTTTCTTATAACATACAAGGTGCGTTACAAAATAAATGAGGCTTTTTCAAAATAGCCATTTATAGGGGCGCTATCTTCTGATGGGAGTAGGAGTTGGAAAGGTACATCCTTCACTGACGATCTGTCAAAATTTCATGACCAACGGACAATTTGAAGCCGAGTTATTGCTTTATAAGGGACAGTGTGTTCATAGCATCGGTCGAAAAATGAACTTCGGACAAAGAGCGAATATTAAGTTTTGTTTGAAACTTGGTAAAACTTTTACTGAAAGGTTTGAATTAATGAAACAAGTGTATGGTGACAATTGTTTATTCCATGCCAGAGTCCATGAGTGGTTTAAACAATTCAAAAAGGTCGTGAAGACATCAAGGACGACGAACATCCCGGTCAGGAAAGTTTCGTGATTACACCAAGTAATATTGAAATTGTGCGTGAATTTATAAAAAATAGCCAAAATCTTCTTTGCGACACATGACAATGGAATTAAACATGTCAAAAGATTCAATTCATCGCATCTTGACCGAAAATTCGCCGTGTGAGGCCGGAATACCGTGAAAATGGCAGTTGGCGGCTTTAGCACGATAATGCGCCGGCCCATCGTTAAACGCTTATCACTGATTTTTTTACCAAAAATCACATTTTATCCTCCAACCACTAACCGTATTCGCCTGATATGGATCCCTGTGACTTCTACCTATTCGGAAAATTGCATTTGGCCATGAAAGGAAAACGTTTTGCGTCCGTAGAGGCCACCCAAAAGGCTTGTACCGACATCCTGAAGAATATTCCGGTCAATGACCTGAAACACTCTTTCGAAAAGCTTTTGGATCGCGCAAAACAGTGTATCGAGGCCGGAGGGGACTATTTTGAATAAATAAACTCGAATTTATCAGAACAAAGCTCCTGTCGTTTCTATTTTAGCTCAGTCTCGTTTATTTTGAAACGCACCTTGTAAATCATATTTTTCATAGGGTTATTGATATACGTTATATATATATACGTTATACCACTCCCTGAGCGGGGATATGCTTGGGCAGACAGAGGGTTAAAGCTTTTGCGGGTTTTTGAAATCATTTTATGCCTCTAGTTACACTTGAATATCCCTATTTAACATTCCTTTGCAGAATTAATAACAAAAAGCACCCTTACTACCCCGCAGATATTCCAAGATCTGCTTCCATATCTATTTCGTATCAAAGATCAAAATTTTTAAACAAGTTTCATTTACTTTTGTAACTGACATAAAAAATTTCCACAATTATGACAGCGTATTCTAAATAGTGTAAAAATGTATTCCATACTTTATTTCTTCCAGAAGAGCAACCATGAATTAAAAAATGCATGCCTTCCTATAGGGTAAATGTACTTGTAGTCGGACAAATAAAGTTACCCTCATATTTAAAATAATGTAAGCACCTACACACAAAAAATTGCAAGCCAATAATTCGTACGCGGAACATCGTTTTCAATCATATAAATTATACATATGAACATACAAAGCTGAAACAGAAAAATCAGTTTGAAGGAAATAATCAAGGTTGTGAGGAATCGAACCCACGGCCCTGAGCATCACATTCGTCGGTCTCTCCTCTTAGGTATACGACCTTATCAAGGTGATCTATGTTTGCTTTCTTATGAGAAAAGCTTTCTAAAGGTGACAACTTTCACACTAAAATTTTGACAGTAAATTTATTTATTTAATCATTCGTTTTTCAAATATTTATTTTATTTATTGAGAAGATTTACAACTAAAAGATTTTTTACATAAATGAATTGAATAATGAATAATAATAATTGGGCTCGATCCTGTCGTTGCCGGTCGAGGTAAAAAAAGTTAACGTAATTTACCACGTTACATAATATATAATACGGCCATTCATTAATATATCCTTTATTATGTTCCAAAGTTTATGTTAAACAATCTACTTACCCTTCCCAAAACTGTTACTCCATCAGGGGCATAGGTTAGTTCCTCATATATTATGTCTTCGCTTTTGAAATGTTTTTTGCAAATTGCGTCTCCAGGTTTCAATTTGATGTCATCACGGAATATTGCAATTTGCCACAATCTTATAATGTTTTTATCTCTTGGAACCACAAAACAATGCACTTTTCAGAGCATGACGTGTAGCCTGTTTTGCAACCTACAGCAACACATTTCCGCATTTTCAACTTAAACTTTTATATCACCGACTGTTAAAATCATTCCATTTTACCCAAAAAGCACACAAAAGCACTGAAGACACCAATTTTTCACAAAAAACGTTAAATTTCAATGTTTTATAATGCTAATCTATATAAGGACGGCCTCAGGAACAGCCAGCGCCAAGGTGGCCAACGGTCAACATCTGTGACATTTTCAACTCCAGAGACTCCGGGGACTGGCACATACTGATTTTCTTATAACATACAAGGTGCGTTACAAAATAAATGAGGCTTTTTCAAAATAGCCATTTATAGGGGCGCTATCTTCTGATGGGAGTAGGAGTTGGAAAGGTACATCCTTCACTGACGATCTGTCAAAATTTCATGACCAACGGACAATTTGAAGCCGAGTTATTGCTTTATAAGGGACAGTGTGTTCATAGCATCGGTCGAAAAATGAACTTCGGACAAAGAGCGAATATTAAGTTTTGTTTGAAACTTGGTAAAACTTTTACTGAAAGGTTTGAATTAATGAAACAAGTGTATGGTGACAATTGTTTATTCCATGCCAGAGTCCATGAGTGGTTTAAACAATTCAAAAAGGTCGTGAAGACATCAAGGACGACGAACATCCCGGTCAGGAAAGTTTCGTGATTACACCAAGTAATATTGAAATTGTGCGTGAATTTATAAAAAATAGCCAAAATCTTCTTTGCGACACATGACAATGGAATTAAACATGTCAAAAGATTCAATTCATCGCATCTTGACCGAAAATTCGCCGTGTGAGGCCGGAATACCGTGAAAATGGCAGTTGGCGGCTTTAGCACGATAATGCGCCGGCCCATCGTTAAACGCTTATCACTGATTTTTTTACCAAAAATCACATTTTATCCTCCAACCACTAACCGTATTCGCCTGATATGGATCCCTGTGACTTCTACCTATTCGGAAAATTGCATTTGGCCATGAAAGGAAAACGTTTTGCGTCCGTAGAGGCCACCCAAAAGGCTTGTACCGACATCCTGAAGAATATTCCGGTCAATGACCTGAAACACTCTTTCGAAAAGCTTTTGGATCGCGCAAAACAGTGTATCGAGGCCGGAGGGGACTATTTTGAATAAATAAACTCGAATTTATCAGAACAAAGCTCCTGTCGTTTCTATTTTAGCTCAGTCTCGTTTATTTTGAAACGCACCTTGTAAATCATATTTTTCATAGGGTTATTGATATACGTTATATATATATACGTTATACCACTCCCTGAGCGGGGATATGCTTGGGCAGACAGAGGGTTAAAGCTTTTGCGGGTTTTTGAAATCATTTTATGCCTCTAGTTACACTTGAATATCCCTATTTAACATTCCTTTGCAGAATTAATAACAAAAAGCACCCTTACTACCCCGCAGATATTCCAAGATCTGCTTCCATATCTATTTCGTATCAAAGATCAAAATTTTTAAACAAGTTTCATTTACTTTTGTAACTGACATAAAAAATTTCCACAATTATGACAGCGTATTCTAAATAGTGTAAAAATGTATTCCATACTTTATTTCTTCCAGAAGAGCAACCATGAATTAAAAAATGCATGCCTTCCTATAGGGTAAATGTACTTGTAGTCGGACAAATAAAGTTACCCTCATATTTAAAATAATGTAAGCACCTACACACAAAAAATTGCAAGCCAATAATTCGTACGCGGAACATCGTTTTCAATCATATAAATTATACATATGAACATACAAAGCTGAAACAGAAAAATCAGTTTGAAGGAAATAATCAAGGTTGTGAGGAATCGAACCCACGGCCCTGAGCATCACATTCGTCGGTCTCTCCTCTTAGGTATACGACCTTATCAAGGTGATCTATGTTTGCTTTCTTATGAGAAAAGCTTTCTAAAGGTGACAACTTTCACACTAAAATTTTGACAGTAAATTTATTTATTTAATCATTCGTTTTTCAAATATTTATTTTATTTATTGAGAAGATTTACAACTAAAAGATTTTTTACATAAATGAATTGAATAATATGCTACATTCTTATGAAGAGAAGCAAAAGTTTAATTCAATTAATGAAAAATTATACATGTACGAGGGGCACAATTTATATTTAATAAATAAATATTTAATTAATTTACCTTGGCTCGATTTTTAAAGTCGCAACTATTTTGAGAAAAGGCAAATTTCATAACTCCTAAACAATAATACTTAGAGAATTGGTTTGCTTAGCAATTGAGCCTCCTAAAAGTATAAAGGCCTGGGCGCGTGAACCGAGATTATCTAGTAGGTAAGGGAGGGGATACGCGTTGCCATGCGCTGCGTTTAATCGAACACAAAATTTTAAAATCGCAGTTTCTCGAGTAATAATAATCAGCTTGAGTTGATTCTTTCGTAGACATGTTCGTCAGCCTTTGCCCCTTCTAACGAGTCTAGTCGTATGATTTATTTCGCAGAACTTCAATGTGCAAACAATGAACGAAGTTTTTACAAATTTAAGCTAAAAAGCTTTTGGGACAGCATGAATCGAGAATTAATATGAAGAAACTACTATTTTTGTTTTAAATTAGAGAACGTAACTTATTTTTGGCTTGTTTGGCTATATTGCTTTGCTATAGCGATACATTTCTGGACCTTTCGCGTCCAGTTTGCGAACTTTTATTTGACGTCAAATTGTTGTTTGACGCCATTAATTATTATTGTTGTAGGAAATAATTGTATATCACTGTTGCAAGAAAAACTGCGAGGTATTTCATTTTTACGAGAAAAAAAGTCGTGAAAAAGATGTTTCCTCTAACAAATCTTAAAAAAGAATAAGCTCGCCAAATGCATTTTCAAGCAAAACACTAGATTGTTTTACTTTCAACAAATGACGATCGACGATTTTTTTCGCCGGAAATATTTATAGAATATAAACATGAAGAATTGTTATTTCAGCACATAAGAATCCATGTAATTGCTGCAAAAATAATCCGATCGAGCTGAATTTTTGTTACATTATTACTAAATGTATGAAGAATAAAGCAATATTTTTTATTCTGGTCATTGTGTAAATTTATAGCGAATTTTTTCAACTAAAAGTTATGAAAACTTTGATTATCGATAAAAAATTGAAGTTCTTCCAAATTGACAATAATATTGGTATCGGCAGAAGCAGCAAAGACTCGTGGAAATTTCTGTGCAAAAATCAACTCGATCCGATTATTATTACTCGAGAAACCGCGATTTAAAAATTTTGTGTTCAATTAAACGCAGCGCATGGCAACGCGTATCCCCTCCCTTACCTACTAGGCAAACTCGGTTCTTGCGCTCAGGCCTTTATGCTTTCCAGAGGCTCAATTGTAGTCACACTAAAGGCTATTTTTCCATGCACGAGAAATCTCTATTCGAAAATTTCCTTCTCTACAACTTTTGTTTGAAATGTTTTTTTCCCCGAAGCAATCATTTTCGCCAATTCAAGCCTAAATGAAAAAATGCATTAGCCTTCCTACGCGATGCCATGAAACTGCGTGACACATGTGGCACGCAGCTTTATTCTGTCGTTGTCCAGTAAGTGGTCACTTTGTTGCCAATTTTACTCGAAGATTGTAATGGACGCCAGATATTTTTATCTGTATGTGCTTAGGCGCGAAATAGCGGCCAGAAGCACGGTAAGTCCTAAGGACCATATTCCGTGCCATTAAGAATTATTCGTTCAGATAAGAAACATAACAATTATTTGTTTTATTTTTTTCCCATGACATAAATGACTCTTAGGCTCTCCCCGAGCCTCCTTGGTGATGTTTCGGCGTTACACGCCACATTTATTCTAATCTCTTTTTTTTGGTTTTATTTTGAGCCAAGGGCTTTGCCCATAATTCTCCAATAAATTATAGCATTATCCTATTCAATTGTGCTTGCTTTATCTTGGTGGCATCTTCGACATGAGAGCTTCTATGTTTTAGGTTGAGGTTCTCTTAACTTTCTAAAACTTGATCCGGTACTCCCGAATCCAACCAACCACTCTAGCGCCGGATCCCTTTTGCTTGGCTCGCGTCGGTTTTTTTTCATACACACAAGCTTTCTTTTCAGGGTACAAAATTTATAAATATGGCGTCAAGAGACGCCAGGCGCTCATTTTGAAACCGCCATCAGTAACTCCGCTTATATTATTTGCGATTTGCCGCACAGCTCCATGTGAAATTTTCATGTATGCCGCATCTGAAACACTATCCACTCGACAGTTTCATCGGGAATCATCTCTGCATTTTTGTAATTTTGTGTTTCGAGCTACCCCTCTTAAGTTTGCCAACGTGAAGTGTTGAATCACTGTATTGTCTCAACCGAATAGTAGTCCGGTCTCTTCTATTTTTCCAATTCAGTGATCGATATCAATGCCACTTAACTTTGAGAATTTCTATTCTACAACTTTGCAGCTATCCTACTTTTGATAATTGTAAGGTATAATTTTATAAATTCCAACTTTACCAGGAAATGATTTAGGCATAAGAAAGCCAGAGAACGAGCAAGTCGAAGAAAATGCATGTCGAGCGCACACTATGTAAATATGTATAGATAAGAACATAAAGAGAATAAGAGAATGGAAGAAAGCGCAAAGTATGAGTGAAAGAGTGAGCGAGGTAGAATAGAAGTACAGATTAAAGAAAAAGAGAGAGAATTATTCACGTAGAGGGTAAGCGAAAATCGTATTCCACCACAACGATTCTGGCGTTTGCCTGTTTCTATCCTTCGTTCGCCCAGGCACGCACTTACGGGAACCATTATATGCATGAAATTTATTTCTTATCAACAATGCCATGACTGCCTCTGAAGCTCGACACAGAATCCAGCATACACCCTACACTCCCCTTCACTGCGCCTATCCTTGCCTACATATACACAAATGACTTTTTCGCATTGTTGTAAATTTCAAGATATTCCACATATAGAGGTTTCCGGAAAGTTTTGAAATATGGAAAAAAAATCTTTCTTGGTCGTTTGAGTTCGTATCAAGTGAATCAAATTTTATTCGATAAATTATGTTCAGCTACTAATTGATTACAATTGAGGGGCCGCATGCAATATGGGGCTTAGCGCTCGGATCTCCTCAAACGTGACGTCTCGGTTACTATTTTCCGAAGTCAAGAAAATTAAATAAAAAAAATACCATCATATTCAGCATTATTTATTTTCTTGACTTCGGAAAATCGGTAACCGAGACGTCATGTTTGAGGAGATCCGAGCGCTAAGCCCCTTATTGCATCCAGCCCCTCAATTATTAATACAATAAATTGACGAATGAGGGCACAGGATAGTTGGTACATGAATAAGAAAGAGACGGGGGGTTGGAGAGAAGGAGAAAGGGAGGGATTACTTCCCGAGCAAATGGCGAGGGTAGTTTGGATTATTGGATGTAAGGGAGGCAGTTAGCTGATTATATCAGGATGGTAAGGGCTGATAATTTATTTTTATTTGTGGGTATGTTTTTACTTGTCAGGTCTATGGACTCTGAGTTTTTACAATGGAAATAAAACGAAATATTTCGCAGGAGGTAGTTTGGTCTAAGGGATGCCTGTCCACCAACTGGTATGATCAATTATCCGATTACGTACCTTGCTAAGTACACGGTAAATGTATCTAGCATGCACTTGTTAGTTCGTCCCGATTTAAGAATTGAATCACTATTAACTGAACACAACTAAATAGAACGATACACGTAATTCAAAGAAACAAGATAGCACTACTGTTTCCGGACTTGCACCACTTAAGGACCAAGGATTTTATCTACCAAGTACCGAAGGTAGAATTGTGCTCAAAGAAACTGATGAGACTTACGTTTACCGGAGGGCTGCTCACGATGTTGACTTACTGGTCTGAAATGAATCGAGTTGACCGTACAACTGATCGGAACTTAATGACAACCCATCAGAGGTAAATCTGAGGTATCTATACCATTGGTGCTTCCAATAGGAGGAGCAGATCATCGCAAATCGGTGGCAAGGCACGTTCGAATCGTAAATCGGTGGCATGGCACGTACGAATCGTGAATTGGTGTCAAGGCACGATCTCTATTAGAGTTCATGGGTTTATCTCTTCTCTCTATTGTCCAATCTTATTTCTAATTTCCAAATAAATGCTTTTTTAACTACTCACTCCTGCATTCGTTTTTCTATAATTCGTATTACGTATTTCATCAACTATGATCAATAATCGATTACCGATGATCGATCAATCAATACTTCATTTCAGATCTACAAGTATGATGGCCAATCTATATTTTCTCTATTGATTATATGTGATTGGTCATTGGCAATCGATAAACAGTAATATTAGTAATAATCAATGTTAAATCTATAAGAAAAGAGGTGATAATAATTATTAAGATTAACATTACTAGCTTAATCTAAATAAAACCATGCTGGCAATTGGTTTGGGTTATTAACTATGCCTATTAACTATACCTATTAACTAACCCTATTATGGGTATTAGGTTATTCTCTTTAGGTTATTAACTTAGCATTACCATCTTATCGATACGAGGTGTCGGTCACTGACTCATTAACGCGTGTGCAATTACCATACGGATAGAGCGATGCCCTTCTTTGCCACTCATTACCAAGTGTCAAACCGATCTTTTGACGGAAGGTAACGCATAGGTTTACAATTTGGGAACAGATACTTGGTCCATATGATAATTTATCTTCAGAATATTACTATATATCAACTGTTCATTGTTCGTTCACATTAGTGTGTGGCGTGTTGCACTTGCACAGGGTCGATATGAAGATTTGAAGTTACCGGGATGTAACAGTCCTCCCTCCTTAGAATACCTATCGTCCTCGATAAAATTTTACAGGCAAGTGTTAGCCTAGGGGGTTGGAGTGCACAGTGAGACAGAATCCCAAATTTCTGGCCAAAGCATTAAACCTCAATTATTTTGTAGTAAGATTCCACACTCGGGGGTTTTCGGGGTCGATGATTACAAATTTGAAGTCAGATTTTCCAAAAACAAAATGGCGGCTACAAAATGGCGGATACTTTTTAAAAATTTCTGTCGGATTTGCATGAAACTTTATATACGTAGGTTTTCGGAGCTGCTGATTTCAAATTTGAAGTCAGATTTTCCAAAAACAAAATCGCGTCTACAAAATGGCGGACACTTTTTAAAAATTTCTGTCGGATTTGCATGAAATTTTATATACGGAGGTTTTCGGAGCTGCTGATTTCAAATTTGAAGTCAGATTTTTCACAAAAAAATAATAAATCGAGCTTGACAAATCATTTCATTTATTCGCTGTCGTCTTCACTACTATCGTATACTTCTGGATCATGTGCAGATGAGTTTCAGTAACCGCAACAGAAACATCTCCAGGCAGAAACCAAAGGGTCAACTTAAGACTATCGGATTGGTAAATATATTTGCGGGTTGATTTGGGTACGCTGCCCCAGGCTCCAAACCACCCATTAATTTTTTTAATTAATTTAATCTGGGTACGCTGCACCAGGCTCCAGAAAAACTCGTCTTTTAAGAAACCTTTCTCTGGGTACGCTGCCCCAGGCTCTAGAGGGGGTTTCCGCCACTAGATACGCTGCTACAGGCTCTAGTGTGTGTTTTTTCAAGATCTTTCTCTCTGGGTACGCTGCACCAGGCTCCAGAGAAGACTGATCCAGAACTGGGTACGCTGCCACAGGCTCCAGTGTGTAATTATCCCTGTTTCAGTTCACTTTCATCGCGACCGGAGTGCCATCTATAAGCGTAGGTTAATACCTCTTTAATTATCAGGCATGGCGTCGTGTTAGCGACAGAGCATCACAAGTAGCCAAGATTGCTTATGTTCCAGATTTACTTTACCAAAACATCAGCGCCATCTACACCCCATTGGATATATCGTTTAAGCATGTTGTGTGATTATTGCTGAGCTAGGTTACCGACTAAGTAGCGCAAGCAGTTAAAATTAACCGAATTCTTTAGCTATCTTATCGTAACATCAGCCCCACCTACATGATATCACGACACTAGCGCCGTCTACGCATTATTAATAAACATTGTTCTAAAACGAAAATTTAAGCATTATAGAGTAGTGTTAGCGACGAAGCATTGAAAGCCGTCAAGACAGACTGAGTTCTTTATCTATTTCAGCACGACATTAGCGCCATCTACGCATTGTCATGAAAGACTGATTAGAGATAGATTCTTCGATAATACCGACTCATGGGGGGAAGCTTCAGTAATTAGAATTATCCTTATTTACGATTTGTTCGATTGTGACACCAGCGCCACCGGACAACCTGAAATGTATTTAGCTTAGCGGCGACAATATTATTTTTGTAAACCACAGACTGTGGACACTGAGTGACGTCACTCCAACTAGTGCGCCACTAACGGTCGAAACAAAACTCTGAATCTTATGAATAGCTCTCTATCATTGTAACTTATGGAAATAAAGACTGTTTTTCATTAGAAACGTCTACTTATCTTTTCCATACCTTTGGGTCCACAAACCATAGACTAATCTATTAGGTTAGTTAAGGACATCATATACATTAAGTATCGAACTCTTTCAAGATTTGCGTGAAAATTTTTATCGGTAATTGCGTATATCATTGTTTCTGGCCTCTTGCGCTTCTTCAGACAATTGTTCAATAGGCAAAATCATTGATTCAATAATTTTTGGCCCATGAATCAGCACTTTATGTACAGTTGGTGACATTTTGTACCATGGATAAAAATCTACAAACATACGTGCAGTTTCTAAGCAGTATGCTTCAAATGGAGGAACGTTCACTGTGAAACCACATGACAATACTTGCAAAATGACATAAAAGCGATAAATTAAGGTTTCATCAATCTCAAGAATTCGTGCAGCTATCTCAAAATTTTAAAAAAATCTGCGAGCGGTATTTCCAACAATTTGTGTTACCTGATCCTCCTGGTTTCGGGCAGTCGATCAGCAAATGTAATTCTTGCTTGAAACTATTTCTGATTGCACCCAGATAACAAACTGCGTGCACGGTGCGAGCGTTATCGCTCGCACGGGTGCGGATTATGCTGCACGCGTGCGTTCACCACGCCACGCAGATGCGTCATCATATGCGACGCATATCGCCGGCACGTTGTGAAGTTCGCATTCGTGACGGTGAAAAGCGAGCTCTATGCGTTTCGTATAATTTAAAATTATTTCCAAAATATTAATTATAATAAGAAATAAAAATACACAATGTACTTGCTAACATTATATTTAAATTTGAAAAGCAATATTTTATATATATACATATATATATTTTTTTTCCAAGAACTCTCAAGAAAAAATAACTTTAACAAAATAACTTTAATATTTAAGTTACGGAGAACGAGGACAATTTTTGGTACTACTAAAATAATACTTTATTTTATATTATTGGTCATACATTTGAGGTAAATCTTTTCTAAGACGTCTCAACAAAAGATAAGTGTTAAACTTTTATTTCAATCACAAGGAACGAGACCATTTTTGGTACTAAGAAAAATAGTACACTTTTTTATATTAATATAGTAATTTACTTTTTAAGTAGTCTGAACGAAAGGTAAGTCTTTTAAATCACGAGGAACAAGAACATTACCTGGTAGTAAGAAAATAGTAGACTTTCTTATGCTAATTATAAAGAGTTACACTACCGGTCAGAATTGTGGGACCACCTGTTTTTCGATGATTGCTTAAATTATCTTAATTCCAATTCTGTGAGTGATGAAATTTGTACTCTTAATAATGTGAAAGACATCAAAATTATCTTTAAAATTAGTCTGGAATGAAGTCGTTTCGTTAAATTTTGAAGAAGTTGTTGCAAAAAAAGTCAAAATTTCAATGTTCTCTTAAACTTTAAATAACTTTCGAAACAATCAACATTTTTAAATGTTCTTAGGCTCATTTTAAAGCTAAGATTCTGCAGTATCGCAGTAAATTGTCATTATAAATGTTGAATTTTTTTCTTGTATAATACAAAGGGTTGAAATTGTAACAAAAAAGTAGGGAAATTTCGAAAACATTTAATCTGTAGGTAAATTATAATAAAGATCATATGAATATATATTTGAAGGAAATTCAATACAAAATTCATGATTACATGTTTCATATATTTTATAAAAATGTTTTTTTCGGCAAAAGAAATATTGGAGTTTTTCCAACTTTTATATCTGAACTTTAATCTCGAGCAGTATGTAAGAAAAAACTTATAAATTAATTCTAAGAATTTGGTTCGATTTTGTAGAAATTTATCCGGTTTTTTATTCACAGTGAACTCTAAATATTTTTTCAATTCGTGATGCTGCGTACTGGACTACTTCATTTTTAATTGCAAGCTATGAGATAAGTTTTCCAATTTTATGATAATCATTATGTTAATTATCTCCGTTTTACAGAAATTTTGAATTAATCTTTGAATTTATGGCACTGAAGAGGGCCCCCATATGTGGCCGAAACGTTTGCCTTGCTTTCTTTTTGAGTATTTTTATATCTAATAGTGAAAATTTTAATCGAAGAAAATGAAAAGAATCTGACCATATGCCAAAATAATGAGAAATGAAAAAAATTCTATAAATTTTGGGTCAATATAAAAGCAGACATGTTATCAAACATGTCACTTTAAAATTTAAAAATGGCACATTTAGTATAAAGGTGGAATATATCATAGTTCTGACCATTTTCAGAACAAATTAAATGTAATTATACTTTTTAAAATGTGATACTTATTATCATAAATACTAAAATTGCAGTTTTGTTATTTTTTAAAGATAAATGTATTTTTTTCCAAACATCTCAGAATAAATCTGAATGCAGTAATAAAGAACTTTCGATTTTTTTTTTTTATTTATTTCTTAACATACTCAAATAATATTCAGTAAAACTACATGTATAGATATGATAATAATTTATGTTTCTTTAATGCCTTGCTTGCAAATTCAATATTAAATGGATTGTCCGTGACGCTGATATGAAAAATCGTTTCTTGAAAAATACACGCCTTCGTCCACTCGTGAAAATCAACATAAACGTCTCGAATTTCTTAACTAGGTATTATATTTTTTCAATTCGTGATGCTGCATACTGGACTACTTCATTTTGAATTGCAAGCTATCAGATAAGTTTTCCAATTTTATGATAATCCTTATGTTAATTATCTCCGTTTTACAGAAATTTTGAATTAATCTTTGAATTTATGGCACCGAAGAGGGCCTCCATATGTGGCCGAAACGTTTGCTTTGCTTTCTTTTTGAGTATTTTTATATCTAATAGTGAAAATTTTAATCGAAGAAAATAAAACGAATGTGACCCTATGCCAACATAATGAGAAATGAAAAAAATTCTATGAATTTGGGGTCAATATAATAGCAGACATGTTATCAAACATATCACTTTAAAACTTGAAAATAAAGTTATGTTTTTTTTTTTTTTTTTTTTTGGTGAGGAGGAAAAATGGCGAAATCTTTTATAGACGTTGTACAGGACTCTCCAAGGACGGGTCTAGGCATACCTGTTAAAACCAAAAAACCCCCTCTCACGAACCAATGCACCGCCCGCGGAACCGCCTTTCGGCTTTAAACTTCGCGGGAAGTTGGTTCCAGCTTAAAATCGCATACGACTCTTCCGTCGTCCGTTCGCCCGGGACTCCCATCCGCGGGTAAACGCCCGCTAGGCAGGCCGGCCAACCGCGCCAACCAGGAAAGGAATAAGAAGATTCCTAACCCCGGTCGACGCGAACAGCCAAGTCCGCCCAAGACGCAGGACCGCGGGTGTAGGCCCCGATGCGATTTCTACAGGCCCCCATTGTTGCCGCGCTCTGCACGCTCATCGAGCTCCCTCGCCTTCATCACCAGGGTGACGAATGACTCGATAAATATCCAGAATCCCTTACGCTTACCAGTTCCTCTTCTTGCTTTAGTGGCGATGTCCACCACTGCCTGGATGGCGTCAACTGTGGATCTGCCTTTCCGAAAGCCGAACTGGTTTTCCGAGAGACCGTTCTCGCGGACCATGTGACCCTGTAGTCTTTGTAGGATCATTTCCTCCAGAAGTTTCCCCATCGTATCCAATAAACATATTGGCCTATACGATGAGGTATCCCCTAGAGGTTTGTTGCATTTCCTCAGCAGGACCAACCTCTGCTTCTTCCAGTCTGCGAAGAACCTCCCTCCCGAAGACAGGAGTTGAAGACTTCTAGGAGGATCTCCGGGTATACCCCGATCACCTCTTTGAGGATCTCGTTCGGCAACACGTCGATCCCCTGCGCTGTGTTTGCCTTGAGCCTTCCACCCGCTCTCTTTAGTTCTTCGAGAGTGAAGAGTTCTTCGCCCCGGACCACGCAGGAACTTCGGTCCTCTCTTTGGAACGGCTCTACATGCGGGAACAAGCTTCGCACGATGTACTTGACACGATCGGCACTATCCAGGCCCGGAGTCTTTCTTCTAGTCACTAATCTCTTAGTGACTATTTTGAAGGCGAGACCCCATGGATCCTTCTCGACTTCTCCGATCAAGTCTTTCTAGCATTGAAGTCGGCTTTTTTTTATGCCTTGCCTCAGAGCTGATTTTGCTTTTTTCCATGCCTCGCGCAGAAGAGGTTCACGCTTTGAGCGGGTAAAACTCCGCCGCGCTGTAAGGCATTTTCGACGCAGGACGGACAACTGGTCGCTCCACCAGTACATCGAGTCCCCGGTACTCCTGTGCCCGCGGCGAGGCATGGAGGGGTCGTATGCTGCGACCACTTTCCGCCTAGCCGCCCGCACAGTGTCCTCCAACGATCCAGCAGACCTTGCGCAACCAAGCTCATCTATGAGCCTGGTTTCTTCAAGATGTTCGCGAAGCGTGTCGGTGCTGAGTCGTTTTGTTCCTTCCTGGAAGCGTGCAGCCACGCGACACATGGCCGTATCCCTGGCACCTGAAGCACCGGGCAACCTCGACATGCTCTCGGATGCGGCAGTTCACCCACCCTACCCTTAGCCTACCAAGCCCGAGCAAGCTCCGGGCGTCCCCCTTGGTTACACGGACCACCGCAGTCTCCACACCGCCAAAGCGTACGTACAGCCTGCACTGGTCCCCGAGGTCTGGCTTGCCCAGCGCGATGCAAAGCGCGACAACAACCTCTTCTCTTGTGACTGTCTCGTCGAGGTCCCTAACTTCAAGGGACCTCTTCGAGGCCAAAGATTTAACTTCGGCCTTCCCTCCGACCGCCTGGTCGAGCGCCTTTTCGAAGGTCGAGACGTCACCCCCTTTCTGAGGACCAGGAGAACCTCCTCCCTCCTGGTTCTCCGAATGGAGAGGACCTCCGCCCCTGCGTTGCGGGGCTTTACCTTCGCCTTCATAGCTTTCAGGATATCGGCGTAGGACTCTCCATCCTTCGCCGACACCCTGATAGCGTCACCCGACCGTGCGGCCGGAGAGCGCCTCGCCAACTTCCCCTTTGTTTTAGGTTCCTGCGCAGATGGAACAGGAACCTCTTTTTTCTTCTCTTTTTTTATTTTTTTATTTTTTTTCTTCTCCACCAGCTGCCATTCCCCATCCTTTTTTGGGGTTTGGCTTCTGGTGGCCGCAGCGTAAGTTGGCGATATGCCGCCCTTCCCTTTCTTGGGAAGCCGATCTTCGGGGGGAGAAGGAGCAACCCTCTTCTCCCCCTTTGTCAGCTTTTTTGGGGTATCTCCCAGAGACGCAGAGCGCAGTCTCCGGAAGATACCCATCTTTTTGACGGCGGGGTGGGATTCCATCCTTTTCTGGATTTCCACCCCGCTCTCTAGTAAGCACTTGTGGGTGTTGAGCATTCCGCTCAACACCTCCGTAGCCTCACTCACACTGTCCTTAACATGGCCAGGGTTGTTTCTCAGCATACCCTGCTGGATAACGCTGAGAGCCCTGGCCAACCTCTCCATTTTCTTACTTTGCTCCTTCAGGAGCTGAAGGACGTCTTTCCATCCATCAGCCCCTGGAGGAGTGTGTGAGTTCGCATCAGGCGCCTTCACCGCTTCACCGCTTCATCTCTTTTATTATTTTCAAAATTCATATTAATTTCGTCGTGTCTTAAGACGGTTCGCCCATCATGGGAGCCCTACCGCAGTAGGGCTACTATCCCCGCCTGTATAGATCCCTAGTTATGTGCACCGAAACCGAGAAGCGGCTTATCGGATGGTCGATCCTATCGGCACATTAAATGAAGCTAGTAAAAAAGGTTACGGGATAGGCCAGCGCCATAATGATGCTAAAGGTTTAACGTCACCCCTATCGACCGAGCGGTGCCGGGTCCGCCCCGACACCTGACCCGGACTTCAGGCTAGACGGTGTGCGATTTATCCTACGCAGCGTCGGGTATAAGGAAATACTGACCAGGTAATCCTTCATTCCTGCGCCCGAGCGTCCATGATTTCAACCCCGAAATTGGCCCCAGACAGTATAAACGTGAGCGGTTTTCCCAGTTTAACATGTGGTTTCACGGGATCTTTGCCCTTCGCGGCCGAACACCGGAGGGACTTACATTTACCCATATTACTTCCACAGAGGTAAGGTACTGACATCGCGTCCTACCCTGGTCGGGAGGCTAATACTCCTCCCTTGGCTAGTCTATGGGGAATATCCACCAGGCGCCGGCCGCAGCCCATTCACTCGGCAACGCATTCGTACTTGTATGTGTGGGTGTCGGTATCGTGCATGTGGTTGTGATGTGACCGCGAGATGGGCACGAGGGAAGTTCAGCGTCACCGCCGCATGCGCATTTGGGTTGATACCCCGATTAAGGGGCCCCCCGCATTCACACTGTTTCCACTCATGCGGCATCAAGGAACCTGTTCAAGGTCCCCTGATGCTTTTGCTCCGCACCGCGTCCTCACGCGTCCGAAGGTTGAGGAGAGACCATTCGAACGCGTGCGCCCGGCAGGCCCACCGCTAGGGAAAGTCTGTCTATAAGACCCCCTTGACGGCCATCCTGACGGCGACAGCCCAGCTGTTGGCAGAGTCCTTTCGGCTACTACCATTGGCGGGCTGCAGGACGCGTCTGCTCCATGCATGGCCTCACACGTTCCTCTGGGTGAGACGCTGCCCTCCTGCGAAACGCCGTCTCGGGTATTGGTTGTGTTGCGTTCAGTGTTGCTGTAAGTATGTAGCGTCATGTTGCTGTATGTGTGTCCCCTCCTCCTTTTGCATCCGGGCTTGGGACCGGCAATGGCGGAGTTAATAAAGTTATGTTAGTGATGCCGGTCAACGCGTGGTCAACTTTGTCATTGTGGCTTGCACTTTTAAAATAAGAAAAATCACGTGTCAGACTATTAACAAACTATTAGAATAAATATTAATTACCTTACCTGTCAGATTTCCTTTTATTTATACGTTTATCTGTCCAATGAATTTAACGCACACTGAATTCGCACTGACTCACTGAATGCACCATGCACATAGCCTAACCAAAAGAAAGAAACGCGATGTTGAAGTTTATTCCAACCATGTGATCACGCGGGAATATTATAGTGAGATGAAATAAATTGAAAAACATTTTTAAAATAGTAAAAGTAACTTAAACTTTAATTATAAAATGTCTAACTTGTGAACATTCGATATTTAAATAAGTCTGTCGATATTAGTAAATTAAAAATATACTTACAAAATTTAAATTCATATTCCAGTAATTTTTCATATTTCCTTTTTTCTGCAGGAAATTATTAACATTAATTATTTAATTATTAGTAACATTAAATAAATAAAATAAATAAAATATTATTTATAAATTAACACAAATTAACATTTTTATTATAAAAAAATCTCAAATTCACTAAATTTCTTTTTCAGTTTAAGTGAAACAGGAAATTCACTTTACTTAAGGCTCTGTCGGCCTTAAGGAACCCATTCTCATCATGACACTCATGCTTCGCGCTCGATTTTCTGTATACATTTCAGTAACTTTTTAATAAATTACATGATTAAAGTAATTTATTTTCTTCCAAATCTCTCAAAAAGAAAAAACAGTCGTATACTTTATTTAAGGAAACGATTTTACAGAACAACGCTTATTTCGTATCTCACATAGTTTGGTGAAAAAAATCGAATTTTTTTAATATTAAAAATCAAAACATAAAATATACCTCCTGTCCCGAAATGTTTCAATGAGAATTTGTAGACCTCATTTAGCCAAACAATTTTCCATCTAAACGTTTTTTTTGTATCTCACATATTTTGTCTAAAAAATGGAATTTTTGAATTTTAATCGTATTTTTTGGAATTGAAACGAAAAATATATGTTTTATCAGAAACTGTGTGAGACAAAATTTTTAGATCTTTTTGAAACGACAAACTTTGTATTCTTACGTTTTTTTCGTATTTCGAATATTATTGTTTAAAAATTGAATTTTGGATTTTCAATATTTTTTTTTTGAATTAAAATGAAAAATATGCATCTTTGATTTAATAAAAAAATGTTATCAGGATAATTTTTAGAGATTTATGAGCACTATCAAAAACCAGTATTGGAATTTTTGATTTTTTCAAAAAGTTATTTTCAAAAACACAAAAGTAGTGCTCAATCCTTCAATTTTGATTGGATGTGGCTGGTTAACGAACTTGTCCTTACTTTTTCGGCTCCGATAAAGTGTACCAAAGCTCAATTCAATCTGATAATTCTATCGAGAGTTATTCCGCACACGACCTACTACAGACAGACAGACAGACAGACAGACACTTTCGTAAAAATCATTTTTTCTGACTCAGGGGTTCTCAAAACGTAAAGATTTGATGAAAATTTCGAAAGTCATTTTTCACATAAAACCAATACCTTCTCATCCATGATGAGAATGTAAAAATGTCAGTAAGCGTTATGTTGGATAACAATTTATAATTGAATGTAAACAGATATACAAGTGCCATGTATATGAATATTACTACGTACCTTGATAATCATTTTCCATGTTGATAAATGAATATTAGACATTCCGGATACAAGATACACAATTTTTAATCGAGGCGCTTGAATTAACGTCAAATGCTGTTTTTCGCGAGCGCTCAGAAAACAACAACTTTCAGCTGTCGTAAACAAGTGAGCATACATTATAGCTACCTAATTTTCTACAGTCTTATACACTAATACCCTCTATATCAAATTTTGGAATGCACAACTTCGAATAATGATTTTTGATTTTCGAGGTTTTGGCCATAAATTTGGGATTCTGTCCCACTGTGGAGTGGTAAGAATTACTCAGTGATTGTGCTTTGGCTACCCATCTTACGTAGAAAGGTAGGTACTTATTTTCCCATGTACGAGGTCTATCCGGGAAGTATCGGGCCTACCTTTATATCTCTGCGCTGGCGTTATGCTTTATCATTGGGTGGGTGGAATCCTTTAAAGTAATCCCCACTTGATTGAATAACACGGTTCCAGCGATGTTTTCACTTCTCGAAACAGTCCTGGAACTCACTTTTAGGGATGGCCTTGAGTACGCTCGCCGCTTTATTTCCAACCGTCGTTTTGTCATCGAATCGCTGTCCTTTGAGTGGTTTTCTGAGTTTTGGAAACAGCCGAAAGTCACAGGGGGCTATGTCGGGACTGTACGGAGGTTGTCGAAACAATGCGATACTGTGTTTACTCAGAAACTGATGCACAAGATACGATGGATGCGCTGGCGCGTTATCGTGGTGAAGAAGCCAGTCACCGCACACACGCGAGTAATTCCTAAAATCTTGTTCAAAATTTCCCAAATAGTAATTTACGGTATTCCGAGATCATTTTCTAGTTCACGAACAGTTAATCGACGATCACCTTCAATCGCATGTCGCACCCGATCAATATTATCCAATGCTTTTGTCTTCGAAGGTCGGCCAGAACGAGAATCACTATCAACAAAAGTGCGGCCTCCTTTGGAACGATTATACCACTCTTCTATTCGTATTTGCTTATGCACTCATTTCCAAAGGCATTCTGCATCATTTGAATCGTTTTCGAACTCGTTTTTCCGAGTTGAAAACAAAATTTGATGCAAATTCGTTGATCTTGTTTTTCAGTCATTTTTAATAATCAAAAAATCCGCCGAACTCAAAAATAGCTTTGTAAACAAAAACACACTGCGCATAAACTATACGTCCGGCAGATGTCAGCAGGCAACCGATACGTTCGTGAGGCTTTACTGTTGACGTTCATGCCCCGCAGAGGCGGTTCGAACACTATGGGGCGGAAAAATAAAAGTAGGCCCGATACTTTCCGGACAGACCTCGTATAGTGATATCATGTTGCAGCTGTAGTGAGTCAATTTTCAGTAAAAGTTGACATGGCGGTTTGATTTTTTGTTCTTTGTTTCAATGTACGTGTGCCCTGGGAATCTTGCCTAGGTGGTGTCTTTTGGCTGATTTTGCACAGTTGATATGATGTAACTTTCTAGCATCCATTCTTTATAGTAGCCATGGAGGAAGATAGTTCTGCCTCCAGCTCAGAGACAATCTCTTATGAAGAATATTGACAGAATCGTCTCTACCCTCTCTCCTTAGTGATGGGGCTACATCAGTGCCCGAAGGAGCTGTTAAGCACCCTTTTCTTTTTTAATTTGCATGCGATTTGTTCGGGTGGTGCCGCGTTCGTGAAGAGTCTCAGTTAGCGTCGTGTAATTCGGGATGTCAGAATTAAGAGACTTCCTGGACGCGTTATTAACAGAGTGCTTCAGCGAATCGATCCATTCTTGTCCTCAACCCTCCGTTCTTTCTTCTGTTGCTTCCTCTGAGGATTTGGTTCCTGTCTCGGTCTTAGATTTTGATTTGTCGCTATTGGTTCCGAGTTCCGCGAGTTTGCCTGCTACTTCCGTGGAATTTGCTTTGTTTGTGCCGCGACGAGACAGTACTTAGGTGCAGGTTTCCGCAGTAGAGGATATATAAGGAATTTTTTATGTATCAAATCGCGGGGTTCGTTCGAGTCAGGTCATAGAGTCGATGACTTTGGCATGTTAGCAATTGATTGACACGGATATCTCCAGTGAGTCTTTCTCGAAAGGTCGGGTTCTAGATACAAGTAATCCGAGCATTTTGTTGCGTGTGACATCCCTCGAGCTGAAGCATCTCATTTCAGGGTAGAAGAATGATCTGAAACGTCGAGGCTTATTGGTGGGGTTAGCCTAGGCACGCTGGTAGTGGTGGGGAAGGTGAGCCCCGGAATCTTATTTTAGTGTTGCGTGCTTGGCCTCATATTCACGATTCCTGATTAAAAATTATTTTATGTGCCACCGGCGCGCAAACTCGTTTTTTCGCTACAGTAAACAGTAGCGCAATGTAGTATATTGCGCTACAGAGGAATGAAATGTAAAAATTGAACTGAGCATGCACCTATAGCCATGCAACGGAGCACAATCTTTTTCTTATTCTTCTTCTTCTTCGTACAGCGTTAGCACCTTACTGGCAAAGCCTTGTACATTTGAATTGCGCGTGCGTCTATTAAAATCCATTACTACTACACGAGATCGATAAAATCAACATGGCCGGGACTAGGCGCGACATATCAAGTGTAATGACTAGCGCCGCAAACAACTACAATACTAGATTAGATTCGAGTGGACGCATAAAAACTCGTATACGCACCGAAGTCACATCAAATAGAATACGTGCCAATGCACACATTTCGGGAAATTACGAGACTCGCGACAATGCTCGCAGGACTGATCGCGCCTCGGCTTCGTCTCGGCTTTGACTCAGCTACGTCTCGACTACGCCTTGGCTTCGATCTCCTGCGAGCATTGTCGCTCGTCAAGCAATAACCCTCATTGTGCGCCTAGGCACGTAATATACTATTCTTTTCTTTCATTTCTGAAATCTAGGTGTCCAGAGGCGTCCTCGCAACCTCCTCCTGTGTTCTCCGGGGTTACTTCTAGGACATTGTGGTAGACACCAGAATCCCTAAATTAGATCTCCTCCGGCAGTGTTGGCAGTCCAGGCGGCCATAAAAGAGCAAAAGGTTGCCCATGGTCGTGCGTTGGAGATGCTGGCTCAGACTGAAACGCACGTAGCCACGCCCGAAGTTCAGGAGTGTATTCACTCCCCTCTTCGGCCTTCAGTTTGCCTAGGGTAAGTTGCCTTCCTTTCATTGACTCTCTTTTTCCATAATATTTAGTACATTTTTATCAGTATAATATATTCTTTTGCGCGCAAAAATGTCGAGTTTTAAGCCGAATAAGCGTCATCTGCAGGAACTTTTGATTTACTTCTTCAATTTGAAGAAATCTGCAGCTAGCGCGCATCGATTGCTTGTAGTAACATATCATGAGGCTGTCTTAGGTGAGAGAAGTTGTCGTAAGTGGTTTCAAGAGTTTAAGAACGGTGAATTTGACATCGAAGACAAGAAACGTAGTGGAAGGCCGAAAGTGTACGAAGAAGCGGAATTGGAAGCATTATTGGATCAAGATTCGTGCCAAACGCATGAAGTACAATACGATGGACGATACCTACGAATAAAACATAAGGTTCCATTCTTTCACAATACACGCCCAATTTTTAGTAAAACACGGCGGAAACTTATTTGTATACCTGATACATCGATAGATTTCTCGGTACTTTGTCAAATTTCAAGAGTAAAATGACGATCACTGGTACACTGATAATACTGTTACACTGAATTTATGGCTGAGTTTTACTAAAGGTATTTGCGTTATCCGATTTCGCCAATAAATATCTTTATTAATTGACATGTTCATCAATATTTTTCTTACAAGCAATGATTAACTTCATTCGAATAACTAATTAACCAATTAATTCAGATGGAATCATCGATAACTTCAATATTGAGATGGCATGTACCATCATAGTTCTGGAAAATCTTAAATAATGTAGCTCAATTCCGATTTATTTACATAAACAAGGGTATATAGGTATTTAGTAATACACTTTTTCAACTTACGAGGCTAAACTTCTGATATATGTAATCAAAATCCTGAATTGTAGATGACTTCTTCTGAGTTAACATTTATTTGGGTTCCAATCAACATTGTGTGTTCCGTTCTGGCGATACACCCTGCACTTAATCTTAATGTTCCTGAATTCATAATATGTCCCTTTTCTCTTTTTCCCATTTTGCAGGTGACGCTGATTGGCTCTGGATGTTAGGTTGAACATATCCATGCTTTCAATGATGGAATATGCTTACAGTAGACATTTACATTTTGGTGTTTATTTCGGTGATTACTTCACGTAATTGGACTTTGGAAATTATTGAGGGGTGTAATTTGCCTTCTCATGCATATTCTGTAATTTTAATAAACTACTTCAAAACTCCATTTGAATGTTCTAATTTTAGGTCAAAATGTATTTCCCATTGAATCATTTTTTCGTAATACATGTAGTCGTTTTAATATTGTCCTTGTGATTTTATTTTGTGAATAGTTTCATTTAATTCCTTCTGAATGGTTTGAATTTGCTTAGTTTTCTTGTTTAAGTCCTGATACATATTATTTACATCAGCTTTTCTTATGCCTGCTTGTTTTCCTAATATTTTACTGATTTTTTTTTCATAGATGTCGTTTATTGCTTCGTCGTATTCTTCTGCGTCGTCGGAAGTCATTACCAGGGGTGTTAGTTGAAATTGACCGGTTTTACTCATAGATGTCGCTAGAGATATGTATACATTTCTATGATTGGCATCTATGTCATATTTATCTATGGACAACAACCTTCAAAAATACACAATTATATTCTGCCAAAATAATAGCATCATAGTTGTTTACCTCAGTGATTATGTCGAGTTTCGTTCCAAGTAAATCGCATTTGCGGCATTCGTTGCTTTTCTTATTTCATCAAAAGAAAAAAGCAGTTGAAGCTCATCGATTTCTGTTAGAAACTTATGGTGAACATGCTACAGTGATTAGAATATGTGAGACATGGTTTCGTCAATTTAAAAGTGGAGATTTCGATTTAACAGACAATGAACATCCTGGTGCAGCGAAAAAGTTCGAAGACGAGGAATTGCAGGCGTTATTGGATGAAGATCCAACCCAATCGCAACAATTGGCTCAAACACTAAATGTGACCCGAGGAGCAATTTTCCAACGTTTAAAAGCCATGGGAAAAATCCAAAAGTATGGAAAATGGGTTCCACACCAACTGAACGATAGACAAGTGGAAAATCGAAAAACCATTTGTGAAATGCTGCTTCAAGGGTTCGAAAGGAAATCTTTTCTGCATCGAATTGTCACGGGGGACGAAAAATGGACTTAATTTGAGAACCCAAAGCGGAAAAAATCATGGCTTTCACCTAGTGAGGTCGGCCCATTGACTCCAAGGCCAAATCGCTTTGGCCGTAAGACAATGCTCTGTGTTTGGTGGGACCAGCGTGGTGTGGTGTACTTCGAGTTATTAAAACCTGGTGAGACGGTGAATACGGATCGCTACCGATAACACATTATCAATTTGAATCATGCGTTGATCGAAAAACGGCCGGAATGGGCCCGAAGACATGGCAAAGTTATTCTACAACATGACAACGCACCGCCTCATACCGCTAAAGTGGTGAAGAACACATTAAAAGCATTGAATTGGGATATATTATCGCACCCGCCGTACTCTCCAGACCTCGCCCCGTCCGACTATCACCTTTTCGCATCGATGGGACACTCACTCGCAGAGCAGCGCTTCGCCAATTTTGAAGAAGTCGAAAAATGGCTCGTCGAATGCTTTGCCTTGAAAGAGGAAAAGTTTTTTTGGAATGGTATCCATGATTTGCCTGAAAGATGGACATAATGTGTAGAATCCAGTGGTCAATACTTTGAATAAAAAATTTTTGAGATTCCTTTGAGAATTAAGTGTTTTCTTCATTGAAAAAACCGGCAAACTTCAACTAACACCCCTGGTAGACTACAATCAAATGGATCCCTGGAAAGGAGCCATGCAGTATTAATGGATTATATAAGATCATGCGCTGAAACCTACGATAAATGGGATCAACTTCTACCCTTCGCGATGTTCGCATACAACACGTCAGTACACGGGGCCATTAAATTTGCCTCTTTTGAAATTTTATTCGGTAAAACCGCGCGCACCCCCAGTTCATTTCCAGATCTCGAAAAACTGAAAACCTACGCGACCTATCTACAGGAAATAATAGTAATAATTTGATCACCGGTGTAACGGGTGATCTCCACTGAAACGACAAAAATAAAATTTTTATTTTATTTTTTTTTTATTTTTAAATTTGCGTCTTAAGTGTATCATTTAGAGTAATTTTATCGTAAAACTTCACTCATCAATTCATCATTATAACTAATGATTCGTTTTGAAATAGTCTACGCACAAGTTTGAATGTACTTACAACAAAAATCTCCCATCTCCGTTTTATTTGCTTCTATTCTGCATTGTGTACACAAAACATCATCCGGTTTGAAAATTTTTCAAGTATCAAGGACGAAACGCGACGCAAATTTTTTTTTTACTTTTTTCCACTATGATTTTTTTTATTAAACGGATTGAAGCAGATATGTTTAAATCGAGAGCTTGGCATTTTTTTATTAATTTGAAATAGTTGAACACTTGAGGAACATTCACAGAAAACTAAAACAGCGGTCACTGCATTTATTGCCACACGTGCTTCGAGTCTGAGCATGCCTAATCAAGCTTAAGCGTACACGGAAAAAAATGAACTGTCAAATTGAACATCTGGAGTGTCAAACTGATAATATTGGAGTTTTAACTATGGGATAACATTCTACATGGTGTAAAGTACTACTATCTGTGAAGTGTAAAAACTAGATATTCAGCTTGACTTTCCCAGAGTGTATGGCAATCCTGGAACGTATGCCTGAGTATCTCAGGAGCGTTAGCTCCATTATCTCGGAGTGTAAGTGTTGACATTGTTGACAGGGTAACTATTTCAGAATGTAAACCTGACATTCTGTCGATATTCAAACAGACTATAAAATTATGGTCTCCCTGACTATCAAGAAAAAATGATAGATAGTACTTGATACTATCTGCAATATAAAACTGACATACCTAAATTTTGACAGTCAAAGTTTGACACTCCATTTTTCTCCGTGTAGTTGCAGCGTGCGAGCTCGCTCGTTGCAACGCGCGGGACAGATTTTATAAATTAATTACACCTACAGTTTTCATTTTTCCATTCCAAAATTTTGCCTGTATATTGAAAATACTTCAACAAAGATTTAGAAACAAAAAAATCGGAAAAAAATTAGTTCCAAATTAAAAAAAAATTCAATTGTTTATAAAAATGTACTATATTGTTATTACGAAAAAAACAACGAAATGTGTGTTATAACTTTATGGAAAGCTTGTACTCTTTCGCGCATTTCAAGTGCAAGGGTTTCATTTTATATTCAAAACTGCTTTTACAGTGAGCTGTTAGAAAAAAAAGTTTCCCGAGTGCCAAACTTAAAAAAATTATATCTCGAAATTTTCAAGTATCACATTAAAAAAAAAATACGTGTCGATTATTTTCGAAGTAAAAAGGCAAAAAAAATGTTTCGTCGAAAAAAAAATGTTGACTGTAAATCTCCCATGAAATGACCCATATATAAATCTAATAACTACACTTATATAGTACGATACGCTTTCGTCGAATCACGCACACGCTCGCTTACAATCTTCAGACATAAAACTTGGAACTTTCTTATATAGTGACTGCAAGAGTTATTCAGAGCTTGTGAGAGTAAGTGTCGACAATAAAGTTTTTGAGCCTAACTCAAGTAAAAATAAATAAACTTTTTTCATAATTTATTAATAAAATATTTTTTTTAATTAATATGATTAATTAATAAATTATTATAATTATGATTGTTGATATAAATAATATAGTTATTAATTAGTACTTAGTATACATTTTTATTATAACTACTTATGAAGTTTAATGAAACTAAAGTTTGAAATGTACATTAAAATATTGCATTATTATCAAAAAGCAACTCGTGTAAAAACATTTGAAAGAAGGTCTTTTTATTTTCTATGTTGTAGGTATATTTTCAAAATATGGATTTTACAATTGCGATTTCCAAATTGTTATTGTCCCTAATAAATTTATGTGCAATCTAAATCCTGTGTATATTTTTAAAATTTTATGTAATACACTTATCAAGACTTCTGTTGTTTAAATTTTCATGAAATGAATTTAATTCAGAAAACATAATCCGAAATTTTGTCAATTTTTACGCATTTCTGACGATCTTAAAAATATTTATAGATTTGAGATTAAAATATTTTTTCCAGAATCGATTAGAGGCATTAAAAAACATCAATTTTTTAAAAAAAACACCAAAATGATGTTTCTTTCTTTTTTCTGAAATTTTTCAAAAGTAGTAAACTGCGTTATGCTTTTGGCGTTCTTATAAAAATACAACTTTTTAATTTAATTAATATTTTAATTTCCCGTGTAGAAATTGTTGCATTTAACCCAATTTGAAAGGCGTTTCTGACAAGGCAGTGGCCAGAGTTACTAGTTTCAATAAAAATATTTTAATGTAATAGGACGATAATGAGACTGCGGTATAAAGGTTATTTTTCAAAAGTGTAAATTCAGAAATGGAAAGTAAAGTATAAATAAATATATATTATTACTCGAAGTATTATTATAAAAAACCAATCTTTTATTTAATCTCAAAAATACTAGAGCTTTCCGTTTTTTCTACTCTAAGCTTCATTCCAGAGTTCGGTAAACCGTGAGTTACAAGACTCGTTCCAGTACCTACCTATTCACGCACGAAAGAATGAAAATAATCTGCGCCTTGGGCACACAAAACAGTTTTCTAATTCCAGAAAAATGTTGAATTCTCAGGATACTGATGTTCCATGTTATTATATTGAATAATCGATAGAGTCAAGTAGAATTACTCGAATTTTCTCTGTATACGAAAAAAGAGATTCTTATTCGCATAGTGCACAATAATTTTATTATTTCACAAGAAACAAACTTTTTGAAACTTTCTTGTATGAGTAGGATTTTTTATAAAAATATGAAGACAATTTTAGGGAAAGATAAGAAGATAGTTTATGTTAAAATATCTCGAATTGGATGGAATAATACTTCACAAATCTCCGCGGCGCAGTCGTTAGAAGGCTGAGCTTCGATTCCGTTTTTCTCATGCGTCTTGCGTTGAAGTCCTGGTTCTGATATCGAAGAAATATAGAGCATTATCTTAGATGAAGGAAAAAGTATACATTAGTTTTGATAATTTTTGTTGCCAAAAGCTTTTCTCTCAACCCTCCGTTACCAAACATATGAGGGATTCCCTCAGTGGGGTCAGTTTTTTCGAAATAACTTCTAATTTACGCTTCACACAGTCTGGTCCCTTTGAATACCTTTCCACGGATTATTCCTGAAGCTTTTTGTAGCAATAAATGTTCAAATAGAATATTCATTCAATAATCACTTTTCAAAACCAAAGGTGACCGTGTAACAATTTTTAAGTTTGGTAATCGAGGGTTAATATACATATTCTTTATAAAAACGCACAGAAAAGAAACTATTTTGACCCCCTTTATCGACGATTTTTATTCATATTTTTAAATTTATGAATATTTGTAGAAAAGCATATAGTAAAGTAATCAAACATGCAGTATAATAATCTAGAAAGATTATATATTCTTGATGAGGTATTAACTAGTTTTCCCTAAATAAATAGTTTCTCTAAATTTCCTAAATTTCCCTAAATAAAAGTGGGTTGAAATAAACTTTTGTTGACATTTTTCTTGTGTTCTTATTAAATATAGAAAATTTAAGGTGCGCGCACTCCAGGAGATCCATATGATGATGAATAGACGACAAATGTAGGTTGGGGTTGTTCGACCCTTAGTTAAGGTGGTATTAGGGGAGGCCTGCAGGTCTCTCTGGTCGTAGTCTCAGCCATGGGAAACACTACTTGCAGACCAATGCAATCAACTGAATGAGCAAGTGACTCTGGAGAACACCGCCAGCAATGGTTTAGTCCTCTTGACTCTGGTCATCTGAATAAAGCATGAGAGCCAGCTGCCTTGACGATGAAATCGAAACCAGGAATTCCCCACCTCAACTATTCATCACTAGAATTAATAGTACTTTCCGTAGATACATGATTATTCCTAATTACCTTATTATGACTTCTTCATTCCCAGAAAAAATCATTATAATTAAATATTATTAACTGAATTTGCCTAGGTTTTATAATATTGTAGACGTGAATTACATTTTCTCCAAGTTAATAAATTTGTTTTTGATGTCAAATGAATAAGTTTAATTAATTTCACGATTGGGCGGGGCCACCCGGCTCTCCCCTAAATTGAATTTTTGGGTGATAGTCGTTAAAAGAATCTATATTCTTCTGCAGTTTATCCAAAGTCACATACAATAAAGTATCATCAATATACCGAATGTAAAAAAGCAAACAATAACACAACCTCTCCAGAATAGACTTTTCTAAATTTTCCATGACTATTTCAGCTGAAATTGGAGAAATAAAAGAACCTATTTGAGTACTATCATTTGTTAATAGAATTTACCATTAAATTTGGATTTGCAAGAATTCATAATAAAATCCAACTCTTTAAGAAACTCTTTTTCATCTAACTTTGTATGTGATTTAATTTTATTCTATCTATCTAATACAACTCTTTTAATCAGCTGTAACAAAATATTTGGAAACATTTCAACAACATCTATAAAGAAACCATCAGGTATTGTCTTATTCACTATAATATTATGAAATCCTTTAATATTTTTAACAGTATAATTTGACCTTGATGAAGAATCTTTCTGTATCATATTGGAATTTTGTTCTAAAAATCAAGTAGATGATTAATATTTGAGATAATTAGTCTAAAAAAAAAGTTTGCGTCCTGGACTTTTCTCAAGCCTGTGCGGTAGGATCTGGCGTCATTAATCACATACGACCACTTTATTAATAAAATAATAATTTCCATATACTTTCTGGAGAAGACAGCAATGCAGAAAAATACAACGCATTACTGTCTTCTCCGAAAAATTAGTTAAAATTATTATTTTATTAAGAAAACGGTCGATTGCAATTGGTGACGTCAAACCCTACCATATGGCCCTAAACCATTACATCTAGCCAAAACTGTATTTTTTGTATTAACATCTCTCCATTTAGTACCCTTTCTCAACAATTCCCTCTTCTTCCAATAATCAAGTCTTTGAGTTTGAATTTATTTCATTTGAAATACTCTTAATTCAAAATTGTTCAGTCACGGTCATACAATTTTAGTAATTTTTTGACTTAATGTGAAAATTTAAATGAACGTCAAATTGGAATTAAAGAATTTTTAGTAGCCACCTATTTGTTTTTAAAAAGCAACATCACATAGCACATTTACTTCAAATGTTCCAATACTTACCAATACTTTTCTCGTGAGGAAAATATTAAGGAAAATATTTTTAAATGTCTACAGAACAATTATCATCATTTTCATGTAATTAAAAAAATATTAATAAGAATGTCAAGAATCGATCAACTGATTCTAATCAGTTTATTTGTAAAAATCGGAAACAATCTCGTTATCATCATTCTTTGACACTGATTACCCAGACCTAATTACATTTTTTATCATTACTATAAGCGGCGTCGTTATTCTGCTACTACTCAAGCGATAACGAGCGAATCGATATCAATGTTGCGCATAATTATGACCCCAAATGTTTCTTGCCTCTTCCTCCGAATTGATAGTTAACGACCATTACTATTAACCATGTCAACCATACTAAATTCCTTTGGAATTGTGAAATTTGTTTTGAATTTAAATCCTAATTATGAGTATTAAACCTTATTTTAATAACCGTGCACCCACTAGCGTCACCTACTTTCTCAACAAATACCTTAAAAATTAATTAACTTATAATATTATATTATTACAGAAATAATAATATTTATAATATTATATTATATATAATATTATAATAATATAATATTATATTATTACAAAAATAATATAATTTATATAATATTTAAAGAATTTGAAAATCTTTCTGTGGAAAAGATGACACTCTTGACTGCGCTGGGATTCGAGCCCAGGTCTTTCGATTGCCGGTCGACTGCTCTAACCACTGAGCTAGCCGCAAGGCTGAGCCACTAGGCGATATAAGGAGATCTTCCTGTGGAGAAGGAGATGTCGGACGCCAGTGTAGCTCAGTGGTTAGACTAGTCTACCGGCAATCGAAAGACCTGGGCTCGAATCCCAGCGCAGTCGAAAGCGTCATTTTTTCCACAGAAAGATTTTCAAATTCTTTAAATATTTAATTTATTTACATTATTTGCGATATAAGAGTTTGAAATTGTCTACGAGGACACCTGTCGACAACGTATCCTATCTGATACGCGACTAGTGATCCTCCGATAATGTAGGCAGTGACAAAAATTTCAAACTCAACTAATTAATTTGAAATTTATATAATATTATAATATAATATTATATTATTGCAGAAATAATTAAATAAATAGAAACAAATATTTATGTGCATGAAAATAATAATGATTTATTTATGATATTCTTTACACTTAGTGACAGTCGTAGCATACTCATTACTACGCCTCGACTACGCCTTGGCTTCGATCTCCTGCGAGCATTGTCGCTCGTCACGCAATAACCCTCATTGTGCGCCTAGGAACGTAATATACTATTTCTGGAATACTTTTTTCAAGGAAAAGAACTTTCGGTTTTTAAATTCTTCAGGTAAGTAACTGTGTACCCTGGTTATTGAATAGTAAAGTTGATCATTGACATAAGGGTTAAACATTATTAAATGTAATGATTGATTTGCCAAAAGGGTTGCAAACTTCGAGAAAATAGTAAAGACCGAAACATAACAATTAATCACTCTCAAAAAGTAACAGTTGTATAACTGTTACAATAATGGGTAATTTTCTTCATAAATGTTGAGTTACCTCTGTATCCAATTGTTTAAAAATCGTTAATGATCATTACTTTTTTCTGGGTCACTCTAGATTAACCCTTTCTAATAATTTCATGAAAATTTTAGAATACTTTTACTCGTCTATTCGTAAAGATTTCTGGAACAGTTTCAAGAAGATCTGTGACAATTCTGTTCAACAGGTTTTTTAGGTGTATTCTGAATACACGTAATTAAATTCTAATAATTTTCAAGATTCTATTCGTAAAATTATGAAATATTCATTGAAATTACTGAAATGAAGATTATTTTGAACTACAGAGGTTCATTTTTATTGCATCTCCATTGTACTCCAGAAATCGATTCTAAATAACACTTCCGTTTTTCTTGTATGTCAAAGAAAACGTAGATAATATGATTATTCATCATGTCTTTCTTCAAATCGAAAAGTTTTTATAACTTGGATGAAATGGCATTTGTTTGAAAATAGTCATATATATATAATTTAAATTTAGAATTAAGAATCAAAATTTAATTATCAATTTCACTCTAAATGATGATTTCTTTTTATTGAAGTACGCTAAGAAAAATGTTACTTGGTACAATGTAAAAACCTAATATAATATTCGTTAATAAACAACTTTCCAGTAAATAATAAACCTCTTTTACATTTTTTGTTTGGATCTTCTAAAATCAGTGAGTAGTATAGAATAAAATTCTTTTCCCTTGTAATCGATGTACTTGATAGCTGATAACATTTTTCTTTGTGAGCATTAGATTTGTTGACATTTTTTTTCAATGCGTGGTATAAATGCCAAGAGATACGGAAGCGAAAGACAATTTGCAAAATGCTGCGATACATAATTTTCGTTTTCGTGCTTGTTGGGAGTTACGGTAAGTGGAATCAAAAACTTCCATCATATTTTTATTCATTTTTATGCAATTTTCCTATTGTATTTTAAATGTATTTTTTTGTAGTATGATTAAGTTCGAATTTTCTGAAAACATAATTTCATACAGAACTACATTGGTATACATCTATAGGATTTTATGGGCTCTCTGTTCTATAAAGAAAACTTTTTTTGAACATAGGAAGTATTCTAAAATTGAGACCTCAACTTCCGAATCATCGAATTGTTGGGGGTAAAAGGGTTGATATTCGTAATCACCCCTATCAACTCTCTCTACAGACATCCTTTCATTTATGTGGTGCCTCCGTTATTAGCGAGAAATGGGCCATTACTGCTGGCCATTGCGTTAAGTAAATATTTAAAAATAGTTTATAAATTTACACACTTGTCATCAAAAGTTATGTTTGAAATATTAAGAAACTGTTTATTCATATTCAAAATTAAACTTCATTATTTGCATTCATACTTTATTGCCTTGTTTTCATACTTTAACGTTTACACGTGTAACTGATAGAGATAATATAAAATAATTAATTAAAAATTACAATTCATAATTTTGAAATAATTAATTACTAAATCGTATTGGTATTATAGATTCCTATTAGATTCAGTTATAATACAGCTATGTGACCTGAGAGAAACAACTTTTACAGAAAATTGTGACGCGCTCCGAAGAAAGGACCTATGCAGCAAAAAATTCGATTTTCAGGATTTGATTGTTTCCAATATTTTTTGTTATGATCTTTCGAATGGCGCAAACGAACAATTTCTATTTATTTTAGTTTGTCTGTAATTAGTGTTGAAAGTAGAGACATTTGGATGACGTATGAGTTCGGGTGCTGGCTTCTTTCGTTCTTACTATAAAATCTCTATTCTGCTGCTTGGAATTCCTTTCTTCGGAGCACGTCACAATAAAATTGTTATATTTTTGTATGATACAGTTATAGAACGCATTAGCTTATAAGATAAAGTAATTCAAATTTGATTAATCTCGTCTCACATTGTATAAATACTGTGACATATATTTTAAAAATTCAACTGGATAAATAATGGCATTATTAAATTCATGGTAATTAATGTTTAGTATTAACTGTCACTGTTTGCAGTGAAAATGTTCAAAAGTACAAACTGAGCGCTGGAAGCAATGATAAATATAATGGAACCTTATTCAGCATTTCCCGCATTGTACGACATCCTCAATATAGCGCTTCACGAATAGATTATGATGTTGCTGTCATCGAGGTTAGCAAATTGATTATCAAATTAATATAATTACGAAATCAGCTATATTATTATTGATGTATGTATTACACTATATTAGTTATTGCACAATTTATTAACTTTTTGTTTTTATTTTATTACGATTTAAAACTGCTGCTAAGTATAGTAATGCTATATCGATTATTGATGTGATCACTTGTACAAATTACACAAGCACTTTACTCCTTCATCAAAATAAAACAAACATCAATATTGTTGTATATCCAAAATTAAGAAGGTATTTCTGTTTGAAATTTTTATATTACAAGGGTCGTTGCCAAAAAACGGAATTTAGACTATAAACTAAAATAAATAATAAAAAATTTAAAATTCGGATAAAGGTTTTTTCTATAATATCCATTGTAAATCAAAACGTATATAGGTGATACCACCCGAGATTTACATTTAAAAATTGTTTGCGTTCTTTAATTGAAAATATTCGACACGTATATTTTATTTTAATGTATTAAAACATTTTGAGTAGTGAATTTTTTAGTTTTGAGGTCCGGAAAAAGTACTTTTTTCGATTGCGTATACTAAAATAGTATATTGTGCAGCTAGGGAAAAAAATGTATTTTACACTGAGAGAAAGTATTAGTCGTGGTTATCCATCTTTTTTTTGTAAAAAGGGTCACAAGTATGTTTTTTTACTCTGTATCATCTAAAAACCTTAGTCCTTACAACTAGATTAACTGAGTATAAATGATTAAAATTTGTTAGTAAAACTTACAAAATCCAATTAGTCGTTCCATTTTGTAGCCGGGACTATTTTCATACATTCTCATATTGTATCGATCTTATAATAGAAGTTACCAATACGTTTTTGTAAAACTTTATGTATCATTCAACCTATTTTATTTCGGTTAAAGTCGATAGAAACTTTCTCAGGGTAGAATTGTTTAGAAGAAAAACGTTCTTAAATATTATTTTTTATCATGTAACAAAGGATGATAATTAATGACATGGTTTTCATCACAAACTGCACGACAGTTTGAGATTATACTTTAAAATCACCATGATTTAATTCTTCTCATTTTAATGAAACACTAAAAATATATAGTTGTAAACTTTTAGTCAGCACAACTAATATGATTTCTCTCAGTCTACGAGTATGAATTTTGATGCTCGAAAAAAGCGAGAATAACAATCACACGACTAAAATAAATGTTTTTTGTCCGCCGTACTCCGAAAGTTAGCCTTTTCGGTACCGTTTTACGCGCGAAAAGGTGATTTTCCCGCATTATTGCGTTAAAATTTTAAATATGCGAAAAATCAACTTTCCACACGCAAAACGACACCTACTCGGCTAACTTTCGGTATACATCGAACAAAGAATATCGTTCGTATCACGTGCGGAACGTACATATTTTAACGCGTATATAAGCGAGTTAAATTACGTTCCGGACGTGATACGAACGATATTCTTTATTCCGTGATACAAAATATACTATTCCCGTGTCGCACACGATTTTTTTAACAAAATATCTACATGTCATGAAATTTCAGTTTTTTCTCAACTGTCGCCTAAGGGTTTTTAAAAGCAAATTTAATTTTTTGGTCAATAAGAAATCAGGTAATATTATAATGAAAAAAGATTTTTTTCAGATTTTGTACTAAGTTTTTGACGATAAATGTTCCTTAAATATTCCAGAGTATATTCGGGAGATCAATAAAAAATTTTGTACTGAGATTGAATAATCTTCATGCTAGGAAGATTATCAAGCGTAAATTCAATAAACATTAAAGACGTGTTTCAAAATGTCTCTGAAAATATTAAGAATTATTTTGTACACTCTATATGAGTGTGTCTTCAGATTTTCAATTATATTTCCATCTTATTGACATTACTTATGAATCAGTTACCGATTGCACACTTTAAAATACATTTATATACCTTTGATTGATATTGACAATTGACAAAACGGCATTTTGTTGAACTTTCATTTATATAGTCATGTAAAACGAAATAAGGGAAAACATAAGGTATTAACAGTACTTTTTAACGAAACTACATTATAATTTAACGTTAAATTAGGCAACAATTACTGAATCTGACCAGTGAAGATATAACTGATAATTATTTAAAATGTGGGCAAAATAAAATAAAATAAAGATTCAATATAATGTAGGGAAAAATAAATCCAAAATACGTGAAACAATCACTGATACGTCACTGAAATGTTACATTCCAGTATGGTAAAATGAAATGATGGTAACTGAAAAAAAGATTCTTGATCTTGGACGCTCTGCTATGCAATCACATGGGACATATATAACATGCATATACATAATCGCACACATACACCGTTTGAATACAGGGTAGCGGAGGACTCGAACTGCGTCCAGGTGCAGGAGGTATACCTGTGAACTCTACACTGAGAAAAAAATGCTATTGAACTAAAAGCATTTCTTTCCAAAAGCATGTATATCACGGATTCAAATCAATATGCTATATAGAATTAGTAACGTATTTATTGGTTCTTGTAGTATATTTATATGAATTAATAGTATACATGCTTTTGAAAAGAAATGCTTTTGATTCAGTAGCATTTTTACATTCTCATCATGGATGAGAAGGTATTGGTTTTATGTGAAAAATGACTTTCGAAATTTTTATCAAATCTTTACGTTTTGAGATCCCCCTAAGTCAGAAAAAACGGTTTTTACGAAAGTGTCTGTCTGTCTGTATGTAGTAGGTCGTGTGCGGCATAACTCTCGATAGAATTATCATATTAAATTGAGCTTTGGCACACTTTATCGGAGCCGAAAAAGTAAGGACAAGTTCGTTAACCAGCCACATCCAATCAAAATTGAGGGATTGAGCACTACTTTTGTGTTTTTAAAAATAATTTTTTGAAAAAATCAAAAATTTCAATACTGGTTTTTGATAGTGCTCATAAATCTCTACAAATTATCCTGATAACATTTTTTGTTTAAATCAAAATTAGAAATGTTACAGCATATTCAAATTCGAAAAAAGTCAATATCAAAATTCCATTTTCCAGTTAAATTATACGAGATACGAAAAAACGCTATGATACAATATTATTAAATAAATAAAGACCTACAAATTTGAATTGTAACATTTTTTCATAAGATGTATATTTTTCTTTTTAATTTAAAAAAAACTATTGAAAATCCAAAATTCAATTTTTTAACTCCCACCACAGAGTACGAAGTTCGGACCCGTGGCACCTTGACTGTCCGCCAGGGGAGTTAATACTATTGTTTTCAGCCTGACCTAAAAGGATTGAATTTTACAAAATAAATTTTTTGCATAACACGCACTAAAGAAGTACTTTGAGTCCTTGAAGAGCGGTAGTAAGGACGTCCATTTACCACCGGCATTTTCATATTATATCTGCTTTCGTTCCTTAGGTCGTACTTTTGTTCCTTACGTCCGCTGAACAGCTGTATAGTAATATGGGTTTCATTTTTATAATGTGCATCGTCGGCACACAGCATACGTTTCTGACATGGCTAGTATTCATGAACGCAATTTCAAATTGCCCATCGAGTAAGTACTATATTTATGCATATTATTGATATAACATGTATGTAGTCCACTAGCCTAGAGGAAAAAGTAAAGGGTTTCCCAATAAGGGTGATATGTTTTGAAATTGAAAAAAAACACTGAATATTCATTCGGAATTGATCGAAATCTTTTTTATTATATTGGATATTCTATGCCATTTATGATTTAAACAATATATCGGCTGAATGTCCCCCGAGACACTTCTTGCAAACCCGAATTCGTTCAAGCCAATTTTCGATGACTTTGTAGAGCATTTCTGGTGGTATGGCTGCTATAGCGGCTCGGATATTGGTTTCAAGCTCTCCAATTGTACGCATACGATTTTTAGGCTTAGTATCCAATAGAGTAAATTCACTCTCCAACTTATCGATTATTCGACGAATTGAGAGCGCGGATGGAGCAGAATGACGACCATATTTTGCACGATATGCTCTTTGAACACCGACAAAACTTCTCGAATTTTGATAAAATAATTGGACAATTTCCAAACGTTGTGGAAGCGTGAAACTACTCGTGATTAAATGGCAAACCTTACTGATGACAACTGACAGCAGACGTCAAAAATTTCAGTTCAAATGAGCCCGATAGGGACATTCAAAATCATATCACCCCTATTGGGAAACCCTGTATATAACTTAGCAAAACTTGAGGTTTCACGGAGATTTTATTATTTTATTTTTAATGTGGGATTCGAACTTAGCGACTCGAAATACGTAGAAACCACATCGTTTTATTAACTTTCCCGTGGATAAATATTACTTTAACGGAGCCTAAAACTTTCAAGATTTCACAATTTTTGCTCAGGCTAGGGGAAATTCTGAGACCGGATTTGGATTCAGCGGCTCAAAATCTATAAGGGTAGCCTAGTCACATTGGAAGTTCAGATAACTTTTCTTTTGTGGGCCTGTGTAATTTAAAGAAGAAATTACATATATTTCGAATCTTTCAGATGATTTAAATTTAGTTAAAATTATAAAACAATTTATAAAACATTCCGGGAAATGTCTTCAAATTTTTTAAACATGTCAATATTATCAAGAAAAAAGTGCCGCCAGTCCTAAGCCAGGATGAAGTGTAGATAAAGAATGTAAGGAAGATTTCATGATTGTTGACAGGTTTTTATAACATTATAACATAATCTTGATGAAACGTGGCTTAAGAATATAACATTAAATTCACATTCTTTACTAAATTGAAGGGAAATTATTTTGTATAATACAATCCTTATGGGTCAAGCTAAACACAATAAAATTAGCTTCAGCAATGTAATATCGGAAGAACAATATCGATTCAAATTCTTTAAATTTGAATTTAATTTGCATCATTGCGATATAAGAGTTTGAAATTGTTACGAGGACACTTATCGAAAATATATCCAATCTGATACGTGAAAGTGATCCTCCGATAATGTAGGCAGTGACAAAAATTTCAAACTCAACTAATTAATTATCAATATCACTCTTATGTCAGCCAAAATTCCAATATATCGATAAAATATCGATATTAAAATTTTTAATTATAAATGATAATAAATGAAAATTTATTTCTTTATAATTTTATCTTTTTCCCTCTCGTTATGACGCAACGCATGACGCTCCCATAGGACGTCACCTTGAAAGGATAGCAGCCTGAAGGTACAGCCAGACAACTGCAATTGAGCAGGTGAAAAAGTCCCTTCCGTTCACTCTACCACGTGACAGTGCCATATATTCATATCATTTTAGATTTTTCTTGTGTTTTCCCATAGAAAAATCTAGAACGAGATGAATGTATAGCATTGTCACAGGGTACAGTGAGAGAAAGCGACTTTTTCCTTTGCTGATTTGCGATCGTCTGGCCGTACCTTATGTTTGAATATCAACTGAAAAAAATATCGGTTTTGGGAAAAATATCGATATACCAGAACAAAATTATCAATATAAAATTTTGATATATTAAAAGAAAAATATCGATATTGTATCATTAATTTAGCTCCCCGCACGGAGAAAAAAAATTCACTATTATACATGACCGTTGTCAGAGTTATAGGATGTGTAAAATTAAAGGGTTTCCCAATAGGGGTGATATGATTTTGAATGTCCCTATCGGGCTGATTTGAACTGAAATTTTTGACGTCTGCTGTCAGTTGTCATCAGTAAGGTTTGCCATTTAATCATGAGTAGTTTCACGCTTCCACAACGTTTGGAAATTGTCCAATTATTTTATCAAAATTCGAGAAGTTTTGTCGGTGTTCAAAGAGCATATCGTGCAAAATATGGTCGTCATTCTGCTCCATCCGCGCTCTCAATTCGTCGAATAATCGATAAGTTGGAGAGTGAATTTACTCTATTGGATACTAAGCCTAAAAATCGTATGCGTACCGCACGTTCTACACAGAATATAGCCGCCGTACAGGCCAGTATCGAGGAAAACCGTGAATTGTCCGTGCCACGCCGATCTCAGGAATTGGGCCTGTCCAGGATGACTACCTGGCGTATTTTGCGATTGGATCTTGGCCTGCATCCCTATAAGATGATTCTGGCCCAAGAACTGAAGCCTAATGACCATCGTTTGCGTCGGGAGTTCGCGGATTGGGCTCTGGAATCAATTGAAAATTATCCCAATTTTCATCAAAAAATCATCTTTTCTGATGAGGCGCATTTTTGGCTCAAGTCTCGGGGGACATTTGGCCGATATATTGTTTAAATCATAAATGGCATAGAATATCCAATATAATAAAAAAGATTTCGATCAATTCCGAATGAATATTCAGTGTTTTTTTTCAATTTCAAAACATATCACCCTTATTGGGAAACCCTTTATATGCTTATATAGCGTGCATAACTATTTTGCGGAGATGAACTCGAATATCCAGAGTGTGATATGACAGATTCGGTGGAACAAAAGCATGTTTTTTTTATTGATTAATTAATCAATTTTTCTTAGATAAGCCTGTGTCATTAAGGAAATTTTTGCCCTACAGTGCGCCCAATAAATTTTTTCAATCTCACCCGAGCAGAAATTTTGGTGGGGCGCCGACAGGTCCCCGACGGGAAAAATGTGGCCCCGATAGGGTATTCTGTCTAGCGCCAGACCAGTAATGAAACGCCCTACCCGATCGGGCCCAGATCTGGGCCTGAAATGGGGGGCCCGATCTGGCCCCTTCTAATTTTGTATTTCTACAAATAGTAAAATTTAAAAGGTTTTCATTTAATAAAAATAAATAGTTGGTTCAAAAAAATGTATTTCTTAAATTCAAATTAGTGATACAAAAGTATAATCAAAAGTATACAAACAGTATAATCTTCAAACCCATCTTCTTAGTCTGTAGAACTATTCGATTATTCTGAATGCAAAATAAATAGCATTAATAATAATTTTATTTCTAAAAAATTTACTTCGGAAAATTGAATAAACGATATAAAAAATAATGAAACACAATAACGTTCTACACTTAAAATTATAATTTTCTTTTCATTTCAAATTACCGTTGATAAAAAAATATTTCAAGTAATAATCTAATTTGTTACAATGTTAGGATTTATGTAATGAATCTAGTGAATTAACTTAGCTTGATCTATAATGCGGATATAAGAAATCTCACCAACGATTCTGTGCTTCCGAACTTGCCATGTACTTTTTGCTTTTGGCATTTTAATTTCAATATAGTCACTACAAAATCACGACCGCAACACAAAATTTAAAAATAATCTTGTCTATCATAATCCGATGTGGTTTCGAACCGGGCCACACCATGTGCCCCCCTGCGGCCACGTGTTCAAAATCCGATCGGGCCCGGATCGGAACTTGGGAACAAGTTGGGCAATTTCTGCACGGGCAGTACTGTTTGTTCTTTGCTACATCACAGGCGAGTTAGTGACAGAAGATCTTGTGGCACGCTTGCTAGCGACGAAAACATCTGGAATTTGAGCAAATTTTCCCAGCTGCGTCCAGGCCTGCCCTGAATCTACTATAATTTTGCTGGTCCGGCTAAATTTTTCCCCCATTTACCTCCACTTACTTTAAATTTATTACTATATAAATTTATTTCGCCGTTACCTGAAATTCAAGCGTACGATAATTTTACAGACCCAGTTATATAATTTCATGTTACAGCGTTGCTAACACTGGGCCGTGTTTATGTTTTGTGCAACTTCGACTATTACAGTTGTTGTATAGCGATCCGGCCGGTGGCTTCGGCCCTGGTCGGACGTGGTAGTCATGTGCGCTTTTCTTCATCCGGTATTCAAATTGTAGCGTTCTTTTTGCAAATTATTTCCCGACTGTTTTTCCCGTGGCGGGGTTTTACATTCGCCTCCTGAGTTCTAGCGTTTCCCGTTCACGTATTCTCCGTCTTTACGTGATTTCTCGTGGTGGACTTTCGTATCGTTATAATTAATAAATGAATACAGGCTTGTCTTTTTATGAACTTATTTTATACTCTCACCTTTGTTCGTAAGCGCTTATTCCATACTTTTTGAAGTTTTTCATTTTTAAATTGTCAACTCCTGCTACCTTAAAATTTCATTTTAATAGGTTCTCGCGGTCAAATGTCAGGCATAACAGTGAGTGAAAGTGACCCTTTTCGGAGACTATAATGTTTGTCATTATCTGGTCGTTGTTGATTTCAATTTCGCTCGTGCCTTTTCTTTACCATCGAATTTGTCTTTATCTCTGTTTTCAACGCTTGTTTACAAACTGTTTGCGAGTCCGCGCATTTTTGCTTTGAACTAGTCACTTTAGATGTCGGCCCTTTTTAAAGATATTAAGAAAGAATAAGTTGTAAGTGGAGGGGCTGGATTTCCTGGGCAACCAATATCCGGGAGAAATGTGCTATTTTCAGGGTGCTTAGCAATTCAATTACGAGCGAATTGAATTAGTTGTAATTTTCTGGATTTGTCCATTGGTAATGAAACTCAAAAACTACTTACCAATACAAAAACCTGGAAATTGATTCTTGCAGCCTTAGGTCCTTTTCCTCATGATAGGTCACATAAGTTAACTAGGAAAAGTGAAAGTGCTAGGTCAAACATTGTAGGTACCCCGAAGTTCGCCAGTGAAGCATAAAAAATTGAAAAGCCCCCGAGGAAATATATACAAATTAACGTTTGATGTACAGTTTCCTCCAATAAAAAATGAACTAAATTAATTTGAAACTGAATTTAAGTATTCGATACTTTTAAATTATCTGATTTGTCATAATTTATACTTACATAAAAAAATTAATTTAAAAAAGGCCTTAGAATCTGTTCATAAAACTCTACTTTCAACTTCGAAGGTATCTCTTATAAACAAAAATCTGAATTCCACATGGGCACCCCTCTTTCTCCAATTGCAGCGGACATCGTCATGGATGACCTGGAAATAATATGCATAGAATCTTTACCTTTTCAACTTTCGTTTTAATTCCGATATGTAGATAACTTAATAACAGCTGTACCTGATAATTTAGTTGACTTTACCCAACGCACTTTTAATATTTATAACCATAAAATACAGTTCACAATAGAAGAAAAATTGGACAACAAAATTTATTTCTTAGATGTGCTGGTTATTAGAGGGAAAAACATGAAGACCAACTGGTACAATAAACCTAACCTTTTTCGGTCGACTTCTTAATTTTAATTCGCATCAGCCATTAAATTACAAACTTAATGTCGCGAAAACTCGCTGAAATGAACGCACACATACACTGACCCCTTGAGGGTTATGCACCCACACACACAAACTCCACACAACCAAACCCGTCAGGTCTAGCCTCTATATGTATATATATGCCTCTTCCCTATATACAAGGATTATCTGAAAGATTGTCAGGTATTTTGAGACCTTTTATTATCAAAATTGCCCCTCGTAATATAAATAATTAAACACATTTTCTCAAATCTCCTAAAAATCCTATTTCAAAACTGGATATTGCAGACGTAGTTTACAATATTCCCTGCACTGAATGTACAACAAATTATATAGGTACCACTAAACGTCCCCTCAAAAATAGAATTCATGAACACATAAAAAATGTCTACAAGTCGCCTGACAAATAAACAGCTTCAACTAAGCATGCGTGGAATTAAAATTATACATTCAACTTTGATGAAGTTACAATTCTCGATAGAATCAATAATAAAATGAATACCTACGAAATATTTCGCAATCTGTAATTCATTTGAAATGAATAATTAATATTATGCAGAAGTGGACTTAAAATTGTTCATTTCGTAAATATAATAGTTACATTATATCACGTTACTCGATGATGGACAGGAATGTATTTAATACAATACTTGCATTAAGTATCTATCGCAAAACAAAATTGTCACTTGACGATTTGAGATTTTACTGTACTTTTTGGTATAATATAAAATTTAATAATTGATGAATTAATAAATTAATATTAAACGTTTACAAAATGCCGTTATGTCTCCGTTTCGCTTTACTTTTCGATAACATTTCACCAATATGTTTTATCCATGCTGATATCTTCTTAACTCAATACAAATAATTTTTATGAACATTGATTATTTACAAAATTCTTTAGTTATTATTTATAAATTTTAGTTTGTTAATTTGTTGTTAGAGACAGGTTACCGAGCAGATATGGCTATATTTAAATTTAATTCTTTGAAACAAAAGCACCTGAAATTTTGGAAATCCACTAAAAACTACTTTGAAGTAAGTACTATTTTCTATTTCAAAGTGACCTGTTTGATAACATGTCTATTATTGTATTGACCCAAATTCATAAAAGTTTTGTTCATTTCTTTGGCATAAGGTCAGTTTCTTCTTATTTTCTTTGATTAAAATTATTATTAGATTTAAAAATGCACAAAAAGAAAGAAAGGCAAACGTTTCGGCCACATATGGAGGCCCTCTTCGGTCCCATAAATTCAAAGATTAATTCAAAATTTCTGTAAAGGATTAGAATATAGAAGATAATTTGAAAAAAAAGAATTATAATATCTGTATATGTAATTTTACACAATATTTAAAAAAAATTGAAAGTTGTTTATTTTCGCATTCAGATTTATTCTGAGATGTTTTGAAAAATTATAATAAATTTATCTTTAACAATTAATAAAAATGCAATTTAAATATTCGTGATATTAAGTATCACATTTGAATTATTATTAAATTTAACTAGTTTTGAAAATGGTCAGAACTGTTAGATATTCTAGCTTTATAGTGAAAGTGCCATTTTTAATATTTAAATTGAATTTTTATTAATTTTTAAAGATAAATTTATTATCATTTTTTTTTCAAAACATCTCAGAATAAATCTGTATGTAAAATAAACAACTTTCAATTTTTTTAAAATATTGAGTAAAATTACAAATATGGATATTATAATATTTTATGTTTATGAAACGCCTCGCTTGCAAATTCAGTGTTAAATGAATTGTCCGTGAAGCTTATATACAAAATCGTTCTCTTAAAAAATAAACGCCTTTGTCCACTCGTGAAAATCATCATAAACGTCTCGAATTCCCTGGGTGGCGCGGCTAGTCGGTTGGCCTAGTGGGCGTGTGGCCGCGGATGTAGGTTCCGAGCGAACGGATGACGGAAGAGTCGTACGCAACTTTAATGGAACCAACCACCCGTGAAGTTTAAAGCCGAAAGGCGGTTCCGCGGGTGGTGTATTGGTTCGAGAGAGGGGGTTTTTTGGTTTTAACAGGTATGCCTAGACCCGTCCTAGGAGAGTCCTGTCAAGGAGGAAAAGAACCTCTCAGGATTGCTTATAGAAAAAAATTTTCGGTCAGCAAAGCCACATGTCCCGAGTCGGTTTTTAAAACAGTTCAGATCATTCTGTGAGAGACGCCGGTAATAAAGTCTTCACGAGAAGTTTACATAAATGTCAAACTTGTTCGCGCTTTGCCATTGAGAACCAATTTGGCATCCATCTTTAATAATAAACATTTTTTGAAAAAAATTCCGGTCGGTTCGTGTACAAAATCTTTTATACTTTTTCATTTTATCCGGTTTTTTATTCTTAGTGATGAGATGCAGGTTTTACCCGTGACCTGGCAACTCTTTAATGGCCACCCAACTAATTTTATTTCGGGTCATTCCAAGCCGAAATAAATATTTTCTTGAATACTATGTTGAGCGCCAGCCACTCTCTCGAGTAACGATATTTTCAAAATATAACCACAACAGTAACACAATCACCCGGCGGGGTCAAGGTAAGGTTACAACAGTTCTCCGGGTAAAAGAATAAAACACCAGAATTTAATTAAATAACATGAGAGGCTAAACACTATTTATTAAATTTAATTAGGGCTCGATACAGAGAAAATAAATTATTATATAAAAAAAAGCCAAAACATCTGCGCGATCATCAATAAGTATAGGGTCAGAATTCCTGAAAAAGCCACAAAAAAATGACTAATTTTTGTTTTCGTCGAAATGATGAAGAAACGATAAGTCACTATCATCCTAATTACTTGACAAAAAAGAAAAAAAAATTTCTTTTTTCCAACAGTTTATTCTTACATGAAGTTTTTAGATACTTTTTAAACAAATACATTTTCCTAATAAATCAATCAACCGATTTAGATCAACTTTTGGAATTTGGCAGGAAAATATAATGAAGTTTATAAAATCACTGTAAAAATTCTCAAAAAATTTTGTTTACATGATTTTTTAATAACTTTTTTATAAACAAATGATTTTTTATGGTGTTCTGCACTTTTTGAAAATCCGAAAAAAATTAATATATATAAACAAACCTTGAGGAATCCAAATCCGTTGAGAAAAGTTTGGAGCCGAAATTATTTTAGAAGCCGTAATTCGAAGAAAGCTGCGCGGCGTGCCCTATCTATTGGAGTGCATCGCATTCTAGGGTTCAGTTGTCCTTCAATTTATGCGCGCATTTTTGGAGATTTTTTGAATCTCCAGGACGATGACTTGCGATTTCAAAGGTTCATTGTTTTTCTTTTATTTCCCACTTTTTCTACATCATTTATTTCTAGATAAGATAGTCTTTTTCTCGAATTTCGTCGTAAAATTACAAATTAGTGGGTTACGAATTCTAGTCGGTTTTCCTCAGTTAGTTTTTGAGTTTTCGTCAATCGTCCAAGATGCTGAATCCAAACGCGTGCTGTAATCCATTAAATTCAAAATAACATTCTTGCGTTTATAAAGGAATCAGAAAAGTGACAGAAACGTTTTGAAAGAGTGAAAACAATAAAAGGAACCCGAAGCTATCATTGTTTCATACCCATTGATTCAAAAAGTGTTGCATGAAAAGTAATTTCCTCATCTACGGATTTCGATGTTCACAAATTATTGTAATTAAAAATTTTTTCATGCCTAATTATTGTTAAATGTTAAATAAAAAAATCGCCTTTTTTAATCGTGCGAAAACAATAATTACTTTATCCTTGAACATCAAAACTTCCAATTTAAATCATTTCCCAACTACAATCGCGAGAGAGGCGTACAGTGCAATGCACTCCAATAGATAGGGCACGCCGCGCAACTTTCTTCCAATTAAAGCTTCTAAAATAATTTCGGCTCCAACACCATCAAAAATCATTTGTATTTAAAAAAGTTATTAAAAAATCATGTAAACAAAATTTTTTGAGAATTTTTACAGTGATTTTATAAACTTCATTATATTTTCCTGCCAAATTCCAAAAGTTGATCTAAATCGGTTGATTGATTTATTAGGAAAATGTATTTGTTTAAAAAGTATCTAAACAATCCATGTAAGAATAAACTGTGGAAAAAAAGAAATTTTTTTTTCTTTTTTGTCAAGTCATTAGGATGATAGTGACCTATCGTTTTTTCATCATTTCGAAGAAAACAAAAATTAGTCATTTTTTTGTGGCTTATTCAGGAATTCTGACCCTATAATTAAAATGACAGAATTCTCGGGACATTCCCGAGCCACGCGACAATATGGCGGAATTAATCTATTGGCGCGCGTCACCACCCGAGAGCACCGGAATTTACCACTAATTTATTTTAATTAACTAATTTCTTTTCCTATCCCAACATACATAAAAAGACCACCTATATAAAAAGAAAGCACTCGCGAATAAGAGAGAGAAGAGAGGCGAAGTGGCCGGTATGTGTAATGTACGCCATAAAGCGTCAGTATCAGTTCAATAATGTCCGTTAGTTCCGGACCACTTGCCAAAGAGAATTTAAATAAAATCAACTCACGCTTCCTGTAGTACGTCCTGGAGTTCCGGAATAAATCTCAATACGAATTCTCCTTCCATTTTTTTTCGATCGAATTAAAACAGGTCCAAATTCCTCTTTGAATTTCTTTAACTTTGTTGACCAAAACGTGGGTGGCAGTTGCTACTTAGAATCGCAGGACAAGAGTGACGATGGGAGACGCGACGCTGATAAAATTCCCGACCTGCCCCACGAATTACATACGTGACCCAATCGCGGACCCGGAATCAGGTCACATGTCATACATCCAATAGACGACTAGGCAACTCGTGCCTAGTATAACAATTGCCCTCGGCAAATAATTTCCATCAACACGCGGTTCCATCAGTTACAACGAACGGTGCGTGTGGCACATGGACACCATTGTAATTAGTGTTCATTTACATCAAACTGCATAAATTTAGTATCACAAAATGTCTAAGATACTAAACGTCAAGCCCCAGGGTCTATGCGCCCTAGGGTACCTTTTCCGGGTGACGTGGTGGCGTCTGGTCGTCTTGTGCGTCGCTCTCCAACAATCTATGGCGGCGATAATCGAAGCATCGATCTATCGTGGCTCGAAAGTCGACATGGCGGCCAGTGTTGACATAAACTCGGTAGCCGTCAGTGCCTCATCTTCGACGCTGCTGTCCTCCGGTGCTGCTGTCCTCGTATCACTCATGGAACAGACGGGACAGGAAGCGTGAGTGCGTGCAGTGCATGATTAGTGTGTTTCGAGTGCTCTCGGGTGGCGACGAAGTGCGGGCTCTCGTCACACGACTTTTTCCCCAGGGACATAATCCCACCTGTCATACCGGTGAGTTTACTAAATTAAATCTTTTCAATGTGACGGGTAAAATTAACCACGTCACAACTCTCCCCACCTTAACCGGGGACTGCAGGTTGCGTAAGCTTCCCCTGGCAAGTTTAAAACAACATGGAGGACCCGAAAACAAAAAAAAAGCAAACCCTGGGACGCAGTTCGCCTCTCTCGTGAGCACTCGGAAGCAAAACATAAGCAAAAACTCCCAAAATAAACATAGAGCGCAAAACAAGCAAAAGAAAAATAAGCAAAAGCATAGGTCGGGAGCCACGCTGGTTCCGAACCCACCAAAATCATAGGCCTAAGAAATCAAAATAAAACACATGCCAAATCATAAAAGGCAAAATCATAAAAGGCAAAAATCGTAAAAGGCAAAAATCATAAAAGGCAAAAATCATAAAAGCAGAAATCATAACAAAACTGCATAAGCAAAATCATAATAAGACTGCATGGGCGAAATCATAAAAGCAAAATTCATAAAAGGCACAGCAGTTAGGTAATCGGGTATACTTTACCTAGATACCGGTGATTGTGCTCGGAAGATTCCTCTGGTTAGGGTCGACTTCCGGATCATCTCCCTTATTACTATATTTTCCTAGTCTTAATAAATCCTAAACATAGACCCTTAAACTCTTATCACTATCCAAAACTCTGAGTTCCAATCCTAGCCCTAACCATTACTACTAGCCTAAGTAATCCATAAATCCTTTAATACAAGCCATAATTCTCCAAATCCTAGTCTCCCTGAACTCCATGAATCATAAAAGGGAAGTCACAATACCGGGCCCTGCAAAGAAAAATGACACTAAGTCCAAGTATACAAGTTTTATTATTATAGTCACCCCCCTTTACCCATACCGGGTTTACAAACGGCTATACAGTACAGAAAATGGGGGGGGGGATTCTCCTTCTTCTCTACTCTTCGGCCTTACGGCCAGTGGTGCCATGGCGCCAGCCGGCGTCATGGATGGCCTTTTGATGGGCCGCGACGATCTCTGGGCGCCGGACGAGATGCTGGCCCGGCCTGGCCCTCCGTCGGCCTGCCAGGACCTCGTCGGACTCCCAGAGCTCCCAGAATGTGGGGCAGGTGGCCTTCGTCTTTCCCGGCTAGCCGCAGCCGAAGCAGACCACCGCATTCGGCTGGCGGCAATCCGGGGAACCACGCTTATGGCCCCTGACGCCACACGCCCAACAGGCCTTCGTCGGAAGGCGGTAGTCGGGCCTGGGTTTCGGCGCTCCCCTGCGCAGCCACTCCTCACGGGACCAATCCTCCGGGAGAGCCCTTAGCCAACGTGCTTCCGACAGCATCTGGAGGTCCTACTTCGGATTGGGTTTTCTATGTGGCACCTCCCTGGTACTTCGCTGGGGCCAAGGGTCGAATGGACCTGGCCTCTCCGCGGCCTGAGGCTCGGTGGCAGCGGGAATCGGAAGCTGAAAGAAAAAGGGACAGGGGAACCTACATTACTTATTTTCTCTCTAGACCTTCAACCAAATCACTTCTCCGAATATTCGCCTTCATTCCGATCATCGCTGGCGACGTAGGGTTTCAAATGTCTTATGTGCTCCTTGCCTGCATACTTTCCCCTGGAGTCCACCAGACGGAAAACTACCGGAGATAACCGTCGCACCACTTTATACGGCCCGGAAAACTTGTCCGACAATTTCGCCGCGTTGTCCTTCTCCTTATTTGACGAGACCCGCTCGCGCTTAAGGACCAAATCGCCAACCTTAAAATGTCTCTCGCGTCGGTTTTTGTCGTAATACTTGGCTTGGGTCTCATAGGCGCGATCTAAATTTCTCGTAATCAAGTCTTGCAGATGGCTCAATCTTTTCATTCTTTCCAGCCTCTCCGAAGGTTCCGGAACACATCGCTGCTGCTTCACATCTACTTCGTTACGCAACGAACGGTATGGCAAAGGTTTCCTGCCGAAATTCAAAAACGCTGGGGTAACCTTAAGGGATCCGTGAACCGCGGTATTGTATGCAAACCGGAACTTGTGCAAGTGTAAATCCCAATCCCTGTGGTCATGCCTGAAAAAGGCAACAATCATGGTCTTCAAGACTCGGTTGACTCTCTCAGTGGGATTTGCCTGAGCATGATACACCGGATTAGTGGTATAAACTATGCCCAGGCCCTTGCACGTCTGCTCAATCAGGCGGTTAGAGAACTCGGTGCCATTGTCCGTATGGACAACTTCCGGGGCACCCCAACGCGACACGACCAGATCTTCAAACTGTCCTTTGATCGTGGGTCCGTTGGCAGTCCGGATTGGCACCACTTCCACCCATTTAGTAAATAGGTCTTGGAAAACCAAGACGTATTTATGGCCACTCTTGCTGCGTGGAAAGGACCCATCACGTCGCTTGCCACCACTGTCCAAGGTTGCTCGACAATGTGCTGCCCCATCAAGCGAGCCGGTCGGTCTTGCTCGACCTTGGACCTCTGGCAGGGGTCGCATTGTCTCACAAACTTCGCTACGTCCGCGTAGATCCCTGGCCAGTAGTAGCGAAGCGGCAACCGATGGTAGGTCTTCTCGACCCCCAAATGGCCCGCTTGTGGTTCCAAGTGAGCCTCTCTTAAAACCTCTATCCTTTGCTCCTCGGGCACCACAAGTTTCTACGCTTCAAGGTCCGGGATGAGTGGGTCGGTCATCCCGTTTGGCCTGTGCCTGTAGAGCCTCTGGTCTTCCACCTTCCAATCGGGGAAGATCCAGGGCCTCTCCAGGACAGATGCGACGCGACGCTTATACCAGGAGTCGCTTGTATCACAGGCGGATGAGATCGGTATCTCTTCATCCTCTGTGATCCTCGACAAGGCATCTGGGACGTGATGGAGCGCTCCTTTGCGGTGAATAATCTCGAAGTCGTACTCTAGAAGCTCTAGGGACCACCTGGCTAGTTTCACCGTGGGATTCCGCAAGTTGTGCAGCCATTTAAGGCTGCTGTGGTGGGTTATAACCTTGAAGGAGAAGCTTTCAAGGTACTCCCGAAACCGAGTAGTTACCGAGTAGTTTCTCTCGGCCGATAGCAGAGTACGACTCGCAAAGGAGATCACGCGCTCCTCCCCATCTTGCACTTGGGTTAAGACAACTCCTAGACCGGTGTTACTCGCGTCGGTCTGCAGGTGGAAGGGGTTCGCTACAATATCCTTAAAACTTAGGAATTCCAAAATCGGCGCGCTCGTCAAGGCTCTTTGCAACGAGTCGAGAGTTTATTGCTGCTCCTCGCCCTAATTCCATTTGACATTCGACCTAAATAACCGAGTCAACGGCTCGGCAACAACAGCAAATTCCAGAATAAATCGCCGGTACCACGAAGCTAAGCCTATAAAACGTCTTAACTGCTTAATATTCTTCGGGGCCGGGTAGGACAAAATCGGTTCCGTATTTTCAGGGTTAACGCTTAAGCCCTCTCGGTTTACGACATAACCTAGATACTTTACCTCGGAACGACAAAACTCACATTTTTCCGGGTTCACCGTCAAGCTGGCTTGCGTAATCTTATCCAAAACGGCCTCAAGCCACTTTAAATGTTCTTCAAATGGTTCGGTAACGACAATAATATCGTCTAAATAACAGAATGCGTGCGGTCTAAGTTCCGGGCCTATCACACGGTCAATCAATCGCTGGAAAGTGGCCGGCGCATTCGAGAGTCCGAAAGGCATCCGCACAAACTGAAAGAATCCACTGCCCGGTGCGGTGAACGCCGTATATTCCTGACACGCTTCGTCGAGAGGAATCTGATTAAACGCTCAACTTAATTCTTTCGTCGAAATGTATTTTGACGCTGTCAGCAGCTTAAGGATGTACGACATATACGGTATAGGATAGGCATCCTTCTTCGAAACCGCTTTCAACTTCCGGAAATCCAGGCAAAGGCGATAGCCGCCATTTGCCTTCTTCGCCATGACGATCGGTGTTGACCATTCGCTGAAGGATTCCTTTATCACACCTTCAGCCAAAATCCGATCTAACTCTTGGTACATGGCTTCTTGGACCTTTGGAGACACTACTCGGTAACATTGTTTAATGGGAGGGTGCCCCTTAACGTCAATATGGTGCCGTTGCCAGATAAGTAGCCTTTAGCTGACCCTCGACTCTCGGCGGAAGCTTCCTATCTACTAATTCTCTTAAGCGCGCCTGCTCGTCATCTGACAAATCCGCTATGGCACCGCAACCCTCCTCTTCAACTAACCACGTTTTTAAAGGGTTGTGTCTTCCGGATGCGTCAGGCATGAAGACTTTCTTCAACCTAGATCCGAAATACATATCGAATTCGGCCTGAGCATCTCGGTATCGAGGTGCTCTGCAAATCTGACCTCACAAAGCCGAGTTACCTCTTCAATGGTCAGAGGCAGTTCGACTTTTCCCTCGATAACCTGCATAGATCCATTGGCAACAATCATCATTGATCTATGTGACCTGTCCAGCTCATTCCCGGTACTGTCTAGAATCTTCTGACCCACTTTACTTCTTACAAAAGTCCTAGTGGATCCCGGGTCGTACAAAGCATCTAGGGTGACCGATCCTACCTCCACGGCTAGATGTATTCTACCGCGAACCTCGTCGGTAGGGACGATGCCACTATTAAATTCTGTCTCCAGACCCTCACTCTGACGGAACTCAATCTCAACAAAATCTAATGAGTCCGAGTGAGGTGGCTCCTCCGCAATAACTTCATCCCGGTTATTCGGAGTTAAAAGAGCCGCGTCTGGCCCAGTCTTCTCTACCAAGGTCTTAAGACTGGGAGGTCTTTCGGCATCGTCCGCTCTATGTACTTGAGCTTGGACAGTGATCTGGGTATGCTCTTCTTCTACGAATTCTTTACCCTATCTCCAAAGTTCCTTATTCTCATCGGTATTCGTGGGCTCCTCGCTATCATCTTTGAAATCTGCAGGCCTATACGGGAGCTCACGAGGTTTTTCCCGCTTCTTAACTTCTACATTTCCGAAATCCTTTACCTTATCTACAAAGCCTCCAATTGCATCGACGATTCAGTCGCTAACTACCGAGTCGAACTCGTCGATGGCAGACATGTTCACGCCTTTGTATCCAGGCATGTCAATCATTGCGAGAACTGTCGTAGTCGTCGTTACCGGGCCCGGGACTCTCGAAGTGCATCCGATACTAATCTTAATGTCTAAATCGGAATTTTCTTCGGTCACGGAAGGTCGAGAGACAGTGCAGACCGGTCTCACTGCTTCTTTTCCCCGTTTCCCAAGCAATTAAGACAATTCTCAACCGTGTAGCCCTCCGTCTTACACTGGTAACACGCTATCTTTCTGGTTAGGGCGCAACCTATTTGAAAGTGGCCAGGCTTCTGACAACTAAAGCAAATAACCTCTTTCTATCTTCCTGGCTCCTTAGGGGCCTTTTCAGCGGACGTACTCGGACGTCGCTGACCTCTCCCCCACCTTAAAGTCTTCCCTGCCATCCTTAAAATTTGTTTTCCCTTTAGGTTCCTTGCCCTTGTTTATCTTCAACCTCACGAATCTCGATTGGTGGCCATTGGCCCTGGATTTACTTTCACTTCCATCTTTGCGGTCTACGGTATTACGGTTTCCAAGACTCGGTTCCCCAGAGCTCCTTGGAGGTGTTTCTGTCTCGGTAACTGCCCACGTCAATTCCCACCTTCTACCTTTTTGGGCCAATTCATCAAAATCTCGGAAATCAGTCCTCTGCATTACCTTCCTGAATTCCGGCCTCAATCCCCGATAGGCCCAATCCAATTTCTCGGCCAGGGGTACGTCGTGCTTCAGCATCGCGATCAGTCCTTCCAATTGGGTCAAATAATCATTAACCTTCTCTTTTGGGCCTTGCGTTCGACTGGATATCTGTTCCCGAACGCGTGACGCGAAGTCGCTGTCCCCAAATCTTTGCCTGAAGTCGGCCCGGAATTCCGACCACCTCCGCCACCTGTTTTTGCTTATCCGGAACCACTGCAGGGCTATTTCCTGCAGTAACAGCGGTAGGGCTCGCAACAAGTCATCGTCATTTATTGGTGTAAACTCCCGGCATTCTCCCAGTCGGATTAGGAAATCCTCGGCACTAACTCCCGATTTGCCGCTGAAAGAGATTTTCCAGTTGTACACCAATCTACCGAGGTCCTGAATTTCTCGTTGCGTTTCCATCCGGGAGCTGGTAAGCCCTAATCCCCGATCTTCCGGATAGCCGCCCCTGTAGCCACGTTCCGGCAATCTCGTGTCCTCATGGTAAATGTCGTCGTTCTTGGCTTCCCCAGTACCCGGAAGTCGGCTATGCTGGCCCTGATCCTCGTGTATTCTTCGCCCATGATCTCCATCCAAGTTTAGGGACCTGAAATCCTCCTCATACCGAAAAAAACGGTTCAGTCCCCCTTCCGAATCCTAACCAGCCCTGCTTGGCCCATGCGTCGGCTCGTCCGGTATTCCTGTCTGGGTGATTGTTTCCAGGTTAGTGTCCAGATTAAGGTGCAGGTCCAAACGTCCTCTCGAATGGGTCTATCGTGGCTACCCAGCGCCTCAGATCTGCTGTGGGCGCGGCCGCACCGTTCGGAGGTCTTGTCCGGAAATCCTTCTCCACCGAGACCAAGCCGATCTGCACTCGTGGAATCAAAGGTACCATGCTGGGCTGCTGGTGGCACCAATGGGCTAAAATTTCTCTCCCTATGTGGCTTACCTAGTCCTCCTCGCACCGTGTCCCGAAAACTAGTCTCTCGTGGCTGCTCGGAAGGTGATACCCCCCTCGTGCTCGGACGTACATCTTCTTCGATCACCTCAGCCGACGTCCGTGAGGGTCTCATCGGCGGGAATATCGGATCCGGTAAATGGAAAGAGTCACGTGGCCCGGTATAGGTGATGTTTGCATACCCGTATGCCAACGCTAAGCCAGATGACATCGTGAGAGCAGATGGAGTTATTCTTGACGTAGTGACCCCATGAGCCAATTCCGAGACCGTCACATAACCTTCTGCGCCCCTACCCATAGTACCCGCCCCTAAAATCGTCTCTACTGCCCTGTGTAGTGTTGGAGGCGTGGTCCGATATTGAAGACTTGTCCGAAAACTCTCTGTAAAGTAACAGCAGTCTTTTGAGTCGTCTACATTTCTCTGACCTAGAACCGCCCACGGCGAGTTCATGCCGTATCAACGCGTCAATAGACTCCGTATCCGAAAGTCCGAAGATCCATTCGACGATTTGGTCTACGGTCTCCAGCGCACTTACTTCTTCCGGAAGAGACATTTTCGCGCGCCTGAACAAAATCTTAGGTATCAGAATAAAACTTCAGACACGCGGGCATTTTCACGATTCCTTCAATACCGAATTCCAGCTAAAACGGAATTACTGCTCCCGCAAATCTAAGCTGTGTAGTTCGAATTCCAAACAATGTCCCTATTTCCCAATTTTCCTATAAGCGTGGTAATGCGCACTATTCCGTGTCTTGTAGTTCGACTATCCAGCTTGCTCGAGTAATTTCGGAAAGTAAACTCTGCCTCGGGATTTTCCAATAACCTAAAAAAAAAGGTGTCTTTCTTACCGCTCCGAGTATACCTATCTATTAAAGTGGCGAGAGGCACTGCCGCATAATAGACGTAGCAAGCAAAATCTACAATAGCCCGGGAATATCCGAAAGCAGTAAATAATCGCCACCAGCAATGATCAGATAAAAAAGGGCGATAGAAATAGGGCAATATAATCAAATGGCAAAATGAAAATTAAATCAGGTAAATCAGCGACAGAAATAAAGAAAAACAGAGAATACACACAATCAAGTAAAATCAGGTAAGGCCAATAGTATGTATAGCACAGCAAAAAAAAGACAATAGCCTAGCAAAGCAGTGCTAGCAAAGTATATACATATATATAAATACAAATAAATTTAGCAGACACAAAATAATAAACGTAAATAGCTTGGAGTGTCCAATTACTTAAGAAATCCAGCGCACTTTAGGCAGCCAGTGATTTCTCTTATATCAACCAGTAGTACTTCACGCCATAAAAAAAAATTTCAAAATTAACGAGAAATCCTACTCTTCAAATATTCCCAGAAATTCTAATATCCACGAAAATCACTTTATTCTCGGTATTTTCAAAATCTCAAAGCCTATAAAATCAATAACCGTAAATTTCATCTAAAAGTCCATTAAAATTCACGACTATATACTTCGAGTTCCGAATTCCGTCTTTGAATAAGCTGATAATCGTGATATAACCTTCAAAATCCGTCTTTATCACCCAGATAACAAATTCGAAATTTTTATCTTTCTAATTTTAAATTTATTTTCCGAACAGACTAATAGTCGCGGAATATCCTCTATAATCTATCTTTGCAATCTCGATAAAGTCTATTCGGCCATCTAAATCACGAATTCCCAAAATCCTATTTAATTTCCTAAATCGCGTTAGATCCATTTAATTCTAATAAATTTACAAAATCCTGGTAAATTTATCTTATTTGCAAAAATTCTATCAAACCTATTTAATTCTAATAGACTCGTCAAAATTCAAACGAACCTGACTTGTTCTGTCCATAAGCAATTCATTTAACACGACTATAAAATTTACTTATAAATCCCTGATAAATTCAAACTTCCAAAATGTCAAAATTATTTCCCAAAATTTTTGGTTCCGAATCAGTTATATCGAATTCAATATCAAAATGCTTACAAAATTTCGAACTCCAAAAATCTAATTACAAAATTTTCTCCCAACCAATATCTTTGACCAGAATAACCGGAAAAATTTCAAATAAGTCTTAATATTATTCTCGATTTTAAATCCGAAAAAAAATCTTCCTGGCCGATGATGATAGTGGTCAGTGACTCTCGACCTTGGTTCGCGACTCGGAAGTTCACTTCCTTTCTCCTTTGGTACAGAATTTCAAAAAAAAGATCTTCAAATTTTCAATTTGACACTTTCTAACCTCTATTTTAATAAATGGCAGGTTTTCTTTATTAAATCCACTTGTTAAAGCTGGTTAGGTCTACGCAAGAATTCGTACTCTGCGGGTACTTGAAAGGTTATCTAAATTCAAAAAAAAAATTCATGACATCTTCAAGTCAGTGAATTCTATCCATAAGCGGTCAAATACTGCACTTCCGAATTCCAGCTAGTAGTTTCAGGTGCCAGCTCAATTCAACCTTTATGCCCTTATCCTCAAAAAATACAAAAAAAGAAGAAAATGTCAAATTATATATACCATCAGTTCAAATATACATTAAAATTTTAATATTTAATATATACAAAATCACAACTAAGTCATTTCAAATCAAAATTCCAAATATCGAGTGCTCTCTCTCTCTCGCATGGGTTCTCCCTGTCTCGGAAATTTGAAAGAGACACTTCAAATCTCTCAAATTTCTTGAACGATATTTTCGAGAGAAATTCTGAAGTCGTGGTGTCCCCAAATCTTAAAATTTCCAACTTCCCGGGATCCACTTTTTCAAGATTTCTCGATTCAAAATACTATTAAAATTTCCTACTTAAGAAAATCCTAATTTCCAACAATTTCTCAAGTTCTTCGATTTCTAAAGAAAATATTCCAACCTTTCAAATTCCAACTCATAAAATCTTTCAATGTTTTTAAGTTACCATTTTTGAAATTTTATAAGTTCGAATAAGTTCTCTTGGTTTCGGAAATTCGAGAGAGAATCTTCAAATCTCTCAAATTGCCAAATTAATATTTCCAACAATAAATCTTGTTATAACCTGAAATAGAATTGCACAAAGAAAGTGTGTCCAATAATCCAATATTCCGACTCTCGTATTTTAAATTTCACACAAAATATTTAAATTCAATAATTCAATTTACCACTAAAATCCAAATTCTTCCAAAAATATAACTTAATTTAACCTTTTTAATTTATAAAAATTTAAAGACTCAACCAATTTAAAATTATTAAATTAATATTTTTAATTAAATTCTGGCTTGTTGTCCGGGCAAAATAACTATTTTCGACTATGCCCGGCCCCTCGTTGGGCGCCAGTTGAGATGCAGGTTTTATCCGTGACCTGGCAACTCTTTAATGGCCACCCAACTAATTTTATTTCGGGTCGTTCCGAGCCACGCGACAATACGGCGGAATTAATATATTGGCGCGCGTCACCACCCGAGAGCACCGGAATTTACCACTAACTTATTTTAATTAACAAATTTCTTTTCCTATCCCAACATACATAAAAAGACCACCTATATAAAAAGAAAGCACTCGCGAATAAGAGAGAGAAGAGAGGCGAAGTGGCCGGTATGTGTAATGTACGCCATAAAGCGTCAGTATCAGTTCAATAATGTCCATTAGTTCCGAACCACTTGCCAAGAGAATTTAAATAAAATTAACTCACGCTACCTGTATTACGTCCTGGAGTTCCGGAATAAATCTCAATACGAATTCTCCTTCCATTTTTTTTCGATCGAATTAAAACAGGTCCAAATTCCTCTTTGAATTTCTTTAACTTTGTTGACCAAAACGTGGGTGGCAGTTGCTACTTAGAATCGCAGGACAAGAGTGACGATGGGAGACGCGACGCTGATAAAATTCCCGACCTGCCCCACGAATTACATGCGTGACCCAATCGCGGACCCGGAATCAGGTCACATGTCATACATCCAATAGACGACTAGGCAACTCGTGCCTAGTATAACAATTGCCCTCGGCAAATAATTTCCATCAACACGCGGTTCCATCAGTTACAACGAACGGCGCGTGTGGCACATGGACACCATTGTAATTAGTGTTCATTTACATCAAACTGCATAAATTTAGTATCACAAAATGTCTAAGATACTAAACGTCAAGCCCCAGGGTCTATGCGCCCTAGGGTACCTTTTCCGGGTGACGTGGTGGCGTCTGGTCGTCTTGTGCGTCGCTCTCCAACAATCTATGGCGGCGATAATCGAAGCATCGATCTATCGTGGCTCGAAAGTCGACATGGCGGCCAGTGTTGACATAAACTCGGTAGCCGGCAGTGCCTCATCTTCGACGCTGCTGTCCTCCGGTGCTGCTGTCCTCGTATCACTCATGGAACAGACGGGACAGGAAGCGTGAGTGCGTGCAGTGCATGATTAGTGTGTTTCGAGTGCTCTCGGGTGGCGACGAAGTGCGGGCTCTCGTCACACGACTTTTTCCCCAGGGACATAATCCCATCTGTCATACCGGTGAGTTTACTAAATTAAATCTTTTCAATGTGACGGGTAAAATTTACCACGTCACAGTGAACTTCAAATATTTTTTCAATTCGTGATGCTGCATACTGGACTACTTTATTTTGAATCGCAAGCTATGAGATAAGTTTTTAATTTCTATGATAATTCTTTTTTTTTAATTATCTTCTATATTCTAATCCTTTACAGAAATTTTGAATTAATCTTTGAATTTATGGCACTGAAGAGGGCCCCCATATGTGGCCAAAACGTTTGCCTTTTTGTCTTTTTGTGCATTTTTAAATCTAATAATAATTTTAATCAAAGAAAATAAGAAGAAACTGACCCTATGCCAAAGAAATGAACAAAACTATTTTCTATAATATTATTAAAATATATACATATTGATCAAAGTGAATATGTCAAACAGCTGGAACTCAAGTTTCACAATTTTTTGGCAACGACGTGCAACCTCATTTGGTCAAATTTGGTCATCGGAGCGTTTTAAATACGTAGATAGATTTGTATCATACAAAAGAAGAAAGACACTAACAATTATAGACTAAGTAAAAGGGTGTTTAGAAACTCAAAATGAATATATACGGTGTAATCATTTTGACATGATTATGTGACGAAATTTAAATTACAATATTATCTTTTCAAAATAATAATTTAATCTTTTTGTTTATGAACTTTTCAGCTTTCTGGGAAATTCAAATTCGGAGATACTATTGGACCAGTAAAACTTCCTGTTAAAGAAATCGCTAACGGATCAGTAGTGAACGTTACTGGTTGGGGAAATACGGTGAGTCTTTTCTATCAAAATTATATTTGAAACACTATGAAATTTAATTGATTTTATTTTTTCTACATATTTATGCTTGAAATGCAGAAAAGTTTGTGTTAAAAATTTGCGAAAGGATACACTAAAAGAAATACCTTGGGGCTTATTAGCAATACGTGTTTACTTACAAATTTCTAACTGAAGTAGAAAGAAAATTTTGTTCTTTCAAGCATATGAATTTGAGCATCAACACCTACGAATAAGTAAATCATGAATGCTATGAAGGCAAACAAAATTTGCTCGATAGTAACATCTGTGGAGAAGATTTTTTAAAATGAATGTGATTAATATATCAAAATTTTATTATCATGGTACATGCATTCTATACCAGTTTCTTATAGATATATCGCAAATATAATTTTTTACTAGTGGGTCACGAAGCTCATTTTATTGCCCACTTCAGGGAGAACAAATACATTGTTTGACCCTCCAATAGGAAAAAGCTCATGTGCAATACGTGAAAAACATTTATTTTACTCGTGTGATTGATGTCCTCGCTTTGTTCGGGGATTAAAATTCATACTCGCAAAATAAACTTTTCTCCCTAGTTGCACAATATACTATTTATTAACTATCTGTCTGAAGCAGCGCTACATTTATAGTACATTGTTGACCAAGTGGGAGACTCAGCAGATTTCCAAGGAGCATGAAGTTGCCGCGCGATCGGTAATCATGCGAGGTGAGAATCAACTAGTCCCCCACTAGGTTACTATACTATTTTCTTTAAATAAAATACTTCGACGGAGAATGCGATTTCGGGTCTCATTCATTTATATTTAGAGAGGGTTTTAAAAACTTATTATATAATTAATGGGTTTTTTCCAAATTAAGATTCAAGGCTTAATTTATTTTATAACAATGAGTATTTGTAGAGAGTAAAATGAAATGTACTTCCCGTAATGTTCTATAATTTAGTCAAATTTAGAGATGACTGTGAACAAATATATTATTTAATGAATAGGTTTGTTCCAGCTTGATTTTTTAAGTTCAATTTATAACCAATGAGTATTATCAGGGAATATTAATCAATTGAAAGCAATTTCAATTTTTTAACTGTAATAATAGCTATGTTTATATGCTGAAATAGTCTCGGAGAGTAAAATAATATAATATATGATTATTTCATTCGTCAAGACTATTTTAGCAAACACATATTACTATTTTTACATAAATTTAGAGCGTATTTTCAATTCATCCATTGCAATATCACATCTATGAGAAATAGTTTTGAATGAAATCACATTCTTTAAAATATTAATAATAATGAAACTTGGCAAAAAATCGTGTTTTTAAATAACTTTTACCTGCACTGACGTATGGAGGATGTACCGATGTTAAAATGGCATTTGAGTAATGTATAACAATAATTAAAAAAGTTTAATTTTTCCAAAAAAATTTTATTACTAAAACAAACGTTAGGTTCCATGTACGGTATTGGCAGTTTATTTCAAATTTATGTGTGCACTGAGAAAAAATCCTGGGAATAGGAACGTGGTATATATAGTTGAAATTGTCTTTAACTACTTTTTATGGTTTAAATTGAACAGTTGTTGACCCGTTCGTATGCGAACGAAAAGTGGTTGCCGCGACCATGGACGTAAGAATATATAGACGGAACCGAAATCTCAACTTAGGTGAAAGGGACAAAACAACTGAGCGGAAACGGATAGGTTCAGTAGGGTAGAGCAGCCATATTACTCGAGGATATTTTCAGGCCTCTGATTGGCTGATTTTTCGAAAGCTAAGAAGAAATGTCCTCAAGTAATATGGCCACTTCCCCACCATTTCCGCTGAGTGTAGACAGTTATTATCGGTACGATTTCTTAATAGTCAAAATCGGCTGTCCTTGCCTGGTTATAGAGACTATACATTATTCTAGCCATGAGAACTCAACGTTTAAAGTTCATATTTTTATATTCATATATTTCATTCATATATTCATATTGCTTTAGCAATAGTTCAGGATAGGGACCCAATGGGCACACGATATTAGAAACGTTTATGTAACATTCTACAAACGTTCCAGGAACGTCTCTATGTTCGATATCCTACAAACGTTCTTGGAACATCTTTCGGACATTGGGCATAGGGATGTTCCTAGAACGTTTGTAGAATGTTACATAAGCGTTTCTAATATCGTGTGCCCATTGGGGACTCCCAGTTGGTTTCACGTTATATAGCGCATCGGACCTCTTCTTACATGTGCAGCATGCTCACTATTCATACCTTTCTAAAGTAGTGATACACAGCACACTTTGTAGGCAGAAAAATAACCTATACTAATTCTAAAACTATTTATGCACGTATTTAAATATAATAGAATAAAGAACAAAATAAAATGATTTAAATGATTGACAAATATTTTTTCACTTCAGGAACTTGGTTTTAATGATGGAAAACTTCGAGAAGTTTTGGTGCCAATCGTCGATCGCAAATTATGTGAGCGTGCGTACAAAAATATAAACCCTATTACGTCAAGGATGATTTGTGCTGGACGGTTCAGTGAAGGCGGAAAGGATGCTTGTCAAGGTGATTCTGGAGGACCTCTTACAGCAAATGGTACACTTTATGGAATAGTTTCTTGGGGATTGGGATGCGCACAACCATACTACCCAGGAGTATACACCAATGTTGCAGAATTGCGACCATGGATCAAAAATATTACTGGAATTTAATGTTTGATTATATTGTCAATATTAATTGATTACCTGCATGTATATACAAAATCATGAGAATTAATAACATCAAGAATAATTATATAACATATTATTTTTTATTATGAGTTCAAATTACATTTTTTTCCTTGATATTTTTTATGAATCACGTGAAAAATTTAAATTTTTTTATGGCATGCAAAATTATTATTGAAGTTCAAGGAAATAGGAAGCGTAATGATTGCAAAGTAAATATAATCGTTATAAGACCCATGTTGAGGACTCTCCTTGTCGCTGACGAACCTCTTTGTGTTTTATTGATTCCTGTCACATCTCTTATCCAATTTGTCATTTCCGATATATTTGTGTAAACAGTTGGATAAGTGTAGCCACAAGAGTAGCTCCAAGATGCAATTCCTTTAAAAATTTTGAAATACGTGACCGTATGCGAAAAAAAGTACGTAGCAAACGCCCAAAAAATCGATTTTCTGTTTTTTCACACCAATTGATAGTTTTCGAGTCGCTATTTCGTTTGCAAAAACGGAAAAATTTTTAGGTCGGTTAATTTTTTTGTTGATGGGCTGCAAAGATAGGCATTATAAGCGCAAATTCACAAACGGATTCTGTTACAATTACCTGCTCTGTAATATTTATTTTTTGGGCGTTAGGTACCTTTTTTCGCGGGCGATCACATATAAGTAAATAATTTAAAACAAAATATATATATATAACAGTTCTTAGCCAGATTAGCTTGTCAAGAAGATAAGAAAGAAAAAACTTTTTTTAGCAGTTGCAATTTCTTATTTGAGATTAATTTAGATACTCTGCCAAGTATTTGAAAGTGACAACAAAAAATTCAAGTAGATACTTGGAAATTTTTGTCATATGGGGCTAACCAGCATTAGATTAGGCCCTAAATAGACTGTCAAGATAACAAGAAAAACATTTTTCTATAATAATGATAATTTATTCTTTTGGATCTTTTCAAACACCCTGTAAATTTGTTTAAAATGGTGAAATAATGTTAGCCATCTATGCTTAGGAATTTTCATGCTATTGAAGGTTAGCCCGCACCAGATCTGGGACAGTCTAGACCTTCCAGACTAGACTGTCTAGAAATTTCTAGATTTGGGCCAGATCCAACATTAGACTGCCATAAAATTTGTCGACACGGGCGACTAATTAATAGTCATTATTTAATTAAAGATCCACCTTCATTTGAGAATAATAAATCAAAATTGTCTAAAACATTATTAAATATTCTATGAAAATTATATATTTTTTACTTAATAAGTAAATATTATTTTTCTTTTATTATATCCTTGGAATAGAAATAAATTATTATTATAAATTCAATGCCTTTACCTAGCAAAGTGTCGTTTATTTTAGCTGGAGAACCTGTGTCACCCACACATGGACCAAAACCTTCTTCATAAATGCAGAAGATCTTATACGAAATCGAATCAATTCCATAAACAGTCTCACAAAGCCTCTTGCTAACTTTGGTTACTTCTGTTTTACGAAGCCTATCAGACATTTTCTCTGCTTGCTATGAAATTAAAATTCACATGATATTAGAGAATTTAATATTTACAAACATACCTGAAAAGCACAAATTATACCTGGCAAAAACTAGGTGTTATATTTTTATAGATTAAACACCTGATTATAATAACACCTGCTATTTTCTGTATCAGTGGATGTGAAATTATAATAATGTTCAATCTGACAGCAGAATGGGATTGACTATTGGAAAATGTTGTGAACAAATTTACATTTGGTGCTTTTCAATTGATTCCTGGAGGAACAGAAGAGGGTCACACTTTTTTTTGGAGGAACTAGATGTAAATTCTTTTTCATAGCGCCTCCTTTGAAAATCCGATTTTCGGTACCTGTAGAGCGGGTTGAAACTACGATTTTCAACCCTAGGGTTGAAAGTCGCTGTTTCAACCCGCTCCACAGTTACAGCCAATCAGATTCTCAAAAGAGTTGCTATGAAAAATAGTATACATTACTCGAAACAAAACACAGCAAAAGCATTTCGTGTGATTGCAGCCCTCGTTTCACTCGGGCAGAGCAAACTTCACACTCATGCAATCGCTCTGTTTCGCCCCTTGTAATGTAATATACTATTTACAATCCTTTCCAGTAATTAATCCTGTTCTCTTGATCTTCATTTTTCTCACTGTATAAATATGTGTTCGATTTTTGGTATATTTTATATCTACACTCGCAAGAAAATTTGATTGAATCAACAAAATGTTATGAGTTCATTTATAGTATTTTGTTATTTTACAATATTATACAATGAATGTTCAATGAAGAAAATTCTTTCCTGAGTGCATAAAAAACTAAGATAGATAGCTCACACATGCGTGAAAGTATTGGCAAAAAAGACACGAGCAGACGTGCCAATCTTTTCAAGAGTTGGATTGCGTTGATAGATTAAAGTTAGATTTTTTTCTTCGCTTTCACGCAACACATTCGCTAAGATATAAGCTCAAACCGCCACACAACCAACTTATAAAAATGTTGGCAGTCTTGTTTTGACGCTCTTGCCAGCGTTTCCGCGCATGTTCGAGCTATACTATATGTCTTATTTTCATAGATACGGTGTATAAACTCCAAAATTTCTTTTGCAGAATTTCTCATACATTTTTGCACCTCATTTCGTTTAAGGATTTCGAATTGGCTGCAACCCAGCAGCCAGTGCGTCTCAAGTACAATAATATTTTTATTTTTAAATTATCATACCCGTATAGAACCCCAGCCTGCTATGTCGAATTGGGAATCATCATCGATAATAGTACCTGGTTCTGGCAGTTTGATTGCTTGTATCCTTTCGTTGAAAGTTATGTCAACAGACAGCTGGAATAAGATTAATAAAGAAATTACATTATGAAATAATGGAGGGCTGTTTTACGTTCAATTTATAAAGCGACCAATTCCATTACGAAGGTTCGATTTATTGAAATAAAAGTTTGCCGAAATTATCTCTAGCAAGACGGTTGGGCTGTGTGCCAATTGGATTATCGCTTTCATATATAATAAATGATGTTTTTCACTGTTCTTCAAAGTTATAAGCTAGTCATTTTTCATAAGTAACCTTTATATTTTTAATAATAAATTATTAAATTTATTATTATTATATAATATAAATTATTTTATACGAAAAAACTTAGTTTTCAGAGAATCTGTTTGCATTTATGTGAAATAATTTTTTGATCAATCAAATAATAATGCCCTAATTCTTTTCTTTGATAAACATTGTTGGAATTCTAGCTCAGAAATTCAAGCTCAATGTTCCATTTAAAATTAATTTTTTCTAAATTATATTAATTAATCTATTTTTATGATATTACTTTAATTAGTGCAATATCAAAGCCTTCATGCGGATCGATAAAGTTGGGATGTACTACGATTTCTGTTGGATAATATAATTCTCCATCTTCGTAATAATTCGTTGACCCTGCTCTGATATGGAAACTTTCCACATTTCTCCTGAAAAGAAGTATCCTGTGAATATTTACAAACATAATGAAAATACCCCATAGACAATTCTTAATAAAATGGTATAATGTAGCAATAAAAATGTTTTGTATGCAAAGATATTTAATACTTATTATGTTTGATGAACATTTTATATTAAACTATTCAGAGTTTGATGTTTTGTTCTAAAGTTATAATATAAAGAGATTATTACGAATTGATGCATTGAGCAGATGTGACGATCCAAATAGGATGGATAATGTTGCCACAGCAAAAATGTTCAACGGTGTGATCAAAAAGTGTTCCATTATATTGTAGTGAAACCTATTGCAGTAAATTATTGTATAAAAATGAACAATAAATATAAAAAATAGCATTTATGAAAACTCTACTTTTGTTAACTTACCAAAAATGGAAATTTATCAATCGTCGTTATTTCACCGTTAATGATTCTCAATGGCTTTTGATTTTGGGAATTTTTTAATTCAGTCACTTCTTCTGAAAAAAATAGTATATATTAAAGTAAAAGCATACACTTAATCAAATGCTTGATTTTCAATTTGTTTTGTAAGCATTACAAGTTATTTTGATTTCAATGAAAAAAATATTCTGAATCGCATACTGAATTTCACTAGCGTGCATTCACAGAGAAATAAAAAACCAATAATCGTGAGGAACTGTTGAAACATTTTTGCGAAACACTTATTCTGAGCTTAAAATCCTTTTATACAGTGGCTTATAAGGCGTACGTAGCATTATCTTGATGTCGTTAAATTAACCGATATTTCCATACTTATCGGGAAATCGTAAATTACGGTTATTCTATATATATTTGCTTAAATACTTCCCTATATTGATAAACAATTAGAATTGACTTGAGAAGTCCGAAGCTTCAATATAAGTGAATATAAATTGCCTTGTAGTGTTTAGAATTGTATTTCACAAAAATCTATGTTACACAATTTTTAGTTTAATTTTCAATTTTTAGAATGTCTTGCAGCGAGCTTTACTTATTTGGAGATAGCTATATTTCTAATCATAGACAAAAACTAATAGTATTAGTATTGCAGGGATTGGCCTTTCTGGTATTTTTGAAAAAGTTGTTTTAGAAAATCAAAAAATTGTATTCCAAAAATTATTTCTTTCCATCATTTAGTCATCTTTTCAACCGAAGCTTCGGTCCTTATCAAGACTATAAATATAATAATCAGAATTATACAATGTGAGTGATAGGCATAGTTCACAAATCATCAATTATGCAATCGGAAAAAAGTTTCTTTGATTCAAACAAAATTTCTTTGAACCAAACAAATTTGTGCATTGCTATAAGGTCTCGAAAACTAGTCAATAAATTAAAATAAAATTTTGAGACTTTATTATAAATGTATTGAGGTATACAAAAAAAAAAATTTATTCAAATTTACGATACAAAATGGCGTCGTGGCACTTGGTAACTTGAACATGTGTTTTTTCTGAGGAGGAAATCGGCGTACAACATAGCAGTCTCCAAACACCACGCTGGGCAAAAAAAAAATTCCGAATTTCACTTATTGTTAGAAATCCATCAAAATTATTGTAATTTCACTCTACAATACTCCGATTGTAATTTTACATTACAATTTCTACTGTAATGTATTATAAAACCACAAAAATTTTTAACAGTGTAATCTAGAAAATAAGGAGTAATTTTTTACTAGAAAAATTACGGTGATATCCACTAGAAAATTTTATTACATTAATTGAAATAAAATATCAAAACAACTGAAAAGTGTTTACTAGAATTTCTAACATTTTTAACCCGAATAACTAGAACGTCTCAACGTAACATTTTTCTCCGGGTGAAATTACCAGAATTCTTATTGTTTTAACCAGGCTCTCTTCTGAGTGTATCTGCTCTAAAGTAAATAGATTATTATACATTATATTATATTATATTTTTATATTGAAAAAAACTGTCTTATAATTGACTAAATTTTACTTGACAATATTTTACTGTACTTTATTTTATACCTTATTATAAACTGCTGTACTACGCAATACTAAAACTGTACTGCACTTTTTTTTGTGCTGTGCTGTAGTGTTGATTATCATGAAAAAATATATTTTACTGAACAGTATTTTGCATTAAAACTGCTGTTTTATTTTTAATTACTACGAGTATATTGTGAGTGCAGCTGTTTATTGTAAAGCGTGATGTACTGTGAGCTACTTTCAATTTGTAAGAAATTTTCACCATAAATTAAATATTATTTCAATTTAAAAGTCTAATTTGACCATGAATTAGTTAGAGTCACTTATTAATCAAATCAATTTTACTAAAAATTCAATGAGGGATATTATGAAAAATGTTTAACTTTTTTATTGTGAATAATATCCCAATGCACTTTTACAGTGCACAATAATTTATGAAAGCATGGAAATATAAAATCACTTAATGTCTAATACGTAAATAATGCATTGAAATACGGTAACTGTCATAAAACGCATCGATAATGGATTGAAAATATATTATTCAGTATGCAGCTGAATGGTATCTTCGTACTTCAATTTACGCATAGTGTAATACCGCTAACATTCCATTAGCATATAAATCTGATCACCACTTCGAATACCATAATTATTCGCATAACGGTTTTGCAATGTCCAGGGCAAGGTCTGCACTTTTTCTACCTAGCAAGGAACTTTTCTTCCCTTGCTGATTTAAATAAATATTTACATTCTCATAGATATTTTAGTGCATCCAAGGAAATTTCAAGAAATCACAAGAAAAAATAAAAGTCAAGACGAATCTAGAGAAAATCGAGGTGCAATGATAATTATTCTTAGCATACTGAAATTGAAACGTATTTTATCAAATATTCTAAACTTGAGTTTCTACGTGTAGAGTAAGTTGGAATAGAACCTCCTTCACGAAAAGTTCTCATAGAAAAAATCATATTAGCCCTATATAATGATTTTCCTATAATCGCGATAAAATTTCTAATAGCGCACTGAGAAAATTCGATATATAATATAATTGCCTAACATCACAAATCTTTTAGAATCGTATATGTAAGAATAAAGCCCTTCGTGGTTATTTTATATTTACAAAATATTTATAAAAGTTTCAAATACCAGCTTATAAGAGCTAATTTCAGTTCAGAATAAATTATAGTTATAAATTATAATCATAGTTTTATAAATGATCTGATCTAGAGAAAAAAAAAAATTCATACGACAAAATTCAGGAATAAAATTTCAAGGTTAGTGTCCTTATTCACAACCCTTCAGTAATAATTCAGACTCAAATATTTCTGCTCTCGAAAAATTATTAGGTGTACAACTCTGCTTCCGCCGGTTTTTCCCAAAATTTGAGGCTTTATTCTTAAAAAAGTGATTACCTATTTATGGTTCAAAGTACTGTCCGTCGCTAGACACTACTTTTTTCCATCTTTTTCGCAATTGTCAGATACCATCTCGAAAAAACGATGCGTCTTTTGAGGCGATCCACGAATCGATGAATTTTTTGACTTCTTCATAAGGGCGGAAATGCTGGTGAACCAGGTCGTGTGCCATTGATCAAAACAAATGTTAGTCGGAAGGGGCAAAGTATGTCTTGACCGGTCTTGCGACATGTTCAAACACATTAATTGCGTTCGATACGGATCCCTTGTAGTGGTTTCATTCGGTTACAAAAACTCATAATACACCAATTCAGAATCTTCGAAAATTACGAATAGAGAAACCAACTCTAATAGGGTTTGTCAACATAGGAAAAGCATTCCACAATGTTAGTTGGCCTAAAATCTTCGACATATTGAAGAACAAAGGGATAAAGTACAGGGTCAGGAGATTTCTTAGCTCTCTATACCAAGACTAAAAGGCAGTGGTAGAAAGGAAGGGCAACGGGGAGAAGCGAGAATCAGGAAAGAGGTAAGACAAGGCTACTCGTTATCAACACCAATGCAGGTACTATAGTTCTAAGTTCAAGGAAAAACAATCAAAATGTCACGTTTTGCGGAAGATATTGTTCTGCTAGCGAATAGCGAAAGAGAACTAGAGGAGGCGTTAAATGTAACGAAGACAGGTTTTAATGATAATAATATGAAAATAAACATAGGAAAAATTAGTGATCGGGTGTAGAACAAAATCAGGAAATAAGCAATTGAACATTATAGGAAAAAATTATAGGAAGGTTATACTATCAAGCAAGCTGCCATAACACTTCTGCAGTCCCAAATCTGTATTTTTTAGCGACAAATTCTAATTGGTCAATCATTTTCCCCGTTTTGTGTATGGCAACGTAATTTCGTGTTACCGGAATTCTCTATAATAGTTTCACCCCCGTGGTTTAATCCTTTGATGCACAGCGCTGAGCCTGCTTACCACCTATTTTCCATTTATTTTTCTTCTATTTTTTATATTTTGAATCGAGTTGTTTGAATTTCCATAATATCTAAGAAGCATGAAAATATAAAAAAAAATTGTTCAAAAACATATTTGATATGCTGCAAATATATCTTCAATAGAAAAAGTATTAAAAGTCTTGATAATTTTAGGGAAATTCATTTTATATCGATTTTTCCAATTGTTCTACTTGAAATTCTAAATTATTGTAATTTCAAAGGCACTGATTATCACAAATTTGACGTCAAGTTTACTATTGACAGTATTGAAGAATTAAATTCGAGGTATTGAGTGTTTGTGAATTCTTGTTATTGTAAACTTTTAAGAACAGTTTAGACCAAGCAACAGGGAATTTGTTATGACATTATTTATTTCAGAAAACGGACTGCGCCATTAGAAGAGAGGTTGGTCATAGAGTAATTGTGTCATGTTTTGGACAACGAAATATGATTTATAAATTTGTTATTAACATTTAAGACCAAAAAATCGCACTTTTTTTTAGTTTTTTGTTTATAACATTAAAGGTAATAATCCAATCTTGATGACATTAATTGAAAAGTTGTAGAAAACTTAATTTCGAACAAAATGAGTCGTCGCTTGATCTGATTGGATAATTAGAAGCGGAGAAAATTCGGAAAAACCGGGAAATTGAGCCTTTGTTAAACAAATTAATATCTCAGTAAATTTTTAACTTTTCAGGTTGAGGTTTGGTGGAAAAGTAACCGACTTTATGCTCTTCAAATGAATAAAAAAAGGGACACTTTAAGATAATACGTTTCCGCGCTATTGACACTTTAATTTATTTCATGCGTTAATTATAAATGTCTGCTTGCCGCAGAGGTGGTCCGATTTTTATTTTGAAAACGGCTTTCAAAAATATAAATCAAGGAAAAGTGGGGGGAGAAGGTGAGTAGGCTCACTGTGTCACTTTGCTGTGTTCAAGCGTTTAGAGCCATGTTTGAACCTTTTTTTAATAAACTTTGCAACATTTTAGCGAAAAACCAAGATTGACGTTCTTTTTCCTTGATTTATAAATTTTTGAAAGCCGTTTTCAAAATAAAAATCGGACCACCTCTGCGGCAAGCAGACATTTATAATTAACGCATGAAATAAATTAAAGTGTCAATAGCGCGGAAACGTATTATCTTAAAGTGTCCCTTTTTTTATTCATTTGAAGAGCATAAAGTCGGTTACTTTTCCACCAAACCTCAACCTGAAAAGTTAAAAATTTACTGAGATATTAATTTGTTTAACAGAGTCTCAATTTTCCGGTTTTTCCGAATTTTCTCCGCATCTAATTATCCAATCAGATCAAGCGACGACTCATTTTGTTCGAAATTAAGTTTTCTACAACTTTTCAATTAATGTCATCAAGATTGGATTATTACCTTTAATGTCATAAACAAAAAACTAAAAAAAGTGCGATTTTTTGGTCTTAAATGTTAATAACAAATTTTTGAATCATATTTCGTTGTCCAAAACATGACACAATTACTCTATGACCAACCGCTCTTCTGATGGCGCAGTCCGTTTTCTGAAATAAATAATGTCATAAATCATTCATAACAAATTCCCTGTTGCTTGGTCTAGTTCTCTAAAATCTTGTAGCGAAGTCGTCACTGCGCAAGCACCAGTAGTAGTAGTTGTAGTAATAGTAGTAAAAAAACCAATCTTTTATTTAATCACAAAAATACTAGAGCCTTCCATTTATTCTACTCCGAACTTGAGTCGAAAGTTTGGTAAATCGTGAGTCGTAACATCCTGTACCATCCGTTCTACTACCTATCTATTCACGCAGGATCGAATGAAAGTAATCTACGTCTCAGGCACACATAAAAACTTTTTAATTTCAAAAACGTGTTGAATTTTCAACATCCTGATATTCCACGTTATTATATTTAATAATCGAAACCAACTATAAATATACAAAATACAATTACAGTTTATTTTAGTGGGGAGTTATTAATTTGATCCCAATAGATTGGAGTTGACGCTCCTGAACGGAAAATATTAGTTGTTGAAACTTTCTTTAAGGTGGCTTGAGCGTTTGGTGTCGTATGAAGTGAGGGGCACCGTGGGGGCACGTGTTACATAAATGCTCATTGCTACTTATTTTTTTAATAATCATATGTATTATAGTTACATCTGAGTAGAAGGGTAAGAAATCACGGAAATGTCCCCTGAAAAAAGTGATAGTAAAAATTTATTAGTTTCACCTCGAGGCGGTTTTTTATATTCTGTACTTTTCGCGCAATTTTCTCTTCATTGAAGTCGTCAACCCTTTGTTTTTATAATACTAATAGATTCCTCGAAATCGAAAGTACTATTATATATTTGATTTATGGGGACTTGTGTTTTGTTCCGGAGTTTCGCCGATTTTGATGAGGAATCCCATAAGACTACGTGTTAAACTGACATTTTTTCGGTAGCGATTTTTTCGGCATTGACATCGTCAACCACGGTATTTCTTTTTTCCAAATGAATCTAGCATATTTTATTAAGATAATCTCTAAGTTTCAGAGCAATCTGTAATTTTTTTCAAAAACGCTCAAGCCACCTTAATTGTCACCGACTTTTGGATATAATAGTCCAGGCGATATAGTCCAAAAACAGCCTTTCGCGATGTTTTCTTGGAGCAGGCTCAAAAATTGAGCTTAGGCGTCAAAAAATAAGTGAAGCAACATATCTTACAACTTCAGTCCTATCCAAAAGTCGATGACAATTGACTGCAATAAGAATTTATTCTTATTCGACCTGAATCTTTCGTTACTTTTAAGCTATAAAAACTGTCGTCATTTTAGTGGAAACATGTAATTTTTGCGCTATGAAATATACTATTTCTTATCTAACACTTTTATGATACACGGAGAAAAATAGTTGAAGTAATTTTACTCAACTCTGTCGATTAAACTTGGGACATAAGGACATTTGAACATCTATTAAATCCTAGTCGGGTAAAATCAATTTGATATATACCTAATTCACCCAAATTGAATAACAATAAGCGTTACATAGGGAATAGTAAGGAGTTGAGTAAAACGTTATCGACGACAGGGCACCAACATGCGTCAGTGGGTTAACATGAAATGTATAAGTATATCACCGACGCTTGAGGTGCTTCAAACCGTAGTTGGATAAAATGAGCATCGGGCGTATTATTTGAACTGGCAGTGGTATGCTTATCTCAAATAAAAAAAAATTCTTACCTCGAGCCTACCAATAGTCATCCGGTACATACATAAACAACTTACAAATACATTCACACCATTCAGACGTAGCCAATCACATTCCAAATTACAAATACACTTAAACATATAACCTTACATATATAAACCTAATAACTACACTTATATATAGTACGATACGCTTTCGTCGAATCACGCAAATGCTCGCTTACAATAATGAGATATAAAATTTGGAACTTTCTTATATAGTGACTGCATGAGTTATTCAGAGCTTGTGAGAGTAAGTGCCGTCAATAAAATTTTGTAGCCTTACTCAAGTAAAAATAAATCGACTTTTTTCATAAATGATTCTTAAAATATTAAAAAATTAATATAATTAATGCATTATTATAACTATGATTATTGATATATATAATATAATTATTAAATTACATTTAGTATAGATTTTTATTATAACGACGTATGAAGTTTAGTGAAACTAAATTTTCAAATTTACATTAAAAAATTGCATTATTATTGAGAAGTATCTTGTATAAAAACATTTAAAAGAAGGTTCTTTTATTTTCTGTGTTTTATATTTTCAAAATATGGGTTTTGCATTTGCGAATTCCAAATTATTATTCTGCCTGAGTAATTTATGTGATATTTCATATTTTATGTAATACACTTATCAACTTTTTTTGTTTAAATTTTCATAATATCAATTTACTTTTAAGAATTTAAGTTTTTGTAATTAAAATTTTTTTATGTGTGCCCAAGGCGCAGATTACTTTCATTCGTTCCTGCGTGAATAGATGTAGCTGTTGGAATAAATCTTGCGATTCACGGTTTACTCAACTCTCGATTGAAGCGTAGAGTAGAATGAACGGAAAGCTCTACTATTTTTGTGATTTAATAAAAGATTGGTTTTTTATAGTTATACTACGAGTAATAATATATATATTTAACAAATTTTAATGCACGCTTTCATACTTCACCCTACACTTCTGAATTTTACTCAACTTTGATTCATTTTCGAACATTTAATATATCACAAATAAATACAGTGATACTAAATAACTTCTAACTTGTCCTTATGTCCCAACTTTGATCAGAAGTTGAGTAAAATTACTTCAACTATTTTTCTCCGTGTATATACTTTTGTTTGAAGTTTCACATAATCTAGTTATATAGTCCCTGTAAGTTTAATAATATTATAAATAACTGGTTTATATCGATACTCAATAATGTTATTAGTGTATGATTTTTTAATTTGGCTTCAGGGTCCAGAAATAATGTAAACTCAGGGTTTCTTTTTTATCCTTAAAGGTTTCGACTCGTATCGGAGTCCTCGTCAGTGATATTTATTTCTGAAATATGAAAATAAGTACCTAAATATTGCAGCAATTTGAAGTAACTTTGGTAAAATGAAAAATACTTAGAACTAACACTTGAATTCTGAATGCGAGTAGCATAAATAGGAAAAAAAACTTGAACGATTACACAGGTCAGCAAGGCTTTGTTGTTGAAAAGCTATGGGTCGTTTCCGGAGAAATTTTTGACGTACAATCCGAATCCGGAATCAGAAGCAGCCTATCACGTCAAGATTTTGAGATATTTGAGGTTATGTGCTCGAGAAATGGGGGTTTACGCTACTTTTGAGGTTATGTACAGAGCGCAAGATTTTTTTTTGGTTTTTTTATTAAATGTCATCATTTAGCAATACTCTTTCCCTTCAAAATGAGCTATTGAACAGTCACGAGCAATTTTTTTCACAAAAATACGGCCATATAAAGTTTTGAAATTTATCCCAACAACCTTATGAGCATTCACATTGACTCTTTGGTGCATACCATTCTGCATTCGAAAATTTATCTTGAAAATTTGTGCTTGCGGGTTTTGATGGTCTGTGAATAGTAATTTACAGTCAGAAAATTGAAATTTCCATTTCTAAGATGGCGGATTCAAAATGGCGGATCAAAATTTACGAAATTAGACGATTTCGCTCTCTAAAAACTCTTACTCGGGGGTTTTGGAATTGCTGATTACGAAAATGGGGTCGCGAGATTGACATTCTCATTTACAAGATGGTAGATTCAATGTATGCACCAAAGAGTATGCACCAAAGAGTCAATGTGAATGCTCATAAGGTTGTTCGGATAAATGTCAAAACTCTATATGGCCGTATCATTGTGAAAAAAATCGCTCGTGACTGTTCAATAGCTCATTTTGAATGAAAAGAGTAGTGATAAATGATGACATTTGAGAAAAAAACCAAAAAAATTTCTTGCGCCCTGTACATGACCTCAAAAGTAGCAAAAATCCCCATTTTTCGAGCACATAACCTCAAATATCTCAAAATCCTGACGTGATAGGCTGATTCTGATTTCGGATTCTACTTCAAAAATAACCCCGGAAATGATCTTTCGTTTTCCAACAACAAATACAAATCCATTATTTGCAGACCTGTGTTATTTACCAAATGAATAGCTAAGAATTATTCCTATGCAGTCTGGCGTGAACTAAAAAATTATTTAGAATGGAATGACAACTAAACTAACACTGACAGAAAAAAATTACAACATATGAGCCTTATTTTAGTGTGAACTTCATAATGTATGCAAACTACAAAAAATTAAAATCATTTACTTGAAAACTTTATCGAAACTTCCATAAGGATGAAACCTCTGAAAAACACAATTGGACACTGGCCGCATAAACTTAACATTAATGTTGATATTGACTATTGACAAGAAACATGAATTAATAATACCAATACCAATGTTAATCCATAATAATAATTAGCAATAATCATAATACTCTCTGATATTAACAATATTTAAAAATAGTGAAGACAGGAGATAAATTCTAACTTTTTTGGTCTCATTAAGGAAGTTGAATGTTAATACAAATTTAAATTTTTTTCCATTTACTGAGACTAACCTTCAATCGAAATGTACGTGGAATTATCCAAGAAATCCATAATTACATGCCGTAGCGTTGCACCACGCTTCCTGGTGTTTCTCGGCTAGTCACTTGTTAATGTCTTCTGTAACCGACCTATTTGAAATACCTATTACTGGTTCTAGACCAGTTGGATTTTTTTTGTCGCTAGCTTGGCTAGTTTTTCCGCCATCTCGTTGACCTTGATATCCCTGTGTCCAGGGGTCCAGAGGACTGTGACTTGGTTGTCTTCCGCTAGTTTCTTCAATGATTCGTAGCATTCCCAGACCAGCGTCGAGGTAGTCACTAACTTACCTAGTGTCGTGATGGCCGCTCTACTATCTGAGCAGATCCGGTTCTTCCAGCCGCGGCCATAATTCCGTGCTTTGCATGCGCATTTGAGTATGGCCGCAATCTCGGCTTGGAGAACTATGGAGTTGGGTCCCGAGGAGACCACGAGGCTTGAGTCGCTGTTCTTCCCATAGACACTAGCCCCCACGCCCTCCCCGTTTTTGGAACCGTCTGCAAACCAGTTGTCTCTATCAGCTGGGGGATGTGCGCGACCCACCTTCCAATCCTCCACGGTTGACAAGCATACCTTGTACTTTTTGTCGAAGAGGTACCGCGGAGACGTCCTATCTCTCATAATTCATAATTTCTTCAATTTTTTTAGGTTGACCAACGCCAGCGTGGCTGAAACAGCCCAGGTCATTACTGAGCCACCGCCACGTTTTACAGTTGGCACAATACAATCTGGTTTAAATCTTTCATTGACTTTTCTGCGAACATATTGACGCCGATGGCTACCGAAAAGATCGTTTTCTGTTAGTATTTTGTCCAGTTTCCCGATATCTTCTTATGGCCGTAAGAACTGAACACAAAGATATTTTCAATATTTTGGCTATTTATCGATAGTTTTTGCCTGTTTTTCGCAAAATAATGATTTGGGTCCGTTTCTCGACAGATATTTCCTTTCGCTTGAACATTTTCAATCTGGAAAAATAAAATTCTGAGGCTATTTAAACGAAAAAGCGGGCACAATTATGCATAAACGCAACGACTGTTAAATTAACAGACTTACAGTTTTTTATGACACTTCAATGCACCAGACACGATAATACCATCTTTTTTTGTTCAAATGATTGACATGTAACCTATTAAACCGCAGCCGAGTCGATTTTTGTGCGAAAAACAACTGTAAACCCAATGCGGCAGTTTTGGACACTTATCACGATTTTCGGCCATTGGCTGTTCTCTTATAAATTTTGATGGAAATTTTAGTAAAATGCATTAAAAATGTCTTCAAATCATAAAGCTACGTTGAACGTATAAAACTGCTGCAAATATGTGAATAATTTTTTAATAAATGATACGATAAACTGACAAAAAAAACTTTTCTTATCTTGTTCTAATACTTTCCGACTGCACTGTATTTAGCGCGCTTGAAGATTTTTAGATGCCATAGTTCATCCACCACTAGACTCCACAGCAAGGGAGATAGTACTCCTCCCTGCGGGCACCCAGACTCAACGATCCCTCGAAGGGTGGTATTTCCTTTGGTTATCGTTATATATATATATATATCTTCTGATCACTTCACTGGATGTGTGGTTGAAGGCACCCTCAATATCCATGAATGTTCCAATAGGGAATCCTTTAAGGTTCAGTCGGACCTCAATCAGATTCACCGCTTTGCACAGGGCTGTTTCGGTCGAGCGACCGGCCCTATATGCATTCTGATCTCTGTGTAGCGGTTTTGCCGTCAGGATCTTATTGCGGATGTATTTGTCCACGAGTCTTTCTACCGTTTTGAGTACGAAGGAAGTAAGGCTGATTGGTCGGAAATCCTTCGGGGACATCCATCCGTTCTTGCCTGCTTTAGGTATAAAAATGACTCTTGTCCCTCTCCAAGCTTTTGGGGCGTAACCCAGAGTCAGACTGGCCCTAGCAAGTCTCACTAGCGGCCTTATGATGAGGTCCCCAGCCCTCTGTAGGAGGACCGGGTAAATGCCATCCAGACCTGAGGACTTGAAGGGGGTAAAAGACTTCAAGGCCCATCTAACCCTGACTGGGGAGGCAATCTCGTAGGCCAGCCACCCACGTATTCCCAATTGGGCCGTGGGCAGCGGTCAGCCCTTTTGAGAATCCCCACCCCCCACCTCCATTGGACCTTTAAAGCCCGGGAAGGGCGCCACCGTCAGAAGAGTCGGGGTCTCCTCGTCCGACTCTGAATACGTCCCGTCCGGTAGTCGTAGGGTGCTTAACATAGCTCTAGGTTTACGGGCCAGTAGTCTGTTCAGCCTGGCCGCCTCTGCACCTTTCTCTATGTCTGAACAGAAGGAGGTCCAGCTCTTACCCTTGGCCTCCCTAATTTCTTTCCTGTATGCATCCCTAGATGCATTGGATAAGTTCTATAGTTCTTCCGTATTGCCTTTCTTGGTCCGTCTGGACCATTCTCTGATTTCTTTACGAAGCTTCTCAAGCTTCCTATTCCACCAGTGGGTCTCCTGCGCCTTCTTGATTTTCGAAGGTAAGCACTTGTGTTCATATGCAGTAATGATGGCTGACGAAAGTTGGTTAACCGCCCTTTTGAGGGCATCTACGTCTCTGATTTCCATGGTTGTTCCGTGCAGTGCAGCTTTTTTTTTCATTAATATGTTTTTATTCAGGCTTGATGAAAATTCGTTGGGTTATATATAAATATGCTTTATATATAACGATTATGTAGCATAAAACTACACATTACCTGCTTATCCTTCAATTATTTGTAAAATTTAAGTCAAGAATCGATTTCCTCGTGTTCAGATACCCCAGAATCAAAAAAAATAAAAAATCAATGAAATATAGTAGCAGCGTCTCCCACCATTCGACCGCTTTTTCGCGCTCGACAGTCTTCACTCGTATTCACGACTCTGTTTTACCCACTTGAACGCAGTTTATCGAAAAACCAGAATAGACATTTTGTTGCTACTCACGTCTAGTTTCCAATAGCATATTTTAAATTTCAATCGAACTATCTCAGGAACATCCAGCCCTCGGCGAAAAAATCGCTAAAAAAAATTCAAATGGGAATTGTGCGAAAACTGTTTATCCGACAGAGTACAGCTTTTACACACATAAATTATATATAAATAGCTACCATTGTGTTCTCAATATTAATAAATGTCGGAGTTGTGAATTTTTCAATAAAACGTTAAATTTTCCGGTTTTTCGGACTTTTCTCTGGTTCTAATTATCCGATCGGGTCGCTCGACCTCTCATTCACTTCGTAATTCAATATCTACAATTCATTACTGTATACCATCATGCTTGTTCCAATTGTTTCCATTTTACGAACAACAAACTAAAAAATGAAATTTTTCGTTGAAAATTATTTATAAAAAATTAACAAATGAAATTTTAGTGTCCAAAACATAGGCTTTTTTGTAGCAAATTACATAGGTACGACTAAACGACCCCTGAAAAATAGAATTCGTGAACACATCAAAGATGTTTACAATCCCCCTGACAAATAGACGGCCTTAACAAAACATGCGCCGCATCAGGATCATACATTTAATTTTCATGATGTTAAAATTCTCGATAGAAGCAAATTTTATAAAAAACGAATGACACTGGAAATGACCCACATATCCAGCAATCCACATGCTGTAAACCAAAGAACAGACATAAATAACTTATTGGTTTTTTTACCTCCCCTTGTTAAATGACAAAATTTAATCTCATATAAATTACATACCTCTAACATCTTGCTTAGGATAAGAAACTGTCTTGACCATATTTGACACATTCACGGTTCTCCTTTGTCACAGCTTCCTGGATCATCATGGACACATCTTTCTAACTTGCTTTATTCTCTCTAAGTAAAAACCACTTCACAAAAAATAAACCTTATACCCTCTTCTTATCCTCTTACCCTACAATAAATTTCAAGCACAGGGGTATCAAGGTCAACGAGATGGCGGAAAAACTAGCCAAGCTAGTGACAAAAAAAATCCAACTGGTCTAGAACCAGTAATAAGTATTTCAAATAGGTCGGTTACAGAAGACATTAACAAGTGGCTAGCCGAGAAACACCAGGAAGAGTGGTGCAATGCTACGGCATGTAATTATGGATTTCTGGGATAATTCCACGTACATTTCGATTGAAGGTTAGTCTCAGTAAATGGAAAAAATTTTAAATTTGTATTTACATTCAACTTCCTTAATGAGACCAAAAAGTTTAGAATTTATCTCCTGTCTCCACTATTTTTAAATATTCTTAATATCAGGGAGTATTATGATTATTGCTAATTATTATTATGGATTAACATTGGTATTGGTATTATCAATTCATGTTTTTCGTCAATAGTTAATATCAATAATTAATGTTAAGTTTATGCAGCAGTGTTCAATTGTGTATTTCAGAGGTCTCATCCTTATGGAAGTTGCGATAAAGTTTTCAAGTAAATGATTTTAATTTTTTGTAGTTTGCATACATTACGAAGTTCACACTAAAATAAGGCTCATATATTGTAATTTTTTTCCGTCAGTATTAGTTTTTAGTATTTTTTTTGTTTATACCAGACTTCATAGGAATAATTCTCAGCTATTCTTTTGATAAATGATCTTTCAGGTTTTTTTCCTATATATGTTACTCGCATTCAGAATTCAAGTGTTAGTTCAAAGTATTTTTCATGGTGTTATTTTTCATGTTACCAAGGTTACTTCAAATTGTTGCAATATTTAGGTACTTAATTCTATATTTTAGAAATAAAGATCACTGACGAGGACCCCTGTACGAGTCGAAACGTTTGAGGAAAAAAATGAAACCCTGAGTTTACATTATTTCTGGACCCTAAAGCCAAATTAAAAAATCATCCACTTTTAATAATATTAATTAATAATTATATTAGTAATTATAATAAATAATTAATTATTTCAAATTAATTAGTTGAGTTTGAAATTTTTCACAGAAAGATTTTCAAATTCTTTAAAATAAATAATTAATTATATTGAATTTTTTAAATATGCTATAAATAATTTGTAAAATAATTTAATTTATTTTTACTTGAGTGAGGCCCAAAAAATCTAGCCAGGACACTGGTTTTCTCACAAACTCTGAATAATTCTAACAGTCACTATATAAGAGAGTTCCAAATATTATGTCTCAGCGTTGTAATCGAACGTGTGCGTGATTTGACGAGAGCGTATCGTCATATATATAAGTGTAGTAGGTGTGAATGTATTTGTATGCTGTTTACGTATTTATCGGATGACTAATGACAAGCTCGAGGTAAGAAATTTTTGTTTATTTAAGAGAACCATACTACTGTCGGTGATGATTGACGAAGTCCTTCTCTTGGCTATGCCAAAAAAGTACGGGTGGGGAGGCTTAGCAGACGGCCCTCGGGCCATGGAGGTTGTAGTATCCCGATGAATCGGTGAATAAATGCAGAGGGCTCTGAGTGATTTCTAAGTTTAGGTAGATTTTTAAATTTCTCTTTGAAAGAATTTTTCACATTTGTATATATCATAATGTAAATTTTTTCTGGAATATCCCGTGCAGAAATTGCCCTATTATTCCCTGCTTTAAACTGGGTACTGGTCGGGTATTAACTAGGTGAGCATGACTAGAAAAATCTGAGTATACAATTAGACGCAGAAGTAGTATTTAATTGAAATATTACGTATTTCATCGCACTTGCAAGGCCAAATTTTTCAGAAGAATAGATAACAAATGGCTTTTTTTTATTTCAACCTATGACTGAATTTTATCTTTGTTATTAGTTATTTTTGACCAATTTCTCAGCGAATGTGACTCAAAACAACTGATTTTACAGCTTGAAATTGAGAATTACTAATAGTTATTAATAAAACTTATTTTAAAAACACTGTTGATTGCAATTAAGAGAACTGAAAGCGGAAATGATGCCCTCCGTTGAAAAGTTAGGATTGATTTATTGGTATACTTAAAAATTTATATTAAGATTGGGTTTTCATGCAGGAGATAAACTAAAGTGAGACTAGTGGGGTCTTCGAAAATCTTTCGATTAAGAACATAAAGTGAATTATACCGCACTTTGTTATCGAGTAATGAAGCTTAACTTCCGACCACGAGGTTCATCGATCGACCAGGGTATCGATAAAACGTGCCCATCTTACCAAAGTGGAGAAGACAGTGAGGGTGGGGAGGAAGAGAAGGAGAGCCACAAGGAAATTATGTTAATCTGGAGCAAACAAGCCATATCCAAATTTATGGCCGGATCAAAACTCTCGACATGACTTCACTTCGTCTTTATTTTGTATTCTGACCCAGTAAATTCCACTCATACCAGCTTAATAGCTTTTTTCTGATAATTCAAACTCATTTTCCCCTATGAATCATAAAGATAATAAGACTCATTTTTAATTGTTGTTGTGAATCCCCTATTAATAAATACCTATTTCAATATTCTAAGTAATTACTAAAATCGTTGCATATATGTAATATACTAAATTTTTTTTTCTAAAATTAATTGTAACAAGCTGCAAGAAAATTCAATGAAAAAGTAACTTGAAAATCATTTCTATATTAGATTGCATAACGTTCGTTCTATATCGTGCATAATTTAAAAGCTTCTGCGTGTCTATTCACAGTGATTCCATAAAATGCTTGGCCATATCGTGGTTGTGATCAGGCAACTGGATGGAACGTTTCTGTACGAACTACACGAGCTTGTAATGATATCGGGCAAACCAATCAAGCATTTAACATTTCAACTTTTTTTTTTTTTACCCAATCACTCGTCACTCGCTTCGAATTGGCAATTGTCGTGCAATGTTCGTATCCTGTTTTGGAATATCAGAAAAGTTTGATTTGATTGCATCTAAATTTAATAACTTTGTGATATCCTAAATTATAAGTTTAATCAAATTTTCCCAGCTAAAGTCTGGAGCACATTAGCCTATCTATATTCCTCTATTTATTATTAAATGTTATTAACAATTAGCTGGGTAGAGGAAAAGCCGAATGTATAATATAGCAAATCAAGTTTAACAAGAATGATTTATTTAAAAATTACATGATCCTTTTATTTAGGTTATCTTTTTATGTGAGTAATCCTTTGTTGATCCAACTCCTGGGCAGGTAATTGAATCCTTGGCTGGTGGTAATCACAGGTACCTCCTCTAATTAACGGTAGGTAATCCTTTGTTTGCCGACACTGCCATGTAATCCTGAGATTGAACAATTATAATGCCAAATATGTCACGTTATAATTTAAGAATTATTTCTTTCTATCATTATTCACTAAAATACTCTATACTAATCAACTTCAAAAATAGGCACCCCGTGAAACGCAATTTTTTACAAAAATTAAAATTAGAGTCTTCATGGAATGAGATACTATTTACAGAGGAGTTTTCTGTGCTCAATTCAGATCTAGCCTCTGTTTTTTTCCAGCACATCGGGTTTTTGAATTGAAAATTTTTCCGAAAAATCACACATTGTATGATAAAAGGGTGTAAAAATGTTTGAAACGGAAAGAAATATATGATTTTGATTCTATTTTTAACGCAGAATATCATCTATTTTATTATCATCATATCATTTATTTCTTGTCGACTGCATGTCATTATCTTCTTATTTAGATGCAGTAGTCTCCTAAAGCGTTCACACTCCTCTTACCTTGATACCTCTTATCGATTTCAGCGATGTCTTGATGAAACATCTCGCCGTGTTAATCACTAACTGCTCCCAAATTTTCTGGCAAGAAGTCCAAGTGAAAATGAATAATGTGAATCTTTAGTGACATGTTCACTTTCATTTCCTGGAAGTTCTGCAGCATAGTGTTCATCAGGTTATCGGATTTATGGCCCTTGAAACAATCCTTCCTTCAATTTCAGCTTCACTAAACTTAGGGAACTATGCCTTCAAGAAATGAAAACCTCCGTTTTTACCCACCACTTTGACAACATTTTTTACGATGCCGAACTTTACATGTAATGAAGGTAGTAAGATTTTTTGAGGATCAACCAGTGGTTTTTGAGCAACGTTCATTTTTCATGGTTCTTACGTCTTTCGGTGTGGCCAAACTTTAGCATTATAATGTTGGACTCGTGCTCTGCTGTCACAGGTGCATAGAAAGCAACAGTGTTTTGTACAGCCAGATTGCAATCCGAGAAAAAACCCTATGACTTTAAAATCGCCACAGATAGACCACTCATATGACTTGTGATTTTTATATTTATATTTCATAACAGCATAGCACTCTTTCATATTGGTGGCATGAGCGATGGGTATTGATGGATATTTATTTCCATTGTGCAAGAGAACAGCTTCCAAACTATGTTTATTTCCATCAATGAATAAACGCCAATTCTCCAGCTGGTATTTATTTTGAGCTTTGTAAATACTGTAAACTCTATGAATATTGTAAATGTTACAAGTATTGTAGACTTTAATGCAATAAGATACAAGAAACAGTACAATGATTCGCCTCAAGTACTTTTAAATAGGGCTGAAGTTTCAGACGAATATTCTGACGAAAAATTTTTTTTTTCTTTATCAACTTATTATGTCTAAACAGGGGTGAATTTACACAAGGGCAACATGGGCAGCTGCCCAGAGCAGTGCCTCAAAGAGGGCGGCAAAAATTAGGGTTTATGTGCATTTTTCTTCAAAATTCTTAAAAATAAATTTTCAATACTTAAAAACCAAAAAATCTAGATCTCTTATACTATGAATCTTATTAGAACGTAATCACTGTTTTTTTTTTAAAAAACTCGCGCCTTGACAATATTTGCCGATTTAACGCTAGACGGTAAATTCTGGCCCAAAACTAAAAAATTCTGACAATTTTAACATGTCCCATTCGAAAGGTGATAAATCAGAAAAGCAGAAAAAATTAATAGTTTTGTAGAAAATATTTGTGAAAAATGAAAACATTTTTTGAATCTTTATTTGCGACCAGAAAAAAGTTTCTTTGAATCAATCAAAATTTCTTTGGATCAAAGAAATTTGTGCATTGTCAGGGGGTCAAAGAAAAGTTTCTTTAATTGAAAGAAATATCTTGGTTATTTCTTTTTATTTGAATTAAAGAAACTTTTTCTTATTCCAAAAAAATTGTATTTTCAAATGAAAGAAATATTTTTTATAATTAAAGAAAAGATTGCTTATTTACAACAAAGAAATTTTTTGACTTCACAGAAGAATTTACTTCAATATACAAAATCTTTATTTGTCTCAATCGAAAAATTTATTGAAATTAGACAAAAACGTTTTTATTCCAAGCAAAAAATATATTTTGATTAAATAAAATTTTAATTAAAAATAAATATATTTTTTTTAATTTGCTTAAAATGTTATTGGAATAAATGTTCAATAGTTCGTTATTTCTCTGAACCAAATATGTTGATTATTTTATAACTTTTTTACAAATACTTCCTTTTTAAGGAAGTAAATTAGCCTTTTTAGTACCATGTAAAGATGTTAATATAATGCTAAAAATGCTAATTTACTTTTTTCAAGAGGAACTATTTGTATAAATATAAGCTTTAAAGTAATACACATGTTGGTTCGAAGAAATAAATCACTATTGAACATTAATTAAAATAATATTATTGTTTGCATTTGGTAAATATAGAGTATTCAATAATAATAATAAGTCTACATTTCGTACAAATATTCTCACGTCTTATCCTAAAAATATTATAAGTAACAAATGAGTTTTCTTTTTCTTTCCGAACTTTTATTAAAAACGAAACGTCACAAGCCTTGACAATAAATTGCCTTCACACTTGTTACCATCACGAGCTTATAAGACTCGTATGATAGTACTTATGAAATTAACGATAATTAATTCGAAGAACTAAAATCTTTCACAGAAATAAAATAGAAATCCAAGAGTAATTTCCTGCGTATATGTATATATATTTATAATTTATTTAAATGGTGAATGATTTTTATTTTATGGTAATCATTAAATTATTCGTTATAGTGATAATGAAATAAAATGAACAGAAACTTCGTTCGGATTTCTTAAAAAAAGATTAATATTAAGGTGTCTTAGTTAACTACGTAAAAATGTGAAGAGATTAACATATTACAATGCAATCACCAATAATAATTCCGAAGTATTTAATAAAAGTTAAAGTTTCCGAAGCTGAGAACCCTAACTTTTTCTGTTTTAATTTTTCTTTGTTTAAACATGGTACATCATTTCCTTTATCTACGGGGCCATAATTAAATGCCAAGATTCTTTCATTAAGACCTTGTAAAGTAAAAAGGTTTATTTGAATATAATGTAATATTAACGCGCTTAAATCGTAGACACAAACACCTTCCCAGAAATCATGCATAGTGTCGAAAAAACCATTTTCCATCAAGTGATAAGAGGGCAAATCGTTCCAAACACAGTATTTATTTATACCTGTTTTAGAAAGGTCGTCTAATTTAAGATCTTTTTCATAATCACTGCCAGTAATGAGAATGCAAGAAAAATATACTCTAACGTTATTAATTAACAGTCCGTTAATTTATAAATCTTTCAATTCTTCTAAAAGATCCTTGAAAATAGCCCTATTCGCAAATGTCTTTCTGTTAGTATCGCGGAACAATAAAGTTAAAAAAATATGTTTCATTGTGGATCATCTATGTTTACATAAAATCCAGTGATGTCTGACAGTGTCGGACCTACTACGATGATTAGAGGTTGAAGCTCAACACCATACCTGGCATATTTTCCTGAGTTTCCCTCAATCTTTTATCATTATCACCAGGGATCTGAAATTGAAATTTTGCAATATTTAAAAAATTTTATTTTTATGGAAATAAAGTTGACTACCCTACAGATGATTCAAGTCTATACAAATATAATAAATAATTGAAGATTAAAAATGGTCTAAATTTAATACGCATTACTTTGTGAAATCATTCATGCACCTTTACATGCAGAATGAAACAACTTTGTGCTTCGTCAATGGTTGGTTTCCATACATTCTTCCCCTTTTTGAATTTGCACACCGGTGGGCAGAGAGCTGGTAAGAGCAGCAACAACTTCATATTCCTTTCCCCTGTAAAAGAAATTTGGTATTCAAAGAAAATGCAATTATTACTTTATAAATGATAAAAATACTTAATTCAAATAATAGTCAAATAATTCACCTTCACATATGTCAGGAAGAGAGAGAGTTTCAAGTAACTCCTTAGCTGCATTGTCTTTGACTTCAGTTTTCATTAAGTCCTAAAGTTTGTTTGATAACTCCGGCCACTGGGTATACAGCACACCTTTTCTTCCTTTTTCGTAAGCGAAATCGCTTTCAATCTGCAAAAAAGCATTACTTTTTTTACTTAGGCAGAAAAAAATTGTATTTTCAGTACTAAATGCAGATTACTTTATTTTCATTGAACTTATTCGTACCAACTCATATCCGCAGGGTTGTTTTAGAACTGAATACTTATCAAATATAACTTTAACAGAACCAAAAAGACGTCTGAATTTTAAAATAAATTTGAAATAAGCATTAAGAGAATTTTCTAGGCATAAAATTAAATTGCAAATTATTTCTAAAGGATAAAATATCAGTTCACTTTTAATGAGACATATATTTTTTTTAGAAAAAAGAGAATGAGAAAACCATTACCGTCTGTGAATCATAATTCTGTACAATAACTGGAATTCTGTCTAGGTACAGCCCTTTATATAGGAAAAATGTACTGAAAAACTCTTCACGCCTCTCTAGTGACGGAAATATTGATGATATTATTTCTTCTTCAGGATTCAGTTGTAAAAAAACAGTGTGATCGATTTCAAGACCTATCAAAGTAAAAGTGGGGTTAAGTCTGCAATTTAATTTTTTCAACTCTTTTGATTTACACATATTGCTATGCTAATACTTACGATAAAACTCTGGGATTGTGTCCAAAAATCCCCACGATGCCAGAAGATCACAAGTTTCTTTGTCACCTATTGCACTCAAAATTTTTAAATGGTCGATTCACTTGCCGTCAATCCGGCTTGCCCGGCATTCACACGAGTGGAAACACGTGAAGACGCAAAAACCAAACATTCAAACTGAATTTCTCCGCGCAGTCGCAGTACACACCTATTGTGATTCACAAAAACATTTTCTTTGATCCAAAGAAAATATTTTTTTCGTTTAAAACAATAAAATTGAAGAAATTATTTCTTAAATTTTGGTCAGTATCTTATTTGAATAAAAAAATCATGTTTTCAAATCAAACAAATAATGTGTACAAAATACTTTCTTTGATTCAAAGAAGGGTAAAAACGTGATTCATTAAAATCAAATAAATTTATATTTATTCTAAAAGTATTTTCGCTTTGGATCTAAAAAACAAAGTTAAAAAACGATTTCTTAAATTTAAACAAAACTTTTCTCTGGGTGTAGGGTTTGATATTGCCTTTTAGGTAGTATACATAAAAAATGTCAGAAGTTTTTAGTTTTTAGCCAGAATTTACTGCCTAACTTTGAATCGACGAATTTCCGGTCAGTTTTTGTGTTTTTGAGCAAGATATTGCATTTAGAAACGTTAGGCGGGTCTTACACCTATTGTTATTAAAGTTTAGACATAAGAAGTCGATAAAGAAAAAAATTAAATTTTCGTTAGAATATGCGTCTGAAACTTCAGCCCTATTACTTTTAAGCCGTCAAGCTGGAAACTCTGTAAAGAGACAACTTCTCTGCCATTTTTCTTTCAAACAGTTACAGCTAATACCATAATCTTGTTTGAAATTTTTTCTGTATGAAAAGAAGAAGAGAATGACATGCAGTTGACTAACAAATAAATAATATTCAGTTAAATATAAAGTTTTTTGTGAAACATTTTTTTTTTGGTTTTTTTAATAGTTTTTTAATAATCTCAGCAACTGTATAAGATATCGAAAAAAAAACAATCGATAGATTCTGCGTTAAGAAACGCGTTGAAATCATGTATTGCTTTCCGTTTTAAAACATTTTTACTCCCGTTTATCATACCATTTGTGATTTTTTGAAAAAAAATTTCAAAAACCTGACATGCTTGAAAAAAAGAGAGGCCAGATTTGGATCCAGCACAGAAAACTCCTATGGAAATAATATATATCATTCCATTAACACAGAGGTTATATTTTGTTGACCAGTGTTGTCATTGCACATGCTGAGGAAATCTTACTCACCTTTCTAGAACGCAGCATACTTAATGAAATGGAAGAAGATAACAATTTTCACTGAATTTTAATAGCCGTACGTAATGACTAATGATTAAGAAATGCTTTTATGAGTTTTTATGTTTCTCTTCATAAACTCGTATATTGCCTTAACTTTGTTTTTGCCGACAAAGAATTTAATAGAATTTGTATTGATTTTGTTATTTTGGGATAGGGTCAGATTCTTTTTATTTTCACATTAAAAATTATCAATTGCAGGTATTAAAAAAACGTATAAAGTAAGGCAAACGTTTCGGCCACATATGGGGGCCTTCTTCAGTGCCATATATTAAAAGATTAATTCAAAATTTCATTAAAAGATTAAAATATAGGAGATTATTAAAATAAGGAAAAGCATAAAAATCAAAAATGTATTTCATAGCTCGCAAATTAAAATGAAATAGTCCGGTATGCACAACACGTAAATATGTAAAATTCACTGCGGATAGAACGAACAAAACTTAGAATTTTTCAGAAAGAACCAGCCGCGAATTTTTTTTTTTTATGTGAAATAGATAAATCATTACAATCCGAACACTAGTCAATTTTGAGAATTTTTCTTGAGCACTTCGTTACTTTACTTTTACTTCGTTCTTTTCCTCTTTGAAGAAGACAATTGTCCTATACCTAGTTAAGAGATTCGAGACGGTTGTGATGATCTTTACGAGTGGAAGAGAGCGTGTATTTTTGAATGAAAATTTTTGGTATATCAGCTTTACGGACAATCCATTTTAGATTGAATTTGCAAGCAAGGCTTTACAGAAATATAAATTATTATTATATCTATATATTTTAATTTACTCAATATTATTTGAGTACCCGTATGGAAAAATTTCGTGGCAGCCCTAAGTAGAGAGATCGGTTGGCGAGACCGGATCGAAACCGTCTATTTAAGGGGGTCGTCTAACTTCGCGGTTTCAAAAAATCGAATTTTTTTTTTACTTATTTCGAATCTAGACACTATAAGGAACATGCCTTATGAAGGATTTATTCAAAAACATGCTCGTTCAAATACTACCGACCTCATCATTTATCTTTAAACGCGTTTTATCGAAAGTAGTGTTTTTTAAAATTGTTGGCACGATTTTGACGGAACTATCGAAGATATTGGAAATGTGTAAATTGTTTCGTATTCAAAAAACGTCTCACTACGAATAGACACGAGTTTTTTAAACAAACATTTTTTTTCAATTTTTTACAGCTTTTTTAAGCTAGAAAAACAGGGTAGAAAATAGAACTTTTTTTTCAAATCGCTGCCATTTTGTTAAATTTTAAAATCTTCCAAAAAGCTTGTGTCTTATCGTAGTCGGATTAGTAAAAAGTAAAAAATATGATTGTTTTTATGTTTCAAGGTTCTAAAGCTGAGAAATCGTGCCACAAAGTCTACTATGTCGCACCGGCAGAGATCGATTCAAGGACGCGTCAAAGACAAGATAACGAAAAAAAAAATATATTTTTTTTAATTTTAATAATGTACTAATTAAATAAAAAAAACTTTGTGTCAATATCATGTGTAGCTTTTTCGCAATCCATCGTCAAAAATACGCCCGAAATTCAGGCGCGAAGGTAGACGACCCCCTTAAGACGGTCTGACAAGGCGTTGGCCATGGCCATCTCAGACAGACTCGATTGAAAAATTTTCTAATTGTCATCGAGAAGGTCTGGCTTGGCCCCTCTCAGACGGTTTCGATTGAAAATATTTAAGTGCTATCAAGACGTTCTGGTATGATCCTCAGCAGAGGGACATGATTGGGAAAACTTCTAAGTATTTCAAAGTGTGCAGAATCGTTGTCTGTTGACGTCATTGACACGTATCTAGGTTTGTATACACATTATTTTCGGGTATTTGTCGAGCAATAATACTATACAGTTATCAGATTACTACCCAAAGAAAAATAGTTGAAGTAATTTTGTTCAACTTCCGATCAAATTTGGGACATATGGATAAGTTAGAAGTTATTTAGTATCACTGTAATTGTTTGTGATTTCCCTGGCGAAAGTATCGGATTTAAATTCATTCCGAGTCAATCAGAAATATTCCGATTCATTTCGATATCTGTATCCGTGCCAGTGCGAATCATTCCGAACCAATACGAAAAACGTTTTGTATCTCGTTTGATGAAAAACGGTCAAACATTAATCCGATCTAATCCGAGATCAGATTGATCCAAACCGAATTTTCAATCAGAATCAATCCGAATCATTCCGCGCTCGAATTCATTCGGATTGATCTGGATTGAAAACTTAGTTTCGGATTGGTTCGGATTCATTCGGATTGATGTCTCGGAATTAATCAGATTAGGACAGATTGATTTTTGACTGTTTTTTATCAAACGAGATACAAAACATTTTTCGGATTGGTTCGGAATGATTCGCATTGGCTCGGATGTAGATATCGGAATAATTTCTAAAAATATATATTGTTACTCGTAGTATAATTATAAAAAACCAATTTTTTATTCAATCACAAAAATTCTACTCTACGCTTCAATCGAGTGTTGAGTGAACCTATGAGTAAACCAATGTAACGCTTATTGTTATTCACTTTGGGTGAATTAGGTATTCATCAAATTCATTTTACTCGACTAGGATTTAATAGATGTTCAAATGTTCTTATGCCCCAAGTTTAATCGAAAGAGTTGCGTAAAATTACTTTAACTATTTTTCTCCGTGTAATTACAATTAATATTAATTAAATAATTACCCTAATTACTCATTGCAATCCATACTTCATTAAAGTTTAATATTTTCTTATATGACGCGTTTCGTCATAATAGTATAATTAGGCACTATTTCTGTAATTCTTATACTTTTTTCCCTCCTCTTTCTATACACTGTAAAAAATCCAGTTGAAAATTACCAATCGATTATAAAATATTTTACTATGATTGACGTTGGAAAATACGACTCTATTGTGAATTTGCAACGATAAGCGGTGTGATTTCACAGTATTTGTATGAAGTTTGCAGTGAAAGTTTAATATTACCACTTGAATCAGGGGACATAAAATTACGCATGATAAACATGGTAAATTTCAACCATAGTGTAAGGTATATTTGAATGTAATTTTACAACGTGTCAGTAAATTCGCAATGCGTACTGCGATTTATTTTACCATGAAAGTGTAAAAATGCAGACTGAGTGTAAATCTACCAGAATTTTATAATTCCACGCTTCATGATGCATTTTTGTTTTAACGCCCGGCGCTGCAACAGTGATTCTATAACTTCTATAACCTAGAAAGCCAACTCTCGTGCAATAGCAGCAGTTTTCAAATTCTTATTTAATTTATCATTTATATCGCGTTTTCACAATGTAAAGGTAAGTGTTAAATTAAGAAAATAAACTAAAAAATTCGGCTTTGAATACTATTAATTTTATACTATTAATTCATAAAAATATACTACAAGAACCAATAAATATGTTAATAATTCTATAGCATATTGATTTGAATCCATGATATACATGCTTTTAGAAAGAAATGCTTTTGATTCAATAGCATTTTTTTCTCAGTGTACTGTCAGTGTTAATTTACAAATGATATATATAGCGCATGCGCAATGAAATTTTACATTGTCAATTGAATTTTACAACAAGAAACGTAAAATTATACTGCATTGAAAGTGAGATTAAGGGAATGTTACTGTCTGCATGTGATTTTACCGTTCCACATTATTTTTACACCATTTTGGTAAAATTACCACGTTAATCACTAATAATTTTATGTCCCCTGTTCTACGTGGTAATTTTCAACTGAATTTTTTACAGTGTACGATCTAATCTAGACTATCACGTGGTAAAAGCGTTATACGTCTGGCCAGCGGCTAATTAGCTCGTCTAGCCCGGATGAGCTGATCAGAGGCTGGTCAGCGCCGTCTAATCTAGTCCATCAGGTGGTTAAAGCGTTACACTTCTGGCCAGCGACGCTATTAGACGGTCTGTCCAGCATCTGAACAGACACAAGACGGTCTGGTAAGCGCCCGGCCAGCGCTCCGAAATTTTTCTACACGGGTATACGTTTAGTAATCAAAAAAGATTGAAGGTTTTTATAGTTTCTGAATTTTAGTGTTATTCTTAGATGCTTAAGGGGGTACTATGGTAATCTTTTCTCAAAAAATCGAAATTTTTTTTTTTGCAGTTTCGGTTACTTTAAACCCTAAAGTATAATGTATAAACCTCTCTGTACTTCAGATGATATCGAAAAGTGATAAAAAATGAGATTTGCCGCAAGGGGTCGAGCGCGCGGATAAAGCATATGCAACTTGAAAAATGTTTCAATACTTGAGAAAATTTATTCATAAAAATTGTTTAAACAAATTAATTTTATAAATTTGATAGCAGATTCGTGATCAGCGACCCAAAAAACATATAATGCGATATTCAAGTTGTGAAAAAATAATTTTTATTACCATTCTTATGATGATGATAGTGATAATTTTTTGCAAAATCTTTAACTGCGTTTTTCTCAAAACCGTGTTTTTTGAACTGGTGCCCACGATTCCGGCCCGTCTACTTGGCCGATTTGCCTACTTTCTTTTTAAAATTTTCAGAAAACACCTGGCTATGGAATGACCCATGACCATTACTGTAAGTTAATATTTAACAACGTTATGACACAATTATTTACAAAAAACGGGCGAAAAAAAATGAAAAGTTGCACTGTTCGTTTATTTATGAAGATATTTTTTTGGTCAAGGGTCATGAGATAACCATTCATATGTACTTCGAAATATAATTTGTTTCGTATGTTTCAGATCATCCACAATGGAGAAATCGTGGGCACCACTTTTAAACATGGCGTCCTATGGTCCCCTATATCTACACCGGATATTAACAAAAATTAACAACCTAAGTTTTTATACTCTCCATAACGTGTACTAAAACGTACAAAAATATTTTGACTACAAAATAAAAATTTGTGCAAAAATAAAATTCTTGAAAAAAAGGCCATTATTACCATAGTACCCCCTTAAACTTCATTAGTTCTAAAAATGTTCAGAACTATAAGAAAATCCGCGTTTAACTGAAAGTATTGCAAGTGTCATTTTTTTTATGAGGTGTAAATTTAACAAGCAAAATAAACTAATAAATATATTTAAGTATATTATTCTGCCTTTCCAAGTAATTTATCAAGTAAATGGAGTAAAAAATTATTACTGAACAATATTTAGTAAATTTTTCTATACTATGATGAATGATTTTATTTCTTAGTGAGATTTTACTATATTTTATCCTACCAAACTAGTATATTATTTCGAATTTATTATTGTATTACTGTATTTTACTGTATTGTCTCGTATACCCATAGCATTTTATTATTTTTTATTATACTCTATTCTGCTGTATCTTACTTTAATATGGTATTTTATCTAGATCTGTATTATATTTTATTATGATAGTATTTTCATAAACCATGGCTTATATTTTCGGCGAAAATATTCTCTACAAATCTACTATTTCTAATTTTGAATGTAAAGTTTTCAATGGTTGAAATCATTAAAACAATTTTTTGAAAAGAAACATTTTTTTTTATAAAATAACTGTATTCGGAGATTATTTACATAAATCAGATGGTTCAGTTCGAAATTTTTGCCAATTCCTACATTATCGGAGAATCACTATTCAAGTATCAGATAGGAAACGTTCCCGATAGGTGTCCTCGTAGACAATTTCAAACTCTTATATCGCAGTAGTGCAAATTGAATTTAAATTTAGAGAATTTAAAACCCTTTATAATCAGTTACATTTCACTGATTAATTCAGTAAAAATTAACTGATTTAACAGTGAAAAATATTTTTAACTGATTCGATCAGTCGAAATTAACTAATTTAACAGTGGAAAATATTTTCTCACTGGTAAATAAGTAAAGATTTGACTGATTCATATTTAGAGAGTATAAGACTTATGTATTGCACATGTAAGTATAGTGATACTTACACATGAAACTTCTAAACATACTCTTTTAATTTCAATCAGTAGTTTCCCAACTAATAATTTCAATTATAAAGAATTTGGTTTTAACTTATTTCTCAAGTTATTGGACTCAAAACGCAACTAATTCAAAAGCTAGAATCAATTAACTGATTTGAATTAGTAAAAGAAACAACTGATTGATATCAGAAGAGTAAAATATCTACATGAGAAAAAGTAAAAAAGTAAAAATCATTGCAGTTATTATTTTTCTTGTTTTAGAATTTTACATAATTTAATGTTCAGATATATACATACATTCACAGTACTGATATTTTGTACATTATCCAGATATATTGAAATTAATTTTCAACTATGAAGAAACTGTTGAACTTTAACAACTTATTATGCTTTCGATAAAGGACAAAAACTGAATAAAATTATATATTTTTTAATACTTTAATGACAAAATTTACATTTCTTAATTAGTTGATTTATTTAAATCAATATTTCATATTCAAATAGTCAAATTTTACTCAGATAGTTTCATTCTCCTGAAAAAGAGAAATAAATATCCTCAGGGTCGAATTTACCTTCAACGCGGCCTTAGGCTACCCAAGAAAAAAATCGCCCTTTGTCAATGCTAATTTCCTTAAGGGCATGTGATAATTAGGAAATTAGCAGACTTTATTGATTTTAAGTTTCTACGTGTCTGTGCCCAAAAATACATAAAATTTTGTTTTCAAAATTTAGAAAATAATAAAGAAGATAAAAAGGTATGTAGATAGGCACATTTTAGGTTGGAAAATAAAAAGAAGTTCAATTTTTGCAAAATCTATCGGGGACATTTCTTTCATTATCAAAATCAAAAGTAATCATTTTCCAAATTTTTTAGAACAAAATTTGATGTATTTTGAACGTAAGCATGTAGAAACTGGACCAAGTTATTTACATCAATTTGCTACTTTCCTCAAGTATCACATGCCCTTAAGGCAATGGAACAACTTGCTCACGTAAACAGATTCCTACATTTCCGGCATTTCAGTTTGTGTAACCCCATTTCTATGAAAAATGAGTTAGGTAATTGAAAATTTGTAGAATTAAATCCTCACGTTTAATTCTGCAATTGCAGTGTTCTATAAATCTTTCCCATGGCTATGTGAAAACTTATCACGATTTAATTCAAAATTTCTATAATCTATAGGAGTTTCTCCAAAAGAAAATTTGTCAGTGTAAAGGGGGTAAAATTTCAACTCTGTATCTTGAATGGTTCTTGAGAAAATTATACCTCAGTTATGTTAACTTAGGTATGTGGAGAGAGGCTTATTCAAACTAGTCTGCTCTCCTTTTGAAAGGCCATGGATCAACCAGATCACGTGACCAAATTCCTGTAAAAGTGCGTGTACGTTTACTTTATTATTTTACAAAATATCTTCCTGGAAATATGGAAAATACAACAGAAAACGAAAAAGAACGTCTGTCAACTTCGTTTGAGTGAAAAGTTTGCAAAAAATTTTACAGTTAACTCTAATTGTCGATAAGTTTACGAATTTTTTTCAAAATTTTTACGAAAAAGAAGAACAGGCGTGCTTTATTGCCTTTTGTAACGTTTTCCAAATGTTAGAAATATATGATAAATGACCCAGTGAACGTTATTATTTTACTCTTGAAATTTGACAAACTACTCAAAAATAATTTCAATTGAAGTATTTTACGACAACTGATAGTGTTACGTACGGCTATTATTAATTTAAATAAAATGCATAAAAAGTAAAAAAACAATTACCCTTAATATATCTTATTCATTAGCATAATGAGTACGCGGAGGTCATCCAAACTGCCGAATTTAGTTAATATAAATATTAGCTAAATTCGTTTATTATTATGTGGGGTCGCTGGTCTTCTACTCTCGGACTGAGAGTGTATTCTACACGCCTACGCTTATCACTTTTAATTTTGAACGAAAGAAAGGGGGAAAGGTGCTTCAAATAAGTTTGAATCAAGCTGCTTAAATTCATATACATAAAAGAGAGAATTTATTTTTAAGGAAAATAAAACAACCAAACCGATGTGAACATTTTTACATGAGTTAAAACGGAAAAAGTAAATTAGAACGATACAAAGTATACGTTACAGCCTTCTTGGGTTTTTTTCTAGTTTCTTAATCCTACCGGATGTCCTGGGAGCAAAAGCAAAGAAAGAGAATACGTTCTGGCTGCTGAAGTCCTGGAGATCCGGGCCAAATTCGATTTGAGATTGTGGTGGTTCCAAAAAGGAACCACTCTTGTCCTTACGCGACTCACTCGCGCACACACCCTTTTTCTTTGTTTCAACCTTATAGCTTTAAGGTGAGAAAGAAATGGATAGCTTTGAACTAGAAGGGAGGCAGTACTTTTAAATTGCCTGTCCTTCGCCACTCCTGTCTAACAATAAACCTATTTCTGGTTATAAGGAAATAACTCCTCGTCGTTTTGAGATTCGACGAGATGTAGATTTCCTTAGCTAGTTAGTATTTAACTAGCTAGGTTTTCAACGCCAGGCTGTACACGCACAGTTAACTCTCGCGGCTAACCGACCACAGACGCACTCAAAATATTATTTCAGCGCGAAGCGTAGTGGTAAAAATTTTACTTGTATAATTTTTTAGCGCGACAACCCCGTGAACGGCTTTCGTCGGAAGAAAGATTTTAGAAGTATTTACGTCCGCCCAAGTAAAATCCCCAATTTGTGGCCCTGGCTAGGCCTTTTTACGAATCTAAGTCAACTATCCAGGTGATAGGACGTACTTGTTCCGAACCGCGGACGGGCAAAGTAGAAAAACTACATTCTCTACTGTCCGAGTAGTTCTGGTTAGTACCAGGTTGCTCGAGTAACTGCGAATTTTGATTTCTAATTGATTCGTTTTATAGACTTGTATCGATGATGCTTAGGTGGGGCATCTTGATGATTTTGGGATTTTTCTGGGTGGCCTGATTTTTGGAAGGAATTCATGCTTACCGGTAATTTTGCAATTACCGGTTGCCTAAATGGATATTTCTGACGTAGTTGAAATTTTTGGATCATATTTCATGACACCAATAAATCAAATATCGATATAAAATAATTAAATCGATTTCGTTGATTACTAATTCTGGACTCTGACACCTTAAATATTTTTCATAGTTAGAAAAAACAATGGTTCAGATCCTTTTCAGAAATATCGTCTGCACTGGCTATGGTAACTTGCAGCTATCAAAGTTTGTTTATAATATTTATAGTTTATAGTGTTTATGGAAAAGCACTGTAGTACTTATGCGTTTAACAAAAACATAAATAGGAAATTCGGAAGGGGATGTAGGGAAAAGTACATAAAAACTAGGTCGAAACTATTTGGAAACTATGGAAAAACTAAACATCATTGATACTTGTGTTTTGATTTTGTTTCCACGATTTGAGTCTGATTTTAATGTATTATTTTCTCACAACGTAGCCAGATAGAGCTGAAAAATGACTATGTGCGCTAGCGTACTGTTTTTTTTAAATATTTCGATTCTTAAATTTATTTCTTTAAGACTTGCATTCTCCTTCCTGCTTTTACTTTCCAGTCATCTGAATCCTGTGCCAATTTATAATATTTTCCTACAGTTTACATTTATTTAGAAACAGTATGAATGAAAATTTTGAAGAGTTCGCGTTGTTTTGCAGTTCTAAGCTATATATATATATATATATATATATATATATATATCCATATATACACATATATATTTAAACCATAATATAATATAATTTAGAATTTATACAAACCAAAATGTGCGATCATATTAATTCGTACAGATATTCGCGCGTTAGTTTTTATTATTTACATTAATAATCTAAAACAATATAATATAACCTAGAATATACAAATATAACACATGTGATTATATAAGTGCCTACAGATATTTACCTATTAGTTTTCGTCATTTATATTTATAATGATCCTGCCTTTATTCCAATTTTAGTTTTAATTTCGAATTAATTTGGTAAATTATTACTCGGATAAAATTTGTTGGAATACTGTTAAAAATGTCTGTATTAAACTTTCATCGTATATAATGGAAGTTTGATTTTCAGTAGCGAATATTAAATTCGAAATACTTCCATCTTAATGAGGATACAGCTTTTAATCATTAATTTTAATATACTTCATGCATGTATTTTAATAATGCTAACTTTAATTTTGATATATTTTGATTGAAAAGTTACTTATTAAAATATAAATGTATGCCAATTTTTCATAATGTACAATTTCATTGACTTCGATCTATCATTTGCATGTTTAAGTACATCAAAATGAATAACATCTTAACGATGAAGTTATATAATAATAATTTAAATTTAATAACTATTTGGCTCAAAGTAGCAAGATTGGAAATTTCCTTCCTGAACCAACCATATTTTAAAGTCTTCGACCCGAGCATTGATGAGCTGCATCAGCGGTCTTGTCATGGTGCTCGGGTTACGTGCGCTTCAAGTGGCATACAAATCTAATTAATGAATTATTAATAGGAATTTTTGGAAAAAATTCCGCCGCCTTGATACGCTCGTAACAGATAGTCGACTTATATGGTAAAATGGATTATAAAAAATTTTCAAAATCAATAATAATCCAAAAAACTGTAAGATTATTTGTATGCCGATTAATGCAACTAAGATGCTGATTACTGGGGCATTTATACCTTACTTTGTAAATTGAAAATGGTATTTGACATGAACGAATAAATGTATAATTTAGTCACGTGGTCAGATTGATCCATGGCCTTATGATGCAATTGTACATTTTTTAAACATTTTTAAAAAATTGTTTACACATATTTTTTATATTTTTTATTATTTAAAATTGTTTTTCATTTATTTTTTTTTTAAATAAAGAACACGTGACTTCGGAACTGAAAACTTCGACAGCTTGCCAAAATTCAAGATAATTATATTATAATAATATTAATGGACACAATACACAATAAGACCTACGAAGTGCTTACTCACACTATATTAGCGGCTCGCGGCGCGTAAGCCGAACGCAAGAATTCTCTTTCTTATAAGTCCAATAGCAATTTTCGTCCCACTTTCTACCTTAGATGATTTTTAAGAGAAAGAATAAAACCTTTTATTTAAAAAATTTTGAAAAAAATTTATAGGTCGCATTTTGAAAGACAAACTCGAAAATATCTTTAAAATTGGTAAATGAACATGAAATAGTTATTTAATTACAAAACATTATTTTTATCAGAAATTTCATTAAAAAACGTTTAGAAAACACTCATATAAAAATAAAATTGATCAACATTAGCAGAAGTTATGATTGATTGAATAACGGCGCGCGTGTTCCCGTGCAGAAATTTTGGTGAGGCGCGCACGGGACCCAGTCGGAAAAAATGTGGCACTGGTAGGGTAATCTGTCTAGCGCGAGACCAGTAATAAAACACCCTACCCGATCGGGCCCAGATCTGGGCCTGTAAAGTGGAGGCCCGATCTGGCCCAGATATGACCCCTTCTAATTTTGTTTTTCTACAAACAGTAAAATTTAAAAGGTTTTCGTTTAATAACAATAAATAGTTGGTACAAAAAAATTTATTTCATAAATTCAGGTTAGTTACTAGCCAGTCTGGACGTTGCCAAATCTGGGCCAGATCAGACAATAGACTGCCATGGAATTCTTCCACACGGGTTTGTGGATAAAGAGACGATTTCGACTGTGCTCGAGTATGTTTTCCAGAACTCTGTTTTGCAAATCCCTGTATCCCCAATTCTTGAACAGTTTTATAAACTTTATTGAACTATTTTTTTCCGTGTGATGTCAAACGCACATCACGTTTTTCAACCGGCCCTTCAATTATTTGCTCAAAAGATGTCTACAGATTTTTTCTAGGCATTTTTTAATAAGATGTAAATTTTTCATTTTAATTTTAAGAAACCTGTTCCGCCGCCTTCGGAGGCGCGGGCACATTCTCATCGCTTGAACGTTTAAGCGCGCCTTGAATTCGCGATTACTCCGGCGTGCTTCGCGCTTGGTTTCGTGTTTTTGATATGATTTCGTTTTTATCATAACTCAAGTAAATATCATAACATTGTTATTCAAATTTGTAGATCTTTATATGTTAAGCAATTTAGTACCATGCTGTTTTCGTATCTCGAATAGTTTGACAGGAAAATGGAATTTTGTTATTGATTATTTTCAAGTTTTAAAATACTGTATATTTTCTTATTCGATTTTGATTTAAAATTTACATTACGATACCCACGTTCTAATATGTCGTATCCCAAATTTGGAAAATTTTTCAGGAAACGATAAAAACGTCTTGCTAGCACAAATAAATAAATGTAAACAATTTTTTGTTTTCTACGTTCATAAAAATGCATAAATAATAATAATTAAAGCAAAAAAAATTATTTAAATAAATTTTATGATATTTATGTGGGTTACGCAAGAAGAAAAAATTAAAATGTATTTCAGAAAGAAAATTGATTTAATCGTTTTATAAATAAATATTGTTTCATCCCATACATAAAATTTTTCTCTCTTATTTAGTATTGTTTAATTCATAATTATTATAATATAACATTATTGATACATTTTATTTTTACTATCTTTAATATTGCTTAAAACATATTTTTTTTTTCATTTTAAGTATTCTTAATTTTTTTTTTTTTACTTCGGGTATACTTTCTTGCTGAGATTGTTGAAGATTTCTTGTCCTCTTTCGTCTGTTATTATCACAATTTTTTTAATAATTAATATCATTATCTTCAGGTTTTTTAAATCTATTATTAGTACGCAGCACTTTGCTCTTAACTTCAAGATAAACTTGATTAGCTTTTCGTTTCTTACTCTTAGTCTTTTCAGTTACCTCAACTATATTTTTCCTCTCGACTTCCAAATTTTTTATTGATGTAGATTGGTCAGAAGCAGAGTCAGTATCATCAATATATTTTATATTATCATAGAAGCAGTGTGTATCTCTCAGCAACACTTTTTTTAATGCCTGTAATTGTTGCCATTTACTTTTAGTTATTTTTAATCGATCTACAAACAGAGGATTCAGCGGATGCTCTAGATTTAATTGGAGTTGTAAAAATATTATTTGTAATTACCTTCTTCATTGACTCTTTTATTTTATATTTGTGTATATAGTATCCTAAGTATCCAAATCGTCTAATCTAAACCAGATTAGATTATCTTATGTATACCATGCCTATGTGAAACTTCTGATCAGCGCTCGATTATAAACTTCTTTTCTGCTCTATATTAGGAATCAGATGGTCTGATCTGGACCCGATCAGATTCCCGAAATTTTTCCACACGGGAATGTAAACAGCTTGAAAGTTATTATTAAATACACTTCAAGAGCAAAAAATAAGTGCATCTTCGTATGACAGGAAATGTTTAAATTAGTGAAAGCAGAGTAGCACCGTTACACAGAAAAAAAGTCTTGAATTTGTCACGTCTAACAGACAATTTTGGCTTTAATTTAGCTACCCGTGTATATGTGCTTAAGTTTGTCCTTCTCTAATGGTCTACTTTATATCACACCTAAAAAGAAGACCATTTTTGGACTTCATTTAAGACTTCGTTTCTTCTGTGTAGCACCATCATGGGTCCCGATTAGACCGTTTATATTGGACCTACTCGACATATACAGATATGAACTATAGCCTGACACATAAGAACCCGATAAGACTGTCTAAGACCACCTCAGAAAAATTGGAACTGAAATTTAAACTATCATATTTGGACGAGTCAGTGACCTGGTTAAAAAACCGAGCGTAAGCGTGAGGTCCAACCATACCGGAGCAAGAATCGCGACAATTTAATTTAAGTTTGCGAGTTGCACGCATAACGCGTAATGAAAATGTGCCCGCGACCCCAAAAGACAAACAAATTTCTTTTGAAAAATTTTCAAAATCATTTCATTGTCCGTAGGAGCCTTGCGCCAAGCGAGCTCCTTAAATCCTGGTCTATAGCAGACAACTGATGTTTAAGACCCCAACCAATACAGCCAGCTCTGTAGCCGATAATTTGTTATGCTATTCCAAGTGACTATTTTCTTGAAGAAACTATTGTCCAGAGTACACAGAGAATTTCCAATTTAGTATTTTCACATTCAATGCATAGATTTACATGATGGAATATATTCTGCATATAGACCATCGCTTAAGGTTCTGTGAATGTCAAGAAAAAACCGAAAGTGAGAAAGAGCAGATGCAAATTGCAATAGAAAAGAATTCAGAAAGAGATTTGCTTCTTCGTGATTCACCTCGTAAGAAGGAAGCGGTCCTGGAATCTTGTCGGGTAGCAAAAACTGTGGTGAGTAAAGGAGTTAATGAAATTGTATGTCAGTATAATTGGAATCGAGCGTGGTGGTTAAAGCCAACAATCATTGCTTGATTCGCGCAAACAGTCGGTCATATTTGCTGTGCAAACGACGGTAGCCATTCGGCGCTATAAACATTCGTCAAGTCGACCTTTGCTTTCTGGGGTGAGTTCGCTTTGATTGGCGTGCAGGCTGTTGTATAATTCTGATGCTACTTGAATTCCGACAACGTGCCAATTCAAGTACCTATTTGATAAAGTACTCATGTTTTTATCCTCTTTATTTCAAGCTAAGTTTGCATAGTAGAGTTATCTAGTTATTGAAAATGAATGCCTCCAACTTTCTCCCTTGAATTAAACTAGCTATTTTCTGAAATATATTTATTGAATATAAAGTAACAAAAACCTCTGTTTTATTGAATTTTTTGTAAGAAAAGTAGCCTTTAGGAAGTAATCTATTATTAACTGACATATCTGCATCTTACAAAAAAATATCTTATACCTTGATATATCGACGTACATATGTACATTACATATTAACCCATCAATTTTCCAATTGCGTGAATAACTGAAAAATAGGAAATTTCAATGTCTTTTAACAGATTATTTTTTTTTTTTGCTATGTCTACTGATCTATGCATAGACCTTAAAGGGTTAATTGTAAAATACAAATAAAATAATTGACGCAGGATCCAATAATAACACTTAATTACATAAAACGACTGCATTCTATTTTTGATCACGGAATATCTTTGACTCAGTACAATTCAATTAGTTTTATGAGAAAGCAAATTATACCATCAATTTATACAATTAAAAAATTAAGCTATCGAATAAAACACGCAAAAGATAATTTAATAGTGCATAAACTAATTTCTACTGATTTTAAATCAAGAGTGAAGTATACGTGGTATTTTATATGTTATACAATTTTCAAAAGTGTGTTTGTATGTAAAAAGCATAAAAAATCTAGGATTGTTCCAAACACTCAACCTATTTCAAATAATCGAACATTTGCAGGTAATCTAAATGTTTGGAGCAATCAAATATATTCCATCAATTGAGTAACTTATGGTACATCTGATTGCAGATTTTCAAAAACTCTAATAAGTTCGAGTAATTAAAGAATTTCAAGTAATCGCTCATTTTTGAGGAACCTAATAGCTTCAAGAAAGCACAGTTTTGAGCATAACTTTGGTTTAGTGATGGAAGAAAGTATTCATATTTTAAATTCGACTTTGTATTCATTTTCTAAGATTGCGTTAAATTGTGAAACCATGATGATCCAGGTTTTATCTTAATGGTTGGAAATGTTTTTCTCTATTATGTAGTCGACTATAGAAAGAAATCAATTAACCTCGATATTCAAAGTAGAACTTCTTTTCTTCGTAGGTCGACAGTCGTTCAAGAAATATCGTTATGTGCACCCGAGTTCTTCTATCAGCACTCCTCCTGGTGGAGTGCGTACTTGCCCAGTTCGACTCCTCCATTGGTTGGTGATTTGTTCGTATTCTCTTCTGAAAGTAAATCAGAATGAAGATTTTTAAGTTCACACCAATTGTGGAAATATTTAGTCAGATTTAAATAGAATTTAAGAGATTAGAAAGATGGACAACTAGTGTTCGGTTTGTCATGATTTATCTATTCACATTCATAAAAAAGAAAGAAAAAAAATAAATAAATAAAAGAAAAAATTTCCGGCCGGTTCGTTCTGCAAAATTCTAATTTTTTTTCGTTCTATCCGAATGTTTATATACAGTGAATTTCACATATTTATTCAATACGTGTTATGCATACCGGACTGCTTCATTTTGATTTGCAAGCTATGAGATTTATGAAAATAAAAAGAATCTGACCTAATGTCAAAATAACAAAATAAATAAAAATTCTGTGAATTTTGGGTCTATATAATAGCAGACATCTTTTTAAACATCTCACATTACATAGATAAAAGGCACTTTCAATACTTTCAGTGTAAACGCGGATTTTTTCATAGTTCTGAACATTTTTAGAACTCATGAAGTTTAAACATCTAAGAAAAAATTATAAATTAATTAGAAATTAATTAATTATAAATGACCTTCGATCTTTTTTCGTCACCAAACAGACCCAAACAATATTGAGTAAATTAAAATATTTAGGTATGATAATATTTTATATTTCTGTAAAGCCTCGCTTGCAAATTCAATCTAAAATGGATTGTCCGCAAAGCCGATATACCAAAAATTTTTCATTCAAAAACACACGCTTCCCTCCACTCGTGAAGATCACCACAACCGTCTCGAATTACTCAACTACACCGAAAAAAATTCCTTGTACCCGTATACTATTTTGCCTAGTTAGGACAGGCGCCAACTTTGCAATCCTAGTTGAAATGACAAAGTTCAAGTTTAGTAAGAAAAACAAAGAAAGCAGGTTGATTTGACGGACAGATCCTTTCAGGCGCATGTATTAAACGTAACCAAAAAACGACTTTACGTTTATGATTTACTAGAGCAAAATTTATATTGATAAAAGTGGGTCTTAAAGAATTAATGACAAAAATAAATTTTTGTTTACACAGTGAAAAAAATAATAAATACAGAAGATATTATTTTTACAGCGGAGTTTTGTAATAACAGCATAGCAATATTAATTCAACTTAATTGTTAATAGGACTAGAATTCTTTATTTCTCTGTAACAAGGTTTATATTGGTTTGTTTAACTGTATGTACGTGATTCTCTTAAACAGGAATCCGTGTTATTTCAACTAGGTTAGACTTAACTATAAGTGATAGTTGACTCTCGGAAAAAAAAAATTTTCGGTGTAGGTATAGAACAATTGTCTTCTTCAAGAAGGAAAAGAACCTCTCAGGATAGCATTTAAAAAAACATTTCAGTCAGCAAAGCCACATGTCTCGAGTCGGTTATTAAAACATTTCAACTTGATCGTTGAGAAACTCCGGTAACAAAGTCCTCAAGAAAAATTCCCAAAATTGACTTGTGTTTCTGGCCGGTTCTTTCTGCAAATTCTAAGTTTTATTCGTTCTATTCGATTGTTTATATACAGTGAATTTTAAACATTTATTCAATACGTGTTGTGCATACCGGACTGCTTCGTTTAGATTTGCAAGCTATGAGATAAGTTTTTGATTTTTATGCTTTTCCTAATTTCAATAATCTCCTATATTTTAATCTTTAAATTGAATTAATCTTTTAATTTATGGCACTGAAGAGGGCCCCATATGCGGCCGAAACGTTTACAAAGTTGTAATCACTAAGAGCAAAAATTAGACTTTTTTAGTTTATTTTCAAAGCAATCTTATTTTATGTGCGCAAAAATACGAACAATTTTTTATCTTTTGAATAAATTAACGAATGTTTTTAACAGATTATGAAGATGATGATCGTATCGTGGGTGGCTATATAACTAACATAGAGAGTCATCCGTATCAGGTAAATGACGAAAAATTTTTAATATTTCATTTAATATGGCAATAATCTTACTTAATACTTGAATTTCAACAAAAATTTCGAAGTTTAATTATTTTACGTAATTTTGACTAAATCTGTGTACAGTCCTCCACTAATCTACTCAAAGTCTGTTTATTGGTAAATGGAAAGTTTTTCAGGTTTTATCGGTTACAGGTGTCTCTTAGGCATAAGGGTAAACATGTTTGTGGTGGGTCAATTATGAGCAGAGAGTGGATCATCACCGCAGCTCACTGTGTTACTGGGTAAAATACAGTTGATTTAACATAATAAAAATTATTCTTTACAGCGTATATTAAAGCTTTTAATATTAACTTTTGCAATTGAATTTTTTCTAGGCTTAGTAATCAATTCTTGTCAATAAAAGCTGGTTCTTCGACTATCAATGGTTCTGGAGAGAACGTAAATGTCAGCGATATTATCGAGCACGAATATTATAATAGTAATAGCGATTACGATGTTGCTGTACTGAAGGTACTGAAATTTAAAAAAAAAACTTCTATTAAAAAAATCTGAAAATAATTGAATTTGTAAATCGTGGCAATAAAGAATATATATAAAATGATAATGTTATCAAGTAATTAAGTTGAGAACATTGCTTCTGTTTACCTCATTGAAAGAAAACTTTCGTTTCTTTATCAAGCAGAAACATTTCTAATAGGTGCCCCGCTAAAATAATTTTATATTCTTTAGTTATCAAGTCCATTGAAATATTTTATTGAAAACTGCGACGAAAGGAAGGCTTTCAAATGCACTGAAATTTTCTGACAGCCAATCTCATGTTCTTACTATTGATCGGGAATTTTTAATTTTAGTTGGAAACCCCGCTGCATTACAGAAGAGGAATTGCGCCAATATCATTAGCTCCAGCAGTCGACAGATACTTCAGTGGATCCGTGGCCACTGTGACTGGATGGGGTGTTCTAAGACCCTCAGGGAAAGTGAGCAATTATTTAAGGGAAGTTCAAGTACCACTAATTCCGAGTTCAAAGTGTTCTGAACTTTATGGACGTAAACGAATTACTGACCGAATGATCTGTGCTGGTTATATCGTTACTGGAGGTAGAGATGCTTGTCAGGTAATTATGACGTTTTTTTAATAACTGAAAATATTCTGGACGGGAAGCTATACAAAAATTTGGTGTACAAGATACATCTGATTCTATTGAGGAGTCAATGTATATTTTTAGGTAGAAAATGATTTTAGCCTATCTGAAGTTGACTACATTCTTAAGTATTTGATTTAAAATTTTTTAAATATTTACTTTATTAAGGCCATGGACCAACTGGATCGCGTGACTAAATTCCTACCTTACCAGCATTTTCAATTTGTGTAACCCCATTGCTGTGGAAAATGATATAGCAAGTTGAAAATTTGTGAAAGTAAATGAAATTCACTAAGGCAGGTCTATCTGGTCATAATTTTCATAATTATACATTTTTTTTTCAAAGAAAATTTTTTTTTTATGATTATAAACATTTAAGACCAGACAGATCTATGATAGTGCATTTTATTTGATTATAATAGTATATTATGTGCCTAGGCGCATAATGAGGGTTATTACGCGACGAGCGACAATGCTCGCAGGAGATCGGAGCCGAGGCGCGATTAGTCCTGCGAGCATTTTAAGCGAGTCTCGTGATTACCCGAATTATGTGCATTGGCAAATATTCTATTTTATGTGACTTCGGCGCATTTACGAGTTTTTATGAGTACACTCGAATCCAATCTGAAAAGGTTGAAATTGACGTGATTATCGCCCATCTCACTTGACATTTCGCGAATACTGCCGGCCATTTTGATTTTCTCGATCTTGTGTAGTAGTAGCGTATTGTAATAGACGCATGCGTAGTTCAAATGTACAAGGCTTTGTCAGGACGGTGCCAGCGCTGTACGAAGAAGAATAAGAATGAGATTACGCTCCGCTGTATCGTAATGAGCGCATGCAGAATTCAATTTCTACATTATGTTCCACTGTATCGTAATACACAACATTACGCTACACTCAACTGCAGCGTAAAAACGCGTTTATGCGCCGGAGTCACATAATAGTAGATTGTGTACCAAGGGCGGCATGATGACGATTGTGACGAGTGTGAAGTGTACCAGCCCGAGCGTAGTGCGGGCGGTATTCACACGAGTCACATCGCTACCATGTCGCTTGAGGTACACACGACGTTTTGTGTCCAAATTGGTGGAAAAAGTCTCATTGTGTGCGAGCGCAAAATTAGTCGCGGGCAGTCAAGTGTCGGGCAGTATGAACATTTTACCCGTTGAAGCGAGCGGTATGAACATTTCGCCCGTTGAAGCAGGTGGTGTGAACATTTCGCCCATTGAAGCGGGCGGTATGAACATTCCGCCGAATTGCGTCGCCCAGACGCAATTGGCTGCATGCCGCTCTACGCGCAAGCATGCAATGTGACTTTTTCCGCCCGTTTGGACACAAAAATTTTTAGTTACCTGTCCTATTTTTTATAAAAATGGGTTTACACAAACTGAAACGTCAGTAAAGTAGAAATCTAGTCACGTGAGCCGGTTGGTCCGTGACCTTAAAGGAACACACCCGATTCTCAGCGTTAGATATCATACATTCCCGACAGACATCCTTCTTAAAACCAATTTCGAGTCTCTTAAACTGTAAAATAATGATAAAGTGTCACTTTCAAAAGGTTTGTTTCGGTAGAGAAAGAACTAATTAATAATTGAGTAGCCGGAACTTAAAAGAAAATATAATTTTTTATAGGCTCAGCGAAGGCAGATTGAGTTGGCCCCTGACTTCTTAAAAACGAAGTTATGAATTTTAGATTTTGAAATAGGTATTTTTAAAAGGAATTTGATTGCACATCTTTTTCTATGAAGAAAAATAATTTTATCTTTAAAGGTTCTCGAAATATTTACAAACAACTGGTCTTTTGAGAATTTAAACTTCCAATACTTTTTTCAATTCAACTCGCTATAAATAATTGAATGTTCAATATTTTCTGATGAAATTTGCAGGAAATATAAAGTAACATGTCCTGACAACTACAAACAACGAAAAAGTTGATTATTTACATTGACACGATTGCTGTTAATTTTTATCTGATGAAGTGCAGAAATCATAAATTAAAATTTTCAATCGCTTCGTTAATAAAATGGATTTCAAGGGATCGAAAAGTGTCCACAGCAAAATTTTTCACCAGGTACTGAACTAGTTTTTTAGGAACTTTAACTTCAATCGAATAGGTAGGTAAAAATGTTTAATGTTTTACTGCGCTGACGCTTGGTTTTCTCACGGGCAAACTGCAACGGTTTCAAACTACGTAACACTCTCTTTCCTTACCTGGTAGTCATTCCTGGTTTTTAGTCATCATTAATATTCCTCCGATCTCCATTTTTCTCCGTGTATGTACATAAACTGTACAATATGCTTATGAAATAAAATATAAGATGAAAGGACTGAGAGAAAAGTTTTGTTTAAATTAAATATACAGTTTTTCTAATCTGCTTTTTAAAATTTAAGACAGTAATTCATTTGGATTGACCAAGAATTTCTTTGATTTCAGTAAATATAAAACATCTACCTTCTTGATTAAAAAAAATTATTTGTTTGAGATGATTTATTTGATTTAAACAAGTGAGTTTTTGAAATTGATCAAAAGAGTTGGCTTAAGAATAATTTATTATAAATAATAAGATTATTTGTTTAATTCATACAAATAAACTTGACAAAGAAATGTGCAATAAATCCGCGCTAAGGCGCTTACGGTACTTCTTAATTTCCTAATCTCGCGTCATGTCTCCTGGGTTACAGTTTCGATTTATCATTGGGAAATCCAGTGCGATCAAGAATAAAAATATTTGTTGATTAAAACATATTTGTATTTTATATATTTTACACAGAGAAAGAAATTACTTGAATCATAGAAATGTAGTACTGAATACGTCCTCCCCATCAAACTGGTTGAACGCTAGGTTTATGCTACGGCGTGAACCTAGCGTAAAGTAGCAATATAGTATAACTCATGAAAGCGACAAAACAAATATTTAACTTATTATTATTAACATCTCCATTACCGTTCAACGTCAAATTTAAAGTAGAATAAGGATACAAACAAGTTGAATATTTATTTTGTTGCTTTCATGGGTTATATTGCTACTTTACCTAGCGTTCGGCCGGTTCGCTAGGGCTATCAAATATACTATACTTTCGATCCAACGAAATTTTCCACGCATCATGAAATAGTGAATTTCAGATGAAAAAATCATTTTGGTTCCCAGAAAAAGTTCTTTTGACTTAAAAAATATTTGACAGCATCAATTAAGTACAGTATTTCTTTCTCGAAAGTAATCTTTTTTTCTGTGTACTAGGGTGTTTGATATTGACGTGATAAAATGAACAGGAATTTAATTTGCTGACAAAAATCGATATTATTTCTCAATGTACTCTCCTTTTAGCTCGATTCCACAAGTCCAACGACCTTTTAACTTTTCTATGCCTTCCGAATAATATTTGATGAGTTCGGTGTATGAGATGGTGTATTGTCGTCATGAAAAAGGATTTTTTTCTTATTTAAATGTGGCCCTTTCTTCATGATCTCCTCAACCAATCGTCCTTCCTTCCTCAAGGTAGTCAATGAAGATTACTCCACGTGCATTCCAAAAAACACTAGCCGTAACTTTGCCAGACGATTGTTGCGTTTTCGGACGGTTTGGTGCACTTTCACCAGGTTTAACCCACTGCTTTGAACCTTCAGGTGATTCCAGATTATAGTGGTGGATTCATGTTTCATCCATTGCCACGAATCGACGCAAAAACTCATTCGCATTGCGGTCACAATAGGCAAAATTTTGCTCTGAAGTAATCACACGAATGCGTTTGCGGTCGATTGTGAGCAATCGCAGCACCCATCTTGCACAGAGCTTTCTCATGCACAAATGTGTATGAAAAATATTGACCACACTTTCAGTTGAGATGGATACAATCCCAGCTATCTCACGCAATTTTACTTGCGCGTCATTCAAAACAATATCATGGATTTTATTGATCATTTCTGGTGTAGCGATCTCATTTGGACGACCTGGACTTGGTATGGTTTCTGTGCTCGTACGACAACAACAAGATTCGGTAATCCACTTTTGAACGATTCCATACGACGGAGCAGAATCCGAATAATATTGATCGAGCTTGGACTTGGTTTCTGATTAAGTTTTTCTTCGCAAAAAGTAGTGTTTAATCAACACACGAAATTCACTCTTTTCCATTTTTGCAAGAAATTCGAAGGCTGGTTGTTTTCAGACAATGCAACTTGTAAACTAATGAATAGATTAGGTTCAAATTTTAATAGAAGAGGTTTGAAGGGTGGAACATGTCAACAATGATAGCCGTTTGTAATTAGTGGCAACATCTCATACAAATATCACATCAATATCAAACATCCCAGTATGTATCAAATTTTAATACCAAGTTTGATTGATAGCAGTAATAGAAATGTAAATACCGCATACACAGAACAACATAAGGCTGAAACTAGTTACATCTGAAAGTCAGTCCTGTGTATAGTGCATAAGTCGGCCCTTTTCCGACATCGTTTTTTACATTCTCATCATGGATGAGAAGGTACTAGTTTTATGTGAAAAATGACTTTCGAAATTTTCATCAAATCTTTACGTTTTGAGACCCCATGAGTCAGAAAAAGTGGTTTTTACGAAAGTGTCTGTCTGTCTGTAGGTCGTATACTCGATAACTCTCGATAGAATTATCAGATTGAATTGAGCTTGAGCATACTTTATCGGAGCTGAAAAAGTATGGACAAGTTCGTTAACCAGCCACATCCAACTAAAATTGAGGAAACTAGACCATTTTTTGTGTTTTTGAAAAAATCAAAAATTCTAATATTGGTTTTTGATAGTGCTCACAAATCTCTAAAAATTATCTTCATAACATTCTATGATTAAACCAAAATTAGAAATGTTACAGCATGTTAAAACTTGAAAGAAGTCAATATCCAAATTCCATTTTCCAGTTAAATTATACGAAATATGAAAAAAGGTTATCATAAAAAATTATTTTCTACATTAAAATCTACAAATTTGAATTACAACATTTTTTCATTAGATGTATATTTTTCTTTTTAATTTAAGAAAATACTATTGAAAATCTAAAATTCAATTTTTTTTAACAATAATATGTGAAATACGAGAAAACGTAAGAATGCAAAGTTGTTCGTTTTAAAGAGACCTACAATTTTTGTCTCACACAGTTTCTGATAAAACATATTTTTCGTTTCAATTCCAAAAATACGATTAAAATTCAAGAATTCATGTTTTTAAACAAAATATGTGAGATACAAAAAAACGTTTAGATGGAGAATTCTTTATGTGCCTCCGGCGCGTAAACTCGTTTTTACGCTACAGTTGAGAGTAGCGTAATGTTGTGCATTACGATACAGAGGAATGTAATGTAAAAATTGAACTGCGCATGCGCCTATTACAATACAGCGGAGCTTAATCTTCTTCTTATTATTCTTCTTCTTCTTCTTCTTCGTACATCGTTGGCACCGTATTGACAACGACTTGTACATTTGAACTGCACATGCGTCTATTACAATACGCTACTACTACACAAGATCGAGAAAATCAAAATGGCCGAAAGTAGTCGCGAAATGTCAAGTGAGATGGGCGATAATCACGGCAATTTCGACCTTTTCAGATTGGATTCCAGTGTACTCATAAAAACTCGTAAATGCGCCGAAGCCACATAAAATAGAATATTTGCAAACTATGCCTTGGCTCTGATCTCCTGCGAGTATTGTCTCTCGTCGCGTAATAACCCTCATTATGCGCCTAGGCACATAATATACTATTGCCTGAATGAGGTCTACAAATTCTCATCAAGACACTTCTCGACAGAATGTATATTTTATGTTTTGATTATGAGTGACTTTGAGAAAATGTGTAATTCACATCATCTGTAATATTATAAAATTGATTTGAGCTTCAGTATCAAATTATAAGAAGTAAACTTAAATGTATGCGAAGAGCATAAGACCGAACGCTAAGCGCGAAGTCCAAAAAGAACGGAGCATGAAGCGCGACGATTAAATCGCGTGCCCTAGGCTCGCTCAAACTTGCAAGCGAAGCGAGCTGCGCGCGATGAGAATATTCCTGCAAAGCGCGCAGATTTTTTTAGTTATGTACATCTGAAAGTCAGACAAGTTTCGGGCTGTGATTATTTGATTATTTGAAAGGGTTACAAATTTTCAAATTGTTCCACCAACAATTTTATTTTTGACCAGCTTTACGGGCGTTCCAGACTACTGTGCGGCAAAAAGAAACAGAATTATGATTTCTCAAAACCAAAAATAATACTCAGACAAAACAAAGAATGTTTTTACTTCCAACCTTCTGTGATTTATTTAAATCACAGATTATTCTCAATAAATTGAGAAATTATTGTCATGAATTATATATTCAAAATTATCACAATATAGCATAATTTCTGATTGAATAAAATAAATTAATTTTCATAGCGCCTCTTTTGAAAATCTAATTTCCGGTACTTGTATATGGGTTGAAACTTTAAAAGTAGGGTTAACAATCGCAATTTTAATCTGCTCTACAGTTACATCAAATCAAATTCTCAAAAGAGTTGGGACGAAAAATAATTTTCATAGCGCCTCTTTTAAAAATCTGATTTTCGGTACAGTTACGTCAAGTCAAATTCTCAAAAGAGTTGCTATAAAAAATAATATGCATTATTCGAAACAAAACACAACGGGTTCAATGGGTGTGAATTCAGTCCTCACTTTGATCGGGCAGCAAACTTCACACTCATTGCAATCGCTGTGTTTCATTTCTTGTGATGCAATAAACTAATTTTCCAATACCTCCACTGAAATCGTTGTATTTCAAGCCCATTTCGGGAAATGACAATTGCAAATTTCAGGCGAATATAGAAAACTTATAAAAGGTGCGGGAAAAAGAGGAGGAACTAGTCTGAAAAATCATAGCTACAGCCTGAAAAGCCGTAGTAACGGACTGAAAAGTTATGGCAGCGGCCTGAAAAGTAAGCAAGGTCCGTTACTATCCATAAAAACGAAAATGCAACTGTCAGTTGTTTGATCAAATTGACAATTCTATTATTAGATATCATTTTGACCTTCAAACTTCATGCACCTTGTTTCTCCTCAACGGGTACGAGAATAAAATAACAATATACTATTTCATAACACATTTATTGAACAGTTGACTTTCGATGCCTGTGACGTGGGTCAAAAGTTGTATTTTCAGCCCTAGGGTTGAAACTTTAAAAGTAAGTTTATTATAAAATAATAGAAAAAAAGGAACCTGAATGATAAACTCAACAACCGCGGGTGCCAGGTCATTCTTGGACCAATTCTCATACAATGCCAAAGAAAAGGAAAATAACAAAAAAAAAAAGATAAAAAAAAGGAAATTAGTATATTAGGCACCGAACCTAGCTCGATAAATTATTAGTCTTGACATCTTGTGGTAGTTCGAAATTCCACGGCTTGGATTTCCTCTCTACCTCGTCCTGACTCGACACAAACCTAAAATGTCGGCGTCCAGAGTGAGAAACCGACGTGCCCGCTAGCTCAGCCTCTTTACTGGAAGAAAACTGTAGAGGGGATGGTTATAAATAATAATAAAGCTCACATATAAAATATATATTAAAATTATAATTCTGACCAAGCAAACGTTTAGTTATAAGAGTATGACAATAGTATAAGGTCTCGCAGTCTCAACAATTATATATAAGAGCAGACTCTCTCGACGAGTAATATAAGAAAGGTAAACGCCACGGCGTGATACTCGACGTGATATCTACATTTGTACTCTACGAATAAGACCATTTAATATGGCTCGGAAAATACCTCCACGGGCAAGACTGTGCTTTTACATATGGCACTATTGCCACTAAAAGATAATATGGCGGCAGCGAAATTTACTCGCGTTGACTTGACTAAAAGCACCTAATCACATAGTCCGGGAATTCGACGCTTTCGGCACTCCAAACATTCGGAATTTACCATATGAATTATTATAAGGTCGCTCAACGATCATCTCTATGGACAAGATCGTGCTTTTACAAACAACTCAAGCCCCGTTGAAAGTATATATGGCGACAGCAGAATCTCTACGCGTCGACTTAACCGCGTGGTTATGGAAACTACACTCTACGGACAACTAAACTAGGAAGAATTAGCGGAGCGACGAAGAATGCCTACTTCAACATCAACAAAAATAATGCCTAGCCACACTTAAATTTGCATCATAAAAAAAAACACACACATTTTCGACTAAAATTCTAGCTCTAATACAGGTTTAGCCAAAGAACCCTTGCCATGACGCCAATGCGTCCATTAACAAAAAAAAATTCAGAAAATATTCCTAAGCTCAACCTGAGGTAAACAAAGTTCTTACCTTAAGAAAATTAATCCGCTTTACAATCAGACGGAGGCGGGGAACGCTCTACAATATCTCCACCTTATAATCTTGTCCAACACGTCGTTTCTCGACGGAATCAGGAGTTCGCACTCAACACAATCATTCCGCAACGCAAGATGACGAAAAAGTGAGATATGCAATACAAGAGTTGAAAGGTGCAGATTTCAGACAAGTGTGATCACACCAGCCTGAAGTTTGAATGTCGAAATAATATCCAATAATAGAATTGTCAATTTGGTCAACCAACTGACAGATCCGTTTGAATTTGCACAGGCAACAAACTTCACACTCGTTGCAATCGCTGTGTTTCATGCCTTCTAATTTATTGGGTTGGCAACAAAGTCATTTCGCTTTTTTCCGCTAGATCACTTTGGTCGTTCGAAGTCGTTCTTCTCCATTGCAAACTTCAGACCGTATATGGTATTTAACAGATGACGTTGCATAGATTATTCAGTAAAAAAATATTTAAGTTTTGTTGTTTATTTATCTATTTGCATTGATTTAAAATGGAGATTCCAGACGGTGATTTTCGTCACATTTTACTTTATTACTTCCGAAAAGGTAAAAACGCAGTGCAAGCTCGGAAAAAGTTGTATGATGTTTATGGTGGAAAATCTTTAACAGAACGCAAGTGCCAGAAATGGTTTGCTTGTTTTCGTTCCGGAGATTTTGACCTCAAAGATGCACCACGCTCTGGACGCCCAACTGTAGTCGACGACGACAAAATAAAAGCAATGATAGAAAATAACCGGCGTAATACGACACTTGAGATCACAGAGAAGCCTAACATATTACATACATGTGTTGAAACACATTGAAAATAACTTGTTTACGTTAATAAGCTCGACATTTGGGTTCCTCACAAATTGAACGAAATTCAACTGACCAAACGAATTTCCATTTGCGATTCACTCTTGAAACGTAACGAAACCGAATCATTTTTAAAGCGAATCATAACAGGCGATGAAAAATGTGTTGTTAACGATAACTACGTGCGAAAAAGATCATGGAGCAAGCGAGAGGAGCCTGCACAATCGACATCAAAAGCCGATATTCATAAAAAATGAGTTGATTTAGTTTTCTGCCTCTAAAAACTGTGAGTCGCACTTTTCCTGAAATGGGAGTTAGACACATAATACATTGAAACAAAGAATATTATTCAATTTTGATAGGGATATTTTTTTTTCTTTTTTTTTTTTTTTGTGAGGAGGAAAAATGGCGAAATCTTTTATAGACGTTGTACAGGACTCTCCTAGGACGGTTCTAGGCATACCTGTTGAATCCAAAAAACCCCCACTCACGAACCAATACACCGCCCACGGAACCGCCTTTCGGCTTTAAACTTCGCGGGCAGTTGGTTCCAGCTTAAAGTCGCGTACGACTCTTCCGTCGTCCGTTCGCCCGGGACTCCCATCCGCGGGCACACGCCCGTTAGGCAGGCCGGCTAACCGCGCCAACCAGGAGAGGAATAAGAAGATTCCTCCCCCGCTCGACGCGAACAGCCAAGTCCGCCCAAGGCGCAGGACCGCGGGTGTAGGCCCCGATGCGATTTCTACTGGCCCCCATTGTTGCCGCGCTCTGCACGCTCATCGAGCTCCCTCGTCTTCATCACCAGGGTGACAAATGACTCGATAAACATCCAAATCTGTTCAGATTGGAGCATAAGAGATGCTAAACTCAATGCCGATCTTCGGGCGGAGAAGGAGCAACCCTCTTCTCCCCCTTTGTCAGCTTTTTTGGGGTATCTCCCGGAGACGTAGAGCGTGGTCTCCGGAAGATACTCATCTTTTTGACGGCGTGGTGGGATTCCATCCTTTTCTGGATTTCCACCCCGCTCTCTAGTAAGCACTTGTGGGTGTTGAGCATTCCGCTCAACACCTCCGTAGCCTCACTCACACTGTCCTTGACATGGCCAGGGTTGTTTCTCAGCATACCCTGCTGGATAACGCTGAGAGCCCTGGCCAACCTCTCCATTTTCTTACTTTGCTCCTTCAGGAGCTGAAGGACGTCTTTCCTTCCCTCAGCCTCCGAAGAAGTGTGTGAGGGCGTGTCTGGTGCCCTCACCTCTTCACCTCCTTTATTTGCGTTAGAATTCATATTTATAAACTTCGTACCTTAAGACGGTTCTCCCATCATGGGAGCCCTACCGCAGTAGGGCTGCTATCCCCGCCTGTATAGATCCCTAGTTTATGTGCGCCGAAACCGAGAAGCGGCTTATCGGATGGTCGATCCTATCGGCTCATTAAATGAAGCTAGTAAAAAGTTTACGGGATAGGCCCGCGCCATAATGATGCTAAAGGTTTAACGTCACCCCTATCGACCGAGCGGTGCCGGGTCCGCCCCGACACCTGACCCGGACTTCAGGCTAGACGGTGTGCGATTTATCCTACGCAGCGTCGGATATAAGGAAATACTGACCAGGTAATCCTTCATTCCTGCGCCTGGGCGTCCATAATTTCAACCCCGAAATTGGCTCCAGACAGTAGAAACGTGAGCGGTTTTCCCAGTTTAACATGTGGTTTCACGGGATCTTTGCCCTTCACGGCCGAACACCGAAGGTACTTACATTTACCCATATTACTTCCACAGAGGTAAGGTACTGACATCGCGTCCTACCCTGGTCGGGAGGCTACTACTCCTACCTTGGCTAGTCTATCGGGAATATCCACCAGGCGCCGGCCGCAGCCCATTCACTCGGCAACGCATTCGTACTGGTATGTGTGGGTGTTGGTATCGTGCATGTGGTTGTGATGTGACCGCGAGAAGGGCACGAGGGAAGTTCAGCGTCACCGCCGCATGCGCATTTGGGTTGATACCCCGATTAAGGGGCCCCCCGCATTCACACTGTTTCCACTCATGCGGCATCAAGGAACCTGTTCAAGGTCCCCTGATGCTTTTTGCTCCACACCGCGTCCTCACGCGCCTGAAGGTTGAGGAGAGACCATTTAAACGCGTGCGCCCGGCAGGCCCACCGCTAGGGAAAGTCTGTCTATAAGACTCCCTTGACGGCCATCCTGACGGCGACAGCCCAGCTGTTGGCAGAGTCCTTTCGGCTACTACTATTGGCGGGCTGCAGGACGCGTCTGCTCCGTGCATGGCCTCAGACGTTCCTCTGGGTGAGACGCTGCCCTCCCGCGAAACGCCGTCTCGGGTATTGGTTGTGTTGCGTTCAGTGTTGCTGTAAGTATGTAGTGTCATGTTGCTGTCTGTGTGTCCCCTCCTCCTTTCGCATCCGGGCTTGGGACCGGCAATGGCGGAGTTTTTGATAGGGATATTACTATTTTTCATAACGCATCTATAGAACATTTGACTTGAGATGCCTTTAAAGTGTGTGCGTTGCATTAAAATTGTTATTTCCTATTCACATGTAATAGACGATAAATGTGACATATATAAGGTAGATTGATGTTCAGGAGCAGATTGGAGTAAGCTCTGAGAGCATTGAGAATTTAAAAAAATTATATGATAAGAAAAGTAATGACTGCAGTATTTTTCTCAGACTTTGAAGTGTGAATGTTGTAAATCACCTTACAGGAAGATGTTTTCAACTTTTTTGTCAATGGTTGAAAATGCATCTTTCGACCCGCGCCACGGGCATCGAAAGTCAAATGTTCAATAAATGTATTATGAAATAGTATATTATTGGGTTGGCAAAAAAGTCATTTCGTTTTATTTGATGATTTTTAAAGAAAGTTGATTAACACAAATAACAATCATTAATCAATTATGTATTGATCATTTTGTTCGATGACCTTTTGCCATCTTTCAGTCAGCTTCATAATTCCGCTTTGGTAGAAAGGGCCTAGCCGGGTAAGTATGTAAAATCTGCACCCGCATGTATCAAGTTCATATTATCACCATATATTGGCTCCTGTGAGTCACAAAATTCCTCCTCGTTTTTTAGTTCCTCGTATAAAATTCCTTGTATTTTTAGTAATTTTTCTTGTAATCGGCTTGATCGATTTTGATGAGAAAAAATATGTAATGTAGTTCGATGGGACAATTTAAAAAAAAAACTGTAAAAAAATTTCTGAACAAAAATAACAGGTGTGAAAAAAATTTTCAATTTAAAACAAAAATGTTCAGATTGTGTTTTATATTGAAACCCACCATTTTTCTCATGAATATTCCTTCAGATATCCTCTTCAACATATATTGGTGTCAAATTTTTTGAAGTGTTGCAACATAGTGAAAAAAAATAAAAATCGTATTCGGGACACTGTGTAACTGTGTACCTTTATGGTATACTGTACTGACTGGCTATTTCTTTCAGAAACAACCCTTTTTCATCTATCTTTTGCCAGCAACGTTTGTTTTCTACTTTGTATGATATTTTCAACAGGGTAATACATGCTCCGTTCATAAATGAAAATAGAATGAAGTAGCCCTAAACTCTCTTGCGATTTTCAATAATTATTCTCGTTCTCTCGCCATTTCACTTTGCTATCTTCATTTGCTCGTAATTTTTAATCGTGCATTGTTTTATTGTCCATTTAAGACACCTTTTACATTCTTACAATTAATAGTTTTTTTATTATTACCGCATGAGTTTTTTTGTCAACTTCATTTCCTTCCCAATCATAATTATGTCGTCCTTGTGTCATTCCACTTTGCGATACTCATTTGTTCGTTTTCGTGATTCTAATTAGTGCACTGTTTCACTCTACTGCAAAGACACCTATGATCTCACAACTCATTGTAATTTTATTATTATCGCAAGAATTTCCTTGTCAACTTCATTTGTTTTCCGAACACTGCGCCATTTCAGTTTTTAATATTCATTTGTTTTATTCGTATTTCCGATTAGTACACTGTTTCATTTTACAGAAAAAACTACTTTTATGATTTTATAACTCATTGTGATTTTATTATTATCGCAAGAATCTCTTGTCATCTTCATTTGTTTCCAGAACATAATTGTCGTTCTAGCGCCATTTCATTTTGCGATATTCATTTGTCGTATTCGCAGTTTTAATTAATATCCGTACTTTTAAATACTATACTATTTCAATTTATTGCGAAGATTACTACTGTGATCGTACAAATCATTGTGATTTTACTATTATCGCAAGAACCTTTTTTTGCTCTTTATTCGTTTCTCAATCGTAATTCTCATTATTGTGTCATTGCACTCAGCGATTTAATTTGTTTTTGTCCGATAATTTTGTTCATGCACAGTTTTGTTCCTGATTTTTGTTTATGTGCTGTCTTAATTTGTTTAAAAGTGAACTTTTTTAGTTTGATACTTATAAAGATTTATTACTGAAATATCTTCTTCTCAGAGCTTACTCCAATCTGCCCCTGAACAACAATCTACTTTACATACACTACCGTCGGAAATTGTGCGCACGGTGCTTGTGAGCGCTCTTAAAAATCACTGCTGACTTTGAACAACGATATCGCGGTGAAAAAAAGAGATAGGGCATTTTTAAAATAACAGTTGGAAAGCTTTTGAAATTTCACGTCTAGTTATGTTCAACAAATATTTTGTTGACCTTCTGAAAATAATACAGCACGTGCGGAGTTAAAAAAAAATTCAAGATTTACTCAAATTCTCTATCTCAACTTCAAGTTTTAGCATGACCTAGGGAAAATTTTTCCAAAATCTGAAAATTATGCAACATAGAGTCTAAAATCATATCTTTAATTTAAGCTAAGAAATCTTCAAAAATATTAATGGGTACCGCAGATACGATTAAAAATATTTTGCTTATTAACAAATCCATTGAGCCAGAAATGAGCTTCATCGCTGAGGATGATTTTTCGATGAAATTCTTCAGTTTCTTCAAGCTTTGTCAGAGCCCAATTGGAGAAGTTTCGGCGTTTCAAATGATCAAGTGGCTTTAGTTCTTGAGTCAATTTAATCTTGAAAGCATATAGGCCAAGATCTTCTCGCATAATACGCCACAGTGTCGTTTGAGCGATGCTCAATTCTTGAGAACGACGTGGAATTGACTGATTTGGCTCATTTTGATACGATGCACTTACGGCTGCGATATTTCTTCGCTTCGAGCAATACGTCTTTTTGGCACCGGGACGTCCAATAGTTTCTGGTTCTTGAACTTTACCATGATGAAAATGTTGACTTTAACTAACGTTTTGACATTGACAGTGCATTAAAAAATTTTAAGGATGCGTTCATATAAAGATACGAAATTGTTATGTCCCTATTGGAAAACCCTTTATTATGTGCCCAACTCCCATTTCGTGAAAAGTACAACTCACAGTTGCTGATATGTCTGCAGTTTGCGCGTGAGAAAACCATGCGTCGGTGCAGTGAAACATCAATCATTTTATACTTACTTATGCGATTGAAGTAAAACTTTCCAAAAAACTAGATCAGACCTAAATGAAAAATCTTGCTGTTTTGCAAATGTGAATAATCAAGGTTTTCTTTGTTTCTAGTTCTCACTACACGTTACTTTATATCACCTGAAAATTTCACCAACATTTTTTGAAAATTACTTATTTAGAGTGGGTTGAAGTGAAGAATATATTGAAATATTAAATTCTCGAAAAACCAGTTTTTTGTAAATATTTTGATAACCGTAAGAGATACATTAATTTTTTCAGAGAAAAATATGTGCAATCATATTTCGTTTGAAAATTCGTATTTCAAAATCTAAACTTCATAACTTTGTTTTTAAGAAGTCAGAGGCCAACTCTATCTACCTTCGCTGAGCCTGTTAAAAATGATATGCCCTTTTAAGATCCGGCTACTGAATTTAGTACAGTAGATTTCATTTAAAATTTCTATATACAATGAAAGAGAAGTTTTGTTTAAATTAAACATATCGTCCCTTTAATTGAGTTCTTATAATTGGAGTCAGTAATTTATTTGGATACAAACAAATTCCGGTTCCTATGTATCATTCGGAAAATCCAGTGCAATCGAATACTAAGAAGATTCATTATCTAATATTACACTCAGAAAAAAGATCTGATTGAATAAAAAAAAATTATTCATTTGAACAACTTTCTTTGATTTAGTGAAATGATTTATTCGAATGAAATAAAATTTGTTTGATTCCAAAAAAGTACCTCTGAAATCAATAAAAATTTGTTCAAATGAAATAAATTTCTGCCTTAAATCAAACAAATTATTTCTTTGACCATATATAATAGAGGATATTCTTCCGAAAGGTTTACTCACAGATAATTTCAAACTCTAAAATCGTGAAAACCAATTAATATTCTTCATAGTATTTAAAAATATTTCTGTGGAAAAAGAAACGCTTTCGACTGTGCCGGGATTCAAGCCCGGGACTTTCGATTGACGTTCGACTGGTCTAACCAACCGAACTACATAGGCGACAGATATCCCTTCCTCCACAAGAAGACCTCGTTATATTGCGTTTCGGCATTTAAAAATTTTATAATTTTGATGGTAGAGTTGAAATTACGCTGTCTAATTCATCAGGACACAAGTCTTGGTATCAGATAGGATAAAATTTCGACAGGTTTCCTCGCAAACAATTTCAAATTTTAAAATCGTGGAAACCAAGTAATATTTTTCAAAGAATTTTAAAATCTTTCTGTGAAAAAAGAAACGCTTCCAACTGTGCCGGAATTCGAGTCCGGCAGTCAAAAGCGTCTCTTTTTCTACAGAAAGATTTTTGAATTCTTGGAAAAATATTAATTGGGAAAAATATTAAGCACGCACAAATGAATTTTCATGTAAAAGATAATTTTGGAGATTAACTGTAACAATAATTCAAATGTTTTTCTGGGAGAATTCTGGCTAAACAGAATTTCAAGAGATTTTAGGAAGACTATATTTTTTTAGATACATTTTGGATTAAAAATTATTTATGAAAATATATTAGGAAGGAAATGACAATGACAATTTGAAAATTGAGAAAAAAGTACAATTATAATAATATTTGAAAAAGAAGTTGAAAACGAACTAAAGAGTAGCGACGCAATTTGCCAAATTTAATTGGACTTTTTATTTGGTTTTTCCAATTCATAATTCTGGTCTTTTCAAAGTTGTTTCCAACGGTTTTTGTAAGGTACAGGGTCTGCCGCAAAAGTTCACGGACAAGCCAAAAATAGCCAATACTTGTGGCGAAATCCGTTAGATCTTTTGGGAATTCAATCCTATACATATCACAGATGTTGTGTCAAAATTTCATGATATTGGGATGTATAGAAGATGAGTTATTGCGCCTAATGTTTTTAAACAAAGAACTCGGTAAAACAGCTGCCAAGACACATCAAATGATGCATAAAGTTTATGGTTATGAGTGTTTATCCTTTCCCACTATCTCCGAGTAGTTGAAACGATTTAAAGAAGGGCAGGAAAACTTGAATGACGACGAACGTTTGGGTTGATCAAGATCAGTTGAGAAGGAGAAAAACGTTGGAATTGTGCATGAATTCATAAAAAAGATCCGAAATCTTGGTTCTGAAGGTCCAAATGGACAATCCTCCGTTTCATCTTGGTGTTATAAAGCGTTTTCTGGCGCCTATTCGCCGTGTGCGGCCAGAATATCGTGAAAAGGGAAGTTGGCTGTTGTTGCACAATAATGCACCAACTCATCAACCAATGTCATTAACGGATTTTTTAACTAAAAATGGCACTTTGTCTATCGAACATTTCCTGTATTCGCCTGATTTGTCTCCGTACAATTCTTATTTTTTCGGAAGGTTACATTTGCCCATGAAAGGAAAGCTTTATGCAGACATTAAAAACATTCAAAGGTCGACGAACGCCATCCTGATCATAATTTTTACTGATGAAATAAATGTGTTTTTCAATTCGTTTCTCCACCGCGCAAAGCGGTGTATTGAGTCCGAAGGGGTCTATTTTGAATAAAATAAATCAAATTTGCCAAAAACATTTTTATTTTTCTTAATTATTAGTTTGTTTGGGAACTTTTGCGACAGACCTTGTATATATGTAGGTTTCTCCAAATGGAAAGGAAGAAATGTACTGTGCCTTAAAAAAATAATAATTGTGATCCATAGTTGTCCATTTCATTACAATTCAACAAATCTCATTGAAAAAAGTGAAATATAATATGTATAATTTATAATATCAATTTGAAGAAATGTCAGTTTTAGAAAACATATATTAGTAGATGTGTTTGAGTGAAACCTGCACAATTCACATGGACCTGTAATCAACTTGACTTCCGTAACACTTCACAACATAATGTTAGCGTGCTTTGCATGAATTTAAGCAGCCGGGATTCAGTACTGGACCAGTACTAAGCCTGTACTGGCTTGCTACGATACCAATTACTTTGGGTTGCCATTAGCACAGAACTAGCATCCAGCACTGGTGTAATCATGGCAAATTAAGGGTAAATCAAAAGTGCCGGTATTGATTCCGCATTGTAGCTCGTTCTTTTTAGTACTGAACATAAAATGTAACGATACTACTTTATTAGTTAGCATAATTTAATTTCAAGTAAAATGTCATTTTCAATAAAAAAATATTTTACGTTATATTCTTTTCTATTTGATTGGTGTGTTTTAATAGGACATTTGCACATAATGGCTCGCTTTATAGCCGTTAAAAATTGCAAAAGCAACTGGTTTTGAACCTCTATATATTCTAACTAATAAAATATATATTTTTCCATGTCCAGTGTCATAAATTTAAAAAAATATATATATATGAAATAAGATTCTTAGATGAAAAAAATTCTAAGCCAATGCTGAAATAAAAACATTTTAAACCACGTAGATAGAAAATTTTCCTGAATATTAATTATTTAGGGTCAGTAAAGCACTTGAAGTGATTTTAAAGCGTGTCACAATATTATGATCTTTGTTTTATTTTTAGGGAGACAGCGGTGGTCCAATGGTACAAGATAGAAGACTAATTGGAATTGTATCTTGGGGATATGGCTGTGCAGAACCAAATTATCCGGGAGTTTATACTCGTGTCTCTGCGATTCGAACCTGGATCACTGAGAAGACTGGCTTATGAACACTATTACTTCATGGTTTAAACAACGATTCTTTTCGATTTATTTTTTCTTCATTCGTATTTCTTCTGATATGGGTTATAATAAGTCATTAGTATGGATAGGAATTTTAAAAGCATTAATGCCTTTTTATATGATTAAGCACTTTCTGAAATTTCATTGTTACCTTCAAAATAAAAGATTAAGTTTATTAAAATTGGTATCTGGAAGTATTATATTTTATGACATTTTTATCATTTTTATAAAGTCGAGATATTATTAGGTGCGCAACTGGGTTCACGCTGTTTGTCAATAGAAGGATCCAGCAGTAAGTGCTGGTCGATTTTGACATATCCAAAGCGTCATGACCCAAGCTTAGACATACGGTAAACAAACCGTTTTGATATATTAGTGATTTTGTTTTGACGACATAAACTTTTGGGTGCGTGAAAATGTCTAATTTTATGCCAAATGATAGTCATTTACGGGAAGTGTTGATTTTCTTCTTTCATTCGAAGTAAGCGGCGGCTGAAGCGTATCGAGAGCTCCAAAAAGTTCACAGAGATGCTGCTCTAAGTGAAACAGCGTGCCGTGATTGGTTCCGTCGCTTCAAAGACGGTGATTTCGATGTTGACGAAACCATCACTGGGGAACGGTATCAAACGCAATTAATGCGCTTGAGCCGAGCACTGCGCGAAAAACGGCCACAATACAATAATTTCAGCAACGGAAATTCTTGGAGGTAGGCACGTGAGATCTGAAGCCACTAAAGGGCCAAGGTCAACTTTTTGGAGTGGCTCCCAGTTTATTTCAATGTCCTTCGTAATTTCCGCAAACACGATGAACTCGGGATCGGTTCTATCTAACACGTGGATCAATAAGTCCCGGGACTGGCATATAGATGGCGTTGCCAACAAAAGTTCTGTATGATTTTTCACGAGTACTAACCTTCAAAAGATACCTGTAAAATTTCATGACATTCTGATGTTTGGTCCACAAGTTGCAGGGATTTAAGTGACGCTAGTCTTGATATTCTCAAAACAATGGATTCGAAACAATTTCGTGTGTTGATTTACCATTGCTTTTTGATGAAAAAAAACACAGTGCAAGCTCAGCAATGGCTTGAAAAGTGCTACGGGGACTCTGCTCCATCAAAAACAACCATTTGTCGGCGCTATGCTAAGTTTAAACGTGGTCGTACAGACACTGAAGATGCTGAACGCTCCAGCCGGCCAATTGAGGTAGTTACACCGGAAACCATAAAAAAAGTCCACCTAATCGTTTTCGGAAACCGTAAATTAAAATTGCGTGAGATAGCTGACACCTTAAAGATATCATACGGCAGTGTGTACGCTATTTTGCATGAACATTTGTTTCGCCGAAATAAACCAAATTTTTTGCGTCGGTATGTGACGATGGACGAAATCCGGATCCATCACTACACTCCGGAGTCAAAGCGGTCGTCAGCCGAGTGGACTGCAGTCGGTGAGGAGCGTCCAAAGCGGCCATATACGCAAATGTGGTCCAGTAAGGTTATGGCCTCAGTATTTTGGGATGCTCATGGAGTTTTGTTCATCGACTACCGCTACCTTGAAAAAGGTAAGAAGATCAATAGCGAACGTTACATTGGCCAATTGATGCGTTTGAAGAACGAAATCGGTGAGAAACGGCTCCATATGAAGAAGAAAAAAGTGCTCATTCACCAAGACAATGCGCCGTGTCACAAGTCGCTCGCTACCGTGGCGAAATTGAATGAATTGAGCTTCGAATTGCTTCTGCACCCACCATATTCACCGGATCTGGCCCCCAGCGACTACTACCTGTTTGCAGACCTCAAAAAAATTTTCCAAGGAAAGAGATTCTACTCCATCGAGGAAGTCATCACCGAAATGAACGCTTATTTCCAGGCCAAAGATAAATCGTTCTACAAGAAAGGTGTTGAAATGTTAGAGAAGCGCTGGACTGATTTTTTTGCTTTTGAAGGAGGCTATGTTGATGAATAAAGTCGATTTTTGCCAAAAAAATGTGTTTTTCTTAGTTAGTCCCGGGACTTATTGATCCACGTGTTACATAGTCCTCATTTAAGTAGCAGGAGACCACAGTTTCGAAGAGAGTTTCCATTTTCCTATGTAACAAATGAATTTTGGGCTTTTCTGTCTGGAATTTCTCGTTCCTATTGCAAACTATAGGAAGCACAAAATTCAAGAAATGAGTGTAAAGAATTGTCCACCGCACCCTGAGGCGATCGAATATTCTTCTCGCTCCAGCGTTTTTTTCTTTACTTTCTGCCTCGAAAAATTTGAACAACGCATCGTATTATTCGATGAATCTAGTCACTGCAGAGTTGAAAGACAGCCATCTTACTTTTATACATTTTTTGAGTTGTCTTTCAGGGATGTTGTTTAAGACTTGAATTTTGCCCAACGCTATTCTCCTATTGCTGCTGTGTTTTAAGTAACAGAACGTATCCGACAATAATTCTTCAATTTCATGCGGCAACTCTTGGACTGCATATGAAACTGCTCTCACTAACGAATGACAAATGAATTTCATAGTAAAAAGATTTAGGGTGTCCTTCTTAAATTTTGTAGCGACTGAATTGTTTACACCAAACATCACGCTGGCTCCATCCGACTCAAATCCCACCATATTTCTTTTGTACGTAATATTATTTTCCTCGAAGAATTTCACTACAGATTTGTATAAAGCGTCGTGTGTTCCGTCTTCAACCTGCAAAAAGGACAGCTTTTTAAACAAAATCTCAAATGCGTAGAAAAACAGACACACTAATTTCATTTCTTGGAGTTAGAGAAAAAAATGACAATTTATTACCTGTAGAAGGCCTAAAAATTCATCTCGAACACCATCGTCATCTGCTACACGGGCATACAGAACTAGATGTTTTTTCGTTTGAATATCGGTAGATTCATCGCTTATCAACGAGAAGAGGTTCTCTTGCAGAACTGATACGATTTTTCCAAAACTGTATTTTCCGATGACCTTTTGAATGAGAGCTGTGCACTTAGTTCGATCACATGTTACTTTTGTCCGCGTGTCCTTATCCAAATCTGTATTTTTTATAAAATCCATCAAGTCGTCAGCGATAGAAATAGGGAGACAGCATTGCTGTGATTCGTTGTTTTCTCATGTTCTTTCAAAGCTGTTACGCCATCGTTCCCACAACAATATGGTTTTAGGCAATATTTGCAGGTGAAATATGTACGCCCTAGAAAAAAGCACATTTAAAAAGGCGATAATCGTATGTGAAACAAAAAAAGATTACTAACCTAAGTTGCATGGTCGAACCCAGGAGAATTTAGATTCCCACATTTTGTTGTAATATTGAGTCCATCTGAAAATGAAAATTGCTTTCAATAAAGGGAAAGGAAATAGTCTAACAAAATTCTTTTCAAATTCACACAAGTTAGCGTCCATTAATTACGCGAACAAACAATTTTTTGCCACATTTTCCAATATTCATAAGGCACCAAAATATTACTGATAAAAATGAATTTTTTTTAAAACTATTATATGAAAGAAAATTTCTAGATAAAATTTCAAAAATCTGGTAGGCCAATTTTTACATGAAGCAATCAACCGTAATGTTTCTACTTCCACTCCCTGTCTCTCAAACTGCACGTGCACACATGGTTAATGTACGTCGCCTCAAACATTACACGGAAAATTAATATAGGTAATAATTGCTTACTTCTTTGACTTTTTGTCACCGATTGCTTTTACGCTACTCTGGGATATTTTCCTTCTATAGAGAACAGAACGGATGAAATTAATATACAATATTATAAAAATGAAAGAGGGTAGACGAGGGGAATTCAGGAAATCCATTACTTACGTGGTCGAAGTCTTTTTGAAGGTACTCGGCCTCTCCTCAGACGCTCCGGAATCATAATCCGATTCCATGTTCAGTATATACGATTATATTTATTAAAGTCTAGAAAAAGGCACTTAAATTCGCCGGTGTTTGTAACCAAACGAATGCCCAACATTCATTGGTCAATTGCAATGCAATCTCAAATTCCAATTCATAGGTACAGTGGAATCCCGGGCGAGCTTGCTGAAGACTAATAAGGGCACTTCAATACTGATTCGCTGATTTTGAACGAGAACAAAGAATTTAATTGGTCGATTCCATTAAAAGCATTGTATTTTCCACAAGTTCGACCAATCAAGTTCTGCATATGATCAGGATACAGAAGGTATTACAGAAACCTAAAAATTTTTTTAGTATTATAACAAAAATCCTTGGAAATCCGTAGTAATTCTAAAATCTGTAGGAAAATCCGTATTTTTCTTATGGACCTTCAAAAATCCGTAGCTTACTGGCTTTTCCGTAGGTCTGGCAGCACTGGTGCTTGCCTTTCCGCTTTTCCTTGCCTTTCCCGGCTTTCAGTTTTCTAGCTGGTAGTGAGTCAAGGCCATTCCGCGGCGAGGGAGGTGAGACGGGGAAAAGGTAGGTACTTGCAACTGGTCGGTCAGTTGTAGTATTGTGACGAGAACGAGGCTTTATAGATGCTTGTGCGTGCGTCAGAAAAAGACGCACGATCATACCCTTCTAACGGTACTACTTTTCAAATGAGCAATAAGCAATTCCATTCAATTTACTTTGTCATGTGACGTTTTAAAAAACCCTCCCCTCCTCAGCATGACAGTATGATACGGTTCATCAATCCTCCCACGACCCTTTTAACTTCACGAGATTTATGGACGGCGCCTTATAATTGATAAAAGGCGAGTTCAATAGATAATATGTACAAAATAAATTAAGTTAACGATGAATTATCCATCTAAAATAATTATTATAAAGGTTTTCAAAAAATTTAATGAAAAATACTGCTTGACAGTCTCGAGGTCAGTTCGGGGATGCATCTTTGCCTAAGAATTTAGAGATTATTTCGGATGCATTTGAATAAGTGGGGCGGATCGTACTAAGGAATTATTACCATGCCGTGAAACACAGAGGTCCCATCTGTAATTAAGAAACACATTAGAATCTTTTTTATACAACATTTCAATTGAATACTTTTTGTTTGGTTGTCACGGAAGCTGAAGGAAATCAGCAGATTATCGCCGCTTTATACGCTGCGAAGCATAGAAACGAGCGCATGATCAGCGAATTGTTCACTTCTGACATTTCCAAAATCTTCGAAACCAACAATCTTATCAGCACCTTTATCATATTGCAATCCTGTTGAAAGAAGTAAGTCATCTCATAACAGTAGCATCACCCTTTCTTACTCTGTCTCGCAAAATTTTGCTGCTCCCTGAAGGCGCTTCATTGTGAAATCATTGACTCCAGTGTCCATTGGAATATTTTTTAACGCTGTTTTTAGGGTGCTTGTGATAGGTAATGTCCGAATTATGCTTCTTAAATAGCAATAACATTTCGGCGACCTCTTATAAATTGACAGAGCAATGAATTTGTCCTCGTTGCCAAAAACTCAACCATTTGGATGCCTAGAATGTTTTCTCAATATCATTTCTATAAAAAATCTTTGCATTTTATTTAAGTTGTCTGACATTTCATCTAACTTATTGAACTCTCTTCGTCCTTGCAGCTTTTCTATCCGGGTTTCAGATCTAATCATTATAATAATTTCGATGCAGAAAAAGAGAAATAGTCCGATACTGCTCGATGCCAACCAGTGATTTGGATGGGCAGCGTTTTCCGAGTCTCACTATCATGAGCTGACGAGATACTTGATCTTCAAATTCTATTATTTATCGACTAATACCCCTTTGTTTTCCGTTTCTTTTTAAAATTTAAATTCTAAGAAACAATGAATGAATCCAGTAGATCCCTAGCTAATGGGGGGACCAGGGAGAAATGGACGACCCGCTTCTCAAAGACCGTTCGCCTGATCTATGGAAGCAGGCGAACCAATCTGAGCCCGCGATCTAATTTTTCTCAAAGCGTTGAGCTGTGCTCTCAGCTTAAGAGGCCCCCCGCCTGGCATAAATATTGAGGATCTGCAACCGAGCTCGTTACGTCGGTTCTCCAGCTTTCTTGCAAGTTCTGACTCAAATTAGATGCGCACGTCTCGATTACCGACCGCGATCCACGCGAGTTCCATCGATAAATGTTAAGATTATAAACGACATTTTCAATCCTGTCCGAAGGACTTTAGACGTGCGGTTTAATATCATGAGAAAGCTAACTTTTTCGCGATTCCAACGATGCGTTTGACCTTCTCTTGAAGTGCATCCTACATGCGGTTTCCCGCTGTACGCGCTTCTCCCGGCATGGGTGAAAGTTCAATCATAGTATAGCCGCATGTTGATTGGTGGCCCGTGTTTAAGGCGCCAATCACATGCGCTCCCTCGCTTTACACGCGATTCCATCGGGTGGGAGTACTTAACATCTACATGGTAATTTACCATGTGTACGTGTGTGTAAAAAATGATTCAATTGTTGCATATCGTTTATTTATACATGGAATTGATATTTCGGTTCAGCATTTATAATGTTTTAATAATGTTTGAGGTTCGTTCTTAACTTTAATATTAATGCCTGTTAACTATTATTTATCTTATTTATTTATAACCATAATATATTTTTAATATTGAACTAATATACCGTTTTATTGTTAGATGATCTGAATATTTGTTTGTATACATTTTATTATCATATACGAGCATTAATCAATTATTGATATACCTGCAGGCGTAAAAAATAAATACGAAAGTAACAAAAGAGAAAAATAAACGTGGGACACCCTTTACAGGCGCTGACCGCGCTCAAAACTGCTTTACCTCGGGGATTGGGTGAGTGGCAGCAAACTCAACTTAGTGCGGCGCTTTCTGAGATCACGACCGAAAATCACAAAGAAAACTCGATAGGCTGCGTTTGTCTCACAAGGATTCCCGGTTCATAGTTTAATGCATAATTAGTGCACTAGCAGTCAACGAAACCTAGTGATTTTTGCGTGCTAGTTCAGGGTTAATATGTTTTGACCTATCATGCAATTATTTTTGGGAATTTCATACCACTGTCTTCCCAAGAAGGTCGACACTTGAGGCTGGGCCGTCTCACCCTACTAAAATAAACTGCAATTGTATTTTATATGTTTATAATTGGTTTCGATTATTAAATATAATAATGTGGAACATCAGTATGCTGAAAATTCAACAGGTTTTTGAAATTTAAAAGTTTTTATGTGTTCCCGAAATACAGATTACTTTCACTCCTTCCTGCGTGAAGAGATATAGTTGGAGGAACGAGTCTTGCGACTCACGGTTTGATCAACTCTCGTGTTAGGCCTAGAGTAGAATAAACAGAAGGATCGCGTATTTTTGTGATTGAATAAAAGATTGGTTTTTTATAATTATAATACGAGCCTTAAGAAGTTAAAGCACTTGCTATGAATAGTTGGAGAAATTTTACTCGACTGTCGGTTAAACTTGGGAGATAAGGACATTTCAACATCATTTAAGTCTTAGCCGACTAAAATGAATTTGATAAATACCTAATTCACTCAACGTGAATAACAAGGAGTGTTAAAAGGGAATAGTAAGGAGTTCAATAAAACATGGTGAACGACAAGGCATCAATATGTGTCAGTGAGTTACCGTGAAATGTATATCACCGACGTTCAAGGAGCCTCAAACAATAGTTGAGTAAAATGAGCATCGGGCGTATTACTTAAACCGGCAGTGGTATGGTTCTCTTAAATGAATGAAAATTATTCCTCGATCCTGCCATTAGTCATCCGACATACATAAACAGCATACAAATACATTGACACCATTCAGTCGCAGCAAATCATATTTTCTGTCGCAAATACACTTAAATATACTACTTCACAAATATAAAGCTAATAACTAAAACTTATATACAGAACGATACGCTTTCTTCGTATCACGCAAACGCTCGCTTACAATTCTGGGGCATATAATTTGGAATTTTCTCAAATAGTGACTGCAAGAATTACTCAGAGCTTGTGGGATACCAGTGTGGTGACTAGAGTTTTTACGCTTCACTCGAGTAAAAAAAATCAACTTTTTTCATAAATTATTCATAAAGCATTTGAAAAAATTAATATAATTAATTAATTATTATAATTATTATTCAAATTTAAACAATTGGAAATCTTTCTGTGGAAAAAAACGCTTTTGACTGTGCTGGTATTCGAGCCTAGGTCTTTGGATTGTTCAATATTGTAATATAACATATTGTCTCAACATGCGTTGAAATTATCTGTCTTGAACAAACAATTAATAATTATTTATTATTTATTTATGTGAATTCATTGTTTATTGATTTAGTTATTCTTTGAACAATAACAACAATAATATTTGTAATAGAAAAAGTAATTATAATTGGTAATGTAAAAGTTACATTTGTAACATCGCTACTTTCCCCCTTGCTGCCAAACGCTTCAGCCAGCCAGGGTTCGGTAGGAGTGGGGGAGTAGGTGATGAAATGAATCGAGTCTGGATAGATTTATACATAAAGATAACAAAAATTTTTATTCAGAAATAAATAAAATCTACATGGTACAGATGGAAAATAGTGTTCGTGTGAGTGTAAATATAATAGGTTAAGTGTGCCGGTGTCAGAGTGCGTGAACGAGTGGAATGTGTGTGTGTGTGTGTGTGTGTGTGGGTGAAGAGCGATGATGGTGTGCGCGAGTGTGGGCACAGGCCTGGCGGTCGCTACGGTCGTAGACCGGTCGTCTGGTCGACGCATCGCCGTTCACAAGTTGTTCTTCTGAAATACCGGTACATAAAATACATTTTCCGGGCTAGGTCGTCGTGTGCACATAATATTACGTTGAGTCCAGCCTCTTGTCCAGGGTAAGTTGGCCTTCCGTCGGGATCGTGCGTTCGTAAATTCGGTCGTGGTCCTGGTCAGTGTCCGGCTCAGGAAGAGACGTTCCCAGCGGTATCTGGGCAACACCTCGCCCTCTAGACCTCGGTCACGGCGGTATCCGTCGGGCTGAGGATTCAGGTAAGTCAGGTCGGTCGGTCTGTCTGTCGTGACGGGTGGGTCCAGACGTCCTGGGAGAGGTCGGTTACGCGCGGTACGTGTTCGGAAATGTTCGGTAGCGCTCGGGAGTGTGGTCGGTAGTGTTCGTAAACGGTCGGGAGCGTTCGGGAGTGTTCGGGTCGGTTCGGTCGTGCGTCTGGATCACCTTGGGCAGGTTCGGTGGCTGCCCCAGGTAGAACTCGGTTAGGGGCACCTGACGCCGAGGTCTACGCTTCGCCGAGGACCAATCATGGGAGCGCCCATCCATTGGCACTCGACGTGGGGGACCACTAGCTGTCTGTCGGGTCATCGTCTGGGAAGCCATTTCCTGGTGGACCCTGAGCAGCACTCAGTCAGGGGCAACTTGCGCTGAGTGCGCACTCACACCAAGAGCTGACCATCAGTGTCTCCAGAACGTGGGATTTTTCGGCCCCCACCACGTTCCCATCTGGGAGAAACACATGCAAACGTGGCGTGTCAGTGTGTCGGCTCTGCTACACGCTGCGGTCACCAGCTTCGTGTAAAGCCGAAGGTGCACGACGACGGACTTCGTTACAATGCTTGAGTTTTCAAGTTATTTTTAGATTTCACGCTTTCTTTTATCGAGTCGAAATTAAGAATTGTATTTTTCTCGAGTACGTGCAAAAAAGGCGCGAATCAGACGACGAATTTGAATTTACGAAGTATATAGTTCAAGAAATAACCCTTTCCTCAATTTCTTGAAGAAAGTCTGCATGAAATAAACATCAGGATGATCTTGGAAAATTTCATGAGGATTTCAACACTTCAAAAATAAACTTTCAGTGACATTTAGTGACAATAAATGTATGAAATTTGAATCAATATATAAGTTTCCATTCAAATTTATATACTTCTTACTAACTTTGTACATTTAACAATTTTTCAATTAGAACAATATTTTCTATCAAGATAAAATGAACATAAAATTCAAATTCATAATTTATATTTTCAGTTATATGTTAGAAATATTTTCATCTCACATTTTTGTAGCCTAAGCACAAACTTTTCATTCCAAAACTTAAAATCTCTACGGAAATGGAAAATTGTCTAATAGCAGTAGATAAATTAAAAAGCTAAAATATGTGTTTATTGGTATTTCCATACTAACATATAAATATCAATCAACTTTACATTTTACATAAAAATGTTCGTTCGAAGTGTTCAAATCTTGTTACAATTTGACAAGATTTTATGGAGGAGTGCAATCTTTTGGATGAAATATTTTGTAGTTCTTAATTTGTCTGTCCGTCTGAAATCGTAGTAAGATTTGAACAGTAAACAACAAATTTTCCAATAGAATTCAGGATCAATAATAATTGATTCAGGAAATACTTCAACTCTGTAGAGCATTTTTGTATTTCGAATTCAAAATGTGTGCTTAAGCCACAAAAAAGTAAGCTGAAAATGTAGGTATAAAACTAATTATGTCATGTTTATGTCTTCTTAATGGAAAATACTTTGCATATAATTCTCTAATTCGATATTTTTTTAATGTATGAACATTCAAGAAATTGATAAATATTCCATCTTTTTATAGGAACTAAAAATTTCCGGATAATGCTTTGATTGAGAAAGCTAAAAATTTGTCAAATATTGATATAAATTGCAATTTTACAATTGCATTATTTTTCAAATATTTTAACATCTCTTCAATCTTGATAATTCTTACAGAAGTTTATTTCATGTGAGTGATTTTTTCTTTTTCTAATGAAAGATTTCGTAATTCTAAATTGGGCCCAATTCGTAACATTGTAAAAATATTTTAAAACTTCATAAAAATTTTTTTTCTGTTTTATTCAAAGACAATAAATATTCAATGTTTGGAATCGAAATATTAAGTAAATGATTTTTAATTTCTGGGAATAAACTGCTTTAATAAGACAATCTTTCTTCTTTGTGAGAAATCTCAATTTTAAAATTAAAATTCTACGCATAGGATACAAAAACATAATATGAAAATACTTTTATTACAGAATTTTGAAATATACAAGTTGACCAATTTTTAATCGAGTAAATCGGCTACTTTAAGCAAAAAATTATGTTAAAAATATTTTATCAAAAAAAAAATAAGACACATTAAATTACGGCTTAAAATCCACATTCATAGATTGATGGTAAAAGCAGTTTAAAGTTTTTTAATCTTACGTTTTAGTGACGTATGCACAGACTTTTAATCAGATAAATGAAATGCTTTATAGAAAGTCAAAATATTCTTATTACTGCACTTAATAAAATTTATAAAGTAAAAATATTTTTTAATTGATGCTTTCACTCAATTCTTTAAACATTCATTAATTGAAAATTGTACTCAAAATTTAATCTTGCAGCGTTCCAATATTCCCACAATGTTACAAAATCTTATTAATCATTATTTTAGTCGAATTATTTTCAAAATATTTAAAAAATAAATGTAAATATTTTGATTAAATACTCTATCAAATTTTGCATTTGACTGATCTTGCAAAATTGTTGAAAGTTTTGAATACCGATAGAAGAAACTTTAAATGAAATTTTATGTCCATAAATGCTTAAAGTTCTATATAGAAATATCAACTACAACATTCTCAAATTTTATAAATAAACTACTAAATTCAAAAAGTTTCGGATTTTTTTAAAAACTGTACAAATTTCAAATATGAATCAGTCAAAATCTACTGATTATCAGTGAAATTTGACTGATTTAAATAACTACAAGAAAAGTTAAAAAGAGGAAAATGAGAGAAAGAAGCCAAAAAAGTAATTTTCTTCTGCTTGAAGTGCAAAATTATATTTACTTTTATATATAACCTTATGTCTCTGTTTTAAATAAATTGGAAATTTTGGCTAATTTTGGCTAATTGGCTGTGAATTTAATTAATCTTATGTTTATATATGTTATTAAATGTTATAATATTCTATTATTCATGAAAGTTTTTTTTCTATTAGTTCTAATTTATAATATTTCGAAATTTTGATTTGAAAAAATACGTTTCCCATTATTCTTTTATGATAAAATGTCCAAATATTTCGGTTTTTTCGATGGCCGGGGCTACCCGACACTATTTTGTAGTACCCTATTTTAGATCTCACTTCAAACGCTTTGATTTCTTCTAAAATATGTTTATTTCCTATATTTCTCTTCATATGTTGTTGGTAGGAGCATTGACATTATAACTAATCTTCTAAATTTCAATTTTAATGCCTATAAGCCAAGTTATAATCAAAAAAGATTGAGTGGCCGGTACTACCCGACTCTCCCCTAATCATTATTTTAGTCGAATTATTTTCAAAATATTTAAAAAATAAATGTAAATATTTTGATTAAATAATCTGTCAAATTTTGCATTTGACTGATCTTGCAAAATTGTTGAAAGTTTTGAATACCGATAGAAGAAACTTTAAATGAAATTTTATGTCCATAAATGCTTAAAGTTCTATATAGAAATATCAACTACAACATTCTCAAATTTTATAAATAAACTACTAAATTCATAAAGTTTCGGATTTTTTTAAAAACTGTACAAATTTCAAATATGAATCAGTCAAAATCTACTGATTATCAGTGAAATTTGACTGATTTAAATAACTAAAAACAGGTTACTGTGAATCAGTCAAATTTCACTGATTACTTCAGTGAAAAGTAACTGATTTAACAGTGAAAAATATTGTTTCCACTGATGATTCAGTGAAAAGGCAAATCACTGATTCAATCAGTGAAAATTTGACTGATTCAGGTTTAGAGTGTATACAAATTTCAAAAATAAAGTGTACTCTGTACATTAATAAAACAAATTTAGAAGATGAATATTTTAATAAATATTCCTAAATATTATTGGAATATGATATATATCGATTTAGAAAAACTTCTTCAAAGTACTCAGACATTTTTCTTATTTTACGACATTTTTGCACCATGTTTGACCTTTGGGTAGGATTCAAGAAAAAAATTGTAGACATACTTTCATTACTTAGCAAAATACTATGAAGACTTGCTTTTTAAATTAAAGCGAAAACTTTTAAAACCTTTAACAATCGGTGGCATAGATTCTGCTCTAATCTTGGACGAAATTAGAGAAATAGTTTTTTTGCTTTTTTTAGATTTAGATTTTGCCTTAAACATAAAAGAAAGAAAACACATTTGAAATATTAAAATAAAAAAGCTGGTTCATTCTTAGAGAATCCCAAATATTCTGAAATAAAACTCCTTTCCACACCACCACGGAGGTAGAGTTTACTAGTAATAGTTCAATAAATTTTATGTACTCTAAATAAATGTTTTCGTAATTGCAGAAAAACGCTACATATGTAGCCCGTACTTCAGGCTTGCCTCTATCAAATGCCAGTATACATCGAACAAAAATGTTTTGTTTTGAATCAAATAATGAAGAAGTTTGATTAATTCGGGATGATTTGGGGTGCTTGACTATTTTGAGTCCCCTTGCCTCTCACTTATGCCCAAAGCGTGATATTACTCAATTTCAGTATGTTTTCTTACTCACAAAATAATAATTAAAACTAAACAATTTCCATACCCGAGGCACGCGAAGAAAGGAATAAAGAACGTATCTCTGATATAAGAAATAAAATGTCATTATTATGTGAGTAAGAGAGGGGTTTGAAATTGATTAACGCCATGCCTTGGCCATTAGAATTAATCCTCTCCTTCGTGAGCGAAGAGCGACAAACCACTTTCCCTATCACTTTCTGCCATCTCATATAGATTTTCGGTCATTAATTGCAAATGTTTCGAAGTGATGCTCGTTGTTCTGGCTGTTTCAGCTCTCGCCTTTAGGGCTGATCGAGTAACACAAATTGAGTTGACCGTCCTGTTTCCTAAGCGATTTCTTTTGGGAGTTTTCGCGTCCGTGAGCATGGAGAAACCTCGCTCCGCTTCAGCATTGGAATGAGGAAGACTCCGAACATGATTCAATACTGAGGTCAAATTTGGAAAAAGTTTTTCTACTGTACTCGTCGAAGATACACCGATACTAGACCACATTTCGTCAAAAGATAAATTCGACCACTTTTCTTTGAGTTCCTGTCTGATTTTGAGTAAAGAATCCCACTCTTTTTGTACACCTATTCTATCAAACGACCCTAAATCTTGACAAACGTTCCAGACCCTAGGAAAAGTTTCGCTTCGATCAGCATAGAAAGCTACTTGAGGCCGGAAAACAGCAACGCAAGACAAAAAGATGTCATCAAAAGGAAGTCGATTGCGAATTTCTTCGCTTGCTGTGACATAAAATTTCAAGCAATTACGAAGAAATAGATCAACTTCTACTATTTGCAATTTCTTGTTTGTAAGTTGCTGCTGGAAATAATATCGCGTTTCCTAACCAAACTCAAAGTCTTGAAGCGGCTTTTGATTACTAGGATCTGCAAAGTTAACATTTCTAATGATTTGAAAGAATAAATTAGGTTCAAGAAGACCCTCTTTCAAATAACTGCTAAGAATCCATACGAAGAATTTAGCCGAGTTTGGCTGGAGTTCCTGAACCATTGTTTCGCGACTTTGAAATTTCGCATTGTATACGTTGAACCTATTCAAAGTAAATTTCAAGAATAGGAAATATGCGAGTGTCAAAGGATTCTGCATTTTTCCTAACAAGTCTTTGGCCTTCTCTACCTTCTCAGATACGAGGACCATAAGATACTGAAGAATAACTTCCCAATTCTTTATTATAATATCTATGCATCGATAGCGGACAAGCCAGCGAGTTTCAGAATGACTAGGAATTTTTTGATAGTCATTTCCTAATTCCAAAACAATCGATCGAAAAATAGCCGTTCGCTTGGAGCTAGCATTAAGAAAAGCTGGAAAATCTTTGATTAAATCCTCTACATCTGGGATTGTGGCACAAGCATATTTTGCTACAATTGCTGACGAATGCGAGACACACGGGAAAACAATTAAACGGGGACTTTTTTCCTTTAATTTTGTTTTAAATGAGGACCTATTGCCGACCATCACCTGTGCATTATCACAAGCTAAAGCACAGATATTAGATAAAGGGATTTTCTGCCCGGACAATGCTTTTTCGAACGCATCAAAAATTTTAGAGGCAGAACAATCCGAAGCATTTACATTAATAAGCTGGAGCAATTCCACCCTGACAGAAAATGTCGTTGGCTCCACATATCGAACCATTAATGACAGCCACTTTTCTAGAGTCCAGACGGTCGTTTCGTCTTCGTACACTGAAAATGATTGCTTACGCAAAATATTTGCCGTGCGATCAGTTTCAGCAGCACATACGACGTTATTTACAACTAGGATCATTTTAGTGTGGCTCAATCTAACGTCTTTTAAAACCGAAGGTTCCATATCTTGGAAAAGTCCTATCAATTCTGATGAAATCGCGAATGGTAAATTATGCTCTACGAAAAATGTACTAATCCTAATCTCTGCTTCTTGTACTTTCTGTTTGAAAGTAACACTTTCCGGAATCGTGGAATTTGTGAATTCTGAAGCAGAAGAACTTGCTACACAAGGTTCAACACTGTAAGAATTGGCAGTTACATTAGAAGAATTTTCACTTACTACTCCATAACATTCTAATTTATTTGAAAACTCTTGCTCCTTTCTCTGTGATAAAGATGCTTCATGCTTTTCAATTTCCGATTTGCCACATAGCAACGTTTTATTGCAAATTTTGCAATGAAATCTTGTTTCATCTGCTAATGTAACCACCCACTCTCTCCACGACGGAAATTCCTCAAACCATCCCAACTGAAAGTTTTTTGCATTTTTCATGACTTTTCTAGCGGGTTGACATTCGTTTGAACCAGAGTTGAAACGGTGGTCAACCTTCGTTTGAACCTGGCTGTCCTTCAAAACACTCGAATTTGGGTCAACCGAATTACTCATTGTGAACAATAAATTATACGACGAAGGAAAACAGAATTATTTGAAAAGAATTAATAAGATGAAAAGTCGATAAAATTGAGCGAATGTGAATAATTTGTAATCTGCACACAAATTAAGTTTCACAAAATAAACTTACCCACAAGCATCAAACAATAACGTACGTAAGAGCACTCACGTATCATCAAATAATAATATAATATTCTTACTTTTGCCGTTTTCAATAAGGAATTACGATAAAAATATGAAGAATCCAGACTCTTACCTTCTCAGATAACGCATAAAGCGAGAATCAAGTATATCTTAGAAGAAAACAAAAGAAGGTTGCTATTAATAGTTGTTTTCGTCTCCAATTTGACATCTATACCGTTCGTTTGTGATTTAAAACATTGGTAACTTTTTGGCTATTTATCTGATTGAGCTACAACTTTTCAGAAAACTTTCTTTACTAAAGTATTAAAATTTTTCTCCTGTAGATAGTTTCAGAAAATGTAGACCCTTAATACAATATTAATAAAATCGTAAAATTCTGAAAATTTGTTAAGCTAGCGCGGTGGAAGTAGAGAAAACAATTTTTTTTTAAATGTACTTCTCCCAATTACTTGAAAAATTAGAAGTTTTAAAACTTTTTGCAAAAGGAAAAACGATGTGCCTTGAAAGTGTGTACAAGTCCTTGAAATTCAAATTCGAACGATTTTTATAATTAATTATCCTGTACATTTAAAGATACAATTTTTGTATTTGGAATAAGTTTTCTGCAATTACGAAAAAATTTATTTAGAGTACATAAAATTTATTGAACTATTACTAGTAAACTCTACCTCCGTGGTGGTGTGGAAAGGAGTTTTATTTCAGAATATTTGGGATTCTCTAAGAATGAACCAGCTTTTTTATTTTAATATTTCAAATGTGTTTTCTTTCTTTTATGTTTAAGGCAAAATCTAGATCTAAAAAAAGCAAAAAAACCTATTTCTCTAATTTCGTCCAAGATTAGAGCAGAATCTATGCAACCGATTGTTAAAGGTTTTAAAAGTTTTCGCTTTAATTTAAAAAGCAAGTCTTCATAGTATTTTACTAAGTAATGAAAGTATGTCTACAATTGTTTTCTTGAATCCTACCCAAAGGTCAAACATGGTGCAAAAATGTCGTAAAATAAGAAAAATGTCTGAGTACTTTGAAGAAGTTTTTCTAAATCGACATGTATCATATTCCAATAATATTTAGGAATTTTTTGTTAAAATATTCATCTTCTAAATTTGTTTGATTAATGTACAGAGTACACTTTATATTTGAAATTTGTATACACTCTAAATCTGAATCAGTCAAATTTTCACTGATTGAATCAGTGATTTGCCTTTTCACTGAATCATCAGTGGAAACAATATTTTTCACTGTTAAATCAGTTACTTTTCACTGAAGTAATCAGTGAAATTTTACTGATTCACAGTAACCTGTTTTTAGTTATTTAAATCAGTCAAATTTCACTGATAATCAGTAGATTTTGACTGATTCATATTTGAAATTTGTACAGTTTTTAAAAAAATCCGAAACTTTTTAAATTTAGTAGTTTATTTATAAAATTTGAGAATGTTGTAGTTGATATTTCTATATAGAACTTTAAGCATTTATGGACATAAAATTTCATTTAAAGTTTCTTCTATCGGTATTCAAAACTTTCAACAATTTTGCAAGATCAGTCAAATGCAAAATTTGACAGATTATTTAATCAAAATATTTACATTTATTTTTTAAATATTTTGAAAATAATTCGACTAAAATAATGATTAGGGGAGAGTCGGGTAGTACCGGCCACTCAATCTTTTTTGATTATAACTTGGCTTATAGGCATTAAAATTGAAATTTAGAAGATTAGTTATAATGTCAATGCTCCTACCAACAACATATGAAGAGAAATATAGGAAATAAACATATTTTAGAAGAAATCAAAGCGTTTGAAGTGAGATCTAAAATAGGGTACTACAAAATAGTGTCGGGTAGCCCCGGCCATCGAAAAAACCGAAATATTTGGACATTTTATCATAAAAGAATAATGGGAAACGTATTTTTTCAAATCAAAATTTCGAAATATTATAAATTAGAACTAATAGAAAAAAAACTTTCATGAATAATAGAATATTATAACATTTAATAACATATATAAACATAAGATTAATTAAATTCACAGCCAATTAGCCAAAATTAGCCAAAATTTCCAATTTATTTAAAACAGAGACATAAGGTTATATATAAAAGTAAATATAATTTTGCACTTCAAGCAGAAGAAAATTACTTTTTTGGCTTCTTTCTCTCATTTTCCTCTTTTTAACTTTTCTTGTTTTTTAAATTCTCTTTCTTAGATTCATTTTCAATTCTCTTCTTTTCTTTTGCTTTTCTTTTTTCTTCCTTTGCCTCGCTTGCTTCTTTCATCCTCTTTTCTCTCTCTTCTTTTTTTTGAATTCGTTTAAGCACATTTTCTTTCTTTTTCATTTCAGTGGCTTTCTTTCTTTCCGCTTTTTCCTTCTTTTGCTGCTCTTTTTGTTCAATTTGATCTTTTTTATCTTGAGCCTTGTGCGATAAAGCTTGATAGAATTCGTCGCTGGTCAGAATTTCAGAATGCTGGCTTCTCCGTTTTCGTGAAATAATCCTGCGCTGTGTAGAGTCAGGAAGCGGCATCAGTTGTTGAAGATGTGAGACAAATTCATTTTCTTGACAAGAATTTCTCTCTGCCAAATTTTGTCCACCATCTTCCAATTTAACGAGTTCATATTGATTGGAACAAGAAGCAGTAGGTGCACGGATTTCCTGAGCATTATTCTGAGGTAGATCCGTTATCAAGGAAGGTGCAAATTCAGCATCCATGAAGATCTTCGGATTGAACGGATGTATTCCAGTGCAAGAAAATCCATTTGTAGCTATTTCCATCCTGCAAACTTTCTTATATGCTTCGTTCACCAGACCAGGGACGTCATAATCACTGATTCTCAAACCAGGATTCTTGCGCATCCATAAAGCACACTCTTCCGAATATGCTTGTTTAAAAGGTTTCATGAATGTCCGATCAAGAGGTTGCAATTTGTGACTCGTGTGTGGGGGTAAACTTAGAAGATGCACATGATTAGCACGAGCGTAATCGATGACATCAAGGTCCTTGTGACTGCCATGGCCGTCCAATACGACGAGAATTGGAGAATCTTCTGTCGGTCTGGTTATTTCGACAAAATTTTTCAGCCACACAAGAAAACCATTGTGCTGTGCAACGCCTACACTCCCTTCAGGAGCATTAATCATCAAACGCATATTCATCCTTTTTCGCGGGAAAACGAACAGAGGTGGAATGAATGTGCCTGCTGGGCTCATGCAAAATAGAATTGAGATGTTTTTTCCTCTTTCTGCCGAGGTGAGCTTTCCTACCTGACGCTTTCCTTTCAAAGAAATAACCATCGTGTTACCGTGAACGCAGGTTACGCCCGTTTCGTCACAATTGAAGATTTTGAAATTTTGGAAACGATGTTTCTGATCAAGCTCTTGGTATTTTGAAAAAAAGCGCTCAACCTGAGGCTTATTGAAACCAACTGCACGTGCGAGACTAGTTGATTCAGGCTTACGAAGTGATAATTCAGGATGTCTTTTTACAAAACCATAATAAAAATCTTTTCCTGCCAGTCTTGTTGTTTTTGAGAATTTATGAGGAATTTTTAAACTTTCAGCTAAATTAAAAGCTAATTTTAAAAACTCTTTTCGAGATAGAGGCATGAGACGATTATCGAGATCAATCATATAATCAACAAGTTTTTTTCATACGCATCTGTAAAAGTACACTCAAATCTTCCTAGTTTCGAAGACATACTGACTTCCAATCCCTGTTTTATGTTATAAATCTTATCCTATAAAGTACTTCGAGGAACATTACAAGCCTCCGAAATTTTTCTTACTGATGAGTTTTTCTCTAAAGCCAATTTTACACCTTTTATCATACTCTCTGTCGTCCATTCCCCACGATTTATAGATTTCTTTCTAAATTTAGGCATTCCTAAAACGAGCAAGTATAATTTTATTTGTAAAATTGATTTAAAATTACAAGAAACCTTAAGCAGAATCCAAACACTCACCGAAAATAAATAATCTTTACGTGCAAGACATACAGGTTATTTCATTATATGGTATAGAAAACTTCAATTACTTGAATTTATTTATGGTTAGGTATTTATCAATTTTGGACAGAAAAAAAAATGAAATCGAACATGCATAAAAATGTGACCAGGGCTACCCGACACGAAATGGCCAGGGCTATCCGACTTTGACAAGTTTCAATAAAACTGCTGTAAATAAAAAAATACGCAAAAATATTCAACAAAAATTACAGGTCACATAGTTAGAAAGTAAATTCATATATCCCAATCAGAACCAATCTGATATTTTTTTTAGCTTTAGAAATATTTGAAAATAAAGATGGTACATATTTATCAAAATGCACCTGTTTTCTAGAGATGAAATATTTAGACCGGATTTTCTTTTAAGCTGATGAAAGATACGAGTCCATATCTTTAAAATTACACTTTGGCACAATTCTGAAAGAGAAAAATGTTAATTTATTTTTGCAGAGAGTACAGTTTATTCAATGTCAAGAGTGGCCGGGGCTACCCGATGGCCGGGGCTACCCGACTCTCCCCTAATAAGATTTTGTAACATTGTGGGAATATTGGAACGCTGCAAGATTAAATTTTGAGTACAATTTTCAATTAATGAATGTTTAAAGAATTGAGTGAAAGCATCAATTAAAAAATATTTTTACTTTATGAGTTTGATTAAGTGCAGTAATAAGAAAATTTTGACTTTCTATAAAGCATTTCATTTATCTGATTAAAAGTCTGTGCATACGTCAAAAACGTAAGATTAAAAAACTTTAAACTGCTTTTACCATCAATCTATGAATGTGGATTTTAAACCGTAATTTAATGTGTCTTATTTTTTTTTGATAAAATATTTATTTTTAACATAATTTTTTGCTTAAAGTAGCCGATTTACTCGATTAAAAATTGGTCAACTTGTATATTTCAAAATTCTGTAATAAAAGTATTTTCATATTATGTTTTTGTATCCTATGCGTAGAATTTTAATTTTAAAATTGAGATTTCTCACAAAGAAGAAATATTGTCTTATTAAAGCAGTTTATTCCCAGAAATTAAAAATCATTTACTTAATATTTCGATTCCAAACATTGAATATTTATTGACTTTGAATAAAACAGAAAAAAAATTTTTATGAAGTTTTAAAATCTTTTTACAATGTTACGAATTGGGCCGAATTTAGAATTACGAAATCTTTCATTAGAAAAAGAAAAAGTCACTCACATGAAATAAACTTCTGTAAGAATTATCAAGATTGAAGAGATGTTAAAATATTTGAAAAATAATGCAATTGTAAAATTGCAATTTATATCAATATTTGACAAATTTTTAGCTTTCTCAATCAAAGCATTATCCGGAAATTTTTAGTTCCTATAAAAAGATGGAATATTTATCAATTTCTTGAATGTTCATACATTAAAAAAATATCGAATTAGAGAATTATATGCAAAGTATTTTCCATTAAGAAGACATAAACATGACATAATTAGTTTTATATCTACATTTTCAGCTTACTTTTTTGTGGCTTAAGCACACATTTTGAATTCGAAATACAAAAATGCCCTGGGCGAACTGCCGTTCCAGTGCTGCCGTCCTTCCCTATATTTCGTTCATCCGTGGTGGGAGACCACTGCGCGCGCTGCTCGGTGTAAGCGGGGGCAGCTGTGACGTGTGTACAGGGATGTACACTTCGTTACACATTTAGTAATTTTAATAATAATGATAATTATTATGAAAGCTGAAACGACATTGTTGTTATTGATATTTGCGGTAGTTCGTTAATGCTTTTTAATAACAATAATAATAATATATAGTATGACGTGCCTTCGGGCGACTAAGGGAATATGGCCGTGAGGTGACGCCACAAGTAGGTGACCACGCGTTGCTCATTGTAACTTAAGGGGATGGTCTCATCGAACGGTTCCAGAAGATCGATTTTTTTTCATGTTTTCAAAGATTAGGGATCTAAGAATAATATAACAAAAGGATTTGTTTTACTATGGCAATTACGTCAAGAAAGTCAAAGTCAATTTTTCGCTTTTTTTCACTGAAAACTTTAAACGCGTTTTTCTCAAAACTACTTTTTCCAAACTGGTTCCCACGATTTCTAAGAAACTAGTAGACGGATTTTAATAAACTTTTTTTTAAATGTGTGAAAATGTACTCGCTATCGTCTGACGGACGTTTTTCCCCTATTGTTTATAACAAATGCTTAATGAATTTTGAAAGATAAAAAAAAGTGAAAAAAACGATTATTTTCTATAGCCCGCCATTTTGAAAATTGTTATGATAAAATAAAGCCTCCGTCAGACGATAACTACACTACCATAGATTAAGAAAAACATTTACTCTTGTCTTTCATACCAGCCATTTTTGAGATTTGGTGGGAACCATCAACCAACTTTTTTTGGAAGGCCTATGTTCGCAAGGGTGCAGTGGCCAAACCGTGCAAACTTTTTCATACAAGATTTCTGAATTTTTTAGTCTAAGGGTTAACAAAACGTTTAAACGAAACCGCATTAAAAATCAATTAAAGTTTTCTCGCAGTAAAATTCCAAAAAACGCTTCGAAATACGGCCAGTCCATGAGAACACCCCATTAAGTTCGTTATTAATTCTGAAACACAAAAAGGGTGTCAACCACATAAAAATGGTAAATACGAGACCCTGGCACGCTTAGCTCTGCGGAGAGGAAATTCGTGGAGGCGAACTTTTCGCGCAGATACCGCTGGAAGGCTATATTGAAATAAAAGAAAAAAGAAATTCTAACTACTTAGAATAAAGACTCACCATATTTCTCATTGCACAACAAAACTGTATTTTATTCAACTTCAATTACCTCCTTTTTGTACAATTATAATTTCCCCACTGGTACCACCTTACGTGACGAAGACAGAAGACAGAATAGCGTGTCTTCTCATGACTCAGCTTCACGTTCTACATTCCATGACGGGATGTGCTGCCATCTCAGATTTTTTTCATGAAACTTATTACTTTGGGAACTGGCTGCCCGGCACGGCTCTCCCCGTTGTTAATTAATTCATAATGTCTGTAATTGGATTGAGATCTTCTGCCGGCCAGAAAACTGGTAATATGAATGAGTCTTCTCCCATTGGTTGTCTATTACTGATCTCCAGTCGATTTATATTTTGATAGGCAGAGTACGAGCGGCGATTGGCCATACACTTAATTGGCTTGCTGCCATTGGCACACCTTCCCTGCCCGGAACCGTGCGCTCTCGCTTTCCGTTCAGAGAGCCTTTATCCTTGCCCACAGTTGATAATAATAGAAATATTATCGATAAGAAAGGTTGCATAAATCAGATGTGATTAATATATAATAATAGTGGGTAATGATAGAATAAATATAAGGTAATAATTAGTATTAACAATATAATAGTCATGGATACGTAACACATGTGAAAAATAAAGAAGTAATCATAAATGAATTAAGACAGAATTATTTATCAAGAATTTATTCAACTTGAAGAATCTATATAACCAGATTATATGTAAGTTCAAAACACATTAGAATCTTTTTTATACAACATTTCAATTGAATACTTTTTGTTTGGTTGTCACGGAAGCTGAAGGAAATCAGCAGATTATCGCCGCTTTGTACGCTGCGAAGCATAAAAACGAGCGCATGATCAGCGAATTGTTCACTTCTGACATTTCCAAAATCTTCGAAACCAACAATCTTATCAGCACGTTTATCATATTGCAATCCTGTTGAAAGAAGTAACTCATCTCATAACAGTAGCATCACCCTTTCTTTCTCTGTCTCGCATAATTTTGCTGCTTCCTGAAGGCGCTTTATTGTAAAATTGTTCATGCGCAGTGTGTCTTTGTTTACAAAGCTATTTTTGAGTTCGGCGGTTTTTGTGATTGTTAAAAATAACTGAAAAACAAGATCAAGGAATTTGCATCAAATTTTGTTTTAACTCGGAAAAACCAGTTCGGAAACTATTCAGATGATGCAGAAGGCCTTTGTGAGTGAGCGTATGTGTAAAACAAGAATAAAAGAGTGGTATAATTGTTTCAAAGGAGGCCGCACTTCTGTTGATAGTGATTCTCGTTCTGGCCGACCTTCGACGACAAAAACATTGGATAATATTAAGCGGGTGCGACTTGCGATTGAAGGTGAACGTCGATTAACTGTTTGTGAACTAGAAAATGATTTCGGAATACCGAAAACTACTGTTTTGGAAATTTTAAACAAGATTTTAGGAATGATTCGCGTGTGTGCAGTGATTGACTTCTTCACCACGATAACGCGCCAGCGCATTCATCGAATCGTGTGCAGCAGTTTCTGAGTAAACACAGTATCGCATTGCTTCGACAACTTCTGTACAGTCCTGACATAGCCCCCTGTGACTTTTGGCTGTTTCCTAAACTCAAAAAACCACTCAAAGTACAGCGATTCGATGACAAAACAACGGTTGAAAATAATGCGACCCGCGTACTCAAGGCCATCCCTAAAAGTGAGTTCCATGACTGTTTCGAGAAGTGGAAACATCACTGAAACCGTGTTATTCAATCAAGTGGGGATTACTTTGAAGGATGCCACCCGCCAGATGATGAAGAATAACGCCAGCGCGGAGATATAAAGGTAGGCCCGATACTTTCCGTATAGACCTCGTATTTTGGTAGAAAAGTCGGGTATCGGAGATTGGTTCATTCTTAACCTTAAGCCACTAAATAAAATCATTCGGATTGTGCAATACAAACTAGAGGACACGAAAACTGCCTTAAAACTCTCAAACAGGAAATATTTCATAGCAGTAATGGATATAAAAATGCTTATCCAATGGTATCTTAAACGCGTTGCGTGGGTAAAAGCATGTGGATGTGAGTGTATATTACATATGAAATTCCTCATGACGAGGAGGTTTGAACCTGATTCTATCTACCTAAATCATTAACATCACAGTCAGTAACGCCAACCGTTTACCTAATACGCAATTAAAATTTTAATTAAAGAGCCAACGTTGAGGCCTCTCGTTAAAATTCCATGTTATACAGAGGGTGGCCAAAATACATAACATTTTGTTTTTAAAATTTGGAAAATGGTAGAGAAGATAAAAACAGACGTATATACACAACTTTTGTTTTTGACAATGGAGAAAAAATTCCGATATATTTTGCTGCAATTGTACGTTTTTTTAAATTTCGAAACCAAAAGTAGTCTATCTACGTTCATTTTTATCTTCTCTGCCATTTTCTAAATTCTATGAAGAAAATTTTTTGTACTTTAGACACAAACATGTAGAAACCTTAAATCAATAAAATCTGCTAATTTTATAAGTATCACATGCCCTTAAGATTATATTTTTCAAAATCTTTTAACTACTTTCAATATTTACTTTGAGAATTGTTGAGTATCATTGAAAAGTTAAATAAAAGAATGCACGTTTTATAATTATGCAACTGGTAAATTCTGCTGAACAAGTTGTGATAGTGCAGTTTCTCTGCCATCACAACAATGAAAAATAACTAGTTAATCTCACTTGGCTCTAGCTGAGGGCACCTTCGACACTCCGTTGCCCAAGGTATTTTTTAGTAATAGTAATGACTGTATTTATATTTCTTTTATTCTGTTCCTTGTTTCTATTATGTATAACATTGGGCATCGCTTGAGTACGGAGTTTTGATGTTTGCTATCGACGAGGTCGCCAACACCTTTTCCCCTTTATCTTTTACTCTCCCTTCCATGGGACATCAGGGCTGCTCTCTTTCTGTATCTCACGTTGGAATGGTTGACCAGGGCTGAAAGTAGCAGTTCCCGGCGAAGGTAAACCAGTCGGTTATCGCCCTACTATGGAAAGAACAATGCTAATGTGAATGGGTAGGCGCCAAAATTGTCGTATCGATTTGGTTCATTCAAGATCATAGGCCAGTTCTGAGTGCGGATGGACCAAGGTAAACTCACCTTCAAATCCGAGTAGGATGGATAGTTTACACCACTTAGAAAATACCACTTCATCTCGGCCTCGAGAAACATGGATTTTCGCTCACCGTTTATCATTGAGGGAATACACCTGCCCTTGCTACTCGGACCTCCCCCAGATTCTCCTTCCGAAAAGGAAGGATCTAGCTTTGCAATCTACGACCACGCTCGGAGAAGAAGGGAAGTGGAAGAAGAAAAGACGAAGAGAAGGACCAATAAGAAGAAAGCCTGCTCTACTATGCAGATGTACATCAAATCGCCACAACCTGTCACCTCTTTTTCTCGGAGATTCCGGGTTTACCATTATTCATTGTTCGATACTTAGTTTGCAAGCTCGGAGCGTGAACAACGTGCCCAGGAACCGGAAAAAATGATTACAGCCCCTATCGCCTATCACCTCCCGAGCTACAGACACATTCCTGTTAGCAGTTCAGGTAGGATTCTTTTCCTTTCACATGGTTTAGTCAAGGTTCATAGGAAAGCAAAATTTAATCTTGTAGTAATTAAAGTGATGTACTACTTGTAAATTTGCCGATTTACGAGTGCCGAAGCTTGGAATGTTGTCACCATGACTTTTACTGTTTAGTAACGTGGTAAATTACGTTGAATGCTTTTACCTCGACCGACACCGACAGGATCGAGCCCAAGACGACCCATTTTTTTTATAAAGTATGAAAATGTCAAGGATTGTCTGAGAGCTGCCTGAAAAATTCTTTTATTTTCTTTGCTGGCCGTTTTTCTTTTTTTTCGTTCCATTACTACACCAGCTTGAAAGGCGCAGCCAAGAAGATCGCTGTGTTACCATTGCATGTCAGAGGGGTTCACAGGCAAGCCACACAGGGCATCACCCGGCAGGCATGGCATCTGAACCCAACACGTACTGCAGCCCATAAATTCGAACACCTTTACAACGATACTGTTATGATTAATATAAGAACGATATATTAAGTTGAAGTCACTTTATATCATATATTATATATGTGCGTTGCCTAATTGTAACTGTTATGTTATGGAATATGACCTATTGATTCTACAGCTTATTGGTTGCCTGGCGCTGTCATCCTCACAAGACGAGTCGCCCGCACAAATCTCAGCTTCATGCGTTTGCGCCGGCCTTTCCAGCTGATATAATAAAACTGCGCGACACCTGTGGTGCGCAGCTTCATTCTGTCGTTGTTATCCGAGTGGCAAGAACCAGCCTAAATAAAGTAAAGGTTATATTTTTTTTAATAGATGCCACCAATTTTAACTCGGGAGAACTGAGGCACGAGATTGCGGCAGGAAGCCCGGAAAGTCTTTAAGACTGTTCCGGGCCATTATAAATCGTTTAGTGATTGTAAATTCTTTATTTTTGTTGTCTCTTGTGACACTTGTGTGGCTCTCAGGCTCTCCCAGAGCATGCATATTAGGTCTATGCGCTGTACGCCATTCTGGCGATAATTTCTGGTTCTCCTTTTATCTCTTTTTTTTAAATTCATATCGAGGCAGGGCTTTGCCCATTTATTGAATAAATTGTAGCTTTAATTTATCGTTAAACGCTGTTTGATTTATTTTATTATTTTTATACGAGAGCTTCTATATTTTAGATTAAGTTTTCCTTGCTAACCAAAAATACTAGCTGATCCGAACTCCCGAATCCATCCAACCCTAGCTGGAACCCTTGCTTGGCTTTGCTTCTTTTGTTGGCTAGCATGCGAAATTTTATTTTTAGGGTCATCGAATTTATAAATATGGCGTCGGGAGACGCCAGGCGCTCATTTTGAAAAGCCGCCTTAGTAACGACGGTGAGGCCGAGGGTGATCCCGAATCCTCGGGTCCGCAGTGATAAGACTATTTTATTTTATCGTTCCCGTTATAGTTTACGCTACGTTGTTAGCGACCTTGCCGCTCTCGTGTTATTGATTATCGACTGACAATGGTGTACACTGTTTCTCAATGTCAATTTCGCATTATTATCGTTGAACTGATGTCTCCAACCACAGGACCCGTCTCTATCGCCTCATTATCTCCCAGTTAGTTTCCCTATCGCATTAATATCGCTTAAGTAATCTACCCAAACGCTATAATTTGTCCCATGCTAATGAGTATCGCCTAACGAATGTCCAAAACGGTAGAATCTGTCCCTTGCCAATAAATAGCGCATTTTTAACCCCAAAGGTACTAGAATTCATCCTCTTTAGCACGAATACAAGGTTACTATATAAATTGTGTCCCCACCATATAATATATTTGCCTGATAAGACACAAATATAGTTGAATGGGCATAGTTGCTAGAAAATAAAACTATTTACTATTACCCACGGAGGTTAAACTAACTTAAATTCAATTCTCAGTAGTTTCATTTTAAAATTATAATTTATTTTTTCAAATTTGAATTAAATGTAAAATTGAATTGTACTTCAAATTCAATAACTTTTAATAAATTCTATAAATTGATGAATATGACCGAGATCATCTGTATTGTTATTCAAAATAGAATCAACTAAACATCGAGGAAACTTTCTAATATCTGAAGTGATGTTAGTTATTTTTGTATCTTACTTAATCATTTTTCGCATACAAGATCTTAACATGAAATAAATATTGACTTTCCACAACATTAAACATGATGCGGTTTATTTCTTGGGTACATCTTTTCTGACATTTATCCGAATAAATTAAAAACAATAAATATTTTTTTCAATAAAGTGATTAAAACAGTACCTTTGAAACAATTTGAAATTAAGGACCAAACTTGATCCACGGCATCCGGTGATCTGACTCGATTCCCGAGTACAAGACGTCAGGATCGAGCTACACTGACGACCAATTATTCGAAATCGGAAGTCCGCCTCGTAATGTTCACAGGCAATAAATTAAATGGTCGCTTGAAGCTCTATATTTATGACTTATCAGCAAACGGATGGATGCGCAGCTCATGCGAATAATTGATTGCCACTTTCTCTTTGCCATATACAGCGATGAATATTCAACATCCGTTTGTCTACATTATCAAATCCTCAAAGTAGAAAAATCTAACTCATTCTCCAACTCTCGACCTGGTATCCATGCATATTGTAAAAGTCTTAGATCCGAATAGGAAACGATCTTCATCCATCTGTTTACACGATGAAAAGTATTTTATATCAAATTTAATATGTTAAAAAATATATCGCGAGAAGGTAATCTGAAAAATTTATGTCAAGACTACGATTAATTAAAAATCCAAAAATGACTTTTTTTTATAAAATTGTACTTATTCGTTTACGAAACTTATGAAGCCTATAGAATATGCAAATGTTAGCTTGCCTATTTTTTTTCTGGCATAACTATTGATTCGGCAAGTATAAACAGCTAAGTCGATACTAGTAATTTGAACTCATCTGTGTACTCAATAAACCTTATATCAAAATAAAGATAATTTTATTGCAAACACGGTAATATAAGGTGACCTGCGAAAAATCTGTACTGAACTCAGTTGTCGAGCTTTAAGAAGCGAAATATTGGTGCATGCTATTTGTCCGTAAAATTGAGGATAGCGATCGACTAGTAAATGCTGAGCATCATTTTAGAGTAATTGGTCGCAATTTTCAGAATAGAAAAAACCTGCTACCATGTATCGTTGTAATAAACAATATATTGTAATAAAAAATAGCTCGAAAGTGTTTTTTGTGTAACTCGGACGACTGTGATTGATTTTTTAGCACTTGTTAATTGGCTGATGAAATACCGTCTAACTTCAGCCAACATTTGTGGCGTAATTTCGGTAAATGCTCGGCGTATTCTTTCTTTCATGTCGTTAGGCGTGGTAGGTGCTATCGCCATTACGCGTTCTTTGAAAAAACCATATGAAAAGTAATGTGGTGATATTATCCGGCGAACGAAGTGGCCAAGCTACAGGGCCGCCTCGTCCTATCCACTTTGCGTGAAAAATCTCATTCGTCACTTGTCGAACGCAGAGCATAATGGGGTGTTGCACCGTCGTGTTGCATCCACATGCTCATACGAACATGCAAGGGCACGTCTTCCATTAATTGAGGCAGTACGTTTTGCAAAAAGTTTGCGTAAACTTGCCCAGTCAAGCGAACTTCAAACAAATATGGACCAATGACGCGATTGCCGACGATGCCGCACCAACAATTAACGGACCACGGATATTGAAATGGTACAGTTCTCATCCATCGAGGATTCTCATTTGTCCAAAAGTGCATATTATGCCTATTTACATTTCCCGTATTTGCGAAACTTCGCAAAATTCGCTTTATTATTAAAAAATTCCCTAATGTAGTTTAGGATATGTTCTTTAAATTGAAATCGGTTTTATAGCCATTTATTAAATTTAAGTTAGTTAAAAAAATTATTGAAACAAAAAAAGCGAAAAAATGAGTTTTTTAAACTAAAAATTCATGACTCACGTAATTTTTAATTTTTTTGCCTAATAATTTATGAGTACATTCTTGAGATACTATAATTTAAGAAAAAATTAGTGCAATATTGATGCTTCCAAAAAATGTATTTATTTTGCAAAATGAAAACTCGATTTTTTGATAAAATCACAAGGGTTATCAAATACCCCAGAACTTTTGAACTCCACTTTGAACGACTGCCCAGCGTATAATGTTACTCGCCGCTCTATGCTAGCCCACTGTACCTTTAGTTAGTGATGTCAATTACTGCTGCATGTCGCCATATGGTCCATTTTATTGAATTTAGTAGGCTTAATTTGAGCTCAAAATTTTTTTGGGGTATTTTTTACCCCAATTCCAGTTAAGAGTTAAGTGCTAAGTGCTATCGCTCTGTAACACTTTATGTGCCTCACCCTGCATATATGACACGATCTGAAGAAAGAAATTTTCCAGTTAAATTATACGAAATATGAAAAAAAATTATCGTACAAAATTATTTTCTACATTAAGATCTAAAAATTTAATTGCAACAGTTTTTCATAAGATGTATATTTTTCTTTTGAATTTAAAAAAATACTATTGAAAATCCAAAATTCAATTTTTTTTTAACAATAATGTGTGAAACACAAAAAAACGTAAGAATGCAAAGTTGTTCGTTTTAAAAAGATCTACAATTTTTGCCTCATACAGTTTCTGATGAAATATATATTTTTCGCTTCAATTCTAAAAATTCCATGTTTCAGACAAAATATGTAAGATACAAAAAAAAACGTTCAGATGAAAAATTATTTGCCTAAATGAGGTCTACAAATTCTCATCAAGATATTTCTCCACAGAATGTATATTTTATGATATAATATGAGAAACACTATTGACAAATTCCAGTTTTTAGCCTAAATATGTGATGTTTATTAAAAAGTTACTAAAATGTATAAAGAAAATCGAGCGGGAAGCGTGAGTGTCATGATGAGAAAATGTTCCTTAAGGCCGATAGAGCCTTAAGTGAATTGAATTTCCTGTTTTACTTAAACTCAAAAACAAATTTAGTGACTGAGAAAATGTGTAATTCACATCATCAGTAATATTATAAAATTTATTTGAGCTTCAGTATCAAATTATAAGAAATAAACTTGAATGTATGCGAAGAGCATAAAACCGAGCGCTAAGCGCGAGGTTCGAAAAGAACAAAGTGCGTCCTAGGCGCGCTCAAACTAGCGAGCGAAGCGAGCTGCGCGCGATGAGAATGTGCCTGCAAAGCGGGCAGATTTTTTATACATTCTCCATAAAATATGAAAAAATTAAATACAATTAATCAATTAATATAAATATAATTATTTATTATTAACACTTATATAAAATGTATTATAATATGATTAATGATTAATATTTAATATAAATTATTATTATAACTACGTATGAAGTTTAATGAAACTGAATTTCGGAATGTATAACAAAAATTGCATTTTTATCAAAAAGTATTTTGTGTAAAACCATTTATATAAAGATTCTTTTATTTTCTGTGTTGCATATTTTAAAAAGATGTATTTTACAATTATGAATCCCAATTTATAATTGTTTTTGGCAGATGATAACTAAGAACTATGCCGTTAATAGAAATGAACGATACATGCTTCAACAGCGCATAAGCAGAATTGTCGCATTTGGGGCTCGGAAAACCCAAAAATGATTATTGGAAAGCCTCTCTATCCGCAAAGTGTAACTGTTTGGTGCGGTATTTGGGCAGAAGGGATCGTTGGGCCTTAATTTCTTGAAAATGAAGCTGGAGCAGTTGTTTCGGTGGATAGATTGTGCTATCGAACCATGATTAATGAATTTTGATGGCCACAAGGGGCGAACCCATCGGTCTTTTGCGTTGAAAGTTTCCAGGTCGACTGATTTCTTGATACACCGATTACAATTGGCCACCGAGATATTGTTTTTCATTATTAATGGCAAACCTTCCGCTATTAAATGAAATATAGATCGAATTATTTTTCAGGAAAAAATACGTGTTCTTCTTATAAATCAAAATGAAACCTCTAATTGAAAAACCCTGTATTTCTTACTAAGTTGACTATAATTTTTGTACCTTAAAATTAACGGAAGATTCAAATAGAATATGAATAAGAATTTGTATTGTAGTCACTTTTCATCGACTTTTGGATAGGACTGAAATTATAAAAAACTTCATTGACGTTTTCAATAATTCCGTATTCGTTTCAATGAAAGCTTCTGAAAAAAATATCAAAATTCTCATTGACTAGTCACATCCAAAAGTCGATGACAATTGAAGAAATTTTCGGAAAAACTCCCAAATTTTTCTAAAAAATGCTATTAAAGTAGAACAGAATACATGAATATATTGTAGATGTTGGTCCCAGATATTTTATTAACCTTAGGAAATTAAAACAACTCTTATCTATATTGACAAACATTTTAAATTTTAACGTGAATAAGTGCCATTATTTGTCATAGTTCTGTCACGTTTCCATGACTATTGTTCTATTATTATAAATATTATTATTATTATTGATTGTAAATGATATTATCAATAATTGACATTAATATTATTATTTTTGAGATTTGACAGGCACATGGGCCTGCTCGTCAAGACCGCTTATACGAACAAAGTCTAGTAGGGTGGTCATTCTGAATTATAATTTGAAAAACAAAAACAAGAGACAATCCTAAGGAAGAGAGAAAAAGGTAGAAAAAAAGGTAAAAGACATAAATAAAAATTAAATTAAATTAAAACAACAAAAATTACAAGGGTCAATTATTTAGAAACCAAAACAAATGGAAAGCTGACAACGTTTTCTTACCAGAGGTCCAGAAACGGTTGGCTGCCTTCTTTCTGATGATCAAGGAAGGAACGGACTATGTGGCGTGCTTTCAATAATACCGCTTTCTGGATTGCCGCAAGTACCTTGTCCACGCCAGTGTGCTCAGATTGCAAACCGGGGTACCTTCTTCTTCTTCTTCTTGCTTGTGGCTTCTTGCTGGTTAGCAAATAGCCATAACTGTATAACATGTAAATGTATCTTATTAAATTGCATTCTTAGCCACAGAGTAATCAAAGCAGAACAGCAAACACAGAAGGAAGTCATCACAGCATTGCAGAAACGTGTTTATGTGTAGCTCATACAGTGCAGCGGCGATGTCCCACGAAGACGACCCACGCAAACCCACATCAACGTCCGCCGGAGGGGGTGTCACACGCAGATGCGAGCCGCTAGATCTAGCCCTTAAAACCGCAGATGGCCGGGTTATACCACGCTCGGACAAGCTGGCCTCAGCCTCCCTGAAGCTACAACTGTTCCAGAAGCAGTGCTTCATAATCTCGAACTCAAATTCATAGACCGGGCAATCCCTGGAGGAGGCAACATGTGTCCCAGAACAGTTGGAACAACAAGCCGGCCGGAGGCCGTTCGGACATGTCTCCGTACGATGGTGCTCCGCGCAGTACTCACAAATAGCCCTAGATGAGCGGCACTGATTCGCGACGTGCCTGAATCGTTGGCACTTGTAGCACCTGCGAGGAGCAGGGATGACAGGAGTCAACGCACATTCAAAGCCCCTCACAAAAACGAAGCGGGGAATTTCGCGTGTGGCCAAGGTGAACTCTATCGTATCCGTAAAGGAGCCGTCCTTATTAGTCCTACGTCGTGCCGAAGTAACAATGTCCCTAGGTTTCAGGTCCAGCCGGTCACCAATCTCCTTCGGGGCATATCCCGGCTCCACATCCCTGATGAAAGCTTTCTTCCTGAGGAGGGAGGTTGGGATGAATAGCTTGTAACCCGCAAATTTGAGGTCCACGGAGAGAATCAGCATGCTCGCGTCCTCTCTGGCTTCACATATAATTTTACACTGGTTTTGACCATTCCGCCGAATCACCCGCTCCCCGTCGATAACCTCGTCAATAAGGTCGGCGATCGCGATGAAGTCGTATTTACCGAGGTTCCTCCCAGGGATAGTGCTCTCCATGAGTACAATAAAAGGGGCAACAGCAGACTCAGGGAATAGCTGATCGGAGAGACCCCCTTTTCTAGACCAGAACAGATCAGCACCCGCACCGACAACCCCAGACACAGCACGCAGAGGACTCTCGTGTACACGAGGAGAGGAATGAGCACTGGAGCCCACAGGCGAGGTCGAGGCAGAAGACAAGGGTCTGGTCCTCTTCATGCTGCTCGCCTGGGGGCCAGACGGAGGCGATGATCTGTCACGCTTCTTTGAGTCCGTCCCCGTGACCTGCTGAATATGGAAGACCCGAGCCGCGTCCAGAACCCCCCCGAACTGACTGCCCACCCTTGAATGCACGTTCCCAGGACAACTAGCATCGCTCTGGGGAGGATATCCCCACCCACGTCCACGACATGCACCCCGACGAGATGTATCCAACGCACCCGACCGGGAGTGAGGCTTCGTCGGCTGAGACATGGCGATTAGCAAAGGTCCAGGATAATGATAAAACCGGCACACTCCGGAGAGGTGGATAACGGAAAGTAAAAAGTGATCAAACGTAAGGCCAGAGACCCCAGCTCAAATAGACTCACCACCGACACCCACGAGGATCACCCTTCGAAGCACCAGCAAAGGCCAGCCCGCAAAAATTCAGTCACTTGTAAGCCGCAGCTAAAAAGCAATGCAGAGCAGAAAGAATAATCGAAGAAAGAGAAAGAAATTCAAAGAAAAAAGAAAGAAAGAAAAAGGCTTACAGTAAGCAGCCGGGAGGAAAGCCCGGAGGTTAGATGCGAGATAAGAAAGGGGAAGAGAGAAGTAAGCAATAGGAAATAGTCGGGAAGGAAGGAGGGAGATGGATGAAGCAAGTAGGAGAGATTCAGAAGGAAAGCAGGCAGCGCAAGTAGATTAAATTTAATGGATGACAGACCGTTAATTCCGGTGTATCCAGTCAAAGAGAATCCAATGTAAATAGGGATGACCTCTGCCGGTATGATGGCGCCAAAACAAATTGAGCTCGTGACCAAATCCACCGCCTCGGACTCCAAACAGGCACACTTTCCTGCGATATATGTCCCAAAAAATTAACCAAATCAGCCTGCAAAAGGAGTTCAGCTTCTCAGCAGATGCCCAATACAGTCCCAATTAGACTATAAAACCTTTAAGGCTCCCGGTACACGAGATTCCCAGAGAGCAGGGAATGAGTAGCGTCGACCCGTGGGCGAACAGAACAGACAAACTATATCTGAGCTAAGTCCACTTATTTTGTCCAAGAAGCACAGCCAAAACCACCAAATCAAATCAGCATATTAGAGGCAACCTCCAGGGCACGCGCCGAAAAGGACGCGTGTGTATGTCGACACGCAAATCAGGAGCAAAGCACAGAGCAACCTCACTCAGTCACAGCACAAATGGAACTCCGCAAACCGGGGTACCTACAGACACGATTGCACGCCGTGTCCGTGTGAAGCGAGTAGGGAGAGACGACGGGGCGCGCTGCTTTTGTTTCTTCCTCGTCGTTCTTGCGTGAGAGAACGGCACCTCCAACTTCTCCTTATTCTCCTCGGTTCCTCCTTGCAATGCTATTTTTAGATTTCATGCTGTCTGTTAGAGAGTCGAAATTGAGAATTGTATTTTTATCGACTCCGTGCAAAAGAGGCGGGAAGAAGACGACAATTTCGAATTTACGAAATATGTAGTTATAGAATTAATACTTCTTTTTTCAATATTTTTGAAAAATCTGCTTGATTTGAACATCTGAAATCTCCTACAAAATTGTATAAGGATTTTAACACTTGAAAAATAAAAAATGTAATACCAATCAATATTTACAATTTTAACCAATATAGAAATTGAATAGAATTTGAGGTTTTCAAATTAAATCTTAAAACGTGAATGTCGGATTTCCATTCATCTTACCCGTACATTTAAAAAAATTTTATTTAGAGAATTATTTTCTATTGAAAAGAATGTCTTAATAGCAAATTTAAATTTCTATTCAAGCTTAAAATTGATATACTCAATTTTAGGTTAGATATATTTTCATCTTACATTTTTTTAACAAAAAATGAAATACTCTACGTAAAGGAAAAAATTTCTAATAGAAGTACATAAATTATATTTGTATATTTTAAACTCAAAATGTATGCTTAGGCTAAAAAAATTAAGATTAAAATAATTTTACTGTAGAATTGAATATATCGATTTTGAACTTGAATAGAAATTTAAATTTTCTATTAAGACATTCTTTTTAATAGAAAATAATTCACTGATTAGATTTTTTTATGAATGAATAGAAATCCTAACTTCCTGATTTAAGATTTAATTTGAAAACCTAACATTCTATTCAATTTTTATATTGGTTAAAATTGTAAATATTGATTGGTATTAAATTTTTTATTTTTCAAGTGTTATAAAATCCTTATACAATTTTGTAGGAGATTTCAGATGTTCAAAGCAAGCAGATTTTTTTTAAATATTGAAAAAAGAAGTATTAATTCTATAACTACATATTTCGTAAATTCGAAATTGTCGTCTTCTTCCCGCCTCTTTTGCACGGAGTCGAGAAAAATACAATTCTCAATTTCGACTCTCTAACAGACAGCATGAAATCTAAAAATAGCATTGCAAGGAGGAACCGAGGAGAATAAGGAGAAGTTGGAGGTGCCGTTCTCTCACGCAAGAACGACGAGGAAGAAACAAAAGTAGCGCGCCCCGTCGTCTCTCCCTACTTAATTAATAATTTTAATAATATAATATCCTATAATATCCTATAATATCAAAGTCTCTCCCTACTCGCTTCACACGGACACGGCGTGCAATCGTGTCTGTAGGTACCCCGGTTTGCAATCTGAGCACACTGGTCCACGCCAATATCATTTAGTTTACTCTCACACCTCACATGTACATTTCCCATAGCCGAAATCACAATGGGATGAAAGGTGGTCGATTCCACTCTCCAGATTTCTGTAGTTTGTGCTTTAGCTGACTATACTTTTGAATCGTGGTTGTATAGGTCAGCTGGGCTTTTTTGTCAACGGGAACAGCAATGACTATGATCTTGACACGCTGGGCTCGTTTGTCTCACAAGGCAAAATATGATGTACATTTTTAAGAAATGGTACCGGAACGTACTGGCAGTAAGGCTTCCAATTTTGTTGCAGTCCCAGGTTCAAGGCTATTTGCTGGTGAATAATCCCACACACATCATTGCGTCTACATGTGTACTATGTTTGAACCAACATTCTGCAACCATCAATAATGTGTTCGATGGTTTAATTCTGATTTTCCCATAATCCGTACTTGTCGTCAACGTTGTGAGAAAAGATGTGCTTTTGCTAATCCTTAGTACCGATTACATTATCCTGGATGGACATGACGAATCCTCCCGTTTCCAGAAATAGTTCGCCTCCACGGAGCCCATGCTGGAAGTCTTTTTATCCACGTTTGGTTGATCTTGGACCAGGAAGTGTTGTCCGTGAAGAGATTTTGCCCCCTACTTCAAAGCCAGTTGCATCGAACAAGGGCAGATATTGCATGCCTTAAGGATGTCAATTAGATAATCGCGAGGAACCAAAGGAAAAGGTTGATTATAGTCAACATACGCCATTTGCAAGTTACGTTGATGTTCTTTGGCTTGCGGCACTGCGATACTGTCGCTTGTGACATTGTATCGCCTTAGTCTTGAAGACAGAATGCATAGCCTTTGCCTTAAGGAATTCATCACTTCGTCCAATTCTGCAGGTGTTGTTGCATGAACCTTTCGAGGATAGAAGATATCCGCCGCTTTACGAGGCAGCTTACAGGCCGTGTTGCCTTTTCTATATGGAGTCAAGCGGCCCAGCTTGCACCTTATTTTACTGACTTCGTTTTGAAGACGAATTTTCCATGGCGAATTATTCCTCGTCTGCGAGCGAATGGTGTTGCGGCAAGGCATTGTTTTTCTCCTAAGTGTTCTGACTACTGCCATGGCAGCACAATAGCTGAGGGTTTGCGCCTGGAGCACGGATAATTTCGTATCCAGATGCAATGGTAAAATCTTACTGTTCAGATAACCAACTAGTGCAGACAAGTCCTTAGAAAACTTGAGCTCCGGGAAAGAATGTCTTGAGCATGGTTCTAACTCTCCGAATTTTTGTAGAGCTTGATTGAAGTTCCTCTGAAGATGTCCTAGTTTTTCTGAAACTGTGATGTTTTCTTCGGGAAGAGCATTGGCACGGCGACGCAGTTCCAAAGGATGTGACCTAGCCACAAACCTGGATCGGAAAATCGTTGCCTTTTCTGAAGGGGGATTGCCTCTTTGTTTGCTTCAAAATAGCAGCGCATCACATCCCTAGTGTGTATTGGAAACCAATGGATGCGCTGCCGTGCAACTCCTGTTGATGTCGTTGATTGAGCTTCGCCAACCAAAACGTTCTTAACAAGTTAAGCTGATCTTTGGCTTTTGGCTACAAGTTGCTGTTGATCTGGCTGGACAGTTTCCCACTTCGGGTGTCCTGGTAATTGGGATCTGTTCATCACATAGCTCACCACCGCCAGCTTGTATGCTGCTTTCCCCAGCGGCAGCACCAGGAAAGCCTGGACGATCCCCGGGTAACGAACATCTTTTCAAAATTCTTTTTAACTCTCTTATTTTTTTTTGGGTTGACAGAGCTGCGTTAGCCTACTGCAAGGCATTCCGAGATAGGTTTATCCCACCACAAGATGATCACGACTATAATATAACAACTAAGGTTATTGTCATTTATATTATAATTATTGTTATCATATACAATTATAATTACCATATCATATACCTATGACTATTATTCCATTATTATTATTATCATCCATAATATCACCATTAATAATTATATGTGATTTATGCATTTGCGGATGTTATATTATTATTATTATCATTTCATATATAATATCAATTCAGAACAATAAATAATTTGTATGGTTAATAATTGATTAATTTCAATAAAATTTCGAGTTTTGAGCCAAATAAGCGTCATTTGCGGGAACTTTTGATTTACTTCTTCAATTTGAAGAAATCTGCAGCTGAGGCGCATCGATTGCTTGTAGAAATATATGGTGAGGCTGCCTTAAGCGAAAGAAGTTGTCGTGAGTAGTTTCAAAAGTTAAAGACTTCAGTTCAAAGGTAGAGATAATTTTTGAGGATTAATCATTGCGAATGGAGTCATAAAATAAAAGCCTATTACCATGTGTACCAGGGGTGTTAGTTGAAATTTGCCGGTTTTACTCATAGTTGTCGCTAGAGATATGTATACATTTCTATGATTTGGGATCTATGTCATATTTTTCTATGGACAATAACCTTCAAAAATACACAATTACATTCTGCCGAAATAATAGAATCATAGTTGTTTACCTCAGTGAATATGTCGAGTTTCGTTCCAAGTAAATCGCATTTGCGGCATTCGTTGCTTTTCTTATTTCATCAAAAGAAAAAAGCAGTTGAAGCTCTTCGATTGCTGGTAGAAACTTATGACGAACATGCTCCAGTGATAAGAACATGTGAGACATGGTTTCGTCAATTTAAAAGTGGAGATTTCGATTTAACAGACAATGAACATCCTGGTGCAGCAAAAAAGTTTGAAGACGTGGATTTGCAGGCGTTATTGGATGAAGACCCAACCCAATCGCAACAACAATTGGCACAAACACCAAATGTGACCCGAGGAGCAATTTGCCAACGTTTAAAAGCCATGGGAAAAATCCAAAAGTATGGAAAATGGGTACTACACCAACTGAACGATAGATAAATGGAAAATCGAAAAACCGTTTGTGAAATGCTGCTTCAACGGTTCGAAAGAAAATCTTTTCGGCATCCAAATCGCTTTGGCCGTAAGACAATGCTCTGTGTTTGGTGGGACCAGTGTGGTGAAGTGTACTTCGAGTTATTAAAACCTGGTGAGACGGTGAATACGGATCGCTACCGACAACAAATTATCAATTTGAATCATGCGTTGATCGAAAAACGGCCGGAATGGGCCCGAAGACATGGTAAAGTTATCCTACAACATGAAAACGCACCGTCTCATACCGCTAAAGTGATGAAGAACACATTAAAAGCATTGAATTGGGAAAATTAGCAAAGCTAGAGTGCCTACCGTATGACCATCTATTTTTGCAGCGCTCCGGTACATCGCCTGCCAAGCCGCCTTTTATCAAAAAAATAAATAAAAATAAAAAATCATTTTCTAGTTTAATAGTAGGATAATAAATTCATGTACTTCAATTTAAATTAAAATGTATTATTGCTTCAATAAATATTCTTGAAAAAGCATAATATTTTTGTGGGACAAAGTGATGTAACCCCTTAATGGTTCAATAAAATCAAGTGGTGACAACAAGGATATTATTTGTTTAGCGTGTAAAGCACGCACCTAAAAGCGCTGCGAACATGTTTTCGCTGCATTGTTGTACGTCAACAGGTTTATGAATATTTTAAAATTTGTGAGAAAAAATTGTATTTCTCTATTTTTTTCACAAACTTAGATCGGAAATCATTTTTTTCCTGCTTGACAAGGGTTTTTAAAATACTTTTTAGTTACTGTGCAAGATTTTCCTTATTGTGTATTTATGTAGCAATCGCTTCATTCACTGTTTATTATTCCAATTTAATAATGGTATTAATGCTTCCTCATCAGATAATCCACAAATAGATGCTTTGAAAGCCCACTTGGCAGAAATTTTGCCGCAAGGTTTAAATAAATTATATATTGTGACTCTTTATTTTTCTTAACCCTCTTTGAATTTAGAATTTGAATAAAATCAATGTAATACTTCATTTTATCGTGAATACGCTGCCCAGGAGGAGAAGTAAGAACACTCATTTATCTATAAAATTCGATTTAATGTATAAACCAACAATGCCGCCTCACTTTACTATCTAAATTGAAACAAATTAGTTTAGGAACCTTATCTCAACAACAGAGAGACAGTACTATGCTGATCTCGAAGATTTGCTCAAAGGTGAACCTAACAGCTAATGTAAAATTAAAGACAATGACTAAAAGAAGAACACTACGTGGAATTATTGAACTATAAAATTCTTACAATGATTCATCTTTGGCCAAGAGCTTCATAAACGAAAGAACTACTATTTATTTATTTTAAATTCTTGACGAAACACTTGTTAAATTCGATTTCCTGAATTGCCTTCAAAGCCTTCTTCGATTCGGCTTGTATCTCTTCAATCGTGTCAAAACGGTGTCCTTGGAGTGGCCTTTTGAGATTGGGGAATAGCCAGAAGTCACACGGAGCCAAATCAGGCAAATATGGTGGTTGTGGAACGATATGCGTTGAGTTTTTGGCGAAATGGTCATCAAGGGCATTCCAAGTCATCAACACAAATCAGGATTCCATAAAGGTGAGAAATGCTGCTTCTGTGCTCTTTGTCGGCGCATAGGTGTTAGCTACACGTCATTCGTCATTCCGCAGGGGCGAGGTGTGTACGGTTACAATATATGTATATTGATAGAGTACAAAATGATAAAAAGGAAAGATATATTTTCTTTCAAAATATTTTGCATATTGAAGGTTAAGAATTTCAAAATTTCAGTTTCATAAGTTACAATCCAAGGGAATTGTTTGTTCATTTTTCGGAATTGAAAAGAATCGTTTACATATTTAATTGAGAATTTTATGATATTAAATACAGTTTTCTGAATATTTTCATTTTTTCTCGTTTTAATTTTCTATTTTTCTGTTGCTTGCAGCTGCTCCATAAAATGATGGAGCTTTACACAAGTTGTGCCGTAGAAATACTATGATGATGGATGTTCAAGTCTAAAAGTCGCAGTTGAACGAAGATATCAGGTTCATAAATAAGTTTTCGCCGCTTTTTATTAAAAATTGGACACTTATTGTGAAAGAAAGGAACCTTATGTTTTATCCAAAGTATTGTCCATCGAATTGTTCTTCTTGCGTTCGGCACGAATTTTGATCCAAAAATTCTTCCAACTCCACGTCTTTGTGCACTTTCGTACACTTTCGGCCTCCCGCTACGTTCTTTGTCTTCGATGTCAAATTCACTGTTCTTAAACTTTTGAAACCACTCACGACAACTTCTCTCATTTAAGGCAGCCTTTCTATATGTTTCTACAAGTAATCGATGCGCCTCAGCTGCAGATTTCTTTAAATTAAAGAAGTAAATCAGGAATTCTCGTAAATGACGCTTATTCGGCTCAAAACTCGACATTTTCGCACACAAAAGAATATATTATAATGATAGAAATTCACTAATATTTCAAGGTTATGTTGCTGACAGATGTCCAACCTTACGACGTTGGTGTTTTACATCTGTCTATTTCAACCAAAACTTACTGGTTTTGCCAACTTTTGTCAAACGGCGGAAACTTATTTGTCTAGCTGATACATTACGCGTGATCGACGAAATTTTCAGCTTCACTATTCAATGGGAGAAACTAAATATAGAATAACAATTCAAAACAGAGTTTTATGTATTTAATAATTAGAAGCATTTAAATTCTGGTACATTAATAGATTGTGGCTCGAATCAGAGGGTGACAAATAAGTTTAAGTATCGACGACAATAATAATGCTATTGACCGCCTCGCACCTCTCAAGCTACTGCCCACGCCCTGGTCCTCACCAAGGGTCTCCACCCCAAGCCTTTAGGAATACGACGTTGTCAGAGTTCTTTCTAGTTATTGAATTCAAATACATAACTGATGATGAATGGGCAACGTTGTACAAGTGGTCAAGAGACGATGTCACATTTTGGTAGCTTAGTAAGGGTGCTAAACTAAAGGCGAGGCGAAGGCAGGTATCTTGAAGGGTTTATGAGGGCAATTAAAAACTCTCGATGGAGAGTGCTCTTTTCGGAGACAAACACTTATGGAATGCCGACAAACTTTATATTTTACAACTAAAGCAAAAAAACCTCACTATTTTTATTTGAGAAAGATCTGCCTTTACTATCCTAAAGGTTTAAAAGTGAAAGTCATTACAATCTGTGTTCCATAACTAAATTTCTATCCAACATCTGGACAAAAATAGCAATTTATTTTTCAAAAGTTCTTATAAATACTTTGACCAAACTCAGCTGGGCATGTTCCTTTTGATTCTAAGAAAATGGCACTTTCTTGTTTACGCATCTTACGACAAGTCCATTAAATTGTTTGAAATAGAGAGTGATGAAAAATATGCGATTATTTTGGTTGGGCATCTAAAAAGTGCTTATTTTCTAGGATTGTTCCCTTACATTGAAAAAAAATTAGCTGTGGACTAATCAGAATGACCAGTTTCTAGGTCTTAAGTAGAACGTAACCGAAAACAAATAAGATCTTCATACACCACCTTATGTTTTTCGAGCCATAGGGTCTAGAAATATCTAAAAAGCTCATAATTTCGACTCGGGAACCTTCAAATCTTATTTCCAGTTTGCTAAATAGTGCTAATATACCAAAACGATGAAACTGAATTAGAAACTTCAATTTCAATATTTGCTATTCAATTCTAAATCTATGAACAAGAAATATCTTTAAACCTTGATTTTAGATTCACTTTTCGATTGCAGTTTGTAATATTCAACCTAACCAAATTACAAACTGAGAAAAAAGAAAAAATATGGATCGTAATTGTACTCGGTTCACCTCGACTCGTTGCGAGGTAATAACCTTCGAATTTTTGATACTATAGTTTCTGCTTAACGAAATTCCTCTCCAGACGGCAACGACGACGACGAAATAAACTTTTAATCCCAAATTCCTTCTGACATAGTGACGACGGCAGCGTCATGATAATATCCTCCGTGGAATTTTGGAACCCAGAAAATCATTTATTTCTAATTTTTAAACAATGTGAATAATTTAAGCATTATATCATTCATTTTCTTTTATGCTTGAAAGTTTTTCCTAATGAATCAAAACAATTTTTTTCCAGTTGTTGTTTAGTCATTCTAATTATATCAATCTCACAATAATTTAATGCAGTTCTGAAATAAACTGATACAATGAACTAATAGTTTCCATCACGCCTTCTTTAGCCTCGTAAACAATTACCGTAGGTGTAACTGTAGAAATAACTCTAGGGAAATTTAAATACTCTTGTTAAACGATGAGATAGAGCTCTGTTTAAAAATAGTGGTAAAAAAACTTACTTGTCGGAAAAATAAAACAAATACTACTGTGATCAAATTGAAAGGTGAATTTTAAATTTAAACTTTCCGGGATTTTCGAAACTGAAATTTTTTTCCCATAAGTTGGTAGTACTTTTAGTGACATCTGTGCAAAATTTCACATCAAAATATTCATTAGTGTGAAGCTGTTCGCAGAAAAAGGCCGGATTTATGGGACAACAACTCTTGGCATTTAATGCACCATCACACACGGCACTGATTTTACACGATCATTTCGTCAAAACTTCAACAAATATCGTTCCGCAACCACCGTATTCACCTGATTTAGCTCCGTGTGACTTCTGGTTGTTCAGCAAACTCAAGAGACCGCTCCGGGGACACCGTTTTGACTCGATTGAGGAGATAAAAACCGAATCGCTGAAGGCTCTGAAGGCAATTCCGGAAATCCAATTTAACAAGTGTTTCGACGATTGCAAAAATCGTTGGCATAAGTGCATTCTATCGTAAGGGGATTACTTTGAAGGGGATGAAATTGATGTGGATAAATAAATAAAGATTTTTCATTTTATAACAAAATTCACCTTTCAATTTGATCACAGTAGTATATTATCAGGAGAACTGTGTCGTCCTAATCGATTGACTTGTATGATCTTGATTGCTCTCATACTAAATGCTAACAAATATTAATTGTATAATTTGTATATTAAGGTTTTTAGGGTTGCTGATCATGAATCCGAATTCATATTTTCAAAATTCAAAAAGGCACATTTAATAAAATATTTAACGAAATATATGAGATACATAAAAAACGTTTAGATGAAAAATTATTTGCCTAAATGAGGTCTACAAATTCTCATTAAGACATTTTGGGACAGGATGTATATTTTGTAGTTATGTGCAAAATAATATTCGATTCAACTCGAGTCGGCTTTTCGACGTGATCGAATGTCGGATTTTTCGACAAACGACTCAAGCGGGAGTCGCTTTCTGACATTCGAATACGAGCAAGCGCCGAGTCGAATGTCGGATTTTCGACAACCGACTCAGACGTGAGTCGCTTTCCGACATTCGAATACGAGCAAGCGCTGAGTCGAATGTCGGATTTTCGATAACCGACTCAAACGTGAGTAGCTATCCGACATTCGAATAGGAGCAAGCGCTGAGTCGAATGTCGGATTTTCGACAACCGACTATTAAAATATAAATAAATACAGTAATACTTTTGATATGTAAAGGAAAATTTGGGGTTATGAAAAACAAAAAGTGCGAAAATTCAACAAAAAGAAAATTTAAATCTCGCATTCTCTTTTCTGAAACGTATAATATTTTATTGGACAAAACTGTTAAAACTTTTTCTTAGATTTACAACTGTGATAAATAGATCAATATTTTTTTAAAGAAATGGAAAATTGGAGGTTATAAAAAGCAAACGACTAAAGTTGTGATACAAAAATTAAAATCTCGCATTCTTTTTTCTAACAGGTATTTATTAGACAAATTGTTAAAATTAAAGATATTATATTTATATATGTACATATAGATAAAATATATATGTTTATTTTATACTTTTCCTGGCGAAAAGCTCCTGATCACAGGAAAAACAGTACCGGCCAGAATTGTCAGTCCACCTATTTTTAGATGATTATTTACGATCTCATAATTTGCATAATATTGGTGATAAAATTTATTTTCTTTAATATGTTGAAAAAGATTAAAATTATACGAAAAATATGCCCAAGAAGAAGTAATTTCGCATATTTTCTACGAAAATATTGTAACGTCCTGTCACTTACCCTTTACTATTATTAAATTAATTCCCCTCGTTTTTGATCGGTGAAGAAATCCAAAGAATTTCTAAACCGAACCAGGGTGAGGGAAGCTAACAACAAATGAATATTCAACGAATTTACAATTATTAACCTTTATTCACTGCTTGTACATAAGAAAAACACGCGAGAGAGAGAGAGAGGAATTTTAAGAATATTCCTTCTGATTTTGGTTAAATTAGACTTACTTCTTATTTTATTTATTCTACTGGAACTGTGCTTGGAACCGTCCTTGGGACCCTGGTATCCTGGATCCAACCACTGGAACTGGAGGTGCGAGTTGTCTCTTCTTTTTAATTTTACACTGATAATCTAAATCTGTATTGAGGAGGAACGTACCGATAAGTAGTCACTCGTAAATCTTCACTTGCAAACTTGAGTTAGTTATTAGTAGTCAGGAGGGTAGTCACTCGCGGTGATGAACTCTGAAGAAGACCGTTTTTTGACAGAGTCACTTCGCGATGGAACTTTGGCAAAAACCGACGAAGAACTGGACGAAGACCTTTTTGGGGAGACCGACTCCGCGATGAGAAACTGAAGAAGAACTGAAGAACTCGACGAAATCTGAAGAAAAACTGGAGGAAGACTCGCCAATTCGCAAGAAAGCACCTGCTTTTATGCACAAATCTACCCTGGCGAATACTCCCATGAGGGTTACTTGCCTAGCGCGTGGAAAACCTAGTTCCTTGACTTCCAGTTCCATACATCAAGAAAAGGGGAAACATATTTTCAAAACTTGGCCTTCTCTTGGGTTCCCCTACGTTCCTTTTTTCCTTGATATGATTCATTTTTTAAATTTTCATCCTTTGCTGTGCCGGTCCATATTTTTGTGTACTCAGGACATTCCGATGGGGTTCCCTTGCTAACACCCTTATTAGGGTTACGATGTTTCATTCATAAATGTTCTCTATTTATAAATTTACTATTTCTCTCTCCCTATTACAATTTTGCTACCGTACATTCTATTTCGTATAATCAAAATTCTTTCAAAACATATTCTTCGTGCAAGTTTTATTATGAAATCTTTTTATTAGCTTTACATGTTTAATATTATAAATAAATACATGTAACTGGTCACAGGACGTGACACCTCCCCCCTTTAATTCAAACACGGGGATGCAATGACCGTGTTTGAATTTTTGACATAATTAAGTTAAGGGAGTTACTCACCTACCCGCCTAGTCAAAACAGGGTTAAACACGCAGGTTGACTACACTAGTACTTGATCTGGCAACGTCGCATATTGTTTGTTCGTGTGCGCACGGGTGTACAAGTCGCACATATGGTTACGTCAGTACCTAAGAAATGTTTCTCAGACATGAAATTATACAATGAATTAAAAAGCTGCACTTCCGTCCTAATCAGGAAAAAAATGATTGCCTCTGACATCACGGTAGCTATGGTTATCGATGCATAGAAAGAACATGGTTTTGATGGATTATCTCGCTTGTTTGGTGCTGATAAAGACGGGAAAATTCGAGTGACAAATAATAGGAAGGTTAAAAATAAAATCTGTGATTATCTGAAAACAAAATACTAATTTACTTTAGTTTAGTTGGTATATATTTATTTTATGTGTATCAAATATTCTAAATAATAATTAATGAACGATTGTGATGATAATAGATATTTATTGAAAAATTGTTATATCGATTCAAGACTGTGAAAATAAAACAAATTTAGTATGTCATTGAGGAAGATTTTACGTACTACGTATTATGATATGTATGTAAATAAAGTTGTTCGCATGTACTTAATTCGTTTATTTATCATACGAATAATTAATATGTTATATTTCATTTATTAAAAACATGATTTTCAAATCAAATTTTAATCAGCAGTTGGTACGAGCTGCTGAACAGATATAACGCATACATTTCAAATTTCGTGCACATAACCTACGAATGCGACGCCACATACCTAACCAAAGACCAAAATCACAGCAATTTCCAATCGTCATCGTATTTGTTATTACTTTTAGAACTCACGTTTGAATGTTATTGAAGTTGATAACTATTCCTGAACATCTTATCTTTCTACTTTTTAAATCCCGTTATGATCTGTTCGTCAGTTGAAAAGATATCAATGATAATACACGATAAACTCCGCGATTTCTCATAAGAGCCGATGTTGAATCAACTAGAGAGGCGCAAAATAGAAATATGAATATCTCACTAAAAAACCCACCTCAGACCTTAAAATTTCGTGCGGATAATTTTTTTATTATATTCTAACGCTCTGCAAAGTTTAAGATTTTTCTGTTCGTTAATTCTTCATCCTGAGTAACTCCCTTAAACATTCGTTTTCGATTAGAATTCTTGTTGAGATTGACATTTTCGTTCAAATGACTCGGGTCTATTCTTATCGTTCGTGGTTTACATTGATATTTGATAGGTTAATAATCATGTTTTTTCGGATACATTGAATTTGATACATTGAATATTATTACATATACATTGAATACATAGACATATTTTGCACAATTAATAATGATTACATTCATGATGGTTAAAATTCAAAAATTTTCATACAATGAAGCTATTTTATATGATTACAACATATATGAATACATTGTTTTAAATATTTGGAAAAAGATAATTCTAAATGAATACAATAAAAAATATTGGTTAGAATCTTCTGAAAAGTTTAATTTTATGAGATTTGTTTTTGAATTTTTTTTTATTAAAATTCGATTAGTAAGACGTCGCGTTTACAAAATTCTTGTTTGCAAAACCCTAAAACCTACATATTAATGAATAAATCTCAATAATTTGATAAATGTGTCGATATATCTAGACATGATTTATTGAAATGCCGTTTATTTTGAATGTAAGAGAAACATCTATTACAAACACACATTAATTTTATTATTTTTTCTTTGCCTTGTTATTTTTTATGAATGAATCTACATACATACACATACGTAATTTGCTTATTTCCATTTTCATCTAAAAATTCCGCATATGTTTTGATTAAAAATTACTTTGTCTATAAATTATCAGTTACATACATATTGATATAAGTGAATTTGATAATAAGATATAATTAGACGAATAAATATTTTATTTATTAATATGTATTCGTGCACATACATTATTTCGCATTCCTAAATTTAAACAATCTATTATATTTTGATTAAACATTATTTTCTTAATAAAGCTCTGAAGATTATACATAATGGTATAAGCTAATGTGAATACGATATCAAATGACCTTTATTACACATATAAATATTTTTATTTGTTATTTTTTTGTATGTTTATTTCATTTTTCAAATAATTCAATACATGCGTCAATTAAACATTAATCTATTTGTAATACATATATCTTTATTATATAACATATTTTCTACCAAGCTTTTCTGCATACATGTTCCTAAAAGCATTTAAAAATGTAAAAATTTTAGCGAAATTTGTTTTAATAATGATTGAGTATAATAAATTGATTCCGATATATTTTCACACAGATTACTTGTGAATTGGATTAAACAATTTCATGAAAGAGAAAAAAATTTCTTATATTTAAGTCGGATTCATGATAGTCACGGGACGTGACACCTCCCCCCTTTTGTTTGAACATGGGGATGAAATCGACATGTTTAAACTAACTGAATTTTCATTTATATGCTTCATTTTATTTTATTAAGAATGTGTCACATCGCGTGATTACATTTTTTTATTCGCTTTTGACCGCTATTTATTCCACAAATTTTTTATTACGCTTCGGAGCAGTACAATTTACTGGTTTGTGACCTCTTTGGAAGCAGCATTCATATGTGCTGGTCCACTTATATAACAACTTTTTTCCTGAATTATTTTCTAACAACATCAAAGATTCTAATAATTTTTGTGCCGAACTATGCTCAGCTTCTTCATTTGGATTTGATCTTTTTATAGTGCATACAGCTTTGAGTATTAGTATATTACTAGAAAATTTAAAGATTGAATAATTTGAACATTTAAACCTTTAAAATCGTATTCAAAGATTACTTTCTGTATCATTAAAACTTCGGCTAAAGTTGTTGATAACATTCCTTATTTTTTTTATATTCAAACTCCGAAACAGATACCTCACATTTCATAACAGAGAACCTTCTGCTTTAGAATATCATTGATAAGATTCATTTTAATGCAAAAACTTAATATTTACATCCAATACAAATTTAAATAACTATTTTTCTATACTTAAAACTCATTTACTTCCATAGCAGAAGGGAATAGACTATCTTAAGAAAATTTTCGTTATCGATAATTATCATAGTACACGAGAAAATTCATCAATGCGAGTAAATTATGTGCATGAAAAAATATTCATGAATCTCTAAGGAAGTGCAAAATAATTGTATTATCAGGAGAGAAAGCAAATCAGAGCCACTTTTATTTTATTTGTTGTTTGCTTTTAGTATTAGTAAATCTCTATCAATAGAATTTTAATTTTTAATGAATATTTTAGTTTTCTTCGATTAGTATGCTTTGGAATTAAGTATTTTGCAAGCATTCATGAAAAACATTGAATAACTATTTTCTCCCAAAAAAACTAAAATTTATTTTTATAAAGGTTAATAAAGATAAAGAATAAAGATAAATAATAAAGATTGGTTTAAAGATCTAATTTCTCTCTTTTTGTATGCTAATCATAAAAATTGACTCTAGTGAAAAAATGTAGGACAAATAATGGACTTCAATTATGGAAAGAATAAAATGTCTTTTGTACAAAATCCCTCTTGGATAGCTGCTTCCTAGAAAAGAGAACAGATACTATTAGTAATTAACCTAAAAGAGGAGTTATTTGTTAGAAGAGAAAAATATTCACAGATAAAACTTCGTTTATGAGAAAAGTTGAAAAATTTTCTGGTAACTGTAGTTTTTTTTTGTTGATTTCTTTGAACAATTTTTTGAGGTACATTTTTCTTCCAAAAGGTCGTGAAATTCTTGTATCAATTTTAATTGTTTAAATGCTGCTTCATTTTCAGTTCTTATTGCTATATTTCCTGTAGCTATTTTTGCTTGATTGCCCAGTCTACAATATGACGCGAAAATTATTCTTTTGTCAACGTTAAAATCCTTGTAAGTTAGGAACTTACGAAAAAATTATGTCTCATTATTTCTGAATTTGATGTATCTTGAGATCAATTTTGTCCAATTTAGTCGTCGAAATTAAATATTCCATTTATAAATAAGTATGGCCATAATGCTTTTATATGCACTTGGCGAACGATTAAGTCACAATATAAATCAATGCGTTGACGATGTTTAGGTTCCATGGTGATCTGGAATCATTTTTATTTAGTTTTAATTTTTCTTTTTATGATTAGTTGCTGGTGAGGTTATATATGAAAGTCTAAGTCTATTAATATTGACAATTTTAGGTTTATTTTTAACTGACATTTTTATGTTTCCTTTGCTTAATATTTCAAGTACTTCGTATGGTCCTGAGTATTGATTTTCGAACTTCTTTAGTTCTCCACCTTCCAGTAAAAATACACTATCTCCGATTTTAAAATTTTGTGGATTAATTTTTCTGTCATACTATTCTTTTGATTTTTCTTTAGCTGCTATTAAATTTTGTCTTGTTATTCCACGCATTTCATGTAATTTTCTAATTAATTTTGTCATGTACATATCGTAAGTTTCCATTTTTTCATGTTCTGGTAAAGGATCGCTAGTTGGTAAACGTGCTAATTTCTTAAAGACTAATTCGTAAGGTGTGCATTTCGTTCCTTCGTGAACACTCGTGTTATATGAAAACATTGCTAATTCAATCGAATCATCCCATTCTGCGTTATTTCCGATAAATTGCTTAAGATATTCCTTAAGAACGTGATGGGATCTTTCCAATGATCCGTTTGATTGAGGATGATAAGCAGTAGTTTTAAATTGACGTATACAGAATCGCTTTGCCATTTTTCTCATTAAATTACTGAGAAAATCTGCTCCTTGATCTGTTAAAACTGCTTTTGGCGAGCCATATATGCAAATAAATTTCTTAACAAAAGCATCTGCTATTGTTCCAGCTTGGTGATTTGAGAGTGGAATTGCCAAAGAGTATTTAGTAAAATTATCCTGAATTGTAAGTATATACTGATTTTGTGCTGAAGTTATTGGTAACTTCCCAACAATATCCATTGATATTTTCTCGAATGCAGTTCCTGGGGTATCGGTAATTATCATAGGGTTTTTCGTTTTGACCCGAACAAGTTTTTTAGGTTGACATTGTAAACAGATTTGTATACATTTTTGTATGTCCAATTTCATATTTTCCCAATAGTATCTTTGTCTGATTCTATTATAAGTTTTTGTTACTCCTTTATGTCCTCCTATAGCAGATGAGTGAGCTTCTTCGATCAATTGATTTCTTTGCTCTTTTGTAGGGTATTGTGTGATACCAATACAAATTATTATTTTAATTGTAGAATCCAAAAATGCTATTTTTAATGTAGCCAAAATTTCTTCCCACAAAACATTGTTAATGTGTGGCGATTTCGCAATACTAATTGATTTAATATTTAATTCTTTTACCATGGAATGAAGAGAATGAATCGCTAATTTAATATCTTTAGTCGTTTCTCCTAGACTTGCCTTAAATTCGTCTTCGATTGGAACTACAAAATGGTATTGATTTCCCTTACGTAATTTTTGGATAATTCCTTTTTGTAAATTTTTAAAATTAGGTAGTTTTCCACATTTTTCCAAAAGTTTAGAGCCTATATCGCGAGGTTCTCCTTTATTGTTTACAAAATACGCATAATTATCCTTTCTCATCGTTAATTGGTCGCGGCATTCAATTATATTCTTTTGTGTCTTAAATAATCCGGATGTTGAAGGTTGATCAGGGGGTGGCTCTGGGAGTGGTATTTCTTCTGTAAAGTCGCAATCATCAGAGTTTTCAGAATTTTCTATTTCTAGTATATCCGGTTGTTCGTTTTCGTTTTCATGTTCTACATTTTGAAAATTTTCCTGGATTTGTTCTTTATCGTCTTCACTTGACAAATCAGAATTTGTTTCAAAATTACTTTCTTCATTTAATTCTTCATCTTCCTTAAAATGTTTCCTCTTCTTATTTGCTTTTGGCTTTTGCTTAATATCATAATCTGGATCAGAATCGGATTCGTCTTCTGATTCCGTAAATTTACGTTTTTTATTAATCTCAGGTGATTTATTTATGCATTTTCTGGGTCTACCTCTCTTTTTAATATGTTCCTGTAATTTTATTTCCTGAATAATTTTTCGTGGCCTTCCACGTTTCCTTTTTACTTTATTTGTTACTTCAACAGTTTTTATCAATTTATTTTTTATATTATCTTCATTATTATTACATATATTCTTCGAATTCTTTAACTGCCTTCTTGTTTGCATAGCATAGCATTTATTTTTATTTTCTAATAAAATTGGAATTGAATGCATGACACATTTCAAAAATTGCGAAACAAATGTTTCCGACATATTTCCTTCATCGATCAATTTGTCAAAAGTGTTTCCATTTTCCTCATTTTTCATTTTATTCATTATTACATTAATCAACTTTTTATTAATTATGTTAAATATATCTTCTTCGTCCAATTGTTCAATAGTTTTTTCATTATTTTCATAAACTGTTCCTTTCTTTATATCCTTAATATTCAATTTAATACAACATTTTTCATCATTGTCTTCATCATTGTTTTTATCATTTATTAGTAAATATTCTTCGTTTAATAATACTTCGATATCATTTCTATCAATTTTTCCTCCATCAATATCTTCATAATAACGTTTTTTATCATCAACATTTTTAAATAAAGTTTATTCGTTTAATTGTCCAATTTCTTTAAAATCTTCACAAGTTTTTCGTTTTTCAAAATCTTCATAATTTATATCATTAAATTCCTTATTTCTAATATCCTTAATTAAGTTCTCATCGTTTATCGGTATTTGTTCCTTTCCTCCAGAATTATGAGTGGTTATATTTTCGTTTTCAATGTCCTTATATTTTAATTTATCATAATTTCCTTGATTATTTCTATTCTTAAATAATTTTTTCTTATTCATAAATTGTTCAGTTTCTTTGTAATTATTCTCCTCTATATCTTCTTCAAAATTATCATAGTTTATTTCTTCATCACATGCTAGATCTGTTACGGGTACTTTTTCCTTATATTCTAAATCAGATATGCATTTTGCATCTCTTGGTTTAACTAAATTTACTTCACTACTAATCTTATTGTTTATATAATTATGTTCAATATTCTCTACGTCAATAGGATTTCTTGATAAAGCATCTGCATTTACGTTAGTTTTACCTGCCTTATATGCAACATCAAAATCATATTCTGCCAGTTTTAGTTTCCATCTAGTTACTCTAGAGCAAGGATCTTTCGAGTTTTGAAACCATACTAGTGGTTTATGGTCTGTGACCAAGGTAAATTTTCTTCCGTATAAATAAGGGCGAAAATATGTTACGCAATAAATAATTGCTAAGGCTTCTTTTTCGTATGTGTCGTATTTTCTTTCACAGTCATTTAATGATCTAGAAGTATAAGCTATAGGTTTATCTTGACCTATTTTACCTTGTGAAAGTATTCCACCTATAGCAAATCCTGACGCATCAGTTGTCAAAATAAAAGGTTGTGAGAAGTCTGGTCTTTGTAAAAGAGGTTCTTCACACAATTTTTCTTTTAAAAGTGCAAATAGTTCTTGTTGTTTTTCAGACCAATTAAATTTTACATCCTTCTCTAAAAGTGGAGTCAAGGGTGTTGAAATTTTAGAAAATCCATCAATAAATCTTCTGTAATAACCAGCTAATCCTAAAAATTGTTTAATATTTTTAGACTTTTTTGGTATCGGAAAATTTTTTACTGCCTCTAGTTTCTTAGGGTCTGGTCGTATTCCTTCCTTGTTTATTATGTGTCCTAAATAAGCAACTTCTGGGCGTAAAAATTCACATTTATCTGGCTGTAATTTGAGATTTGCTGCACTTAATCTTTCCATTAGTTTGTTAAATTTTTCCTCGTGTTCTTCTAAAGAATTTGCGTATAAAATAATGTCATCCAAGTAGACGAATAATTCAGTTCCTTGAAGTCCTGTTAAAACTAAATCCATTAATCGTTGAAAGGTAGCTGATGCTTTTCTTAAACCAAATGGCTTACGGTCAAATTCATAATGGCCATAAGGGGTGGAAAAAGCTGTTTTATAAGAGTCTTCAGGGCTCATTTTTATTTGATGAAATCCGGAAGCAAGATCAAATACGGAAAAATATTGTGCAGATCCCAATTGATCTAAAATATCGATTATATTTGGTAAAGGGTAAGAATCTCCAATCGTTTTTTCATTGAGTTTGCGAAAATCAAGTACCATTCGCCATTTTCTATTTCCATGTGAGTCCAATTTTTTAGGTACTATCCAAACAGGTGTATTATATGGTGATTGTGAGGGTTTAATAATTTTATTTTCAATTAGTTCATTTACTTGACGTGAACTTTCTTCTTTATGTACCGGAGGGAATCTATATTGTTTTGAAAATATCGGTTGATCATCTGTTGTTGGAATGTTGTATTGTAAAACAGTTGTTGCTCCTAATGTTTCACCTGGTATGTGGAATCGATCTGCATATCTTTCAATTAAATTTTCAACATGTTGTTTTTCTTCTTTGTTTAAATGATCTAATCTTAATAATTCTTTAATTGCGTTTTCTCGATTTTTATTTGAAATATTGAATAATTGGTGATAATCATTTGTCTGAGTAATTAAATCATTAAAAATTTGTTGCGAAAATTAAAATTTTTCATTTCCTAAATTAAATTTTCTGTCATTCTGATTTATTGTTTTCTCATGTATTGATAGTTCTTCAAAGTCTATCAATTCAATAGTTGGTATAGTTAATCTTTGAGGTTGCGTATTTGTATTGAATATTTTCAGGTACGCTTTATTGTTATTATTAGAAACAATTGCATTTCCTAAATAAACTCCATTGCATAAGTGTAATTGTGGAATAAATCCCTGTTTTTGTTCACTGTTTTTAATTCTCACATAAAAATCTGAAACTGTTCTTGCTGGTACCAATATAGTTTCTTGCATTTCAAATGGGTAAATTTTATCATTTATTTCAAGTTGTTTCTCTGCATAATTAATTTTTGCATTGTTGTTTCCGAAAAATTCTGTACCTAATATACCATCATGTTCGATAGGTACTTCGTTCGGTATTATGTTGAGGATGGTCAGGTAGCCGAAAATATCGATTGTTATTTGGCCAAGTGTAAATACAGGATGTTCATTTATGCCTGTTAGTTTTAGGCATTCGTATTTATTTATTTTTACGTTTGTTTTGACTGCTTGTTGTTTGATCAAATTTGATCCGGCTCCTGTATCTATCATCATGTGTATAGGATTTTTCAATCCTTCAGCTGATAGAGTTATATCAGGAATTGTATTACTTGTATTCAAATTGATTTTTTCAGTTTTATTTTCAATCAAATTAGGTGCGAATATTTGTTCGTTTAAGCCCTCCTTTGCGCACCCGTTCCAGGAAGGGCATTGAAGTTTTCCTGATGATTAAATTCTTGTTGTTGGAATTGTTGTTGTTGTTGGGATTGTTGTGGTAATTGTTGAATAGTATTTATTTTCTTGCTACAATTCCTAGATGTATGTCCTGGTGTATTGCATGAATAGCAAATGATTTCAAAATTTTGACTTTGATTTGGTTTTTGATTCAAATTTGGATTTTGATTTTGATTTTCATTGTAATGCATATTAAAATTTGGTCTTTGATTAAAATGACGGGTTTGATTAAAATTCCTACGTTGATTAGAATTTTGACCTTGGTTGAAATTTTGCCCTTTGTTGAAATTTCTATTGAAATTTCTGTTTAAATTCGGATTTTGATCAGAATTTCTATTGAAATTTGGATTTTGATTAAAATTTCGACTTTGATTATTTTGATTAAAATTGCGATACATATTCTGGGTATTTCGATTGAAGTTTGGGTTTTGATTAAATCTGTTTCCTTGGGAAAAATTAGGGTGGGATGGGAAGCTATTTATATCTCTATAGTTGTTTCTACTACCTTGTTGATTTAGGCTTTGCACCTGGTATCTCTGTGGGGGTCTCCACTGCGTTCCCTGACCTAGCATATTTCCCTGGTATTGATTATTTTGTCTAGTCAAGTTATTTCTAAACTGATTGCTCTGTGAATTTTTATTTGTTAACTGTTGAATATATTGAAAACAGGTTGCTGCTGTGTGGCCTATTTTCTGACAGATTTGACATTTTATTGGTTCCTCTCGTGCTAAGTTTATTTTATTTGTTTTTGCAAAATCTCGACTATTGTATGATGATTTCTCAACTTCTTGGACTAGTGAATGTTGTCTATTTGCTGTTCGCAGTTCGTTTCTGGCTGTTAAATTTCTTTCTTCTCGTATTGCTCTTTCTACTATTTCGTCAAATTTATTGGCTGTTCCTATTCGTATTTCCAATTCTGGTTTTGAACCTCGGAGAAAGCAATCGATTGCGTCTCTTTCCAAGTTTCTTTCAAATTCAGCAGCTTCCTTACCATTATTATTTTGTTTATGACATTCAAGGATTTCTGCTGCTATTTCTTGTATGCGTGTTGCGTAGGATAGAACACTTTCGTTTTCCCACATATATATCCTGCCTAAATCTCCTTGTAATTGGTATACGGTTTTCGATGGTGACACAATTGTTTTTAGCTTTGAAATAAAATCTTCTAAATTATTATAATAATTCCCTATTATACATCTTCTGGCTTCACCTGCAAGTTTGCTTCTTAGTAATTTGAGCAAATTTGCTTCTGCATTTGGAACCATTTCTTTGGCTTCCTTGCAAGCTTCAATAAAAATGGTTAATGGCACTTTACTTGATCCATCAAAGTATGGGACAATTTCTAACGCATCTCGTAGAGATACTTGTTGATTTGTAGGTAAATTCATCATTTCGATGGATTGTATTGGTAGGTTATTTGGTAAATTATTCGGTGAATTGTTTGGTAAATTATTTGCCAAAATTTCTTTATTAGACTTCCTAGAGGTTGAATACGGGTGTGAAGATTTCAGCGAATCAAGAGCCTGGTCAATATTTGCATAGTCGTCAAGTATAATTTGATTGATTTTATTTGGTAAAGTTTCTTGAACTTGTTCAAATTCTAGATTTGGATTTTTAAATATTGTTGTTTGATTGAAAGATTCTGGAGTCCTATTTAGTTGTGATTTTGTTTCAAATGGATCTATTGATTCGTATCTTTTTTGAGGTGTAGTGAGAATTTTATCATTTGAAATATCACCAAATTGATCTGGGCATAAAGTTCTATCACACAAGGTTGAGTTTGCTGCAATGCTTTCAATTATTGATTTTTCTTTGAGTGTTATATCCCCTATGGTATCGTCAAATGAAGGGTTAATTTGTGGTGTATCGTTGTACTGATCTCCTGCAATAATTATACTAATATTGCGTTTGATAAAAGTTTTTAATTTATCAACAAATGGACTCTTAGAGTTTTTTGTGTCAATAATTGATTTGTTTAAAGTACTAGTTACAGCGTCAGGAATACTTCCTATGCTAATATCTAAAAGATCAGTTTGATCTAAATTACTTGAAGATTCGGAATATTGTAAATTTCCTTCTGGAGTTTTTCGTTTTGGTTTAAGTGGTACTTGGGAACTTTCTTCAACTTCTTTTGCTAAACTTGGATTTTTCCTTGTTTGACTACGAGATACAGTGCCCTTTTTACTGATATCTCGTGGCGGAATCGACATTGGTAATTTACATATTAATTATTTCTAGAAAATGGCTTGTTATTGTATTCTTATTTCGAAACAATTTTTTCTAAGTCTAAAATTCTTTAATCAATTTAACCTTATTTTTTCCTAAACTGCAAATATTTGTTATTTTGGGTAGAAAAATTTTATTCTGCGCAAAACTGGGTTCCTCAATTTCTGTTTCAGATCCTGAATCTGATGATATATCCAAAATTTCGATAGTTGGAACAATACTTTCGCAAGAATTAGAAATTTTCTGATTTGTTTTGGGGTCAAGGTCTGAACTGCTGTCTGATATTTCGGTTATTGGGGATAAATTTTGGGTGGTTTTATTACTTGTTGATTCTGCCTCAGAATTTCTTAACTGAGAACTTCCTGGTTTAGATTCGGCGGAAGTTTCGTTGATTTTTCTTTTTCCATATTTATGAGAACATTTATTCGCAATAAATTTTTCTGTTTTTTCTAACAATTGTTCAAAAAATTCTGAGAATTCGATATCGTTATTGATCTCTCTAATTTTGATATCTTTTGACTTAAAATTTCTTGCTCGGGGACGTTTAAAAGTATGTTTTCTTAATGGTAAAGGCATTTATTATACAGTGCTGACAAAATATGACATAAAACTTCAAATACGAGTAACGACTCGATTTATATATATATATATGTATCACGATTATATATTTTTTTGAAAGTTATTTACCTAAACAATTCCTAATAAAAATAAATTTTATTTTGAGTATCCCCTTTTTTTTGTTTGTTTTATATTTGTGTAGAATAAATTTCAATCCTGAATCAAAACATTCTAATTTGAGGATGGCTGAGCGTGTTACCGCTAGCTCGTGTTCAATATAACCCTCCTCGAGCGACTGGTTACGCTATGAGGGGTTAAGTCCTCAAACGAATTTTTTAAATTTCAGTAATTGAATTATTTAAGATGAAATTTATTAAATTAATCCCAAATCCACTTTTGAGACTGTAATTTGAGGACGGCTGTGCGTTTTACCGCTGACCCTTGTTCGATATAATCCTCCTCGAGCGACTGGTTACGCTGCGAGGGATTATGTCCTCTAATAAATCTCAATCGCAGGGTTGAAATCAATTTGAAAATAAATTTTATTTTTAATATCCTTTTTGTTTTGTGTCTGCGTTTTATAGTTGTGTAGGATAAATTTCAATCCTGAATCAAAAAAATTCTGATTTGAGGATGGCTGAGCGTGTTACCGCTAGCCCCTGTTCAATATAACCTTCCTCGAGCGACTGGTTACGCTATGAGGGGTTAAATCCTCAAACGAATTTTTTTTTAAATTTCAGTAATTGAATTAATTAAGATGAAATTTATTAAATTAATCCCAAATATACTTTTGAGACTGTAATTTGAGGACGGCTGTGCGTTTTACCGCTGACCCTTGTTCGATATAATCCTCCTCGAGCGACTAGTTACGCTGTGAGGGATTATGTCCTCTAATAAATCTCAATCGCAGGGTTGAAATCAATTTGAAAATAAATTTTATTTTTAAACCTCTTTTGTTTTGTGTCTGTGTTTTATAGTTGTGTATGTTTTTTTTAAATAAAAAATAAAAATAAAAAAATTTAATAAATTTAATTTATTTAAAAAAAAAAAATATTTTTTTTTTCAACAAAATTTAATCTGAAAATTTTAAATTTAATAATTAAGGGTAGTGTAACTTGTGTTCATCCTCAATATTAATATTTTTTGGACCTTAAAGTAAAAAAATAAAAATTTTCAAAAACATATTATTCTATTTAAAATTTAAATTAAAAAGAAAATTTTAATTTATTTTTATTTTTAATTTGTACGCGAGAATACACTTTATTCACGCCTGTCATATTTTGTCACACTTGTAATATTCTTATCACTTATCATATGAACTACTAATATAAGAGAAGGAATATTCGCTCAATTATTTCGTTAAAATCTCTCTCTTTTCAGAAAATATCTATATATTTTTCGAAGAATATTTCACTACACAGTTAGGTATCATTTAATATATTAATTTGTTCTCTCCTTTGTTGTTAACTTTTGTGTTTCCCAGCCGATGCACCAAAAATTGTAAAAGGGTATGTAACGTCCTGTCACTTACCCTTTACTATTATTAAATTAATTCCCCTCGTTTTTGATCGGTGAAGAAATCCAAAGAATTTCTAAACCGAACCAGGGTGAGGGAAGCTAACAACAAATGAATATTCAACGAATTTACAATTATTAACCTTTATTCACTGCTTGTACATAAGAAAAACACGCGAGAGAGAGAGAGAAATTTTAAGAATATTCCTTCTGATTTTGGTTAAATTAGACTTACTTCTTATTTTATTTATTCTACTGGAACTGTGCTTGGAACCGTCCTTGGGACCCTGGTATCCTGGATCCAACCACTGGAACTGGAGGTGCGAGTTGTCTCTTCTTTTTAATTTTACACTGATAATCTAAATCTGTATTGAGGAGGAACGTACCGATAAGTAGTCACTCGTAAATCTTCACTTGCAAACTTGAGTTAGTTATTAGTAGTCAGGAGGGTAGTCACTCGCGGTGATGAACTCTGAAGAAGACCGTTTTTTGACAGTCACTTCGCGATGGAACTTTGGCAAAAACCGACGAAGAACTGGACGAAGACCGTTTTGGGGAGACCGACTCCGCGATGAGAAACTGAAGAAGAACTGAAGAACTCGACGAAATCTGAAGAAAAACTGGAGGAAGACTCGCCAATTCGCAAGAAAGCACCTGCTTTTATGCACAAATCTACCCTGGCGAATACTCCCATGAGGGTTACTTGCCTAGCGCGTGGAAAACCTAGTTCCTTGACTTCCAGTTCCATACATCAAGAAAAGGGGAAACATATTTTCAAAACTTGGCCTTCTCTTGGGTTCCCCTACGTTCCTTTTTTCCTTGATATGATTCATTTTTTAAATTTTCATCCTTTGCTGTGCCGGTCCATATTTTTGTGTACTCAGGACATTCCGATGGGGTTCCCTTGCTAACACCCTTATTAGGGTTACGATGTTTCATTCATAAATGTTCTCTATTTATAAATTTACTATTTCTCTCTCCCTATTACAATTTTGCTACCGTACATTCTATTTCGTATAATCAAAATTCTTTCAAAACATATTCTTCGTGCAAGTTTTATTATGAAATCTTTTTATTAGCTTTACATGTTTAATATTATAAATAAATACATGTAACTGGTCACAGGACGTGACAATATTGTAAAAACACTGCGCAATTCAATTTTTTCTTAAATTTTAATGACTTCTAAAATTATGAATCTTTTTTAGTGTTCTTGAGCTCATTTCAAAGATAAACTTCTATAGAATCATCACAATTTATCATCATAATTATGAAATTTTAATCATGCAAGAAGCTATATATGGCATAAATAAGTTCGAAAATTTTTAATACATTTTTTGTGAAAAATATTTTTGAAAAATATATTGAATTAATAATTTTAAATATTTTATAAAATTTTATTGAAATTTTTTCTTCTTTTAATTTTTAGCAATATTTGTTTAGTTCTTTGCATGATGCAGAGAAAAATTTGCTCAATTATGCCGATAAGTTATGAAGATCGTATAGGAATTTATTTGCGCAAATTTGTTGTCAGAAATGTCAAATGTGACACATTTTTTGGTGTCAAACGCGTTCTTTTCAGCCGGACGATATTTCCTGCTGTCGAAAAAACTCTCTCGCTGTGGGCAGATGAGGCTTGAATGGATAGGTATCTAGAAGCTGCTTTTGCCACTAGTGGAAACCTTTTCCTGTTCCTCTTCCACCAAGAATATACACAAGCGTCTACGAGAATGACGTACTCCTTAACATAAAATTCAACCTGAAGTAAAGAGAATATAACACATCATAATCTACAATCTTATTGAGATAAAGGAATGTCATTTTCTCAATGTACTCACTTGCTTCCGAATGTGGCAAAGCGAATTCAAGGTGTTGAAATTGTTTCTTTTCTCAGCTTTTTTCAATGTCACAAACGTCAATTTGCTCTTAATAGAAGACGACGCCTGATCTTCAGAATCTGTTAATTTAAAAATGCATAATCCTTTAGAAAGAAGCGTTCACGTTCACTGATACATGCTGTAACTATTAACTTTAGAATATGATATATGGTGTTTATATACCTGATGACAGCAACGATCGTTCCATCTGATTTTTAAAACACATTATTTCTGAAACTATGTCTTCTATAACCTTCTTTGTTTGCCCTTCATCCATTAAGAGACATTTAAATCGAGGATCTAATACCATAGCTTTGATGTACAGATTATTAATTTTCCATATGACTGAATCTCAAATCTAAACTGTCTTTCAATTCCAGAAGGTACAATCGTAGTACAAGCGGTAACTCAAACTCATCATTGTATTTTTTTTCGAAGGAAGTAATAGCCTCATCAATACCGCACAAGACGGGTATAGCCATTGATAGAGTTGGGTTGAAACTACCACTCATAATTTCAGTCGCTCTTTCTAGTGGCTCTAAAATTTTTTCCAGCAACTCCAGTATGTGCCATTCGCTTTCAGTGAGAGTTTGCTTCCAGTTGAGGTGTTCCATAGCAAGAACTTTACACAACGGTTTTTTCAGAAGTAACAATCTTCTTAGCATTTTGAGTTCAGAGTTCCAGCGTACAACTATTAATTGAATGACACTTAAAATTGTTTTGAAGCCCATCTCTTTTTGAGCAGCGTCCAATTCTCTTTTGATTGGATCTGACTGTCTTACGCGTCCTACGATCTTTTTACACTGGAATAAAAGGAAAACAAATGTATGGATAGAAACAATTTGAATTCTTTATCGGAATTCTCGATTCTTCTTTGCTCCTTAAAAACGCTATCAAGAAAAATATATAACAACGAAGAAAAATAATCAAAACGATATACCTTTGAGAGAAGAGTCTTAATAACCTCTTCTCCCTTTTTAGCATCTTTTACTCCCAAATCCAGGGTATGATCGAAGCACCTTATATGAGTCCAAGAAGGTAATTGTCGTACAGCTGCTGTTACGTTCCTTGCATTGTCAGTCGAAATGAATACCGTCACTATATCGTCACTTTGCACTGGAAATAATGTGTTTTACACATCGATCATGTATAATATTTTATTATGAATAAAGTTGTTTGAAATTTTAAACAGTAAAGTAAACTATTATATAATCTAGTTTTCACGAGTCGTTATCTTTGAACCTTAAAATCGTGAAAATATTAATCTTATTTAATATTAATATTATTCACTTATAACAATCTTAATTACTTATTGCTTAAAGAGATATCCTCAAACCTGAAACTCTGACCCAACGCTACATTCGAAACTATGAGATTTATAGACATAATATAGAAATAATTTGAAATTTGTCTTTTGGTATACTTATGTATGTGTATGCAGTATTGCAATTTAAAAAAATATCTCCGTTACCTTGTAAATCCCAATAATTGATCAATTGCAATAAATGCGATCGTACACCGAAAAATTTTTTTTTCCGAGAGTCAAGTATCACCCATAGTTAAGTCTAACGTAGTTGAAATAACACGGATTCCTGTTTAAGAGAATCACGTACATACAGTTGAACAAACCAATATAAACCTTGTTACAGAGAAATAAAGAATTCTAGTTCTATTAGCAATTAAATTAAATTAACATTTCTACGCTGTTATTAAAAAACTCCGCTGCAAAAAGAATATCTTCTGTATTTATTACTTTTTCACTGTGTGAACAAAAATTTATTTTTGTCAATAATTCTTTAAGACCCACTTTTATCAATATAAATTTTGCTCTAGTAGATCATAAACGTAAAGTTGTTTTTTGGTTACGTTCAATACATGCGCCTGAAAGGATCTGTCCGTCAAATCAACTTGCTTTCTTTGTTTTTCTTACTAAACTTGAACTTTGTCATTTCAACTAGGATTGCAAAGTTGGCGCCTGTCCTAACTAGGCAAAATAGTATACGGGTACAAGGAATTTTTTTCGGTGTAGGTTTTCAGCTGTGTGACTTTCTTTAATCTCCTCGTTGGCCAAAACATACATTTTCAAATCAAAGTCTTTCGTTATTACATGAAGTGTAAGTGAAATGAAATTGTCACCGGCGCGAGATTTCCAGCAGTCTGACGTGAATGATATTGTCATTATGTCGTTTATGAAACTTTTTAACTCATTTTTTATTTTCGTTTCGACTTCGGAGTACAATTTCGGCATGTATGTTCTGGATATAGTTGTTCTGCATGGTAATTTATAATCAGGTAAATAATTATTAATCAAATCTTTAAAACCTTTATTCTCTACCATGCTAAACGGCTGTATATCTGTGCAAATCATTTTGCGATTTTGAAACAATTTAACATTTTTCAAACTACTATCTTTCGGAATGAAGTTGTTCAAAATTTTACGAGTGTATATACTTAAAGAACTTTTCAGTAATTAATATTCGAGAAAATCTGTGTGACAAACGATATCGTATATACTTATAATAATAATTAATTATTTATCATTTACAATTACTTACCAAAACAAAACCGCAGCAGTATTTGTTGTAAATTGAAGATATATCACTTATAGAGCTTAACACGTCAATTTATAAACGAGGTACAAGTTTATGTTCATTATAATATTTAATTTTTGCTAAAAATTTGGAGATGTACAAATTAAACACTGAGTGACAAATGAAAAGTTTCTCTTTTCAATTGTTCTTCAACCCTTATCTTCAATCTGTTGGCATGTTTCAAAACAGCAGTTGGAGATCAGGTTCTTTCAAATTTTCAATTTCTTTTGAATTATATTATTATAATATAATTATATGTTTACTAAATATCTAATAAAACATCGAAAAGTATTTGGAGAAGAATAAAACGTGGATCGGATCAGTAAACAGATTCCTTCTTATACTTTCTCAATACACGGCGATCGATTGAAACGATAACGAATCTACGCATATTAAAATGACCGAAAGAAAAAATGTAAGTATAGTGTGGTTATGCTTCACGAGATTAAAGGATGATCCAAAAGTTTGTAAATGTAATTATTGTCCGGACTTCAAAATCGCTTTTAACAGTAGTGGTAAGTATATTACTACAAATTATAAATGATCATTTGCTTTCAATTTTAAAATAAATCGCAAAACATTTGTTTGAAAATATGAAATAAACAAAAAATTTTCGCATACTAAAAAAACTGTTTACGATGCTGTATACTAAGATTCTATTAAAATTTATATTTCAGACTCCATATTAGTTTATAAGCAACGTTTTTCATACAAAGGGTTAATTCTGAGAGAGATTTTTTATTTTTGGAATAGGGCTTTATTTCATTTAAGTGCTGCATTTATTCATTTTAGAGATTCCCTGTAACGTAAAGCTCGAGCATCGGAAACCTCTCTGTAACAAACGCGAGAGGGATCCCCTCCATATCCTACTTGTTGCTAAGCGCTGTTATGCGCATTATATAATGCGCGCAGTCTGTCTGTCAGTGAGGCTATGTGAATAATATATTTACATAGTTAAAACGGTATAAAAAAGATTTCTGTGAGTATTGAAGATGGAATTAACTTATTTGACGGTATGTACTCAAAATACTATAAATATAATAATATAATAATAAAAATATTTATGCTTATATCAGGTGTATTTTTTCATATTTTCAGAAAAATAGAAATTACACTATCAAGTAATTTTTCAATAATTGACAAATAATTTTCTCATTAATTTGTGATAAAAGCCATCAAACTCATTGATTACTTTTTCAAATTCGAGCGCGCTTCATTCCGTAGTAGTGGGGGAAGAGAGGTCGATCGTCTGCTCGTTATAGGGAGGGGTGACGCGCTTGTTACAGAGAGGTTTCGTTACAGGGAATTTCGTTATAGGGAATCTAGAGTATACTTTGTTTTATAAAACAATATTTAATTATAATTATTCAAATGCATATACAGGCTCAACCTCAAATCTTCTACGACACGTTCGAAAGGAACATTCGCAAATGTGGGCGGACCTTCAAAAATCGGCACCAAAGGACAAATTGTCGCTTATTTTTAGTTCTGTTAGGATGCTGGCAGAGGATTTACTCTTTTTAGATGGACACATGCACGACGGAATGAGGCACTTTTTCAGAGACTGGATACCAAAAGCTGAAGCTTCCTTATCACATGAGATGATAATGAAAGATCTGCTTGATTTGCACGGCACTATAGGAAAACTAGTACAAGAAGACATTAAGCAGAATATCCATCACCTAGAAATTGTTGTATTCAGTCTCAATACATGGAAATCTATTGGAAACATGAATTACTTCAGTTTAAATTTACATATGCTCCACAAACAGGGTGAAATTAAGGTGTATACTGTAGAGGTTAAGCAGAGTAATCGCAGTGTCCAGTTTGTTGCCGAAGACAGCATTTTAAATCTCTTATTGTCTTACGATACTAAAGGCAAAATAAATAGCATAAGTACCAGTAATTACTTTGATATTATCAAAATATTTATTTTTTATCTCCGAAATTAATTTTTTTAGGGAATCTAACTGAAAAACCGAGGTATTTAACTCTAAGTTTTAATGAAGATTTGGGGAAAAATAAGAACACGAACTACAATATCCAATGCTTACATGACATTTTAAAGTGTATGATCACAGAGGCAAAGGAGACTGCAAATATCACGGATGTTTTAGGTGATGTAAGTGAAAACTCTCAATAAAACTATTATTATTTCGATTATAAAAACAAGAGAAAATATGACCACATCGCCTTTTTGGCACATAAGTGCTGTAATTGTTACTTACAAATAAACCTACTTTATGTTTCAGTGCGTGCTCATTAATAATGAGTTTTACTACAACGATTTAGCTAGACAGGCGCTGGACCATGCTTCTTAGATTATGAATATAGAAAAAGCAGATATTTCAAATTTGATCTTCTGGTAAGATATTTAGGTTTAGCAAATAGCTTTAATATCTCAAACATAACATTCAATTTAAAATCTTTCAATTATTTAATATTTTTAGAGTTCTGAATGGATGATGGAATACAATCTGCTGAATCAGATGAAGACTTTAAAGTGCCCCATGTCACATGCTTTAACAGAAATCTGTTTTAACACTTCGGTGTTTGGATCTCATTGGCAGACAATTGAAGAAGTCATATTAACATTGAAACCGGTATACGAAACGGTGGGGATTTTTAAGGACACGCCGTTCCCTAGTCTGTCAGTCGTCATACCAATATTACTGGAAATTAAACACAGGCTCGAAGAAATGTTAAGACCTAATCCTGAATCAAAAGAGTCTAGATTTTGTGACTGCCTACATGCCTTGATTTCTAAAAAAGTAATTGATCTTTCTGAAAGCAATTTGTATAGAAAGGCAACCATTTTGGATCCAAGGTACAAGATATTATATTTTGATGATAATATATACTTGAACGCCATCTCAGAACTGGCATCAGAAATTACAAAATCTCTTTCAACGGAAAATGTGGAAGCAGCTTCCGTCACAGCGCCTACTAAGGAAGGTAAAATATTATAATAGTTATTTATTTATAAAAGTAAACTTTAAGAAGGAATCGAGGATTTGATCACTTGAATTTCGGAACGATTGTACATCCCAAACGTTATTATATTAATAGATAAAAAGGCTGACAATTCAACGGAGAAGAAATTTTGGGGGTTTCTGGCAAAAAAGAAGAAAATCAAAGACAATTTGGAAACGAATTCTGATCTCCTGAACATTACCGCTCAGGTTCGCTATAATAAAATTAATTTATAAATACAATGTTCACCTTACATTTCCTTTTCATGGTGCCGTTATTATTCATTTCCACAGATAAATCAATACATTTCGGAGGAGTCAATCGAAATGAACGAAAATCCCTTAACATGGTGGAAGACAAACGGAGTGGCGATCTTTCCACTTATGCAGAAACGAGCTATGCAATACATGCAGATTCCTGCCACATGCATGAGCATGGAGCTTATTACGACGTCAAAAGGAGTCACCTTCAACGAAAGAAGGAATATACTTCCACCAAATTATGTGAAAGAGATAGTCTATATACACAAGAATTCCTGGATTTTGGATTCTCAATAAATCTAAGTATTGTATCGGTACTTTTTTTCCCGTGATCAGGAGCTTTTCGTCAGGAAAAATAAAAAATAAACATATCGATACCCACGTTCTAATATGTCGTATCCCACAAAATTTGAGAAAATGACTTTTTTTGAAAAATGGATTAATAATAATGTTTTACAGCTTATATTAAAATCTTGTGAGTCAAATTGTTTATTTAATATTTTTAAATAAATAATCTAATATGTCGTATCCCACATGCCGATTTTCACGAATTCTAATACGTCGTATCCCACATCCATTGGTTAAGTCAGCGCCAGCGATGTGACAGTCAATTTTTATTTTGTGATTAGTCTTAAGTTTATTTTGAGAAATTATTTAATAAAATGAGTAAGAAGGTAATTAATAATAATATTTATACAACTCCAATTAAATCTAGAGCATCCGCTGAAACCTTTGTTTGTAGATCGATTAAAAAGAACTAAAAGTAAATGGCAACAATTACAGGCATTAAAAAAAGTGTTGCTGAGATATACACACTGCTTCTATGATAATATAAAATATATTGATGATACTGACTCTGCTTCTGACCAATTTCCATCAATAAAAAATTTGGAAGCCGAGAGTAAAAATATAGTTAAGGTAACTGAAAAGACTAGGAGTAAGAAACGAAAAGCTAATCAAGTTAATCTTGGTGTTAAAAGCAAAGTACTGCGTACTAATAATAGATTTAAAAAACCTGAAGATAATGATATTAATTATAAAAAAAATTGTGATAATACCAGACGAAAGAGGACAAGAAATTTTCAACAATCTCAGCAAGAAAATGTACCTGAAGTAAAAAAAAAAAAAAATTAAGAGTACTTAAAATGAAAAAAATATGTTTTAAGCAATATTAAAGATAGTCAAAATAAAATGTATCAATAATGTTATATTATAATAATTATGAATTAAACAATACAAAATAAGAGAGAAAAATGTTATGTATGGGATGAAACAATATTTAATTATAGAACGATTAAATCAATTTTATTTCTAAAATACATTTTAATTTTTTCTTCTTGCGTAACCCACATAAATATCATAAAATTTATTTAAATAATTTTTTTTGCTCTAATTATTATTATTTATGCATTTTTATGAACGTATAAAACAAAAATTTGTTTACATTTATTTATTTGTGCTAGCAAGACGTTTTTATCGTTTCCTGAAAAATTTTCCAAATGTGGGATACGACATATTAGAACGTGGGTATCGATATATATTTTATCTATATGTACATATATAAATATAATATCTTTAATTTTAACAGTTTGTCAAATAAATACCTGTTAGAAAAAAGAATGTGAGATTTTAATTTTTGAATTACACAACTTTAGTCGTTTGCTTTTTATAACCTCAAATTTTCCTTTGCTTTTAAAAAATATTGATCTATTCATTTAAATTTTTTCATCAACGTTGAAACACAATCTTACGTTTAATGATAGCCATACTAATAGTTATCAACAAGCTGGCAAATCAAAAACTTTTATTATTTTCAAGCTTGTTTTAGTCTTGATTTGGATTTATTTGCCTCTAAAATTGCATGCAAATTGATCAATAAGTCACTATTTAATAAGTCCACCTCTAAAAATGACTTTTATCAATTTTAACGTAGACTAGTCAATATTTCTTTGTCAAACTAATTGTATGTTATTAGGCTAATTCATGCTATTGATTTAACACGTAAATATTTACTAGTTTACGTTGTTATTACCCCTGAGAAATATCTTTTGACTTATAAAAAAAATACGGGTTGCTTATTTTTAGATGCCCACCAACATATCTAAATTCCATCAAAATCCAAGAACCTTCAGAGTTGTAAATCTAAGCAAAAGTTTTAACAGTTTTGTCCAATAAAATATTATACGTTTCAGAAAGGAGAATGCGAGATTTAAATTTTCTTTCTGTGGAATTTTAGCGCGTTTTGTTTTCCATAACCTCAAATTTCCCTTTACATATCAAAGTATTACTGTATTTATTTACATTTCAATAGTCGGTTGTCGAAAATCCGACATTCGACTCAGCGCTTGCTCGTATTCGAATGTCGGAAAGCGACTCACGTTTTAGTCTGTTGTCGAAAATCCGACATTCGACTCAGCGCTTGCTCGTATTCGAATGTCGGAAAGCGACTCACGCTTGAGTCGGTTGTCGAAAATCCGACATTCGACTCAGCGCTTGCTTGAATCGAATTCAATTCGACTCATTTCTCGGCTGAGTCGAATCGAAAATTAGTCGGTTAAATTCGACTAATGCACATCACTAATATTTTGTTTTGATTTTTAATATTAAAAAAATTCGATTTTTTCACCAAAATATGTGAGATACGAAATAAGCGTTGTTCTGCAAAATCGTTTCCTTAAATAAAGTCTACGATTAATTTTCCTTTTTGAGAGAATTGGAAGAAAATAAATTATTTTAATCATGTAATTTATTAAAAAGTTACTGAAATGTATACAGAAAATCGAGCGTGAAGCGCGATCGTCATGATGAGAATGTGTGATCACAGATCTGGTCTCAAATTTCCAAAATAAAGATTATGAATCTAAGTAGGGATTGAAAATTTGGGAAATTCTACCAAAAGAATATTTGAGCCATATCTGTATCTAATTTTAATTTTACAGAATATGAATTTAGCGTTTATAGCCATGTAGATTGCGATAATTTCTCATTCATGGTATAGCTTTCCTCATAAATGTTACATAACTCTCTCACAATACTTGTTTGTTATATTCCTCTTTCTGTGCTATGAAACTACACATGAATGTTGGTTCTTACGGTTGTAATTCGTTATATAAAGTTGTGCTACATTAAATGTTACATCCTTGTTACGATTTACTGTACAAGGATTTATACCTTCAATTTATGTTAACATTTCACTGTCATTTAAAGGTTACATAACTCTATCTTATAATGTGGTTGTCATATTCCTCTCTCTGTGCTATAAAACTACATATGAATGTTCGCTTTATACGGCTGTTATTCGTTATGTTATATTGTGTCACATTGAACGTTACATCACTGTTATATTTTACTGCACAAAGATGTTTCGCTATAAAACTATATCTGATTGTATACAGATTCTCAATGTTGTATACAGATTTTCAATGTTTTTACACAGGTTTTCAATTTTCTATCATTGTTATGTAAATGTTGCATAACTCTCTCATAATACTTGTTTGTTATATTCCTCTATCTGTGGTATAAAACTACATACGAATGTTGGTCCTTACAGTTGGAATTCGTTATATAAAGTTGTGTTACATTAAATGTTACATCCATGTTACAATTTACTGTAAAAGGATTTATACATTCAATTTGTGTTAACTTGTCACTGTCATGTAAAGGTTACATAACTAACTATTATATACATATTTAAAACTATATCTGATTGTATAAAGATTCTCAATGGTTGTATACAGATTATCAATGTTTGTACACAGATTTTTAATGTCTGATCAATGTTATGTAAATGTTACATAACTCTCTTATAATACTTGTTTGGTATATTCCTCTTTATGTGCTATTTAACTACATAAGAATATTGGTTGGAAGCTTCTATCATATTGATGTTAGGTGCTTGTAATACTTTACTGTGCAAAGATTTTTAATCTTCAATCAATGTACGGAAATATTGCATGACCCTTGCGCAATAATTAGTTTTCACATACCTCCTTCCATGCTTCTTTTGGCAATTTATTCCTATGAGCTCATCCACAACTGATAATCGAAAGTCTTTTTCTTGTTATTTCATAGAATGATTTCATCTGATCTGACTTGTCAATACATTCCGTATAACCATTATAATCCTTCGCCATTTGAGGGCAAGCTATAGTCTTTAGTGAACCATCTTGTTGTCTTCTCTCTACCTCAGACAAAGCAGATGGATCACGAAAATTTGATAAAAATTGAACTTGCTTTTTGTCTACCCATTTCAACCATATGATCCCTTCATATGACGCACGGTATTCGCTGTCTCCCATCTCCATGTCTTTCTCTTTTCCTTTATTTTTAGGAAGACCTTTTCTGTCCTTCCTAATTGTTCCACAGGCTGAAATTCCATCATTCAATAAAGTAATCATCAAATCGTTATTTGTGAAGTAATTGTCAAAATAGATATGGTAATTTTTATTTTTCAGAGTTTGAGATAAATCCTTAATAACTCTCTCCCTTGAATTTTGTTCAGCAACATTAGCAATTTTCCCCATGTAAATTTGGAATTCGCATACATAGCCATTCATGTCTGGTCTCACCCATACCTTATATACTCGTTTTATGGCTATTTGAGGCATGCATTGTTTCATACTACTTCTACATTTGAATTTTACCATGCTCTTATCTATGGATTGCTATCTGGTTGGATCATAATAATGCAAATAAGTTTCAGACATTTTTCAATGAATGGCCTTATTTTGTACAATTTGTCGAAATTAGCGTCTCCTTTTTTAGGTTCTTTAGTCTGATCATTCAAATGTAGATTACTGAGCAAGAAAGAGAATCTCTTGACCGGCATTGACGAACTTATGTTCACTCCAATAAATTTCTTCATCTCCTCTGCAGTTACGAGAACATCATTTTTATTGTTGATAATACAGATTTTGAAGAATTTTGAGTGTCTTCGAACCTACGAGAATACTTAGCAGAATGCCTTCCAATGCCTACATTCAGGTCACAATCTTTATCATCGCTGATGTCATTCCCATCGACAGCTTCGTTGCCTGATGGAATTTCATCTCCTTCATAGTCTTCTTCGGAATCACTCATTTTGGCTTTATCAAAATTACTCACTTTTTCTATTCAACTAATCAATAAGAAAATTAAATGCAAAGTAAAAACTATGATCACACTATTGTGACCGTTAGCTCGCCACTCTAAAGGGATCCCTAACACGGTAGAAATTTCAAATACACGGAATCTGGTTTATTCTTTCTCAGATGTTCTTCTTCTACTATACTTGAAAATTCAATTTTTCGTAAGTAAATTTCTGCTGCAGTTTAACATTTAGCAGTAGAAAAAGCTGTGTTAATATCCAACAACACAGAACAATATTTGCAAAAGTCTCTTCTATTTATCCATCCTATCAGTGTAATTCAAATTAAATTCAGTGATTAACCAGAAAGAATACATAATCCAAATTTTTTGAAAACTTCACGCCTATATTCAATCCATCATTTTGAGTTTTCAAAATCTAAAACCAGATTCGTTATCAGCGACCTCAAAAACCCCTATACAGGTAATAACATCTAAAATCATTGAATTTTATGAATTTTTCTTACGATCAGGCCACCATATTGGATCTGCCATTTTGAATTTTCAAAATTTGATACTAGATTCGTAATCAGCGACCTCTAAATTGCCCGTTTACGAAATATCAGTAAATTTGTGTGTAAAATGAATCAAATAAAGAAAATTGCCAGTATATCAGAAAAATGTATTTTTACAATGCTCAGAACTTTCCGAGTCACCGGGATACTATGGCAAATTTAACTTAATTTACCGCGTCACTACCCGAGAGAACAAGGATCTAACGAAGATTTAATTTAATAATCAAACTTTCATCACCGCGAGAGAGAGTGAAATTAATTACAAAAAAAAGATGCAAATATAAAAGAGAAAGCACTCACAAACACGAGATAGAATGAGAGGCAGATTGGTCTCGGTAGCTGAAATGGACGCCGTAAAGCATCAATGTTCCTTAGAGATTGCCCGGTATTTCCGGACCACTTGACAAAGCAAAACTATAATAAAAACCATGGGAGTGAAACCCGCTATGGAAGGGGAGAAACACGTCCATGCAAATGTAGGGGAATTACGCAGCCAATTAAAAATCACCCAGAAAACCATGAGAGTGAAGCCCGCTTTGGGAAGGGAGAAACACGTCCATGTAAATGTGGGGGAATCACGCAGCCAATTAAAAATCCCCCAGAAAACAGTTGATCTCGCGGTTCAGAAGAGTCATAGCAGCTTGTGAAATTACATTTAGTCTAAAGCCAAGGAAATTAATGCTAAATACTCCAATGAGGTACCAGAGGCGATCAAGTTATGAAATTACAAGACCAAATTTACTGCTTAATACATAGTAATACAAAGTTTTGCAATTTCAGCACCTAATCGCTTCAGATGTATAAAAATTTCATTTTAGAATGTATTCTGGCAAAGGGGACAGGAGGGCAGCGGGAGCACTGAAAGGCTCCATGCAAAAGTGGGGGATCGCATGCATTTACCGCCATGTTTTTTTCCAGTAATTTTAGAATACATTTTTGCAGATATCTTTTGATAGAGTTATTAACTTCTGTTGGATATTGGTTTCTCGAAACTGTCGTCTATTTCAAACCGCGATTCAATTACCTCAAGCGAATCTTGATTTATTCTTCCAGTTAAAACGATGCCCATTTTTAAATATTCCAATAAGTACGTAGATAAATCTAAAGTTGAATGTAAGGTCATTCTTAGACCTTCGGCAGTACTTGCAGTCAGAAATTCGTTCGGACTGATCAACTTCTCATGGACTCGTCTTTCCCATGCGTTCAACCAATCTAAAGTCTCTTGCAATATCTATGAAAATGAAAATATTACAAAATAACAGAATATACTATAATAAATAAATGTGATATGATTCTGCAAATTTAAGTGCTTGCCCTGATATCATCACATCCGAGTCGGAGACCTGTTTCATTCGAAATTCGATTAAGAGCATCAAACATGTCGTTGACTATTTTGCAAAATGTTTCAGTACTTTCACAAGTTTCCAATCTTTTCTCATAGGCCTTGTAGTAACGCAAACCACGTGCAGCAGAGCGACTAAAAATCTGCCAAGCAATTTCGAATGGTTTCCATCAAATGAGGTGCATCTGAAAAGAGGAATACCTTTCGTTCTTCATCCATAGGATGTTCAAGCCAGTTTTTAATGCTTTCCATTTTTCCACTACACCCCAATTCAGTCTACATTCATCTGTTTGGAGCTACTCCGTCAGTAAAAACTCTATGAACTTTTGCTCCTGCTTTCTCCAGAAGAACTACCGCTTTAATTACTAATTTTGCCAAAATATCTCCATGGGTCGGTCCCTTAGACGCAAAGACGGCAATTGGCTGCGAGGAATTATCATATAATGGTTGGAACATAATTACTAATCCATGATCAGCCATTTCTTTCTCCACATCTTTTGGGGCATTATCGCCAAAATTTTCTGCTCCTATAAATGCCATCGTTCTACGATAGGGAAGTAGATTTTTTCTTGTAGAAATTTCGTCTAGTAACAATAAACCATGAAGTTCACATTCTGATTTTCCGGACTATTATTCTTTTTAAATTTCAAAGAACCTCGGATCAAAGCCACACGAACATTCCATCTGAAAGAAATATCTGCAAAACATGAGTTAATGATAAATAAATAACTTTTCATCATACAATTTTTAATGTATATTTAAAATTAAATGTACACTGAAAAAAATGTTTAGTTGAGCCAACTACTTCGGTTTGTAAAATATTCTACAGATATTTTATTAGTTAGCACAACAACTTTTTTAGTTGGTGTTACTACCCAAGTTCTCGTGACAACAATTCAGATAGTAACACCAACAAAAAAAGTTGTAGTGCTAACTAATAAAATAGCTGTGGCATATTTTTGCAATTCGAAGAAGTAGGTTTTACTAAACATTTTTTTTCAGTGTAACATAAATTTCAATTTATATTTTGAAAAATTACCTCCTAATTGTTCGCACATTAGGCACAGGCAATATTTTATTGGCATGTAGCATTCGATCACTGGTGAGCGCATATGCAGTAGCAGAGAAAAGATAATCCATTCTGGCGAATATCTTCGCCCTCTCAGATCTTTTGTGTCTGCGGCTTTAAATATCTCTTTGATAGCAACTTTCTCATTGGGGCTGATTTTTTCGTGCTTACCAATCAATTTATCAACGTTGTTTTCCGATATTCGCATCATTTTAAACTCATATTCAAGAACCACCTTTTTCAACATGCGCACCCTTACTTGAGCTCTTTCTTTTGTTCGACCTGTAGATATGAGCGTTTTCCTTAATTTCTGTAACTTCTCAAGCTTTTTCGGACTTAAATCACTGTTTTTCAAATAGTTACACTTTCTATTGTGTTACCTGCGAATAATCTTCCTTCTGAATAATTCCTTCACTGTGTTACAATATTTGCATTGCCCCTTGCCTTTGCCCTCTTGATCAGTAGCTAAAGTTAATGGACAGCGCTTGTGTCACAAGATGTCCACTTTATCCATGTAACTGAACGAGAGAAGTTATTTAAGTAACATTTGCTCTCATCCACGAAATTGGCATGCGAACACCGTTCATATTTTCCAACATCTGTTTAAATAAAAGAGCAAACGGATCTAGTGGTTCGACGGGAGGATCAAAATTTTCAGTTTGATCATCTTCCATTTTCATCTTTTTACAAATGTTGCTTTTCATCTGACTTCCATTTTCCTTTCGTTTCAAAGTCAAAGAGCGAGGTTTGGGAGCGTATTCGAGGTGTAGGTGAGGCGTAGTCAAGGCATAACTGAGGCAAAGCCGAGACAACGCCAAGACGAAGCCGAAGCGCGATCAGTCCTGCGAGCATTTTCAGCAAGTCTCGTAATTACCCGAATTGTGTGTATTGGCACATATTCTATTTCATGTGACCTCGGTGCGTGTACGAGTTTTTATGCGTACACTCGAATCTAATCTAGTATTCATCATGATTCTCGTCCATTGCACTTGATATTTCGCGACTAGATCCGGCCATTTTGATTTTCTTGATCTTGTGTAGTAGTAGCGTATTGTAATAGAGCATGCGCAGTTCAAATATACAAGGCTTTGTCAGTACGGTGCCAACGCTGTACGAAGAAGAAGAATAAGAAGAAGAAGATCACGCTCCGCTGTATCGTTATAAGCACATGCGCAGTTCAATTTTTACATTACATTCCTCTGTATCGTAATACACAACATTACGCTACTCTCAACTGCAGCACAAAAACGAGTTTACGCGCCGCAGGCACATAAAATTAATTACAATTAACCATAGAATATACTCCTCGATTTTATAAATCATTTTTCGTAGTCCCAATTTACAACAGCCAAAGCTGTTTATAAATAACTTGGAGGAAAATGAAAATTTGAGCAAACGCTCTTAAAGTAACATTACACACCTTGTGTGGTAGAAAGTCGGTAAGTTACTATTTCGAGCAGAGTAACTGTGCGATTAATGGTCGGTTTTTTATCGATACTTCTCCGACGTTGAATTCCTTGCACATAGATTTTTGTAATTGTTACCATAATTTCATAGTTTGTGTATAAGAAATTCTAAAGAGGTTCCCTGTTGTGTAGATTTTTATCTTTTGCAGACACTCAGGGTTTCTTTTCACTCTACGATGAATACATTAACAACCTGTTGCTACACATTGTGTTTATATAGAGTATTCGAAAATTATCGGGACAGCTAAATAACTTTTCAGGAAAGAATTTGGGGGGAGGGGGGGTATCAGACAAAAGCTTTAGAGTTTAAAGCGAGGTACTTCGGGGTGACTTTTGCTTTGACCTAAGAGTTAAAGGTTAAAATTTTTTTTCTAAAACCCATAAGGTCAATATGTATTTGGACGTAAATTTTTTCGCTTTTTCACTTCCCAGGTTCAAAAATGGAAGTTTTTATTTAACCCATTGCACTCGAGTGGTGCCGATGGCGCCCGGCTTCGGGCAAGCGAAAAAGGTCGCGAGTGCAAAGGGTTAAAATTTGCAATGTGACTTTAGAATCAACCCTAAACTTGACCCTTGGGCCAAGGTAAAGGTCACCTTACTACCTTACTATAACCTATGAAACTTCTGTCTGAAAATTTTTCCCCAAATGCTTTCCTCAAAAGCTATTCAGCTGTTTTGATAGTTTTCGAACACTCTATACATTGCACACATGATAAGTAATTAGTACACATCTCAAATAGTTTCACATAAAATAATATTTTAAATACTTCATAAAAGTCACAGAACGTGACAGAAGCTTCCGTGCGATTAGGATACAAAATCTCCGAAACATTAAGAAGCTCTTTCAATAAATTAAAAAATATTACAAAACTTCAAAGATAATTCTGTGAAGAATTCCAAAATTATCAAAATATATTTTGATGGAAGTATTCAGAAGTTCTTTGTATTTTCATTGTTCAATTTAGATTAAGTTTAATTGAAACCTGTGTTCTCAATTTTTGAGTACAGTATCATTTATTGAAATTTTTAAGGCTTTATTATAGAGAATTTTAATTTTTTTTTATCATTGAGTTTTAGCAATACTAATTTTTGATTTCTTAATATGTAATTTAAACTAAAACAAAATCATTGCAATATCCAAATTTACAATTCTAAATATGCAATAACCATCTGGATTTTTAGAATCTAAAACTACTCTGAGAAAAATGGATTATAAAATTTAATACCCAGGTCCAGTGACTATGGGACAGCTATTTAAATTATAAATACTATAATCTAGATTATAAGAAGTATAATCCAGATTATAAGTGACATAACCTACAATGTTTACTATATTATAACATCATACCGCTTATCATCGAGATTATATCTTTTATAATTCAAATTTCTGCCCTATAGTCGCTGTACCTGGATATTAAATTTTATAATCCATTTTTCTCCGTGTAGAACTTTTATATCGTAAATTTTTCATTATATTTATTAAATTTCATTTAATCCATATATTCAATCTCGAAACAGTAATCTTTAATTTTACTTTAGAATCTAAACTTTTCTATAATGAACTCCAGTCTAGGATCGAAAAAAATTTTTGCTTCTGTTATTTCCTCACACTCTAAAATCGTAAAACTTGGATTCTACACGGAGGAAAATAGAATTAATAATCTTCGATTTCACAGCTATCATTTCGTACCTTATTTTCAAACGAGTCTATCTTTTCAGATCCAGGATGAGAATTCAATAAATGATTCAGATGCAAGCCTTATGATTGGGGGTCAATCGGCCAGGGTATATCAGTAGGCACTTCTGGAATCTCTCCGATTGAGTCTAGTAGTCAGTCCTATGTCAAAAATAAGATATGCACGGGCAAATAAAGTATCATTGCCTACGAAAAAGACAGCTGCTACTAATATATTTTAGCAATGTATGGGCTTTTCTAATATAATAATTATCATTAATTGGATTACAAACGATTCTGTATCAATTGGAAACTTTATACAGGGTGGGCCATATAAAATTTTAAATTTAAAAAGTCAATAAAAAAAACGGCTTGATATCTTTCAAAGGTCTAACATTTATTTGAAAGGTTGTTTTATGAAATTTATTTGTGGAAAAAAATTTTGGATAAATGACCACCACGGCTGAGTTTACAGTAGCTTATCCGATCCACCCAATTTTGGAGTACTTTCTCGATGGTTTCAGGCCTTATGGCAGCAAAAGCAGCTTGAATCTCGTACTTTAGATCTTGAATTGGTTCTGGATGGTTGGCGTAACATTTATCTTTAATAGCTCCCCACAACAAATAGTCCAACGTAATTAAATCGCAGCTTCTGGGAGGCCAATTCACATCACCTCTTTTGCTGATTATGCGATTTTCGAAGATAGGGCGTAAAAGATTGAGTGTAGCGTTTGCTGTATGGCACGTAGCGCCGTCCTGCTGGAACCAAATGTTGTCCAAGTCTTACTCTTCAATTTGCTAGAAGAAAAATTTGGATAACATTGCGCGATAATAATAATAATATAGTACTCCAAAATTGGGTGGATCGGATAAGCTACTGTAAACTCAGCCGTGGTGGTCATTTATCCGAAATTGTTTTCCACAAATAAATTTCATAAAACAACCTTTCAAATAAATGTTAGACCTTTGAAAAATATCAAGCCGTTTTTTTTTATTGACTTTTAAAATTTAAAATTTTATATGGCCCACCCTGTTTAAAAATGTACACGGAAAAAAAAGTTTTTTGAAGTTTAGAGAACTAGTTCTAAATTAGCGGATACAACGGATAGTTGAATAAAAATTAAAGCTGTCTGTTGAAGGATATGATGATTTAACGTATGCAAATTTGGTATAATATAAGTAATTATATTAATTAGTAATATAGTAATAGTTTTATAAAATCTAAAACTGATCAATATTTAAACTTCACTGTTACAATGTAATAATTTAATTGACAAAGTCGACTCCATGATATCAAGTCATTTTATTAACTAAAATCATGCTTTTTATTATTATTTTATATATTCGACATTACTCATTATGAGTTAACCTTCTTTTATAAAGGTAAAATTTGATATTTTTGTGCATTTGTGCCAACGAAACGTCGCTACAATTTTGACATGATGAAGAGTTTTCTTTATATTTTACCCTCATCGAACGCAAACCAACCTCTTTTATAATATTCACTATGGAGGGTGACACTGCCAATTCTTTAATAAATAATCTATTGGAGTGGCCTCAAAACTTTAGAGAAATGTTCATTAAAATGATGACTGATTTTCTAACGTTTTGAAGTATGCGCAAAATGACACTTACAAAGTCCACAGTGCGTTCCACAATTCATTCTGTGACCCATTTTTTTACCAGTTTCATTACATCTCCACATGGTAATAAGCTTTTATTTCATAATTATAGTTGCAATGATTATTCCTCAAGAAATATTTCTACCTTTGAAGGCATGTGACACTTGAGAAAAGTGCCAACTTCATGTAAATAATTTGTTCAAGTTTCTACATGTTTGTGTCCAAAGTGCTTAATATTTTCAAATTAATTAGTTGAGTTTGAAATTTTTGTCACTAACGGCAATCGAAAGACCTGGGCTCGAATCCCAGTGCAGTCGAAAGCGTCTTTTTTTCACAGAAAGATTTTCAAATTCTTTAAACATTGAATACATAAAATTTTATTTTCAAAATTTGGGAAATGGTAGAGCGAATGAAAACGAACGTTTCCAAAATATTTTGTGAAATTAAACTTTTTTTTATTTTCGAATCCAAGTGTAGTCTACCTACGTCTGTCATTATCTTCTCTACCAATTTTCCAAATTTAGAAAATTAAAAATTATGTACTTTGGAAATAAACATGTAGAAACCTAAAATCAATGAAATTTACTAATTTACGAAGTATTACATGCCCTTAAACTCAATTTAAAATAGCTAGGTTCACTTTCATCTAAAAAACTCATATATGTATTTTCCTGAATAGAAAACAGAACTTTGTACGATTAAATTTTGTAACTAAATACAATCATAAGCTATCTTCAGTATTGCTTTCTCTAACAAACCGTATAGAACTATGACATATAATAGTACTAAATCCTGTTAGCATATCAAATATATGCCAATATATTTAGGAGTGATTTTAAATTCTTATGATTGCTAAAATATCAAGGAACAGAATTCTGGAACACATTGCAAAGCCCAAAACCTCCTCTAATTGTCGCTCGTCTATGTTGAACCAGACTCGTTGGTATTATATTTACTCTCGACGCACAATTTACATTTTAATTACACATTAGCATAGTAAATATCGCATCCTTCGTTACATGGTTAGCCTCCAGTTTCATCTGAACTTCCCCTCAACTGCCAACTTCTGAAATCCTTTATCGTCCAGAATTCCACATTTTGTAAACGTGCAGATGAGTTCTAAGCGTACCAATGGGTCCAGAAGGGAGGCAATCTGACCACTAACCCGGGTTCAAGATTTACATTGTGCCTAGAGAACGAGATCCGAGCTTTTATTGTGCATTCGCCTCCAGCGCCAAAACTCAACAAAATCCGAACTTTTATTTACTTATCCCAGCACGTCTTCTCCCCGATCTCCAACAGCACGTGATCTCTTGAGAAAACCAAAAACTCTTATTCTTTACAGGAGAAAATTTCTGAGATCGTGGATTTTAACGTCTTGAGCCTAAGGCTACACCACATTCTTCGAGAATGCAATTTCCAGTGTTTTGCGCAGCTTCTTTTATCTAGATATAAAATCAAATCAGGTTGCTATAGAGAGTAACATAAACTACAAAATTTCTTATAAGATTCATTTATTTTCTATTTAATATTCAATGCTTATAATCTATAATTCTTTTTTTCAATATATTTCAACGCAAGTTTCAATTGCAAAAGTTTCAAAAATCTGTAATTTTGACATATTCTACACTTTTACCTACACAGCGAAAATGATTGAAATAAATTTACTCGACTTCCGATCAAATTTGGGGCACATGGACAAGTTAGAAGTTATTTAGTATCACTGTATTAGTATCACTGTAATTATTTGTGATCTATTAAATGTTCAAGAATTAATCAAAGTTGAGTAAAATCCAGAAGCGTATGGTGAAGTATGAAAGCGTGCGATAACAATTTCTAAAAAAATAATGAAACTTTATTATTTCATAAAAATGCTAATTTCAGAGAGGATGCTTATTCTTGGGGTCGTTCACGGGAGAAGAAATAAGAACTACCTTTATTACTATAAACAATTCTTTAATGATATGAACAATGTACGATTTCTCTTCACAAAATATAATTCTAATGATTCCTCGAAGACATAAACAAAGATAATAGAAGGAAAACGTCCTACATTATTTCTAAAAAAAAACTACTTCTCAGGTGATACGCCTGAGAAACCCCATTCACTCGAAATAAGAGGAGAAACATCTTAACCTGCCCAGCGGACCTCAGGAGGTCGACCTCGTCAAAACTCGGCTAGGAGCAGAAAACTCCTAGCCTGCCCCAAAAAAGGTTAAGAAATAAAGAAGTCAAATTTGTTAATTTTTGAATATTCAAATTATAAATTTTTAGACGCCCACTAGAAATCTAAATTTTTAAAATTGTAATTCAAAAATTTAATTACTTGCACTTTTGCAATTAAAAATAAAAGAATAAATACTAAGAAAGTCAAATTTGGAAATTTCTGAATTTCCAAATCTAAAGTTGTTAAATTGCGGCTGGAAATCAAGTATTAGCAAATCTAAAATTTTTATTTGTTTGATTTTTTTATTTAAAACCTTTGACTTCTTTATTGTGAAATTCTTTGAAGTTTTCGGAAACTTCGCGAATCAAATTTGTAAATTGGCAAACTTCCAAATTCAAAATTGTGAGACTTGTACTTTGGAATTTGAGTATTTGCAAATTCAAAATTTTGGAATTTGAAATTGAGTACTTGCAAACCCAAAATTTTGAAATTTTTAATTCTGAAATTCGAAAACTTATAAATCTAAACTTAGAAATAATAAGAAAAACTTATTAAAAATATCACAAATGACGACTCAATGCCATATTTTCGCTCAGAACGTCGGAAAAAAAAACCAATTTCAAGTTTCGATACGATTCAATGAGGGATTATCCCCTTTTGGTCGCGAACTAGCATTTGGGTTATCTCCATGATTAACTTTGATCATTTACAAAAAAAAAAGTAAAGTGAGTTTTTTATTTTCTCAAAGGGCTCTGTTACGTACAAATAATTTAATTTTAATTATGGAAAATAAATCGTGTTACAAATAAACTAAATTTAGATTATGAATTTATCGTTCGGCTAACGCTCCAAACTGACAAACTTCAAGAATAATTTCATTGAAATTTGTTTTTATATCTGGGATCGTGTTGTCTCTCCCCTCTGACTGAGATGGCTATACCCGGTTAGATTAGATTAGATTAGATTAAAAGTCGGGTGTAGTGCCCCTCCCCTAGGGGCACTACTGGCTCTCAGGCTAACAACCCATTGTACCATAACCTTAACCCAACGCTAGATAGCCTTCTACTCCAGACCTCTTCAGGAAGCCCAGAATATCGCCAGCCGATAGCGACCTAGTCTCCTCTGGTTCCAGCAGCGCTGATCCGAAGGTTTGAAGCCTGATCCCGTCAAGAGCCGGGCATTGAATAAGACGTGAAGCGACGTTTCATCATCCCTACCGCATCTCCTACAAGCCGTGTTGGGTGTTAGACCCATCTTGTGCTTGTGGTAGTTCAAGTGGTTGTGCCCAGTTATTATCTGTATCAAAATCCTTGTATCATTCTTGGGCAAGCCTAGGATTGCGAGAGCCATGTCCGTCCTGCGACATTTGCCCAGGAAAGCCCTAGCCTGACAAGTAACTCTTTACTTGAGCCCAGTATTCGTTGTGTTTCTCCACGACCCAGTTTTTCATCGTCAGCTTAATGCAGCAGGGTGCGAGGCCCAAAATAGGTTCCGGGCCGATTCGTTTGCCTCTGCCCCTCTCTTTTCTAGCTGGTCGGCTTTCTCTTTGCCCTTGTTCCCTGAGTGACCTGGGACCCAAAGCGGGGCCACATTATTTAGTTCCGCGAGTTGGTTTAGCGCCTTTTTGCACTCCCACACCAGAACACTGCCGCTTTCTCACTTATTAGCGTTTCCGCGCAATGGGGGATGGCGAAAACTTCCGCCTGGAAAACAGTAGTGTACTGTCCCAGGGAAATCGCCAAACCTCTTTTTCCTGCGCCGTCGTACAGTCCAGCACCCGCCCAGCCCTTCCCTTGTGAAATATCTGTTAACCATAGTTCCCCTTGTAGGAGGGCCTTCCCTTCCTCCTCCTCCCATGCCTCCCTGTTTGGGATGCATGTCCGGAAGAGTTTGTCGAAGTTGTACTTCTTGACCGTTTTGTCCTGCCTCATCGATAGAGTTGTCAGTTCGGTCATGTCCATTGGGATCCTGGAATTTTTGGCCCCCTCGTCCACTTGCCCATAGCTGTAAGGCGTCACATCGTCTGGGCCGCCTCTGCGATTGTTCCTATGTGAATGGGTTCCTTGCAGACAATAAAGCCCACTGCTGCCGTCGGCGTCGTCCTCATTTCGCCAGGAATACCCCTGAAAATCAGCGTCTGTAAGTGACTCATTTTAGCTTGCACCGTCTTAAGTCTTAATAACCGCGGCCACCAAACCACGGCCGCGTAGAGAAGCATCGGTTTGAAAATCGCTGGTTCTTGTATTAGGGTTGTCCCTGACCACATCATAGCCATGCGTTTGCTCAATATCACCGAGACGCCTATGCTATGGTGCAAATTTATTTGTGTATGTTACGTCCCGAGCAAAAGGCGAGAGTAGTTTGGATTTTTGTATGTAAGGGAGACGGTTAGCTGATTATATAAAGTTGGTAAGGCCTGATAATTTATTTTTATTTGTGGATACGTTGTCACTTGACAGGTCTATGGGCCCTGAGTTGTTCACAATGATAATAAAACACTGGATTTATAAATGTATGAGATAATTAATTATAAACTAATAAGTTTTTTATAAGTTTACATGAAGAACGATACTTAGGTGGTAACTTAAATGTCTACCTCTTATATTAGAGCAAAAAAGAGAGAATTGTCGTTTGTAACTCCTATAGTTGCAAGCCAACGGAACAAACTCTTGCAGGATAGTCTGGTTTAATTTGTCTCAGTGAGGTAGCAAAACAACGATAAATTTCGCAGGAGGTAGTTTGGTGTAACGGATGCAAGTCCACCAACTGGTATGAAAATTATCCGCTTACGTATCTTGCTCAGTACACGAGAAATGAATCTGGCACGCACTTGTTAACAAGTTAGGTAAGTTCGTCCCGATTTCAGAATTGAATCACTATTAACCGACACGACTAAATACGACGATACACGTAATCCAAAGGAATTATATAGCACTACTGTTTCCGGACTTTTATTGTCTTTTTGTTTAATCATTGTACCCATTCGTTAACAATGACAATATTTTACTTGAATACACTAAATTAATCAACTTCAACTTGGAAAAAATATTCAGTAATCAAAAAATATATTCAAAACAGAATTTATAATTTTCATACTTTTTCTTGTTTTATTTTCATTTTTTTCTGTAAAGCTTCAATTTCATGCTCGTTTATTAATTGTTCAGCTTCTTTTAATCTTGCGATAAGATTCTTTTGCCGCTCTTGCAATAATATAATATTTGCTGTATTACTTTCAGACTTTATTTTTAATTTTAGCTCCCTTAATTCTGAGTTTATAGTCTTTTTCTCATTTATTAATTTTTCTTTTTTCCTTTGAATTCCTTCTGAATATCTTGTTCTTTTTCTTTTAATTCTCTTATTTTTTCTCTTCTTAACTTATTATTTAAAATTTGCTGTTCCTTTAATTTTTTTTCTTTATCTTTTTTTTTCAAAAGTTCAAGTAGATTATATACAGTGGAAACTGGCGGAATATTTCGCTTGTTTAATTTCTTCTTATTCCTTGATTTAAAAGTCGGAATCGGAAAAGCTTGTTTCATTTCCTTAGTCATTTCAAAATTTTCTTTGCCTATGAAATACATTAACATAATATTACTTTTTATTAAAGCATATTTATAATTATCATACTTACTGTTACTGGTACTGTTCGAAGGCTTATCAAAAGTGAAATCTGATCGCTTATCAACTGCATTCTCTCCTTGGAAGATAACATTTTCATCTCGATTGCTCAGTACTTTTATTGAGTTATGATTTTTGTCGTTGTTTTTTTGTTGGACATTGGCATTAGGAACATGAATTTGCGATTTACATATAGGCAAATCCAAAATTTCGTCTATAAAAACGATTGTTATTACTTGATATATTAAAGGTGTGGAAAGTTAAGAAAATTGTTGTATAAGTATTTACCCTCAAATATACCTAAATCATGAGTATGATTTGATTCTCTAAGAAATTTGTCATCATTACTGTGTTCATGATGATTGTTACTTGCACTGTTGTTATTTTGATCTTTTAAATTATTATTATTATTCATAATTATCTTTTCTATACCAATATCATTGTTAGTATTATTGACTGTTGAATCTCGAATACCATTGGTAATATTATTAACAGTATTTTCAACTGTAGGGTCATAAATACCATCGACTGTATCATTAATAGTATCATTAACTATACAATCATAAACACTATTGTCAGTAAATGTAGAATCGTGTCTTGATTCATCCATCTTAAGAATCGTACTCTCTTCTGTAAAAAATAATATTATTATTAAAAATAAACGTCCAACATTTTTGAAAAATATAAAAACTATGAATAGTTTATAAGGGGATCAAACAAACCTAATAAATTCTCATCTATAGCGAAGGGGTTCTTTGTTTTTTCTGGTATATCAGGAATTACTGCTACAATAGATATTGTTCTCCGCGTACCAGATTGATCATAAAACTCAACCTCTCCTAGCGTAGAATCAAAGTCTGCGCCTGCGTCAGTACTTATATTTACGTTGCTTATTCCATCATGATTGAAGTTGGAGTCATTATAGCTAGCATAGACATCGACAGTATCAGTTGACTCTTGACTTACTTGTACAGCATTATTGTTATGTTTTTCTATATCTATAGAGGGTAAAAAATTAAATTTTAATTATTTTACAAAAAAAACATTCACACAATAGTTGTGAAAATGCAATTAAGTATCACTAGAAAGGTTTTATAATCCACAGCTTCAGGATTAAATGGAAACAATCCACAGGCTCGGAATCCATTCTAAATAGTAGATGTTAGGTCAATACTTTTCAAAGCCAAATCTAGAACTTCCGGAATCATATACTTTTCAAAGTTTATCACATTATGATCGATCCTCCATTCTCTTATAACTTGTCTGTAAGTATTTTTCAGTGGGTGAAACACTGACACATCTAAAGGTTGTATGATGTGAGTGGCGTTAGGATACAGAGCTATAAGTTCTATTTGATTATCTTGGCAAAACTGGACTAATGGAAGTGTTATATGAGAAGAATGACCATCAACATAGAGCACAGCAGGGCGTTCTATTTTATTGTCCTTAAGCCATTTGAAAAACACATTCGAAATGTAATAATAAAAACTCTCAGATGTCATCCAGCCTGACTCTGTATTCCCAACAGCCCAGTCTTTGGGCACTTTTTCCAGTACTTTCTTTTTAGGAGTCTTCTTCAAATTGTACAAAATCATAGGTGGAAGCATCAGACCAGATGCGCAAGCAACAAAAAGAACTGTCAGGCAAGCTTTGGCGTTCCCAGCTACAATTTGGTATGGGACTCGTGCACCTTTTTCTGTGATCACAGTGTTATCGTTTGGTACCATCATGAAAGCAGATTCATCTAAGTTGAATATTCGTTTTGAATCTATTTCCAATAATTCTTTCCTCGTTAAATAATCTCTTATATTGCTGAACCATTGTCTGAGGTCTTCCTCAGTCACAGATGCTCTCGTTGAAGTCAAATTTTGAGCGATCCTCTGCCTCAAATGACTGTGCCTGCGCAAAAAACCATTAAACCAATGTTTACCTGGACGACTACTTTTAAACGGATTCTTTCTGCAGTTATCTATCAGAAACTTTAGTATGCAATTGAGCAGATGAGTTTTCGTAACAGGGAAGCCATGTTCCGAACAATATAAAATCCACTTTACAATTAGATCCTCTTCATCTGCGTTAAGCACAGTCGAAGGACCTTTTCTGCAATCGATAGTTAAAAAATGTTTTAACTTGGCAAATAAAGTGGATTTAGGCACACCGAAATTCCCAGCCGCTTCTCTCAAAGTGTATCCCTCATCTAACGCATTAAGAGCTTGTCTGACGTCTTCAGTAGTATATTGTCTCTCTACCTTCTTTTTCTTCTTGATTTTTAATCTACTTACTACTTTATTTAGCTTTTGTGCAACACAAACATTTTTCTTATTAAAACTTTTAGTCTTGACACTGTTTTCCTTTTCAGGTTGCTTTTTCGTTGTTCTTAATTTTGGTGGCATAGCGTTTGTAATGTAAACAAAACAGTTTATTATTTATATTTTATATTCTTTATAGTTTAATATTTTTTGTTTAAAAGTTTGCAAGTAAGTACTGACCGAGAGACTGATGTAGGTACTTTCGAGGTTATATATTGTCAATGCGAGAGAACAAATATCTTCACAATTGAATCGCCAAAACTTCACGTGTGGGCCTTTCAATGTCACAGAACAACACTGTTATGACAAAATTTTTATGGATTTTGCCTTAAATGTTGTATTAATTAATGCGCAGCTCGGTCGATTGTGTATCTGTCCTACTTCTGATACCCGCAGGAGCTAAAGTTGGACAAAAGTGCCATCTCGTCCCGGTATTGGGTACCCGATTGAAAATTGGGAGATGAACTTGGACATAAAAATTTGAAGTTAATCATTGTTATAAAAACAGAAAAGTTTGTTCATTTGATCAATAATTATAATATCAATTATTAGAAACATTTATTTCATATTGCTCACATTAAATTTATATCAACTTTGTACAAAAAACTGACATTGAACTTTTCATCAAAATGCAAGCAACATGGCGGAATGTTTCGCGATTCTTGTAACATAAAGTTTTTTAATGTTTTCAAAATATAAATAAGTTAAAAATGACAAAATAATTGCGGCTAGATGAAATTCACATCCCTAAAATGTTAATTCGTTCGCTATTTTATTATTATTTTAGCAATTTATTATAAATAACCGACGGTTTTTGCAGTTGTCCCACTATAGGCCCAGATTTTTGGTTTGTCCCGGTATTGGTGCTTTTATCTTACTGGTTCGAAATGAATCGAGTTGACCGTACAACTGATTGGAACTTAATAACAAACCTCCAGAGGTGAATCTGGGGTATAAACGCGGTGACCCATTTTAATCTGTAATCCCAAATATCCTCTAAAATACTTTATCTACGAAAAAATGGTTCGGACAAAGGTGGACCAGGACCGAGGGGGACATTTGAATGTACCATCAACATTGACCTTGAGGTCAATTTTCGAGGTCGAATGGAGGTAAGACCCCTTTTTTAAACGAGAACCCCTATTTTTGACTGCGAAAGGAAAAAGAGCGGGAAATTTCACGTCAAAAACGACCCGCTGAAAAATGGTTTTTTTGACAATGGAAAGGTAAAAAATTAAGGTCAAATATCTGAGAAACGACCAGATGCCCTTTTTCTGAATTGTCTTGGTTTTTCGGGGTAAACAAACGTTCAGGATGCTTCACAAAAGTCGATGAAATGTTAAGGTGTACATCACCTTGACCATCATGACCTTCAGGTCAATTTTCGAGGTAACTTGAAGGTCAAGACGATTTTTCTTAGATTGAACTCTGTGCCCGGAAAAATTTTTTTCGTAGACTTCAGGCTGTTGATTGTTATCACAACACCCCCTGCCCCCAAACACACCCGGACATTAACAATCATTTCGAATAAGATGTAAAGACTGTGACTATGTAGTTACAAAAGTGACAATCTTGACAATATCACTTCTCTGTGACTAGTTACAAAAACAAGAAACTTTGTCCTTACTTTTAGCGTTATCCAGAAACAACGGCGTGGACGTAATAAGTTCTGTTTCTTTTGGGGTGCTTTCTTGTCGTGAGTTCCCCTTGCCTCTGACGTTTCGGGTGGTTGATTAACGTGAGTCCCCTTGCATCTCACCATTGCTACCAGTGTTACAATCAGCCACGGAGTAACTGTTCGAAGTGCTCTCCATTGGCTTGGACACAAACGTAGAAGTCTTTCAAAACCGTCCATAGTTTTCAGCAAAGTTTTTCGAGAGATGGCTCTTCAAGCTCTCCGAATCCTTTGCATCAGATCTTCTCTTGTTGTGGGTCGCTGAGCAAAAAATTTTAAATAGTCAAGTTTTGTTTTTGACTTGTTTAAAAAAAAAATTATTTGAATCAAACAAATTTGTGCATTGCTATGAGGTCATAGAAAACTTTCTTTGATTTAAAGATATTTCTTGATTAATTTTATTTTATTTGAATTCAAGTAATTAATGTTTGCGCAGTCGCATATTTTCATAAATTTAAAGAAAAATTTCCTTTGTTCAAGGTAATAAAATTAAATAAATTATTCCTCAGGTTTCCCCATCATTGTATTTACATCAAACAAGAATTTTATTGAATCAAATAAATAATATTTAGAAAATAATTCCTTTCTTCAAAAAAAGATAAAAACTTGATTTCTTAAAATAAAATAAAAATTAATATTTGTTCTAAAGGTGTTTTCACTTCAAATTGAAGAAATAAAGTTGATAAAACGATTTCTCAAATTTGAATAAAACTATTAAATATAACTATAGAACATTAAATTAAAATTGATGATGTAATTATTCCCAACCAGTTGTATGGTGACAACTTTGCACCAGTTATCCGGGCAAACTTGTTTAAAATATTTTTATGGAAATAGAAACATTTTACAAATGAAAAATTTGTCAGGTCCATCCATTGCAATTTTGTGCATTGTAAAATAACGATTAATTGCATGCAACAAGAAATACGAATAATATGTTTGTCAAACATAGTTGTATCTTTAGTAGAATCTTTGATTCATCAAGTTTTGCTACATACTAATTACAAACGTAGGTATCTTTTATATAGTTAAGTTTTGTTTTTCACTTGTTACAGTTTAATATTGAAAAAAACTGTATTGAATTGCAAAGAATTGTGTTTTCTTATGTAAGAGCTTGATGACCATTTGGTGTTAAGCTTTTTTGTTTATTGAAATAATAATCTTGTTCGGAGCTTCATGCAGGAAAAATTTATTATTTCAAAATTCTAAATGCTGTCGATTTCATATTCGTAATTTGAATCATTGAAAATTGAAAAAAAAAATTTAGGTGTTGTCCATTTTTGTGATATTTTGATAGTTTTCAAAGAAATTTCGCAATATGGCTGATTACTTACCTAGTGAAATCGTTGATATGATACTAATTTTAGGGAAATATCACATTAACTACGCCGCTGCATCAAGACTTTACGCTGAAAGATTTGAGACAGAAGACATCCTACTAATTTAACAATAAGTACTTTGACTGAAAGAGCTCGCAATGGGATTCTTGTTCGTGAACGCCGACATTATGACAACGAAAATGATGCACGAGCTGTGACTGTTCTAGCAGCTGTTCACGTTGATCCACAAATCAGTACTCGATAAATTGAAAGAAAGATAGGTATACCCAGTGTCTCCAGAACGTGGGATTTTTCGGCCCCCACCACGTTCCCATCTGGGAGAAACACATGCAAACGTGGCGTGTCAGTGTGTCGACTCTGCTACACGCTGCGGTCACCAGCTTCGTGTAAAGCCGAAGGTGCACGAAGACGGACTTCGTTACAATGCTTGAGTTTTCAAGTTATTTTTAGATTTCACGCTTTCGTTTATCGAGTCGAAATTAAGAATTGTATTTTTCTCGAGTACGTGCAAAAGAGGCGCGAAGCAGACGACGAATTTGAATTTACGAAGTATATAGTTCAAGAAATAACACTTTTCTTCAATTTCTTGAAGAAAGTCTGCATGAAATAAACATCAGTATGATCTTGGAAAATTTCATGAGGATTTCAACACTTCAAAAATAAACTTTCAGTGAAATTTAGTGACAATAAATGTATAAAATTTGAATCAATATATAATTTTCCATTCAAATTTATATACTTCTTACTAATTTTGTACATTTAACAATTTTTCAATTAGAACAATATTTTCTATCAAGATGAAATGAACATAAAATTCAAGTTCATAATTTATATTTTCAGTTATATGTTAGAAATATTTTCATCTCACATTTTTGTAGCCTAAGCACAAACTTTTCATTCCAAAACTTAAAATCTCTACGGAAATGGAAAATTGTCTAATAGCAGTAGATAAATTAAAAAGCTAAAATATGTGATTATTGGTATTTCCATATTAACATATAAATATCAATCAACTTTAAATTTTACATAAAAATGTTCGTTCGAAGTGTTCAAATCTTGTTACAATTTGACAAGATTTTATGGAGGAGTGCAATCTTTTGGATGAAATATTTTGTAGTTTTTAATTTGTCTGTCCGTCTGAAATCGTAGTAAGATTTGAACAGTAAACAACAAATTTTCCAATAGAATTCAGGATCAATAATAATTGATTCAGGAAATACTTCAACTCTGTAGAGCATTTTTGTATTTCAAATTCAAAATGTGTGCTTAAGCCACAAAAAAGTAAGCTGAAAATGTAGATATAAAACTAATTATGTCATGTTTATGTCTTCTTAATGGAAAATACTTTGCATATAATTCTCTAATTCGATATTTTTTTAATGTATGAACATTCGAGAAATTGATAAATATTCCATCTTTTTATAGGAACTAAAAATTTCCGGATAATGCTTTGATTGAGAAAGCTAAAAATTTGTCAAATATTGATATAAATTGCAATTTTACAATTGCATTATTTTTCAAATATTTTAACATCCCTTCAATCTTGATAATTCTTACAGAAGTTTATTTCATGTGAGTGAATTTTTCTTTTTATAATGAAAGATTTCGTAATTCTAAATTCGGCCCAATTCGTAACAATGTAAAAAGATTTTAAAATTTCATAAAAATTTTTTTTCTGTTTTATTCAAAGTCAATAAATATTCAATGTTTGGAATCGAAATATTAAGTAAATGATTTTTAATTTCTGGGAATAAACTGCTTTAATAAGACAATATTTCTTCTTTGTGAGAAATCTCAATTTTAAAATTAAAATTCTACGCATAGGATACAAAAACATAATATGAAAATACTTTTATTACAGAATTTTGAAATATACAAGTTGACCAATTTTTAATCGAGTAAATCGGCTACTTTAAGCAAAAAATTATGTTAAAAATATTTTATCCAAAAAAGATAAGACACATTAAATTACGGTTTAAAATCCACATTCATAGATTGATGGTAAAAGCAGTTTAAAGTTTTTTAATCTTACGTTTTAGTGACGTATGCACAGACTTTTAATCAGATAAATGAAATGCTTTATAGAAAGTCAAAATTTTCTTATTACTGCACTTAATCAAATTTATAAAGTAAAAATATTTTTTAATTGATGCTTTCACTCAATTCTTTAAACATTCATTAATTGAAAATTGAACTCAAAATTTAATCTTGCAGCGTTCCAATATTCCCACAATGTTACAAAATCTTATTAATCATTATTTTAGTCGAATTATTTTCAAAATATTTAAAAAATAAATGTAAATATTTTGATTGAATACTCTGTCAAATTTTGCATTTGACTGATCTTGCAAAATTGTTGAAAGTTTTGAATACCGATAGAAGAAACTTTAAATGAAATTTTATGTCCATAAATGCTTAAAGTTCTATATAGAAATATCAACTACAACATTCTCAAATTTTATAAACAAACTACTAAATTCAAAAAGTTTCGGATTTTTTCAAAAACTGTACAAATTTCAAATATGAATCAGTCAAAATCTACTGATTATCAGTGAAATTTGACTGATTTAAATAACTAAAAACAGGTTACTGTGAATCAGTCAAATTTCACTGATTACTTCAGTGAAAAGTAACTGATTTAAAAGTGAAAAATATTGTTTCCACTGATGATTCAGTGAAAAGGCAAATCACTGATTCAATCAGTGAACACTTGACTGATTCAGATTTAGAGTGTATACAAATTTCAAATATAAAGTGTACTCTGTACATTAATCAAACAAATTTAGAAGATGAATATTTTAATAAATATTCCTAAATATTATTGGAATATGATACATATCGATTTAGAAAAACTTCTTCAAAGTACTCAGACATTTTTCTTATTTTACGACATTTTTGCACCATGTTTGACCTTTGGGTAGGATTCAAGAAAACAATTGTAGACATACTTTCATTACTTAGTAAAATACTATGAAGACTTGCTTTTTAAATTAAAGCGAAAACTTTTAAAACCTTTAACAATCGGTTGCATAGATTCTGCTCTAATCTTGGACGCAATTAGAGAAATAGGTTTTTTTTGCTTTTTTTAGATCTAGTTTTTGCCTTAAACATAAAAGAAAGAAAACACATTTGAAATATTTAAATAAAAAAGCTGGTTCATTCTTAGAGAATCCCAAATATTCTGAAATAAAACTCCTTTCCACACCACCACGGAGGTAGAGTTTAATGCTCGTTTTTTTTACGTGGTATCCCCTGTAGGCCTAGTCCACGTCCCACGAAATGAAAAGGGTTTTTGCTTTCAAGCAAAAAGAAAAAAGGAAAAAAATGAAGCAAAGTGGTAAAAAACGCTACAAATGTAGCCCGTACTTCAGGCTTGCCTCTATCAAATGCCAGTATACGTCGAACAAAAATGTTTTGTTTTAAATCAAATAATGAAGAAGTTTGATTAATTCGGGATGATTTGGGGTGCTTGATTATTGTGAGTCCCCTTGCCTCTCACTTATCCCCAAAGCGTGATATTACTCAATTTCAGTATGTTTTCTTACTCACAAAATAATAATTGAAACTAAACAATTTCCATACCCGAGGCACGCGAAGAAAGGAATAAAGAACGTATCTCTGATATAAGAAATAAAATGTCATTATTTTGTCAGTAAGAAAGGGGTTTGAAATTGATCAACGCCATGCCTTGGCCATTAGAATTAATCCTATCCTTCGTGAGCGAAGAGCGACAAACCACTTTCCCTATCACTTTCAGCCATCTCATATAGATTTTCGGTCATTAATTGCAAATGCTTCGAAGTGATGCTCGTTGTTCTGGCTGTTTCAGCTCTCGCCTTTAGGGCTGATCGAGTAACACAAGTTGAGTTGACCGTCCTGTTTCCTAAGCGATTTCTTTTGGGAGTTTTCGCGTCCGTGAGCATGGAGAAACCTCGCTCCGCCTCAGCATTTAAATGAGGAAGACTCCGAACATGATTCAATACTGAGGTCAAATTTGGAAAAAGTTTTTCTTCTGTACTCGTCGAAGATACACCGATACTAGACCACATTTCGTCAAAAGATAAATTCGACCACTTTTCTTTGAGTTTCTGTCTGATTTTGAGTGAAGAATCCCACTCTTTTTGTACACCTATTCTATCAAACGACCCTAAATCTTGACAAACTTTCCAGACGCTAGGAAAAGTTTCGCTTCGATCAGCATACAAAGCTACTTGAGGCCGGAAAACAGCAACGCAAGACAAAAAGATGTCATCAAAAGGAAGTCGATTGCGAATTTCTTCGCTTGCTGTGACATAAAATTTCAAGCAATTACGAAGAAATAGATCAACTTCTACTATTTGCAATTTCTTGTTTGTAAGTTGCTGCTGGAAATATTCTCGCGTTTCCTTACCAACGTCAATGTCTTGAAGCGGCTTTTGATTACTAGGATCTGCAAAGTTAACATTTCTAATGATTTGAAAGAATAAATTCGGTTGAAGAAGACCCTCTTTCAAATAACTGCTAAGAATCCATACGAAGAATTTAGCCGAGTTTGGCTGGAGTTCCTGAACCATTGTTTCGCGTCTTTGAAATTTCGCATTGTATATGTTGAACCTATTCAAAGTAAATTTCAAGAATAGGAAATATGCGAGTGTCAAAGGATTCTGCATTTTTCCTAACAAGTCTTTGGCCTTCTCTACCTTCTCAGATACGAGGACCATAAGATACTGAAGAATAACTTCCCAATTCTTTATTATAATATCTATGCATCGATAGCGGACAAGCCAGCGAGTTTCAGAATGACTAGGAATTTTTTGATAGTCATTTCCTAATTCCAAAACAATCGATCGAAAAATAGCCGTTCGCTTGGATCTAGCATTAAGAAAAGCCGGCAAATCTTTGATTAAATCCTCTACATCTGGGATTGTGGCACAAGCATATTTTGCTACAATTGCTGACGAATGCGAGACACACGGGAAAACAATTAAACGGGGACTTTTTTCCTTTAATTTTGTTTTAAATCAGAACCTATTGCCGACCATCACCTGTGCATTATCACAAGCTAAGGCACAGATATTAGATAAAGGGATTTTCTGCCCGGACAATGCTTTTTCGAACGCATCAAAAATTTTAGAGGCAGAACAATCCGAAGCATTTACATTAATAAGCTGGAGCAATTTCACCCTGACAGAAAATGTCGTTGGCTGCACATATCGAACCATTAATGACAGCCACTTTTTTAGAGTCCTGTCGGACGTTTCGTCTTCGTACACTGAAAATGATTGCTTACGCAAAATATTTGCCATGCGATCAGTTTCAGCAGCACATACGACGTTATTTACAACTAGGACCATTTTAGTGGGGCTCAATCTAACGTCTTTTAAAACCGAAGGTTCCATATCTTGGAAAAGTCCTATCAATTCTGATGAAATCGCGAATGGTAAATTATGCTCTACGAAAAATGTACTAATCCTAATCTCTGCTTCTTGTACTTTCTGTTTGAAAGTAACACTTTCCGGAATCGTGGAATTTGTGAATTCTGAAGCAGAAGAACTTGCTACAGAAGGTTCAACACTGTAAGAATTGGCAGTTACATTAGAAGAATTTTCACTTAGTACTCCATAACATTCTAATTTATTTGAAAACTCTTGCTTCTTTCTGTGTGATAAAGATGCTTCATGCTTTTCAATTTCCGATTTGCCACATAGCAACGTTTTATTGCAAATTTTGCAATGAAATCTTGTTTCATCTGCTAATGTAACCGCCCACTCTCTCCACGACGGAAATTCCTCAAACCATCCCAACTGAAAGTTTTTTGCATTTTTCATGACTTTTCTAGCGGGTTGACATTCGTTTGAACCAGACTTCAAACGGTGGTCAACCTTCGTTTGAACCTGGCTGTCCTTCAAAACACTCGAATTTGGGTCAACCGGATTACTCATTGTGAACAATAAATTATACGACGAAGGAAAACAGAATTATTTGAAAAGAATTAATAAGATGAAAAGTCGATAAAATTGAGCGAATGTGAATAATTTGTAATCTGCACACAAATTAAGTTTCACAAAATAAACTTACCCACAAGCATCAAACAATAACGTACGTAAGAGCACTCACGTATCACCAATAATAATATAATATTCTTACTTTTGCCGTTTTCAATAAGGAATTACGATAAAAATATGAAGAATCCACACTCTTGCCTTCTCAAACAACGCATAAAGCGAGAATCAAGTATATCTTAGAAGAAAACAAAAGAAGGTTGCTATTATTATTTGTTTTCGTCTCCAATTTGACCTCTATACCGTTCGTTTGCGATTTAAAACATTGGTAACTTTTTGGCTATTAATCTGATTGAGCTACAAGTTTTCAGAAAACTTTCTTTACTAAAGTATTAAAATTTTTCTCCTGTAGATAGTTTCAGAAAATGTAGACACTTAATACAATATTAATAAAATCGTAAAATTCTGAAAATTTGTTAAGCTAGCGCGAGTGGAAGTAGAGAAAACAATTTTTTTTTAAATGTACTTCTCCCAATTACTTGAAAAATTAGAAGTTTTAAAAATTTTTGCAAAAGGAAAAACGATGTGCCTTGAAAGTGTGTACAAGTCCTTGAAATTCAAATTCGAACGATTTTTATAATAAATTATCCTGTACATTTAAAGATACAATTTTTGTATTTGGAATAAGTTTTCTGCAATTACGAAAAAATTTATTTAGAGTACATAAAATTTACTGAACTATTACTAGTAAACTCTACCTCCGTGGTGGTGTGGAAAGGAGTTTTATTTCAGAATATTTGGGATTCTCTAAGAATGAACCAGCTTTTTTATTTAAATATTTCAAATGTGTTTTCTTTCTTTTATGTTTAAGGCAAAAACTAGATCTAAAAAAAGCATAAAAACCTATTTCTCTAAATGCGTCCAAGATTAGAGCAGAATCTATGCAACCGATTGTTAAAGGTTTTAAAAGTTTTCGCTTTAATTTAAAAAGCAAGTCTTCATAGTATTTTACTAAGTAATGAAAGTATGTCTACAATTGTTTTCTTGAATCCTACCCAAAGGTCAAACATGGTGCAAAAATGTCGTAAAATAAGAACAATGTCTGAGTACTTTGAAGAAGTTTTTCTAAATCGATATGTATCATATTCCAATAATATTTAGGAATATTTATTAAAATATTCATCTTCTAAATTTGTTTGATTAATGTACAGAGTACACTTTATATTTGAAATTTGTATACACTCTAAATCTGAATCAGTCAAATGTTCACTGATTGAATCAGTGATTTGCCTTTTCACTGAATCATCAGTGGAAACAATATTTTTCACTGTTAAATCAGTTACTTTTCACTGAAGTAATCAGTGAAATTTGACTGATTCACAGTAACCTGTTTTTAGTTATTTAAATCAGTCAAATTTCACTGATAATCAGTAGATTTTGACTGATTCATATATGAAATTTGTACAGTTTTTAAAAAATCCGAAACTTTTTGAATTTAGTAGTTTATTTATAAAATTTGAGAATGTTGTAGTTGATATTTCTATATAGAACTTTAAGCATTTATGGACATAAAATTTCATTTAAAGTTTCTTCTATCGGTATTCAAAACTTTCAACAATTTTGCAAGATCAGTCAAATGCAAAATTTGACAGAGTATTTAATCAAAATATTTACATTTATTTTTTAAATATTTTGAAAATAATTCGACTAAAATAATGATTAATAAGATTTTGTAACATTGTGGGAATATTGGAACGCTGCAAGATTAAATTTTGAGTACAATTTTCAATTAATGAATGTTTAAAGAATTGAGTGAAAGCATCAATTAAAAAATATTTTTACTTTATAAATTTGATTAAGTGCAGTAATAAGAAAATTTTGACTTTCTATAAAGCATTTCATTTATCTGATTAAAAGTCTGTGCATACGTCACTAAAACGTAAGATTAAAAAACTTTAAACTGCTTTTACCATCAATCTATGAATGTGGATTTTAAACCGTAATTTAATGTGTCTTATTTTTTTTTGATAAAATATTTTTAACATAATTTTTTGCTTAAAGTAGCCGATTTACTCGATTAAAAATTGGTCAACTTGTATATTTCAAAATTCTGTAATAAAAGTATTTTCATATTATGTTTTTGTATCCTATGCGTAGAATTTTAATTTTAAAATTGAGATTTCTCACAAAGAAGAAATATTGTCTTATTAAAGCAGTTTATTCCCAGAAATTAAAAATCATTTACTTAATATTTCGATTCCAAACATTGAATATTTATTGACTTTGAATAAAACAGAAAAAAAATTTTTATGAAATTTTAAAATCTTTTTACATTGTTACGAATTGGGCCGAATTTAGAATTACGAAATCTTTCATTATAAAAAGAAAAAGTCACTCACATGAAATAAACTTCTGTAAGAATTATCAAGATTGAAGGGATGTTAAAATATTTGAAAAATAATGCAATTGTAAAATTGCAATTTATATCAATATTTGACAAATTTTTAGCTTTCTCAATCAAAGCATTATCCGGAAATTTTTAGTTCCTATAAAAAGATGGAATATTTATCAATTTCTCGAATGTTCATACATTAAAAAAATATCGAATTAGAGAATTATATGCAAAGTATTTTCCATTAAGAAGACATAAACATGACATAATTAGTTTTATATCTACATTTTCAGCTTACTTTTTTGTGGCTTAAGCACACATTTTGAATTTGAAATACAAAAATGCTCTACAGAGTTGAAGTATTTCCTGAATCAATTATTATTGATCCTGAATTCTATTGGAAAATTTGTTGTTTACTGTTCAAATCTTACTACGATTTCAGACGGACAGACAAATTAAAAACTACAAAATATTTCATCCAAAAGATTGCACTCCTCCATAAAATCTTGTCAAATTGTAACAAGATTTGAACACTTCGAACGAACATTTTTATGTAAAATTTAAAGTTGATTGATATTTATATGTTAATATGGAAATACCAATAAACACATATTTTAGCTTTTTAATTTATCTACTGCTATTAGACAATTTTCCATTTCCGTAGAGATTTTAAGTTTTGGAATGAAAAGTTTGTGCTTAGGCTACAAAAATGTGAGATGAAAATATTTCTAACATATAACTGAAAATATAAATTATGAACTTGAATTTTATGTTCATTTCATCTTGATAGAAAATATTGTTCTAATTGAAAAATTGTTAAATGTACAAAATTAGTAAGAAGTATATAAATTTGAATGGAAAATTATATATTGATTCAAATTTTATACATTTATTGTCACTAAATTTCACTGAAAGTTTATTTTTGAAGTGTTGAAATCCTCATGAAATTTTCCAAGATCATACTGATGTTTATTTCATGCAGACTTTCTTCAAGAAATTGAAGAAAAGTGTTATTTCTTGAACTATATACTTCGTAAATTCAAATTCGTCGTCTGCTTCGCGCCTCTTTTGCACGTACTCGAGAAAAATACAATTCTTAATTTCGACTCGATAAACGAAAGCGTGAAATCTAAAAATAACTTGAAAACTCAAGCATTGTAACGAAGTCCGTCTTCGTGCACCTTCGGCTTTACACGAAGCTGGTGACCGCAGCGTGTAGCAGAGCCGACACACTGACTCGCCACGTTTGCATGTGTTTCTCCCAGATGGGAACGTGGTTTTTATATTATATTTTTATATTATATTTTTTGGTGACGTCACACATTGCGCAGTATCCCACTGTATGTGACGTAGTTATACCTCTCTTTTCAATAGGTGGTTTTCTCTCACTTTAGTGATTTCCCCAGATTTTTCTCTAAACCTAGCCTATGCCTATAGTACACTATAATACGTCCCGAGACGTGACACCTCCCCACCTAGTTCGAGCGCAGGGGTGAAGCATCCGCGATTGAATCTTCGGAAGATGAATACATTGGTTAATGTTTTTGAAGATACATTAAATTTTCATCTTGATAAATGTTGCCATTATTAACTTTTGTTTTACAGTTTGTATCAGTTGTTACATTTTAGTATTGATATATAATCATAAAATTTTTGATTGTAATATATACTTTTTTAATGATGCAAACTTAATATTAGAATACGGTTACATATGTTTCCTTCTAGTCTAAGAGCTGGCTACAAAGCAAGAAACATGCCTCGGTTCATAAAATTTCTTACCCGGAATAGGTTCGATTGCTGCCGACAAAGCGGTACACCAATTGTCAGAAGGCGCGGAAGCTTAATGCGTGGGCGGGCGTTCAAACTTGTAAAATTTGCGACGAAAAAAACTGTTTCAGATCACGGCTGAAAATTTGCATACGTATTGAAGAGTATGAGAGAAAGTAGGGAAGAAATTGTCAGAAGGGTAAGTGGAAGCTAAAGGCTTGTCAGAAGCTGCCAAAGTTGCGAAAAATTTTGGCAAATTTACATGCCTAGAAAAATTTCTGACAATTTGCATTTTTATTGTTTACATATAGAATAAACAACGTGCAAAGTGTCAGAAGGCAAAATGGAAGACTTCATGAAAAATTCGGGTGCAAAGTGCCAGAGCGTCTTTTGGCGCCCGGCGTAACGTCATCACTTTTCTCTTGATTTTCGCACCGTACATATTTCGGATTACTTCTGACAATTGTGTAATATTAATATCCATAAAGGTCTCAAGGATCTATTAATAAAATGTCAGAAGTCCATTGAGAAGAATTCATAAATTTGATTAATTATTTATCGTAACGTTAGCAACATTTCGTGTGAGTTTTATTTTCTTTAAAAGCATATTGAAATGTTGAAATATAAATGAAGAATAAGTTTTTAAAGCAAAACTTGAAAATTTAGAAAAATTTTCGATATTAATACTCCTACAGTATTGCCAATGTATATATATCTGACTAATATTGAAATATTGTTGATGTTTTCAGTAGACTTCAGGGTCCAGAAAATTTGTATCTTAAAGTTTCATATTTTAAAACGTTTCGACTTAGATTGGAGTCATCATCAGTGAGAATTTATTTATATAAAAAATACAAAGGGGAGAACCTTAAAAAATGGCATGTGTGACGGATAAACATTGTGGTAAAAAAGATATAAAACACATATACATATTTCCGATTGATTTTTTTTTTGAGATGTAAAGAAAATGGATGTTACACATTTGAACTATCGTTAGCAATATTCTAAGTTTTGAATATACGTTGACTATGTATGTATATATTTAATCTAATAGTATTGAATGTTGAAGACTAGTTTTTATATTTTTAATTTCGTAAAGGGTTGCGGCAGTTTTGGGCTAAATGTCCTCTTTGGAAACACCTGTCACAAGAGTTGGTCCATTTTTGTAAACTTTCTTCACTGTTTTTATCACTTATTTTGAAAATTTTAGATTTTGGAATCAAGTGTTCTTCTTCTTTTTCTTCCAAAAATACGTATCTTGTGGAAAGCATTTCCTAGATTTTAGATGCTGCGTTTTGCTTAGAAGCTTTCTTTTGGGAAGCCGGTTCCCCAACACAGGCGTAAGTTGTGTTTTTTTTTTAAATTTCGCAAGTCGCTTGGACCGGTGGTAGTTCTTGGTGTTTGTCGAGTGATTTTACAATATACGAGAGTTCCGAAAAATCATATTCTATGCCTAACTCGTTTAAAACTTGTACAGCAGTACCTTCCGATAGGTCTGTTGTTTGTAAGGCCATTGTCCTGATATGCAAAGAAATGTTTAGGACATTATTTATAAGTTTATCAAGAGAAATGTTGGTTTCATTATATGAATATTTTTTCACATTCAGTTTTTTTTCTATGTGGCCTTTATATGTTCAAATATAGGTTCTGTGCGGGTAGAACAATGGTCTGTTGTTAATGTATAAAATTGAATTTACAATCGTAGTTTGAGGTATGAGTTATATGGTTCTGGGCAACGAATGGAAAAATAAAATAAAAAGGAGTTTTTAAAAATTTTTTTTTTTACGAAAGTGATTTTACATTTTATCCTGATAATAAAAAAAAAGATTTTTATGAGAAAAGACAAATTTGCAAAAATATGGTTAAATATATATATATATATATATATATATATTGTTTTTCATTCGTTCTTATGAATAATGGTTGTCGCTCCGAAATCGACGTCGTTATACAATGCTTTTTGTTCGTACAGAGTTATTAAACGTTCCGCACAAGTTAAGCATGGACCTGCTCTTTGCGGCATGTAAAAAATATTTGTACCGCAAAGGAAGCAGTCGAGGCTGCATAGTTTTAAAGTATAATATAAGTCTTTTGTGACTATATGGTCTGTTTCGACGGCTAATTTTACGTCGGACTCAAAGAAGGTAAGTTTCGTTATATAACAATCCTCGCAAACAAGTTTTTTTTAAATGACATTCATGTAAAAATTTTGAGTTAGGGTTGTTCAACAGTATTCTGACCATAAACGGTGTTCAAAATACGGCTGAATAAAGGAAATTTACAATAGTTAAAGAATTTGAAATATTTAATTTACAATGTTTTAGTATTCATGCGTAAGTACATGCGTGGAAGGTAGATGCGTATAAATTATGCAGAGATGTTTTCTACTAGAACTTCGTTTCCTTGACTAATTTTAAATTTGTCATTCAAATATTGTTTGATGCATTATTTACAATCAGCCGCTCTTTGTCGCGGAGTAATTAATAATTCTTGACAACCGTAACAAATCATGTATATGCATTCCATTTTATAGATGGAATACCATGACATAAAAAATTCACAATTATTTTGAATGCCTTGATCTAGTTTTTCAAAACAGAATTGACAATATCATTTGGTGGTTTGACGATTATGATATAGAAACAAAGTCGATGGTTCTAATTCGAAACAACAACTAAGTAATAAGTGCGCGTATGCTATAGGATAGTCTTGCGGACATACACCGTCTACTGGTCCAAGATGGTTAATAATAGGTTCAGCCGAATTTGGTATCATTTCTACAAATTGCTTAGATTTAAAAACAAAAATTTTGCTAGAAGTATTTTACTTTCCGTTAGAAAAACAACTTTTATGTGCCTCAGGCACGGAAACTCGTTTTTCTGTTACGGCTGAGAGTAACGGAATGTTGTGTATTTCGTTACAGAGGAATACAATGTTAAAATTGAACTGTGCATGCGCATATATTCTTACAAGTTCTATACGTGTTGGCGTTTTGTATATTTTTTTAGATATTTTTTGAATTTTTAATAATATTTATCCTAAAGTTGTAATTATAAGTAAAGTGATAATAACTAGTGCTAGTGTTAATTTATGTGCACTAGAAATGAAAATAGATAAAATAATTTTTTGAATGTTTGCCTATTTTGTAAGGATGAACACATGGTTTTCGAAGATTGAAGATGACATTTTGACAGTAAAATCGATGGCCTTTCCGGTTTTGTACAGTTGTTTATTTCTATAAAAACGTCAACGTTTCGACCAATGTTTTAGTCCTTCCCGTGCAGAAATGTTGGTGGGGCACCGATCGGGAAAAGTGTGGCCCCGATAGGGTAATCTGTCTAGCGCCAGACCAGTAATTAAACTTCCTACCCGATCGGGCCCGGATCTGGGCTTGTAAAATGGGGGCCCGATCTGGTCCAGATATGGCCCCTTCTAGTTTTGTATTTTTAAAAATAGTAAAATTTAAAGGCTTTTCGTTTAATAACAATAAATAGTTGGTTCAAAAAAATTTATTTCATTAATTCAGATTTGTGATGCAACAGTATAAATAAAAGTATAAAAACAGTATAATCTTCAAACCTATTTTCGTAGTCTGTAGAACTATTCGATTCTTCTGTATCTAAAAATAAATTACATTATTAATCATTTTCTTTCTAAAAAATTCACTTTGGAAAATTGAATATACGATATAACTATACAAAATGAGTGTTTATAATATCAAGAAGAAGAAAATATAAATTTTAGTTATAAATAAAATGTTTATACAATAAAAAATTTTTTATGATAATTATAATAGAATAATAAGAAAAGAGAGGAAAACGTACCGTAGATAAAATTTTTTTTAAATTTACTTCCTTGGATCAAATTAGTTTGATAGGTGGATGAATTTTAATTGTGTTGTATTGAAGATATATTTTAAAATTCCATGTTAAAATATTATATAAAAATGGTGAAATTATAGCAAGAAAAGTAGTTGATTTGCTAACTGGAATTGAATTATTTACATTCAAATGGTTTTGGATATGGTAATAAGGAGTTGATGAATCTAGATTGCAACCTGACGTTGTTTGCAAAATTCCTATTCCTTGGACTGTGATTAATGTCTTAGAGTTTTTTAGACATGATAGGAAAATTTTTTGGGGGAAAATTGTTGAGTATAGCCATCCGTGATAAAATTTCAATGGTGTTAGAAAAGGATATTCACTAAAAGTGATGAAGATTTTACATTTGTATGGTTGAGAATTTAGAAACATTGATGTTTCACAAATAGGATTATTATCGGTATTAGATATAGATCTTGGTGGGTGACAAAATGTTTGGAAACCATTTTGATAACATGCATTGAGGATATTTTCATTTGTTCTAAAGTACGATTGGTTATTTAAAGAAATAGCGGGATAAGAAATTTGAGGATTCATGTAAATAGAAGAAATTACGTCAGTATTAAAATCGAGATGTATTCAGGAATTGGATGTGGTTTAAATAATTGAAATTCTTCAGCAGATGGGATTGGTATAGTCATAATAAAAATCAAGTGCTTATCGAATTAGAAGTATTGTATTTTAGAAAAGGGAGGGTCCATGGAAAAAAGGGATGTTGAAAGGTGTGGGTCTTCTTTGCTAGGTTTCAAGTCTAGTAAGGTATCAGGAAGTAACATAGAGTGCCATAAATTAGTTGCGGCATGGGTAATAGCTTCTGTAAGTTGGTCAAGGAGTAAAAGAAAAGATTGAGAAATTTCATGCAGGTCTTTAAGCCAATTTTCTGCTCATATTCGATATAGGTGAACATTTGGATCTTTTTGAGAACTATGCCAATCTTTGTAGGTCGTAATGATGACAAGTTTTGAAGAAAGATTCGTAACTTTTCGGAAAAATGGATTAGGAAGTAGGAATAAATTTCCTTTGGGACAGTAAAGGGAGGTTTCCTGTCTTATTCTCAATTCTAAAAGTACTTTTTGCATCTGTTACAAGAATGGATCATTAGTTTTAGTAATATTTGTAATATTACGAGCTTGTCTAGATATAAATGATATTTCTTCAAGAAAATAGTTTATTCGTTGTTCTATAAAATTAAGTTGAGTTTGATGATCGTATAAATTACAATTATTGGCAATATTTCAAAGTATGCAATATACATGTAATTTATGTGAGGAATATGTTATTTTATATTTAAGTATGTCTGGTTGTAAGATATCGATATAAGATATAAAATGATATTTCTCAGAAAAAAGACGAACTTTTGAAATTGGTTCAAAATAAATCCTTGAAGAGTGAGAAAATTGTGAGTCTATGAAGTATTTTTCTGCTTTGGAGAAAAAGAAAAGTAGTATTAATATTGAATACAATAGGAAGCTTACATGTGGTTGGATTTAGGTCTAGGAGTATTTTGGAGAAAAGGGGAAAATAGTCTGCTGAATGTTGAGGAGTTTCTAGGTGGAAGTGAAGGGGGAAATTGGGTTGATTTGTCAAGTTTCAAGATATTTCGTCTACGGTACTCTTTTGTAGCATGCATTTCAGTGTTAAAGAATCTACATGAATTTTCCCAAAGTATTCATTGTGGTCTTGATTCGGTTTGAACACTGATTTTTTGTTTTTTGCATTTTTTTGTCATCATTATTATAAAAATTATCGTCACAGAGATCGTATGATCTCATCGGTAGTAACAATAATTTTAATGCTGCTCTATTTTCTGCTAAGATACATTGGTGAAAGACAAGAATTGAAATTTGTTTGGATACCGGATTTTGTTAATATATGAGTTCGTGGAGAAATTTTATTATCTCATCATGAATTTCATCATGAGAATTTGTGTAAAGTTTTTCAGATTTTAAAACATAATAATTATCCTTCAAATTTTATTGAGAAGAATATTACAATCCGTCTGGAAAAAATTAGATCTTCTTCTAATTCTACCCATAATGAAAGCATCAGTAATAAAAATAAGTACTTTTCTCATAATTTCAATACTACTATTTGCTTGCCTTTTGTTGAAAGAATTTTTTAAAAATTATCTTCAAGTTTGAAAGTATTCAATATTTCAACTATCCCAATTGTCAATAAAAATTTGAGCTCTGTCATCAAATTAGGTAAAGAGAGCACCAAAATAATGGATAGAACCAATGTTGTTTACAAAATCCGTTGCAAAGATTGTGAAGCGTGTTGTATTGGTGAAAAGCCCTAGGCCGGGTAAAAAGACTAACAAAAACTACGCACAAAGACTTTCCTCGGCAAACAAGCGTGAAGAAAACGCGGCAAAAATAAATGTAGATGCAATTTCTCAAGCGCCATCTACTTCGGCGACAATTATATGCAGAAATTGCCTTTCTTATGGCATACCTGCACCTCACGACCATAGTACAATGCAATGTACTAAGAAACAGCAAATTTTTTGCTACAAATGTGGTCGTGCAGGATATAGAACCCCGGATTGTCCTACACCGGAGTGTAAAGCTTCCAAAAAGCCTCCGGGAAACGCGAAACGGGCTCAGCGCTAAAGGTCAGCGCTGAACCCAGCTCAATCTTATTAGACCTTGCTACCAGCGTCTCTAATGAGTACTCTGTCACTCCATTTTTTTCGCCCTTATCATATTCTGGCGGGGAGGGGGCGCGTATGTCGCCTGGCGAATCACGCGTATATCTCGATTCCGATAAGTTCTCGGAAAACGATTGAGCAGCCTTAAAATTTTATGAACAAGGCACACGATTTTTCGTGAAATTAAAAATCGCCAACAGAGAACTCGACGCGCTAGTGGACTCGGGTTCCACGAAATCCATTCTGGGTAAAGAGGGGATAGAATTAGCCGCAGAATTTAACCAAGAGATTAAACCCTCTGAAGTTAAAGCTATTCTATTCCCGAATGGTAGCATAGAGTCAGTTTTAGGGCAAGTGGCGCTACCTAGCACCCTAGATGTCGTCCAAAAGTGCGTAGAATACAAAGTGGTACCGAATTTTAAGTACCAATGTGTTCTGGGCATGGATGCCATTCGACAATTTAGATTAATTGTGGATGGCAACGCCAACGTTATTCGTATGGCTTACGACGACGAAGTTTACCGCACAGCCACTATAGACTTATTGTCTAACTTGGCGCGGATAGACGACGATGGGTGCGCCGCGATTAAGGAACTCACCAAGACACAAATGGCCCTGGTAGAGGATTTCCTTAAGCGCGAGTTAAAGGTTTCAAAAAAGGAACTGGGTGCTACCCACCTTGCCAAACATACCATTGATGTGGGTGACCATCCGCCCATCAAGCAGAAGTACCATGTTCGGTCTCCCGCTGTGATGGACGAGATGAACAAGCTGATGGACAAGCTAATTGAACAAAAATTAGTTGAGCCATCTAATAGTGCTTGGTCCTCACCGGTTGTTATGGCAAGGAAGTCGAATGGCACTTATCGCCTGTGCATCGACTTCAGGGAAATAAACCGAGTCACAAAGAAGGACGCGTATCCTCTTCCGCCAATGACAAACATCCTGGACAAACTTCAGAAAGCTAATTATATTAGCACGATTGACCTGGACCAGGCTTTCCATCAGGTACCATTAGATGAGAAGAGTAAGGAACTCACCGCGTTCACGGTACCAGGGCGCAGTCTTTTCCAATTTACTCGCATGCCTTTTGGACTTACCAACGCCCCTGCTACGTTCCAGCGTCTAATCGACAAAGTCATTGGCCCGGAATTGGAACCTCATGCGTTCGCCTACTTAGACGACGTCATAGTAGTGAGCGAAACCTTCGAAGATCACCTCAAATGGTTAAAAGAGGTATTAGATCGACTCGCTGCTGCTGGTCTCTCAGTAAACCCCGATAAATGCCTATTCTTCCGAAGCGAGATCAGGTACCTTGGGTTCCTCATTAACAACGAGGGCGTCAAGGTTGATCCAAGCAAGCTGGCCCCTATTTTGGACTTGCCAGCGCCGCGAAACATCCGCAAACTTCGGAGTTTTCTAGGTTCGGCAGGTTGGTATCGGCGTTTTATACCGAACTTTGCGACAGTAGCAGAGCCCCTTTTCCAACTATTAAAGAAAGCGCAGCCCTTTGATTGGCAGGCAGAGCAGGAGGCTGCATTTGAGGCGATTAAAACCGCCTTAACTACAGCGCCAGTAGTTGCTCGCCCAGACTTTGCGCACCCGTTCACTTTACAAACGGACGCAAGCTCCACTGGAGTTGGAGCAGTACTGACCCAGACGATAGAAGGCGTAGAGCGCGTAATCGCTTACGCCAGCCGCTCCCTGTCAGCCGCTGAGCGTAATTACTCAGTGACTGAGAAGGAGTGCTTGGCCGTTGTGTGGGCAATTAAGAAGTTCCGGGAATACCTTGAAGGATTCCGCTTCACGGTCGTGACGGACCATAGTAGCCTTCGATGGCTCAGGTCACTGAAAGACCCGACTGGGCGACTAGCCCGTTGGGCACTAAGTCTTTTAGAGTACGACTTTGAGGTCCAGTATAGAAAGGGGGCCTTAAATGTCGTACCGGACTTCCTATCACGGCTTGACCAGGACTTAAATGGTCCTGAAGAGGTCGCCACGATGGACAAAACCGAGGACGCTTGGTATCTTAAGCGCCTTGATGTTCAAAAGAATCCGCGCGCGTTCCCCACGTGGAAGATAGAGAACGGACTCTTATACCACCATCGCGTAAATAAATGGCTCGATCCCATCCTCCCAGATTTAGATTCGTGGAAGATGGTCCTCCCTAAAGAGCATCATGCTGCAGCTCTGGCTGAGGCGCACGATCAGCCTCAAGCGGGACATTTAGGGGTGGATAAAACCTATCACCGTCTCGCCACCCGCTACTATTGGCCGGGATTCTACCACGACGTTGCGCAGTACGTTAGAGTCTGCGATATTTGCCAACGCTGCAAGGTGGAGCAGGCGAAACCTGCTGGCGAAATGGGTCATAGGGTTATCGAAGAGCCATGGCTCATGGTCGGCGCGGATATAATGGGCCCTTATACGCCCTCATCCGCCCAGCATCGCTATGTCCTCGTTTTTCAGGACTTTTTCACGCGGTGGATAGAAGTCCTTCCATTAAGAAACGCGAATGGCGCGACCATAACCAAGGCATTTAAAGACCTGGTTATAACTCGTTGGGGTACGCCGAAGTTTTTATTTACGGACAACGGCACCGAATTTTGCAACAAAGTCGTGGACCAAATTTGTCACGAGTACGCGATCAAGCGCGTTAAGACGCCGCCATACCACCCGCAAGCGAACCCGGTCGAACGAATCAACCGAGTATTAAAGACGATGATAATCTCGTTTATCAAGGAGACGCAGCGCAAATGGGATGTCCACCTAAACGACTTCCGCTTCGCGTTTAACACCGCGCATCATTCGTCCTTAAAAACCTCGCCCTCGTTCTTAAATTTCGGCCGAGATCCACTGCCCCAGGGCACTCTTCATGAAAAACTCGAGTCTGTTTCATCAGAACCCCCTCGTCCCGGGAATGTCGACACCTGGTCCGAGAGAGTCAAAAGGCTCGAAGCCTTAAGAGACCTCATGAAGAGACACTTAGATGCTGCCCATAATAAGCAGGCGCACGCGTATAATCTCCGAGTACGTCCGCGCACCTACCAAGTCGGTGACCGCGTTCTTCGGCGAGACCGTACGCTTTCTTCCGCGAATAAAGGGATAACCGCGTCGCTCACCAATAAATTTGACGGCGTATTCACGGTATCGAAAGTGATCTCCCGAAACATTTACGAACTCGTGAATGTTAGAGGCGAATCGGTCGGCCGCGCGGACACCAAAGACCTCAAGCCGTATCTAGAGGCCGCTGCTTCCGATTAGCGTCCTCGGATACCTTATAGTTGTTTTAATGAGGCGGTGGATATTGTCCAAGGGGAACTGTTCGTCCTTGTCCGTCCATGTGAGTTGAATTGTATTGTTGTTGTCCTGCATGCGAGCACGAATCGCCTGATAATCGGCTGATTTTCCTTTATTTTCTCACCCACAGCCAATAGACGCCTCCAGAGGGATTTTCGTCCCCAACGATGATGGGGCAGTGGACCTCATCACCGACCCGGTGACCGGGGCGCTGCGGGTGGTCGGGGTTGATCCCCTGCTCTGGTTTCGGCCCCGGCCGACCGTAGTCCCCCGGGACATCTGGGAGTGGTCAAGCCTACCATGGTGGGACAGGGTGGTGGGCCCGTCTGAACCTACCTACCTGGAGGAAGGCGACCCAGAGGACCGACTCGCCAGGTGGCTGTCCTCATTCCAGGACGAGGTCCTCGATTGGCCACCTTTCTCAGAGGAGGAGCCCCCATCACAGAGCCAGGAGGAGCTGGAGGAACCGGAGGAGCCAGAGGAGGCTCAACTGGCCCCTAGGAGACGACGCCGCGGGCGGAGGTCTGGACGGAAGGCCCGTGAGCGCCGAATTGCGGCACTCATCCAGCGCTGGCGTCCTGTCTAGGCGCCACTAGTAGACCTTTTTTTTTGTGTTTGTCTACTCCTTTGTACAGGGTGCATGGCCCATAGGCGCAAGGCGCCATATTAAAACCTGAAAATTATGGTATATGGAGAGTTTGATTCCTTGGCCTATCCCTAGAACCCATAAGATAGTAGCTCTTAACCTAGTTATTGAGGCTCGTTCTCGGCATCGCAAACAGCGATCTGCCGCGTATTTATTTTCTCTCTTCTTTTCTAACTTTTTTTATCTTTCTTTATGCCTTTTTTTGGTATTCCTAGCTCGTAAGTTTGCACTAATTTTAAGTATTAAAGCACGCTCTCAGACAGCCTGGGCCACGGGTTTGCCTATCCTTTTGTTTTTCTGGACATAATAATTGGTCGGTCGGCCCGGAGTGTGGTCTTGGAGACTTGGGGGGTCGTTTCCGGTCTGACCGGGGGGTGTTGTAACGTGGTAAATTACGTTAACTTTTTTTACCTCGACCGGCAACGACAGGATCGAGCCCAAGCCACCTTTTAATTAAAACTCAAAACTGTCAGGGATAGTCTGAGAGCTGCTTATAAAATTCTTTTATTTTTTTACTGTTTTTCTGGCCGTTTTCTTTTTTATTTTGTTTCATTGAAAAACACCAGTTTGAAAGGCGCCGCCAAAGAGATCGCTGTGTTACCATCGCACGCAGAGGGGTTCACAGGCAAGCCACAGAGGGCATCACCCAGCAGGCATGGCATCTGAAACGACCACGTGCTGCAGCCCATAGTTTCCAACAACGTCGCACCATCATAATTATAAATAAAATAAGGATGGGCATGGCGAGATGGAACAATTAGAAATTATATTATAAATTATGTGTAAGCCTTGTCTACTTGTAACTGCTTTTTTGTGCAGTACTAACTCTACGTAGTTTAAACGCACCCCTCTACGTTTTAAGCCAATGGGGCAAGCTGACCGATAGACGCTTCAGCTCATTGGTTGCCTGGCGCCGTCGTCCTCACAAGACGAGTCGCCCGCGCAAACCTGAGCTTCATGCGCGTGCGCTGGCCTTTCCAGCTGATGTAATAAAACTGCGCGACACCTCTGGCGCGCAGCTTTTTTCTGTCGTTGCGATCCGGGTGAGAACCAGCCAAAACGGCAAAACAATTTATTAATTCTTATCTTTCCCCGTAATGGACGTGAAGGACTTCGATTTGGACGAAGTAAGGCGCGAGATCGCGGCCAGATCACCGGTGAGTTTTTGAGACTTCATTCCGGGCTAAATTGAAACTTTTATTCTGGTAAACCGTGGCTCTCAGGCTCTCAGAGCTCTGCAATTCTTTTTCCTTTTGTATCGAACTTATTTTCGCTGTTTGAATTTATATCGAGCCAGGGCCTTTGCCCAATGAATAAATAAATTGTAGCACGAATTAATGTTATACGCTGCTTGATTTATTTTAATTTTTTTTTCTTGCACAAGAGCTTCTGTTTTTAGGTTAAGGTTCCTTTCCTTAACCTTCCAACCCCTACCTGATCCGGACTCCCGAATTCACATCCACCCTAGCCGGAACCCTTGCTTGGCTTCGCTTTTGTTGCATGCTAAGTTCTCTTATTTTCAGGGTCATTGCTTTTATAAATATGGCGTCGAGAGACGCCAGGCGCTCATATTAGAAGCCGCCTTAGTAACGCAGGTGACACCGAGGGTAATCCCGAGTCCTCGGGTCCGCTTTGATAAGTTCAATTTCCTTTTGACGTTTCAGCGGAGGTCACCCGTTATACATTACACTTGATAATTCGCGACTAGTCCCGGCCATTTAGATTTTCTCGATCTTGTGTAGTAGTAGCTTGTTGTAATAGAGCATGCGCAATTTAAATGTACAAGGCTTTGTCAGTAGGGTGCTAACGCTGTACGAAGAAGAAGAAGAATAAGAAGAAGATTCTGCTCCACTGTAAGACTATATGCGCATGCGCAGTTCGACGTTTACATTATATTCCTCTGTAACGGAATACATAAAATTCCGTTACTCTCAGCTGTATCGGAAAAATGAGTTTGATTTGAACCGCAATCAAATCCTATGATGGCGTAGACTGTTGTTACGTAGTTCAAGTTGCAAGTGAGCACTGCCAAAAGGAATCCTCGTAATACCATCATTTTTGTATTTTGTGTTCCTAGGTCATTATATCCAAGATGTCGGCTATAACAATGTGATCTGATAGCCGTAAACTGAGGATTAAAGTTTTGTATTTTTATAAAAAAAATTTATTTTTATTTTTTGTTTTTACTATTTATCGACAAAATAAAATTCCATATCCTTATTTGAATTGCATATGTATATACATATACGTACATATTTTTTTATAATTAGAGTAAAGATATTTTTGTTTTTATTTTTATTTATTTACTTTTGTACTTGCACATGTGAGCGTTTTAGACTATTAATGTGAACTACAATAGGTTTGACTTTACAGCTTATTTTGACATTCCCTTTTCCTAACACTTCTAATATTTCATGAGGCCCTGTATAGTGGCTGTCAAGTTTTTTAATTTTACCTCCTTTTAATAAAAATACGTTATCTCCAGTTTTCTCTTCTAAAGGATTTATTTTATTATTATAATATATTTACGATTTTTCTTTTGCTGGAATAAGATCATCTCTTGCTTGTGTTCGCATTTAGTGTAGTTGTGTCACAAGATTAATTTAATAATCATCATATGTTTGTAATTTTTTTCGTTGTATTCTCCTAAAACATGTTGTGAACGTTCTAATGACCCGTTTGATTGAGGGTGAAAAGCTGTGGTACGAAATTGTAAAATTCAATTCTAAAACGTTAGCCAATCTTTCTAATAAATTACTCAAAAAATCTCTGCCTTGGTCAGTAAAATTGAATCGAAAATTGATTTCACTTCTTCCCAAGGTATATGATTAATTCTGGACATTTTTGAAATACTAATTGATCGTAATTTAAATTTTTGAGATAATTCATGTAATGATGAATTGATAATTTTATATTATTATTATTATTATTATTATTATTATTATTATATTATTATTATATTTCATATTGTCTTCAAAATTTTCTTCAAAATTCTCTTCAAAATTCTCTTTATAATTTTCTCCATCATTTCCTTCGTGTGAGGTTTCAATGTCGTTAATTCCATTTTCTGAGGTTGAAAAATAATTTTCACTTTCTTCGCTTTCAAATTCATTAATATTTTTTGGCTTCTTGGCATTCTTCTTTTTTCTGTTTCTTGCTTGAGTTTGTTTTAAATAATCTGAATAATTAGGATCAGAGTCGGAATCTGATTCTACTTTTGTTGGGCTTCCTTTTTAAGTATATATTTCTGGTAATTTATCTTCATATATTTGTTTTCTTGGTCTACCTCTCTTTCTTTTTGTTTGAGAGGGAATATTTTTCAAATTTGTAAGTAGATTTTTTCTTGGCCTACCTCGTGGTTTTTGCACCAGAGGTTCTTTGATTTTGATTTTTATCTTGATTTAAATTTTTTGCTATTTCTTGTTGTTTTCTCTTTTGAGCACTAGTAATTATAGTTTTCCATGATAAATTTTCGTATTTGTTGGAAAATAATGGATTTAACAAAAATATTGTCATAAAAATAAGTCTTGAAGCCAGATTTTTTAATACATTTGTGTATTTTAAAATATTCTTACCAGTCTCACTAAATGATTTTTCACTAAGAGTCTTGAAAAAATTCTGGAATTCTCGAGACAATATTTAATATTTGGGCTTCCGAAATTTCGCGAAAATAATCTACGTCGTATGGTACGATTACTGGATTCAAGTTTCTTCGTTTTAAAGGTTTTACCTTATGTTCAGAGTTTTCTTGGTTATTTCTTGTAAAAGTTTTCTTGGAAAACATTTTTTCTCGAGACGTCATAAAAGTATCATTTTCATCTACTTGTAAATATTTTGATTTCTCCTTGTTATCATCAATGGGGATTCTTGAGAGAGCTTCTGCATTTATATTCAATTTTCCTGCTCTGTAAATTACATCAAAATTGTATTCTGCCAGTTGCAATCTCCAACGTGAAACTCGTAAACAAGGGTCTTTAGAATTTTGAAACCAAACTAGAGGTTTATGATCAGTCACTAAAGTAAATTTTCGTCCATACAAATAAGGACGAAAATGAGTTACACAAAATAATATAGCAAGAGCTTCTTTTCCATATGTATCATATTTTTTCTCAGTATCACTTAGACTACGTGAAGCATATGCTATTGGCTTATCTTTACCTATTTTACCTTGTGATAAAATACCTCCTATTGCAATCCCGAGGCATCTGTCGTGAGTATAAAGGGTTGAGAAAAATCAGGTCGTTGTGAAAGTGGTTTTTCACATAATTTTTCTTTTAAAATGTCGAAATCTGCTTGTTGTTTTTCTGTCCAATTAAAAGGTAAATCTTTTTTTAGGAGATTATTTAGAGGACTTGCAATTTTTGAGAATCTATCAATAAATCGTCTATAATATCCTGCTAAGCCTAAAAATTGTTTAACAGTTTTCTGTGTTTTTGGGACTGGAAAGTTTTTTACAGCTATAATCTTTTTTGGATCTGGACGCACTCTATTTTCATCAATTATATGACCTAAATATCCTACAAAAATAAATATCTGGTTGTAAATGAAGATTGGCTTTCCTAAGTCTTTCTGCTAAATTGTTGAATTTAAGGGGGTCTTCTACCTTGTGGCCTCGTTTTTGATACTGTTTTTTGAGAATGAATTGTAGGGAAACCAATAATGCAATCGAGGTGCGGTTTTTGCATTTCACTTATTTATTTATATACTTTCAACAAAAATTTTACTGAAATTTTACTGCCTCCAATTTGACCGTGATTTCACCTTAAATATTCCTTACGAAAAGTGTATACCAAAACGGTTGACACGATTTAGCTCATGAAAATCGTCTGAAACAAAAAAACCAAAATGATTCAGTTTTTTTATGCCTTTGGATATCATTTGACTCAAGGAATTTGCAAAATTTGAAAATTTCAGGAAATAGTGAACAAATAAGAAAAAAAATGTCTATGTATTCAAGGTCAAGAACAGCTATAAAAATTCTTGAAATGGAAAAAATCCAAAAATCTCGTGTCAGACGATAGCGACATGCTTTTCACAAATTTTGATATATGACTTTAGTTAATTGATCAAATACTTTTCCAAATATCACGTCAACCAGTTGCAGAAACGCAACTTTTGGGAAATCGCATTTAAAGATATTCATGCATGAATCGCGGAGCGGAGCAGAGCTATATTTGACGGCTCTGGAAACCCCGAAATAATAAGATTTCGGTTGTACCCTTTTAAGATTATATTTCTAGCACCTTCTGGGCCACAAAAATGCAAAAAAAATCGATTTTTTTAAACCAACAAGGTAGAAGACCCCCTTAATTTCGTGCTCTTCCAGAGTATTTGCATATATGACTATGTCATCAAGATATACAAAAAGTTCCGTTCCGATTTGTTTTTCAAGAAAAAATAAAATGAGAATAGTAAAATTTATTTTCAATTTGTTTATTTATTTTTAATAACAACAAAATTTGAAATGAAATTTGTATTTCTTCATTCGGAAATAAAATAATGACATAAAGATATAATTATTCCAAATATTTAAAATAATCGTTCTATTGATCGTAAATTTATAATTTTTAACAATAAATTTCTTGAAATAATAAAATACTTTTCTTTACCAACTGCATGTGCCTTTTATGTAAATTGAAATAATTAATTTTATTAATTTATAAATTGCTCATAACAATTAAACAGATTTGTTTATAACAATGATCGTTTGAAATATTCATAAATTATTTTCATTATATTGGACAAGTTAAACTTGACTACAAATCCTTGGACAATTTTTTTCAATTAAAAATATTATGTTCCTTAACAGAGTTACAATTAAAGTTATAAACAATTCCATCACAAGCACTTCGAACTTTGCCTTACCCAAATGATCTTAATCAATGGTGACCGTTCGACGTACCCAAAGAGGACATATACTATCCTGTGCTGTTTTTTATGTTTGTCTTAAACTTACATTCAAACTTAGTCAACAAATTAGAATAATTTTTAAATAAAATAGGTTGTTTTAATCATTTGGCTTAGCCTCAAGGTCAAATCTGCTTGTGATCTAAGAAATCAATTTTATTGAAATTTTAAGTTTTCAAGTTAAAATAATATTTTTTATTTATTCTGTTATAGTGAAAACTGAACTTTCTCATTTTTAAAGGTAGTGACATCAAACTGATGTCACTTTGTATGTTTTTATTCGTGAGAGATGTTAGAGAAGAACTGACGAGGCCTGCCTGAACCTCTACATATATAGACAGCTAAACCTAGGAGGGGGAGGTCATCAACCTCTACATATATGGATAACTAAACCTGGGGGAAGGAAGTCATCATCTGGCCTGGTAACACTCCCCTTTTTAGACATAAATTAGTCTCTTAATTTACTAAATTTTTACCCTCCTTACTTTTGGTATTTTGGTGATCACCAAGGGTTGCAAGCTAGAATTGTACTTGACGACGTTCGTCGGCGTTGTTACCTTTGTTTTTACACAGAATATACAGAGTTTTTTGGGCATACCCTTTTGTATGAATTCGAGTATTCCTAATCTGTACAGAACATAGGCTGATCCTAATCCTAGCGCTGCGTTACCTAAATAGCTTAACCAATCCATAGTTGTTTCTCTCCATGTTCTTAGTCTTCTGTTAATGGCTATTGATTTTAACATATTTTCTGCATCGTCTAGGCTTAATTTGGCTTGTCGTAATTTATTGTTATCTATGATTTTAGGGAGACGTATTAATTTACTTTCTAAGGTTTTTAGATCGTCGTTAGAGTAACTAATGTTGTAGGTCGAATTGAATTCGTTGTAAAATTGTCCCTTTAGATTTTTGCTAAGGTGCAGTGCGTCCATTCCATTATAGATTTTACAATTTGAGCCCGTTAGTAGTGAGGGTGTTAGTAGTGAGGGTTGTTTAATCTTTAGGTGTTCTATTCCTGTTTCGCAGCTAATATCTAAATATACCTCGTTCATTAGTACTATTATGTATCCGTTTAGTACGGGTATGAAGGTTTCTTTGTGTAAAGCAAAAGTTGAAGTTTTACATTTGTTCTCTGAGTATCGCTTGAATATCGTAGCTTCGCATGTTTCACTGTCAGTCAGCCTAAGGTTTGGTTGGCTTCTTTCGCAAATTTTATATTTGCTTATCGTCGTACATTTATTTATTGTTTCCTTGTCAGTAATTACATATGAGTCTCTAAATTTTATTAAATAGTCATGGTCGGGAATCACTGCAAAATATAGGTTTTGGATAGGATAAGGGATAGGTATAATATGTTTGATGGTACCCTCTTCCTGTTCTATAATGGGAATTTTGACGGTTGTAAGGTGTAGTTGGCTTTACAGTTGGCCATTGCCGCTATTAGAAGTACTAGGGTCCTCATCTAAAAAATAAGGCATACACTGATCTATGTGTACTCTCAGTATTTTATCTTTATTCCTAATGCGTAGATTATTATTATCTAGGTAATCTATAACTTCGTAAGGACCTTTCCAGGATTGTTCTAATTTGTTTTGTTTGGTGTTGTTAAGGATTTTGACTAGGCTTCCAGGCTTGTATAAAGGATGTGTTCTTATTATTCCTTCATCTAATCTTTTCTTAGTTTTTTCTAATTCTACTTGGATTCTCTCTCTAGCTTTTCTGATGTTTTCCTCGTGTTTTTTCCTCCATTTTCTAATCAGATCTTGATGGGTTAAATTGGGTGAGTTTTCAATTTGAGATGGTATATTTGGTAATCTTCCAAACGTGAGTTCAAAGGGTGTGAATCCCGTGGTTTGATTTACTGTTGAATTTATTGCGAATGTTACATATTTTAGATTTTCGTCCCAGTTATTCTGATTTTCTGCCATGCTAGTTTTGATCAGATTATTCAGGGTTGAGTGCATTCTTTCAATGTTTCCGTTGGATTGTGGATGGAATGCTGTAGTTTTAATATGTTTGATTTTCAAAGCTTTCTCAAATTGGTCCATTAACTCAGATAGAAAGTTAGACCCTTGATCAGTGAGAATAGTTTTAGGGGATCCATAAATGTAAATATATTGTTCTATCAGAGCTTCTACTATTGCTGTTGAGGTTTTACTTTCTAACGGTATTAAAGTGGTGTATCTGGTCAATCTATCCTGAATACTAAGTATGTATTTGTTACCTCTAGGTGTAGTGGGTAACGGTCCAAAAATATCCAGTGCTATTTTATCATTTGGATTGAGTGGTATGTCGGGTATTATACTTTCTGATTGATTCTTAATTCGCGTGGTCTTTTGTAGTTGGCATATAGGGCATTTTTTGACATAGTCCTTAATGTCTTGGTCCATGTTGGTCCAAATTCCGATTCTCTTGGCTTTTTCGATAGTATTTTGTTCTCCAGTGTGATCCCTATGAGCTTCTTTAATAATTTTTTTTCGTTCTTCCTTAGTTAATTCTCGGGTTGTAGAGAAACAAATGTGGAAATTCTTATGTGGATAATAGTTTGATAGGAATTCCATTATTTCCTGAATTACTTCTCGCTCCAGAAATGTAAATAGAGGATCTCCAAAGGATAATCTAACAATTGAGAGTTTTCTGTTAACGAATTCTTCGATAAACCAACTTAATTTATACAGCCAATCTTCTTCGTTGTACATAGGCATTTCATCCTTAGTTGCTTCTTTCCAAAGTTTGCCGATAGCGTTAGGCTTTGTTTTAATTTTGCCTTTGACTGGTTGTAGTTTCCAATTTATAAAATCCGTATATAAATTAGTATTGTCTCCTGGTGTTTCCGTGATTTCTTCTTCCGTTTCTGTGGTTTCGTTTTCTGATGGTTCTCTCATTCGCCTCGCAGTTAATTTGATTTTTTCTTTTAAAATTTCGTCTTTTGTTATTCGCGGCGTGTCGAATGTTTCTATTTCCGGTGACTGGTCATCCAAGCTTGGTTCTTCTTCTTCAGTACTAATTCCGGTTTTTTCCATTGCTTCTTGTAATGTGTCCTTAGTGATGGGAAAAAGTCTGGATAGACAATCCGCTACTTTATTTTCTTTTCCTTTTACATATTCTATTTCGTATTCGTATTCTTCCATACGAAGTCTCCATCGTAAAAGTCTTGAGCTAGGGTCTTTCACATTGTGTAGCCAATCTAAAGCACGGTGGTCTGTTTGAATTTTGAATTTCTTTCCGAGAAGATATTGTCTGAGGCGTTTCATAGCCCATACAATCGCTAAAAGTTCTTTTTCAGAGGTGGTGTATTTTTCTTCAGCTTTGTTCAATGTTCTTGATATAAAAAGACAAGGGTGCCCGTCTTGGCTCAATACTGCTCCTAATCCACAGTTGGATGCGTCCGTAGTCAGTATAAATTGTTTGGAAAAATCAGGGAATTTTAAAACTGGTGCGATTACCAATGCGTTCTTCAAATCGTAAAATGCTTTTTCGCAGTCTGGGGTCCAATCGAATATTGTCTCTTTCTGAGTTAGCTTTGTTAAGGGTCTCGCAATAGTAGAGAAATTCTTGATGAATTTCCTATAGTAACCTGCAAGTCCTAAAAATGATTGCACATCTTTTACAGTTTTCAATGGTCTGAATTCTTTTATGCAGTTTAGTTTTTCAGGGTTGGGTTTGACTCCTTCTTTGGTTATTATGTGTCCAAGGTATTCTAGTTCTGGTTTAAGGTATTCACATTTTTTCGGTTCTAATCTTAGTCCTAACTGGTAGATTCTTTCCATGACTGCTACTAAGTTCTCATTACGTTCCTGAATTGAGCTTCCGAATATCACAATGTCATCTATGTACGCAAAGCATTTTGTTCCGATTAATCCTCTGAATGCATTATCCATCATTCTTTGGAAAGTGGCTGGTGCGTTCTTTAAACCGAAAGGCATGCGATTGTATTCGAAATGTCCTTGGGTTGTAGAAAACGCAGTTTACTTTTTGTCTTCTTCCTTCATCGGGATTAGGTGGAATCCAGCTGAGAGGTCAAAGGCAGAAAAGAACTTAGCTTTTCCTAAGTGGTCTAATATATCGTCGATCATTGGTAATGGGTAAGCATCTTGATCCGTGTCTTCGTTAATCTTTCTGTAGTCAATTACCATTCTTAATTTATTTCCTTTTTTCGGTACTATCCATAAAGGTGAGTTGTATGGTGATTGACTTTCTCTTATAATTCCCTTTTTTAATAACCTTTCTGTAACTTCTAGGGCAAACTGTCGGTGTTTTTCGGGTAATTTGTGGGATCTTAGATTAATTATTTTTCCATTTTTGAGTATTATTTGATGTTCAGTAAGGTTAGCACATGGAAGTGGGTCTGATTCCAATGTGAAAACTTCCGGGTATCTGGCTATCACTTTGTTAATGAATTCTCTCTGGTCTTTTTCCAAATGATCTAATCTTGAAGCTTTCAATAACTCATTCAGTCTAAAGGTCATTTGAGGTCCATTACTTTCATTTGTGATTATTTTTAATATAGGTTTGTAGCTAATCTGGAGATTTACTTCTTTAGGGTAATCCTCACTATTTTTCAATGGGATTTTTATTTGACCGTTTCGTATAGTGTAGAGTCCGTCGGGGATTTCCTTATCATCTATAATGATAATATCTTGATCTTCTGCGTCAGTAGAAATGGTACATATCTTTTCGGATTTTCCTGGTATGAAATCATTGCTTAGGTGCAAAGGTAGCATTACCTTATTTAGCACGAGGTGACTGTTCGTGATCGCGTATCTTGGATATTTTTCAAAGAATTTAATTCCAATTATACCTCCTTCTGGTAAGGGAAAATCGTTGGGTACTATGTAGAAAACGTGTTCTTGTCCAAAAAAGTTTAATTTTGTAGAATGTTTAGAGATATGGCGATCGTTACCCATTAGGAATGTTTTGTCGGTAGATTTCCTTTCGTCTTTATCATCCAATATTTTTTCTTTGATTATGTTTATAGCAGCTCCTGAGTCTACTAATAATCTGTATCTTCCAGTTTTTCTTGTGGCATCCATTGTTCGTAATCTTCCGCATACGGAAGAAATTCGGCTGATTCCTCGAAGATCAGTTGCTCCGTTATTTCTTCCTCTGTCATGTTTTCCGCTTCTGTTTCTTCCTCTTGGATTGCTCTTACCGGAGGTGGTCGCTTGAAACCATGGCCTGGGGGAAAACCCTGCTTCACTTGGCACTGTGAAGATATATGACCTATTTTGCCGCACTTGAAGCAATTCATTTTAAATCTGTCACTCAGTGGTATGGTACTATTCTGTGCTCTAGCTGTAATATTTGCACTGAGTCGAGGTGGTCCGGGTGATTTGGCCCATATTCTTACTGGTGGTTTGATAATTTGTCTGACAGGCTGGCTGTCTTTTAACCATGTTTCAGTTTCGATGGCTAATGCTTGAGCCTCGTTTACTGTGTTCGGTTTTAACAGACGTACCTGCATTCCAATTTCTCTTTTTAAATTTAATAAGTAACGGTTAACGGCTTCCTCTTCTTCCAATTCTATTTTAAGTCTTCGTTTAGTGGGGTTTACGTGCTGGGATTGGACTAGGTAATTTATTTCATTTGTTATTTGTCGAAACCTCGTCGTGAAGTTTTGAACCGTTTCTGTTAAGCCTTGCTTGCAGCTTTCTAATTTAGATTTTAATGAAATTAATGAACTGGTTTGTCTCAAATTTTGTCTGAGTGCCGCGTATAAATCTTCATCACGGGAGTGAAACCGACGTTGGAGGGGGAGCAACATGGTCATGCAAAAGTGGGGATTTCGGTGGACCAATCAGAGCCAAGCGCGAGTGTTTGAATATTTTTAGTGATTTCGTCCATTTCGTCCATAACAAATTAACGCTACCGCGTGTGCTGCTGTACTACAAATTAATTATTAATTTAATTGATCTTAAGGTTGTGCAATATTAAGAGAATATTGAAGATAAAGCTTCCGTTTGTTCGTGGAATTGAAGGTATGTACAATTAAACATGATTGAGATTATTAACTTCTGTTTTATAATACGTATAGGTTATGTTTGTACACTTAAACAACGCACAAACGAAAAGATTTTTTCCGAATTGTACGATATAATAGTGAAAAAAAGTATAAAAGTCTGATATAATACGGGTTTCTTTACTATACTTTATTAATTTACTTCTATAATTATGCTATAAAAAAACAAAAATCTATGAAACTAGTATCATGAAGTTTTCTAACTTCAATGTTGATATTGAAGTAAAAGCATAGTAAAATTGATTGCATTTTCATGATAATATCTTTATTCTTTCTTTCTGCGATCTGAATATATTTTATAATTTGTCACTTAATTTTTATTTAATATTTCATTTACAGATTCACCTCATTTTAGTATTGCAATTCTTTCAGTACAAAACAATAATTTTGTCGTACAGCAGCACACGTAGACAGCAAGGCGAGATATTCGAGGTAATATATCTCCTGAATATATTTATTATATTTAATATATTTATTAAAATTCATATTCTGGACTATCAAGTTATTATTTTTTGAAAATCAGATAGATTCCTATAAAGGATATATTCAATTTGCTTGTTTTCTCACCAACAACGTCTCTTCACTTGTTTATTTTCTTGAAGATTAAGGGCATGTGATACTTAGAAAATTATCAAATTTCATTGATTTTAAGGCTTCTACATGTTTGTGTCTAATGTATATAAAATTTTCATTCCAAAATTTAGCAAATGGTAGAGAAGATAAGTACGGACGTAGATAGACTACTTTTGGTTAAGAAATTAAAAAAAAGTTCGATGTTAGCAAAATATATCGATTTTTTTTTTCACAGTCAAAACCAAAAGTAGCCTATCTACGTCCATTTTTATCTTCTTTATCATTTCCCAAATTTTAAAAAGAAAATTTTATGCACTTTAGACAGAAACGTGTAGAAACTGTACTAAATCGTTCATATGAGCTTGCTACTTTTCTCAAGTATTACATGCCCTTAAAACGCTTTACTTATTAAATTTTGTCTCCTAATATAAGACATGTGTTACAAAATATTCATATTATTCAACAGAAATTTAGGGACACCATTCCTAACCACCAAGAAGACCAACTTAAACTCTTCTGAACCGATCTTAACGAGAACCGGGTACATGACCCATCAGATGTGGACCTTTAGAGATTTGTAACTTGACTTCGGCTTTTCCAAAATAAGGATGACCTAACGAAACACATCGTTTCCTTGTTTCTTCACATCGACCGCAATGTTGCATTCGGCAATATTAATTTGGAAATTCAGGAATTCTCAATTGAAGGACTGGTCGAAAGATCACATTGCATCGTTTTCCTCAGTTGTGACACGTAAGAAGATAAAAAGGAATTATTAAAAAATTTAGTCGAAACATGCATTGGGCGTGATAACTAAATTTAAGTCTTAGTTATAATAATTGAATCTCTGCACTGAATCGACTGTGATAAGTTAGTTTAACTCTTAGTCATCATTATTTAAAATTCTCGATGAATTCGTTGTGATATTAAAGTTTAAATCTTAGATATAATGATTCTCACTGAATTGACTGTGATAACTAGGTTAATGCTTTATTAAGAATTTATACCTCTCGCTGGCGTAAGTTAAGATGTCATTTCCAAAACCAAAGTTAAAATGGTCATGCAAATTTCCACAATGTGAAAATAAATATTATAGCCCATCTAATTCGAATATAAAAACCATACTTGTTCACAGATTTCCGCGAGATAATCAAGGCCGTAAAAAATGGCAAGCCGTATGTCAAATAGAGAATTCAGTTAATTGTGACAATTTTTATGTCTGCGATGACCACTTTAAACAAGATCATTACATAAATCATCTAAGACAAAGAGTTAAGTATAATGCCGTACCGTCTCTGTCAAATAAAGTTCTGATTGGGAACAGTCCAGACCCTTCTAAAATTGTAGCTGACACAGAATCTTTAAACATTATTGATAATCACTCTTATGTTCTGCTTCGTGAAAAGAACAATAATGAAAATTCAAATTTTAATTTGAAAAATCATCAACAAACACGGTTGAGTTATTCTCAAGCAAATGACGCTAGCAACGAAACTTTTACAAAAAATATTCCTTTATTTGAAAATATTGATCCTAGTAATCATTCGCCATATTTAAGTAATGATTTAAAATGTAATCCAGATAAGGCTAATTGTCCGGACAGTTATAGTGAAAAAACATCGTCAAATAATGTCTTTAATGACGAAACAGAAACTATTCCAATTTCTGATAAACTGTTTATTGATTTGGGAACAATATTGACTTCTTCAAATACGGCAGGTGAAGAAACTCAGTCGCTTTACGATGACACTGAAAATCTGGACTCCAATTCTAATCAGGTTCCTCCTGCTAAACGAAAGTTTATCGGTGGAATTCTTGGAAACATAGGTTTGAATAAACGAGCTCTTTCTCCTACTAAAGAAAAGATGTACGGAATTCACCGAAATGTTATGACCAAATTGTCTAAGCTCAAAAATAAATTGCAATGTAAAGATCAAGAAGTAAAAACCCTGCAGTATTTGTACAAAAAAGCAATGTTTCACGTCATTGAAAGAGACTTGAATGATGTTACGAAAAGGTTTATAGATTCTCAAATTAGAAATGCCAGTAGAGCACCAAAAAATCGAAAAGGGACAGTCGAAGATAAAGCGTTTTTTCTCTCCATGTATAAGCGAAGTCCCAAACTATACATTTATATGGGATCACATTTTATACTACCGACTCCGCGTTTATTAAAAGGCGTCTTATCGAAAATACCTTTTTACACGGGTATTCATGAACCTATTGTAAAAAATTTGATACGAAAGATTGCGAAAATCTCTCTCGAAAATTCTCTGCTATTTGATGAAATTTCTCTCTCTTCGAGTTTGCATTATGACACAATTAAGCAAAAATTTATTGGATACGAAGATTTGGGCCACTTAGGTCGTACCATTCGAAAAGCAAATCATGCGCTTGTATTCATGATTAGGGGTCTGTGAAGACCATGCAAACAAGTTTTAGCCTATTATTTTACAGTTAATACCATCTGTACAGAATATTTGGAAAATCTTATTTTCACGTTAATCAATCAATTACAAAATATTGGCTTGAAGTAGTTTCCACAGTATGGTCCCACTAATCAAGCTGCTGTTACTCAATTGTACGCTGAGACGAACGAAACGAAAGATCAATTTTACTTCAATGTTGGTGAACTTGTTGCAATATTATTCGATGTACCTCATTTATTAAAAATACGAGAAATGCTTTGCTTAAAAGTACCTTTGAATTTCGCGATGGGAAATTAGCTAAATTTGAATATACTAAAAAGGCATTTGAGCTAGACGAAAAAAAAATTTACAGACATTTGTTAAAATTAAAACCAGAACATTTTAAAGAGGGCGACAGCTTTTACAAAATTAAAGTTGCAGTGGCAGCTGCACAATTGAGTAACAGTATGGCAGGGAGTATTGAAAATTTTGTAGCTTCTGGAGATTTGTGTACAGAAGCTTTAAATACTGCCGAATTCGTCCATATAATAGATATCCTGTTTGACTCAATGAATGGGTCAACTTTGAAAAGTTCAATTGGTAAAAAATATAAATGCGGCGTGACTGATGAGTCTCCTCACTTTTCACTTTGGTCCCATTTGATAGAGGAAATCCCAACTCACACAAAGACAAACACATACGCATGGAAAAACGTAACAAATTATTACCCCTTTCTTAACGGTTGGGTAATAAACATGAAGTCGATAATGTTCTTGTGGTCACAGGTGAAAAAATTAGGGTTCTCATATTTATGTTGTTGACCATTCGCTGACTTCGTAATAATTTGAAAAAGAGGAGCATAAAAAACATTTAAATTGATGCTATTATGATTCTACGGTACATTTTGAGTTTGAAGGTATCGAAATTAATACAATAATTTTATTTCTTAGCAATAAAAACTATTAAACGTAATATCTGTCATTGAAGACAGTGCAGCGGTTCACTATTTGCCGAACATCTCCAGCGTCGTCAGGTTGACTATTGGTTGGAGTAAGACACAACTACTTTTGTCTCATTCTAACAAATAGTCAATCCTGACGGTGGAGACATATCAATTGATGAACCACTGCACTGCCTTCAATGATAGGCATTACGTTTTTTTAGATTTTAAAGCTAAAAAACAAAATTATTGTATTAACTTTGATACCGTCAAACTCAAAATATACCGCAGAATCATAATAGCAACAATTCAAATGTTTTTTATGCTCCTCTCTATCAAAATATTACGAGGTCAGCGAATGGTCAGCGAATTCGCTGACCGTTCACTTATCCGGGTCCGCTAGGTTTAATTCAGAATTTCGTCTTCAAAATATTAAAAAAACTGTTTCAAATTTGTAAGCGTAAGTTCACTTATTCAAAATTGATTGTATTTTTAAACAGATATTTATTAATAGTTATATAATAACTATTTGTGTTAAAAAAAAATTTGCGCCTAACGTTGTTGCACAACCATAAAAATATTTAACAAATGATTGTTCTTTAATGTTTACGTACGCGTTTTAACTATGCTTCATAAATTTCCACTCCCTAACATTTAAGTATGTTTAGTAACGCGATGCATCACGCAATTACAAAGCTCCGTTTAAAACTTGTTAGCTTTTAGTATTGTTAGATTATTCATATTACAACGTTCTCCTTATTATAAAAAGTTTGTTCTGTGTTCTAAAACGAATGGAACTATATCTTATGTTCTGGGAAAATTTAATATTTGTTGTTCTTGAATACGTCTTTTTCAGACTTTAATAAAAAGAGTCTACTCAAAGTAAAATACTGTTTTATTATTAATGAACTTAGTCCCATCTATATATTTTGTGAATAGTTAAATTTATAATTAAATAGTTTTAAAACTAATATTTTATTTCTCTAATTAATATAAATAACGAAAAGATATTCTTCATGAAGCATATAATTTTGTATATAAATATCTCTTCATTTAAAATGGACTTGTAAGAAACAAAAAAACGAAAAATTCATATAATTTTAAATGAATTTCATTTAAAGAGATATTTAGATACACTAGCGTTTCTAGGAAAATGTGCTTTTATTATTTTATTAAATAGAATAGAAAAGAAATAAATTGCAATTTGAATCTGCCGCCAAAAAGTCCATGCAAAACTACGGTAATTTCTGAGCAACCATTTTCTAGTTGCTCAACGATTACCGCAGTTTTGTTTCCCCTGATTTTGCATTGTGTTTCACTCCCGTGATCTTCATAGGAGTTTATTTGCATATATCTAATGGCTTTTTCTGCCACATGTGTAATTTTCTTTGCTAAAATTAAATCTAAAAGAATTTCTGGTTCTTCGCATCTTATTCTAGCTCTCTTTACCGTTTTTATAAAATCTTCTACTCCCATGTCGTCCTGACCGTTAATTGGCTTTATTGTTTCAATTGCTAACTTGGCTCCCATTTTCCGTTCCTCGTGTGGTGCTGTTGGGACAGTTGTTGGGAAAAATTGTGATTGACCGTAAATATTTTCCTGTCTTGGTCTAAATGTTGCTTTTCGTTGGAATGTTTTTTCTTCGACCGAAGAATGATCGTCTGTCGCTTCTGGTCGTTGCTGGGATTCACTATCTGTTTCTACTGTCCCTGCTCCTCCTAATTTCTTTGATAATCTTGAAATTTCATCTATCCTATTTTCGTTTTCTTTTTTCAGGGCGTTGAATGAGATAGTCAGAGTTTCCATTTGGCTGAGAACCCTTACTAGTAATTCGTCAGTGGTGTAAGAGGGGGACTGGGCCCTGACGGGAGATTGTGCTCGAGACATGAGAGTGGTTGTGATTGGTAAATTTAAAGAGGATGAGTCCGTATCGTAGGATGAGTCAGTTTGATAGAGCGTGCTATCTCGGTGTTTATCAAACGCCAGTGTACCTACTTATCTATTGTTTGTGACTCGGGTGTAGAATGTCGCGGTAAAATTTTAAATGTTTATTTTTTAATACAACAAAATGCAGTATAAGTTGCTACAAACTGCTACTGATTTTGAGGTAGTGATACTTAATTTGTTAAGGGTGGCCAGTGCTTGTGAACACACAGAGTATAGCCAACCCGATCTTGCCTCAACTTTACCTCACCTGTACCGTAGTACAGTCGCCGTGCAACGTACGTAAAGAGGATTTATACTCTAAGGTCCAAGATCGATTGAGAAATGTTTACAATACTTTCACTTTCTAGAAGTAATGCTTACTGTGCTACTCGTGGCCTGATGTGGGATCCGTAGACCGCCTGCCTTCCTTGACGTGTCGAAGAGATGAGTCAGCTTACTGTTGAGAACCGGTTGCCTGGCTGGGCGTTGGCTGCTTACTTACGCAGATGCATCTTCCGCCTGATTGCGGGCCTCGTTCAATTTTAATGGAATCTTTCACTGATAATTTACGTAGTATAGTGGCTACTAAATTCACCAACTAATTTTTATTATCAGCTACTTATTCCTGTTTTCGGGCTTACCGTAGTGAATTCCGGAGTTCTTCTTATTTTTAAATCTTCGTAAAGTTTCTTTAGCTTCTTGGGTCCGTGGATTCCAAGTCTCGCATAGGTCCGCGTTCTATGTGGATTTTCGTAGAAATTAAAAACCGAGAACTTAAGCGGATCGTGGCAGGATCGCCAAAATGTTATAGTGAAAACTAAACTTTCTAATTTTTAAAGGTAGTGACATCAAACTGATGTCACTTTGTATGTTTTTATTCGTGAGAGATGTTAGAGAAGAACTGACGAGGCCTGCCTGAACCTCTACATATATAGACAGCTAAACCTAGGAGGGGGAGGTCATCAACCTCTACATATATGGATAACTAAACCTGGGGGAAGGAGGTCATCATCTGGCCTGGTAACAATTCATTTATTTATTATGAACAACCAATGTGTTCAATTTCAATTGACTTGTGTTTCCCGGCCGATGCATCAGAAAAAAGGAAGTATAAATCCTTACTTAAAAGAATCACACAGGTGTGACTGAGACGAATTGGTGAGTAGGATTCCCACAGGAGTGACAAGGACAGAGTGTGTATGACACTGGTGCGACGAAGACACAACAACTATTCTTTTGACACTGAGTCTAAGATCCTTCCAAGGATAGTAAAATGGACCACGGTGAATTCATGACTGGTTAACTGGTACAACTCTGTACAATAAATGAGAAAACCGTGCGCAACATAATTTCATTAATAATTTTTCAAGCACAATGAAATTGTACACCTTACAACTGTACACTAAATTATAGCAAAATTAATTTTGTACATTTAAATGAACTCTATTTGAATGTGCGACAAAATATTCTACACCCGAATAAATCATTTTATTAGTTTAATTTCAAGGCCATGTCACACTTACTCGATTCCTACCTTATTTTTTTAAACCAACTTTCGGCCTCAAGAAATAAGATATCGATTATTTATAGACCAGCATACAAATTTCAAACTACGTTACACACACTTCCTTGAATAATCAGTATCAAACAAAGTAGAATTTAAAAAAAGCATCATTAAAGAAAAATATGAATTTAACTGAAAGTAAACATTCTAAATTGAGACTTATAAGTCAACTTGAAGTTTTAAGCAATTCATTATATCTACCTTAAAAATGCGCAATTAAGACTTAAGACCTCGTGTCAGATGTAGAATCTTATACTTGAAAGTCCTTACATTTACTTTGCTGAATAGGGCGAAGAAGGCATCCGATAAAGAATAAAAACAAAATTTGAAGTTAGTTAATATCTTTTATTTATTTTCTTCGTTGAAAACTTCTACAATATTTTCTTATTCCCTCAAAAAACCTTAAAATTCACCATTTTGGAACGATTCAAACACCACGAAAATATTTTCTGGCTTTTCCGGAATATGCATTTACAATTTTTTGAATGCAAATTTTCGAACAATTCTAAATGCAACAAAATTTTTTAAATTCATAATTCTCTATTATTGTTCACTATGAAAAACTATAGATACAAAAAATTTACTGAAATTTTTCAACCAATGGGAATTTTTTAAGATTTTCGAATAAAAAATATGAACAGAAGATATTAACTGATTTCAAAACTTTTTATTTTTTTCGTATGCTAAACCCAGAAACTGTTGACCCTCAGCTCGGAAGATTCGATTAATAATGCTGAACTTCCATATCTTTATATCATTGGAACACAACCCCTTTAAAAATCTTGAGTTGAACTACATTTTACTAAATGGGCTTTTTAATTTCTTATAAACAAATATCTAAAATTTGTTAAATTTTAATTAACAAATCCAACTGATTTGTATTGGTATTGTATTATATTCTCTGAATGCATCACAGAAGACTAAAAAAATTAATTTCGACTATGACGATATAAAATTAAAAGACAATTGTACAATGTATGTATATTGTGTAATGTCTTATTAAAAATTGCAAAGTACATCCTGCGCCAGTCGAATCTTAAACATCCGACTATCAATCGGATTCGCTTCAGTTTTCGAATATTCGATATTTGACGGAGGCCAATATTAGATCAAAAATCGAATCGAATCTTTTTGCACACCTCTATACTGGAACATTAGTACAAAAATTGCTTTAGTCTCAGGCATAATAGTATATTACATACGCCAGGGCATCCAACATTGTGGCCTTGGGTCGTATACTATTTTTCTTGATCTCCAGCCGAAAGTAAGCCCAAAACCGAGGCGAAGCCGAGGTTTTTATTGGTAGGGGCGGGCATTAGAAACAAATTTAAAATAAAACGCAATGATACAATAACTGTAAGAAAAAAATTGAAAATCAAAAAAAAAATTTTAAATTAACAAATACCAGAGAAAATTTATTCTTAGATAACAATATTAATATTGATCAACAGTAAATTTAATATCACACATTCAGTAATACAAATCTTATTACAATAATTATTATTACTTTTATGAATATAATTATCAATATAAAATAAAACGTGTACATAGAGGTTACATACAGATGAATTAAACAAATTAAACAAACGAATTATACGATGAATTGAGCGGCACTACTGAGCCTAAAAAAAACAAAAAAATCTGCCCGCTTCGCGGGCACATTCTCATTGCGCGCCTGGCGCGCAGCTCGCTTCGCTCGCAAGTTTGAGCGCGCCTAGGGCGCGCGATTCGATCGTCGCGCTTCGCGCTCCGTTCTTTCTGGACCTCGCGCTTCGCGCTCGGTCTTGTGCTCTTCGCATACGTTTAAGTTTATTTCTTATAATTTAATACTGAAGCTCAAACCAATTTAATGATATTAAAGATGATGTAAATTAGTCTTTTTCCCAAATTCACTAAGTTTCTTTTTCAGTTTAAGTGAAACAGGAAATTCAATTTACTTAAGGCTCTATCGGCCTTAAGGAACACATTCTCATCATGACACTCGCGCTTCGCGCTCGATTTTCTGTATGCATTTTTGTAACTTTTTAATAAATTACATGATTATTGATAAATTTATTTTCTTCCAAATATCTCAAAATGGAAAAACAATCGTAGACTTTATTTAAGGGAACGATTTTGCAGAACAACGCTTATTTCGTATCTCACATATTTTGGTGAAAAAAATCGAATTTTTTCAATATTAAAAATCAAAAAATTAAAATATACATCCTGTTGAGAAATTGTTTGATAAGAATGTGTAGACCTTATTTAGCCAAACAATTTTTCATCTCAAAGTTTTTTTTATATCTCACATATTTTGTCTAAAAAATGGAATTTTTGAATTTTAATCGTATTTTTTGGAATTGAAACGAAAAATATATGTTTTATCAGAAACTGTGTGAGACAAAATTTGTAGATCATTCTGAAACGACAAACTTTGTATTCATACGTTTTTTTTCGTATTTCGAATATTATTGTTAAAACATTGAATTTTGGATTTTCAATATTTTTTTTTTGAATTAAAAAGAAAAATATGCATCTTATGAAAAAATGTTACAATTCAAATTTGTAGGACTTTATGTAGAAAATATTATTGTATCATAACGTTTTTTCGTATCTCGTATAATTTAACTGGAAAATGGAATTTTGATATTGACTTTTTTTTAATTTGAATATGCTGTAACATTTCTAATTTTGATTTAATCAAAAAATGTTATCAGGATAATTTTTAGAGATTTATGAGCACTATCTAAAACCAGTATTGAAATTTTTGATTTTTTCAAAAAATTATTTTCAAAAACACAAAAGTAGTGCTCAATCCCTCAATTTTGATTGGATGTGGCTGGTTAACGAACTTGTCCTTACTTTTTCGGCTCCGATAAAGTGTACCAAAGCTCAATTCAATCTGATAATTCTATCGAGAGTTATGCCGCACACGACCTACAGACAGACAGACAGACACTTTCGTAAAAACCCTTTTTTCTGACTCAGGGGGTCTCAAAACGTAAAGATTTGATGAAAATTTAGAAAGTCATTTTTCACATAAAACCAATACCTTCTCATCCATGATGAGAATGTAAAAAGGCCACAAAAGTCGTTGTTTCCGGAGTGAAATGTGGCCGGGAGGACCGTACTTTCGGCTAGGAGATCAAGAAAAGGTATTTTCATCCGACCCTGCTACTTTTTTCTGTCAAATGATGATACATTCTACTGATCAGTATATAAGGACGATTTAAATGTATACTCCCAGGGTCGTGCATGCGATTTGTTGGTTATAGCGATATAGTTTTATATGTGTATTAATCAGAGTTATAGGCTTATTTATTTATGTTTAGATTTGTAGTTGGGTCAGAATTTCTGAAACGGATCTCCCGAATTGGGTGAAAATTCAAATATACTTCAAAATTATTTTTTATGTTTTATGTTTTTTGTGACAATGGAATCGTCATTTAACATAGATTGACTATGATTTTTCCGGATTTGAAAACTTGAAATTTTATGTAAAATATTAATAATTGTTTATAACAAATTGATAAACAAATGTCTTCTTCATCGGATTTCGACTGGAAAAAAACCACATGTACTTCATTCAATTATCTTTCATATTCCGTTGAGAAAAAAAATCGCCCGCATTTTGGAACGATCCAATTCGGTCGACAACATAGTCACGCGAGGTGCCAAAACGTATATAAGTAGTATACAATCTTGACATCAGTTTATTTAAATTTAGCACAGAATAGGTAGTATTTTCAAGAATGATATACTCCTTAAACAGATCACTCTAATATGGTCAAAAATTACTTCTACTCGTTATGGTATTTTTTTGATAGGCGTTGACAATGTGAACTAAAATCCAGACTAATTTTGCAAAAAGATTTTTTTCTCATTTTTATTGTTGATTAATGTAATGCCAATTTAAATCTGATCGAACGTTCGGAGCGCGCTTTGACACGGAGCGTTCGACGCCTTTGAACACGTTAGTTGCTAGCGATCTTCATTTGTTTTTTTCCACATCATTATTATTTTTGCTTTTGTAGATCAGTATTTTCACAGTCGAAACTGAGCACAGACCTCTATAAAAAATTAACGCGTTATTTTTGTAGTGGTGTTTTAGAATTTCGAGTGTTTTTTTGGCAAAGTGGTTTATGCTATATGTCATTATTGTTATTATTATCATTATTATTATTCATTCGAGACAGCCACAGAACCAAAGCACGTTTTGTGCAAAATAGTATCGAATTCAGATATTGGTACTCTGTGCAGGATCGAACGTTAATTAATATGTATCACTTGCAGGCTTAATAATATGATGAGTTGAGGTAAAAGCACCAATAGCTGGACAGAGTCATGAATTTTTCTCAGAATTAGATTTATGAATGACTTATCGCTATTTTGGTGTACCTTATACAAACCTCGAAACGTACACTTTAAAAAAGTGAAAAATTTGTTGAATTAGAAATTAAAACTTCGCCAAGAAAAAAAAGGCTCTACTTTTCCCGTCCAACAATTGGCTCCAGAGCATTATTCAATGAAGAGAATTATTAAAATGGATTATTCAGATTCAACACAACTCTGGACTTTTTGTTATAGTAGGGAGAACACATACATCAAAATAATCGCTGTAATTCTTGATTCCGCATCACATTTAGATCGATTAATACAAAAAATTGAATGAAATTTCCTTAGACGTCCGGCTATTGGTACTTTTACCTTAATTTGTTAGTTTTCGATCAGCCGAAGAATCAACACATTATTTGTAAAATATTCCAAACACTTACATTAACCAGAATTATGTGTAAAATCAATCATTTAATTCAGTATGTTGTACTATATATCATTCTTCTTCTAGTTATTCATCATTAAATGTTCCAACTAAGTATTTTGTTACGTTTATTTATTCACCCTAGAAATCCTTTTTACATAGCACGACGCATTTGCGCGGTGAAGAATAAATGCGTGCGAGCGAACGGCACAGTTTTGGTACCTCGCGCGACTATGTTTTCGACCGAATTGGATCGTTCCAAAATGCGGGCGATTTTTTTTTTCAAGGGAATATGAAAGATAATTGAATGAAGTACATGTGGTTTTTTTTCCAGTCGAAATCCGATGAAGAAGACATTTGTTCATCAATTTGTTATAAACAATTATTAAAATTTTTATTAAAATTGCGTGCCAGGCCATGCGAGGCTCTTCAAAATTCCATAACTTCCGAATCAATGATCCATCCATTTTGATTCAATCCTCATATTTTATAACAGACTTCAAAGAATCTAAATCCACGAAAAAAAATTTCAAAAGGGGCCAAATTTGGAATTTGGAAAATACGTGTCTATTTATTGTTGATAATGAACCAAAAAAAATTATCTGGTTCAAATCTGCGACATCGACTGTCAATCTAATATGGAATGACCCATATATATTGTAACCTCAATTTTTTCTTATTTGATTAAGGATGGTAAGGTTAGGTTATTTTTAGAAATAATTATTGACTATTATTTTGAGTCACATATCGAATAAACAATATTTATTAATAAGAGCCGTATTTACAAAGTTCAGGGTATAACATTTCACCCCTGGCAACCTAACCCGACCACAAGACCATTCCCGAACCTAACCTTAGACTCGACTGGAGTACAGAGTTGAGCGCCAGGTTATTTTCTTTAAAATAACAAAAATTTAATGACTACGAAAACCTACTATTCATGGACTGGCCCGTGCGTGACGGGTCACCCTGAACCTTCGTAAAACCGAAGCTACAGGGACTACCGAATACCGTGGAGAGCGCGGGGTAAGAAGCAGCGTCACTGCTCGCGACCACGGACACTGAGAGTTCGATAGTTAATGTTTATTGTTAGTAGGTGCAAGAACCCGTGCCCTTAGAACGGCCTTGCGAGTTCCAGACAATTAAATCCGCGGACACTGATTTCAATTTTACTTTAACTAACGAGGCTGACCCAGAGTCTGCCGCCCCGGAATCTTCGCGGCGAGGTGCTATGCTTACACACCACACAATTGAAGCACAAATTGCAAGCACAAGAGAAAATGTTAAACTGTACCTGCTAATCTCCGACGTCGTCGCCAACATCCACGACTCGTCATTCTGTTTTATATTTAACTTATATAAATTGAGCTCAATAAAAGTATTTCGGCAACCCAGCCACCTCGAATGCCGAACAGAGAATGAATTGAGAATGGCGAGATCCGCTGGCGTGCTCGCGAAACCGGAAGACGATGGCGCTTACAGAGCATTGACGCTGAGTTTATAGTCACGGGCAACAGGTGGCGAAGGTACGCCGACCTTTGCCGCCACCACGTGGCGATTACCGGGATCAAACTCGTTGCACAGGTTAGTTTGTTGACAACCTTTCAACAAAGCGACGGCGAACTCCTCTCCTTGGTGTTCTTGAGCAGGCGGGACTCACATCCGCCTGACGCACCAAGGATCATCTTCGTGGTGTGCTGTAGTGTCATGCCGCAGTGTCGTAACCTCTCTTCCATCGTCCTGAAGCCTCGACCGTGGCGCGAGTATGGATCGCCATCGATCGGACGGTGATCTCGTGCGGGTGGACCTTGTGGTTTTTGCGTTTGTGTCAAAAATAAAATCAAAATAAGGATTAATTCACTGCTAACGTGACAGTGATCGGAATCCTTGGTCTGGCAATCGGGAATGCGTTCCCGGCCAGTGTCACCGCTCCCCTGAGGTACACTGTTATTCAAAAATACTTTATATAAAATAATACATGAACACAAGTCAAAGTCAGGAGCCTACGAAGCACATTACGCTCGACCCCTGACTTTTGACTGTCACAGACAGCCTCGGGCATGATTCTCTGCTCGAGGTTGAAACTTTAAATTCAATTGTAATATTTATTGTGCGTGGATAAGTCCCCCGTACAAATATATGTGGGGCATGATTTCTCAAGTGATACCACCCCAAAAAGAAACATCATTTTCCTACACATTCAGTAACTAGATATAAATTCAATAGATTTAATTTTAAAAACATCTTCCAATTTATCTTACATTAACTATAATTCAGGCATTGTAAATTGTAACTTAACAATGACAGTCCCAACTCTGTAAATGCAGAGGGCTGTTACACTAATCGCTTATGATATTATGTAATATTATATAAATAATATAATATATAATATATATATATATATATATAATATATATATATAAATAAATATATATATATATATATATAATATTTTTTATGAAAAAATCTCAGCTTTTTCACTAGACGATTTAGAAAAAATAAATAAAATGGGTCCAAATTTGAGAAAAAGTCAAATTTATTTTTGATTTCAGCAAATATTTTTCAAAACCCCAAAAAAAAATTGTGGGAAGTACGATCAAATAGGACTCCAATCAGTCAAACTTTAAGCCCGATCGGATGACTTCGTTTTTTGAGGTGGTATCATTTGAGAAATTATGCCTCATATATTAAAAAATACTAAATCTAATTATATATATTATATATATTATTATATATATACCATTAATGCCATGGGGCTACTGATCTATTAATACAGGTCAAATTTTAGCTCTAGGTAGCTTTTTTGTATTTTGGGCCATGTGACTAGTATAGAAAGCGTATTTAATTCAACTATGTTCGAGATGATGAATTACAATATTAACATTTTATATGTGAAGAGAAAAGTTTTTGAGATATCGACTGCAGATTTTAATGATTTAAAATTGACGACTGAGGATCAAAGATTCAAAAATTTGGATAAAGATTAATGATTCTAGTTGTATACAAGGAACTCATAGGTTAGGAATAAAAAATTAGTTCCTACAAATGTAGACATACAAATGGTGTATTCAAAAATGGATATTTCAATTATAAGTACTATTATATGAGCAATTCTGCATATATACTAAAGATTTCAACGGAAGTTTGGAGATTACAAAATCGAAAATTATAACTACAATATTAACAATTGAAGAGCCACACCGAAGAACTTGATGCGTGCTTGATCTTTTGACTAGTGCCCCTGAAAAAAATCCACGTCTAGATCTGTTACGGGCGTTCCAATGTGTGCAATATTTTTTGGAAAATATTTTAATTAATGTAAAAAATCTGATTTATGAAATACCAATTACACAAGCACTTGATCCCTAGGGACTACATATAAAAGTATTAAATAAGAGAATGAGAGAAACGCGAGACATGAGTGTAAAACGAAAACGATGTTGTAAGAACTAGGATGAGCAGAGAAAGAATAGCGTAGGCAAGAGAATGAGCAATAGTAAATTCATAAATACAGGGTGGCGCATTTAACATTTAAAATTTGAATCGGCCATAAAAAAAATATTATGGATATTTTTTCAAAAATATGGTTTTATTAGAAAGATTGAACCTTTCCATTTAAGAATGGAACACAACATCACTCAAATGACTGCCACGGCTGGTCTTACAGTCGATCAACCCAATTTTTTAGTACATTTTCAATTGTTTGGGCTTCAATCTCATGAATGGCAACTTCGATTTCGTGTTTAAAGGCCTCAATCGTCTCTGGATGATTAGTGTAACACTTGTTCTTAACGGCTCCCCACAAAAAATAGTCCAACGGGGTCAAATCACAGCTCGGAGGCGGCTAATCGAGATCAGAATTTCGGCTGATTATTCGATTGTCGAAAATGGTACGCAAGAGATGGACTGTTACGTTGGCTGTGTGGCAAGTAGCAACGTTCTGTTGAAACTAAATGTCGTCCATGTCATCATCTTCAATTTTTGGAAACATAAATTCCTTGAGCATGGCAATGTAACGCTTGCCATTGACCATAACGACGGCTCCTTGCTCATTTTCGAAGAAAAATGGCCCAATGATATTGTTACGTCAGAAACGTAACATTTCTCTTCTTAAAAGATCTCCTCGTTTTATGTAAGGATCAGAAGGATCCTCTCTAAGGGATGAGGAATAGTCAGTGATTGAGAATGGTTAATAATATAAAATATATTTATCGACAATCAAATTATGAACCAAGTAAGCACCATGGAAAAAAAAATTTCACCTGAGTGAAATTTGCTTGATGATTGATTGAGTCCAGTGGAGCGAATGTGGTCAGTTGAGTCTTCGTTGTAATCCTTGAGATAGTACTTGTCAGGTGGGAAATCCATAGTTCATACGGTTGATCTAGTTGATTCCTTGATCTTAGTTTCAGAGAGAATTTGGAAGGCGATTCCCCTTCATTTTTTAAAGTCGTTGAACTCAGCGTCGAGTTAGAATTAGTCTGAGTAGCGGTAAAATCTGATGAGGCTGGACTAGGCAGAACTGAACTCGCCGTGTAGAGATGATGGCACTGGACTAGACTCGCCGTGTAGACATGATGGTACTGAACTGGACTCGCGTTGGTTGCATTGTAGAAATCGCACGTTGACTACTAACTGAACTGAATTCTATTGGAACTTTCGCTTTTTATAGGCCTTTGAAAGGTCACCTATAGTGGGAATAAAAACAAGGTGTACCACCTTTTCCATATTTGGTATTAAGATCGGATGAGTTGCCTTCTCTGATGACTTGTGCTCCAATGAAATTTATTACCTGGCACTAATGTCGCAGTCAAATATATTAATTTTATTTTATCTGTTATTCGATTCTAATGAAAAGGTCTACTACGGTGGAAGTAAAAACAAGGTGTATCATCTGTTCCATATTTGGTATTAAGATCGGATGAGTTGCCTTCTCTGATCACTTAGGCTTCGATGAAATTTATTACCTGGCATTAGTGTCACAGCCAAATATATCAATTTTATTTTATCTGTGAATTAACTTTTTTTCCAATTTTCTTATTATTTTTATTTTTTAATAAATGAACTTTGACATTGTATAGAAACATATTTTTAATGAATATCTTTATTAGTCAAAGCTTTACAGAATATTTCTAAGAAAAAAGTTAAAAAAAAAAAATATAATTATTAATTATAATTTGATATATAATTAATTATAATTATAATTATTAATTATAATTTAATATATAATTAATTATAATTATAATTATATATGTAACAATATATTCTAATATCATATTATAATATTGTCACGTCCCGTGACGCATACAAATGCATATATTACGCACAGTCTAGGTGTGGTACAAATCTATTAGATAATCGTAAAAGAGGAACCAGAATAAGGGAGAGGTAATGAGGCCCCTCTCTTCTAGGAAAAAGTGACTAACAAGGAACCCTAGGTAGGTGTCCCCCTCCGATTTTGTTCGTTCGCACATATGTTGTAGTACTCGGAAAACTAAGCGACACTTATTTTTTTTACGTGCCCAAAATGGTCTTTAGGGGGTAAAAATCACCCCCGAAAATTGCAGTACCAAATACCCATTTAATTGTTTTACATATAATAACAGAATCTTTCACAATCAAACCAACTCGAAAAATATCCTCACTATGAGAGATAAAATATGTGATTTTGTCCACTTAATAAAAAAGATTTTCGGGGGGTGAACTACCCCACAATAAGTTCTAATTATACAAAAAAATTTCAAACAGAAATTATTTCAACCCGAAAAATCTGGAAAAAATATACGTTGCAGGCGATAGTAAAATAAAGTTTACGTATATTTGAATTTTCATGAGAAATTAATTTATAAGGGGTAAACGCCCTTAAGTGCATGTTATTATATTTCTACAAAATAAAGTAAATTTCGCGTACAAAACCAAGCAGCAAAAATTCTTTCACACAGAGGGTTGAAAAATATAAATTGCTTAATTTAGTCGAAACATTTTTTGGGGGTAGACTACCCCAAAAGAAGTTACGATCACACAAGAAAATTACCAAATGAGTGCTAATTCATGTCGTAGAAATCTAAAAAAAGTGTATGTTGAAGGCAATAATAAAATAAAATTTATCAGACCAACAATCATCATTAGACTTGTCTATTCATTGTACGTGGTACAGTAGTAATGCTCTTCGAAGAAATGTTTGAATACAAAGATTTTTGCACCACGAACATCTAATTGCGGCTACATTCTCCTGGTTTTTCTGCAACATAACCACTTTTAAACCAGGAGTATTTAAAAAGACTGTGATACCTTGGTGAAGATAATTGATCATGTACTAAAAACTGTAACTTTATAATATTATTTCGTATGTGCAGATTTAAATCATAGTCTAACAGTATAACTGAATCTGAAAAATGTCGCACATAATTTTTCCATATGCGAAATCCGTAGACGTCAAGGGGCTGAACTTTTCCAGTAGTGCCTTTTGGTATAATCATAGGAATCTATCAGCAACACGCTTGTCGTCCCTACCTTCGGGAAAAAAAAAATTTTCAACCAGCTCTGAAAATGTTCTGCAGATAAAATAATTTTAAAAATTTAAAGACTAATGAATTTATTTTATGCTCAAAAATTACTAAAAATAAAAAAATTCACCAGACGTGAGTTTTCCAGATTTGGATGCAGCTACATAGACATTTATAGGCTGAAAAACGGTTTCTTGTACAATGGGTCCAAATTTTCAACTTGGCTCTTTTAACACAAGATAACGTGGAGATAAAAGCTTTTCATCTGCAGAAATCGTGGGTTGGATAGTGTAGCTGTGAGTTGTAGAGGAAATAGATTGGACGACACATTCGACTTGCCGTGTACCTTCAATTACCAATGTTCTCCGAGAATGCATTTCTAACTGGAATCCACTTCGATCCGAGTTATAACCATTCTCTCTCCCATATTGAGTGATGTACGGCTTCACTTCATTCCCAAAATTGTCCGCATTTATTTTTAACTTTTCCTTATCTTCTAATGTTTTTCTGGTGATGAATTTATTGACTTTTCTGGATGTCATTCGGTAAGTTCGTTTAAACTTCCACACCCACCAGTCAGATGCTTCAAATCATGTGTCTTCAAAACCAAGGAAAGTTTTAGCATGTACAAGGTGCGTTCCAAAATAAACGAAACTGAGCTAAAATAGAAACGACAGGAGCTTTGTTCTGATAAATTCGAGTTTATTTATTCAAAATAGTTCCCTCCGGCCTCGACACACTGTTTTGCGCGATCCAAAAAGCTTCTCGAAAGAGTGTTGCAGGTCATTGACCGGAATGTCCTTCAGGATGTCGGTACAAGCCTTTTGGATGGCCTCTACGGACGCAAAACGTTTTCCTTTCATGGCCAAATGCAATTTTCCGAATAGGTAGAAGTCACAGGGATCCATATCAGGCGAATACGGTGAGTGGTTGCCGGATAAAATGTGATTTTTGGTCAAAAAATCAGTGATAAGCGTTGAATGATGGGCCGGCGCATTATCGTGCAAAAGGCGCCAACTGCCATTTTCACGGTATTGCGGCCTCACACGGCGAATTTTCGGTCAAAATGCGATGAATTGAATCTTTTGACATGTTTAATTCCATTGCCATGTGTCGCAAAGAAGATTTTGGCTCATTTTTTATAAATTCACGCACAATTTCAATATTACTTGGTGTAATCACGAAACTTTCCTGACCGGGATGTTCGTCGTCCTTGATGTCTTCACGACCTTCTTTGAATCGTTTAAACCACTCATGGACTCTGGCACGGAATAAACAATTGTCACCATACACTTGTTTCATTAATTCAAACCTTTCAGTAAAAGTTTTACCAAGTTTCAAACAAAACTTAATATTCGATCTTTGTCCGAAGTTCATTTTTCGACCGATGCTATGAACACACTCTCCCTCATAAAGCAATAATTCGGCTTCTAATTGTCCGTTGGTCATGAAATTTTGACAGAACGTCAGTGAAGGATGTACCTTTCCAACTCCTACTCCCATCAGAAGATAGCGCCACTATAAATAGCTATTTTAAAAATTCTCGTTTATTTTGGAACGCACCTTGTAGACCCCATTTCTGTAGGTCTACATCGTGAATTATCATACCACCATCAATTGCACTTTTAAAATTGATCAATGTGTACTCCCCGCAATACGATGCAACTTTTCCATGTATGTACCGCCTTTATTTACTTGTCCTGCCCATCGCCTCAATTAACGTACTGATGTCACTTTTCTAAACCGATGTTGAACAGCACTTAACTCACGATTGCTTTTTTTCATTCCGCTTCTCCAAAACTCCACTGCTCTTTGTTTATCATCGAAGTGAACATTTTCATCATCTCTCGTACAAACAGCGTCATCTGATTTAGAATAAAGTTTAAGAGTCCACTCTGCATAGGTGTCTTCCACAGCGGAAGGCTCCCAGTCTTTATATCGTTCTGAAAAGTCTAAGGTATTTTCTTCAACAATCTCAACGCCATTGAACTCATTCATAGCCTGAATTAGTATTTCATTGAAATGATCTGCCAGTTGCCGTTCTTCATCATTAACTTCACTGTCAGGTATGTTCATGGTTTGGAATGCAACTAACAAAAGTTGTATTACATTTAAGGGATTTATAGGCATGCTTACAAGACTTTATAAACTGTTCACTTATATGTTTCACTGCAGAAACAAAGAAATAGACTTTTTAACTCAAAAACGATGAAAGCAACACTGAACGATTATTCGCAGTCTTCACAAAAGTTCGCATGCTAAAAATAAATCTTGCTCTTGACAAACAAATACATTAAGCGTCATATATATTTCAATACATTGGTAAAGATACGTGGGTCAAGATAAATAGCAGCTTAATCAGTTTAACCTTCTGCGAACAAAATCGGAGGGGGACACCTACCCAGGGTTCCTTGTAAGTCACAGAAAGCGTTGACTGTCGTATTATATTTACTACTATAAAAGAGGTCAACTACAGGAGCAATGTATTCAAAATACAATATTCTCAGTATTCAGGTTTTTCATAATTTAAGGTCGGTCTCGCGAGTAGGGAAAGTGCAGCGTCTTCATTAAAATAAACTCCGAGAATTAACATTGCGGGAGATCGTAAAATTCGACCGGTTTCCATCTACAAATCTAAGGTTTGGGAGTAATATATTTCATCGTGCCAAGTTTGAAAATCTTTGAAAGATCTTAGACTGAATAAAAGGAGAGATAATCGCTTGTTCTCTCTCACAGCTGTGAGGACAGTCGTTTCATCGCATTTAGATACACTTGTGGGGATCATCACAGCAATTGAAGGGATTATTTCTGAATGAGATCAAATCTACAAGGTACCATAACTTTTCTTCATGTTTTCTTTTCTTCATATTTTTTCAACTAGCCTGTGCCAATATTTTGCAATGTTTTAATTTGTTCATAAAATTAATTAACTTGTTTAAATAAATTGAATTTGTATAGCCTTATAATCATTGTGTCTTTCATTAACTTATTCTAATCCCTAAGCGAGGAACATTTGTTCCTGAGTTAAAATAAGGAACCTTCGAATAAAGTAAGCATTTATGTGATTATGACGTAACAATATAATAGATATTATTTAACAATGAGTAATAGATTTTAAAAAGTTGATGACAATATTTCTTTTTATCGCATTGAAATTTAATTCGAATTTTGCGACAGATTTAAAAAAAAAATTTCATGTAATGACGGACGCAACCCTGCACTTTTACACAAATCTGTCAAGATAAAAAACTTTTGCATGCAAAATGTGTAATCAACGTTACTGAAATTTTTTTGTTTGTAAATTCATGTCTATACAAAATGAGATATCACGCTATAATTACCTAGATACTGAATATCTCTCATAAGGTTTATATTAGCACAGTATAGAGTTTTTGTTTATTTTATCCCGAGTGGAAATGAATTCAAAGCTTTGTCCAGTTCCTGACTAGGAGAGAACTAGCAGTATTATTATAATCTCACAGGGATCTGGTCGGAAACTAGTCAGTTTATTAATCAAACAAGAACTTACCCGGTTCCAGGTCAAATACTCAATAGCACTCGAACGCGACTCTTCTGACATTCCTTATTTACAAATCCCGGCTCGATCCCGTCTGGTACTCAGCTTGTGGCAATGACAAAGCGGGATTTTTCTACACGGGGCTCAGTTCTAACTACACCTTATCCAGATTGCGCCTTATAGTATAGGTAAAAATGAATCTACATAACACCAGTCTTCTCAAAATATAGATAAAAAACTTGATATTTGGTTCCTCCTTAAGTCGGAAAAGGGGTAGCACTAACCTTGTTTTTTATCTTAGTTAAAATCTATAGGTTGAAGCCTAGATTTTTCATATCTTATTTGAAATAAGAAGCATTGAATTGCTAACATGACTTTAAAATGACTGACCAGAAACAACCGTTCTCTTATTTATGAGCGGCAAAGTAGATATAAATTTCCGTATAAACTTAGCCAAAGGCTATTAAAAATATGCCAATAAATTATTTTTGAACACTTTTCATGCATTTAACACTCATGTTACTGATTCATCGCTATTTACCTCGATAAGGGCAAAAATGTAGGTTTCAGCCTGGCTTTCAAACTGTGTAAAACCCAGGTTAGTATCAGGTTTTTTCCAGGTTATTCTCCAGGTTTTCCTCTATAGGAACCACACTGTATGAAAAGGCTGGAATTTAAGTCTAAAAATCGGTGAACTTTAATATGTAACAGAAACTAGACCATTAAAAAAAGACAGACTTATGCGTTTATACACTGGGCGGCTAAATCAAAGCCAAAATCGTCAGTTGCACATATCAAAATTAAGACTTTTTTTCTGTGCAAGTACCAGCTTTTTTATAAAGTTCTAGCAAGGCTGATTCTATATAGTTAACCAAGCGAAAATCTCGTCAGGCATAAAATAGTTTCTCTTATGGTTTTAACTTTGCAACTCTAGACATTCATAAAAAACTACTCACAATATAACTAGATTCTAACCCTACTTGACCTAGGAATCCTACCCAATGAGAATAAGGACAGGTAGTTTTAAATATTAAGTGGTTGAATTCGAAATTTTTTCCACTGCCTACATTATCGGAGGATCATTAGTCGAGTGTCAGATTGGATACGTTAACGACATGTATCCTCCCAGACAATTTCATACTCTCATATTGCAATAATGCGAATTAAATTCAAATTTAAAGAAATTGAAATCTTTCTGTGGAAAAAGAGACGTTCTCGAGTATGCCGGGATTCGATCCCGGGTCTATATTGTTTGATAGAGTTTGATCCAACAAGAAGTGCCTCGTGTTGACTGTATAGAAGCTGATAAGTCTAATGCAATGCAAAACTTATAATTCAATATGCAAGAAGTATTCGTACTGTGATTGCTACAAGATGTAATATCCTGTGCAATCGAATCTTTCTAGTAAGAACGTGATGTACGATGCCCGAATACGAATTTCTCGTGCTTTCCTATGCCAGCGGAAAACTTGCGAACTCTCGGAACTCTAAGTTCAAGTAGAGACGACTAATGGATTGGTATTTACAAACGCGAACAAATACTCCTATCAATTACAAAACGATTCTACCTGCATCGCCCCACTATCTCTCCCTCAAGCACCATTCACCTCTTAGGAAGCTAAGAGCTTGGATTTAAACTATAGTATACACTCACGCGCAAATACTTTCACGTTATTTCTCTATTCCTATATTCCTCTCTATTTCAACCTTTTCCTCATTTCTTCGTTCCTTTATACTTTTGATTACCCGTATCTTGGCGTAAGTTTGTTGAAGAAGAGGACAAGTAACACTGTAGCAAGAATATCCAGTCTCTAGAAACTCAAGCATCAAAGGAGCTTTGCAAATATTTGATATTCAAATTTCAAGAAGATGAGATAAAGATCTTTGGATGGGGACCATTCAAAGTAAAGCAGAACTGCTACGTATATAACGGCCCTAGTAGAAATTTACCACCAGCATAGTACAAATCCATTATTTACTGGCGGTTCTCAATTTTGCTCGCCACTACTGACTCAATAGTATGCTAATACAGACTTATAAGAGTAGCCAGTAATGAGTGTCAACACAGGTTCAGTGCTGGCAAATAATCGGTAAATTGATAGAGTCAGTCTTCTGGTACTGCGGCTGTACGCAGAAAAATGGTCCGCAGAATCCACTTAAATACTAGTAAGCTTTACCAGTTCGATTAGTATTTACATATATATGGACAATATGTCCATTATTATAACTATGATTATTGATATATATAATATAATTATTAAATTATATTTAGTATACATTTTTATTATAACTACGTATGAAGTTTAATGAAACTAAATTTTCAAATGTATATTAAAAAATTTCATTATTATCAAAAAGTATCTTGTGTAAAAACATTTAAAAAAAGGTTCTTCTATTTTCTGTGTTTATATTTTCCAAATATGGATTTTACAATTGCGAATTCGAAATTATTATTATGCCTAAGAAAAATTGTGTGGAATCTAAATCCTGTGTGGATTTTCCAAATTTTATGTAATACACTTATCAAAACTTTTAATGTTTACATTTTCATGATATCAATTTGATTTAATAAACTTAAGTGAAAAAGAAAAAAGTAATTATAAATGAATTAAGAAAAAACTATGAATCAAGAATTTATTAAACTTACAGAATCTTTATAACTGGATTAAGTAAAACTCTTAAATAAATTATATAAACTAGCGGATAATCATTAAAACACATTACATTAAGACAAAACACGATCAAACACGACTGTAGTACATTGTATTTTTAAAATCACTAGTTTATAAGTATGTAGAATCCACTATTAAGTAAGTGGTTCATTACGCACTAGATAAAACAGTGGCTATTCCACTATTTTGGATTTAGAGAGTAGAAAATAAACTGTAATTGTATTTTTTATGTCTTTAATTGATTTTGATCATTAAATATAATAACGTGGAACATCAGTAAGTTGAAAATTAAACACGTTTCTGAAATTAAAAAATGTTTATGTGTGCCCAAGGCGCAGATTACTTTCATTCGTTCCTGCACTGAGAAAAAAATGCTATTGAATCGAAAGCATTACTTTCCAAAATGATGTATACTATTAATTCATAAAAATATACTACAAGAACTAATAAAAATGCTACTAATTCTATATCATATTGATTTGAATCCATGATATACATGCTTTTGGAAAGAAATGCTTTTGATTCAATAGCATTTTTTCTCAGTGTGCGTGAATAGATATAGCTGGCGGGATAAATTTTGGGATTCACAATTTATTCAACTCTCGATTGAAGCGCGTAGAGTAGAATGAAGGGAAAGCTCTACTATTTTTGTGATTTAATAAAATACTAGTTTTTTATGATTATAATTTAGAAACTTTTAATGCACGCTTTCAAATTTCACCCTACACTTCTGAATTTCACTCCACTTTGATTCATTTTTTAACATTTAATGTATCACAAATAATTACATTGATACCAAATAACTTTTAAGTTGTCCTTATTTCCCAAATTTAATGGGAAGTTGAGTAAAATTACTCCAACTATTTTTCTTCGTGTAATCAACTTTAATTGATAATAATGACTGGGAAAGTTTACGCAAACTTTCAGCAAAACGTACTGCCTCAATTAATAGAAGACGTGCCCTTGCATGTTCGCATGAACATGTGGTTGCAACACGACAGTTCGCCACCCCATTATGCTCTGTGTTCAAGTCAAATGATGAATGAGATTTTTGACGAAAAGTAGATAGAGCGAGCTGGCCCTGTAGTTTGGCCACCTCGTTCCCCAAGTCGAACATCACTAGATTACTTTAATGGGGTTTTGTCAAATAACGCGTAATGGCGGTAGCACCTACCACGCCTGACGACATGAAAGAAAAAATACGCCGAGCATGTACAGAAGTTTAACCACAAATGTTGGCTGAAGTTAGACGGTCTTTTCATCAACGAATTAACAAGTGCTTACGAGTCGAGAGTCATCACTTCGAGCATCTTCTGTAGGTAGACCCAAACCAAGGTCAGTGGATCCTTTGAAAGTGATTATTCCGATATGTTTCGATTTTTCGACTATTTTCATACTTTGCGTGAATAGAATGACCTTGTGTTGTAGGTCGCTGAATTTGTCTTATAATCGGTAATAATGTCATCGAAAAAAAAAATACATGGTTCTATTTAAAAAAGTGGTGTTGACCTTGACGTAGCTTCAGCGCCTCCACCGATAAAAATAGGGTAGTCCAGTATGACGGCCTTCTCGAACACTGAAACTTTGGTCTAAAACATCTTAGGATATGATTAATAGTTTGAGTGCTATCACTCTGTAACACTTTATGTGCCTCACCCTGTATGATATTTCTCAAGTATAAGTCCTTTTTGCATTCGTCGAACGGTGACTGGCTCGCTACGGCAACCAGGTAAGGCAAACCGAGAGTATTTTCGGAATGTAGGCTTGCGACGGTAGATACGCTGTAGTGCTGTATAGCCCCTGTCTTCCTCAATAAATTGTAACAATTACTCTGATTAACCTTGCTGTAAGATTATAGCAGCTTGAGCAAGTGAGGAGTTCAATAAAAAAAATACACATTTATTGTAACGCGTATCGCGACACAATCACGCTCGTCAAACTAACACATTATCATATAAGTACATAGGCGTTTTACACACATAGAAACCATTTCTTAGAAATACTTTTATTCAATGACGACGAAGGTTCGGAAGTTATAAATTTTAGCATAAATAATCTTTTCAACACTGCTCCAATCATGTCTCGAAGTCAGTCACCATAACGTCAATCAAATCAGAAAATTACGGATCCCATTCAACTCATATTATAAAAATTGAATATTCTTATTTTATAAAAAGTATTAAAAGAGCTCGAGTTCAATATTCGCAACCAGAATTATTATTTGTTATTACATCGTGGATCAAGTGAAAAGTGCAATTAGATAAATATACCGATAAATAGTTATGATAACTTGTACAATACACTAAAAATTAATTTAGCCACAAATAGCTCAGTGGAACTATGCAGAAGCAGAGTGGAAGCATGCAGACATGGCAATGATACAGTAAAAATTTATGATATGAGATTCCGGCAGTTATTAAACGAACTTTATTATGCAGTGCAAGGCGAACATCAAAAACGAACTGAACGAAGTATAGCTCTCAAAATTGAAGAAAAGACGACCATCAAAAGATACGTAATGAATCTGCGTGATGGAATCGGAATTCTATCTGCTGCCTCTGTGTCTAAAAAGGAATCAAAAAAATCGGAAATAAAAAATTAAATAAAATTTTCTCAATTTTACTCTCAAAAAACACCATCCTTCCGCATTCGTGTGTCTGTGTTCTGAGATGTGCATACTTCTGAAAGGTGTTCCCTGATGGATACGGGTCTTTTTCTTTACAAAATTAGTGTTTTAAAGAAATTTTTTATTTAAAAATATCATTATTTATACGTGGTTCTTGTGTGTGCCTTTGAGGAGAAGCAATTTTGCGGTCACACTCTTCACGAATCGGCTAAACAGGAGCCTTTCTTCTCGTTTTTTGAGGACTGTGGTTTACAGTGGTCTGGTTCCAGAACGACTTGGATCTTGTCCCATCACATAAGTTCCTTGCATGTTTTTTATAAAATATCATACTTGAGAAAAAAAACATAAATAAACAAAAAAATCTAGTTTTACTATAAATAATCAATTTTTTGCACGCTTACAGCTTAGTCATTAAGTTCAGAAAATTGGCTGGCACTGAAGAGGGCCCCCATTTGTGGCTGAAACGTTTGACACTTTATCTTTTTTAAACATGCTTCTTTTTTTTGTTCCAGCAATGCAAACGAAAGTTTGAATACGATAATAGCGAGTAAAGCTCCAAAACTACGCTTTTATGGAGGATCGTTATCGTATGGCGCAAGATTAGCATTCGCAATTAATAAACAGAATGGAGGAGAATAGTTTATAAGTAGTTTATCTACAAAGCTGTCGCTATCTACAGGGAATCATACTAATAAGTATTACAAAACACTGGATTCTCATGCTAAAAAAAGAAGTATAAAATCATCGACCATGGGGTTAAACAAATACCGTTTGCTTCTAAAAAAAGAAAAATAGAACTACGACATAAAAAAGAGACCCTCGAAGGGCTGGAGACTTATCAGTTAGATGTGGGTTTTTTTAATACTAATGTTTCTCCGATTTTGGACATAGTCGATAACGTATGTGATCGAAAAACAGTATTTTTCGTCATAGAAACTGTTACTTTTTCAAAAGACGCAGATCTTTTGCAAAGTACTGCAAAATGAAACGATAAATCTTTTTCGATTTATGTTACACCTACACTGAAAAAAAAAATTCGACGATACAGACATAATTGTGGTTCCTTGACCTATATTATATTGGAGATTCACCGAAAACCAAGGTTTGCTTGATTAGTTCAGCCTGTATGTGTATTCCAAACATATGAATTACTATTGCAGCAATATTTTTGGTTAACCGTCAAATGTTTTTTGTTGAATTACTTAAAAACAATCAGCTATATTCATATGGCTGATAAATCCCAAGCATTTCTCTCAGTGTACTCAACAAATCAATGAGAAGGCAAGTGATGTTACTGGGTCACGTGTAGTCGCGCGAAAACTGCAATGCCATGAAAATGTAGTTTCCTCGGTTGTTTCGCCAGAGGCTTTGCATAAATTCTATACATTTGTATGCGAACTAAGGGAGAAATGCGTTTTAGTCGCTCACAACAGCAAGTTTTATCCCCCCAAGATTATAAGCAGCGATTAAAAAAACATTCCTTCTGAATCATTTTAAGACGGTGATACATGGATTCTCTAAAACGTTACCTCTTATAAAAAAGGTTATAAGCCTTACTAAAGAGAGCGAAAAGAAATGAGAGAATATAGCAAGTCTTTACAATATATCAATTGTTAACACACACAACGCAATAACGAAAAGACATTGGAAATTCTGCAAATTTGTGAAGCGTAACAAAAGACAAACAAGCACTGATGTGGCTGTCATTTAATACATTTTGTGAAAGAAAAATTTTCGCTTTACTGAGAACAAATTTTAAATGATAAAGCATGTATTTTTAGTGACAATTACTGTAGGTATTGGATTATTCAGTAATTTGCAACTGAAAATTCAGAAATTTTCTCCTAAATGTATTGGGATGTAAAGGATTTTTCTTCAATTTATCCTAATTTTCTGAAATTGTAACTTTCTAACAGTGTACGAGCATAGAGAATTAACATCCCACCCCCCTTGTAGTTTGAGAAGGGATGGTTGCAGAAGTTTACTAATTGGTGGGTGAACTTCTTTCGTTTAGAAAAACAAATTCTAAGAGGGAAGAATTTTATATATACCTATATAATGGCTATATAATAATATGGCGCCTGTTTAATCAAAAATATTAATAAAATTTAATAAAATGTTAAATCAAGAAATTGAAACATATATATGCCTACCATATATGCCTATTGGTACATGCTTTATAAATTTAAAACAGTAAATAACTTAAAATTGTTATCAGTTTTAGATAATGACTGAATTTGTCTAATCAAATTAGCACTTAAATTGATATTTTTGTAGAAATTCTCTGAGAAAGCAGCAAATAAGTATATAGGTAGATTTAATGCATTGACGGGAATTAGTAAAAATGGTTAATAAATTAATTGAATGAACTTAAAGTTATCTATTTTACGAGCAATGTATATATGCAGGTTTCGAAAAAAAATATTCTTTCTACACAATGACAACTTCTAATAAAACGAATTCTTAACTTATGCTTTTCATAAAATAACTATTTAAAATCTTATGAAATGTACAAAAAATATTATGTTACAAAAGTAGCGGAAAATAATTTGCAATTCACGATACTTTAATGTAAAAACCTTTTAAACTTAAGGAAAATGTCAGCATGTAAAGGGTAAGAAATACACAAGACCTTGAAAAGTATTTAGCGGTTCCTGGAATAGGGACTACTTTTCAAGATTGCTTGACGTTCTTTTGGTGAATTATACTCTGATCTTGTTTCCTCTTTTTTGTGATCCATTTTTGACGTCATGAATTTTAAATAATAATGTTTATCTTTACACTTATTAGCAGATGTGTCGCATGGTATGCATGAGAGAAATCATCATCCTTTTTCTTGAAGCGCTTTAGGTACGCGTTTGAACAGCTATGACCTGAAAGTGCTTGCGTCAGGTAAAAGTTGACATAACCTTAGATGATGTGTCCATCTCCCGGTCTGCTCACCATTGTAGATTCTTTAGTGGGAGATCTACTTCCCCAGGTCAGTAATAATAATTTAGAGTCACCAACTTGAAACAAAGTAAACTTTATTTAATTGACACAGAGTGACATGACACAGACTGTGAGTCTTGATGCCAGAACGACTACCCTAATAACACGGTTTGCATGTATATTGAAAGATTTGTGTAAAATTTGTGCAAGGTTGCGTCCGTCATTACATACAAATTTTATGCAAATCTGGAACAAAATTTGAAAAAAAATTTAATGCAATTAATACAAATATTCCATATTATCTTTTTTATTTATATATTACTTTTTGTTAAATAATATATTGTTAATTATAAATAACTGCCTTATATCGACCCTCAATAATATTAATAGATAGATGATTTTTTAATTTGGCTTTAGGGTCCAGAAATAATGTAAACTCAGGGTTTCATTTTTTCCTCAAACCTTTTGACTCAGATTGGAGTCCTCATCAGTGAGAATTTATTTCTATAAAAATACAAAGGAAGAAAAATAAAAAATTGCACATGTGACGGATAAACATTGTGGTAACAAACGATATAAATGAATTGAACGTGTAAAACTATAAAATTGGTCTAACTAAATTTACGACTAAAAATAGAAAATTGTACAAAAAATTCCCTATAAAAATACATAGGGAAGAGACTTAAAAAAAAAAATTACACGTGTGAAATTTGAAAAAATAAAAAGTATGCAAAGTTTTTCCTATAAAAAATGCAAAGGAAGAACTTAAAAACTTAAAAATTACCCTGAGTCGAAACGTTTGAGGAAAAAATGAAACCTTGAGTTTACATTATTTCTGGACCCTAAAGCCTAATTAAAAAATCATCTATCAATTAATATATTGTTATATACGAAATCATAATAACTATGTTTGTTTATGTTTGAAATCATTAACTTTTTTCTGAATGTATTTTTGTTGTTCATGTTTTTCTAATTTGCTACAGATAAATCTATGTATTTACAATTTATTTGTTTTAAAATAAGAAAAAACAGCTAAAAATTGAAATGAAAGTTATTGACTTCATTCGTGGAATAATTTTAAACATTAAATAACGACACTGGTGATTGAAATGAGAATAATGTATAATATTATTTTCAATGAAAAACGATAGGTGAATGAAGCAACAATATTTAAATATTGCAGATGTACGTATCATATTACATTTTACAAGTTTACAAATATTTCATAATTCATACAGATACTCGTTTAATATAACTTACTACATGTAAAATTATACAATGTACTTATTACACAATTTCGCAAGTACTTTGACAGTAGGTACTTATTCATACGTTCGATTTAAATTAAATTACATTATCGCCTGATGATCTTGTCAAAAGCTTTCAAGAGACTTTCCTATTGTAAAATACGACGCCATATACGACGTCGTAAATGACATTGTAAACGACATCGTATATGACATCGTATACGACATCGTATACGACGTCGCATATGATGTCGTATATGACGTCGTAAATGACAAGGTAAATGACATCTCATACTATCCCAAATTACGATGTCGTATTAGACGTCATATACGACGTCATATTGCAAAAGCATTTATTGAAGACTTTTGTAATTACATTAGCATTTCAACGAAATTACCAGATTCTTCAATTGAGTCTTCGTCAGATGAGAATTTTGAAGAATTCAGGAAATTGTCTTGAGTACAACCTCTGAAGGAACACGGCATTAAAAAACTATTTTTGAGGCATATTTTCTAACAAAATTAACGTTGAATTTACTTGTAACTCCGACACAGAAAAAACCCCACATTCTGTTGATAACCTGCCGACATTATAAAACTCTTCTTGTTTGAAAAATTTGGAAATTCTTAAATATATTCTGCCACTTTCTTGTAGAATATTTCTGACTACACATACACTGTTTTCGTGAAAAATACAATTGTCAGATTATTTTCTGCGTAAACAAATACCACGAGATTTTAATAATTGAAATTGACTCCATTTAGGATGAAGGTTTTCACTCCAATGTTGCTTTGAGACATTGAAGATTGGACTTGAATTTTCTTCTACTCCTTTTGAATTCGAAAATCGGATTCTTTCTGCAATGCGTTTTTACGTCTTTAACAAGATGGATTAACCCGTGCACATTGTAAGACAAGAAAGATAATGGATATATCAATTTCGATTTTTGAACAAATTTATCCAGACAGATACGAGCCACGCGTAAATGCTTTTGAGAGCCTGCATGAAAGATTAAGCAACGAATTGCTACATGAAGCAATACAAAATGGAAGTACGTGTATTTCGATAAGATTCCTTTAAATATTACGATTCCCGAATTCAACAATATCTGACAAAATTCTGTTGCCTTAAATTGCCCAAAGTCAGCAATATTGTCAGGTCGACGCGCATATTCCTGCGGGCAACATTCGCTAATTGAAAAAAGTCTTCCATTGACAGTAGTCAGATTCTTTCCACTCAATTTGTGAGATCTGCTATAATCTCCTTTCATCCAAATCGCGAGAAGTCTTTTCATAACGCCGAGAAGCACTAGGTGCATGTAGTCAAAAGGAACGTTATCAACTAAACTTTTGAGAATGCCAAGTAGTGGCGACGGTCCTGGCAAGTAATGCCTTGAATTAAGTCTGTCATGGTACTCTTGTGTCGTTCGCAAAGTATGTCCTATTTCTCGGAAAACCATATACCGAACAGTCTTCCTTCCTTTCTTCGTAAAGTAAGAAAACCCATGAACTTTCCATTTCGAGCAAGGATCCTTAGAAGTGTGACCCATATGATTCAGGAGAAAAGCTCGTGCTGGTGCGTCCGCAATTAAACATCTTAATTTTATAACAATCGTTTTATCATTTAAAGTGATGCAGCCTCGTTCTTTAATGTATAAGAATTCATCCCGAAATTTTTTTAGAAATTCCGAACAATCGCCAGGTTTTTTACGTCCTTTATATACGCCAATTACTTTAAGTAAATGATCAGAGACATCTGGAATTCGACATAATAATCCCCAAATGCAATTTTTCTTGTTCAATTGTGCGCCACCGACGAACAGGTCGAAATGAAGTTCCGCAGGAGGCTCCACTTTGGAAGACAAAAGCAATCTCAGCAATGCTGCTTTTAATCCAACATGCAAATAGTCGCCCGGAGGGACACAAATGACTGTTGGCGATTCTCGTGGTGTTTGAAGTAACGTCCTACATGTCTTCGGTAAATATCGCATGCTTTCTTCGATTCGTAGGGGCTTTAGTATTCGATTCGTTTGAATATGATTCATATTTGTTTCGATAATCGCAGCGGCAAGTTCTTTTACGAGCAATGACTTTTAACTGTCGCGTTCATTGACAATTTCTTGTGCAGCTAAGTAATTGTCGAAGTGGAGATCTAACGTTGCAGATTCAGTCACGGGATCAGTTTCGTCTTTGCTCGTTGAATATTCATGGGCAGTTGCTCTCCCAGGGGAAGAATTGAACGAAATCATTACCGGTTGATGCTTCGAACTTGAAGTTGATTCGCGTTCACGTCTTTCTTGCATTGCGAAATACTGTTGATGTTCTTCAACTTCTCGTAGCACTCTTGCAATATCCTCGTCCATTGAGTTCATCATGTCAAAATTCACTTTAGCGATCTGGTTTTTGGCCACTGCCAAAGTTTCCTTCACTCTTGACTGTTGCCTCTTTCCCAGCATGTAAAACGGCTTTCGTGAAATAGTTTTTTTCGTGCACTCTCTCGCAAGGCCCATATTGTCCCCTAAACATGCACAGACATATATTAATGAATACAGTATATCACTATTCAGCCACAAGTCTTTTTTGTAGAAAATCGAGAGAATGAAAATTACATATAAGTTCAACAAGTTTTTTGTAAGAACTCTATATTACGTTAAAAATTTGTCACCTATTGATTTATTTTTTTATTTTATTTTTGTAATAACAACCGCAATAAAAAATTTAGAAGAACTTTGGTCAACTGAATGATATGACGATTAACATGCAAACGCTTCCCAATTAAGAAAAAAACCATTACCGTTGTTCAATTTTTCACAAATAAATTATCACTCTTAAGGTGATTCAATACCTCTCCGGCTGCGGGCTGTCAAATTAATCTACAGAAGTTGATTAGTTCATTCTATTGAATCCTGTTTATTTAGCAATGAAATGTGTTTGCTGCCCGAGCAAGACGAGGGCTGCATTCACACTCATTGAATGCATTCTGTTTTGTTTCCAGTAATGCATATTATTTTCCATAGCAACTTTTTTGAGAATTTGATTTGATGTAACTGTAGAGCGAAGGAATGAGAATGGAGGGGAACGAACTTCCTGTCGTATAGGGAAGCGGCAAATGGTCGTATAAGGGAGCAGTCGTATAGGGGAATGTCGTATAAGGGAGCGCGAAGTGTACATCTTTCATTGTAAAAGTGGAAATAAGTGAGACAAGTGAAATTGTGTGTGTCCCGTTTTAGAAGAAAAATTGAAGGAAATCGAAAGAAATTGCTATGCCAAGAAGAACGGATGACGATGAATTGTACTCCACGGTAAATTGTTCGATATCTTTAAATATAATGACTTCCCTTTTAGATTTGGATATGAATTTTTCACATTAAAATGTAAGGTTAGAAAACGTCGACGATGACGAGATACCAACAAAAAAAGAATATACATTTATACTGAAAATCATTGCCTTACCTAATGGAACAATCATCTTCATCATTAATTAAAAAGCTGAACTACGGTTCTCTTGAATTTTTTATTTCATTCTGTGGTATAAATGGAATGTATTTAAAAAGCGAATCAGAAGATTCTACGCATAAATCAGAAAAATCTACCCTCGAATCAGATGATTCTACGGTCAAATCAGAAGATTTCGCTCCGGAGACACCTAAGTTGAAAGGGGCCCAGTTACATGTACGAAGGTCAGCTCGTTCAAAAGCGAAACGCCCAAAGCGTTACCAAAGTACCTCGTCTGAAAAAAACTCAAGGAGAGGGAAAAAAAAATTGCATCGAAGAATGGTAGCAATGTCAAGAATCTGCACAACGAGAATGAGAAAACTCGATTGAAACATAATAAAAAAAGTAATCATTACACGTATTGTTGATACAATTTGTTTGGTGAAGTGAAAGCGTGCATTGTTCCATGCTGTTCTCATATCATTGCAGTGTTTCATATTTGTAACGATTGTTCATTACTTTTCATGTAAATTCAACATTTCATTGTCCTTTTCAAATTAATTTTCATTTAATTCTCCCAAATCAACATTCTTTCAATAACATTTCAAATACTGCAGTAAACAGTGAAAAAGAGAAAGAAGCAATGCATAAAGATATTGAAGAAATTTTAAAAGAGGTGGCCGACAACCAAGAAAATCGCCATGGAGGAAACCCTGACAACATCTTTGATAACCCTTTCAGCCGGAGATCCAATCCAAGTTCAAAAAGGTTCTTGGAATCCATTAAAAAACAATAACCAAACGTTTTTATTGCGAAAGAGTTTATTTATTTATTTCCAAAAATGAATACCAGAATACGCAGTACGTTTATCGATATAAAGGCTGCGAAATTAGCGATAATGATTCAACGTATGACTTTCATTTCAGAAACATCATTATTCGTAAAGAGGAAAGCGTGTTTCGAGAAATTGAAATGCAATTTGAAGATGAAAGACGCCACGAAGGGAATGGAAATGTTGACGGTCGTCAGGCGGTAGCCGGCAACCTGGGAGATCCGCTTGACTAGACCGAAATGACTTGATCGACAGCGCCTTTCGCCCAAGAATTACTCAAACTTCAGGGACGCGATTGACATGTTTTGAATTTGAATGAAATTTCAATCATTAATATTCTTTCTTAAAATTATCGAATTTTTTTTTCCAGAAATGACCTGCAGAAAATGGAGTAAGTTAATCGACTTCACTTTTTGATTGCAACGATGCACCTAAAAGAAACTATCGTTTATCGGTTTTTGCAGTTTTATCTATGTTTTCTTGATTTTGTCTCATTTAAATTTGATTTTTTAATGCTTAATGTTTGAATGTTTCGATGCTTTTTTTTTTTGCATTTCTTGATGTTACAAAAGTTTTCTGTATTTTTTAATGATTTTCTTCTATTTTCTAATGCTTTGATTTGTATCGTAACTTTGTAGTATTTTTTTACCATTTCCTTTGTGTGAAGTTTTTTTAGTTTTCAATTAAGTTTTAGTTTTGATTTTTTTTTCTAATTTGCAAAGTGCTGAATCATTTTTTACCAGATAATTTCCTTTCTGTTTTTTTTTCTACATGTATTGTGACGTGGTAAATTTTACCCGTCACATTGAAAATATTTAATTTGGTAAACTAACCGGTATGATAGGTGGGGTTATGTCCCTGGGGAAAAAGTCGTGTGACGAGAGCCCGCACTTCGTCGTCGCCCGAGAGCACTCGAAATACACTAATCACGCACTGCACACACTCGCGCTTCCTGTCCCGTCTGTTCCATGAGTAAGACGAGGACAGCACCACCGGAGGACAGCAGCGTCGAGGATGCGGCACAGCCGGCTACTGAGTCTATGTCAACACTGGCCGCCATGTCGAGTTTCGAGTCACGATAGATCGACGCTTCGATTATCGCCGCCATCGATCGTTGGAGAGCGACGCACAAGACTACCAGACGCCACCACGTGACCCGGAAAACGTACCCTAGGGCGCATAGACCCTGGGGCTTGATATTTAGTATCTTAGACATTTTGTGATACTAAATTTATACAGGTTGATGTAAATGAACACTAATTACAATGGTGTCATTGTGCCACACGCGCCGTTCGTTGTAAATGAAAGAACCGCGTGTTGATGGAAATTATTTGCCGAGGGCAATTATTATACTAGACACGAGTTGCCTAGTCGTCTATTGGATTTATGACATGTGACCTATTTCCGGGTCCGCGATTGGGTCACGCATGTAATTCGTGGGGCAGGTCGGGAATTCTGTCAGCGTCGCGTCGGCCATCGTCACTCTCGTCCTGCGACTATTAGTGATAAGTGACACTTTTTATCTCCCGAAGGAAACTTGGAATTTTACTTTCTTACTCCCACGGAATGGAAGAAGCATTTGTACTGAGATTCGATCCGGAGCTCCAGGACGTAATACAGGTAGCGTGAGCGACTTTTGTTCAATTTTCTCTTGGCAAGTGGCTCGGAATTCCGAGTAGAAGTACAGATTGTCTTGAACGCTTTATGGCGTCTGTCACACGCACCGCAGCCACTTCGCCTCTCTTCTCTCTCTTCTTCGCAAGTGCTCTTCTTCTTATATCAGTGGTCTTTTTAGGTATGTTGGGATAGGAAAAGAAATTAGTTAATTAAAATAAAGTAGTGATAAATTCCGGTGCTCTCGGGCGGTGACGCGCGCCAATAGATTAATTTCGCCATATTGTCGCGTGGCTCTGGAATGTCCCGAGAATTCTGTTATTTTAATTATACTTATTGATGATCGCGCAGATGTTTTGGCTTTTTTAAAAATAATAATTCATTTTCTCTGTATCGAGTCCTAATTAAATTTAATAAATAGTGTTCAGCCTTTTATGTTAATTAATTAAATTCTGGTGTTTTATTCTTTTACCCGGAGAACTGTTGTAACCTTACCTTGACCCCGCCGGGTGATTGTGTTACTGTTGTGGTCATATTTTGAAAATATCGTTACTCGAGAGAGTGGCTGGCGCTCAACAAAGTATTCAAATAAAATTAGTTGGGTGGCCATTAAAGAGTTGCCAGGTCACGGGTAGAACCTGCATCTCAGTATGTAATAGTTGTAGTGAACTTTTAAGATGAAAAAAAGGAGAACATTTCTCCACCAGTTACGATTCTTAGTTCGCACATTCTGTAACAGACATTTTCCAGTGCCTGGAACGTTCTTCTTCTTAACGAGATGAGAGCATTACGAGAAGATGTGGGGCTGCATGTACAATGTCGGAATCCCGAAAAACCAAACATTTTACCATGCACTACAATCCAAGAAGTGAAGAACTTACAAAAATGCAGCGCTGAAACGAAATTGCACATTGTAATTATTGCACACTATATGTTAAAAGGTGCAAGCTAATTATTGTTTTCGTTGCAGATTAATTACTTAAAACACGTTGGTGGCTTCAACCTACGAGAAGCATGTAATTTATGTTTTCAAGCTGTAATGGTCGACGAAGTCTCAATAAACTTTACGTGGTACGGAAAAATGACCAAGCTATGCGACCTATTGAAATTGGCATTGTATAAATGCGACCTTGTGAAAATTATACTAGGTAAACGATTTTTCACATGCAAAAAGACGAATCTTATGTGAAATTTTTAAATAAATTTTGATTTTCGTTTAGCCCAACAGAGGCACCGATCCCGGAGCAATCGACAAGTTGGTCCAATACGATTGGTAATCGGCAACGAAAATGTATTTGGGGACGAAATGTAAACAAATAGGACGCGCATGAAAGGTAAAGATTATCAAAGAGTTGCAATAAATTTTAGAATTTCAATGACTATTAAAATGGGCAACGGAAGAAAACAGTTCTTTGAAGATTACACGTATTATCTAATAATTTCGCAAATAAAATAATGTATGAGGAATTCGTTTTCGTAAAAAGTCAGTTACTTTTCAGAAAAAAAAGGTTATTTACTATTGAAAATTACGTAAAATTGCTAAAAAATAAAAGACTAATTTGAACAAAATTTATGCAAAGTGGCGGACGCAACCTTGCACATGTTACATGCAAATTTTATGCTAACGATTTGCGCAAATTTTGAATGAAATTTTTGTTAGATGTGTTATCATGGTAGCCAGCAACTACTGACACGAAGAATGTCTGCCGCATGAGCATAGACTAAAGTCGGTTCAAAAGATGCGCGTGTCGCAGTGTGTAAACGAGTCACAGTCGTTCCCTACAGTACTCCTCCCCGAGCAAGGCGGTCGTAGAATACAAAAAGTTACCAGCACTGGTTACAAAACAAATATGTTAACTATAGAACAAAACGTCATATGAAAAAGAAAAAAATTTTCAACATTAGTGTATTGTAAATTCCAAACCCGAAAATATGTTTCGAATAATAATCAGTCAGTTTAATTAGGCGATGAGAAGTCGAAAACGAAAATTGCAATGAAGCAAAGCCTTACCTTACATCACAAAGTTAACGACGAATAAACGCAATTACGATGCTTATCATTGAAAATGGCAATCGTTGGGTCGGGACGTATACAAAGTCATTCAATCGTATGCATGCACAATACAAAGTTATTAGATATGCTCGTACAGTATTCAAACGTACACTCATACAATCATCCAAAAGCACGCTCGCGCAATGTCATAGCGAAAGATAGCCATTCAAACCATCGGATGCGAGAGGAGAAGTGCTAGGCCATAGTCCCAGACGTTGGACATGACCAGACTTGTCTGACGCAATTCGATAACCCAATAGCATCTTACGAATTATTGCGCAAAGGTTACTTGCTTACGTGTGTAAGTTCGCAGTGCGAGAGTTGAACTTGGCTGGTGTTGAAAGTGGTCAACGTCGTCGTGCACAAAATACGCTGGTTTCAAGTTCTCGATAGAAACATGTCGCGATGTCCCATTGACGTCGATTTCAAATACCTTGTCAGAAACACGGTTTAAAATCCTATGAGGGCCTGTAAAAGGGCGCTCTAAAGCTTTTTTTTAGCGTGATTTAGCAGAGAAACGTGAGAAAATGTGTTAAGTTTCTTAAAAACAAAGACTTTACGTTTCAATTTCTGACCCACTGGAACCGGTTTAACCCTGCGCATGTGTTGCCGAAATTCCTCAAGAAAAACATGCGGATCAGGCGAGAAATCCCCGGAGAGAATGAATTCCCCAGGGATTCGAAGTGTTGTACCAAAGACGAATTCCGAGGGAGATGCTCGGACATCTAGTACGTTAGTGCGAAGACCGAGTAAAACGGTGGATAAGGAACGTGACCGTTCACCATCGGAATGGAGCATTATTGCAGCTTTAAGAGAACGATGCCATCGCTCAGTCATTCCGTTAGACGCGGTATGGTACGCGGTGGTCCGGATGCGATTGCACCCGATCAGTTGCAACAGTGCGGTAAACAACTGTGATTCGAATTGGCTTCCCTGGTCGGTGGTTGACGTTTCAGGAGATCTGTATCGCGATATCCAGTTATCAACAAATGCTCTGCAAACAGTTAAAGCTTTGATAATAGTAAGCGGTACCGCTTCAGGCCATCGCGAAAATCGATCGATGATCCTGAGGCAATACTTGTAAGCGTTGCCAACGGGGAGCGGGCCAATGATGGCGGAAGCATCCATCCGGCGCCGTTATTTGTCCTGGCAATAGGCGATTGTGTCGCGAAACGAAATTGCTGGCATTCCGGACATGCACGGTACCAATCTGAATTGTCGCGGTGCATCGATGGCCAGACATATCTCTTAAGGATAACATGGTCCGTAATTTTAGCGCTGGTATGTGCTGGTTTATGGAATAGATGGAAAATTCGTTCCCGTATGGATGATGGAATTATGGGACGAAGTGTTTTGCAAGTAAGATCAAAGTAGATTGAAGTGTGTTCCGGTCCCCATTGAACTTTGCGGATGGTAAGAGAGAAATTTGGATCTGTGATTAGGTTTTGAAGCTCAGCGTTGGTAAGTGATATCGGCAGTAAACTGCGATATAAATGCAATTTGACGTTTTAGTCTTTGCGAAATCTTTTCAGTAATGTTGCGCTGGCAAGATCGTTTTTGACCTGATCGAACGTAGCTTCGGAATCGGAATCCCATAAAATCGGTCTCTTATCGTTTTTGCGAGAGTTGTTAAGAAACTTTTGCAATGCAGCCTGAACCTCAGCAGCGTGAGGCAGGTTTTTCCGGTAGAAATTTACCGTGCCAAGAAATCGAAGCAGTTGGGGGACCGTTTTTGGCTTCGGAAACTTAGTGATCGCAAGCACTCTTTCAGGTGATGGAACACAGCCTTCATTATTAAGGGGGTATTCTACCCAAAATAGTCCGAAAAATCGAATTTTTTTTAAAAATATTTATGACGTAGACAACGAGTTTTACGAGAAAGAAGAGGGGGAAAGGTAGGGTCCTGGAATCGATGATTGACCGTCAGTGATATCATTTGTATGTACCGTGATTGTACATTTTTAAACTCGTTTTTCTCGAAACCATTTTTTTCGGAACTGCTGACACGATAACTCAAAATCTATTGATCCAATTGAGTGGAAATTTTTTGAGCTTACTAAGCAAATGTATAGTTTTGGCCCAAACTAGAATCATGCCTAAAGCATTTGTTTAAATATTGTTTTTAATGCAAAATACAAACAAAAACAGGGCAAAAAATCATCATATTCTTTAAAAGTGGAAACAAAATTGGAAATTTTTTCATTTAGTTTATTCCCTAGTTCAGGTGATATCAAGAAGTGTAATTGCTATAAAATAGGTTAAATTTTGTGTTTCAGAATCTTTGAACAAAAGATATCGTGTCCGCAAGGGAGCAACTTTTTTCGGCAGGCTCAAGTTCAAGGCGTCGAAAAACTATATTTTTAAACACTTTTTCAGAAGTAAAAAAAATTCCATTGTCCATATCCTGTAGAATAACTTACGAAAAATTGCGAATAAAAATATAGAAACGTTTTTTTTCACAACGATTCAAAAACATCAATATTTCGGACCGTCTCGGGTACAATACCTCCTTAATGCAGTATCCAAGAAATTCGATTTTGGACTTGCCAGCATTTCGAAGACCGAAGGTCATAATCGTATATTTGTATAGTCCAAAAGAAGGTATGACCGTTTACCACGTATCATTGAAGGAAAATCATACAGGTGAGGCACGGTGTATCGATCCGGAATTGCGATTGCGTTAAGACGTTGGAAATCACCGCACACACGTCAATCACCGTTTTTCTTCTTAATCATGTGTATCGAAGCAGCTCAAGGACTTCTGGATGGGCGACATATGCCGTCTTCGACCAATTGGTGAAAAATTGTTTTAGCAGCAGCCAATTTTTCGGGGGTTAAGCGTCGAGCTTGCTCAGAAACCGGAGGTTCATTGGTTAAAATATGGTGTTTGGCTTCGACTGAATTAGGGATGGTTACTTGGGGCATAGATGTAAGCTCGGGAAACGCCGCTAAGATGTTATGAAATGCAATTCGTGACGAAATGGCACGAGATAAAAGTGCGCGAGCATGTCGGCTCCTATAATAGGATAGGGTACTTGTGCTATGCAAAAATTTCATTTAAAGTTGCGACGTAGATTTAAGTTTAGTGTGACCACGCGTTTGCCGAAGGTGTGCACGCGAGAGTCATTGGCCGCAAAAAGCATAACTTCACTTGGGGACTTCTTGAAAGTCTTAGAGTCGGCGGGGAGCAGAGAGATGTCTGACCCAGTGTGGATGAGATGAACCAAGCCGATGTCGACGTCCCGAATATGGAGAGGCTTTGATTGAGTGGGGCCTGCTTCGATGGTCTCCGAACGACGAGGCGCAATTAGTTTTCCAAGGTAGATGGTATCTTCTACGAGCAAGGTTTGGCGTAGTTTTTGGCGTTGTTTCTGAAATCACGAATCTCATTAGACAATCTTTCAAATTGTTTGGTTAAAATTTTTGTTAATTTAGAAAATGGATCTAAAGGAGCAGATGGCACAGATGTCTTAGAGATGGGACCTGAAACAACGAAAGGCTGATGCAACTTGATAACTCATGGGCTGAGAAGCCTCGAGTATTCTGTCTGCCCGGCTGGACAGTTCTTGTAAACTATCAACGTTGGACATCGCCAAAATCGCGCGGATCTGCGAAGGCATCTGCTCGAGAAATACGCTTTTTAAAATGATATCGGTGCAACTGCCGTCATTCAACGCCCGAAGTCTAGCTAGAAATAAACAAGGTTACCCTCTAAAACTACTTCGCCCTTTAATAAACGGCGGAGGCGGGTTTCCGCAGAAGCTGAGAAACTGGTAATCAATCTAGTTTTAATTTGTGTATAGATGTCGGCTGGTTTGGGGTCCAGCTCGATTAAATGCTTAATATGTGGAATAAGATCGTGGTCCAGATTGGCGATTATATTAACGTCTTAAACGGACTCGGTTCGAACGTGCGGTCGTCTAAAAGCTGCTTTAGAAACCACGAAAAAGGATGCCGGGTCGTCGCGAAAGAATCGAGGCAATTTGGGTGCTCGATACGCATCAATATGTTGAACTTCGACTTGAGGGAGGTTTAGCTCCCTTGGGGGGTGATCAGCCCCGCCCGGGGACTGCTCACCGTCCAACATTCCGTGGAAAAAGTGGATTAGATAAAAGAGAAAAACTGTCAGCGCAATAACCAAAACGACTGTGGCGGCTCCGAAAGCTAAATAAATTGCAATTTCAAAAGAAGAGAAAAAAGATTATAGTTTGAGAGAATTAAAAACTAAAAGGAAAAATAAATTCATTTAATACGTGACAGTTGAATATTATAAAAAATATGGAAATGTAAAAATGCTCAAGTAGTGTTGAACGATTCTGTGAAATATAGCCCTATAGCAATACCGAAAACTGCGTAAAAACTTCAGATTGTGGTGCTGTAAGTCACAACAACGACGTTGCCACTCAACTGCAAAAGTATATGTATTGTGCACAGAAGAATTTCTTTAAAAACAATGTATACAATATTAAAATAAGAACGTCTTTCACTAATAAATTTATACAATTTAAGCATCAATGGAGTCAGGACACCAACCTTCAGCACGAACAACAGCAAAGTACGAAAGTTGCCGTTTGGACACCAGAGATGAAACGATGGGACAGAACAGACAATTTTCTTAAAGGCTGGTTGCTCGGGAGGTTAAGTTGTCGCTGTTGTTTCAGTCAGCTTACATAGATAAATACGATTTGTTGAGATCAAGTTAAATAAATTATCACATGTAGTCGAAGGGCGTTGATGTAAACGCGATACGTCATCGAGTGACGAGTCAATATATAACATTTAAATTAAACGAGCTATTGAGTGTAAACAAAATTAGGAATTAATCACGCAATACATTACAATGTGATGAAAAGAATATGAATATAATTTTTGACAAAGTGTAAAAAAAGATAGAAAACTTTTGACAAGAAGACCAAAAATAAGGTTACTTATGGAGTGAAATAATTGACGCTGTTCAAAGAAGAGAGTTACTAGATTAATAAGTTTCGGTGGAAGGCTTAGAATTCACATTGTACATGTAAAAGTTATAAATTTTTATTTAAAATATCACGGGTTGTTATGCCGAACGGTAAGATGCCCCTTCTATTAGCACTCAAGGCCTATATAATGTAGAGCGCAGGGCCCGCTCTTCAGTTCTTGTCCGACCAACAAGGTAGTAACTACTGAGCTTCCTAAGCGAATGATACAGTAACATTCTCAAAACCTCTTTGTACGTTATTGAGTATAACATTTTTTGGCGATCCTGCCAGGCCCAGAATACGTCATCGCTTTGGAAAGTGGCAGCGGACTCCAGGAAAACTAGAGACCCTGAATCTCAGCTGTTAGCGGACGCGAGAAACCGTGAGCATAAAAAAATATATAAGAATCTAAGCATTGTAACTTCGCAACTTGAAGCGATCTCAGGCCATTGAGTATAAGTCCTCCTTACGTTCGTTGAACGGCGACTGTATTACAATACAGGCGAAGTGAAGTAGTGGTGAGATCGGGTCGACTATACTCCTGGTGTTCCAGAGCACTGGTCGTTCCTCAATAAAACAAATACAGTACTTTTAAAATCTAAGGAATTGCAATAGGCGATTGCTTCGAATTTCAAAGCATTAAAAAAAAACCGAAACATTTGATATTGTAACGCGACACATCCACCCGTTACGCAAACCATCATAATATCGAGAAAACAGGTAAAAATGCGCACACCGACGTTTGAAACAAATAAAAACGGTACTTTGTACCAGATTGACATATCACTTTCTATAAACCTTTTATTCACCACAGCTCCAATGTCTAGAGTACATTTACCCATCCGGGCTCAGTCCCCCTCCCATACCACAAAAGAATTTTTAGGACGAATGCACGCCCAAATGGAATTTGTCACTTTCTCTTTCAATATGCTTAAGAGAGAAAATGACAACAGAATAGAGGAGACTTCTAAGCTGGGAATGAAAGTAGGTTGCTCGGGATAAGTGCAAAGAGATAGGGAAACCACACAACGACAAGAGGGGACCAATGACTCGTCTTCCGAAGAAGGACAGGAAAATAAGGACGCACAAGAAAGCTTACGGTTTAGGAATAATAACATCTACGCAGAGCCTAATGTACGATTCCCCGTCTCCTCAGCATCACGCATCGTCGAGGAAAAAAGAATAAAAGCAGAAACCGCGATTGGAACCATTCGTAGGATCAATGGACAAGATTACATAGGAATAGAAGATTTCATTAAAACTGGTAAGAACGCAAAAACCAGATGTACACAATCTAATTTACTCCTGGACTTGATTATAGCACAGAAAATTACTGGCTTCGCGGAAAACTCAATTGGATATTTACAAATAAACTCATACGAGGATTTATACGACGCACTTAGACAATATTCAAAATCATCAAACTCGATTCTAGCCCAAAAATAAAAACTAGAGAGTTGCAAACAAGGAGAAACTGATTCTGTCCAAAATTTCACTCCTAGATTCAGACAGATTATGAATGAAATCAATTACGCTGTACAAGCACAGCACCTCAATCCTATGGAACGTCGATTGAAAATCAAGGTTGAAGAACAAAAAGCAGTAAACCGATACCTCCTCAACCTTAGAAAAGAGATAGGTACACAGATACAACTTCTGAAACTCAATGCAATAACAGAGGCACAGACACATGCCATAGAGACCGGAATGTGGTTAAAAGAAAGCCAACCTGCAAGAACACAACTACTTACGAGACCTGTACTAAAATACCTATCAAGGCCGCAAACACTGCCACGACATAGCGTCAACACTAACGGAATAAGAACAACTAATCATTTACTACCACTAGCAGACAGGGTAGAAATGAATTGTTATAAATGTGGCAAGACAGGTCATTTTGCAAACCAATGTCACGTGAGACAGGGTTTTCAACCCGGCCTGAACGTCAAAAGACCCCCACAACCAGTGACAATGCTGCAAGAGGAAAACACGGATGCATTACAAATAACACCGGAAGAAATACAGGAACAAATAGATTACGAGGACTCAGCCGAGTTTCTGCCGTATGCGGAAGACTCAGATCTATTAGAACAATAAGAAGAGCAGGAAGCTACCAACTGTTAGTAGACTCTGGAGCAGCAATCAACTTGATAAAAGAAAAGATCCTACACAAACAAGACATCAGACAAAAACACTTCAAAAAATTTGTTATGGGACGAGACGAGAACACGGCAACTGAAACTGTGAAATTTAACTTTTTCAATAAAGAACACGTATTCCACATTATCCCCAAGGACTTTCCTCTACTAGAAGATGGATTTATTGGACTGAAATTTTTCTCGAAATACGACCGATGTGCAATTACAGCAAACTTCTTAGTCCTGGATAAAAAGGAATTACCATTACGAGTGGATGGAGATTTCATACCAGCAAAAACATCAAAAATATTTAGAATCCCGGTGGCAGAAGATGACCAAGATATATTAATCATCGATCGAAAAACAATACCAGATGGAATATATAAAATTAAGGACGGAATTATAGAAGTACCCATACAAAACTACTCTACAAAACCAGCAGAAATTCCCAAAAGAATTGAATAAGAAGAAATTTATACCATATGTTTTCGAGACGTGAACTTCCCAAAAGGGGACAAATCATGGCAACGATTGGAAGAAATTTAAAAATTATCAAAATTGGAACATTTGGAACCGGAACAAATGGAATTTGTTAAAAAGGTAATAAGGAAATATCAAGAAGTCTTTTCACTTGACACTAAACCTTCAGCAAGTACAAATCTAACGGAACACGAAATCGTATTCAAAACTGGAAAAATCATTAATTTACGATCACACAAATTACCCAAAAAACGCAGAGAATTTGCATTACAAAAAACGGAGAAACTCTTGAATAAAGGAATAATTAGAAAATCCCAATCACCATTTAACTCCCCATTATAGATAGTACCCATAAAAGGTAACAAGTTGAGAATGGTGATAGACTATCAAAAAATTAATGTAGATACAGACCAGGACGCTTATCCCTTGCCCGTGATAGACGATATCCTTGATCACTTAGGAAAAGCAAAATTCTTTTCTGCCTTTGACCCATCAGCGGGTTTCCACCAGATCCCGATGAGAGAAAGAGACAAATTATCTTGCTACTATAGAAAATTTATAAAAAACTTATCAAGCATTGCGAGACCATTCACATAGCTATCTCGAAGAGATACAATATTCGACTGGACATCAAACTGCGAGAAAGCATTCTATGACTTGAAAAATGCATTAATATCAGCACCAGTATTAAGGTTCCCGAATTTCAAAGAACAATTCACCTTAACAACTGACGCGTCAAATCAAGGCTTAGGAGCAGTTCATAGTCAAAATGGATAACCATGCTTATTCATCCCTAGCGGACCCGTGTGAGAGAACGGTCATAGAATACTCTGACCGTTCTCTAACTGTTCTATGACCGTTCTATGACCTCGCATTATTACGGCTAAGATCGGTAAAAAAGACATTAAAAGCTTTGCAATTATGATTCTGTGGCGAAATTTGGATCAGAAGGTGAAGCAATAAATACAATTATCTTATTTTTCAGCGATAAAAACTAGAAAAACATAATACCTGTCATTGAAGGCAGTGCAGTGGTTCACAATTGGCGGAACCTCTCCACCGTGAAGGTTTACTATTGGTGGGCACGTTCCGCAAATGGTGAACCACTGCACTGCCTTCAATGACAGGTACATGATGTATTCCTAGTTTTTATCGCTGAAAAATAAGATGATTGTATTTATTGCTTCACCTTCTAATCCAAATTTCGCCACAGAATCATAATTGCAAAGCTTTTAATTTCTTTTTTACCGTTCTTAGCCGTAATAATTCGAGGTCATAGAACGGTCATAGAACGGTCATAGAACAGTCAGAGAACGGTCAAAGTATTCTATGACCGTTCTCGCACACGGGTCCGCTAGGGATTTCAAGGATTCTCAACAAAGCTGAAGAAAGATACAGTACCTCAGAAAAAGAGCTTTTGGCTATAGTATGGGCTATGAAGCGCTTAAGACAGTATCTCTTTGTTAACAAATTCAAAATCCAAACGGACCGCAGAGCGTTGTTCTGGCTCCATAACGTTACCCTAGCCATTACGTTACGATAGCTTTACGCTGTAGCGTAAAGTTTTCGTAAAATTATCGTAAAGTTATCGTAAAGTAGCATTATAACTCATGAATGAGGCAAAATAAATATTCAAAATGCTTTTATCCTTATTCTACGTTAAAAATAAGGTCAAAAGGTAATGGATATATGCAATAATTTTATTCATTAACGCTTAACATTAAAAAAATAAAGTATCTATCCTTGAAGGCAGTGCAGTGGTTCACCTTTTGTGGAACGTTTCCAAGGTTAAAGTTGACCATTGTTTGGAGTGAGAAACAACTATACTTTCATCTCACTCTAACAAATAGTCAATCCTGACGGTGAAGACATGGAAAGTGATGAACCACTGCACTGCCTTTGATGACAGGTTATATGTTTTTTTAAATTTTTAGCGTTAATAAATAAACTTATTGCATATTTCAATTACCAGTTAACGTTATTTTTAACGTAGAATAAGGATAAAAACATTTTGAATATTTATTTTTCCACCTTCATGAGATATAATGCTACTTTACGATAACTTTACGATAATGTTACGATAACTTCAGAAAATGATGGAATTCCTCTCAAATTATTACCCACACCTAAATTTCCACTTATGTTTCACGCCTACCAGACAATTAAAAAAAGAAGAAAAACAAGCTACAATCAAAGAAGCACACTCCACTCATCTTGAAAAAAAGAACACGCTGGAAAAGGCTAAGACCATCGGCTTATGGCTTGGAATGGACAACGAAATTAAAAAATACGTGCAGTCTTGCCCCATTTGTCAACTACAGAAAACAACGCGTATAAAGAATCAAGCCAAGAGCATATTACCTGATATACCTTTAGCACCTAATGAAAAATTGGCACAAGATATCTTTGGGCCAGTCCCTGAAACACAAGAAGGAAATCGTTATATACTCGGTATGCAAGATAGACAAACAAGATATACAGTTCTTGTACCCTTGCAGAATGAATCATCGAATTCAATAATAGAAGCCTTAATCCATCACTATATTTATAGTTTCGCAGCACCTAAGACTATACTTTCTGACGGAGGATCAACATTTTTATCGGAATTAATGACGCAATTTGAAAACACATTGAACATTCGACATATCAAAACAACTACATTCCACCCGCAATCAAACGGGAACATCAAAAGAATGCACTCTACACTAGTAAACCTGATTAAGACTAGTATTGCCGAAAATAATAAACAATGGGACGAAAACTTGAAACACTACTAACAATCAAACAACTGGACACTCCCTATGAATTAACATTCGGAAGAACACCTAATGTTCTGTCAACGGTGAAAACCTCAACTAACCTAACTTATCAGGACCTGATAAGGAAATGGAAGAAGAAACACGAAGGGATCATATCCAAATCCCGAAAGAGAATCCAGGTAGAAATGGAAGGGATCAAAAGGAGACTCAACGAAAATATAACTAGAAAACATCCAATATATAAAGCAGGAGATCTCATCAAAACACTTAACAACACTAAGCAAAATAGATTAGAACCTGCCTGCAAAGGTCCTTTTGAAGTAATAGATTACATCGACAATAAGAATCTAAGAATTAGAAATAAAGATAAGATCATTCGAATACATATAGATAAATGCATGCCGTATTTTTTAGATCCTGATACAGACGATAACGCTGCTAGTACAAGCTATGACTAGTCAGGCGAATTATACTCCGATGCTTCTTAAAGGAAATGTTTATATAGAAGAACAGTCAAAAGTTCACTTTTACTACGAAACGAATCCAAAGAATAATCCCCATCCCTCATCCTGTACAGAACGTTTACTTTTCTGTAGTACCAGACTATGACTGTGTTATAAAATACAGAGACTCCTATGTACCAACAGACAAAGAAACAGTAAGTAATTGTAAAGAGATCTCCGAATACAAAATTTGTTTATAAACCAACGTAGTATGAAATTATTAGACAGCGAAACCTGAGAAGCAACCCTATTCAAGCTATACGTCGATAATAAATGTAAAACATCACCCTTCTTGCTTTACAGAGGGACTTTCATACCTTGAACAAGCGGCCACATCGCTATGCCTTTCAAGGAATTAGACCTAGATTTAGCTTGAGAAAATAACATTAAACAATAACACTTTTGAGTATTTTGACGTCACGTACGGTTCGGATTATTTGAATTGTTTAAAAATTGCATCCCGACAAGCATATGCTTATGGTATTTTGCGTCAAAACTAAAGTAGATACACCCACGCATGCGATCACTTATAACACGAGCGTTCGGCCTTTGCTAGCCGAACTCCCCCCAGAAATAAACGTATCAAAATTTAGAGACTAAATTCATTCTAAACAGGGGAGTGTTATGCCCAACGGTAAGATACCCCTTCTATTAACACTCAAGGCCTATATAATGTAGAGCGCAGGGCCCGCTCCTCAGTTCTTGTCCGATCAATAAAGTAGTAACTACTGAGCTTCCTAAGCGAATGATTCAGTAACATTCTCAAAACTTCTTTGTACGTTATTGAGCATAACAAGGTTGTTTCTCAAAAAGTAAAATCGCGACTAAATAAATTTTCAATGACTTGGCGAAATTTTGAATGCAATATACATGGGTTAGATATAATTTGTTTCCAAATATTTGAATACATCGAAAGTGTTAATGTCGGTTGAATGAAAAAAAATAAACTAAAATTCGGATTTAGCTTGATAAATGTGAATACGACGCGAGCAGTTGAAGTCGACAATGATGAAGATATTTGAAAAGTTTACAATAGCCTGCTCCTTAAAATTGGAAGTCAAACACTATTTACATGCTTATAAGTTACATATAAACTGAATAATTTATATCCAATAAATGAATTGATTCGAAATGAAAACTATTAATATTTCGTTGAACAGCTTGTTAAAATTGACGAATTCCAAATGAAAATATAAAATGTTTGTTGATTATAATTAAGATATAAATTGGAGTTATGACGAATGAATTGGCGTTGTAAATTTAAAGATAGATGCTTCAAACACCGTTTATAAAATAGTTTGAAGGTGACTTTTAAAAAGCGAACGTATTAGAAATTGAAAATGTCCAAGAGAAATTTTAAAAGATCACAATAAAATTGTTAAAATTTTGTTAAAATGTTAACTTATCTCCCAATTGTGATAAATGTTGCTTGGGAAATGAATTCGTTAAGACTATTTTTTCTTTCTGCAAATGGCACTTTAGGTGTTATCCACACATTTTATACTTGGGCATTCAAGATTTACTCGGCAGATTAAAAACTGATGAGACTCGTGATGCGGAAAATCATGACGACTATGATAGAAAACTAGAAAAAAATAGCAACTGTTCAAAAAATGAAGTTTTGGCTAAGAATTTTTCTCTTGGAAAGTTAAAAAACTTCTTAAAGTTCTGAAACACTCCAAACATTGGCGAAATTTTATAATTGCTACGACATAAGTGATGAATAAATGCAATTTCCTAACATTGATATCTCTAGAAGGTGGAATTTAACCTAAGCATTGATAGATACTGCAATTCAGATTATTATTATTATTATTATTTAAAAATAACAAGAAGCAGAAGAACATATCTCAATCTTTTTATCATAAATTGCAAAAAGGAATTGATCTTTATTTAAATCAAGCATGTGCAGATGCAGACAAGGATATATTAGAATAGTAGTGTCAAAACGAAAAATTCTACCCAACCTTATCTTGAACGGCTGATGATTTGTTTAGCACACAAACGACGTCCGTTGCAGTTGAAAGATTCTTTTCTCATCATTCCTTAACAATTAGGAAATATAGAAATCGACTAAATAACGAATACATAAAATACTCCATGTGTCTCGATTCGTGGGTTACTTATCCCTTGGCGAGCAAAATACAATTCTCACTAAAGCCCTAAATATATTTCACTAGCATATGATTATATATTGCATGTCTTTTAGAAAAAACTAATGTAAAAAATGATTATATTAAATAACAAATTTATTTTTGAAGTATTGTTTAGCGCCCAATATTCCTAGTGCTTACAAAATAAAGATTCGAAAAATCATCCATTTTACCCCTTTCATCATTTATTCCTTTCATTTTATAACAAGCTTTATACTGTCTAGTGTCCTAAAAAGTTTTTCCTCTTGCAGAATTGAAATTTTTATTTTTATTATATTTTTTTAGAACAATTTTGACCTATTTAGGTCCAATTTGTCTTTTAAAGACTTATAATTGGGTTGTACGAAATGGGAAAAGTTTGCTCGACAAAACTCTTTCTTCAAACGAGTGAAAGCATTAAAAAAACTCACGTTTTTATTATCTTTCTTGTTGAGCGGCGAATAAGTCGGATCTCGCTACGCATGTGATTCGTGCAAATGTATTTCTCATAAAAAAAAAAAAAATGGTAATGAAGACTTTGGTGCAGGAAGTATCCTATTATCACGGTCTAATTTTTGGAAAGTCCCTACCACCTGAAAATAATATTGTTTTTGTACTTCTTGGCATATAAAATTCATCGTCTGTCGGTCTAATTATCCCCTTTCGTTATCACAAACATCTATTCGCAGTGAGCTGAAAGAAAAGTTGACTTGATAATTAAACAATTTTTCGTATGCGGATTCCCCAATAGGAAAATGGGATACTGAATGCGGCAAACTTTGACAGTGTTGCTGAATCAATTTTTTGATATCATCTCTTAATCGTACAGAATGATTTTGATTATTTCCACGGTTGTCGGCTAAAGATTGATTTTGTATAACCTTTTGTTGAACATTTTCAATTCTGCTTTTGTTGACCCCAAGAACGTTGCATAAAAATATTTTGCAGACAGCAACGTGATCTGTCCCAGTAGGAAAAGTGTACTCCCATCGTTTATGAGACTTTTTCAGAGCAGTGCCAGTTCGCGTCAAAGAACTTTTTTTCAAGATTAAACTTATCAAGACATTGCCACATTGTTAATCTCCATAATTCGAAACATTGTCATGAATTTTTTTCTTGCTGCGAAATTTCAATTCTGTGGAAGCATTCCTTGCGGCGACAAGATTTTATTTCAGAGAATATATTTTCCTGGGCGACTTTTCCGGACAACGAAATATATTTTGTTTCCTATAGAAATATGCAATTATTTGAGTCTCGCGTTACTATTGTAAGTTGACTATGTTTATTGTTGAAGTATAAAAAGTTATGTTGGAAAGAGAAAATACGTGAAATGACCCAAACAATTTTCATCGGTTTTTTTTATTACAAAGCTAATATTGTTCATAACAAAATGTACTTCTTTCAATTTAACTTTTACGAATGACAGGCTTAAATAGTTGTGAAATATACTCGTAAAATTTAAAAATGTGATCTTGCAAATGGAAATGTTATAGCGAAAGGCGTATCCTAATATTTTGAACGGATAATTCGCTATATTATATTTTTCTGAACAAAAATTGCACTATAATAAACGAATATTCCGCTTGTTTACCTTATTTCTGGCTTCATCAGCCATTTCTTCACCCACGCTTTTTTAATTGTCTACCTTTTTCGGCCTTTTTTGGATTTATCTTTGGGCATGTTGTGATAAAGTAGGATCAATTTAATCAGAATTCCGTCACGTTATTATTTATCCACGACACAATTATTAAATATAATTGATCACGTCTGCTTATGGAAGAATAGAAATAGCAATTGAAAATCAGACTGACTACAAATGCCAATGGCGAATTATTGCTGTTATAAATATAAAAAACAATTTTTGCATTTTTGTAACTTTTTAATAAATTACATGATTACTGATAAATTTATTTTCTTCCAAATATCTCAAAAAGGAAAAACAATCGTAGACTTTATTTACGGAAACGATTTTGCAGAACAACGCCTATTTCGTATCTCACACATTTTGGAGAAAAAAGCGAATTTTTTTAATATTAAAAATCACAAAATTAAAATATACATCCTGTCGAAAAATTTCTCGATAAGAATGTGTAGAGCTTATTTAGCTAAACAATGTTTCATCTAAACGTTTTTTTTGTATCTCAAATAATTTGTCTAAAAAATGGAATTTTTGTATTTTAATGGTATTTTTTGGAATTGAAACAAAAAATATTTGTTTTATGAGAAACTGCTTCAGACAAAATTTGTAAATCTTTTCAAAACGAACAACTTTGTATTCTTACGTTTTTTTCGTATTTCGAATATTATTGTTAAAAAATTGAATTTTGGATTTTCAATATATTTTTTTTAATTAAAAAGAAAAATATGCATCTTATGAAAAAATGTTACAATTCAAATTTGTAGGTCTTTATGTAGAAAATAATATTGTATCATAACGTTTTTTCGTATCTCGTATAATTTAACTGGAAAATGGAATTTTGATATTGACTTTTTTCGAATTTGAATATGCTGTAACATTTCTAATTTTGATTTAATCAAAAAATGTTATCAGGATAATTTTTAGAGATTTATGAGCACTATCAAAAAACAGTATTGAAATTTTTTATTTTGAAAAAAAATTATTTTCAAAAACACAAAAGTAGTGCTCAATCCCTCAATTTTGATTGGATGTGGCTGATTAACGAACTTGTCCTTACTTTTTCGGCTCCGATAAAGTGTACCAAAGCTCAATTCAATCTGATAATTCTGTCGAGAGTTATGCCGCACACGACCTACAGACAGACAGACAGACAGACAGACAGACGGACGGACAGACAGACAGACAGACAGACAGACAGACAGAAACTTTCGTAAAAACCCTTTTTTCTGACTCAGGAGGTCTCAAAACGTAAAGATTTGATGAAAATTTCGAAAGTCATTTTTCACATAAAACCAATACCTTCTCATCCATGATGAGAATGTAAAAATCGATAAATTCATTTTCCGGCTGTAGAGAATATGAAACGCGCGATTTCGGATTTTCATATAATGAAGGCGGCTTCAAGTTCACTGTTGGTAGTACAAATGTATTAAAATGAATTTTTGTAAATGATCATTTTTCGTTCGGCGTGCACCGAAAATTAGCCATATCGGTGTGATTTTAGGCGCGGAAAGTTGATTGTGCCGCACTAGTGCTGTAAATTTTTAAGTGTGCGGAAAATTAACTTTTCGCACGCGAAACACCAACAAGGCTAACTTTCGCTTAGTTTAATGTGAAAAATGACTTACGAAATTTTTATTAAATCCTTATGTTTCCCGCTGAGTCATAAAAAACGGTTTTTACAAAAATGTCTGTCTGTCTGTAAGGACAAGTTCGTTAACCAGCCACATCCGACAAAAATGGTGGAAATAAGAGCATTTTTTGTGTTTTTGAAAAAAACTTTATGAAAGAATCCAAAATTTAAATACTGCATTTCAAGCATATCATGGCACTTAAGGCTGTAGTATTGTTAGTTTGAGGTTAGATATCGAGCAGTGAACAAGCAAAGCTTCGGTCAAAGTACTTACCTTAACAGCAAAGCAAGCACGAGAAGTTTCTACCCGTATACACAAATACAAAGGTGTGGGTAGTCTGTATTCGTTGGGGAGGATAACCTAACGATCTGTCGACAAGTTCCTCTCGCTAGAAGAGATTCCATTGTCCCAAAATGAAACAACGACAATCAAGTATACACGTTCCAGAAACTTTCTACACACAGTTTCCTAGATCAAATACTCTTACTCGGTCTTGTCAGAACAGTCCCTAGAGCTTTGAAAGGCGGTTAAGAGTCTATTTGGTCTCCAGCAAATGAAGTACCTTCTAAGAACTTTTTACAACTTAACACCTTCTTTTTTGCCAACTTATATCACAAAATACATTCCATGTAATGCAATTTGCTTTACCTGGTTTTTTCAAATTTCTATCAATCATGAAAAGGTATTGGTTTCATGTAAAAAATTACTTTCGAAATTCATATCAAAGTGTCACGATTTGAGACCCCCCCCCCCCCCTCCCGTGTCAGAAAAAGTTAATATACAAATTCCATTGTCCAGTTAAGATATAAAAGATACGAAAAAAACATTAAGATACAAAAAATGTTAATTACAAAAAGATATAAAAACTTGAATTCCAACATTTTTTTATAAGGTGTATATATTTATTTTTAATTCCAAAAAGTAGGTACTGTTGAAAATGAAAAATTCTATTTTTCAACTACAATATATGCAATACGGTAAAAAGGTGAAAATGCAAAATTGAGGCTTCGGATTCCATAACCGATGGAGCGCGTGGCCTAGTAGGCAAAAGAGGGGATACATGTTAAATGTCATTCCGCATATTTTTTCTCCCATAAATTTTTGTGTCAGAACTCGAGTTTTTTTTATAATCGAAGAAAACCGTATTTTTTGAATGTACGAAATCAATCGATTTTTTACAATCAACTCGCTGTGTTTCGTAAAAATTTGTCTGGAATAGTCTGAAATTTTGTCAGCAGACTCAAAAAACCCTAGAGCTTCAGTTAGTTATGTTCAACATAACAAAATTCTCAATTTGTTAATAATTTTTATTATAACAGTTGCGGCTGGCAAAATTCTCATTTTTCATCTTCAAAGGAAAAAAGTATGCGAGGAAGTTTAGAGTTGAGAGAAATTTTAGCGAGAAAGTTGTTCAGCAGGCTTTCAGGCAGTTTTTCAACATATTTTGAGATTTTTCAATTCAAAACTGTGGTCAGGATGAGAATTGAGATGCAGGTTCTACCCGTGACCTGGCAACTCTTTAAACGGGCTGGCCCAACTAATTTTCTCTAGTATAAAATATACCTGAAAATAAAATATTCACTTAAAGGACGTAGTTGAGCGCCAGTCACCCAGGTTGGTGACGATATTTATTTAGAACAATGATAAGACTCGAAAATCCAGAAATCAACACAAGGCGAGGTCAAACAATGTCACAAAGGATTACCGGGTAAATACTTAAAACATCAGAATTTAATTAATTAACATGTATCGGCTTAACAAGATTTATTGAAACAACTTATTGAAACAAATCAAAATGGACTTACTAAAAGCCTAAAATATGTACATTGATTTTAATGAACGCAGATAAAATGAAAGATAACAGAAATCTCGGAAAATTGTCGAGTCACGCGACAATATGGCGAATTACGTACATTCCCGCGCGTCACCACCCGAGAGAACTAGACTTTACTAATTTATTTTAATTACTCAATTTCTTTTTCTGTCTAGCCAACAAGGAAAGTCTACCGATATAACAAAAAAAAGCACTCGCGAAAAAAAGAGAGGCGAAGTGGCTGCGGTGCAGGTGACAGACGCCATAGAACGTTCAAGTCAATTTGTGCTTCTGCTCGGAATTCCGAGCCACTTGCCAAGAGAAATTTTAACGAAAGTCACTCACGCTACCTGTATTAAGTCTCCAATCTCCGGGACGAACCGCAAAATAAATTCACGTTCCATCTTTCGATCGGATTACAAAATCAAAGTCCTTTTTCCAATTTGGCACTTGCCTCAACGAGTCGCAGGACGAGAGTGACGATGGCCGACGCGACGCTGACAGAATTCCCGACCTGCCCCACGAATTACATGCGTGACCCAATCGCAGACCCGGAAACAGGTCACATGTCAAACATCCAATAGACGACTAGACAACTCGTGTCTAGTATAATAATTGCCCTCGGCAAATAATTTCCATCAACACGCGGTTCTATCGTTTATAACGAACGGCGCGTGTGGCATAATGACACCATTGTAGTTAGTGTTCATTTACATCAAACTGCATAACTTTAGTATCACAAAATGTCTAAGATACTAAATATCAAGCCCCAGGGTCTATGCGCCCTAGGGTACGTTTCCGGGTCACGTGGTGGCGTCTGATAGTCTTGTGCGTCGCTCTCCTACGATCGATGGCGGCGATAATCGAAGCATCGATCTATCGTGGCTCGAAACTCGACATGGCGGCCAGTCAGGGCAGGTCGACCTCTAATGTATTGGGTGTCCCCGTAGGATAGTTCATGTGCGGTGGTGTACGCGGCGCTAGTTGTCGGAAGCGTGCGGAGTGCGGCAAAGGGAACGGCTTCGTATGAGTTCCCCCATTGTTGTATACAAGTATCAACAATTCGTACGCGATCGCGCTTTATAATCATTTAAAATGAATTCGAAGTACGGAATTCAATGTGCTGTGAGTGGGTATACCTCCAAAAGGGGTCGGAAGAACAATGTATCAATTCATCGGTTTCCGAAGAAAGAAAATGCCGGACAACAATGGATAGAAGCATGCTCAAATCCCTACTTATCGAGGTTAGGATATCTCGAAGTACTAGAAAGACAATTTTTTATTTGTCATCGACATTTTTCCGACGTTAAATTTACCGTCGTGTAGTGATGTGTAGAGTGGAAGTGATGTGAACATTAAACCGGCGAGTGTTTCTTCCCCATCAGACTTCGAAATTTTTATTCCCGAAGTAGAAAAACCTGCAGAAGGCATACGAGAATTTAAAGAAAGTAGCGTGCAGTTTGCACACGTAAGTAACAATATTTTTAATTTCATACGATATTGTATATAATTTCAAACTTTTCGACTCTGATCAGAGTCCTCATTAGTGATCTTTATTTCTAAAATTTTAAGTGCAATAAATAAAATATTACATATATGAGCCCTATTTCGAAGTAAACTTCGAAAATGTGAGAAAATGTAAAAATCGTAAGAAAATTTACATAAAATAGTACAAGAAACTTCGATGAAGTATCTAAAACTTCCTTAGGAATGACAATAAAATTCTAGCACGTAATTTTGAGATACCAAACTAAAAAAGTAGTATATACACTACCGGTCAAAATTATTTATTCACCTGCTGTGTTAGCTATTCTTAAAGTGTCTTAATTTTTATAATTATTTAAATTTTGCATCTAGTGAGCCCAAGTTTGTTAACTTATCAAGATATTTTTAGAATTTTTCTTTTGGATTCTACCCTGGGGTCAAACATGGTACAAACATGTCGAAAATTTTCAAATGAAAACAGTAATCTATAAATTTTATTAAAATATGATACACATTGGTTTTTAAAAATTTCTTGTAAGTGGCTACACATTTAAAAAATCTTATGAGCTTTTTGTATCATTTTTGACGCCGGGTAGAATCCAGGAAAAAAAATCTGAAAATATCTTGATTAGTTAGCAAAATACTATGAAAACCTACCATTTAAATGAGACAAAAAACTTTTAAAAATCTTAATTAAATTCAGAGTTGTTAATATTTTTCAGAATGATTGAAATTTCAAGTTTTTTGAAATATTTTTTTATAAAATTAACATTTTGTTATTTTTTCTGATTTTTCTAAATCATTTCAGTCGATTATGTCGATCATTAGAAGAGTGCATCACTGTACGTGACAACGGAACTCTACTATATCGACCTTATCAACCTATGATTCAGAATTAATCCAACGTTATTTAAAACTAGATGGTATTTTCCAATATAAATTGAAGAAATTTTTCTGTGAAAAAAAAAATTTCTTCAATTTTGTTATTTAGTTTATTTTATTATTTTCTATTTTGTTTTATTTGTTATTTGCAAAATTTTATTAACTTTTATTTTATGATAGGGAAAATAATTTCAACTTTTTATTATAAAAATTAAGACACTTTAGGAATAGCTGAAACAACAAGTGAACAAATAATTTCGACCGGCAGTGTACTTCTATCTAAATGTTACTGAAGATATAGATGCAAGTACATATATAGTATAAAATTACAAAGGATTATTTATGAAAAAATAGCTGAGAATTGCCCATACAAATTCCACAATGTCAGAAATTCCCACCACAATTTCGCGAAACATGTGACTGGAGTTTTATTTTATAACATTTATTTTTATTTATTTTATAAAATACCTACGAAATAAATTTCAAATATTCATAGAAATTAAATGCTTTTAATCTATATTCCAGAAAAAAGAATCAGAAGATATCCCAGAAGCAGGAAGCAGCAAGGATGTACTTGCAGAAGACTTTCACACAACACCGAAGAGAGCTATCTCGACCCCACAAAGTGTTCGATTATCTTATAGTACAAAAATCAACGCAAAATGTGCTAAGCAACTATATTTTCTGAAAATAAAAATACAAATTACAGATATTTTTGATTTTTATTTATGACGAGAAAACCATGATTTAAGGCAAAATTGTGAAAATGTAATTGAAGAGTGAGTTGATATCAATATAACTTCTCACTCTTGAATTAAATTTTCACAATTTTGCGCTAAATCTTCAATTTCCTTTTAATTTTATTTGAATATATTCTTTGTAACACATTTAAAGAACCTACGTATGCATGTATATGCACTAACACGTGCACACATAATGGTAGTTCATGCGCAGTGCTGTACGCGGCGCTAGTTGCTACCGGCCCACCACCTTTCCATTAGGCAGTGTCTCCAGAACGTGGGATTTTTCGGCCCCCACCACGTTCCAATCTGGGAGAAACACATGCAAACGTGGCGTGTCAGTGTGTCGGCTCTGCTACACGCTGCGGTCACCAGCTACGTGTAAAGCCGAAGGTGCACGAAGACGGACTTCGTTACAATGCTTGAGTTTTCAAGTTATTTTTAGATTTCACGCTTTCGTTTATCGAGTCGAAATTAAGAATTGTATTTTTCTCGAGTACGTGCAAAAGAGGCGCGAAGCAGACGACGAATTTGAATTTACGAAGTATATAGTTCAAGAAATAACACTTTTCTTCAATTTCTTGAAGAAAGTCTGCATGAAATAAACATCAGTATGATCTTGGAAAATTTCATGAGGATTTCAACACTTCAAAAATAAACTTTCAGTGAAATTTAGTGACAATAAATGTATAAAATTTGAATCAATATATAATTTTCCATTCAAATTTATATACTTCTTACTAATTTTGTACATTTAACAATTTTTCAATTAGAACAATATTTTCTATCAAGATAAAATGAACATAAAATTCAAGTTCATAATTTATATTTTCAGTTATATGTTAGAAATATTTTCATCTCACATTTTTGTAGCCTAAGCACAAACATTTCATTCCAAAACTTAAAATCTCTACGGAAATGGAAAATTGTCTAATAGCAGTAGATAAACTAAAATGCTAAAATATGTGTTTATTGGTATTTCCATATTAACATATAAATATCAATCAACTTTAAATTTTACATAAAAATGTTCGTTCGACGTGTTTAAATCTTGTTACAATTTGACAAGATTTTATGGAGGAGTGCAATCTTTTGGATGAAATATTTTGTAGTTCTTAATTTGTCTGTCCGTCTGAAATCGTAGTAAGATTTGAACAGTAAACAACAAATTTTCCAATAGAATTCAGGATCAATAATAATTGATTCAGGAAATACTTCAACTCTGTAGAGCATTTTTGTATTTCGAATTCAAAATGTGTGCTTAAGCCACAAAAAAGTAAGCTGAAAATGTAGATATAAAACTAATTATGTCATGTTTATGTCTTCTTAATGGAAAATACTTTGCATATAATTCTCTAATTCGATATTTTTTTAATGTATGAACATTCAAGAAATTGATAAATATTCCATCTTTTTATAGGAACTAAAAATTTCCGGATAATGCTTTGATTGAGAAAGCTAAAAATTTGTCAAATATTGATATAAATTGCAATTTTACAATTGCATTATTTTTCAAATATTTTAACATCTCTTCAATCTTGATAATTCTTACAGAAGTTTATTTCATGTGAGTGACTTTTTCTTTTTCTAATGAAAGAATTCGTAATTCTAAATTCGGCCCAATTCGTAACATTATAAAAAGATTTTAAAACTTCATAAAAATTTTTATTCTGTTTTATTCAAAGTCAATAAATATTCAATGTTTGGTATCGAAATATTAAGTAAATGATTTTTAATTTCTGGGAGTCGACATTTTCTTATTACTGCACTTAATCAAATTTATAAAGTAAAAATATTTTTTAATTGATGCTTTCATTCAATTCTTTAAACATTCATTAATTGAAAATTGTACTCAAAATTTAATCTTGCAGCGTTCCAATATTCCCACAATGTTACAAAATCTTATTAATCATTATTTTAGTCGAATTATTTTCAAAATATTTAAAAAATAAATGTAAATATTTTGATTAAATACTCTGTCAAATATAGCATTTGACTGATCTTGCAAAATTGTTGAAAGTTTTGAATACCGATAGAAGAAACATTAAATGAAATTTTATGTCCATAAATGCTTAAAGTTCTATATAGAAATATCAACTACAACATTCTCAAATTTTATAAATAAACTACTAAATTCAAAAAGTTTCGGATTTTTTTAAAAACTGTACAAATTTCAAATATGAATCAGTCAAAACCTACTGATTATCAGTGAAATTTGACTGATTTAAATAACTAACAACAGGTTACTGTGAATCAGTCAAATTTCACTGATTACTTCAGTGAAAAGTAATTGATTTAACAGTGAAAAATATTGTTTCCACTGATGATTCAGTGAAAAGGCAAATCACTGATTCAATCAGTGAAAATTTGACTGATTCAGATTTAGAGTGTATACAAATTTCAAATATAAAGTGTACTCTGTACATTAATCAAACAAATTTAGAAGATGAATATTTTAATAAATATTCCTAAATATTATTGGAATATGATACATATCGATTTAGAAAAACTTCTTCAAAGTACTCAGACATTTTTCTTATTTTACGACATTTTTGCACCATGTTTGACCTTTGGGTAGGATTCAAGAAAACAATTGTAGACATACTTTCATTACTTAGTAAAATACTATGAAGACTTGCTTTTTAAATTAAAGCGAAAACTTTTAAAACCTTTAACAATTGGTTGCATAGATTCTGCTCTAATCTTGGACGCAATTAGAGAAATAGGTTTTTTTGCTTTTTTTAGATCTAGTTTTTGCCTTAAACATAAAAGAAAGAAAACACATTTGAAATATTAAAATAAAAAAGCTGATTCATTCTTAGAGAATCCCAAATATTCTGAAATAAAACTCCTTTCCACACCACTACGGAGGTAGAGTTTAAGGCTCGTTTTTTTTACGTGGTATCCCCTGTAGGCCTAGTCCACGTCCTACGAAACGAAAAGGGTTTTTGCTTTCAAGCAAAAAGAAAAAAGGAAAAAAATGAAGCAAAGTGGTAAAAAACGCTACAAATGTAGCCCGTACTTCAGGCATGCCTCTATCAAATGCCAGTATACGTCGAACAAAAATGTTTTGTTTTAAATCAAATAATGAAGAAGTTTGATTAATTCGGGATGATTTGGGGTGCTTGATTATTGTGAGTCCCCTTGCCTCTCACTTATGCCCAAAGCGTGATATTACTCAATTTCAGTATGTTTTCTTACTCACAAAATAATAATTAAAACTAAACAATTTCCATACCCGAGGCACGCGAAGAAAGGAATAAAGAACGTATCTCTGATATAAGAAATAAAATGTCATTATTTTGTGAGTAAGAAAGGGGTTTGAAATTGATTAACGCCATGCCTTGGCCATTAGAATTAATCGTCTCCTTCGTGAGCGAAGAGCGACAAACCACTTTCCCTATCACTTTCTGCCATCTCATATAGATTTTCGGTCATTAATTGCAAATGCTTCGAAGTGATGCTCGTTGTTCTGGCTGTTTCAGCTCTCGCCTTCAGGGCTGATCGAGTAACACAAATTGAGTTGACCGTCCTGTTTCCTAAGCGATTTCTTTTGGGAGTTTTCGCGTCCGTGAGCATGGAGAAACCTCGCTCCGCCTCAGCATTTGAATGACGAAGACTCCGAACATGATTCAATATTGAGGTCAAATTTGGAAAAAGTTTTTCTCCTGTACTCGTCGAAGATACACCGATACTAGACCACATTTCGTCAAAAGATAAATTCGACCACTTTTCTTTGAGTTCCTGTCTGATTTTCAGTAAAGAATCCCACTCTTTTTGTACACCTATTCTATCAAACGACCCTAAATCTTGACAAACTTTCCAGACCCTAGGAAAAGTTTCGCTTTGATCAGCATAGAAAGCTACTTGAGGCCGGAAAACAGCAACGCAAGACAAAAAGATGTCATCAAAAGGAAGTCGATTGCGAATTTCTTCGCTTGCTCTGAGATAAAATTTCAAGCAATTACGAAGAAATAGATCAACTTCTACTATTTGCAATTTCTTGTTTGTAAGTTGCTGCTGGAAATATTCTCGCGTTTCCTTACCAACGTCAATGTTTTGAAGCGGCTTTTGATTACTAGGATCTGCAAAGTTAACATTTCTAATGATTTGAAAGAATAAATTCGGTTGAAGAAGACCCTCTTTCAAATAACTGCTAAGAATCCATACGAAGAATTTAGCCGAGTTTGGCTGGAGTTCCTGAACCATTGTTTCGCGACTTTGAAATTTCGCATTGTATACGTTGAACCTATTCAAAGTAAATTTCAAGAATAGGAAATATGCGAGTGTCAAAGGATTCTGCATTTTTCCTAACAAGTCTTTGGCCTTCTCTACCTTCTCAGATACGAGGACCATAAGATACTGAAGAATAACTTCCCAATTCTTTATTATAATGTCTATGCATCGATAGCGGACAAGCCAGCGAGTTTCAAAATGACTAGGAATTTTTTGATAGTCATTTCCTAATTCCAAAACAATCGATCGAAAAATAGCCGTTCGCTTGGAGCTAGCATTAAGAAAATCTGGCAAATCTTTGATTAAATCCTCTACATCTGGGATTGTGGCACAAGCATATTTTGCTACAATTGCTGACGAATGCGAGACACACGGGAAAACAATTAAACGGGGACTTTTTTCCTTTAATTTTGTTTTAAATGAGGACCTATTGCCGACCATCACCTGTGCATTATCACAAGCTAAAGCACAGATATTAGATAAAGGGATTTTCTGCCCGGACAATGCTTTTTCGCTTTAATTTAAAAAGCAAGTCTTCATAGTATTTTACTAAGTAAGGAAAGTATGTCTACAATTGTTTTCTTGAATCCTAAAATAACTTGAAAACTCAAGCATTGTAACGAAGTCCGTCTTCGTGCACCTTCGGCTTTACACGAAGCTGGTGACCGCAGCGTGTAGCAGAGCCGACACACTGACACGCCACGTTTGCATGTGTTTCTCCCAGATTGGAACGTGGTGGCGGCCGATAAATCCCACGTTCTGGAGACACTGCCATTAGGTTTGCACGTCCTGCGGCCAGTGTTGACATGGACTCGGTAGCCGGCTGTGCCTCATCTTCGACGCTGCTGTCCTCCGGTGGTGCTGTCCTCGTATTGCTCATGGAACAGACGGGACAGGAAGCGTGAGTATGTGCAGTGCGTGATTAGTGTATTTCGAGTGCTCTTGGGTGACGACGAAGTGCTGGCTCACGTCACACGACTTTTTCCCCGGGGACATAACCCCACCTGTCATACCGGTGAGTTTACTAAATTAAATATTTTCAATGTGACTGGCAAAATTTACCACGTCACAGAATTTATTTAATTGCGTTCAAGCACGCCGATACCGTCAAGTGATAGATCGATCGAATGCGGAGAAAAAGAGATGCACCCATGCCGAGAGCACGCGATTTAACAGAGTTGCAACATCATTTTGGCCAATTCGATTACAATAAACTTCTTTTTCGTCCGTGATTTTCCGGAAAATCGAACTTGAAAAATATATGCGCGACTTTTTTCTGAAACTTCACGATCCATTAGGATTTCAAGAAACCAAGAAAAATTACGTATAATTTTCATTGACAACAATATTTAATTCATAGAAAAATGTTAAAATTTTTTTATTTGGATACAATATTTTATTTTTCACTGTACAATCGAAATAAAAATTCAAATTTTCTCCAAAAGCCACTATGTCCCAGCTTTACTCAACTTTGGATTAAATTTTCACAAATGAATTTTCTCCATGCAGAACTGTTCCTAGAACTCTAAACATAGTGTGTTTTTAAAGTTCGCTAACGAATTTTGTTACATTATTGCCAATATAAAGTGTATATTTATCATTTCTTTCCATTAGCTTAAGCTAATTATCTCTCCCAGTTACTTTATTCAGGACTCGGAAGTCCACACACATTCGTGTTTTCCCATTTTATTTTTTATTCAAAACTATAGGCGATGCGAATTCGGAGTCGCTATTACGAATGTAGCCCTTTTGTAACAGATCGTCTAGAATCACCTGAAGCTTTTCTTTTTCATCATAAGCGAGTTTGCGCGGAGTACAATAAAATGGTTGCGGATAGTCTAGTCTTAATTCCAACTCGGCTTTCGTTTTAGGCTCTGATTGCCTCGGATAATCTACGTATGATTTCTGAAACATCTGTCTTAACTTTATTTTCGCTTCATAAGGTATCGCTGAATTTACTCGTAGATCATCGACTAAGTGTCTCTCGCCTTCAATTACGTTAATGTTCATAATTTCTCGCGAAGCATTGTCATGAGTCGGCAACGTCAAACCAATACCGAACTTGCGCAATATATCGCGTCCCAGTAGAGCTGGCGCGAACGATGTATTCTCGGGTACGACATAAACTCTAAGATTCTCTCTCATAATATTACCGATAGAGATCTTCGCATGAACTTTTCCTAAATGATCTAATTTTACCTTCTTACACCCGTAATAATCGCGATCTGAAGAATCTAATGGGTAATCTAATGGGATACTTGCAACTTCTCCTTCGATTCTTTCGTTTCCAGCGTCGGACAATTTTCTGCCATATGTCCCATTTCGCCACAGTCGTAGCATGATTTTGCCCTATCTTAGATCAAAATTGTCCGTTTATAATCTACGTGTGAGTCACACGAAGGGTGAAAATTTCGCGAAGTGGGATTCTTAATTTTAAGAGCTAGAATACCGAAGAAACTCACTATTTTTAATTTTGGAGAGAGTGAACGTCAACTCTACAATTCCTCGATTTTGCAGTGCGTAATTTTGAGATATCGTGTCTATAATGCATAAAGAAAACTTTGATTAGTTTTGTCGACGTAATTTCGCGCAGTTGCGCTATATAATAAAAAAAAATATAACGCGTTCTAATTTTGGGGTTGATCCCTACTTCTGAAAATAATGTTGTTTGACCTTTTGGATCAAGGAATGGCTTACTCTGCCAGATTAGTTAGCCCGAGAATACCTCAATCATTGAATTTCGCGCCTCACCCTTAATTTGAAAAATTTTACCAGTCACAAAGGCATCAGTAAAAGTCGGTCCCAATTTTTGGAATTTATGAGCATAAGCTCCCGACGAGGTCATCATTTGCCCTTTTCCTCCCACAAAAATAACCGACGACGACACTGGACCTTGGTTGACCCAATTGGACTATAAAAAGGGAATGCAGGGACGCACCGTGGCTGTGAAGTGCCCTCAGGGCTCCGACACTGCTCGGCACAAGGAAGAGTTATGAGGATGAGAGCTTTCCCCGAGTCTCACTTTTTGTGAGTGCACGAGTACTTACTTCCCAGGCAGACCACAATCCAGTATTTTTACTCCAGCCTGTTGCTCGCTATTTTTAATTCAAAAAAAGAAAACCCCACGTGAATTTAAAAAAAACAAACCTACAATTATTTTTAAAAAAAAAACGTAAAATGATCCAAAAGATCCCAAACTGCTAAAAGGGGTCTGGGAAGCATAAGCGATCTGGTTCTCAAAGTTGTTCACCTGATCGTGAGATGCAGGTGAACATACTCGAGCGCAAGATCTCGAACTATTAGAAGAAGTGCCCTGGTGTCGAGCCGTGCTCTCACCTTTTCGGGCTGCGTGCCTGTAATAAAATTTGTGGATCCGCAACCGAGCACGTTACCTCGGTTTTCCACCTCTCTATTAATTTCCCCCCTTAATTAACATGCGCGCGCCTCAATTAGCGACCGCGATCGAGTCCAATTAAATCAATAAATTAAGAATTTTATGCACGATGTTTTCCCCCTTTTTACGACCGTTTTCGGGTTGGAAATCAGTATCAGGAAAAAGCTGACATTTTCGAGATCATGATGATTTTCAAATTTCAAATCGTTGGATATTTCGTCTCGTAGAGGTGTTAAAAAATTGATATGCGTTGATAAGAGAAAGCATGCCACGCGACGATGACGAGAAAGCCTTTCCCCCATTTCACCTCCCGCTGGCGCGTGCTACCTGCGTAGGCGTGGGCTCCCATTGGACAGCGGCATAGCAAGGTCTAAACCTTGTATAACGATAAAATAAAATTCCAAGCAGGATTGGAAACATTATTAATGAGTAATAATTAGTTCAAAAAAAAAAAAAAATGAAGAAAAGCGATGAATAAAATAAAAGATAAAAAAGATCAAAAGGTCGCATATTGTTATATTATTTACAGATTTGACACTTAGCTTATTATCGAAACAACCCTTTTATCTTCAATTAGTTAATATTAATTCATTATTATTTGTGATTTATATCCATGGCAAAGAATACTTAAGGTATTTAACGTTCATGGCATTTACAATGCGCCGGCAATCATATTTATTTCTGGTAATTGTATTCGTTTATTCATTAATGTTTTGCTTTATAATATCCATCTACTAATACAATAAGATATTCTCTCATTTTCATGACCTTCATTTATTCGTTTACTTAATTATTCGTTATAATTCATATATATATGTGCGAATGAATAAATAAATCTGCTAAAAAAAAAGTAAAAAAGAATGTAGACGACTTAACAACCAGGGACGCCCACCCATCCAGCGAACCATGCCACACGCTGCTTGACCTGAGTGATTGGTCGTGTGGCAGCAACCACAGGTTAGTGTTTTACAATTTAGTTTCATAATTTAATGAATTTTTCAGATTTGGAATTTTTTATTTAAAAATTTCCTAACTAACATTATCGTTGTTAGTGAAAAATGTTAAAATAGGAATTCCAAAATCATATTATATTAGGGACTTGAATGTCCTATGTGGGTAATCTTATTAAGACTTGAATCATTTCTTTCTTGATAAAAAAGATTTTAGCGTATAATCTTCTGGAAAATTATATTCTTTGTAAGAAATTCTAATTTCATCCCATTGAATGAAATGATTTCTTTGTTAATCTTCATTATCGTCTAAATTTTTGCCGACCACCATGTGCTATTTTTTATGACGTTTTTATGAGTTTTATAATTATATATAAATTATCAAAAAAAATATTTTTTTTATTATCATAAAAATAAATTTGTTTTTGAAAAATCCACAAACAAATTTTTTAGATAAGAAAGTATGAAGAGTGATTTTTTAAATTTTACGTTGATGAGAATGTGAGGAATTGCAAGGACTCCGATTTTTCATCAATATTATTGTCTCCGAGGGGTTCTTGGAATCGGAAGGTACTCGCGGAAGCCGTGAGAAAGGTGATTTTGCGAGCCATTCGCCAATTTATGACAATTTTAACAATTAAGAAAGAAAACATAAATGCAAGGCGAAGCAAATCGTTTTCTTTTCTCAGTTGAGTTTGAATTTTTCCCTTGCATAGTCACAAACGCATTTATAGTGAGGATAAAAATTGTTAAGATCAGTGTTTTATCAGAGAGTTCATTTTTGAAGAACAATTTAAATGATTCGACAAAAAACAAAACTTTGCTGTAATCCATATAAAAACAAAAACCGTAAGTGAATATTAGGTTATTTTTCACTGCTCGATACGGATTAAAATATAGTGAAGTCAACACGTGCTAATCTATCAATAATTTATCAAGCTTAAGCTTAAAATTCATTTTTTTCAGATTAAATTATACCAGCAGATTCGAATGTAGGCAATTTAAGAGTATTCCCACAGCATTTTCTCAGTAAAGTCAAAGATGTTGAAAAAATGCACTCCTTTGCAATACATGCAGGATAAGAGTTATGAAAGTTGAAGTTTTAGAAGAAGGATGAAAAATAATACGATTTGTTTCGCCTAGAATTCATGTTTTCTTTCCTAATTATTAAAATTATCAGAATTATTAGAATTCCTCGGAGACAATAATATTGAGGAAAAATCGGAGTCCTTGCGATTCCTCACATTCTCATCAACGTAAAATTGAAAAAATCACTCTCCACACTTTCTTACGTGAAATATAAAATAAAAATTCATAAATATTATAACGAGGTCGTTATCCGGTGGGGAGGGGGGGATGAGGAAAAGGATGCCGAGAGTTAGGGGGGAAACACTTGACACAGGCACTTAAAAACTGTAAACCACTTTATTGTAACCTACAGTGAATCGGTCCCGAATTACGACAGACAAAACCAAAGACGGACTAAAACTCCCGGTAAAACAAAATAGCGTGAAAAGATGTAACGGTTGAACGACACTCGCACCTCGTTGGTGACAAATGAACGGCAGAAAACCAGCGAAGACTCGTCCCTTCGAGGTTTCTCGGTGGATCTCGTCCTCCCCTCGCGCCCCCTGTCACCACATGACCGTAACATCTATGCTACACCCCCTCCTTCCCGCGGAGGCCAGGGTTTATCTCTCTGGTTGGTCCTTCCCACTGGAGTTCTCCCTCCAGGTCCCGGCTACATGGTAATGGCTCCTCTCCGATCCTCTGACATGGTTTTTCCTCAAGTAACATACATATAAAAGAGAGAGAAAAAAAAATGAAACAAAAGGTGATATCAAGAGTTTCTGGCGTGGTCGGTAATTCAATCTTCCACATTCTTCGTCTGACACCACCGCCATTTTAGGGTCGTATTCTATATCCTGAAATTAATATACATATTGTTGTGCTCTGTTTGTTTGATTGAAGTCAGCCTTATGTTGGATAATACAATTTTAGCTGTTTAACTGTGTTTCAAAGTGGGATTCAAATTGAGCTGTCTAGCAATTTATCCATTGCTTACTTTTACCTATTTCTATTTACAATTTCTAGTTTGAGATCGTTTATATTATATTCATCTACGCTTTTTCCTTTGGGGTTTTCCAATTCATAGATTGTGGGGGAGATTTTTTTCTTAATTATATAGGGGCCTTCGTATTGATTGAAAAGTTTCCCTGCTTTATTTGCTATTTTTGCCTGGTTGTTCGTTTTCGTTCTCTGAAAGGTTTTGCAGTTTTTTACATACCCAATTACCTCTGAATACAACTCTGGCCAGTAGTAGCACTCAGACATTTCTGCGTATGTTTTTTCTGATCCTAAATGTCCTGCCTGCACTCCGTCATGGTTTCCTTTCAGGACTTGTGGTCTTGACCTCTTAGGTAAAACGAATTTCCATGGGTTGATATCTGGTAAAAAGGAAGATTTAAGTAGGTCTAGTCTAAAAAAAATACAGTCGAGAATCCCTAATTCTCCAACTCTCGTGATCTTCTGATCCATGATTCATGAGTTTTCATTCCCAATCTCGGTTGTCGCGTTAGAAAAATAGGTTTTTCTAGAGTCTAGTCCTTTAATGAGGTCGTCTTTTAGTTTTTCCGGTAATTTGCTATTATGAAAAAAAAATGTTTGTCTTTACTGTTTCCCTATCTTTGCGGTTTTCGTAATCCAGGTCTCTAATTCTATCGCTGCTTTGTCTAGCTTTTTCCTATTTATCGTTACTGTCCTCAGTTTGTAGGGTGGGTATTTCCAGGATTTGGAATCTGTTGTGTGTGGAGATTCTGAACATGCTTGGGATTTTATTATAAGGCTTCACTTTGGGATTTTGGACGTTTTTTTTTGCTTTTTGGGATGGGTTTAAGTCATGGTCTGTTAGGGTGAAATCTTTAGGGTTCCTTCCTATCACGGTTTTAGCATTTTCTCTTCCACTTTTTAATTTTTTTTCTCTCGAATTTCGGTTTTAACTCCTTGTTATCATTTTCTATACCTTCCGTTTCTGACTTAATCCGATTGTTTACGCTACTTAAAATTTTATTATTACTATTTGTTTCATTTTCCATAATTCCGTTACTATCCTCCTTACTTTTTTTTTGTCGCCTTTTTCTTGTCTGATGCAACGCTTTCAATGATTGGTCTGGATAGGGAATGAGGCTTTGCCTCCGTTTGATACCGAGTCGGTGGGTTACCTGGTAGCCACCGCGTCCCGGTATCATAATTTGGGGTCATTTTGAGGTTTTTAATCATGTCTGTCCCTAAAATGCTTGTGGATCTTAATTTAGGGACTAGACAAAACGACACATGATTTATGTCCTTACCATTCATAATAGGAATGACTAATCATCCTATAACTTCTACGGTTTCTCCGTTCGTTACTATTAGACTGGGCGGTTGGTTTAGAAATCGGGTAATTTAAACTTAGATTTTTTTTCTAGTAATTTTTTGCCAATATATGAATGTGTGGCCCCTGTATCAACTTACATTCTAAATAAGTTCACTATCATCCGTTTGTTCTTTTGTATCTGTTTTGTATCGTTTCTGAATTTATTCGAATGAAACCTCTGCCGCGTCCTGCAGAGTGGTCTATTATTTCAGGAATTGCTCCCCTATTGCTCTGAGTTACCGAATGTCCCATAGATACGCTACTAAAATTTATTTTGGGGTTTGAAAGCCCTCTTGCTTCCTCAAAATTAAAATGTTTCTGATCGGGTTCTATTTCCTGGTCAGTTTCTACTGGTCTAATATTCGCCATTTTACTTTTTATTTGACCCGGTCTAAGTAACATTAATTTAAATAAATTTATTTTCAATCCAATAATTTAGATTTCATATTTTCTGTTATTATCGTCCTTTTCGTAACGTGTATAGTTGTTTGGAGTTCGCAACTAAACACGTCACTTCATTACAACGCGTACGTGTAACATTTCCACCTTACTGTACTTAAAGCTTTTTCCCGAGTCGATTGTACTCAGAACTTTCCTGAGTCGACTGTGCCTAGAATAAAATTTCGTCTGTGAAATGATATTTTAATTTATTCCATCTATGAATTCCTTAGGAGTTTATATTTTCATCCAGTCTTATTTTCGGCGAGGGATCCTTGTTTATTAGATACCGCTTGACCCTGTGATTGTTAATAGGTGAGCGTGCTTTTGACTTCCATTCCAGGTACGCTTCGTTAATTTTCTTGTCCCTATTAATTTTTTATTCCTACTTCTAGGTTTTCTTCTTATTCTTTAAACTTTCTTACCTTTTATTCGAGTTTTATTAGTTTTGCTATCTATTACATTTACCTTTTGTGATTTTATTTGTATCTTTTACGATCACTTAACTAAACTATTCTTCCGTTTCAATCTTCTTCCGATACGGTCCTCTAATCAAACTTATAACACTACATATATTCACTCTTATTAAAACTCCGCCATTGCCGGTCCCAAACCCGGATGAGAAAGGAGGAGGGGGCACACAGGCAGCAACATGATGCAACATATTTACAGCGACACTGAACGCAATACACCCAACACCCGAGAGCGCGTTTCGCGGGAGGGCAGCGTCTCACCCAGAAGAATGCGTGAGGTCACGCACGGAGCAGACGCGTCCTGCAGCCCAGCAACGGTAGTAGCGGAAAGGACTCTGCCAGCAGCTGGGCTGTCGCCGTCAGGATAGCCGTCAAGGGAGCCCTATAGACAGGCTTTCCCTAACGGTGGGCCTGCCGGGCGCAAGCGTTGGAATGGTTTCTGCAACCTCTAAGTGCGTGAGGACGCGGTGTGGAGCAAAAGCATCAGGGGACCTTGAACAGGTTCCTTGATGCCGCATGAGTGAAAACAGTGTGAATGCGGGGGGGCCCTCAATAGAAGTATCGCCCCAAATGCGCATGCGGCGATGACGCTGAACTTCCCTCGTGCCCTCTCGTGGTCACATCACAACCAGATGCACGATACCGACACTCACACATACCAGAACGAGTGCACTGCTGAGTGAATGGGCTGCGGCCAGCACCTGGTGGATATTCCCGATAGACTAGCCAAGGGAGGAGTAGTAGCCTCCCGACCAGGATAGGAAGCGATGTCAGTACCAAACCTCTGTGGACGTAATATGGGTAAATGTAAGTCCCTCCGGTATTCGGCCGCGAAGGGCAAAGATCCCGTGAAACCACATATAAAACTGGGAAAACCGCTCACGTTTATACTGTCTGGAGCCAATTTCGGGGTTTAAATCATGGAAGCCCGGGCGCAGGAATGAAGGATTACCTGGTCAATATTTCCTTATATCCGACGCTGCATAGGATAAATCGCACACCGTCTAGCCTGAAGCCGGGGTCAGGTGTCGGGGCGGACCCAGCACCGCTCAGTCGATAGGGGTGACGTTAAAACTTTAGCATCATTATGGCGCGGGCCTATCCCGTTTCCTTTTTACTAGCTTCATTTAATGTGCCGACAGGATCGGCCACCCGATAAGCCGCTTCTCGGTTTCGGCGCACATAACTAGGGATCTATACAGGCAGCGATAGTAGCCCTACTGCGAAAGGGCTCCCATGATGGGTGAACCGTCTTAAGACACGACAGTAATTAATATGAATTCAAATATAAATAAAAGAGGTGACGGCACCAGATACGCCTTCACACACTCTTCCAGGGGCTGACGAATGGAAGAACGTCCTTCAGCTCCAGAGGGAGCAAAATAAAAAGATGGCAAGGATAGCCAAGGCCCTCAGCGTTATCCAACAGCATATGCTAAGGAATAACCCTGGCTTTGTAAAAGATTCAGTAAAAGAGGCAACTGAAGTGTTAAGCGGTATGCTCAACACCCACAAGTGCCTTCTAGAAAGCGAGGCGGAAATCCAGAAGAAGCTGGAATCCCAAGCCGCCTCAAAAAACATGGGTATCTTCTGGAGACTGCGCTCTGCGTCTCTGGGAGATACCCCAAAATAGCTGACAAAGGGGGAGAATAGTGTTGCTCCTTCGCCCCCCGAAGACCGGCTTCCCAAGAAAGGGAAGGGTGGCATATCGCCATCCTACGTTGCGGCCACCAGAGGACAGACCCCAAAAAAGGATGGGGAATGGCAGCAGTTAGAAAAGAAGAAAAAGAAAAAAAAAGAGAAGAAGAAGAAAGAGGTTCCTGTGCCCTCTGCGCAGGAACCTAAAACAAAGGGGTGCTTTGGCGGTGTGCAGACTGCGGTGGTCCGTTTAACCGAGGCGGATGCCCGTAGCTTGCTCGGGCTCGGTATGCTAAGGGTAGGGTGGGTGAACTGCCGCAACCGAGAGCATGTCGAGGTTGCCCGGTGCTTCAGGTGCCTGGGATATGGCCATGTGTCGCGTGGCTGCACGCTTCCAGGCTGGAAGGATGCCTGCTGGAGGTGTGGGGAAGCGTCACACGTGGCCAAGGAGTACAAGGCTCCCCCTCGGTGCCTGACTTGCGCTGAAAGGGGCGAAAAAGATGTCGCCCATGCTTCGGGGAGCGGTTCTTGTCCAATATTCAGGGCGGAACTCCGGAGGTTGAGGGGTGGAAAGTGAATTTTCTACAGCTCAACCTCAGGAGAGGGAAGGAAGTCCAGAACCTTCTGAAATAATCCGAAAACTCTGCTTGTTACCTGGATGCATCAAGGAGGGCTGGGATCCTTGTCTGCAGCCCTGATTTGAGTATCGCGGATTTCCTGGAGACTGACGCGGGGTTTGTTTGGGTGGTGGTGGCGGGGGTACGTGTGTATAGCTCCTACTTCTCTCCCAACGATTCTTTCGAGATCTTTGAGACCCAGATCCTCCTCCTTGAGGAAGCCTCAAACAGGCTAGTAGACGGTACCGTATTGAGGGCGACTTCAATAGTAAGTCGCCCAAATGGGGAGAAGCCCGTCTGGACAGGAGGGGCATCTTGGTAGGTGACATCGGCACCAGGAATGACCTGATTGTTTACAATCGGGGCAGGGGTTTTACGTTCAGACGAGGAGCGACTTGATTGACCACCAGTGCATTGAGTTTAGCATCCAGGAACAGATGCACCTGGTGAATACGGGAAGGGGTGGCAAGGTAAGGAGCCCCTCCTGAAACACAAAACGACTCAGCAAAGACAAGCTTCGCGGACATCTTGAAGAAGCCAGTCTCATAGAGCAGAAAGGGAGGCTGTAGGTCGAGTCGTGGGCGCACAACTCACTCCTGACACGATAGTCACTCTAATTCTCCATTCTGAACAGATATGGATGCTTATCGAGTCATTCGTCACCCTGGTGATGAAGATGAGGGAGCTCGATGGGCGTGCAGAGCGAGGCAACAACGGGGGCCAGCAGAAATCGCTTCGGGGCCTGCACCCGCGGTCCTGCATCTCCGGCGGACTTAACTGTCCGCGTCGACCGGGGGAGGAATCTTCTTATTCATCACCAGGTTGGCATGGCTGGTCGGCCTGCCTAACAGGCGTGTGTCCGCCGATGAGAGTCTCGGGCGAACGGATGACGGAAGAGTCGTACGCGACCTTGCGACCGGGGCCGCTCACTAAGGGAAGGGAAGGAGGGACGCCGAGAAAGGAATACACAACAATCAAGCGACCATTTGTCACATAATCAGTTTATTGCGCATTACACTTCGTGGATCGTATACCAAGGCACTTAGACATGAATAAACGACCTATGCCGCGGGAACACGTAACTCGCTCGACAGCGCGGACCATCACCATCGCGAGACCGGGGAAGAAGAAGGAACCGGCGACGGCACGCGACCGCGAAGCATGCCGGGCCGCGTTCCCCCAAATTCCGGTCGCAGGGCTGTGTCCCCACGGGGCGCTTATGTAACTTTGTTACAACCCCCCTCCCCCTAATCGGGTTGCGGTCTTTTCTTTGCTTCTGTTTTTCGCTTATTTGTTTTTTTTGTATGGCGTTGACCGAAACCCAAAAAGACATTTTCTATAATTACATTTCAAATAACTAACAAAAAATATTTTTTCTTGATGATTATATCTATTAAATCAAATAATAAGTTTCTTAAAAGTATTTTCTTATTTCTAACTTCTTAACTTTAGTCTTTATTTCCCTTTATATACTACTTGTATATATACTATTTATATACTACTACTTTCTTGTTTTCTTTTAATTCGCTCTGTGTTATTTTAAATTCTTTGTTTTCTTCTTCCTGTTATTATTTTTCCTCCCATCTTCTAAGTTCTTCTCCTTGTTTCTTCCATGCCCTTTTGTTTTTTCCTTGTTCTCTTTTCTTGTCTTCTTCTTCTATTTCATTAATGTATGTTCTTTGTAGCTTCTCTTTTTTCCACCTTACAAAGTCTTCTTGTTGTTTCCTCTTTTCTTACCATTCTTGCTTTTCCTCTTCATAACTCCTTATTCCCCATTTCTCTCTTGTTTTTTTTATTATCTTTAGGATTTCTTCTTGCATTTTTTTCTCTTTCTTGACTTTAGGTTCTTGTCCTTCTTGTTTTAGTTTTTCTTCTTTGTATATCCTCCTAAATTCTTTTTTCAATTCTATTTCCTTTCTTGTCTCTCCTCTTCTTCTTATTTCTTCCCTCCTCTCTTTTGCTTCCTCCAAAGATTCTGGGGTCTGCCGGGTCTGGAGCAGGTCTAGCAGCCTTGGGCACTTGTGCTTCAGGGATTCCGCGACCGTTATCTCTCGGTAGCACTGCTTACATTTTAGTTTTGGTTTCTGCTCCATAATCTCTTAACATGATTATTTCTCTTGTGTCTCTGTATCGGTTTTGTCACTTTACTACTCTATGTGTGTTTCTATTTGTCTATTTAGTCTTTTCTATATATTTTTTAACGTCTTTTACGTTCCAATTGCCAAGTGACTTGCCCTTTTTGTTTTGTATCTGATAAATTATTGGAGAAATTTTTGTTTTGATGAAAAATGGACCTTCGAAATTCTTGTTTAACTTTTTTGCTATATTATCTGCTTTATTTGATAGCGTCTTTTCGCTTCTTAGTACCTATTCCCCAATCTCGTAGCTAATTGGTCTACGTCTTAAATTATAATATTTTGCCTGTCTTTCATTTGATAATTCTAAATTTTTCTGTACCTCTTCTTTTACTATTTTCAACCTGTTTAGTCTCTCTACCCACTTTTCTACTTCTTGTGATTCTATTTTCTCTATGTTTATTAAATCTTTGTTTAACGTTTGAATTGGTTCTAATTCCCTTCCAAAGTTTATAAATGCTGGTGTGAAACCTGTTGACGCATGTTTACTCGTATTTAACGCGAATTGTAGGTCATCTAAATTTTTATCCCATTCTTTGTGATCTTGTTCCAAGTATGCTTTTATTGCCGTTTTTATTGATCTGTTTCACCTTTCTGTCGGGTTTGATTGAGGATGGTATCGTGGTGTTTTTGAATGTCGTATTCCGAAATTTTGTGTTAGTTTTACCATGATTCTGTTTACGAACTCCTTACCGTTATCCGTAAACAGGATTCTTGGTTTTCCCCATTTGGCTATGATTTTTCTGTGGAATTCATTTTCTATCGTTGTTGCCAGTTTGTTTTTTACCGGGATTATTTCCACCCATTTAGTGAACATATCTACAAAAACCAGCATATATTGATTTCTTGACTTTGATCTCGGTAGTGGGCCTACTATATCTGCTGATACGACTGTCCATGGTTCTGAAATTATTCTTTTTCCTAATAGTCCCGCTTGGTTGTTAATTTTAGGTTTAATTCTTTGGCATGTGTCGCATTCTTTCACGTATTTCAATGTTTCTGAATACATTCCTGGCCAGAAATAGTTCTCTGCGATTCTTGCATATGTTTTCTCCATGCCCAAATGTCCTGCTTGTTTATTATCGTGGTTCTCTTTTAACACTTGCTCTCTTAATTCTTTCGGTATTGTCAATTTCTATGGACTGCTATCTAGGTCTAGACTTGATTTTAGTGGGTCTGGTCTAAAAAAATATAATCGGTTATCTCTTATTCGCCAGTTTGGGTTTTCTGTAGGTTTTTCTTTTACTTACATTAGTTTGTGATTGTACCATTCATCCTTTACTTCGTTTGTATTATTTTCTTTTTTTTCTTTTATTAGTGCTAGTGTACTTGCTGTTGAATTGAACTTTTTGCTTGTCCTTGATAAGGCGTCTGGTGCATAATTTAGTGAGCCTTTTCTGTAGACTATCTCGTAGTCGTATTCTAGTAGTTCCAGTGCCCATCTTGCTAGTCGTCCTCTTGGGTTTTTTAAATTATGCAGCCATTTTAGGGCGATGTGACCTGTTAGCACTTTAAAGGTATATCCTTCTAGCTAAGGTCTGAATCCCCGTATTGCCCATACTACTGCTAAGCATTCCTTTTCTGATGTTGAATATTTTTTTTCCGCTTCGTTGAGGCTTCTGCTTGCGAATGCTATTACGTGATTATCGTTGTTTATATTTTGGGTTAAGACGGCTCCTAATCTCGTATCGCTTGCATCGGTGTCGAGTTGGAATGGATGATGAAAGTTAGGGCATGCCAGTATTGGTTTTGTCCTTAGTAATTTTTTTATTTTTTCTAATGCCTGTTCTCGTTCCATATCCCATTTCCATTCTATTCCTTTCTTTAATAGTGTGTATAAAGGTTCCATTATTTCCGAAAATTTTGGTATGAATCTTCTGTACCATGATGCCATTCCTATAATTCTTTGCAGTTGTTTCACATTTTTTGGTGTTGGGAATTCTAGTATAGGTTTTATTTTGTCTTCGTCCATTAATAGTCCTTTTTCATTTACTACAAATCCCAAGTATTTTACTTCCGAGCATCCAAATTCGCACTTTTCCAGATTTATTGTTAATCCTGCTTGGTTAATTTTCTCGTGAACTGTTTCTAAAGTTTTTAAATGTTCTTCGAAGTTCTTTGTCACTATAATTATATCATCTAAGTAGTAGAATACATTGGGTTTTAAGTCTGGTGTTATTATTTTATCCATTAAGCGCTGGAATGTAGCTGGAGCGTTTGTTAATCCGAATGGCATTCTTTTAAATTGGTACATTCCTTTTCCTGGTACTGTGAATGCTGTTATTTTTCTTAATTCTTCTTCTAGTGGTATTTAGTGGTATGCTGAGTGCAGATCAATTTTTAAAATGTATTTTGCTGACCGCAATGCATCTAAAATTTCTGCCATGATTGGTATTGGGTACAAGTCTTTCTTCGTTAATTTATTTACCTTTCTGAAATCTAAGCAAAATCTATATTTTCTGTTTGCTTTCTTGATCATAACTACTGAGTATGACCAGTCGCTATTCGAGGGTTCGATTACGTCCTCTTCCAACATGTGTCTTTGTTTGATTGGTTCGTGGCCTTGTACATCTATTTTGTGTTTTGTCATATGTGTGGGTTCGAATTTTATTCCTGTTTTCTTAACCTTTCTTTCGATTAATTTTCTTAATTGTTATCCTTGACTTTTGTTTAGTTCTATTATTCCCTCGCATTTTTCGTTTTCTGTTTCTTTTCTTTCTCTCGATACTTTTTCATTCTTGCTTCCTTCGTTTCGTTCTCTTTTCAGTTTTAATTTATTTTGTTTTTCCTTTTCGTGTTCTTCCTCTATTTCATTTACCATTCGTTTGTCCCCACGCTTGGCTTTTGCTTTGACAGCTGTTTCTACTGCATTTTCTTTTTCTAAGAGACTAGAACTAGGTAGTTCCAGCCTCTACTCTTTACTTTCTCGTGAAATTAGTCTTCCTTGTCTCACTGGTATTTTGGACCATCTTGTGTCCATTATCTGGCCGACTTCAGGTAGGGTATGGTTGGTTGGGGTACTAGTGGTTATTTCTCTCCATTGTAGATTGTTTGCTGGTCTTACTTCTTGATTTCGCAACTTTATTTTATTTCTTACTCTCGTTCCTTTTTCTAGACTATCCTTTCTTGGTTCTCTTTCCTTTTCATCCTCGTTCCATATTACTCTGTTTTCCTTTGGGTTTGCTTCTATTTTATATCTAATTTGTGGTTTTTCTGGTAGCCACCAAATTTTCTTTTCGAAGTCTAAGTTTAATCCTAGCCTTCCCATCATGTCTGTTCCTAGGATTCCTATAGATCTTAGTTCTGGTACCAGTCTAAATAGCAAATATTTTTTCACATGACCCACTTCGGTAGGACTCAATACTTGTCCTATTATTTGTAATTGACGGCCGTTTGCTACTATTAACTTGTCATTATTTGGTTTCTTAACCTCGTAATCCAATTCCTTTATTTGTTTAAAAAATTGTTTGCCAATATAGGAGTGGGTTGCCCCTGTATCTACTAACATTTTATATTTTGTGTCTTTCCACTCAATTATTATGTGAAGTCTAGTTTCGTTTGGGGCGTCGCTGTCCGCTTCGATATATTCGGGCGATATGGTTTGGTATTTACGTCGGCTACTACTCGCCCCTAATAGCCTTCGTTTGCGTTTCCCTGACTGTACCAACAGTCCCGTTGCATATGACCTTTGCCTCCGCAATTATAACATTTTATTGGTTGTTGTACCGTACTATTTTCGTTCTCTTCCTTTTGTTTCCTTGACATGGTGTACTCTTGCACATTTGGATTCGGTTCAAATTTTCTATTATTCCTTTCTTTTTGGTTATCGTCTTGCGTGTTATATGTTAGTTCTGGCCATTTTGGGATGCTTTCTATTTGTTGTCTGTTACTGTCTTCAGGTGTTTGGTTATCCTTTCTTCCGAAAAATTTGTTTGGATTTGGGTATCCGAAACTACGGTTGCAGTTAAACTTTGTTCTGGTTAGGAATTCATCATTATCTCGAATTCGTGAGTATGTGTTTTGATTTTTTGACTTGTTATAAAAATATCTTGTGCTATTGTTAGCGTGCCTCGATTGGAATTGTGGTCTATACTGTGTGTTTTGTAATTCATGCCTAAAGTTATTCTGTCTTTCATAATTATTTTCGTAGTCTTGACTATGCTGTTGTTCCTGGTTTTTATCTACTATTTTAATTTGTTGTCCTTTTAGTCTTGATTTTTCCATTTCAGCTTCCTATTCTCTTCCTAATATTTCTAATTCTGTAAAGTTTTTGAATGAATTTCTTGTAATGTAAATTTTATATTCGAGTCTTAAATTCTCGTAAACTTTTTTAATTGCCATTCCAAGCTGGGAAGTTGTTCTAATTTCTCGAATAACTGTCTCATTTCTGTTATGAAACTGTGAATTTCTTGGTTTTTCTTTTGATTGCAACATTTTATTTTGTCATGAATTACTTCTAGGTAATTTTCATTCAAATAGGCCTGTTTGAATTCTTGTATAAACTCTTCTATGTTGTGCCAATTTCTTTTATTTACCTGATACCAACTTTGGGCTTCTCCTATTAGGACGGCACCTAAGTTTTCTAGAATATCTTGTTTGTTGATTTTGTACCCTTTTTTGAATCTTAATAAATTATTTAAAAAATATGTTGGGCAATCGTCTATATTGTTTCTGAATTTAATCGGCCAGTTTAGCATGATCTGGAAAGGTGTTTGGAACATTCCGAATGGAAAGAGCGATGCTCGCATTGCCTGTATTTCGTCGTCTTGTATGTCTTCATCGTTTAGATTATTATTTTCTCTGCTTTGGTTATTGCATCTTTCGGCTTCCGTCTCGTATTGTTTATTTTCCGTGGTCATTATTAATTTATTTCTTACTAATTTCCGGGGCGCTGGTGTTGGTAATTTTAACGTACTTTGGTCTTTTTCGCTTTCTTCTATTCTTCTGTTATCTGACCTTTTGTCCGTTTTTGTTATTCTATTTCTATTTATTTTTATTTGGCTTTCTGCTGTAGGTCTAACTATGTTCTGTGCGTTGTGCGTCTCTACAATTTTATTTTGTGTACTTTTTAAGATTTGTTCCATTTTATCTTTTAATGACTATTTCTAGGGTTAATTCTTGAATTTTTTAATTATCGTTTTTTTGTTCTTCGTTTTCAATTAGTATTTTTGCTTCTTTCCAAAATTCATTATTCGTTTTTATACACGAGTCTATTTCGAATGTTCTATCTTCTTCTTTCCTTTGATTTATATCGTATAGGTCTCGCTCTTATTTATCCCTTTCTAACTTTTCCTTAATTATTTTTTCGATTTCTAGTCTCTCCTTATCTAGTTTTTTCATTTCGCTTCTTTTTATTTCGCGTTCTCTTTCTAAGTACTCTAATTGTAATTCCCTAAATTTTATTTTATGTAAATCTAAATTCTCTTCTTCCTCTAATATTCGCCAATAACCTAACGTATTTTCCGTATTAGGAGATAGCATGCCTTTGTGGGTACTATTTATTATTTTTGTGTTTACGTTGTGTTTCTGTAGTGTGTCCTTGCTTTGTCTGTCTTTGTCGCGTGATCTTGAAATTGTTTCTATGCTACGTATTGTGACTTTAGGTATTGTACCCGTTTTGTTGGCATGCTGTCTCTCTCTAACCTCTAATTCTATTTCTCTATCTTTCCCTAATTCTATCTCTTTATTTCTCATTTCTACTGATTCTACCTTTCTTATATTTTTTCTCGCTATTTCTCTATTTTCGCTCTCTTCACTCCTTAATTTATTCTTTGATCATTTATTTTCCAACTCTGTCTCTTTGGTTTTTTCATTTTCGCTTATTTGATTTTTACTGGCCATTTTTTTATTTTTCTTTATTTTTCCTGACCTTAATTTTATTAATTTACTTTTATCTTACTCACTCGTGGTGTCTGCTATTCCTATTATTTATTTTTTGGTCACTTTCATTATTTATTCACTGAATTTTTCACTTGGCCGAGAGTTAGGGGGGAGAACACTTGACACAAGCACTTAAAAACTGTAAACCACTTTATTGTAACCTACAGTGAATCGGTCCAGAATTACGACAGACAATACCAAAGACGGACTAAAACTCCCGGTCAAACAAAATAGCGTGAAGAAATGTTACGGCCGAACGACACTCGCACCTTGTTGGCGACAAATCAACGACAGACCACCAGCGAAGACTCGTCCCTTCGAGGTTTCTTTGTGGTAAACTTATTACAGTATTCATATGTTATGAGTATAAAGCGATCATAAAACAATAAATAATCACTCATGCCTAGATTCCCATTTCCTTTTTCCTACCGCAGTCTACCGCTTGATAGTATGCGCCGTTTTCGCCATAACTAATAAAAACAGATATTCTTCACATATGATGGTCGAATGAAGGGCTGAATCCATCGAACAGCCAGGCATAATGGCGAGCACACTATAGCTTAGCCCCGGTATTATAGCTTATTGGCCAGTCCCTGGTCTTCACGTTCAGTTTCTCCACCACTATTAGTCCCCATGCAGCCGTTCCATGACAAGGGCTACCATTTATATGTGGACAACTGACCCACAAGCCCAATCCTGTTCAAGATGCTACATGAGCGCCAGACAAATGCTTGTGGCACCGTGCAGAAACCGTAGAAATTATCCCGATCCATCTGGTCAACTAGAGCGTGACTCAAGCCAGTTCATGCATTCAAGCGGCTTATTGGCCTTGAGGTGGAGGGACGAGCAAGATGTCTATATGCTTTCGATAATTCACACCCCTGATTACTTGGAAATCGCTAAAGTAGTACAAGAAACTTCTCTTTCACCTGCTAGATCACAAATATTGACGGAACATCAATCCAACACCAGCCGGACCGATCGTAAACCGGCTTTTTGGTCGTCATTTTGCAGCATACATCGTTTCCGATTGAGCTGAAGTTTGTGACGTCTCGTGTAACGAATTTTTTTTTTCTTTTTTTTTCGTCGTATGATCAACAAGACAGTAAAAAACTCGTCAAATTATCTCGAAAACTTACAAATAGGCATACAAATTTACTTCAGTTTTTGATTGCAGTTACATTGTGCTACATTAAAAAGAATATAAATTAAAATTTATGTTTGTGGAACGAAACCAAAATCAGCAAAGTTCGACCCCGGGAAGCCATCTATGGACAAACTGGTCAAATTATCTTAAAAATTGATAATTGATTTTATTTGATATATATTTGATGTGCATACTAATGATTTTTCCTTCTTTAATTATCAATTTTTCATATTTTTAAAGTTTTGACTTTTTTAGCAAGATCGCACGTTAGTATTCTATGCGATGGTGACAAAAGATTTTTTTCGGCGTAGGAATCAAATCATATGGTCCAGCTTGTCCATTTGATCTCTTCCATGGATAAATTCCCGGTCTTACTATTGCAGCAGACTTCAATATACGTAATACAATTTATTTGAATCAATGATTCTTTATGGAAAAATACCAAGAAAAGTCTTTTCGCATTGCCGCGTGATCCCTGAGCAATACAGTGACTAGAAAATATACATAGTTGCAGGAGCGAAAGTTTAATTTTCTGCAAAAGTGTATCGTTGACTTATTCTATAGCAGACGAGAGGGGGTAAGCATAACTAATCACAAAAAAGATTAATTGATAAAAATCAAAACTTGCCTTCAGATTTAAAACTTCTGAAGAAAGGATTGTGTAAGATGTATATCACACTTCGAAAACTTAATTTACGTTTCTGAAAACCTGACACGGCTAGCCCGCACTCACGAATTTAAACGAAACGCATTGGTATATGCCTCTTTGTAAGATTTGGAGATAATTTACCGAGTTTGTCGATAAATGGCTTCCCGGGGTCAAACTTTAAAAATTTTGGTCTCGTTCCGCAGACATAAATTTTAATTTATATTTTTTTAAATGTAGCACAATGTGACCGCAATCAAAAACTGGAGTAAATTTTTACGCCTCTCTGTGAGTTTTCGAGATAATTTGACGAGTTGGTCCATAAATGGCTTCCCGGGGTCAAACTTTAAAAATTTGTTTTTCGCAGTAAAACATGTTTTTTGGTCAAAAATCACAATTCTGCAAATTTTTGACTGTCTTGTTGATCATACGACGAAAAAAGAAAAAAAATTGTCACACGAGACGTCACAAACTTCAGCTCAATTCGTTTCCGAAGGTTCTGGACGGCGCTTCCACGTTTGTTATAACATAACGCGTCAAGCAAAGAAAATGACAAAATTTCATTGTCCTACTTATGGTCTACTTCTGCGCATTGATCCGTGCTTCAAAATTTCCCAGTAAGAAGGTTGGCATTGAACGACATAATATGTCAAAATCTGGAAAGAAACGGAATCGAGAATGGAACTTTTTAATGCATTTTTATTCCTACACCGAAAAAATTCCTTGTACCCGCGTACAAGGAATCAACTATTTTGCCTAGTTAGGACAGGCGCCAACTTTGCAATCCTAGTTGAAATGACAAAGTTCAAGTTTCGTAAGAAAAACAAAGAAAGCAAATTGATTTGACGAACAGATCCTCTCAGGCGCATGTATTAAACATAACCAAAAAACAACTTTGCGTTTATGATCTACTGGAGCAAAATTTATATTGATAAAAGTGGGTCTTAAAAAATTATTGACAAAAATAAATTTTCGTTTGCACAGTTAAAAAAGTAATAAATACAGAAGATATTCTTTTTACAGCGGAGTTTTGTGATAACAGCATAGCAATATTACTTGAATTTGATTGTTAATAGAACTAGAATTATTTATTCCTCTGTAAAAAGGTTTATATTGGTATGTTTAACTGTATGTATGAGTGATTCTCTTAAACAGGAATCCATGTCATTTGAACTAGGTTAGACTCAACTATGGGTAATAGATGACTCTCGGAAAAAAAAAAATTTCGGTGTAGGCATTCAATAGTTTCATTCTCGATTCCATTTCTTTCCAGATTTTGAGATTTCAATGCCATGCAACGCCAACCTTCTCACTGGGTTACCATTGTTAGGGAATTTTTTACGTATCTCCACTGAGACACTTTTGTATTTTTTCTTGAATATTGGGCTTAATAAAGTCAATTCACATAACACAGTTCTTCGTTTGCCTTAGCATACCGTCTGTACCCAAAGGGTTAAAATAGAAATTAACTTTCTACGTTTATTTGTTTATTAATGATGATTTTCATGTTCAAAGTAGAATATAAATCACGACTCTATTCATTTTGAGTATTTTTGTACTAAACAGTATCGATATTACGTTATACTTTCAAATTTCTCTTTAGTCCAGTCAAATTAGCCGATTTTTGGCCCGTTTTGGGAAATAAATCCTACAGCTACCGAAAAATTCAGAGACATTCTCGCGGGTGTTAGAAACAATCCGAGTACAAATTAGAAAGCGACTTTTGTACGCTTCGATATAAGGAGGAGGGTTTAAGTTAAAAATTCGTGTTTTTTTTTCATTTACGCGTGGATTGATGAAAACGAGTGCTTCGGAGAGAAAAAGTTTTCAAAAAAAAGTTGAAGAGCGGGCAATTTTCCATAGGAATGTTCAAACGCCATTAAGCCCAATTAATTTTTCATTGGTTATTCAATTTTTATCTAAGAAATCACAAAAAAGTTTAACTAGTCATAAGTTGTTAAAAAATACAACTCGAGTTTTCTCGTTCATTGGAATGTATATTATTTTAGAAGTGCTACAATCGTCTCTTTTACCAATTTTCTCTATCTGTCATCATTCCCGAGTTATTAATTTTGCAACTAAGAAGAAGGCTTTTTGTAAAATGCCAGTAACTTTTCCATCAGGGTCGGAGAAAAATTTAGCGCAGTCAGGATCTCTTCTAAGGGGTACATTTTATCATAAATAATTGATTTTTTCATTTGTTTATAAAAATTCACTGTTTTATTACATTTTGCAACTAAGACCGGTTGTTTAATTGCTTCTAAATCAGCAAAAAAACATCAGACGAATTTTGTACTTGTTGCAATGGAAAGCTGGAATATTTTACAAAATTTTAGCGCAGATCAAATTTGTTTATAACAAATAGCAACGAAAATAACTTTTTTCTTTATTTAATTCATAACTTCGGTTATACTTAATATTAAGAACTCGGACTGGCACGAAATTCAAGAGCGGCGTTTAAACTAACAATACATGACAAGCTCAATATCGAGCCGCCCTTTGTGCCCTCGGGATAGCTGGTGAAAGTCAGCCCTCGTCGTGAGCAAGCTCACTCTCGCGCCGCGGCGTAGGAGTGGGGATAGAGATTCTCCGCTTTTCCGAGGCTAACGCGTATCCGCGCGAATGCGACCAATGGAAAAAAATGCAATATCTCGGGAAGTATGGCTCCAATTTCGACCTTTTTTTTTTAAATTGGTAAAGCGCGTCAAAATAATAATAATCGTGATATTTTCAAACGATAATTTTCAACCCTTAGAGGTGGAAAATGCATTCAAATTTTTTTCTATTTTCTTTCTCGTGATTTTAATGTTACCATCGAAACACTTCCTTGCGATTTATATCAAAAATAGAAAAAAAAACCATATCGTTCAATTTGAATCGTTCCTCTGTTCGAACAATAAGTAGAAAATGAAATGTGAATTCGGGAATCCATTTTGATAAGAGGTCTTCCTGTAGAGAAGGAGATGTCCAACGCCTGTGTAGTTCAGTGGTCAGTGCAGTCGACCGACAATCGAAAGACCTGGGCTCGACCCCAGGGCAGTCGAAAGCGTCTTTTTTTCCACAGAAAGATTTCAAAATTCTTTAAATATTTGAATTCATTTGCATTATTTACGATATAAGAGTTTGAAATTTTCTACGAGGATACCTGTGCGTTCCGGAAAAAATTGCGAAAATAGAATAAGATTTTAAAAAAAAAGTTATAGCAATGTTTTTAAATAATCGTTTATTAATATTACATTAAAATTGTTAAATAAGTCTTTAGTCAAGTTTCAAGTAATCAGAATTGTTTGCATATTTTTCGTGTTTCAATTTTTCTTCAATTACGTAATCATGTAATCCCATTATTTCATTACATTTTATATGATTTTTGTCACTGCCGAAATTATTGGAGGATCACTAGTCGCCTATCGGATAGAATACGTTGTGGACAGGTATCCTCGTAGACAATTTCAAACTCTTATATTGTAAATAATGCAAATGAATTCAAATATTTAAAGAATTTGAAAATCTTTCTGTGGAAGAAAAGACGCTTTCGACTGCCCTAGGGTCGAGCCCAGGTCTTTCGATTGTCGGTCGACTGCTCTGACCACTGAACTACACAGGCGTCCGACATCTCCTTCTCTACAGGAAGACCTCTTTATCAAAGTGGATTCCCGAATTCACATTTCATTTTCTAATCATTGTTCGAACAGAGGAACGATTCAAACTGAACCATATTGCATTTTTTTCCATTGGTCGCTTTCGCGCGGATACGCGTTAGCTTCGGAAAAGCGGAGAATCTCTATCCCCACTCCAACGCCGCGGCGTGAGAGTGAGCTTGCTCACGACGAGGGCTGACTTTCACCAGCTATCCCGAGGGCACAAAGGTCGGCTCGATATTGAGCTTGTCATGTATTGTTAGTTTAAACGCCGCTCTTAATTTCGTGCCAGTCCGAGTTCTTAACCCTATTGAAAAACTTGACGTAAAAAACGACGTCAAAAATGACATAAAAAACGACGTCAAAAATTATGTCAAAAATTACGTCAAAAACGACGTCAAAAATCACGTAAAAAACGAGGTTAAAAATTGGGACAGTTTTTTACATCGTTTTTTATGTCATTTTTGACGTCGTTTTTGACGTACTTTTTTGTCTTTAAGAAGCCTTACATTTCCTATTACATTTTTGTAACTCCTTTACGAAATGCCCATTCCACTTTGAAATAAATTATTTCATTATACAATAGTTCATTTACTGATAAGCATTTCTCAATTACGATATCCAATGAACGACCGAATATAAATTGTTAAGGCTTCTTAAAGTCGAAAAATGACGTAAAAAACGTCGTCAAAAATAACGTAAAAAATGACGTAAAAAACTAACCCTATTTTTGACATCGTTTTTTACTTAATTTTTGACGTCGTTTTTTATGTCGTTTTTGACGTACTTTTTCGTCTTTAAGAAGCCTTAACAATTTATATTCGGTCGTTCATTGGGTATCGTAATTGAGAAATTTTTATCAGTAAAAGAACTATTGTATAATAAAATAATTTATTTCAAAGTGGAATGGGCATTTCGTAAAGGAGTCACAAAAATGTAATAGGAAATGTAAGGCTTCTTAAAGACAAAAAATTACGTCAAAAACGACGTCAAAAATGACGTAAAAAACTGTCCCAATTTTTGACCTCGTTTTTTACGTAATTTTTGACGTCGTTTTTTATGTCATTTTTGACGTCGTTTTTTACGCCATTTTTGAGGTCGTTTTTTACGTCATTTTTTACGTCAAGTTTTTCAATAGGGAATATTAAGTAGAACCAAAGTTATGAATTTAATAAAAAAAAAAGTTATGTTCGTTGCTATTTGTTATAAACAAATTTGATCTCCGCTAAAATTTTGTAAAATATTCCAGCTTTCCATTGCAACAAGTATAAAATTCGACTGATGTTTTGTTGCTGATTTAGAAGCATTTAAACAAGCGGTGTTAGTTGCAAAAGGCAACAAAACAGTGAATTTTTATGAACAAATGAAAAAATCAATTATTTATGATAAAATGTACCCCTTAGAAGAAATCCTGACTGCGCTAAATTTTTCTCCGACCCTGATGGAACAGTTACTGGCATTTTACAAAAAGCTTTCTTCTTAGTTGCAAAATTAATAACTCGGGAATGATGACAGATAGAGAAAATTGGTAAAAGAGACGATTGTAGCACTTCTAAAATACTATATATTCCAATGAAAGAGAAAACTCGAGTTGTATTTTTTAACAACTTATGACTAGTTAAACTTTTTTGTGATTTCTTAGATAAAAATTGAACAACCAATGAAAAAATTAATTGGGCTTAATGGCGTTTGAACATTCCTATGGAAAATTGCCCGCTCTTCAACTTTTTTTTGAAAACTTTTTCTCTCCGAAGCACTCGTTTTCATCAATCCACGCGTAAATGAAAAAAAAAACACGAATTTTTAACTTAAACCCTCCCTCTTATATTGAAGCGTACAAAAATCGCCGTCCAATTTGTACTCGGATTGTTTTTAACACCCGCGAGATGTCTCTGATTTTTTTGTAGCTGTAGGATTTATTTCCCGCTAAAATGCTAATTTAACTGGACTACTTGTAAATGTTTGCATACGAATGTAACAACTCATTTCTGTCATTTGTTAAGACCTGAAAATGTTACCATCAAAATGTTCAAAATACTTTAGAAATTTCGATCTAGGAACGTGTAGAAATTTCAACAACCTGGAGTTGCATAATACCTCTAGAAAAGTATCTCATCTCAAACTACAGGGAGGAGGGAATTTTCATCCGCTGCGCTTGTACCTATAAGGGTTCTTACCCTGAAATACCTGACTTTTTTGTTTAATAATTATCTTTCTTTCTCCTACTCAAGGAATATTACAAAAGGAAAGTGATTTTTTAAGGAAACTGTCCATAGAAGAAGACAATTATGCAATTAGTATTTATTGTTCACAATCTAATGAACTACAACATATTCAAAATTTAGTCAATTTGACCGGGGCTGGATTTTGATGTAAAATGTGCATGGCTCTTTAAAAATATGAAATGTGCGAAAAATTATTTTTTATGAATCATATTAAGAATTTCAAGAATTTCGTGCTGAAATATTTAGAGATAATTCCTGAAAATGTTGCAGGAACCTTTCGTACTCTGATTTAAGAGACGTTCCTTATAAATAATTCTGGATATTAGAAGGTCAGTAAAGTAAGAGAAATTAATTACAAATATTACGGTCTTTAATCTAAAATTTCGCTTTAATATAGAAAATGATAAAAGCGATGGTTTTAAAACACTTTCTTTCAGAAATAATTTGATGATGAAATGAACAGGCAGAAAATACATATATTTCATAACTAATAAGACCACCTCCTTGAAATATAATCAGAACAATATATTTCACACCTAATTAAATAATGTTTGTAAATTTATATAAATTATATTAAAAAGATTCCGTCAATCTTGCTTCGGAATTCTCTTGAAAGGTTCCCACACTACCCCTTGGTCACGTTCCTGGAACCTTCAGTGGAGGTCTTGTGCTATGAGGGGCAAATCATTTTGATACATTGATTTTCTCCAGTTCAGGAAATAATTTCCTCAATTTTGAATAAACAAAATTCAATGGCCCCGAGCTGCTTTGTCCTAACTCGTCCGTGTACGATTGCTTTATCTCATCTTGAACGCCGCGTGGTAAACTATCCCAACTCGAATGGTCCCGAGCTGCTTTGTACTAAACCGTCCAAACACGATTGTTTCATCTCATCTTGAACACTGCGTGGTGAACTATCCCAACTCAAACGCGCCTTTTTACTTTGTCTCAACTTCTGGCATTGCTTATGAACTGTATTAACTCTGATTTTAAAAATTTCGAGAACGAGCTACGGCAATGTTTGAGCTCAAAATAAAAATCAAAAAGTGGGCCACGATGTTGAAAAAATGCATTAAAAGAATAGAACAATGTTTTGAGATCACGCTTGAATGACTGGAAACAAGAAGATTTTTTTTGACACAGTGTGCGTAAAATGCGTTTTTGCACACCCATATGAGTGCGTGAAACGACTTATTACGATACAGTGTGCGTAAAATAAAAAAAATTTTATCGTTATATTAGAGTGTAGAATATTAGGATTCTATTAGCGTAATAGAGTGTTATTATAAAGTTACGAAACGCCTTATAAACATTTATTGTGTATTTCATTTTGAAAATGACACATATCTAAATATAATAATTTTCTATAATAATATAATAATAAATAAAAAAAAATAAAAAAAATATATATACATATAATAAAATGTAAAAAAATAATATAATATTATAATTTCAATTAATTTATTCCAATCACTCTCCTACAGAATCATGTAATTAATTATCTTTCTGATTATCAGTATATGGGGGGAGCACCGCCCCCTGCACCCCCACCAGGGCTTGCAGCCCTGGACCCGCTCCTCCGCCCCGCGTCACCCCCTTTTGTCTCCATAAATATTACATTCGTCTATTGTCTGATATCATTGAAACACATTTTACGTACACTGCGTAAAAAAATATCGTATGCAACTCATGCGTACGATTCATCCACTTGTGATGATCGCGTGTGCACGAGTGCACGTCATCAACACGTGTGTGAAAAACCGCATTTCACGCACATGTTGCATAATATACTATTTTATAATTTAGAATATCATTTGATATAAGACCATTGTTGTTGCATCAATGATTGAGAAAAAAAATATTTATTAATTTTGATCTTCCTCAATCGTAGGAATTTACAATTTTTAATTACATTCAAAGATTACATTATGAAATATATCTTTATGGATCGAGTGATCCGTTATCTGAATTGAAAATAGATATTTATGAATAAAATAGAATGGTTTGTGAAAAATCTAACAGAAATAATATCTGTCAAATCAAGTATTGATATTTATAAAATTTAATATTTAAAAGTCATCACAAAAATTATAAATTATGTGGAACGCTGCACATAATTAGTAACCTCGCCCCTGAGGAACGGCAACCGTCAACACCGGCTAGTCGGCCGACGAGCTGTGTAGCCAACACCTAGGCGCCGTCGAAGAGTGCAAACGTAGCATCTCCCACCCGCGATGGATGGACCACGGTGGGATGATGGATCCGCGGGTATAAAAGCGGGATGCTGGGCCAAGTGGAGGCATTCCGGCGGCTTGTAAACGAGCCACAAGCAGCAGGAAATACGGAATAATTACGTGTTTCTTTTTATTGCTAATGGACAAAATTTAAATATTCTAATTAGTTAGTTAGATAATTCTGTTTTAATATTTTCATTTAAAATCGTAAATTTTAATTAGCTGTTAGGCTCTCCAGGCTGATCACCTGTGAGAAAACTTTGAGAAGTCAGCTTAAGTCGATTTCTCTTCTTTTATCATTTCTCTTGAATTTCAATGTTATTTAAAAATTTAAAATACTTTTTGTAAAGAGAAATCGCATATTGTCTTATTTACATTACATTGATTTTCTTTACATATGGAATGAGAGTCCTTATTTCTTCTCCCGTGTGCGACATCCACCCTTTCTATTTATATCTATATGAAATTTTGTTTGAAATAATTTTAAACAAAATAACAATTATACACACGCAAGAATTAAAAGTTACAGTATTTATATATTATTATTACTGATATTTTTACGGACATATTACGAACATATTCAATAATTTAGATAACTAAGGCAATCTTTTCATATTCCATATTATTACTTGCTTGTTTATGTTAGAATCATTGATTTTATGATCAATGTCAACATAATGAATGATACAAAAAAGCTTACTTTTTTATGGATTTTAAACAAATTTTCTAGTTGATGCCTTAATGGTTGATGATTCAAGTTAAATATATTGCCAAATTTTACATAAAATATTGTAGATAGATATGAGTAAAACAAACTTACACAAAATGTTTTTGTGACTTTTTTTATTGCATCACAGATTATTAAGTCTTGTTGTTTTGTATATCACAACAGTGCATCACTTTTGTAGTCAAATTCTAGCGAAACGGTTAGGAAAGGGATCAGAAAGAAACAAATGTTGCACACTCCCATCCAAGAATTATTTACATTGCATAACATATCCCTACAATGGAAAGTGACCACAGTAAAGGAAATGTAGTAAGACATACAAAACATTGAAACAACACAATGTCAATAAATCCTTCAATTTCAAAGTATCGATCGACAATGCGGTTGGGTAGACTTGATTAAAATTATAATCAAGCAAACTCAAAGGCCGGCTTTTGCTTTTTTTTTCTCATACAAAGTTCTTTATAATTAGCGTCGAAAGCATAACGAAAAGTAACGTTATTTTCATTGTCCCCTTTGGTTCTGATTTCGCGGATTCTAGAAAAATAAACTTTGTCTCCTTTTGCGTCTTTCTCCTAATTTTATTTATTTGCTAAATCCTTCAAATCATAAATGTGTTCACGTTCGATTTTCACTACTATATACGGTTTTTTCTCATTTTTGCGGTTTTCACGATTTTAATCCAATCTTGCGGAGAAAAGATGGCCACATCTTTACTTTTTCTCTCTATCAATGCCTTCATAGAGTCTCCTTCATTCTGAGTATGCCCTACTTCTAAGAAGCGATGAAAAATTTCAACGTTATACTTGACAGAAGTGACATGGAACATTGAAAAAACAAAATGGTTACGATTTTGCTCTAAACACTTGTCTGAGTAGAAAACGAATTTTCTCATGCGTTTATCAACTTTTTCCGATAAAATGAAATAGAAAACTTGCTATTTCATTTGATCCCTTGTGATTTATTGTTTCGTTCCACAAATAGCAAGACCCTTCATTTCGCGTACAACCGTAAACCGTAATCGTAGTTAATAATAGTTTAATTTAATCATTAATTTTTAAATGCAATTTAAATGTTATTTTGTTATTTTAACTATTATCCAAGTTATTATTTAATTAATAATAGTTTAATTTAATCATTTAAGTGATCCTTCTTTTCATTCATAATAAAGTCCAGTATATAAAACTTTTTTCCAAATTCTGGGATTTTGTCGACGTTTCTTTCTACGTCCTGGTACATTCTTGCAAATTTCCGCTAGACTCGATTCTTGTTCTCCTTGATCATCTTTATTATTCGGAAACTGAGGTTTGTCAACATCAGCAGGCTCGACGTCAAGCAAAAGACAAGTACCTAAATCATCACTTCATAAACTTTTACTCAAATGAAATTCTGTTAAAATTTAAGACCGTTTATATTTGATGTAAAATTAATAATGATATTATCAGGTGTACAAATAAGTTTTCGCCGTTTGACAAAAGTTGGCGTCATCAGTAAGTTTTGGTTGAAATTGAGAGATGTAAAACGTCACTATCTTAAGTTTGGACATCTGTCAACAATGTAACCTTAAAATATTATTAAATTTTTATCAGCATAATATATGCTTTTGTGTCGTGAGTGATTTCAAAAGTTTAAGAATGGTGAATTTGACATCGAAGACAAAGAACGTAGAAGAAAGTATTATTGTGTTCAAATCTATAAATACAATACAAAGAAATATAATTACATTTTATCAATCAAAATTACATATCAATAATGTGAAACGAAGATACCCTAATAGAAATGGAAACAAATCAATAGAGAGTGACTTCACAGAATTATTTTGAAAGGTATTAGGAATAAATTATAACCATATACTTTATCAGAGCAATAATAATTTTCCATAGTAGATAGTCATGTTTTGTGCACATTATTTTCTTATAATAATATTTCATAGAAGTTTTAAGTATCGTGAAGTCTTATACCTGATTCTTGAACTTCAAAGTTCATATTTTGTAAGGGAGCAAGTTTAAGTGCTTGTCGGTAATTATTGATTTCTACAGTACCTAGATAATAAGAAAATATCATACCTAAAATTGGAAAAAAAGTTTGAGTTATCCTTATGTTATGCTAAATGAAGAATAACACTATATTTCAATTTTGAGGTATATCAGTTTCCTGATATAACGTTCTTTATTCGATTTTTCATTGATTACAAGTTGCTTCTTCAAGCGTTGGGAAGAGACAGACTTAGTCTAACAGACAAGACTCTTACGACTAGTGGACGGCTATTTATATGACTCAACTAAGTGGTAGGGATAAGGGCAAAGTCCCAACTTGTAACAGTTCCCCCTTTAGGTTGAGTCTAGACCCCTAGACTCTTTCTCTTTTATAACGGGTGACTTCCGCTGAAAAAACATAATAATATAGTCTTATCGAAGCAGACCCGCGGACTCGGGATTACCCTCGGCGTCACCGTCATTACTAAGGCGGCTTTTTAAAATGAGCACCTGGCATCCCCCCGACGCCATATTTATCAGTTTGATGACCCTGAAAATAAAATTTCGCATCCAAGCAAACCAAAAGATGCAAAGCAAAAGGGTTCCGGCTAGAGCTGGATGGGTATGGGAGTTCGGATCAGGTAGGATTTTAGGTTAGGGAAGAAACTAACCTAAAATATAGAAGCTCTCAGATGAAAAAAAATTAAATAAATCAAGCTGCATTTAACTACAAGCTAAATCTACAATTTATTCAATAAGTGGCTCGACACAAATTAAAATAAAATAAGATGAGACATCATTGCCAATAATGGCGTATGGCATCTAAGCCCAATACACAGGCTCTGGGAGTGGCAGAGAGCCACGCAGGTAAAAAGAGAAAATTTACAATGGCTCGGAATAGAGTCCTAAAGACTTACCGGAGATCTGGCCGCGACCTCGCGCCTCTCTTCGTCCGAATAGAAATCTGAAGTGGCGTCCATTAAGAAACAAATCTTTTAATAATTTTTGGCTACTTGCCATTCGCATGACGACAGAATAAAGCTGCGCGCCAAAAGTGTCGCGCAGTTTTATTACATCATCTGGAAAGACTGGCGCACGCGAGTGAAGCTCAGGTTTGCGCGGTCGACTCGTCTTGTGAGGACGACGGCGACAGGTAACCAATAAGCTGAAGCGTCTATCGGTCAGCTTGCCCCATTGGCTTAAAACCTCGAGGAGTGCGTTTAAACTACGAAGAGTTTGTATTGCATAACACAATAGTTTCGATTAGGCTACACACATATATAATATACAATACATAATATAAATGACTCCAACTCAATAGATCCTTTTTATATCAATCATAGCGGTATCGCTGTGAAGGTGTTGGAGACCATGGAATATTGGACATGTGGATATCGTGGATTTTTTTCGGGAATAGGGATTACGCCTTATAATGATCCTTCTTCCTTTTCTATTACTGGTATTTGTACTACATAAGTAAATAGCCCTTTTATTACTGCCACCGTTATTTCACTTATGTTAAGTAGATTTTGATAATTTTCCTCGGCGTTGTCAAAGTGATACCTTGTTCGGTGAACTTATTTAAACTCCTGGATGGTTTTCTTCATAAGTAGTCGCGTTAGTATTTAATGATGAGGTATTCCGTGTTTTCCGTCAGAGATAGCGTTTATTGCGGTATCCATGTCTTCCGTGGTCTCGTCGATCATTAGTGCTGTCATGAGCAATTTTGAGTTAACATAACTGTCTTTAGCTGCCTGGTTTAACCCTTGACTGATCTTGCTTGCAAGTTCTCTTTCCTTGTTTCCTTGGGCTTGGTTTAACTCATGGTTTATTAAGGATGAGTCTAGTACCTTTTTTAGAATTATCGTATGATTTGAAAGTGTTCTGGTTACTGATTTATTATCTCCATAGATTTTTTCGAATTCATTATTTATTTCTGTAAGATCTGAATTATATAATGTTCTAAATAATGTTTTCGAAATGTCTCCTACAAAATTAGCCAATCCTCTTTTAACTCGTTGTTTACCTAATAGTTTTTGCTGGATGTTTTGTTTCGCTACCAATCTGTTGTATCTCAATTCGATTTGTTGTATTTCATATTGAGGTGTACAATTTTTATCACAGGCTATTTTAGTCAATTCTATGATTTTCTTAATGGTTTTGACTCGTTCTTGGGTAGAGGTCAGGTTAATCCTAATTATTAGTTTCCATTTCTCATGGAATAGGTGCACTTTGGATGTTTCTTCGACGTGTATATTTCCCCGTATAGGTGTTTGTGTGGCTAGGACCAGGAGTATCCAGGTCATGAGCATCATCTGTAAAATATGGCATTGCGTTATATATGTGAATTTGGCTAGTCGTATTCCTTGCTTGTATTATTAAATTATTATTGGCTAAGACTTGTATTATTTCAAAGGGGCCTTTCCAGCTAGGATCTAATTTGTTACCTTTTGATTGATTTATTCTCTTGACATATTGTCCTTCTTTATGTAAGGGGTGTTTTCTTATAATTTTATCGTCAAGTCTTTTCTTCGTCTTTTCCATTCCTATTTTCATTCTTTGTTTGACCTTTTCTAAATTTACATCATATTTCCTTTTCAATTTTTTAATTACTTCTTGTAGTGTAAGGGTAGGTGAATTTGGTATTGTTGACGGTATGTTGGGGTCTCGTCCAAAGGTAACTCCGTATGGTGAGAAACCTGTAGTTTCATTTCTCATAGTGTTTATGGAGAAATTTATAAACTTTATATTTTCATCCTATTCTTTAGAATTCTCTGCGAAGGCTATTTTTATAAGGTTGGTTAATGTGGAGTGCATTCGTTCTACATTTCTATTGTGTTGAGAATGGAATGCAGTTGTTTTCACCTGATTAATTTGGAGGGCTTCTTCAAACTGTCGCATTAGTTCAGATGAGAAATTTTGTCCTTGATCAGTAAGGATTGTTTTCGGGGCTCCGAATATGTAAATATAATGTTCAATTAAGTTTTTTCAGGTCGAAGGGCATTCGGTTGTACTCGAAGTGACCTTGGGAGGTCGAAAAAGCTGTGTATTTTTTGTTCATTCATCATCGGTATTTTATGGAAACGGGTTGACATATCGAATGCTAAAAAAACTTTGATTTTTCCATTTTGTCTAGGATGTCATCAATCATAGGTAAGGGATACGCATCTTGATCTGTATCCTGATTGAATTCTCGGTAATCTATTACTATTCGTAATTTGTTACCTTTTTTTGGAACAATCCAGAGTTGAAGGGCGAATTAGAATGTCTGATTATTCATTTTTAAAGTTACTTGTCTGTCTCTTCCAAGGAGAATTTTCTTTGTTTTCCTGATAGTTTGTGCAATGTAAGATTTATTATTTTCCCAGAATTGAATATCATCTCGTGTTCTGTCGAGTTGGTGCAAGGTAAAGGGTCGGATGGGAGTGTAAATACCTCTTAATATATATGAATATAATTTTTTCTGAGGTGAGTTTGCTTACGCTGGTTGTGAGGGTATTCATTACAACACTCAACTGGTTTAATTGAGCAAATATTTGAGCAAGGGTATCGGCCAAGACTGGAGAATTTGTTCGCGAAGTTATTGTGATTGTGTAGCAGGGATTCAGTTTTTCTGAAGGATCGTCGGTTATTGTACTACCCGTGTCTGTCAGGTAACTTATAATAGTACAATGTTTGTTTAGGATAATGAAGGCAATCGTGCTACAACAATTCCCCTATTATCAAGTAGTGAGATTCAGTTTTATTAACGAACAGTAGTGCTCTTGATCACAGGGAATATGCTGTACGTGAAAGTGTACTCCAACTCTGCCATAGGCGAAACTTTCGTAAAATAATTTTGCCTTTGTTCCCGTTCAAAGTGAGTAAGAGAGATTTAAGGCTCTGACACTTTCAAAGAGGTGAAGATACAATATTTTCTTATCTTAGGAATTTACATACAGTTATAATAATCCGTGCGACGATCAGGGCGGAGTCCGTAGAGCATTCTGATCTGGATGTCTGGGACGTTTTTCGGCTGGTGACGTGTCGATCGGCTGTTACTGCTAATTCCTGTTGCGACTAACTGTTCCTTCAAGCAGATGCTTCTTCCGCTTGATTGCGGGCCTCGTAGGGTTTATACAGCGGTTTGTTGCTTACCCTTTCGATTAAATTCCTTTTAGTTTTTACTGATTTTGAAATTACGTAAAATTGCGCTTATTTGTTTCAGCGGCTAATTTTATCTAAAACAGTTACTCACTATTTGTTGACGGGGTTTACCGTGGTGAAAGTCCGGAGTCCTCCTTTTTTTAAAATTTGAATTCCGTATAATTTCTTAGCTCTTGGCTCCGTGGATTCCAAATTCCTCAGGTCCGCACGTCGATGGAATTTAATTAATCGCGACTTTTTAACCGATCCTGTCAAGATCGCCAAAAATGTTATGCTGAATAAAGAATAACACGATATTTTAATTTTGAGTTGTATCAGTTTCCTGATATAATGTTCTTTATTCGATTTTTCTTTGATTACAAGTTACTTCTTCCAGCGTTAGGAAGAGACTGACTTAGTCTAACGGACAAGACTTAGGACTAGTGGACGGCTATCTATATGACTCAACTAAGAGGAAGGGATAAGGGCAAAGTCCCAACATGTAACACTTATTATTCCAAAATATATTTTATTGAAGACAAATAAACATTTTTTAGGCCGACATGTGATTGGGATAGCAATGTTGCTCAATCAATGTTTTGATATTATCTCTTAATCGTGCAGAATGATTTTGATTATTTCCACGGTTGTCGGCTGAAGATTGATTTTGTATAACCTTTTATTGAACATTTTCAATTCTGCTTTTGTCGATCCCAAGAACGTTGCATAAAAATATTTTACAGACAACAACGTGATCTGTCCCAGTAGGAAAAGTGTACTTCCATCGTTCAGGAAACTTTTTCAGAGCATTGCCATTTCGCGTCAAGGAATTTTTTTTTTTCAACATTAAACTTATCAAAACATTGCCACATTGATAAGCCCCATAATTCCAAAATTCGTCATGTATGTTTTTTTGCTGTGAAATCTCGATTCTCTGGAAGCATTCCTTACGGCAACAAGATTTCATTTCAGAGAATATATTTTCCTGGACGACTTTTCCGGACAATGAAATATATTTTCTTCCCTATAAAAATATGCATTGATTTTAGTCCTGCGTTAATATTATGAGTTGACTATGTTTATTGTTGAAGTACAAATAATTATATGTGACTGTGAAAATACGTGAAATGACCCAAACAATTTTCATCGGTTTTTTTTATTACAAAGCTAATATTGTTCATAACAAAATGTACTTCTTTCAATTTAACTTTTACGAATGACAGGCTTAAATAGTTGTAAAATATACTCGTAAAATTTAAAAATGTGATCTTGAAAATGGAAATGCTATAGCGAAAGGCGTATCCTAATATTTTGAACGAATAATTCGCTATGTTATATTTTGCTGAACAAAAATTTCACTATAATGAACGAATATTCCGCTTGTTTATCTTATTTCTGGTTTCTTTAGCTACATTCTTCGCCCGCGCTTTTTCATTTGTCTACCTTTTTAGGCCTTTTTTTGATTTATCTTTGACCATGTTATGATAAAGTAGGATCAATTTAATCAGAATTCCGTTACGTTATTATTAGTCCACAATACAAATATTAAATATAATTGATCACGTCTGCTTATGGAAGAATAGAAATAGCAATTGAAAATCAGACTGACTACAAATGCCAATGGCGAATTATTGCTGTTATAAATATAAAAAACAATTGAAACGCCTTACCGCGATTCGATAAAATTGATATTATGTGCCGATATTAATCAAGGAATATGTCATGAAATTACTAATTTTGTTAATTTATATTTAAGTTATCATTGATAAGTGAAATTCCAATAAATTTTCATAACTATCACTATTTTAATGTATTACAAACATTTTCTTATTCGTCGAAGTGATCTGTACATGAATAAAATTAAAAAGGTTTTTATTTTACGTTGTTAGTTATTACTTTTCAATGCATTAGCAAAACAAAATTCATTCTCTAGCGTAAAAACAAGTATAAAACATTTTTCATGCACGCACTGGGCCGTATTTTCAACGCACAAAACGTTCAACGCGCGTTTAAAAAAATTTTAATTGCATATTTTCTGTGAATTTAATGGCAATCGACATGAAAATTTATATATTCCTTCAAGAACCATTATAAAACAATTTCTGGTTCACAACTTTTGCGTAAGCGTTATTTTTATGAATAATTTCGCCCATCAAAATCCATTGTTTTACCAACGCGTTTCAAGAGTTGGTCGCATACTTTCAGGGGCTACTCGCGCGCACATCTGTTTATAGAATCTGGTTATAGAATTCGGCCCTTCATTTATGAGAAGAAAGTGGTGATTTATATATGATGATGCAATTCAAAAATCTATCAGTTTTATCAGTTTTTGAGCAAGTTTTTAGTAAGAGACCTGAATAATAGTTTTTTAAATGTAGTATTTTAAATAGTATTATTTTGAATAGTATTATGTTACTGAATAGTATTAGTATTCAAATAGTATTGCGATAGAGTCCAATGTGCGTCCAACTTGCGCAGAACGATCAAAAACGTACTCTGGCGCACTGTATAAAGCTTAGTAGTAACACCCATCCATGCCGACACATTTTGGCATATCCTTTCCATTCGAGTTTCTTCTCCTGTTTCTAGTCTTCTTGAGCAAAACAAATATTTGAAACATTTATTCAATTATTCTTATTACATATGACAGTAAATCAACGATCATTGATATTGCTATCCGAAGAAGCAATAAATATATTAATAATTAAGAATTTTGGATAGCATACGATAGGATATCGTAGCGGCTCCCCGTCAGGGGCGGAAACCTCTTAGAGAGCCTCAGTATCACGACTGGTAGAGAAGTATCGGGTTTTGGAGGTTAGGTGTGAATACAATTTTCGGCGTCGGAAACTGTACTTGTAGATAATCATCAAAGCTACCCAGAAAACACTGTTATATAACATGTATGTAACTGTTACGTAACAGATTGTAACACGTTACATAGCTGGTCACTTACAGGTGAGTCACCTGTGACGCAAAATGTCACACACTGTGTGATGAATTAGTTCTATAACAGCTCTGTAACGCTGTGATGTAATGCGTCTGTAACAGACTTATGTAACATATGTGCTATATTGTTACGCAGCATCAATGTACATATGCTCTATATGTGTTATCCAATTATGTTATATAGAAGTTTTGTAAAAGCGATATGTAAATAGTATGTAACGGAGATATGTTAAACAGATATACGATGATAAAATATTGATAATACACAACTCATTTCTGTGAGTCAAATTTTGCACTTTTGCGTTATTTGTCGATTACTGAATATTATACTAAGGGCATGTGAAATTTTACCATGAAGCAATTTAGTTTACACAAGTTATTACCCACAATTTTTAATTTTTTCAGCTATTATTGATGTCGGTATTCGGGAAATTAATATATATATATATATATATAAAGGGTTTCCCAATAGGGGTGATATGATTTTGAATGTCCCTATCGGGCTCATTTGAACTGAAATTTTTGACGTCTGCTGTCAGTTGTCATCAGTAAGGTTTGCCATTTAATCATGAGTAGTTTCACGCTTCCACAACGTTTGGAAATTGTCCAATTATTTTATCAAAATTCGAGAAGTTTTGTCGGTGTTCAAAGAGCATATCGTGCAAAATATGGTCGTCATTCTGCTCCATCCGCGCTCTCAATTCGTCGAATAATCGATAAGTTGGAGAGTGAATTTACTCTATTGGATACTAAGCCTAAAAATCGTATGCGTACCGCACGTTCTACACAGAATATAGCCGCCGTACAGGCCAGTATCGAGGAAAACCGTGAATTGTCCGTGCCACGCCGATCTCAGGAATTGGGCCTGTCCAGGATGACTGCCTGGCGTATTTTGCGATTGGATCTTGGCCTGCATCCCTATAAGATGATTCTGGCCCAAGAACTGAAGCCTAATGACCATCGTTTGCGTCGGGAGTTCGCGGATTGGGCTCTGGAATCAATTGAAAATGATCCCAATTTTCATCAAAAAATCATCTTTTCTGATGAGGCGCATTTTTGGCTCAAGTCTCGGGGGACATTTGGCCGATATATTGTTTAAATCATATATGGCATAGAATATCCAATATAATAAAAAAGATTTCGATCAATTCCGAATGAATATTCAGTGTTTTTTTTCAATTTCAAAACATATCACCCTTATTGGGAAACCCTTTAGATATAAATATATAATATTACATGATTGTTACATATCTGATAATAACTTGCATTATACACAACTTACAGAGAAGCACTACACAGTAATGCCGCCATAGTACACTGACGTAACACTGCAAAGAAAGTGTTATAGATCATTCGCGTAACCAAGTTACAGAATCAAAGTTACAGCATTGTCATATAAAAATTATGTCACACTGTTACGTAGCTGTTACTAATGTACATTATACACAACTAACATAACTATTCCGTAACATTGTTACATTTCCCTTACGCAAGAAAGCAACGAAATTGTAATAGATCATTTAGGTAACCAAGTTATAGAAAATATATTACGTGATTCTTACCTAAAAATTACGTAACATTGTTACGTAACTGTTACTAATGTACATTACATACAACTCACATAACTATTCCGTAACACTGTTACATTACCCTTACGTAAAAAAGAAACGATATTATTATAGATCATTCCGGCAACCAAGTTACAGAACAAATTTTACATGATTCTTGCATGATAATCATGTCACATTGTTACATAGTTTTTATTAATGTAAATTATACACGAATTACATAATTATATGGTAATGCCGTGACAGTTCACTTACATAACATTATGACAAAACTGTTACAGATCATGTGTGTAACACAATTAGAGAACGAATTTTACATTGTTTTTCTATAGCATATACATCCCACTGCTACAGAATTGTGACATTCACTCTTTTATTGATCTTCTACATCTTCACGCGGTAACAATCTTACATAACATTGTTACCTTCCCGTTATATAGCAATTAAATCACTGAAAAATAAGAATCGTTACATAACCAGAAATAACTATGTTACCCTTTTGTTACGGAGCGGTTACATAACGTGTTTGCTGGGTAAGGACTCATCCGTATCAGCACTAGACATTTCCAATTTCGTTTAATAATTTTATGCAAATGTACTGTCGCAATTTCTTCAACCACTTTATTTTTCACTGCAAATAGGCGTTCGTAACAACGCGCACTCGTTCTGCGCATTTATACATAAGTTGAGATAGAATAGAACAGAAGGATTCATTCGATCTGAGTTATGTTATTTGTTAAAACATTTTTAAATATTAATCCTATTTTCTGGATTGTTTTAAAACGTTCTCAGAACAATCTTCATGGAAATGCATGTCTACAAGTGAAAAAATAAAATTTTCCAAAAAAAATGAGGATACAGTTTATAAGCAACGCTAGAAGTTGAGACAAAGTAAAAAGGCGCGATTAAGTTGAGATATATTATCACGCAGCATTTGAGATGAGATAAAACAATCGTACTCGGACGAGTTAGTACAAAGCAGCTCGGGACCATCGAATTGTAGACGCTTTATTCAGAATAACAGTAGCGAATTGTTAGCGGTTTGGAAACACAAATTTCTAGAACGACTATTTTTTACATATTCATAATCGAAAATATATGTAGCGATTGAAAAAATCCCTTTTTCTGATACCCTAGTAGGTTGAGTGCGGTGCAAAGGCGATAGAATTCGACGCATTATTTGGAGAATTTTTTTCTCATAGTCCAAAAAAGGATCGGCAGTAGAATATTTACAATTTTTGAATACATTTTTTAGTTACTGAGTAATGATGAGTAAAATTATCTTGTCCATCATATTGATAAAACCGTGCTCGATTGTCATTTGCGTGGAATTTAAGTGATTTTATTCAAGGCTACTTGACAGTCCTCGAATTTTAGACCAGAAATTTTTTTCCCAAGATCCTATATACTTTTAATAAAGGAGCTTAGAACTTGATCGAAAAAAAGAAAGAATGTCCTAGATTAATTTAAGCACAGTCAATGAACGAAATTCTTTAAAATTTTATTGTATACTTTTTGAAATACTTATAGAAATGCGAATATTTCTTCTAAAAATGCTTCAGGTTTTAAAAGAATTTGGATAGAATAGTTTTATGAGAAAGAGATAAATACCTGCTATACAAGTCAACAAAGAATTCTTGGACTGCGCTTGAAACTCTTGTGGAATATTTAATGGTATTATGCGCAGTTGTCACTGTTAGTTTTTTTAGCTAATATAAAATCAAAATAATTCAAAATTAATAAATTGCAATTTTAAAAGCATTCTGAAAATAACTGAAAATAAATAAAAAATTGGAAAAATTGCATTATGGAACTAAAAATACCTACATACTTAATTTGAAGATAAAAACATAAAAATACAAATTATTGCTCACTTATAGGGAAACTTTCCATCAAGAATTACAATTAGAAGTCCAGTAGTCATTATAAGCATTGCTATGTAATTTGGCCTCAGAAATTAAATTTAAAGTTTTCCAACAAAATATTGTACACGGAGAAAAATAGTTGAAGTAATTTTACTCAACTTCCGATCAAATTTGGGACATAAGGACAAGTTAGAAGTTATTTAGTATCACTGTATTTATTTGTGATATATTAAATGTTCGAAAATGAATCAAAGTTGAGTAAAATTCAGAAGTGTAGGGTGAAGTATGAAAGCGTGCATTAAAATTTGTTAAATATATATATTATTACTCGTAGTATAACTATAAAAAACCAATCTTTTATTAAATCACAAAAATAGTAGAGCTTTCCGTTCATTCTACTCTACGCTTCAATCGAGAGTTGAGTAAACCGTGAATCGCAAAACTCGTTCTATCAGCTATATCTATTCACGCAGGAACGAATGAAAGTAATCTGCGTCTTGGGCACACATAAAAAAATTTTAATTACAAAAACTTAAATTCTTAAAAGTAAATTGATATTATGAAAATTTAAACAAAAAAAGTTGATAAGTGTATTACATAAAATATGAAATATCACATAAATTACTCAGGCAGAATAATAATTTGGAATTCGCAAATGCAAAACCCATATTTTGAAAATATAAAACACAGAAAATAAAAGAACCTTCTTTTAAATGTTTTTATACAAGATACTTCTCAATAATAATGCAATTTTTTAATGTAAATTTGAAATTTTAGTTTCACTAAACTTCATACGTCGTTATAATAAAAATCTATACTAAATGTAATTTAATAATTATATTATATATATCAATAATCATAGTTATAATAATTCATTAATTATATTAATTTTTAAAAATATTTTAAGAATCATTTATGAAAAAAGTCGATTTATTTTTACTTGAGTAAGGCTACAAAATTTTATTGACGGCACTTACTCTCACAAGCTCTGAATAACTCATGCAGTCACTATATAAGAAAGTTCTAAATTTTATATCTCATTATTGTAAGCGAGCGTGTGCGTGATTCGACGAAAGCGTATCGTACTATATATAAGTGTAGTTATTAGGTTTATATATGTAAGGTTATATGTTTAAGTGTATTTGTAATTTGGAATGTGATTGGCTACGTCTGAATGGTGTGAATGTATTTGTAAGTTGTTTATGTATGTACCGGATGACTATTGGTAGGCTCGAGGTAAGCATTTTTTTTATTTGAGATAAGTATACCACTGCCAGTTCAAATAATACGCCCGATGCTCATTTTATCCAACTACGGTTTGAAGCACCTCAAGCGTCGGTGATATACTTATACATTTGATGTTAACCCACTGACGCATGTTGGTGCCCTGTCGTCGATAACGTTTTACTCAACTCCTTACTATTCCCTATGTAATGCTTATTGTTATTCAATTTGGGTGAATTAGGTATACATCAAATTGATTTTACCCGACTAGGATTTAATAGATGTTCAAATGTCCTTATGTCCCAAGTTTAATCGACGGAGTTGAGTAAAATTACTTCAACTATTTTTCTCCGTGTAACAATATGCAACGTCTTGCTTACTGACTTTTTATTATATTATTTTATTTTTCCTCGTTTTTTGACCGACAGAGCTGAAAAAATTTCTTAACCGAAACAAGAGATGAGGATAGCCACCAATAAAACTCAAAAAACTTACAATTATTAAACTTTTATCAAATACTCAAATACAAAGAGAAAAGAGGGTTCGTAGGAAATTCCTTCTGGGAAGCAGCTTGTAATTCAAAAGGGGATGAGTTATAATTTCATGCGAGTTTCAAAATTAGGGACTTAATAAAAATTTGGGACACATCGTAAATGTTTTACATCGATGATTGACTCTACGAAAACATTAATGTCTCCTTCGTTAAATGCTGGTGTTAATTCTGTGGAATTCAATCCAACAATTTGATAATTAAAATTCTCCAGCTGCACTGATAATCCAATTTATGTATTTTCACGCACGAAGAACGAACTGATTAACGATGGAGTGAATGACAGGTAAAAGCTCTCGGAGTTACTCTTTTCAGGCAGAGTTATTTTATTATTTACATAACCTACAATATGACATTTTTACAAAATCTAAAATGCTTAACATCAAAATTAAAATACTTGAAAGTAACCATAAAATGTTTATATCTTTTTGCAATCTACGGAATATGTGGAAATTTCTACAATTTTTTAAAAATGTGCAATATTAATAATTTTTACTAAAAAAAATGTTTTTTTACAACGAATTTTAACACTAAAATTATACGTCAATCGATGTCTCAGTTTTAAAATTTTACTTCTGCGCAACGATTTTTCAAAGGTAACAAGATTTTAATATTTATCATTTCTATGTACGTAATCCACGTTTATGTTATTATTTTTAGTCTTGATAAGTACTGAAGCTTCAGTCGAAACGTTGACTATTTACTTAGGAGAAAAATAAAATTTTAATTTCAAAGGACGTTGAAATGGATTTTTGACTTCCTATAGAACATCTTTTTCCTATTTTTTATTCATGATAACGCGCAATCGCGTGATGAATTGTTAAATATTGTACTTGTAAACAGCAATGGCGAAACTCATACGAAGCCAGTTCCCCTTGACGCACTCTGTCCGCTTGTGACAACTAGCGACTCGTACAACAGATAACATTCACAACGGTTATAATTCAAGAGATTTTTGAATATTCAGTAATTAGAATGCATACACTGGAGCTTTTTATATAATATAACTACAAAACCTATCGTTACATTATTCTGAATATCTGGACAAAGATAATTTTAAATGAATATAATTCAAAACCTCCATTAGAATCTTTGAAACATTTAATTTCACGAGGTTTTTTTTGATCCCCTTTCCTTTATTCATTAATTTTAATTATTAAAACAGCGTTGTTCATAAGACGATGAATACCTAAATAATTATATTGCTGAGTGCAATTTGAAAATTGCCGCTTTTTTGCGAGTATTATACCGAGAGAGATATCCATCACACACATACAGGCACACAAAAAATTTTTTTCTGAAGGAAACTGCATACATACACATACATTATTTCGAAATCCTATATCCCAGAAGAAAGGGCAGCTCATTTATTTAATCCTTGAAGGGTTGACAATGCGCAGTAATTTTAATTGGTTAGTGAATATGATTGGATGGATAAGGTGATGAAATTACTTTCTTCCCATACATATGTGAACTTCTAAATGGCAGAATATAAACGAATGGAGCAGTTTCGGAATACATAAAATAATATAAGAAAGTCAAAATAAAGAACAGAGGAAGGAAATAGCAAACATACACTACCGGTCAAAATTATAGGACCACCAGTTTTTCGATGATTACTTATATTATCTTAATTTTGATTCTGTGAGTGATAAGATTTGTTCTTTTAATGAATTGAATGCCATCAAAATTCTCTATAAAGTGATTCCAGAATGGAGTCATTTTGTTAAATTCTGAAGAAGATATTGCAAAAAAAGTCAAAATTTCAATGTTTTCTTAAATTTTAAATAACGTATGTTATTTAAGATTTTTCAATGTTCTTGAACTTATTTTAAAGATAAATTTTTACAAAATCGAACCAAATTACTAGCATTAATGTGTAATTTTTTTCTTGCATAGTGCACGAAGATAAAGTTCAAATAAAAAGTTGGAAAATTTCCAAAATTGCTATTGCTGAGAAAAATATTTTTATAAGATGTATAAAACATAATCATGAATTTTCCATAGAATTCCCTTAAAATATATATTTATATGATTTGTATTATGATTTTCCTACAGATGAAATGTTTTCGAATTTTCTCCTCTTCTTCGTTACAATTTAAACTTTTTGCACTAGGCATGTAAAAAAGTATACATTTATGACAATTTACTGCCATTTTGAAGAATCTTAGCTTCAAAATAAGCCCACGAACATTACAAAATGTTTATTATTTCGAAAGTTATTTAAATTCTAAGAAAACATTGAAATTTTTTACTTTTTCTGCAATACCTCCTTCAGAATTTAACAAAATGACTTCATTCTGGAATCATTTTACAGAGAATTTTGATGGAATTCAATTCATTAAAAGAACAAATTTTATCACTCACAGAGCGGGAATCGGTTACGCGCGGTTGGTTCGTCGTCCGAATCGTTTCGGGTAAGTTTGGGTCAGTTCGAGTCAGTTAGGGTCGGTTCAGGGTCAGTTTGGGTCGCTTTGTTGTCTGAATCACTCTGGGTATGTTTGGGTCAGTTAGAGTCAGTTCGGGTCGGTTCGTCGTCCGAATCATTTCAGGTAAGTTTGGGTCAGTTCGAGTCAGTTCGGGTCGGTTCGGGGTCAGTTCGGGTATTGACGAAGTCCGATGGCCGCGCCAGGTAGAGCTCGATCAGGGGCACCTGATGTCGAGCTCTATGCTTCGCCGAGAACCAATCATGGGAGAGCCCATCCATTGGTACTCGACGTGTGGAAACACTGGCTCTGCCTGTCCTGTCGTCATCTGCGAGCTATCTCCTGGTGAGGCCTGAGCAGCACCCAGTCAGGGGCACCTGATGCTGGTCTGGTCGGCCCTGCTGTTCTGGGCAACCCTAAGCGACGTCCTGACCGCAACCTCGGCTCCACCAACGGCGTGGGCACTATTTGCGCCTAGCGACGTCTGGTGGCTGTTTCTGGGGTCACCCCTAGTGCCCCTGATGTGGTGGTGGGTGAGTCCCTGACCGTCAGTGTCCCATGGGTGCTGATTTGGCCCAAGTACTTGGCCCTTAGTCCCGGGTCCTGGATAGTCTCTACTCTCCTGACTTGGGGTCGAAGCACGATGGCCGCAAGTGGCCACCCTCGGTCTAGTCAGCATCCGGGTGGTTGGGCATTGTTGGGGATCCCAACTCTCTGAAGCGGCGGAAACCTTCCACCTCTAACTCTTCGTCGTAGCTTTTCGTGTGTTTATCGTTCGTCATCTCGATGAAGACTGACTGCCTTGTCGTCCCTTTTTTCCGGACGTGGCCTTGATGGGGGGCACTGATCCTTTCTGATTGGTTGTGGTGCTGTCGTGCATCAGCTGCCGAGTGGTTTCATCTGCTTCTAGGTACCGTTTCAGTTTGCTGATGTGCACGTGCCGATGGTACCTCCCTATTTCGTCCTGTAGGTCGATAATTACTGGTGATTGCTTTTTCTTGATGACGTATGGTCCGTCGAATTTCTCGGCCAGTTTTGCGTTAAAATTTGCCGCCTTCTTGGATAGGTGTTGTGTTTTCTTCAGGACCTTGTCTCCGATTGACGGTGTCCAGTTTCTTCATCTAAGGTCGTAATATTTCTTTGGACTCTGGAAGCTCTGTGTGATTTTAACTCTTGTGAGGTGAAGCGCTTCCCGCAGCTTGTGGATTCTGCGTATGTTTTCGTCTTCCAGAGGCAAAGCGGCTTCTTGCTCTAGGCTTCCAGGGCTCTTTAATTCTCGCCCGTAGTTCAAGTAGGCAGGTGAGTGTCCGGTCGATTCGTGCTGGGCAATATTGTAGGCGGAAGCTAGTTCAGGAATCTTTCTGTCCTATGTCTTCTGGTTCCTCGCAGTGCTTTGGGCCTACATGGTCTTTATGACACGGTTGGTCCTCTCTACGGGATTGCACAAGGGTGTATACGACGGGGTCGGCTTTTGTTGGACGTGCCACACCGTGAAGAGGTCATTGAACTCGTGGCTTGCGAACTGGCGTTCGTTGTCGGTGACTATAACGTCCGGGCAGCCGTTTCATAGACAGATATGGTCCTTCACGGCTTTCGCCATGCCTCTTCCGGTGGCCATCCTTATAGGGCGTAGTTCAATCCATTTTGTGCAGCGATCTTGCATTACGGGGAGTCAGGCATGTCCTGCAGTGGAGCGTGGCAGAGGACCCGCCAAGTCGATGGAGACCGCTCCCCACGGTTGCTCCAAGTTCGTTGCGTGCATTTTCCCGACCGTGGCGTGTTGTTTTGGCTTGAATCTCTGGCAGCTGGGGCACGTGGGGACGTATTTTGCGGCGGTTCTTGACATGCCCGGCCAGTAGTACTTCCTTGCTAGCCGGGCGAGGGTTTTGGCTATCCCCAGATGGCCTGCTACGGGTTCGTCATGCTCTTCTTTTAGTACCGTCCCTTGTTCGGCTCGGGGCACGCATATCTTCCACTGGCTACTCGGGTCGGTCTTGTTGATGCCTAGAGTGTGAAGTATGTGGTGGTATAGCCTGCCGTTTCTAATGGTGTTCTCGGGGTGTGCCTTTGGGATCTCTTCCACCATCTTTTTCCGTCGAAAATACCAGTGGATGTTGAGTGCTTTCACGCTGCCTCCCAATAGCAGCGCGTGTTTAGCAGGGAAGCATGTGTGATTGGCGCCTTAAACACGGGCGACCAAGCAACAAGTGGCTGTACCATGCATGGATCGTTACCCGTGCCAGGAGAGATGCGTATAGTGGAAAAGTGCTGTTCTTGTCAACGCCTGAGATGCATTCCCTTTTCACCGCAAGCAGATTTTTAAATGCATCCACCGCCCGCGGGATGCACTTCTCAAAAGGGGCAAGCATATCGTTGCAATCGCGAAAATGTTAGCTTTGTTTTGGTAACGAATGGCATGTCCAGAGCAGTCTAGAAAGGGTGAAAAATATCGTTTAGAAACCTTATAATTTATTGATCGGACTAAACTTGATCGCGGTCGGTAATTGGGGCGCGCGCAAACGTAATTGAGGTGGGAATTTCCCAAAGGGAGGGAAAACCGACGTAACGAGCTTGGTTGCAGATCCTCGAGATTCATCCCGGCGCCCACACCTATTAAAGGTAAGGCCTTATTGCCGGAAGCGTCGAGAAATAGTCGTCGGCACATACGTTTTCACCTGCATACATAGATCAGGTCAACAGTGTTTGAGAGACAGATCGTCTAAGAACCCCAACCCTCCCAATAGATAGGGACTTGTGGGTTAACCTTTTTTTTATTTAGGTCGTTTTTTTACATTCTCATCATGGATGAGAAGGTAATGGTTTTATGTGAAAAATGACTTTCGAAATTTTCATCAAATCTTTACGTTTTGAGACCCCCTGAGTCAGAAAGAATGTTTTTTACGAAAGTGTCTGTCTGTCTGTCTGTAGTAGGTCGTGTGCGACATAACTCTCGATAGAATTATCAGATTGAATTGAGTTTTGGTACACTTTATCGGAGCCGAAAAAGTAAGGACAAGTTCGTTAACCAGCCACATCCAATCAAAATTGAATGGTTGAGCACTACTTTTGTGTTTCTGAAAATAATTTTTTGAAAAAATCAAAAATTTCAATACTGGTTTTAGATAGTGTTCATAAATCTCTAAAAATTATCCTGATAATATTTTTTGATTAAATCAAAATTAGAAATGTTACAGCATATTCAAATTCGAAAAAAGTCAATATCAAAATTCCATTTTCCAGTTAAATTATACGAGATACGAAAAAACGTTATGATACAATATTATTTTCTACATAAAGACCCACAAATTTGAATTGTAACATCTTTTCATAAGATGCATATTTTTCTTTTTAATTAAAAAAAAAAGCTATTGAAAATCCAAAATTCAATTTTTTAACAATAATATGTAAAATACGAAAAAAACGTAAGAATACAAAGTTGTTCGTTTCAAGAAGATCTACAAATTTTGTCTGACGCAGTTTCTGATAAAACATATATTTTTCGTTTGAATTCCAAAAAATACGTTTAAAATTCAAAAATTCCATTTTTTAGACAAAATATATGAGATACAAAAAAAACGTTTATATGGAAAATTGTTTTTTTTATTTGTGTCTCGAGATTTTGCGGGTTTGGTCGAATTCTGTCGACCTGAGTTTGATTTGTTCCCCGACCCTCGAGTAGTTAGTACTCGTTAACTCACCTCCTGGTGAGAAATTGGTAAGCTACTCTCCTCTAAAACTTATATTCTTCTTTTATATTATGTGCGCAACTGACTTCCCGCTGGTTTTTTTTATGAAAATCCAACTTTATTGTGAAAAAATGGTTAATTACGGTAAAAGTGTTCAACTTTTAAAGCTATCTACGGATCAAACCATTTTTTGATGTCTTCATATGGGTAGGTTTTAACGGGTGTGGCAACGTGAGGCCGCGCGTTTGCATGCTGTAGAATCACTTTTTCGTGCCTCTGCTCTTATTGTGGCCGTTTCTCGCGCAGTATTCGGCTCAAACGCATCAATTTCTTCCGATACCGTTCCCCAATGATGGTTTCGTTCGGTTTCAACAGCTCATAATAAATAACATCAGCGTCTTCGAAGGTTTTTGGCCTTCCTTCACGCGGACGGTCGTCAACATCGAAATCACCGTCTTTGAAGCGACGGAACCAATCACGGGACGTTGTTTCTCTTAGAACAGCATCTCCGTAAACTTTTTGGAGCTCTCGATGCGCTTCATCCGCCGTTTTCTTCGAATGGTAGAAGAAAATCAACACTTCCCGCAAACGATTATTTGGCACAAAATCAGACATTTTCAAAAAACCAAAAGTATATGACGCCAAAAACAAATCACTAATGTGTCAAAACGGTTTGTTTACCATATGTCTAAGCTTGGTTCATGCCGTTTTGGATATGTCAAATTCGACCAGCACTTACTGCTGGAGCTATCTATTTAGAAACAGCGGGAACTTAGTTGTGCACCTAATATAAAGTTGTTGAACAGGTACCGTAGCCCAACAAGGCACTTTACCTGTGAGATGACACTTTTTTTTGTAAATCTATAATTGTTGAACAGGTGCCGTAGCCCAACAAAGCACTTTACCTGTGCATTCGACGTGACCTATATCCATTGAGAATCGGGGAAAAAATCCACGTATCAACACATTTTCGTATGGGTGGTTATTTTCTGTTTGATTATAATTTTTAAACTCTCTTCCAAGGCACATGATGATTATTTCCTTAAATGTGAGCCCATGAGGTTTCAATCCACAAGGAACCCTAATGCCAGAACTGGAAGAATTTCTCCGCGTTCATGAAAATAATAGACTCTCAATGGAAGGGCACGCGAGGTTGAAAAGCAAGGGCATTCAAATGAATCTGGGCAAACTTGTCTTACAAAAACCCACGAGTCATCAAAACTTTTATTTGCAGGTGTAGAAAAACTTCTCCAAAATTAAAACGTATTCGTATCATTAGCGCTACAGCGCGAACCCGTGATTTAGGATTCAATTTTTTTTCCTTGTTTCAGATTTTGTCTTTCACGCGCTTGGAAATATCTATCAGGATTAACCGACTCGCAAAAAAGAAAAAAAATCGTTTTTTCCAACACTCGAAACGTGAGTATTTTTTTCTTACTTCACTCGTGAAATTAAGGAATTGTGTTTCGTGAGATTTTCCCTCTCCGGGCGACTTAAAGTTCGAATTTAAAAAAAAGTAATTTTGAGCCATAATAGGCCGAAATTGCTTTCCAAAACATTAAAATTAATAAATCAAGAATTGAAAAAGTCGAAATGTTTCAGTATTTTCAATGACATGTTTACATTCAGGCCATAAAATTGCGTCAGCAATCCATTCACATGCAGCTTATCGTACTCTTCAGTGCTCAAGAATTCATCAAATTCTGAGTCTTGCATAAGCTCACGAATTTGAGGCCCTATGAAAACCCCTTCTTTTATTTTTGCTTCGATAATTTTTGGGAATTTTGATTTTAGATAGCTAAATGCGTTTCCGCTTCGAACTATTGCTTTTACGAAGTTTTCAACTATCCCGAGTTTGATATGTAGAGGCAGCAGAATAACATTTTTAGAGTCTTCCAGAGAGTCTTCAACGACATTCTATGCCCTGGCTGGAACGAGTCGCGTTCGGACCAAACTTTGACAATGTGATGTTTGTCCCTAGCATGAGTGCCCCAATAACATAAGAAGCAACAATATTTCTGCCTGCAGTCCTAACAGAATAACAAACACTTCAAAGTCTGAACAGATTGACCAGCAGTGTGCGTAGTAACTTATTTTCAGATAAAGCATTTCCATAACTTCGTAGCACTCTTTTGAATGTGAAGCATAGGCAACAGGTATGGATGGAAACTCATTATCATTGCGCAGAAGAACTCCTTTCAGACTAGTCTTATTTGAATCGATGAATAAACCCCATTCCCTGGCTATGTGCTTATGTCCGACAGCTTTTATCAATTTATTGACGTCAGTACAATAAATAAGACCGTCTTCGTTAGAAAAAAATTTGGCGTTTTCTAACGTTTCGGTTCTGGTTAATCCTCTTCAGAATTAAGCCGCTTATTTTAGATTACACCCAAGCTATCCTCTGCTTTAGGCACATATATAAAAACAAGCCTGGCCAATAACCTCTTTCAAGTTGGTATCTAGCCGTCCTCTGCCTTCTTTGGAACATTTCAGTTCTACCAGCAGGTGTTTAGAACGCGTGTGCCTAATTCCATGGACTGTGACCACCCAGTTCGTCCGGTATGACGTGCTTTTCGAGGTCTTTTAAAATAACAGTGTAGCTCACTCCCTCAGTAGGATTTATTAGAACTGCTTCTGGGCGAGCACGCCTTGGCCAGTCCGGTTTCTTAGCCTTCGGTTAAAGCTTTTTCTTCCGGAGGCTCTTCCTGGCTGGAACCTTCCTCTATTACTCTTCCCTTAGGGAGGCTTTAGGCTTCTTCATCTCCGGCTTCTTTGCTGCAGTGTTTTGCGGGCCCACGGTCAGCTCTCTCAGCCGTTTCCGCAACTCCGGAGTACTGCTCACTACAATTTGTGAGGCTGTCTGACAGCCCTCATCCCTGACGCTCTTAACACTTTGGGTCCGCATTAGTTTCACCTCCCTGCCAAGAGCTTTTCCCAGCTGATTTTCAACTGATTTGGCCCAGCCTACCGTGTGTTCGGTATCTTTGCGGAGTTGCTTCAATTCGTGTAACATTTCAGCGATACCCTTTATAATTGACAGGAACATGTTTTTTTTTATCCTGCAGGATTCATCCATCTTCTGGGCCATTTCTTCAATAGTAGGAATGCGTTTCATTGCATTCTGAAGTGTCCCGTATAGGCATTTCTTCTGCCGCCTCGCGTCAGACTTTTCATAGCCATCGGGCACTACTGTTATTTCCAACTTCCCTCCGAATGATTCCTCGCACATACTTTTGTTTAAATCATTTTTCTCCATGTTATTCCCACGCTTAGCTAGGGAAGTATAAGGTTCGCCCCTGCAGAGCCTCGCATGCAGAGGTACGGTCTGCGTACTCCAGGAGGCGACCTGGTTTCCTGGAGACACCGCAGGAGACACCACTCCCTGGTGCCATGCAGCCGTCGGCACGGTCGTTAACATCTTGGATTAGGATTTATTACTTCTGGACCATCCCTGGAACATTTTCCGCGACTGCTTATTTAGTTTTGTATCCGTATTCAGCAGTAACCCTCGGTACAGGGCCCCTCTATCCGCAACCTGAGGACGCACCCGGTCACCTGTTCTAAGGCCCCCTGATCGGTTTCCAAGGAAACCAATACAGGAACGGGTTATTCTTTACATTAAAACCCTTTATGAGTGTGGTATTACAAAAATAACAATCCACATCATGATTTTGAAGTTCATTACGAAGCAATAGTATACAAAAATTTTGATTTGGATGATTTCATCGACTTGCAAACCTCAGTTCAATAGCACAAGTAGGACAGCAATACTGAGGTTCCCTTGACTGATTGACATTTCTCAAAATTCTACCAAAGTATTATCGATATCCTGTTTTAATCGCGTCGGCAAGTGGTTGTCTTTGATTTGTTGGTGTATAAAGGCCACAAACGAAACACCACAAAATTGGGATTATTCTTACACCCGCTCGATATTTTCTCAGTTTATTTCAACTCAAGAAGAAAAATTTAATTCCTAATGTATGTGTACAAACCTTATATCCACTATCTCAAAACAAGATACACAAATGGTAGGTACTCTTCAAGGGGAAGGAAAATAAACATATCCACTATGATTAAAGACAAGTTTCACCGAAGAGTGAAAAATGTGGTTGATCTTCTTATAAATACTTCACAAATGCATGAATTTCAGACACGAATGAAATGTGAGTGAGCCTCTTATGTAACTTGATTGTGAATTTCATACAATTCTAAAATATAAGACGATCACTTACATTTCATTCACATCACTCACGATCCGAACAAAAAACATATTCGCTCAAGCAAATGTCAAACATTTTAATGTGAATAAATGAAGATCTGATGCCCAGTACAGCATTTAGTACAAGCTTTAGGAAATTGAAAAGAAGGATACACATTTTTTAAGATATTTCAGAAATGGATAATCCAAATTTGAATTTTTTTTAAGATAATTATTCATCATGAAAAAACAAACAAATCGACCTATTGTTCATTGAAAAAAAAGTAAGTATGTCCTGAATTACAGAACACTGAAATTTTAATACATTTTTAGCACTTTTTTCCAGTTTTTTCATGAAGAATAATTATCTGGAAAAAATTCAAATTCGGATTATCCGTTTCTGAAATATCTAGAAAAATGCGTATCCTTCTTTTCAATTTCTGAAAACTTGTACTAAATGCTAAATTTTCGGCATTTGCTTGAGCGAATATGTTATGAATGAAATGTGAGTGATCGTCTTACATTTTAGAATTGTATGAAATTCACAATCAAGTTACATAAGAGGCTCACTCACATTTCATTCGTGTCTGAAATTCATGCATTTGTGAAGTATTTATAAGAAGATCAACCACATTTTTCACTCTTCGGTGAAACTTGTCTTTAATCATAGTGGATATGTTTATTTTCCTTCCCCTTGAAGAGTACCTACCATTTGTGTATCTTGTTTTGAGATAGTGGATATAAGGTTTGTACACATACATTAGGAATTAAATTTTTCTTCTTGAGTTGAAATAAACTGAGAAAATATCGAGCGGGTGTAAGAATAATCCCAATTTTGTGGTGTTTCGTTTGTGGCCTTTATACACCAACAAATCAAAGACAACCACTTGCCGACGCGATTAAAACAGGATATCGATAATACTTTGGTAGAATTTTGAGAAATGTCAATCAGTCAAGGGAACCTCAGTATTGCTTTCCTACTTGTGCGATTGAAACGAGATAAGTCCCAGGATGACCATATTCCGTGTACAATGCATTGCGCGGCTTTTTGGGAGGCAGACCTGAAAAGAAAGCCTTTAAAAGTGCGTATGAAGCAAAGCAGACAGTAAATAAGGATGCCGAGGCTCGTTGTAGAGCCTCTATAGAATATGGCCCATAAGTTTAAAGCCAACGCAGTTCCGGGGTCATGGGCTGGATGAGCAAAAAATATGTTATGGGACTCAATAGTAGGTTGCTAGAAAAAATTTATGAACATTTTTCCACAAAAATAACTTCAATTTTTTTTTTAATTAAAAAAAAATATTTTATAGGTTTTTTTTTAAGTGCTACTTTCCTCTTCCACCAAAAAAATTTTCAATTTATGTCCTAAAACATATTTGATTCCCAGAAGGATTGAAGAGGTAGAGCATAGTTAGAAAAAATTAAAAGCGTGAGTGCACCGTATACTGGGTGCTGTACATTGTGAAATGGATATGTACAGCAACGATACACAACGACTAAATTTAGAAATGTACTCGAAAAGATCGACAATCTCATTGTTAGACGAGTACCTTGCATAGTCTCCATGCGCTGAGCGTTACCTTTTGAGAACTCTTAGCGTCGCAACATTTTTTCCGTCACTCCAACTGTTTCAGCAACATTCACTTGTTTTTTTGTTGTTGGTTCACTTTTCAATAAGTCTGTTCTTTCACTGGAATTGAAAGCACTTTCAGCGTGACAGTATTTGTTTCGTCACTTCAGCTGTTTTAGCGATATTCTTTTCTGCTGTACCAAATGAAAACGTAGTAAGTCGCATTTGCTCTAGATGCGAGAGTCACATGAGCCTTCTTTTGCTCACGGACATCTCACACAGCCATACGATGCCCCGAATACCGGTGGAGATTCCCGAATATACAAACTAATGAGACTTTTAAATTTTCCTCTTCCGCTTGCTTTTTACTTCTTGAAAGATTTACAGTTTGGCATTTGATACTGATGAATATTCTGAATTGTGAAACTTTTGTTGCTGTTCACATCCCTTTTTTTCGCTTACATTAAATAATTTAATAAAATTATCCTTTTAAACTAATGGGTCTAATTTACAAAACTTTCGAAAACGAAAAATAATATTACTTCTGTAATAAAATTTGCAACGCATATATTATATATAAATGACAATATGAAAAATTAAATTGATTCAAACTGTTTGAAAAGTGTAAATGTATTCGAAATGGGTTCATGTAAAAGTTAAAATAATTCTGAATAATTCTAAAAGAAAAAATTCTAAGGCCGACAATCATAGACAAACTATCCTTTCTTGAAACTTCAGGAAAGAGGAAAATAGCAGTATCTTTCAGATGATCTTAAAAATAAAACCTGACTATGAATACCGGCCTTAGTCGATTATGTCACACGTGGAAACGCACATACATTTTTCTAAATATACATACACGAAAAAATGTGTATCTGGTACAAAGAAGCATATCACTGTTCCAGCTATATTATTAACTATGTTAACCATAAATATGGCTGATATAACCTAACAAATCCTTGTGACAGCTACACATTTTTTTTCGTGTACTTTAATTTGTTTTGGAAAACCTTCACTCAATACAATTATTATAATAAGCACAATTAGGTACAAAAAATGTTACTCAAACAACCTGCGTTTTTTATAGTACAATCCACATGTTATATATAAAATGTTTACATTGAAAAAAAAACTTTTTTGACCTTTAAAATATTTTTTACAATTAATTTTCATATGCGTATTTTTAAATACTTTTCAAACAGCGGACGGCCATGTTTCCAACTGATTCATGAAGGCAGTGACGTCACGAACATAAAAACTTGAGATCTTTCTATAGAGTTCATACGGCCAACGTATTTTTTAATAAAAATAAACAGACTTAAATTGTATTATTTTACAAAAAGTAAAAATGAGTAAAAAGTTGGAGTCAGGTTATGTAAAAGCTGACTCTGTAAATCTTCCAAAAGTGAATATTTTTATGGTATTAGATTGTGTAAGAAATGATGAGAAGTTGAATGATCCTGAAGTTCGAAATTCAAAAATGAAGAAGTAAGTAAATATTAAAAACTTGATATTATCGTTGCATGAGTACTATAATATTTAAAAAATTATGCTTATTTGGTACATCTTCTCGAGAGACCTATGGAGATGCTGCTATAGGTTATGTTTGCTTGAAACGAGATGAAAATTTATGCATTTTGAAAGCTTTAGTTTGTCCTGAACATAAAGTTTGTGACAAACTATATCAAGTTACATTAAAAAATCTGCCCGCTTCGCGGGCACATTCTCATCGCGCGCTTTGCGCGCAGCTCGCAAGCTTGAGCGCGCCTAGGGCGCGCGATTTGATCGTCGCGCTTCGCGCTCCGATCTTTCTGGACCTCGCGCTTCGCGCTCGGTCTTGTGCTCTTCGCATACATTTAAGTCTATTTGTTATAATTTAATACTGAAGCTCAAACCAATTTTAAAATATTAAAGATGATGTGAAAATAATTTTTTGAAAAAATCAAAAATTTTAATACTGGTTTTAGATAGTGCTCATAAATCTCTAAAAATTATCTTGATAACGCATTTTTAAAAATTTGGCTAGAAGCGATAAGAAAATAAGTTTGGGCAAAAATGAAATTTATTAATAACATTATTTTTTTGTGTTTCAAATTCTTTTCATGAAAAATAATCTTTTCTCATTCAAATTGGCCCTTCAATAATAATGTTGCTATTCTTGAAAGCAAAATTATCTATTTTTGTCTGAGGTCTAATTTTCGTGATCGTACTACGTTAAGGAAACGATTTTGCAGAACAACGCTTATTTCGTATCTCACATATTTTGGTGAAAAAAATCGAATTTTTTTAATATTAAAAATCAAAACATAAAATATACATCCTGTCGAGAAATTTCTTAATAAGAATGTGAAGACCTCATTTAGGCAAATAATTTTTCATTTGAACTTTTTTTACGTATCTCATATATTTTGTCTAAAAAATGGAATTATTGAATTTTAATCGTATTTTTTGGAATTGAAACGAAAAATATATGTTTTTTTATAAACTGTGTAAGACAAAACTTGTAGATCTTTCTGAAACGAACAACTTTGTATTCTTACGTTTTTTACGTATTTCACATATTATTGTTAAAAAATTGAATTTTGGATTTTCAATAGATTATTTTTGAATTAAAAAAAAAATATATGCATCTTATGAATAAATGTTACAATTCAAATTTGTAGGTCTTTATGTAGAAAATAATATTGTATCATAACGTTTTTTCGTATCTCGTATAATTTAACTGGAAAATGGAATTTTGATATTGACTTTTTTCGAATTTGAATATGCTGTAACATTTCTAATTTTGATTTAATCAAAAAACGTTATCAAGATAATTTTTAGAGATTTATGAGCACTATCTAAAACCAGTATTAAAATTTTTGATTTTTTCAAAAAATTATTTTCACATCGTCTTTAATATTATAAAATTGGTTTGAGCTTCAATATTAAATTATAACAAATAAACTTAAATGTATGCGAAGAGCACAAGACCGAGTGCGAAGCGCGAGGTCCAGAAAGATCGGAGCGCGAAGCGCGACGATCAAATCGCGCGCCCTATTTATGTTTATTTTGTTGTGTTTCTTTATTTTTTCCTTGATTTTTATGGACAAAAAAAGTATCAAATAAAAACTATAAAAAAGACTCTTAACTAAATAGTATAATATGTATTTTTTATTATTATTAAGTATGTCTAATTATTTATAATGCTTTGGAGCATTCTAATTTAACGCAATGCCATTCAATGCTCTCTAAACGAAATCATTATTTTCCCATGAAGATTAATTCGTTTCGTTCAAATACTAGGCTTGAGAGTAAAGTTAGGCTCATCTTTCCAACATCTCTTATTCAGCTTACATGTGGGGATAAATGCTAGTATTTCCTGCATCGTGAATCGCTCTTCCCGTAGCTACCAACCAAGTCCGTAGCGACCAGCTGTCTTCGGGATATTGCATCCCCCATAACGGTTTCTCCTTTGATTATTACAGGCTGAAAGTTCAAGCAGGCGATGTTGATCAGGTCAGCAAAGGACTCGCAGATTTCTCGGCTCCAGATATTATATGAGGGTGGTTTAATCCCTTGTACTTCACATTGAATGGCGAAAGCTGGGGTTTTTGCGTGGTCTTTTCACAGATAGAAAACATTCTCAACGCTTACGTCCTGGTATATGTTCCTTCGTCGACGTCAAACACCATCAGTCAGAACTCGTTTTATGGACAATGACGTATCTCTTCCCGGTTTGGTTGTAAGAGTCCACGTACGCGATTGGAGCCATCGTTTGAGCTGCTTCTTCTTCTCTTATCCATAGCGATGAAGATCGCTCTTGATAGATCTCAGCAAGATCGGTTTTTAATTTGACATATTCCTCCTTGCGGTCCCAAATTTGAGCCAAAAAATGCGAAGGGCTGCAGCTATAGATAGGCCTAAAGTAGTATGTCATACCCACGTGGATTGGTTCGCTCGGAATCTGGTCTGCGGATCCAGCCAACTCTTGGGTATCTCCGCGCCATGGTTTTTGGTCCATTTTAGAAGTTTAACTGCGTAAAATAAAAAAAAAGTAAAAAAATTGTAAAAAAAAATAATTTGATACTTTAGGATAAGTGAAGGAAGGTGAATTATGAATAGCGATACCAGATTGGTTACTGACACCCAGATATTCATATGGATGAAATAACACAATTAAAATATTTAATTACAAAGAGAGAGGAAGAGTTGAATAGTAACGAATCTTTTATTTAAAACTTACTTTGTTTACGTTGAAAAATATTCCTGGTAATCCGTGGAAAAACTTGTAGAATTTCGCGAAACGTTAGCGATTGGCTGACATGAAAACTTTATATTTGGAAAACCTTTTGAAAAATTTGTAAACCTTGAAATAAAAACATTGTAAACTTTCAAACTCTTGAAAAAAACCAAAAAATTATACTGCCGTTTGCTTGCAGTATTTAAAAATAACCGTTCTGAATATTAACTGACGAAAATGAATATGCATGGGCTTTTATGTGTTTTCCCTTTTCCCTTCTCTACTTGAAGATCTTCCCAAGGGAAGTTAGGGTTTCTAGTTCTGTTTCCTGATTAGTTGAATATTCAAGGTAAGTTGTTACGCCCCTGTAATAGTAGAAGAAAATTCTAGGGGCTGGCCCATTGGGTTGGGCCTTGTAGGAGTTACCAAGCTTTTCTAGGTTCATCGATTTCCCAAGAGATGGACCAGTGTGTACATTCTTAACTAAAATAACGTTATAAATTCATTATTTAAACAATTATGTTTGCAGGCCTCACTAAATTTTAATAGTAGAAAAGCTAAGTTACAATGTGGTTAATTTATACTTCAAATTGACTTACAATATCGTTAAATCAAATTAAATTAGCCGTGTTTCTATTTAAAATTTTAAAAGAATCGTTATTGCTTAACATCGACGCATATTTCGTAACTGGTTTTCTAAATTATTCTTATTAAACATCGAATATTTTGTTCAAATTTTCAAGATGCTTAAATTTAGAAGGATAAATTTATACATAAGTTTTCTTTTGGTGGAATTCATTTTTTTTTAAATATAAACAGTAATTGTAAAATCTGACTTTGATTTGTAATTTTCTATTACTTTGATTTACCATTTTTATTTGTAAATAAAGATGTGATAATTTACGTATTTGAAACTAATTATTTTGATTAGAAAAATATGCGTAAAGTTATTTATAAAATATGTATCTAATTACATAATTGCGTCGGTAAAACAGAACATTTCGATGATTTCATATCGTGAATAACAGTAGTTTAATTAAATTGAATAGGTCATTTTCTAATTAACTTATGTGTCTGAAATTGATTACAAGTTAAATTTGAGTTTCTGTAAATAAGTTTGGTTTAAAGTGTACGATGTTAAAAATATGTTCATAAAGAATAGTTACATGTTTTTGTAGAGGAAAAATAGTGAAGTTTGTTAATTTACTGCTAAAATATGTTGTAATTTGATACTGGAACTACATAGAATTGATTCAAGATTTGTGAAGAATTTATGAATATTTTTCAGTAAATTATAAACTGGTATTTTACCTTCAGAAATAAATTTTCGTACGATTATACATAGTTGAAGTAGATTCCTAATTATTGAATCTTTTAATAAATAGCTTTTAGTTTTTGTCTACATTTCATAAGCCTGAAACGTTAGTTTACATAAAAATTGACTCAAATTACAGTTCCCTTATTAGTAAACATAATTTGTTTTTTATGCATAACGTACTGAATAATATTAAGTATAATATTAATTTCTTATTTAATTCAAGTATTTTTTAATTTCTTATTTTGCAAAAGTTTATTTTCTATGTTGTATGGAATAAGCTATTACCTAAACGGAGAATGCATTTGTGTCTATTTGTATTTGCATGGGCGCGATACCAGCGCAGCCCCTTTTAACCGACAGCCTAAGCTATTTATGGTCTTCCGAAAATGGCTAACAGCTAAGCTATGTTATATACTGCTTGTAATTGTATGGAGTTTTATGTATTTATCTATAAGAGAATATTAAATAGATATATTTGAAAAGAAATTCGATTGTAGACGAGGTATTTTAGTGCAAATTTAAAGGTCCTAACTTCTTACAAAAGATAGAAAAATTCGAAGAAAGATATAAAATATATTATAGATAAAAAACAGCGCTTAATATCTAGAAAATAATAAATTTTTGAGAAAAAAGAAAAGTGGACGACTACAGGAGACGTCATACGCCCTCTGTTAAATGGTTGTTAGGTTGAAAACTGAACAGCAAACATATCCCTGAGTATACATTTCTTGATTCTTTTGAATTTGCTCACAGAAGAAGGGTTTTCTCCTAATTAATTAGTTGATACATTAATTCAATTTGTTATAGTTGAAAATGTATTTCGCATACTCGTTTCTAGAAAGGTTTCTACATGAATCTTATGTGTATTCTTAGGTTCCAAATGCTTTTTACGTTAGCTTGAAGAATGGCTTGTTGCTTGTTGAACTTCCTTCTGTTTTCGCTTTTGTAGGTTCGATTAGGTTTGGTTCTGGTTCTGATTCTGTTTCTGATGTGGTGGGTAAGTTTCCCATTTTTACCTCATTGTTATTGATCGGTGGTCGATATATATATAGAAGAAAGTGCGATACAGAAGTCCATAAGGCTCCCAGTAGATGTACTGACTACCCGTAAACTGAGTGATTGACGTACCCTTGTAGTATAATGCCTACGTTGATTTTAATGAAATGAATGATGATTAAAAAGGTTATAAATCCTACGCTTATTGATCCAAAGTTGAGAAATCTTGTCCAAATCATATTCCATTTGCTGTCTATTATTTTCTCCACTGCATCTTCGTTTAATAGTTTCGAAAGGCTTCCCTCACTATTTCCCAGTGGGTGTCCTCTCATTTCACATGCTAGATCGTTTAATACAGCGGGCCTTTCCACAGAGAACATTATTCTTTCCCGGATTTCGTCCAGTTCCTTTTCGGTGTAAATCCCATTAGTGGGAAGTTCTGCAGGATTGGTGTATTTCCATGTTGGTCTTGTCATAGGTTTTATGATGGTTGGTTCCTCAGCTGTAGTTGGAAGTGGTATGATTTTATACCATTTATTTTCTACGTAATACAGTGAAGGTAGGATCTGGTTGCAAGGTATTTCCGTGCCTTTTCCGTTCAGTACGTGAGTCTATGGTGTGAGGAAGAATGTTTGTTTGTTCCTCGTTACTTGAAGTACAGCAAAACATCCATCTCCATGTTTCATTTTTATTTCCACGGGTACAAATTTGACTATGTGTACTACCTCACCAGCAACGACTGCCATATGCCCTGGACGTTTCATTAAGTTAAATTTATTTGGAGTATTTGTACGTATCTTTTAGTTGTTTTTATTTTAGATATACGTTAATCATAATTACTTATAATAATGATCAGGTAGTTTCATTTAACTGACGCGACCCACAATCGTATCCAATGAATCCATAAACTCCGCCTATAACAATATAATCATCTGTAATCAAAAAGAGGTATTAGTCTCGGTTATACGGGTTTTGTTGAACCCCATTATATACATTTGGTTGAGAAAGAGAGACAAAAATGATATTTCTATTCGCTATCAGAATCTTTGTTTCTTTTTCTTAGGTTTGATTATTTTATTTATGTGTGGAATTCTTAGTCTATTCGCATGTACTGTTTTTGAACCGGTTTTGTATTGAATCTGATATTATTTTTATGTATTATTTCTAAGATTTTATAAGCTCCTGTGTAATGATCCCCGAATTTTTTCGGTTTGAAAACTTTCAAAAGAAAAACATAATCTCATATATGAAAATTACGAGGATTAATAGCTCTATCGTAATATTTTTTTTATTTTTATTTTGATTTCACTAATTTATCATAAACTAAATTTCTAATTCCATTTAACCTTGTCACTAGATAGATAATATATCCCTTATAAGTGAGCAAAACATCTACTTCCCTTAGAGGATCACTTGAGGGTAGTCTTGCTAATCTTCCGAATACTAACTCGTAAGGCGTATGTTTAGTGCTTTCTGAAACACATGTATTATAATTTAAGGTCGTGGTCTCTAACCATTCATCCCATTCTTGGTCTACAGTTGCATACTGCTTGAGAAATTCACCTAGGGCATGATGTGACCTGTCTGGAGATCCGTTTGATTGGGGGTGGAACGATGTTGTACGCACCTTTTTAATTTTAAACCGTTTTGCAATCCGCGTCATGAGTTTTCTTAGAAAGTTTCGGCCCCAATCTGTGAATACTACTTTAGGAGCTCCGAATATACAAATAAATTTCGTTACAAAAGCATCCACTACATTGTAGTGGCCAGGGTATCTTTTAAAGGGGCAGTTAGGAAAAATTTAGAGTTGGTCCCGCATAGTGAAAAAGTACTCATATCCATTTTTAGTTTTGGATAGAGCTCCTACTACGTCAAGTGCTATTTTCTCGAATACCGTTCTAGGCGTGTCAGAAATTACCATTGGATGTTTAATATTTAATCTGACTAATTTTTTCAATTGACAACTAAGGCATTGTTGGATTCTTCGTTATATATCTTCCTTAAGGTTTTCCCAGTGGAAATTCTGTTTTATTCGGTTGTATCTTTTTCAGACTCCTCTATAGCCTCCAATCGGCGAGTAATTTAATTCTCCAAAAATCTCTTTTTTATCTTCAGGAACCAATTTAAGAGTTCCTTTGCAAATTATTATTTTGATAGTTGTATCTTTGAAAACCTTTTTGATGAGGAATATAATCAAATTATAATTTCACGTACAGTGTATTTTCGAATTACAATTTATAACGATATCTTAGAAAAGTACACAGGTGGGCCGTATGAGGCACAAGCTTGATTTGAAATATTTCCTCCTCAAAAACACAGTGATCAATCCCGGCGTCCCTTTGTATCCAGTTTCCACTACCAAGAAGCTTTTTTAGGAAAGGGAGTCAAACCCCGCAATCTTTGGATTTCGAAGATACTTGAGCGGGAAAATTTGACTGGGTCGTAAATGAACCACCTGTGTGATGAAGGGTTAAACGTTTAACTTTCACACATTAGACGTTTTTTCGTTCTCTTCGTTTATATTCAAAGGGGTAAAGATCAAAAAGTTCTAAAACATTATTGGAATTTAAATTTGCATTTTAGTATTCTTTTATAAGTTTCTCACATGAAATCATCTAAAAATGAAGACTACTTTTACCTTTTATATGGAAGGTTTTTTAAATTAGCCTTGGACATATCCAGTAATTACAAAATGCAAACCTCAATTCAATGATGTCATACTACATATAATATATATTAATTTAACACGTTTTAAATTATTTCATTTCTCATTTTTCAACTTTTCCAATTGATCGGATTTCTATAGATTTTTAAATAACCAATTCTCCAAATTGCAATATTTCCAATTATTTTGACCTATTTTATTCTAAATATCGACCATCTATCGTTTTTCAAACTGTATTTAAAGATTGGGAAATTATAAAATGTATATTAGTTTCAAATTATATAAAAGTAGACGACTAGATTTTAAAAAATATATAATATGGTATTATCGAATAGAATATTATTACGTCCATGTGACAATTAATAGTAATATTATACTTGTTTATTTATTATAAAATCAAGTGTAAACAGTTTTAAGAAATGAAAACCATTGTATTGAATGGTACTATCGAATTGTAAACATAACTGTATTAAGTAATAGCAGATTTAACAACTAACACAGAAGTGAAAAATTATAGAATATTCATTTGATTGACAGTTCCATTAGAAACTATGTGTAGTTTTATTGATCGAAATTGGATTAAGTGTAAAACATTAACTTTTCTGAGAACTCAAAGCTTTTAGAAACCATTAGTCCTTCTCAGAATCAAATCGATTAACCAGTAACATGCAGACGTTAATTGGAGCATTGTACAGGATAATGAATTAGGATAATTATACATCAAAACTTCGCGAGTCACTTCTCCGATAGTCAGTGGAAATAATGTTCACGAGGTCTCATTACCCCAACATTAGCCCAGCACCGAAATCAGAATTGGTCAATAAAGTATTGAGCCAATTAAATCCTAGTGATTAGTGATTAGCTTGAAGCCGCGTGATTCATAAATAAAACAGGATAGTGTTAATTTAAATCGAATTGAGTCCGTTTAGTCCATTGGGACGTAACAGAATCCATTCCATAATAATTTTGGTGCATCGGCAGGGAAACACTCTAAAGGTCACTTAAATTTTGTATAGAATAAAAGATCAATAATTTTTTTTTTAATCACAGAACACACGTAAAATATATGGGTCATTCAATATTAGATTGACAGACGATGTCGCAGATTTGAACGAGATAATTTTGTTTCGGTTCTTCATCAACAATAAATAGACACGTATTTTTTTGTTTGGCCAAAAGAAATTTTTTTTTTTAAGATTTTTCGAATTTTCTAAGAAATGATATTTTCGACATGGCAAGCGCACTATCAAGCCTGTTTATCTTGAAAACAATTGTTCGCACGAAAATTTTTCCCAATTACGAAAATTAGTGTTTTGACTCTTCTTCACAGAGATTGTTGCGAAAAAATTGATTAAATATTTTTTAACATACAAAAGTAAAGAAGTAAACGCAAAATCGTTTTTTTCGAAATTTGGCCTCTCTCGAAATTTTCTTTTCGTGGATTTAGATTCTTTGAAGTTTGTTATAAAATATGACGATTGAATCAAAATGGCTGGATCATTAATTCGGAAGTTATGGAATTTTAAAGAGCCTCGCGTGCAATCCGGGTGCTTCCACACACGGCGAGCGTTTACCTTCACTTTTAGCGCTAATAACTCACGCCCGGTAAAACGCTCGCCGCGTGTGAAAGCGCCCGGATTGCGCGCGAGGCCACGCGAGGCTCTTTAAATTCCATAACTTCCGAATCAATGATCCAGTCATCTTGATTTAATCGTCATATTTTATAACAGACTTCAATGAATCTAAATCCACGAAAAAAAAAATTTCGAAAGGGGCCAAATTTGTAAAAAAACGATTTTGCGTTTATTTATTTACTTTTGTATGTTAAAAAATATTTAATGTTACGTACGAATAATTAAGCTTAATATAATAAAAATTTTAAATTCGATTACACGCCCGCTTGAGGCTCCAAACTGCCAAATTTTAAATTTAGGAAATTATAAATTAAATAAACCAAAATTTGTTTTTAATCTGGGATCGTATTTGCCCTCTCCTCTGACTGAGGAGGCTATACCCTTTGCACAAGAAAACCCTTTCTTTTTCGAAAATAAAACTGAATGAAAGGATAAGCTCAAAAATTCCCAATCCTATATTTTATTTTTCCACACAGGTGTAAGTAAAATGGGGTACACACATATAAATACATATATAATTGGAACGATACCTTACATTGAGTTCTTCTTAATTCTACCAGTACTAGGAGGGAGAGAGAGAGGGGGGTTTACCCCTGGGCTCCTTATTCGTCCTAGACTGGGCGGAGAGGTTTCCTATTGTTGCTCAAAACACAACTTGAGTCTTATTGGTCGGTCGCGCACAACACGCGCACAAAACTACCGTTTCGCCACTTGCTTTTTGCCGTTCTTTCCAATAAATTTTGGGCTTTAAATTAGCCCGCCGAAGATTAATAAACTATGCTAAAAATATAGTTTATTATTTTGTTTTACTGCTTCCGTTCAGATGAAGACTTCTATCTTTCACGTCCACCCAAATTTGAAGCCCTAACCCAAATATTTTACGAATTAAATCAACTGGTCAGGTGATAAGACGCGATTGTTCCGAACCGTGGACGGCCACGATGAAAGAAAATTATATTTCTTTACTATTCTGAGGTCTGAACCCGGTCAAGACACTTAGAAGACTGCAAATTTTGGATGTTCTCGACTCGGCTCATAAACTCATCACCGGGTGAGCACGGTAGGGATTTTTGCCTATTAAGAAGATTAGGATTGGACGAAATAAAAGTGGTGAGGGTGCGTGGGAAACCATATAAATGCTGATTTTGTAATCCGACTTCATGCTGACCATTAGGTGCCATTGGATACCTTCATCCTCGCCATTATGGCAAAAGGAAGTGGCTCGCAACTATCATTTGATGCATATTCATCAATAATTTTAGAAACGATTTTTTGTTTCTCTCATTTCAGTTTGGATTGAAATATTATAGCTTGTCTGAATTTTAATTGTTATTTATGATTATTGTATTAATGAAATTGTTACTGAAACAATTTCATTGTTCAGACAAGTTTTATTTGATGTCTTAAAAGCACGTGGATCGGTTGCGGTAGGTCAGCCGGCATAAGCAGTTAGGCTCAGATGGTTGCGGGGTATGGGAAAGGGTAGGTGTATGCTGGACCTTACGCTGAGCGCAGAGCCGGATCGTGGCAGTCATAGAATCAGATAAAATATATGCATATATCTGCCTTCTTTAGTGCGCACCTGGGCGGACGAAACATGGAAGCAAGCAAAAGCAGAAAGGAGGTTTTCACGCGAGATGCTAGCTTGAGCTGCAGGGAGATAGCTCTCTCTCTCTCTCTCTTTCGTTCTCTTTCTCCTCTTCTATTCGTACATTCTATCGCGAGTCTGCTATTGCTCATTCTTTTTCCTATTATATTCTTTCTCCGCTCATCCTAGTTTTTATATCATCGCTCTCACTTTACACTCATTCTTCGCTTTTCTCTTATTTCATACTTTTTTAGATCATAGCGATTGAGTGCCTATGCACTCTCGCTATCAATTAATCTAGTTTATAAAACATTAATGCATCTGAAAAACAAAAGGGGGAAATAGTCTTATTTTTAAAAGTTTTATTCAAACTTTTAAAAGTTTAATTTAAATGTATTTAAATAACTAGAATATGAATTACTCTACGTCTCAAGACCAGCTCGCATGACGAAAAATGCTGAATTGCATTAGCCACTGGAATGCAATCAGGTTACGAACGTTCAAAAGTGTGCAGTTCATTCACTTTTAAAGCAATTGATATTTCATAAATTAGATTTTGTACACTAATAAAAACTTTTTCCAAAAAAATATTGCACACTTTAAACCGCCCGTAACATTTAAACAATTTTTTCGCAACAATCTCTGTAAATAAGAGTCAAAACCCTAATTTTCGTAATTTGGGAAAATTTTCGTGCGAACAATTTTTTTCAAGATAAACAGGGTTAAAAGTGTGCTTGCTATGTTGAAAATATCATTTTTTAGAAAATTCGAAAAATCCTATACATGTAAAAAAAATTTTTTTTGCCAAACAAAAAATACGTGTCTATTTATTCTTGATAAAGAACCGAAAAAAATGATCTCGTTCAAATCTGCGACATCGACTGTCAATCTAATATGTAATGACCCATATATACATATATTTTCAAAAATTTAATTGAAATTTATTCAGAGAAATTAATTGATAAATGAATTTCTAATAAAAAATTCTTGGTGACCAGGATTCTTCTTCTATATTTATTTATAAAGTGTGGAAAATATGCAAATTTATTTGTTCCTTTTGGCGAAAATCTCACCTCATGTCAGATAAGAATATAAATTCGAATCCACAAAGAACTACGCGTAGCTAATCAAAGGTTCTTTCGGAAGCTGACAAATTATTGAAAGAAAAAAAAAAGGTCGGATTCATTACTATTTCTAAAATATAATAGTTCATGCTCCACCTTTGAAACCTGTTTCTACTAAAACATTAGGGGAGACGGATTGATAAATAGATTTAAAAAAATTTTTTCCCTATCAAAAACTGTTTATCAATTACAAGGGGAATTAGGAAGCACATACATGTGGGAAAGAGAAATTGTTTTGTCATACGCTACACGAATCAGAGAAATCGCGGATCGAATTCATGATGCACATAGAATTAATCAAGGGGGACAATTAGATGAAACATTTAAAGCGGGTTTAGAAAAGGATTTACAATGGTTTGTTATACGCCCCGCGATAGAAGGGAATGAGATTTTATAAAATATAATATTTCATTCGAACTACGAAAAATCTCATTCCCAAAAACGTCGCTTACTTGACCGTCATCTGGCGACAGCATGTCCTTCCACCTCTCAGGCGAGAGTGGAACAATAGATCATCTATCTTCTTCTCTCCCACACCTCGGTACGCTCTCTCGCACTCGCGCCAAGTACCAGCACAGTGAGGAGAGCCATACACTGTGTATGCGTTCTCTCTCACTCCACTGGACTCTCTCGGTACTCTCTTTCGCACTTATACAGAGTGGCTAGAGAACCCTTACGCTCTCCCACTATCAGGGCCTGGCAATGGGACTTCCTATGTAAAAAAAAACTTAGAAAAAAATTAGAATTAAAGCTCTCCCCAGTACGGGTGCACTGAGGAAAGCATAAATCGAGAACCACTGGCATCCACTTCTAACGATCATAAAACAACGACAATAAATATTTCAAAGTCCACTTCAATTCCATCAATTATAATATCAACGGAAGGTCTAAAAAGTCCAACACACATGATGATTGATGATGGTGCTGCTCGAAATTTAATTAAACAAAAGGTTCTCAACCCTGAAGTACCAATAAATAGCCAAAACGTATTGAAACTTACAGGAATTAATGATTTACCACTTCACACATTAGGGCAGGTAAAAAAAAACATTTTTAGTTATCCAACAATATTTAACATTATTCCGAATGAAGTCCCAGTAGAAGAAGATGGAGCATTAGGAGCAGAATTTTTTCAAGATAATAGTGTAAATATAAATATATATATATATATATATATATATATATATATATATATATATATATATATATATATATATATAATATCTAAATATTATAAGCATTATTATATTAATATTAATACTGTATTAACATTATATCACAACCATTATTAATATCTCGGGTAGTAACATAGTATTGATCAATATTATCGCCATTATGGATTGATTGCCGATAAGTCGATCACAATCAATGAGTGAAAATCGATTATTGATTATGGATCATAGATAACGAATTGATTGACTAGTCATTGGCAATCAATTAATGATCATACTTCGTAAAATAAGTGATATAAATCATAGACAAATAAATGCAGAAATAAGTAATTAAAAATGCATTCATTTGGAAAGTAGATATAAAATTAGGCATTAGGAGAGATGAATCCATGAACTCTTGCAGAGATCGTGCCTCCACCGATTCGCAATTCGTACGTGCCTTGCCACCGATTTACGTTGATCTGCTCCCACTAATAGAAGCATTAATAGTATATATACCCCAGATTCACCTCTGGAGGTTTGTCAGTAAGTTCCGAACAGTTGTACGGTTGTTAGGTCCGGACCGGTAATTCAACGTCGTGAGCAGACCCTTCGATAAACGTAAGTCTCATTGGATTTCTATGAGCAACTCAACATTCGGTACTTGGTAAATAAAATCCCAGGTCCTTAAGTGGTGCAAGTCCGGAAACCGTAGTGCTAGATATTTCCTTTGGATTACGTGTATCGTCGTATTTAGTCGTGTCGGTTAATAGTGATTCATTTCTGAAATCGGGACGAACTAACCTATCTTGTTAACAAGTACATGTTTGATTCATTTCCCGTGTACTTAATCAGATACGTAAGCGGATAATTGATCACATCAGTTGCTGGTAGACTTGCATCCCTTACACCATACCTCCTGCAAAATTTATCGTTGTTTTGCTACCTCACAGAGACTCAAACGAAACCCAACTATCCTGCAAGGATTTGTGCCGTTGACTTGCAATAAGAGGAGTAAAAAACGACAATTCTCTCTTTTGCCCTCTAATTTAAGAGGTAGACAAGTAAGTTACCAACTAAGTATCATTTTATGTGAAAACTTGCGCAACATCTTATTAATTTATAATAAATTATTTCATCAATTAATATATTCAGTGTTTTATTATCATTGTGAACAACTCAGGGCCCATAGACCTGGCAAGTGACAACGTACCCACAAACAAAAATAAATTATCAGGCCTTACCAACCTGATATAATCAGCTAACCGCCTCCTTTACATCCAAAATTCCAAACTACCCTTGCCTTTTGCTCGGGACGTAACAGTAGGACTCTCCGTCCTTCGCCGACACCCTGATAGCGTCGCCCGACCTGGCGGCCGGAGAGCGCCTCGGCAACATCCCCTTTGTTTTGGGTTCCTGCGCAGAGGGCACAGGAACTTCTTTCTTCTTCTTCTCCTTTTTTTCTTTTTCTTCTTCTTTTCCACCAGCTGCCATTCCCCATCCGTTTTTGGGGTCTGGCCTCTGGTGGCCGTAGCGTAGGATGGCTATATGCCACCCTTCCCTTTCTTGGGAAGCCGATCTTCGGGGGGAGAAGGAGCAACCCTCTTCTCCCCCTTTGTCAGCTTTTTTGGGGTATCAGTTGCCTCATTTACCGAATCTTTTACAACGCCAGGGTTATTCCTCAGCATACCCTGTTGGATAACGCTGAGGGCCCTGCGTAACCTTTCCATCTTTCTATTTTGCTCCTTCAGGAGCTGAAGGACTTCCTTCCATCTCTCAGCCCCTGGAGGAGTGTGTGAGGGCGTATCTGGTGCCCTCACCTCTTCACCTCTTTTATTTATATTTGAATTCATATTAATTGCCGTCGTGTCTTAAGACGGTTCGCCCATCATGGGAGCCCAACCGCAGTAGGGCTACTATCCCCGCCTGTATAGATCCCTAGTTATGTGCTTATCGGATGGTTGATCCAATCGGCACATTAAATGAAGCTAGTAAAAAGGTTACGAGATAGGCCCGCGCCATAATGATGCTAAAGGGTTAACGTCGCCCCTATCGACCGAGCGGTGCCGGGTCCGCCCCGACACCTGGCCCGAGCTTCAGGCTAGACGGTATGCGATTTATCCTACGCAGCGTCGGATATAAAGAAATACTGACCAGGTAATCCTTCATTCGTGCGCCCGGGCTTCCATGATTTCAACCCTGAAATTGGCTCCAGACAGTAGAAACGTGAGCGGTTTTCCCAGTTTAACATGTGGTTTCACGGGATCTTTGCCCTTCGCGACCGAATACCGGAGGGACTTACATTTACCCATATTACTTCCACAGAGGTAAGGTACTGACATCGCGTCCTACCCTGGTCGGGAGGCTACTACTCCTCCCTTGGCTAGTCTATCGGGAATATCCACCAGGCGCCGGCCGCAGCCTAGTCACTCAGCAATCAATTTATTCTGTTATGTGTGGGTGTTAGTATCATGCTTGTGGTTGTGATGTGACCGGGAGAGGGCATGCGGGAAGTTCAGCGTGACCGCCGCATGCGCATTTGGGTCGACACCCCGATTAAGGGGCCCCCGCATTCACTCCAGGTCTATTCATGTGGCATCAAGGAACCTGTTCATGGTCTCCTGATGCTTTTGCTCCACACCGCGACCTCACGTGCTTGAAGGCTGCGGGAACCATTCCAACGCGTGCGCCCGGCAGGCCCACCGCTAGGGAAAGCCTGTCTATAGGGCTCCCTTGACGTCCATCCTGACGGCGACAGCCCAGTTGCTGGCACAGTCCTTTCGGGTGCTACCATTGGTGGGCTGCAGGACGCGTCTGCTCCGTGCGTGACCTCACGCATTCCTCTGGGCGAGACGCTGCCCTCCCCGCGAAACGCGCTCTCGGGTGTTGGGTGTGTTGCGTTTAGTGTCGCTGTAAATGTGTTGTGTCATGTTGCTGTCTGTGTATAATACTAGTGTACATGAAGGCACAAAATGCACCCTATGAATTGGTTTTTGGTAAACTAGCTCGTGAACCTTCCAGTGAACTTTTATCACAACAACAAAAATTACAAACATATGACGATTATTTAATTAATTTCGTAACACAACTACATGAAATGCGAACACAAAGAAGAGAGAATCTCATTTCAGCAAAAGAAAAATCGAAAATATATTATGATAAAAAAATAAATCCTTTAGAAATGAAAATGGGAGATAACGTATTTTTATTAAAAGGAGGTAAAATTTGAAAACTTGACAGCCATTATACAGGGCCTTATAAAATGTTTGGAAGTGTTAGGAAAAGGAAATGTAATGGAACACATTCATCGCAAACACATATAAATAGTTCATTGAAATAGTTCCCTGTTTTATTTAAATTTATTTAAATTCAAGTAAAATTCAATTAGGACCCGGAATAATATGCACACTTTGAGATACATTCTGTACAGACGTCGAATATGGACAAACATTCTGGGATACATTACGTAATGACAACACGACAGACAATTCTGAAACCCTTTATTCATTAACGACTGAAGATATAACCTTCGTACTGGCTGAAAAAACAAGAAAACCCGTTTGTAGTTATGTTTTAATACAAACCGAACATCCAAAATTCGTAATTTGTGAAACCAGACCTGGAAATTCATTTTTAGAAAATAAACATTTAGAAGTTTAAAATATGGACATTTTGACATACGTTAACTCTAAATTCATATATGTGGAACGACACATACGCACTGAGGTAAATAGACTTTATCACGGTGTTCTTACTCAACGCTGCATACTTCAACAGCAACTTTTTAGAAATACATTAACCTTAGCAACCCAATCACCAGACGAATTTGCATATCATTTAATGAAAGACCCAGGATATATGTTAGTAATTGTAGAAGTAGTACATATCGTAAAATGTATAGCGGTTGAAGTAAAATATCGCGAAACTGAAGAATGTTACCTACAACTACCAATATTTAGAGGAAATTAATCCTTTTTCCTTTCTACACGAACTCATATAATAACAAAATCCAGTATCCAAACAAATTGCAATTCTTTCCTTCCAACAATGTACCTCTTCGGAGAAACCTGGTCCAAATGACTTCCAAATCCTGTCGAATCCATAGCACCAACTATAGTTAAACCTCTCGCAAAAGCAACCTGGAAATACACAAATCCTTCATCCTTAGCAACAAGTGGCATTTATTCTCAATCTGATCTTGATAAACTGCGAGATCATATTATGTTTCCAGCAGAAAAACCAATGATTCTAAATTCATTAGCTAGAGAAATAACAGGACATCCAACTATTAATCAAGGAATATTATTAACGAATTTATTTAATGAAGATGTAATTGTTAAAATTGCTGAATCCGCATGGGGTAGATTTTGGACAATTTTTACAAGTTTTGGAACTACTAATGCAGGCCTAATTGGATTAATTATAATAATTAGAGGGGTTAAATTGATAGCGGATACCATTATTCATGGATATGCACTGCACAGATTATTTGGATAGTCTCTCCATCTACTAGGCGTCTTCTGGGATTCGGTCACTAACCTCTTATTACACTTTGGTAACCATCGACCTTCTGGACCTCCTGCTGAAAGTCATCAACTTCTGCTAACAGCTTCAGCGCCACAAAGCTCGAAAGAGGCACCTAAAAGTTTATCGTATAACGCAAATAACACTTCAGGTAAAGATCACAATAATACAAACACAACTCTTTATCCTCACTCTGAATTAAAAGAAGAACTTAGTAGAACACACTACTCTATCCAAATCTAACATCTTCATAATGTCGCATGTTCCTTTTACTAATTTATTGAACAAACTCATTCAACAAAGAGGAGATCCACCCCTCAATTACGAAATACTCATTGAACAAACCATTTATAACGAGTATTTATTTCACGTAAATTTACAGTATAAAAATTACATAATTATGAGTAGTTCAAAATAACCAACAAAATTTTATTAGTAAAAATTGCAAGAAATTAAACGAAATTTGCACTCAAAACAAATTTTCATATCCAAAATATACGGTATTACGAGTAAAAACTTAATCAGAAGATTCAGCATACATAGAAATTTGTTTCATTAACAACGTTAAACAAATATTGCACATGACCTAGTTTCAGTTTTGTTAACGTTATTTTATTAGTCAAGAAATTGTGCAATGAATGGTCGTGTCCGAAAAGAAAATGGCAGATTTACGAGGCAAAAAAGTATTGACAAGCGTAATAAAGCGCTACAAGCTATGGCTGAAGCCAAAAAGAAAAAAAAAGAAGACCATGAAACGACTAAGCAACGCGCCGCATGTGAAGGATTTCGTCTAGTGAATATAAAAGAGATGCAAAAAAATATGATGTGTAAGAGTTGTCAAAATGTATTGGATTTAAATAATATCACTGACGAAACGCTGAAGGAACCCATTCCATTTTGAAAATAGATTGCTTGAAATGTAATGCTAAGAATGTTGTGCATGCTAGTAAAAAAGTAACCATTGATGGGCACACTTATTCAGAAGTGAATATATCACTTGTTCTTGGTGAGTAATACAACATGTTTACTGAATTTAGGAAATATTAAAAGTGTGGGTAACAAAAACTGTATTTCAAAATATCATCTGTAAAATAACATTATTGTAGGGTCCATGTTCTCTGGTATGGGATGCACAGGCGTAAAAAAAGTTTTGGCTTGTCTCGACTCACCCAATATCACTATGGATATGTATAAAAGGTATGAAAGATTGATTGGACCTGCTATTGAAAAAGAAGCCAAGGAGAAATGTAAACGAGCGGCTGAGAAAGAGCGTCGTTTAGTAATAGAATACGTGGAAAAGCTGTGTGAAACTTTGTAAGAGGCAGTTTGGATTGAACATTGAAATCATGATTTTAGATTTATAAGAATAAATCACAATTTAATTATAAAATATAAGGGTAAATAGTACTGAATACTATGTTGGGAAATGAGTTTAACAATTTCACGAGACGGTTTTATATTTATATTTTGAAATAATTTTTTGTACATCTACACAATTTGAGTTTGTATAAATATTTATGCTATGAGTAAATTTTACAGTAAACTTAATCATGTTAACAAAACGTGTATATAGATTGCAAAAGATTTATAATTAATTTAATATTTTACAGAATTTGAAAATCTTTCTGTGGAAAAAATGACGCTTTCGACTGCGCTGGGATTCGAGCCCAGGTCTTTCGATTGCCGGTCGACTGCTCTGACCACTGAGCTACACAGGCGTCCGACATCCCCTTCTCCACAGGAAGATCTCCTTATATCGCCTAGTGGCTCAGCCTTGCGGCTGTAAATGATTTCAAATTAATTAGTTGAGTTTGAAATTTTTGTCACTGCCTACATTATCGTAGGATCACTAGTCGCGTGTCAGATAGGATAAGTTGTCGACAGGTGTCCTCGTAGACAATTTCAAACTCTTATATCGCAAATAATGCAAATAAATTTAATATTTTACAGAATTTGAAAATCTTTCTGTGGAAAAAATGACGCTTTCGACTGCGCTGGGATTCGAGCCCAGGTCTTTCGATTGCCGGTCGACTGCTCTGACCACTGAGCTACACAGGCGTCCGACATCCCCTTCTCCACAGGAAGATCTCCTTATATCGCCTAGTGGCTCAGCCTTGCGGCTGTAAATGATTTCAAATTAATTAGTTGAGTTTGAAATTTTTGTCACTGCCTACATTATCGGAGGATCACTAGTCGCGTGTCAGATAGGATACGTTGTCGACAGGTGTCCTCGTAGACAATTTCAAACTCTTATATCACAAATAATGCAAACAAATTTAATATTTTACAGAATTTGAAAATCTTTCTGTGGAAAAAATTACGCTTTGGACTGCGCTGGGATTCGAGACCGGGTCTTACGAGTGCAGGTCGACAGCAATCACCGATGAGCTACACAGGCGTCCGACAGCCCCTTCTCCACAGGAAGATCTCCGTATATCGCCTCGTGGCTCAGCCTTGCGGCTGTAAATGATTTCAAATTAATTAGTTGAGTTTGAAATTTTGAGCTCAGAGCAGTCGACCGGCAATCGAAAGACCTGGGCTCGAATCCCAGCGCAGTCGAAAGCGTCATTTTTTCCACAGAAAGATTTTCAAATTCTTTAAATATTGAATTTATTTGCATTATTTGCGATATAAGAGTTTGAGATTGTCTACGAGGACACCTGTCGACAACGTATCCTATCTGATACGCGACTAGTGATCCTCCGATAATGTAGGCAGTGACAAAATTTCAAACTCAACTAATTAATTTGAAATCATTTACAGCCGCAAGGCTGAGCCACTAGGCGATATAAGGAGATCTTCCTGTGGAGAAGGGGATGTCGGACGCCTGTGTAGCTCAGTGGTCAGAGCAGTCGACCGGCAATCGAAAGACCTGGGCTCGAATCCCAGCGCAGTCGAAAGCGTCATTTTTTCCACAGAAAGATTTTCAAATTCTGTAACATATTAAAGGTATTTGCATGATTTGCGATATAAGAGTTTGAAAGTGTCTACGAGGACACCTGTCGACAACGTATCCTATCTGACACGCGACTAGTGATCCTCCGATAATGTAGGCAGTGACAAAAATTTCAAACTCAACTAATTAATTTATAATTAATTCTTATATTCAGGACTTACTTTGAGATTTTATCAACCTTGGACCCTAAAAGCCAACTATCAACATCAACATATATTCTCAATTTATAATTAATTGTTTTATGAGTGAAATTGTGATTCATTTCAAAGAGTTGTGTGACGTCTTGACACTTACCTTCCTTTAATAATATATTTTATTTTTCCCTCGTTTTAGATCGGTAAAGAAATCCAGAGGATTTCTAAACCGAAACTGGGATGAGGGTAGCTAACTAAAATGAAACTCGAAACTTACTGAATTTACAATTATTAACCTTTATTTTGATGGGTACAAACTGAGAGAGAGATAGAGAGAGAGATAGAGAGTTATTAAAATTTCCTCCTGGGGTCATATATTAAAATTGGATTTACTCGAATCCAAGCTGGAACCACTGATAATCCGGAAGGGGTACACACCTTCTAATTCACTTTACGATGCGTTGAAATTCTGACAGGTAGACCAAAATCCAAATAGGGAAACTGTGACAGGTGGGCCTTAAATCCACAAATCTATTTCGGGCTGAACTAGTGACGATCCCGAAGGGTGAGTTGAAGATGCACCTGTCAATATATACGATGTGGGGCCTCGGTGTAATCAAATCGTAGACACTTCAATATATGAACCATTCACAGGTTCCACTTTTAACTCACGAACAATGTTCCACTAAATTGAATTCTAATGTTATTTTAAATTGACGAGGAAGATACCGACAAAAGATGGACTGAGTTGACCAGGGTAACTTCGAGAGTTCTCAATTTTTAGATGGTCGAGGGGAACTCTGATACTAAATTTCTGAGCAGAGTTCCAGCTTTGATGATAGACCAGCGGCAACTCTGTACTTTTTAGAGGGGTTCCGTTTCTGAAGATTTCCCGGCGGCAACTGTACTTTTCGGGAGGAGTTCCGCTTCTGAAGATAGACCCGACGGCAACTGAAGATTCGCAGATTCGCAGGTACTTTTATGTGCTAATTTTCGGTCGATACTAGCTACCTTTTGGTCGATACTGACATGGAACTTCTAGGTGGTGATTAATGGGTTTTATATTTTTTGTCGATACTGACTATGTTTAATTTTTGTCCCTGCTAATATTCTTCTGATGTTGGCCTGACTTTGGCACGTGTCTGAGCTGGCCTCTTTTTCGTTGGGTTGCCATTTTTTTATGTACTGAAAAAAAAGGGGAGACTTCGTTTTCTTATTCTAGTTTCCCCGACGTTCCTTCTTCTTGAGATGATTCATTTTTTAATTTCTATCCTTTGCTACACCTGTCGATATGCTTGTGTACTTAGGACATTCCGATGGGGTTCCCTCGTTAACAGGTAGTTAAGAGTTTACGATGTTTTCTATTTATAAGTTCACTACTATCTCTCTTTCTATTACAATTTTATTTTCGTACATTCAATTTCCGTCTAATCAATGCTTTTTCATAGCTGTTGCTTATGCATCTTTTATGTTAAAATCTTTTATTAATTTTACATATTTTGGTATTATGAAATAAATAAATAGCGACGGTCACGGGACGTGACAGATGTAATTATGGTCACATAGTCAATCCTTATGAAATGTAATTTATTTCATAAGATGACTGCAAACCGACACTGATATTATTTTTTTCTTAATAATAATTATATTCGAAACGAAATATTTTATCTGTTTTACACCTATTCTTTATGTAGAAACTGTTTATTTTATAAGTCACCATATCATAATTTTTTATTCCGCTCCCAACAGACCTCACGATATAGCGGAAGACTTGTATGGAGAATTCAGAAGATTGAAAGCTTCAACTAATAAAGAGGAATTTGATGCTGCTCGCGGAAACATGATACATATCATAGTGTCTTATGACATGGGTTGGAGTAAGCGTGGTACAGGCCGTAGTTACGATAGCCTGAATGGGTACGCAGCAATTATAGGCTTTTTGAGTCAGAAAATTTTAGATTACACAACAAGAAATCGTCAATGTTGCAAGTGTGATCGAAACCATGATCAAAGCGACCATGATTGTCGTAAAAATTTTTGCGGAAGCTCTAAAGCCATGGAAGCTCACGCTGGGGTGCAACTCATAACCAATGGCCAAATTTTAAGAAATGCAATGCTCAACGTTGGTGTAGTTATAAGCGATGAAGACAGTAGTATGATTGCAGCGGTGAGAAGAAATAGTGCCAGAACTGTTTATAAACTAGCAGACAAAAACCATTTGGTGAGAAATTTACTGGGGAGCTTTATCATTTGGCCAATAGTGAGGACCATTATCACAAAGAATTGAAAAGAACTGGAGTTATACCACATTTTAAAAGATGTTTTGTATATGCAATTGCACAAAATAAGGGTAAACCCATTGATCGACCACTTTTATAACAGCCATGAGAACTGTGGTGTTTGGTGTCAAAACTTCAATGAAGGGCATATACAAACAGTGGTGCTGAAAGATCAATCTTCTTATGATGCACTCAAAAGTATTTTTGTAAAATATGCAAACAGCGCTAGTAAATTTTATGTAGCTGCATCTAGTCAGGCAAATGAAAGTCTGAATAGCCTTATAGCCAGTCGAGCTTTTAAGAGTAGGTGCCTTTGTAAAACAGAATCTTGTGACTATAGAGTAGCTCTATGTGTTTTGACTGAAAATGATGGTGATATTGCTTTGTTAGTTACTAAAAAGAAATTTGGATTAGACACTACAGTATTTATGTTTAATTACTGCTCTAAATTGGATAAATTAAGAAAGGTGAAGTCAGAAAATAAAATTACAAAAAAGTATAAATTGTGAAAAATCCAACTGGCTGCTATGAGAAATAATTTACGCAAGGCTAATGAACGATCGGAGGGTGTTTCTTATCAAACAAATTTAGGTATCAATACCGCTAACAGTAACAACAATGTGATTGTCGTTCCTGTTAATGATCAAACAATTAACAGCCCTCGAATTGTATATTTTGATATTGAGACCACCGGTTTGGAAGAAACTTGCGAAATTCTGCAAATTGCTGCAGTTTCAGATAAATATACGTTCAGCGTGTACGCTCTTCCCACACAGTCTATACCAGCAGAAGTTACAAGCATCAACGGATTATCCACTTGTGATGGAAAATTATTTTACAATGGAAAAGATGTCCATGCTGTCACTTTAGAACAGGCACTATTGTCATTTTCTCAATTTTTAAATAACTTATCTCCGTCATGCATGCTCGTTGCACATAATGCCACTTTTGATATGACAACACGGAGAAAAATAGTTGAAGAAATTTTACTCAACTTCCGATCAAATTTGGGACATAAGGACAAGTTAGAAGTTATTTAGTATCACTGTATTTATTTGTGATATATTAAATGTTCGAAAATGAATCAAAGTTGAGTAAAATCCAGAAGTGTAGGGTGAAGTATGAAAGCGTGCATTAAAATTTGTTAAATATATATATTATTACTCGTAGTATAACTATAAAAAACCAATCTTTTATTAAATCACAAAAATAGTAGAGCTTTTCGTTCATTCTACTCTACGCTTCAATCGAGAGTTGAGTAAACCATGAATCGCAAGATTTATTCCAACAGCTACATCTATTCACGCAGGATCGAATGAAAGTAATCTGCGCCTTAGGCACATATAATAAATTTTTAATTTAAAAAACTTAAATTCTTAAAATTAAATTGATATTATGAAAATCTAATAAAAAAAAAGTCGATAAGTGTATTACATAAAATATGAAATATCACATAAATTACTCAGGCAGAATAATAATTTGGAATTCGCAAATGTAAAATCCATATTTTGAAAATATAAAACACAGAAAATGAAAGAACCTTCTTTTAAGTGTTTTTATACAAGATACTTCTTAATAATAATGCAATTTTTTAATGTACATTTGAAAATTTAGTTTCACTACACTTCATACGTCGTTATAATAAAAATGTATACTAAATGTAATATAATAATGATTCCAAGAAAGCGTATCGTACTATATATAAGTGTAGTTATATTAGGTTTATATATGTAAGGTTATATGTTTAAGTGTATTTGTAAATTGAAATGTGATTGGCTACGTCTGAATGGTGTGAATGTATTTGTAAGTTGTTTCTGTATGTACCGGATGAGTATTGGCAGGCTCGAGGTAAGAATTTTTTTTTATTTGAGAGAACCATACCATTGCCAGTTCAAATAATACGCCCGATGCTCATTTTACCCAACTACGGTTAGAAGCACCTCAAGCGTCGGTGATATACTTATACATTTCATGTTAACCCACTGACGCATGTTGGTGCCCTGTCGTCGATAACGTTTTACTCAACTCCTTACTATTCCCTATGTAACGCTTATTGTTATTTACTTTGGGTGAATTAGGTATATATCAAATTGATTTTACCCGACTAGGATTTAATAGATGTTCAAATGTCCTTATGTCCCAAGTTTAATCGACAGAGTTGGGTAAAATTACTTCAACTATTTTTCTCCGTGAAGACTAATTCTTGCTATTCAAAAAAATAGTTTGTTATCTGAATTTTCAAATATAGAATGCTCAGCAGACAGTCTCAAGATGTTTAAAAAAGAGTTACCAGAGCAAAAAGAAAAAGGGGGTTACAAGTTGAGTAATCTTGCTGCTAGTATTTTGGGCACTACTATAAACACAGGTTTTCACGAAGCATTATTCGATGTTAATATCTTGCGAAATTTAATTGATATTAAACAAAAACAAGAAAAATTGTATCAAATCAGAAGAAGTTTTAATGACTCTCTTCAAGGCATAGAAAATAAAAAGAAAGTGAATGCAATTATAAGTCAATTAGGTCCATTGAAAACAGCTGTAGGTAAAGGAATTGTAGAAAAACTGTGTTTATTAAATATGACTTTCGATATTTTATTTCAAACATTGAAAAACAATGGAGAAGAAAGTGTCGAAAAAATGTTATCTATGAAATGTCCTTTGACTAAAAAACCTATAGTCACTAAAAATAAAAAGAGTATTAATAGTATTACAACTGATTAGTTATTACAATAACTTAGGTTGCCTTTCAATCGGCAAAGTTCTCTAAAAAAATTGTAAATTTTTTTTAATATGAGTTTATAGTTTGATAGTCATGAAAGTTTGTGAATCTTATTTTTTCATGAAAAGCATTACGACCGAAAAAAAATGAAACTGGTGTGTTGTTTTAGATTTCAATTAAACTTGTAATTCAACTGATTGTCTATAAAATAGAATTAAATTTTGATACTGCAATTAATGTTTAGCTGTAAGTTACAGTAAATATAAAAAATTGTTGAAATACAAATTTAAGTATCCCTAGCGGACCCGTGTGAGAGAACGGTCATAGAATACTCTGGCCGTTCTCTGGCCGTTCTCTGACCGTTCTATGACCTCGCATTATTACGGCTAAGAACGGTAAAAAAGACATTATAAGCACTGCAATTATGATTCTGTGGCGAAATTTGGATTAGAAGGTGAAGCAATAAATACAATTATCTTATTTTTCAGCGATAGAAACTAGAAAAAAATAATACCTGTCACTGAAGGCGGCTTCAACTGCTCTCAGTAGCATTTTGCGCGCTAAATTTGAAAACAGAATTAAAGATTGAAAAATGCAAATGTATAAGATAAATGAATTTAATAATGAACTTTACGTAATAAAAGTTGCTAAAATTAATTAAAGTTGCATGAATAATATAAACAGTACTTTTTAAAGCCTCTGATGTCATTCAATTGTAATTTTTTTCTTTTGTGCATGATGCGACTTTACCGACCGCCGTGACTAATCAAACAAATCATTTGGATTGAGAAATGCAAATGTGTAAAATAAATGAATTTAATAATGAACTTTACGTAATACAAGTTGCTGATATTAATTAAAGTTACACGAATAATGTAAAGTCTCTGACGTCATTCAATTGTCATTTTTTACTTTTGTACATATGATGCGACTTTACCGACCGCCGCAACAAATCAAACAAATAATTTGGATTAAGAAATGCAAATGTGTAAAATAAATTAATTTAATAATGACATTTACGTAATAAAAGTTGCTGATATTAATTAAAGTTGCATGAATAATGTAAAGTCTCTGATGTCATTCAATTGTCATTTTTTACTTTTATGCATGATGTGAATTCATGGACCACAGTCACAAATCCTAAAAAGTATTTTCTAAAAAGTATTGATGAATGATTTGGGGTCATTCAAAATACGCAAAATAAGAGAAACAATATTTATAATTTGACAGTATTTGTATTTGAATTATTTTGGGTGATATTACCTCTAATATACAGGTGTATATCCAATTGGAAGAACTTAAGATCATGTATCAACCAGTACAACTGACTAAATCAATAATATGAGTTTCCCCCCACGATTTTCCCATAAAAATAAATTTTGATATTTGAAAATTTAGGACATAATAAGATGCCATTGTATCATTCATTAACTTTGTGAATTTCTTTTTCAAATACTAGATGGCTAAAGTGTTTGAAATTTGGATATGTTGTGCTTGGGATTATAAACTATTATTATAAGTTCTTTGGAAAAATTCGTAAGAAAACAAAATATCACGATAACCCCCTAAAACTTTCGACCCGAGAAATGAGTGAAACCATGTTGTTTCATCTTCTTTCTAAAAATTTTGAAGCCTCTCAGTGTGTGCGCAAATTTTTTCAAGGCATTCGGCCTGTCTTTGTCTTTCGGATTATTTTTCACATACTTCATACTATCGAACAATCGTATTCCATCGTTCTTTAAAACTTCGTGAGGGAAATCATCAGAAGATGCTATATATTGTTTTTAATCGTAATCTTCATGTGACTTCTCTCTTCCATCTTCATTCTCTTCCTCTTCTCCTTCCTCGTTATTTTTTTTTGGATTTTGATTTTTCGTCGCAGTTAAGACTGTCAAAAATCTTATCAATTAAATACAACAAACGTGCAGTGTTCTCGCCTTTTTGATTCATTTCTATTTTTCCGTCAGGTCTCTTCCTTTTGTATGGACTCTCATTTTCTGTTTATCCTTTGGGCAAATATGTGCCTCAGTTAATATCTTCAGCAGTCTGAATATTCCATCAGATTTGTCTGCTTGAAATGCTGTCTCTATATGCGACCAAGAAGCTTTTCTACTCTAACTTTTCCAAGTGTAATTTCAATCTTTCTTTAGCAAATTATTTCGTAAACATTTTAATAAATGCGGAGGAACGAAAAGATGGACAATTTCATGCCATTCTATAAAGATTGTATCTTCAATATATTCTTTACATTCCCTTACGATTTTTTCTTTCTTGTCTCTGATCAGCTCCTTAACTGATTTTTCATTTGTCGCCCCTTGATCGCATATAGAGGCAACAACAATGAAACCGATAGCTCAAAGACGACGAACAATATGGACATACATTTTTTTTAAATTGGTTACATTTATCGATGACTTACAAAATGAAAAAACAATAGCTTGCGACCACGGTTTTTTCCTTTTCGAAGAATTTATTCCTTTAACTATCCAAGAATAAGCATGATTGGCTATTTTATCGGTGCGCTCGGCCTCGTTATCCTCGAATCCCTCTATACGTTCCTATTCTTCATTAAAGAAAATAGATGCTTCTATTTCCATATCGTCACACATCAGAACACATAATTGGTCTTTCGGGTCTTTCATTTTTTTTCCTAGCTCCTCAAGGTTAGTGAAGACGGATTCGCAAATACCTGGTTTTAACGGAATATCCAAAGAAAATTTTCTAATAGTTTTCACACTCAGCAAACAAAATATGTTGCTCAGGCATTGGTAAGCAGCAGCGCTTCTCTTATATAGAGAAAAAGAGAAAAGTTTTTCGTCGATTGTGTAATAAATAGTATGTTTCTATTAATATTCCCAGAATTTTTATAATGCAACAAACCTTCATTCACTTTTTCGGTAGCAACAATTTTCTTCTCGACAGAATAGCATGTTGAAACTGTAAGAATTTCGAACACCCGACCGTTTATATCTATCAAAGGTCTTCTTTGGAAGTGACATTCTCCGGAAGAGGCTTCGGTAAAATCTGAAAAGAATAACAATTAATCTTAATGTTTTACGCAAAACGAATACAGAATAATCTACTTTACATACGGCTATTACCTGCAAAAATTGCCACTGAAAAATTTCTAACTTTTCGATTTTCAAATTTATTAATATTTAAATATTTTTAAACTTAATTTTGGCCTAATTTGGCTCCAAGTTGTCTTTAAATTCACGTGCGGGTACCACGAAGGGGGAAAGTTTCCCGATTTTGGATTCTTTATTTTGCGAGTGAGAACGTCAAAAGAAAACTCCCGTTTTTATTTTTTTCTTAGAGAGTGACGGTTAAACACACGAATCCTCGCTTTGTTATTCGCAGTTCGCAATCTTTTTGGTACCTAAAATATATACAAAGGAAACTTCAATAAGCTAATCTCTTAATTTCGCGTGGCTGCGCATTTAAAAACACGTTTTAATTTGTGGGTTTTCCCTATAGTAGTTAATGTGAATATATTTTTATACCAAAAAATAATCAAAAATTTTCTCATCACATGATTACTACCTACAAAATTTTCCAACTTCATAGTGACATTCTCTTCATTTTCTGCCACATCGCTTACATTAATATTCCACAATTCGACGTGAGATCTGTACACTATATCAGGATATATTCAAAAGAAACACGAAATATAAGTTATTATTATGAAAATAAAATTGTTAAATATACAAACGAACATATTCAGTTTAAAAACATACCTAGGTGATCTGGTAGGTTCAGAGTTGGTATTGCTGTCGGTGGCAATTTCTGGCTAAATAAATCTCGCTCTGCGAAATGATCTTTACAGACAAACCTATTGACAAGCTTATCCATAGGAACATTCAACAAAGACGAATTTCCAGAAGCAGATAGCCATTTCTGGCAACGTTGAAAATCGCGAAGATGTGGTAAAGAAAAGAAGTTCTTCAAAATAGACGAACAACGCAGCATTGCACACTTTCTTCCCATATTCTGGAACACAAATGACTACATTTAAACTATAATCACAGCTACTGCGCGAAAATGGCATTTATATAAATATAACAATATTTTTTATTTAAAAATTCATAAAATTACGTAGGTTCTTTAAATATGTTACAGAGAATATATTCAAATATAATTAAAAGGAAATTGAAGATTTAACGCAAAATTCTGTAATGTAATTCAAGAGTAAGAAGTTAATATTAACTCACTCTTGAATTACATTTTCACAATTTTGCTTCAAATCTTGGTTTTGTCGTAATAAATAAAAGTCAAAAATATATGTAATTTGTATTTTTATTTTTAGAGAATATAGATAAAATTATTGTATTAAATTCAATACCTTCAAGCTTAAAATGCCTTATGGACATGTGATATTTAGGAAATTAGAAAATTTTATTGATTTCAGATTTCTGCATGCTTGTGGCTAAAGTATATAAAATATTCTTTTTAAAATTTGGAAAATGGTTTTTGGTTTTGGTTTAGAAATTTAAAAAAGTTCAATTTTAGAAAAATATGTCGGTAATTTCTTTTATCATTGAAATCAAAAGTTCCATAAATTTTCTTTTCTGCAGTGAAAATTGATCGAGCTCAACTTTTTTCAGAACGAAGCGAACACTTTGTCGGGTCGAGATAGCTCTCTTCGGCGTTGTATGCAAGTCTTCTGCAAGTACATCCTTGCTAGTTCCTGCTTCTGGGATATCTTCTTCTGATTCTTTTTTCTGGAATATAGATTAGAAGCATCTAATTTCCATACATATTTGAAATTTATTTCGTAGGGATTTTATTCTTATGAATTCTAGGTACAAATTAAATGAAAATCGTTTTCACGGTACTTTTATTTTTCACTTCCTTATCATTAATTTCTAGCCTTCAAAAAATTAAAATTAGTAGTAACCGTTTTCGTGTTCTTTTCGAAGTCAAGTTTTCCAATAGGTACAATTAATTATGCAGCAACATTTCAATGTTTCTCAAATCAAATATTACTATTCATAATATAGGGCTTGCAACGACCCACAAATAATAAATTTCATATTACATAAGGTTGGTTCATTTTATTTTAAAATTCGAAAATTTGATGAGTTTGAAGAATTTAGATATCTTATTGCCAGAACACATGTTTTTTCCATATGAGCAATTCATTTATATTTGACGTTTATATTACAAGTTCATGTGCTACATTTTAATTTCTTACTTTAAATGATTTATCAAAAATTTTTAATAATAAAAATATCTGGGCACTGCACTGTTAGAAATGTTCGGAAATTTTCAAAATTTTTATGTTACAAATGTAGCATAAAATTTGACGATATTTATGACGTTTTTGAGTAAAGCTATCTCAAAAGTGCGAAAAGTGTACTAAATTTTCTGAAATTTTATTTTAACTTGCAAAGCTGTAACTAAATAAAACTCCGGGTCACATGTTTCGGGAAATTGCGGTGAAAATTTCTGACATTGTGGAATTTGTATTAGCAATTCTTAGCTATTTTTTCATAAATAATCCTTTGTAATTTTATACTGTATGCACTTGCATCTATATCTTCAGTAACATTTAGACAGAAGTATATACTAGTTTTTTAGTTTAGGTATCTCAAAATCATGTGCTGGAATTTCATTGTTATTCCTAAGGAAGTTTTAGATACTTTATTGAAGTTTCCTGTACTATTTTATATAAATTTTCCCACGGTTTTTACTTTTTTTCACATTTCCAAAGTTTGCTTCCAAATTAGTGCTCATGTGTGTAATATTTTATATATTCTGCTTAAAATTTAGAAACAAAGATCACTAATGAGGACTCTGATCAGAGTCGAAACGTTTGAAATTATTTAACCTTTTGAGTTATTATTTTTAGATCCTAGAGTCATTTATTAACAACATCGTATGAAATTAAAAATATTGCTACTTACGTGTGCAAATAGCACGCTACTTTCTCGGAGGTTTCGTATGCCTCCTCCAGGTTTTTCTATTTCGGGCATCAAAATTTCAAACTCTGATGGGGAAGAAAGAGCCGCCGGTTTCATGTTCACATCACTTTGACACGACATATCACTACCCGGCGGTAAATTTAGCGTCGAAACAGCACCGTCCTTTAAAAGAAAAGCACCATTCCTCTTCTGATAAAAGCATTATTCATCAAAATGTCGATGACAAACAAAAAATTGCCTTTCTATTACTAGGAGGTATTCTAACCTCGACAAGTAGGGATTTGCGCATGCTTCTATCCATTGTTGTCTAGAATTTTCTCTCTTCGGAAACTGATGACTAGACACATTTTTCTTCCGACCCCTTTTAGAGGTACACCCACGAACAGCACATTGAATTTCGTACTTCGTATTCATCATAAAGCGCAATCGCGTAACGAATTGTTGATACTTGTATACAACAATGGCGGAACTCATACGAAGCCGTTCTTCTTGCCGCACTCCATCCGCTTCCAACAACTAGCGCCGCGTACAGTACTGCACATGAACTACCCTACGGGGACACCCAATACATTAGAGGTTGACCTGCCCTGGTGTTAACCGGCTCGCCGCACCCGGCGAACCGTCATAACCAGCTCTCCGGCTTTCCCTTTATGGCCATCCGCGCGTGGTGAGGGAAACCCGAGAGTAGTGAGGGAACGCTGCGTGCGTTGGTCGGTACTGAGGTTGGAAGAGACGTGACTGAGTGTACCGCAGTGTACAGTCCGTCACAGGTGAAATTCCTGTTTTAACATTTCTATTAAATGTGCCACAGGTATTCGATAAAAAAATATTAATTCAAATGTAAAATGAATAGATGAAGCTTTAACTTATAAATTAAGGGTGTTGCACAAACGGACTCACAAATCTGAAATGTTTACAAACAAGTAAAATTGGCAATGTGTAATTTTTTTGAAAAGTGGTACTTACAAATACTTCAATACAGTAAAAGCTCATTATGTTCTTCCATCTGTAATTGTAAGTAGAAATTAACTTTAGGGTCATTTTTATATATGATAGACCGCAAAACAGGCCATGGATAAGGCGAAAAGGCAAGCTGATCTTAAAAATCTAGAAAAAATAGCACGTGTGAGGTCATACGCAGTCCTCCCTGATTCACCCCCCAGAAAAGAACTATTCAAACTCAGCACCAGAATTGTTGAAGCTTAAACTGGGACTGGAAACGAAGAAGAAGGAATTAAAAGAGTTGGAACAATTATTAGAAACACAGGAAGAAAATGAAAACCCGACAAGAAGGAGACTGTTATCTGCAGAAGGTAAAATGCACCGTAAATTTGTTGAGATAAAAAAAACCTATATGGAGGGGCTCAGTGTAGAAACGTCGAGCACTTGCTATGCAAACGTAAAATTTAATATTTTCTTTAGTCTAACATTTCACAAAAACACAAATGTCACTGTAGTGTCTCTTTAGAGGAAAGTATTAGAATTATTATTTTTTTAGATGAGTTGGACTTCAATAAAAGTACATCATACGGTGGGGAAATGGAAAGTATAGTTCCAAGGAACGGAGAAGGTACAAATAAAAACCAAAAAGGTTAGTGGAATTTCGGGTGTTTACTGGAAAATATCTTAGTTTCCGGATTATAGATTTGTTGCAATCTACAAATAATAAATTACACTGAATTACAAGTGACACAGGTTGGGAACTACTCTTCCAAACAAAAGCCTCAAAAAATGTGCCGCACAGTGTCGTCGGGAAAGACCATTCGACTTCACCCAGATCAATTATCTGAACCAAGTATGTTCTCTAAGACTTCATTATATTCAATCCTGAATGCCCTGGTATTCATATAGGGTATTCGACAATCGTACAAAACGAAATAATAATTTTTTTCAAATTTGATAAATTATTAAAGAAGTAAAAAATTGTTTGATTTTACAAATAACTTCCTTAAATTGAACCGAAACCGAATCTATGCTTATTTCAGGTACAGTCGATGAAAGGTTCTTGGAACATATAAAGACACTACCTCTATAGAAGATTTTCGAACATATCACACAGACAGGCAAAAAGGTAGGATATTTAATTTTCAATAAAAGGTCTTTATTTCTAATATGATATGATCCCACATTGCAGAAAAAAATATTAAAAACCGTTGCCAAGTATTATTTCTGTTCATTCCATAAGCACTTTCCTTTCTCATAAACGTTATTTTGTCAACAATTCTTTAACGATTACTTTGTTTTTCATGTGGTGATTCAAATTAATTTTATATGATAAATTTATTTTTACACAAAACATATATAACTTCAAAACCGTCATTTTGAGATTCCTAGGACTTAATTTGATTCAGAAATATAAAAAAAATGAGTCGAAAATTTTCACCCTTATAAAGCTTCTTTTACGAGGAAGCAAAAGATGAATTTTTCTTAGATTTGAGTGGATAAAACTCTGTATATACTACAGATCAAATGCGTTCACTTATATTGTGGATATTATATACCTCTTGATGTATGGGATCAGCTCGCAAACCATTACGTTGCAGAAAGCAATGCGTTGGTTCAGATAGTGGGAAGGTCACCGAGAAAGAAACTTCAATCTCTGAAAAAAGCAGTCCTGATAAGTAAGATTATTCAAAGATACATGCATGTGCAATTGTTAAAAAGTTGAGACAGTCATCCACCAACGAATCACATTTCGCGGGTGAATGCGTCTGGTATACGCACATGCTTGTGGACGATTGTGGAACCTCGAGAGACTAACTTAATAAGAGAAATAAAGAGAGAGAGAAAGATAGAGGTAGAGTAGGAGAAAGAGAAAGACTGCTCTGCTAATTCGTATCACGGATGTAAAGAAAAACAATTGTCACAGCATCTTAAAGAAATTAAATCAAGTTGATCTCACCAACACCACTGGTTTTATTCTTGCTCCTGGCCTCGAACCACATCAAATAACCGAAGGGAACACCCTGTTATAAAAATAAGTAACAATTGGCGCCCAATGTGGGGCCCGAGGAGCTTTAAAAAGAATAAAAACAGAATTCAAAACCAGGCACATCAATAAGAATGAGTCGCCAGGGATTACGCTCTGCGAGGACAGAAGATACCATGGACAGCGACACCGACCGGGAGGAGTTGAATCTAACCATGGTAGAAACACAAAGTGACAATAATCCAACGAACAACCCGGACTCAGGGGGGGCAAGGGACAAACAAAAAGCTGGCCATAGAAGGACTACCAACATCAATAGCCAAGAAGCTGGAAGAGCTAGAAAAACGAGTGAAAAGGATGATAGACGAGGAAAAGAAAAGAGAAAAGATGGAAACAGAGAAAGACAGGAACATACAAAAGAAATTAACAACAATGGAAGCAGGAATAAACCGCTCACTAGAAGTAACAGCTTAAGTTACACAAACCCTGGAGGAAAGAAGTGCAAGATTTGTGGCGAATAGTCAAAGAGGAAGTGAACAATCTCCAAACATTTTTAAGCAGATTCTCAAGACGTTTCTGGAACGAGCAAGCCCAACATGAACTACGAAGAAAACTCGAATTTGGATCCCACCAAGGAGAAAAAATGGGATCACGGGCAGAATATGCCATATGTTTGTATGCAGAACCAAGAGAGCTGAGGCCAATGATGTCACACGGGGAAATAATCCAAAAATTGGCCAGACACTATAACGAGGAAATTAAGTATGCAATAGTTGGACGCGGAATAGCACACATTGAGAGCTTAGTGGAACTACTAGAGAATTTCGATAGAATAGGACCAATCAACACAAGTAAAGATGAAATAAGAGAAAAATGGACACAAGGGGATATATACAACTATCGTCGACAAAATCATCCTCAGGAGCAACTCTCATGGAGAGGACAACAAAGGGGAAACTTTCCAGAAAAAACTGAGTATTCTCGACCTCAGAATGCATCATCCTGGCAGAAAAACTCACAAGGAAACTATGGGAATCGAGTGGAAAAAAAAGGACAAAGTACCAATGGACCGTGGAAAAGTAATCCACCGGCAAGGTATCAAATCCGGAACATAGTGGCTGATGAAACAAGGCCTCAAGATGAAATAGAACAAGTAACAACCACAGAGACAAAATCGGGAAACGAACACCAGCCACGTCCATAAAAAACACAAACAATCAACAAATAGACGTGGCATCAGAAATCATAATCCACACAGATGTCTTACAGAGACCAAGGGAGGAACTCCTAGAAGAATCAGGGAACACTGAGACAAGAAGATGATCCAGATGTTATATAGCAAACATCCTCATAGGAGGAGTCCTAACAACGGCCTTAATAGACACAGGAGCTGAGGTAACGTGTATATCGGAAGAGTTTGTCAACAAGAATAAAGAGAGATTACAAGAATGTCCAACGCTACCAATCAATGGAGTTACATTGATAGGCACCGTTGGGGGAAAAGCCATCAGATTAAGCAGACTAATTTACGCAGATGTCCAGTTACCAAACTACACGATACAAGTGGTTTTCTTGGTAGTCCCCAAACTATCAAGACCGCGCATCATAGGAATAGACCTATTGGATGAATTTAAAAGTCACATAGACCTGGACAACAAAATAATATCCTTCCCTCACCTAGAAGGAAAACCATCTATAAAAATAATAAATGAAGAAGGAATTACGTCACAAAAGAAAGAAACATCGATAGTAAACTCCATACAGAGAGAAGAGAGTGACACAGACGTAAAAAGAGAAGAAATTACATCTAAAGTAGAAGAATCGAACCTAAATGATATAGAAACCAAGAGACAGCTAGAACACATCCTATGGAAGTATAAAGCAGTCTTCAGAAAGGAGCCAGGGAAATTGAAATCGCATCAACATACCCTACGAGTAAAAGAAGATAGACCCTTTTTAGGACGAAGCTATCCTATCCCCTTGGCATATCGTGAGAGGGTCGATGAAGAAATAAAAAGAATGCTGGATAGGGAAATTATTCAAAGATCAAGTAGTCCATACATCAATCCAATTGTACCCGTGATAGAAAAGGATGAAACGGTACGACTGTGTCTGGATGCCAGAAAATTGAATGAGATTTTATTAGGAGATTGGGAATGTCCGGAACCTGCAGAGATTCTTTTTCAAAAATGCAAAGGAATCAAGATCATGTCAAGTCTGGACATGACCAGCAGCTTTTGTCAAATACCATTGCAAGCAGCTTTAAAAAAATATACGGTCTTCCAACACCGAGGAAAAAGCTACGAATTCAACATAGTAGCTTTTGGCCTAAAGACAAGCACCGCAGCGCTAGTGAGAGGACTAGACCATGTTTTGCGAGGAATAGGTGATCACGTCATCTCGTTTGTAGATGACACTCTAATAACGTCTGAATCCACTGAGCAACACTTAAAACATCTGGAAGTGCTCCTGGCACGACTCGAAATAAATAATCTTACCCTTAATCTAAGCAAGTCTAATTTTTTGGAAAAAGAGACAAAGTTTCTAGGATTCATTCTAACAACCGAGGGTATCAAGCCAGATCCGGAAAAAATCCAGGGAATCATGGACTTCCCAGCACCAAAGAACATTAAACAACTAAGCGGATTCTTAGGATTAATAAACTTCTATTCAAAGTTCAGTAACAAACATGCAGCAGAAACGTTACCTCTACTGTCTCTAATTTAAAAAGGAGCATCGTGGAAATGGGATGAAGATGTGCAAAGAAACTTCGATAGAGTCAAACAACTTTTCTGTGAATCCACCATCCTGCATTTTCCAGATCCCAAAAGAGCATACTACCTAGAAACAGATGCAAGCTACTATGCTCTAGATGCCATATTGTATCAAATAAATGACCAAAAAGAAAAAGAGATCATCATCCTGGCTAGTAGAACACTGAAGGGACCGGAATTGTCATATTTTACGACTGAGAAAGAACTCTTGGTAATTGTATGGGCATTACAAAAATTTCGAACATATCTGCAAGGCGCACATATAATAAACCGTACAGATCACATGGCCCTCACTTTCTTACGAACATGCAGATTTGTAAATGCACGACTGACACGATGGATACTGGCCATACAAGACTATGACATCACCATGGAACACTGTCCAGGAAAAGAGAATATAGCGGCCGATCTACTAAGCAGACAACATCCAGATAAAGACTGGCAAAAGAAATAAATATAATCCAATTAACAATAAACGCACTCAAACATGGTTGTTCGAAAGAACTACAAAACGACCTGCAAAATCTACGACAAATGCAACAAGAGGATCAACGCACCAATGGGCTTATTCAGGCATTAATAGAAGGCAAGAGGCAGAACCAGCGTACAACAATGCAGGAAGGAATCCTATACAAAGAAACTACGGATGGAAGACGTATATACTTACCCACCAAGACGTTGAAGAAACTGATCTGGGAGTGCCACGAAGCGTATGGACACATGGGACCAGATAAAAATTACAAAATTATCAAGGAACATTTTTACCACCCACGACTAGCCAAGATAATCAGGCAGATTCTGAGTACCTGTGACTCCTGTCAAAGAAATAAAATCCCGACCACATCCTCACCCATTATCCTTGAGTCAGTACAACCGAAAAAGCCACTAGACTTATTATCCATTGATTTCCTTGGACCTATAAGAAAGACAAAATATGGGTATGAGTTTATCCTGGTGGTGGTTGACACTTTCACGAAAGTACACTAAGCTATATCCTATAAGAAGAGCCACATGTAAAGTAACTATAAGAAAAATAGATGAATTCATAGGAAGTATAGGAAAGCCGAAAATGATACTCAGTGATAGGGGGACACAATTCACGAGCAAAACAAGGAAGGAAGCATTAAAAGAAAGAGACATAAAAATGGTACTAACCTCAATACGACATCCGCAAGGAAATATGTTGGAAAGAACAAACCGTGAACTAGCCAGATTTTTTAGGACGTCCCTACCAGAAGACAGGCACGACTCCTAGTATGATTGAGTACAAGAAATTGAAACCGTCCTTAATTTGTTGTACTACGACATGACTGAAATCACACCACACGAGGCACTGTTAGGAGACAAACCAAAAAGAATTTGGGAAAAATGGATCCCACAGGTAGACTCAAATAAGAATTGAAACAATCAAACGGAACTGATTCAAATCATCAGAAAAAGGATTCAGACGAAAGGAGAAATGCCAGACTAAATAAAGATAAAATCGGACTCACCTTCCAAGTTGGAGACTGGGTGTCAGTAAAAGCATGTAAAGTGTCAAACGCGGCAGTCGGTAAGGTAGCTAAGTTTCTAGCCATCTACGAGGGACCATATCAGGTAAAGAAGAAAATCGCACGGAACACATACATACACGACAACATGAAGACAGGTAAGGAGAGGGGACAATTCCATGCTATGGACCTCAAACCGTACAGGATAGAGAGCAGAGAAGAAGAAGGGATAACTGACAAGGAAGGGGTAACGGACAATGGAGGGGATGACAGTGAGAAGGACTCATCAGCGGAAGCGTCAGAAAACAAATAGACGCTGAGACATCAATCTCGTCTGAGTAGTGAAATAAATAAAAAGAAAAATGGCGGAGGTTGCAACACAATGCGGTGAGCAAGAAGGGGTTACTATATCGGTGATTGTGGAGTGCAGAAAATGGAAAGAGATCGAAGCACTTCCGATGACGATGACCAACCACAAAAGGAGGCAGCAAGAAAAAAACCGGGAACAAGCATATCAGAAGTGAATACGGAAAAGATGAAGATCCAAACCCATCGGAAATGTGTAGGAACCGAGGATATGAGGTTGGTGCAGGAAGAACCAGAGGTAACAATTTTAAAAGAAATAAATATCATTCGATGCGACAGAAAGAAGCAGATACAAACTAAGAGGACATGGTGAGAAGCAAACATGAGCCGACAAGAGAGGTTATATTCGGACATCTTAGCAGACGAGGCAAAAAAAAATAAAAACGACAGTGTCAAAGAAGGAAAATAAGGAAAATGTGGATAAGAAGAGAGAGAGAGATTGGTCTCCTTATATCTACACTGGGAAAAAACCATGGTGACATCGACGGAATGGCGTCCCGTCGCCAATTTCACGTTGGCGATGCGTTGCTCTCCCGGTAAATCGCCGGTGCTATTCAACGTTGCACGGACGGTAGAGTCAACCACAGTGGGTCCACTCATATGGGAGAAAAGGGGAACGAATTATAATGTTTGCTATCAACAAGTGGTGGCACTGTTGTCGATGCCGATATTATTTTTAAGCTGTTGTAACCATAGCAACCATATCATTGCAAGTTGAAATAATACAGCCGATGCTCATTTCACTCAACTACCGTTCGAAGCACTTAAAGCGTCGGTGATATATTTATACATTTCAGTTTAGCCCACTGATGCATTGTGATGCGCTGTCGTCGAAAACGTTTTATTCAACTCCTTACTATTTCCTATGTAACGCTTATTGGTATTCACTTCGGGTGAATTAGGTATTTATCAAATTCATTTTACCCGACTCGGATTTAATAAATGTTCAAATGTCCTCAAGTCCCAAGTTTAATCGACAGAGTTGAGTTGAATTACTTCAACTATTTTTCTCCGTTTAATAGTACAGTATTTAACTGTTCATTGTGATTGGTATTTAAAAATTCTTGTTGTATTTTTATTCTTTTACAAATTATTTTCAACTTTTAATCATTTAAATTTATGAAATGGATTTCATGCAATATATTTCAAAATTTTCCGCTCTTTAGAATACATCGGGTTGGGGGGGGGGGGGGGTGTTTGCATTGATATTAGTTCTTGCTATCAAAACTTGGTGGCACTGATGCTCATTTTCACTTCTTTAAGTACCCTCCTTAAATACATGGTAGTGGCCGCACTGTGGAGCCAACGTAAAATAACCCAAAAATAGTCAGCTGTGGCAATACTCGCGATTGTTCTTTTCAGTTCTTTTGTTTTCCTAATAAATGTTTTCCTAATTATATATACCAATTTCATTATGGATATCAAATTGCGGCATCGTGTAAAATTTTCAATCACACGGCGTTCCAGCTTTAACATTTCCAGTGAATTGACGGGGCTGACATAGCTGGATTAACGTGAGTTTTCAACGCTACATTGGCGGTGGCAGCACGTTAACCTAACGTTGTAAAGGCGCCGATGCTCCTTCCCGCCAATGCAACGGGATTTTCTGTATAACCTAACGGTTTTTTTTTCCCAGTGTAGTCTCCATGCAAAACGCAATGGATTCAACGAGTGTGAAACTTGCTGCTTATAGCGACTACGTTATTCTAGCCATGAGTACTCAACGTTTCAAGTTCTTGTAGCGAGGTTTAAGAGTTGAGGACAATTTCAAACACGTTAACTAGGCGCCACGACCCGGTATTCAAAATATTGCTACCATGACAAAAAATCATGTCTCCGTAGCCATGGGTCAGGTAGGATCAACAAGTCTCCTTCGTTTCAGTCACTATTTTTTTCCAACTACATTTTCCTAGTCATTATGACCAGGTGCTATTTTTCTCGGTGTAACGAAATTTGAAATTGCGAATTGTGGTAAAACCTGTTATGTATTAATTGCAAGCACTTGGTGAATTGACAATATTTTTTTAGATGGTAAATTAGCCTAATTTATTATGATTGTCTCACACCCTAATTTTTTATATTATTTTGTTTTCAGTAGTATGGTAGTAGAGTTTCTAGATATAGGTTCTTGCCCCGGCATTTACCGACACTCGGGACAATTCCCGAAGCCTTAGTTTTTGGAAGGTTCTGGAAAATTATGACGTCATACGGCCTCTTTTTAAGTTAAATGACGAGGTTTTTTTGCAAGTTTCTGGAAGTTTTCTGACGTCATAGAACCTCTTTTCATGCTAAATTGTGAGGTTTATGGAAGGTTCTCGAACCTTAAGACGTTAGAGAGTCTTCATTTGGTCAATATCAATGTTAAATTTCGAGAATCTTCTGGGAAATTCATGAAGCTTATGACGTCAGAGAGACATTATTTGGTTCATGTCCGTGCTTAATTGTAAGATTTCTGGAAGGTTCTCGAAGCTTATGGTATTACTTTATATCCTGAAAGATTTTTTGTATAGAGGAGGTTGGCTTTTAGAAAGAACTCGATGTTTGTTGATTTCGTTGAAATGCAGACGATTGAAAAATATTCCTTGGAAAAACAGAGGTGGAAAATAAGAATGCATTCATTATATTGTTTGACGTTTGAGATATTTATGGTAATGTTACATCCCGGTAACATTAAAATTTTAAAATTATAATTATTGCCCCTGCACAGGAGCAACACTTCGTACATGAAAGTGAACAATTAGATCTTTATTATCAATCTTATGGTAATTACCACCTAGACCAGGTAATTATTTTGCGGAGGTAAACTAATGCGCAACCTCACATCGATAAATCGGCTCGACACTTGGTAACAAGTGATAAAGACGAGCGCGTCTCTCGGTCCATATGGTAATTGCCCGCGCGGTAATTAGTCAGTGAATCGTGCCGCGCGTCGATAATATAGTGATGCAGCGCTAGTGACCTGAAGAGATGGTAACAGGTTACTGGCATGGCGCCATTAACATTTACTAATTACTGCTTTAATTAATAATTCTTATACCATCCCTGTTAGTATTTAAGCATACAATTATTATTAATATTGATAAAAATCAATAATAATTTATCAATTAATCATAAGCCATCTGCAAATAAGAAAACATGTTATCACAAATATAAGGATTGATTGATTATAGATAATCAATCAACCAATCAATCATAGGCTGTAACACATAAAATGTAAGCTACAAATAAGTAGATACAGGTATTCTTAGTCATACCTGGATCTACTTGTTGATTAGAAATAAGAATAGGTAAGAGAGAGAATAGAAGGGATATAAAATCCAAATTGCAGATCAACATTGACCAATAGTAACAGACCGTGGTGGGAGAAAACATCGATCTTTGATCGAACGTGACTTTATACAGAATTGCACCGAACGTGACTTTATACAAATTTGCACGGCGCGTGACTTTATACAATTTTGCGCGATCCACTCCCACTGCAGTCACTATGGGAAGATCCAATAATATATATACCCCAGATTCACCTCTGGTGGTTTGTCATTAAGTTCCGAACAGTTGTACGGTTGGTAGGTCTGGACCGGTAATTCCACGTCGAGAGCAGACCCTTCGATAAACGTAAGTCTCATTGGATTTCTATGAGCAACTCAACATTCGGTTCACTCCTATAAGTGATGACGACCTGCTGCGAGCCTTGCCATTGCTATTAAAAGATGTAGCTCTTTTATGGTTCCGGATCAGCGGTGATGAGTGGCGGAATTGGCCAGAATTTATGCTGGCTTTTAGGCGAAGTTTTGGAAACGTCGACTTCGAAGCACGAGTCCGCGAACAAGTTTTTAACCGTACGCAGGGTCCGAAAGAAAGTACGGACAATTATTTGACCCACTTACGAGGATTAATCGCGAAGCTGACGGTTAGGGTGCCGTTGAATGAGCAAATGGATTGGACTTATCGCGGACTGAGGCCGGAGTTTAAGAAGGAGATCCGGAAGTTTAAGTTCCGAGACTTTAATGAATTGGCCCAGATAGGTAGGAGTTGGGAAATGGCGTGGGCAGCCATCAAGGAATATAGACTTCCACCACCACCCGAAAGTTCCTTCCTGCCCGAATTCGCGTATCGGTCGGAAAACGCGACATCTGCACATAAACGAACTTCGACTTCGGCGATTTCCGAGACAGCCACACCTCCGAGGAATTCGGGAGGACCACACCTCGGAAGTCAAGATACCAAGGGCCACGGAAATAAGGGTGTACACGACTCTAGGAACAAGGGCCACCCTATGGAATTCCCTAGCTGAAAAAGCCTCAGGGGATTCAAATACCGAGAAAGAGGTAATTTGTTTTAGGTGTCAGAAGCCCGGCCATTAACAAGCAGGCTGCCCCCTACCAAGAAAGCTAGCATGCTACCGATGCAAAACGGAGGGCTACACCACAAAAAATTGCCCTAAGTGCTCAGGAAACGGGGAAAAGAAGCAGTGAGACCGGTCTGCACTGCCTCTCGACCTTCCGTGACCGAAGGAAAATCCGATTTAGACATCAAGATTAGTATCGGATGCGCTTCGAGAGTCCCGGGCCCGGTAACAACCACGACAGTTTTCACAACAATAGACATGCCGGAATTTAGAGGCGTGAACATGTCTGGCATCGACGAGTTTGACTCGGTAATTATCGATCGGTTCGTCGATGAGATAGGTTTCAAAGACGATGTAAAGGATCTCGGAAATTTAGGAATTACAGATCGGGAAAAACCTTGTGAGCTCCCGCATAGGCCTGTAGATTTTGAAGATGATAGCGGGGAGCCCACGAATACCGATGAGGATAAGGAACTTTGGAGACAGGGCCGTTGAAGCGGTTATTCAGGTCGAACGTCAAGTGGCATTGGGGCGAGGAGCAACAGCAAGCGCTCGACTCGCTAAAAGGAGCCTTGACGAGCGTGCCAATCTTGGCATTTCCGAGTTTTAAAGACATTGTAGCGAACCCCTTCCACCTACAGACCGATGCAAGTAACACCGGTCTAGGGGTTGTCTTGACCCAGGTGCAAGATGGGGAGGAGCGCGTGATCTCCTTCGCGAGTCGTACTCTGCTAGCGGCCGAGAGAAATTACTCGGTAACCGAAAGGGAGTGCCTGGCTTTCGTGTGGGTAATCCGTAAGTTTCGGGAGTACCTTGAAGGCTTCTCCTTCAAGATTATAACCGATCACAGCAGCCTTCAATGGCTGCACAACTTGCGGAATCCTACGAGGAGACTAGCCAGGTGGTCCCTAGAGCTTCTCGAGTACGACTTCGAGATTATTCACCGCAAAGGAGCGCTCCATCACGTCCCAGATGCCCTGTCGAGGATCACAGAGGATGAAGAGATACCGATCTCATCCGCCTGTGATACAAGCGACTCTTGGTACAAGCGTCGCGTCGCAGCTGTCCTGGAGAGGCCTTGGATCTTCCCAGATTGGAAGGAGGAAGACCAGAGGCTCTACAGGCACAGGCCAAACGGGATGTCCGATCCACTCATCCCGGACCTTGATGCGTGGAAGATTGTGGTGCCCGAGGAGCAGAGGATAGAGGCTTTAAAAGAGGCTCATTCGGAACCACAAGCGGGCCATTTGGGGGTCGAGAAAACCTACCATCGGCTGTCGCTTCGCTACTACTGGCCAGGAATATACGCGGATGTAGCAAAATTTGTGAGACAATGCGACCCCTGCCAGAGGTCCAAGGTCGAACAGGACCGACCGGCTGGCTTGATGGGGTAGCGCATTATCGAGCAACCCTGGACGGTGGTGGCGAGCGATGTGATGGGCCCTTTTCCACTCAGCAAGAGTGGACATAAATACGTCTTGGTTTTCCAAGAACTATTCACGAAATGGGTGGAAGTGGTGCCAATCAGGACTGCGAACGGACCCACGATGAAACGACAGTTTGAAGATCTGGTCGTGTCGCGTTGGGTTGCCCCGGAAGTTGTCCATACGGACAATGGCACCGAGTTCTCTAACCGCCTGATTGAGCAGACGTGCAAGGGCCTGGGTATTGTCCATACCACTAATCCGGTGTATCATGCCCAGGCAAATCCCACTGAGAGGGTTAATCGAGTCCTGAAGACCATGATTGTGGCCTTTCTCAGGGATGATCTTAGGGATTGGAATTTGCACTTGCACGAGTTCCGGTTCGCATACAGTACCGCGGTTCACGAATCCCTTAAGGTTACCCCAGCGTTTTTGAATTTCGGCAGGGAACCTTCGCCATACCGTTTGTTGCGTAAAGAAGGAGATGTGAAGCAGCAGCGGTGTGTCCCGGAATCCTCGGAGTGGCTAGAAGGAATGAAAAGATTGAGCCATCTCCGAGACTTGATCACGAGGAATTTAGATCGCGCTTATGAGACCCAGGCTAGGTAGTACGACAAGCACCGACGTGAAAGACATTTTAAGGTTGGTGATTTGGTCCTTAAACGCGATCGGGTGTTGTCAAACAAGGAGAAGGACATCGCGGCGAAGTTGTCGGACAAGTATTCCGGGCCGTATAAGGTTGTGCAACGGCTGTCCCCGGTAGTCTTTCGTCTGGTGGACTCCAGAAGGAAGTATGCGGGCAAGGAACACGTGAGACATTAGAAACCTTACGTCGCTAGCGATGATCGGAACGAAGGTGAATATTCGGGGCAGTGATTTTGTTGAAGGTACAGGAAAAAATTGAGTAATGAAGGTTCCCTGTCCCCTTTTCTTTCAGCTTCCGAGTCCCACTATGGCCGAGTCTCAGGCCAAGAAGATCCCGGGCCCGTTTGACCCGTGGCCCCGGCGGAGTGCGGGATCAAAGTCCCAGCAGAGGGCATAAGCAGAGGCCCTCAGAGACACCGACCCCAAAGCGGACCGATAGATGCTGGACGAGGCCCGCTGGGTGAGGAGCCTCCCCGAAGATCTGAGCCGGGAGGAGTGGCTACGCAGAGGGGCCCCTAAGCCGAGGCCCGACTATCGACTGCCCTACAAGGCATGCTGGGCATGCGGGGTCAGGGGCCATAAACGAGTTTCCCCGGATTGTCGCCAGCCGAATGCGGTGGTCTGCTTCGGCTGCGGCGAGCCGGGGACGACGAAGGCCACTTTCCCCACATGCTCCGAACATTGGGAGTCCGACAAGGTCCTGGCGGGCAGGAGGAAGGCCAAGCCGGGCCAATACTTTATCCGGCGCCCGGAGATAGTGAAGGCCCGTGAAAAGGCCATCCATGACGCCGGCTGGCGCTATGGCATCACAGGCCGTAAGGCCGAAGATTAGAAGAGGAGGAGGGTCCCCCCCATTTGTTGGGTGCTATGGCCGTTTGTAAACCCGGTACGGGTAAAGGGGGGAGTCTACAATAAAATTTGTATCATGGAACCTATTGTTGTTTTTCTTTGCTGGGCCCGGTATGGTGTCTTCCCTTTTGTGATTCAGGGAGTTCAGGGAGACTTGAAGTGGAACTACGGCTGGAATGAAAGGATTTTTGGATTAGTTAGGCTAGTGGTAGTGGCTAAGACTAAGATTTGAACTCAGAGTTTGAGATAATGATAAGAGCTTTAGGGTTTATGTTGAGGGTTTAGTAAAACTAGGAAAATATAGTAATAAGGGAAATGATCCGGAAATTGACTCTAACCAGTGGAATCTTCCGAGCAGAATCACCGGTATCTAGGTAAAGGATACCCGATTACTTAACTGCTGTGCCTTTTCTGATTTTGCCCATTTTGTCTTTTATGATTTTTGCTTATGCAGTTTTATTATGATTTTTGCTTTTATGATTTTTGCCTTTATGATTTTTGCTTTTATGATTTTGCCTTTTATGATTGTGGCATGTGTTTGATTTTGATTAATTAGGCCTATGATTTTGGTGGGATCAGAACCAGTGTGGCTCCTGACCTATGCTTTTGCTTATTTTTCTTTTGCTTGTTTTGTGCTTTATGTTTATTTTGATTTGGAGCTTATTGCTTTTGTTTTGCTTCCGAGTGCTCACGGGAGAGGCGAAGTGCGCCCCGGGGTTTGCTTTTTTTTGTTTTCGGGTACTTCATGTTGTTTTGAACTTGCCATGCTAAGCTCACGCAACCTGTAGTCCCCGGTTAAGGTGGGGGGAGTTGTGACGTGGTAAATTTTACCCGTCACATGGAAAATATTTAATTTAGCAAACTCACCGGTGACAGGTGGGGTTATGTCCCTGGGGAAAAAGTCGTGAGACGAGAACCCGCACTTCGTCGTCACCCGAGAGCACTCGAAATACACTAATCGCGCACTGCACGCACTCACGCTTCCTGTCCTGTCTGTTCCATGAGCGACACGAGGACAACAACACCGGAGGACAGCAGCGTCGAACACGAGGCACAGCCGGCTACCGAGTCCATGTCAACACTGGCCGCCATGTCGGGTTTAGAGCCATCGAGACATCGATACTTCGATTATCGCTGCCATCGATCTTGGAGAGCGACGCACGAGACGACCAGATGCCACCACGTGACCCGGAAAACGTACCCTGGGGCACATAGGCCCAGGGGCTTGATATTTAGTATCTTAGACATTTTGTGATACTAAATCTGTGCAGTTTGATGGAAATGAACACTAATTGCAATAGTGTCAATCCACTGTAAGCGCCGTTCATTGTAATTGAGGGAACCGCGTGTTCATAGAAAATATTTGCCGAGGGCAATTACTATACTAGGCACGAGTTGCCTAGTTGTCTATTGGATGTATGACATGTGACCTGCTTCCGGGTTCGCGATTGGGTCACGCATGTAATTCGTGGGGCAGTCGGGAAATCTGTCAGCGTTGCGTCGATCATCTTCACTCTCGTCCTGCGACTGCTACTAACAGGTCATTTGTTGTGCGACCGATATTTAAAGAGAATTTGGACATTAATCGCATTCAATGGAAGGAGAATTTATTCTAAGATTCGTTCCGGAACTCCAGGACGTAATTCAGGTAGCGTGAGTTACTTTTTTATTGGTTTCTTTGGCAAATGGTCCGGAAATAACGGACTATATTGAACTGGTACTGACGCTTTATGGCGTGCATCTCACATACCGGCCACTTCGCCTCTCTTTTCTCTCTCTTGCTCGCGAGTGTTTCTCTTGTAACAGTGACCTTTGTTTTGTTCAAAAAGTAGAAAAATCGGTTGACTATGCAAAATTGTTAATAAATTCCAGTGCTCTCGGGAGGTGAGGCGCGCTTATAGATTAATCTCGCCATATTGTCGCGTGGCTCGGAGATACTCCGAGATTCATGTTAAATTATTGATGCTTATTGCTGTTAAAATAGATGCTTTGACTCTGTATCCGATTATACCTTATATTGATTCATAACGCAACTTTTAATAAATTTTGTTACACCGTTTCATATTATTTGATTAAATTCTAGCGTTTCAATTATTTACCCGGTAATCTGTTGTGACATTGTTTGACCCCGCCTTGTGTTGATCTGTTGTTTTCGAGTCTCATCAGTGTTGTAAAATAAATTTTGTCACTCAAGAGAGTGTCTGGCGCTCAACAAAGCATTTAAGAAAATATTTTATTTCGGGTCGTTCCAAGCCGAAATAAAATTAGTTGGGTGGCCAGTAAAGAGTTGCCAGGTCACGGGTAAAACCTGCATCGCATAGTATGAGATAATGTTTTATATTATCATCTCATGATGGAGAATATGGTTGTATATTACTTTCTATATTATTAACACTCGATAATTCCAAATTAATTGAATCTTCTCTTTCATCATCACCTGATTCAAATGACAAATAATTATCATCATCATCAATATTTTCTGTATCTACAATTTTTACTTGTTCTTTTCCACTGACTGGATCAACTTTTTCTATAGTCTCGAACCCACCAACAATTTTTTCAAGCGATGTCATAATAGGTTTAAAGGTTTCATTTAACGACTGTTCGACTGTTTCTTCCCACAATTTCATTAATTTATCTTTGCGTCGAATCGTATCACTAGCCTTTGCAATTTGATTCAATAAAGGGTTTTCCAATAGGGACATAACAATTTCGTATCTTTATAAGAACGCACCCTTAAACTTTTTTGATGAACTGTCAATGTCAAAACGTTAGTTAAAGTCAACATTTCCATCATGGCAAAGTTCAGGAACCAGCAACGTTTGGAAATTCTTAAAAATTACTACCATAATTCTGAGTCGGTGGTCGCAATTTTAAGAGCGCTTACTCCAATTTTCGGCAGTAATAATCGCCCCACCCGACAGGCTGTGCGTGCTATAGTGGATGAATTCGATACGAAATTTACACTATTGGAAGTTCCGGTGCCAAAAAGACGTCGTATTGCTCGAAGCGAAGAAATAATCGCAGCCGTAAGTGCATCGATTCAAAATGAGCCAAATCAGTCGATTCTACGTCGTTCTCAAGAATTGGGCATCGCTCAAAGGACACTGTGGCGTATTATGCGAAAAGATCTTGGCCTACATGCTTTCACGATTAAATTGAATCAAGAACTAAAGCCACTTGATCATTTGAAACGCTGAAACTTCTCCAATTGGGCTCTGGTAAAGCTTGAAGAAGATGAAGAATTTCATCGAAAAATCATCTTCAGCGATGAAGCTCATTGCTGGCTCAATGGCTTTGTTAATAAGCAAAATATGCATTATGGGTCAGCAACAAACCCAAATGTGCTTCTTGAGACACCGTTTCGTCCGCAAAAAGTGACTGTTTGGTGCGATTTTCATGCCGGAGGTGTGATTGGGCTGTATTTTTTCGTGGATGAAAACGCCGGAAGATTATTCGTGGCCAGAATTGGATGAACTTGATATCAACGATATGTGGTTTCAACAAGCCGGTACCATTAGCCACACAGCACGCGTCACGATCGATTCATTGAAAAGCAAATTCGGTGAACGTGTTATCTCGAGAAATGGTCCGGTCGAATGGCCGCCTCGTTCATGCGATCTAACGCCATCTGATTTCTTTTTACGGAGCCATATCTACTTGTAGTTACTGGTCTATGCCAACAAGCCAGCAACTTTAGGCGACCTCAAAGACAACATCCAACGCGAAATTGCCAACGTTCCGATCGAAATGTGTGCCAGAGTGGCGGAAAATTGGGTCCAAAGAATCGACTTCTGTAAACGGGCTCCTGGTGGTCATATCACCGATGTCGAATTTCATTCATTAAATGTAATGCTTGCACTACACCCACAATAAATTTGAACTCAATATCTCAAATATTTCTGTGTTTTATTCATAGATAAAATTGTTATCTCCCTATTGGAAAACCCTTTATATCTGCTTGATTATGTAAATTCTCTTTTCTTAACGACATCTTTATTCATCAGAGTCTAAAAAGCTACTAGCTTTCTAGAATATTTGTATTACCTTTTTTATTAATTTCTTAAATTTATAAAACAATTAAAGCCTTTTCGATTTCTACCTTGATTGATTTCATTATCTTTATCAATAACAATGAAGCCATATTTGTCACTGTTTCAGCAAGCTGAACACAATTCCTTAAAATTTTGAATAAGGCATATCTGTATTTACATGATCATCATAAATATGTTTAAGGTTCATTTCATTCTTTCTTAAAAGTACTAAAAAGTTAACATTATCATGAATCAAGTGTTTTGGAATTCGTGCGTACGTTTGACACAAATGGAAACAATCAATAAGTCTATGTTGACCCATTGAAACAAATTCTTGAATATTATCTTGTTTATCACACGCTACGGCATCAAATACAATTATTGAGTTAGGTTGTGCTTCATTTGGATGAACAACTTCTTCATGCTCATTGAATGGAAAAATATTTAATCTCATTCACTGTCTATAGAACTTTTTATAAAAATTTGTATTTAGGTTGATTCCGAGATTTCGAATAAATATAGATATTCTCAAATCTCAACCCGTTTTAATGTGTCAATAAAGTAAGCAAAGCATTTGTTTTCACACAGTTTGATGGACTACAAAAAATAGCTCGTACACTATTCGGTGATAAATTTCCAGGTCGCTCTCCTTCTATCTTCCATTCTTGTGTAAAGTTATCTAAATTTGCCATCGATAATATTATGGATTGTGCTTCAAACTCTATCTTGACAGCAACTGATTGCCGAAATATAAATGGTATAGTTTTATAGCTTTTTACTACAGTCTAAAAATTGTTTCTCAGGCACATATAATCATGGGTACAAAGAAACGTGTAACCATTTGTAGAAAAGCTGTCAAACGAAGCAGACGTGGTGAAGGAGTATTGGATAAGGTTATAAATAATCTCCCTGTAGAGTTGCACATTCCTGGATATCAGTACTGTGGACCAGGTACTAAATTTACAAAAAAATTAGCACGTGGTGATCCTGGTATGAATCCTCTCGATAAAGCTTGTAAAGGACACGATATTGTCTATTCTCAAAACAAAGAAAATATTACAGCAGGACATACAGCTGATAAGGTCCTGGCTGAAAAAGCTTGGAATCGTGTCTTGGCAAGAGACGCTAATATAGGTGAGAAGGCAGCTGCTTGGGCAGTAACGAACGCTATGAAAATGAAATCTAAACTTGGAATAGGAGTTACGAAAAAGAAAAAAAGATTAGGTTGGCCATTGAAGAAAATGTGAACAAACCTCGAATTTTCATAGAGATATTATCGATAGAGGAGACAAGCCAGCCTGAAACCTGTCAGCTCGGGCGAGAGAAGGAGTGAATTGTGGGTTAGGCTGTCTCTCGCTAACGCCGAGGCTAACGTGGTACGCGTAGACAAAGACAGATTAACCTCCCATCGTCTCTCTCTTTCGCTCTCACCATGTTTGCGGACTGACGTTGCCACTTACAGAGCGGCCTATGGCTTGTCTCCTCTATGTATAATATCTCTATGCGAATTTTACCTGTATCAAGAAAAGTTGGAGTCTTCCTATCCTATCTTGTGCCCATTTTTGCAGGCCTGAGTGCTACTGGAGCATTAGCAGGTGGAACTGCTGGGGTAGCTAAAGCTGTCAATGATGCGAATACAGCTAAAAACAGCTAGAAGAAAGTCAACGTCACAATCAAATGATGGAGTCTATAGCTTTGAGGAAAGGTTTATATCCCATGTCATATGAAGATGGCCTAGGGCTTCAAATTGATTCTGAAGTTTTACAAAAAGCCAAAAAAGCTAAAAAGAAACCGAAATAAAATTACCACATCGCGCGTTGACTGACTTTGATTTAGTAAAATATGCAAAATCTATAAACATACCACATTATAATGGTGTTTTTATGTGAAATGCATTGCCAATAATGGGATCTCATGAGTTTAAATCGGCTATTGCTAAAAATAGATAATAAAGATGCACCAGGTACGCATTGGGTTACATATAAAAAAGTTGAGAATAATGTTGAATATTTTGATAGTTTTGGTCACCTTCGACCTCCCTTAGATCTCGTTAAATATCTTAGTGTTAATAGAATAAAATATAATCATGATAGGTATCAGAATTATAATACATTTTTATGTGGACATTTATGTCATAAATTTTGATGCAATCAGTTGAAATTGAAAAGTTTGTACTCTCCGTATAAATATGTAAATTGTTCATTTTCACTTTGGTTAAAAGTCAACCATGATCATGGATGATTCGTTTACCTTAACCTTATCAGGAAATTTATCCGTATTAGAAACGCAATATTTTCTACCAATTGAACGTTCACCAAATAAAAATTACGTTCTCGGTCTCGTTGAATTTCTAACATTCAATTCAATTCCAAACGTTGATATTGGTCAAAATAAATTTTATGTAGATAAGGAAGAAATTATTATACCAACAGGTAGCTATGAAATAGAAGATATCCACCTATATTTACAGAACGTTTTGATGAAAAAGGGAATTAAAATCCACATTGTACCTAATAATAATACTTTACGCAGTGAAATTTGTTGCAATCGTGAAATAAATTTTAAAAAGTTAGATTCTATAGGTCATTTACTAAGATTCAAACCACAAATACCTAAAGCTGATTAAGTTCATCAATCTAATTAACCAGTGTCGATAATCAGAGTAAACTCACTAAGAGTTGAGTGCAATGTCACTACAGGTGCGTACATCAATGATCGAAAGGTGCAAACGATTCATGAATTTTTTCCAACCGTACCACCAGGATATAAAATAGTTGAGGTGCTATCAGACGTCATTTACTTACCAGTTGCCGTCAAAACCATAGATCAAATTCAGTTACGAATAGTTGATCAAGACGGAAATCTAGTAAATTTTCGAGTCTAAACCATAACACTTAGATTACATATAAAATCTCTATAATTACCGGAATTGTGTTTGATAGAAAAATTGGTTTTAGTTCTAATAGTAAGGTAGGATGTCTCAAAAAATTTTTTGAAGTTCATGCACAATTACCTTATACCTCGTCTATCTTCAATAACAGTGATGAAATCCGAATTGCTGTTCAAAATCAAGATCAGTGCCTTCTACCATGTAAAAGTTCACTCCACATTCAAGGAAAATTAGTAAAAGAGGATGGAACTCCAGTTACTAATACTAGATTCATTATCAATGCCATCTATCATTTATTTGAAGAAGCACGTTATGAACTCAATGCTGCACATTTCTAGAGAATGATGGCTGGTTTCCATCAAGTAATGCAAACATTTTATTGACTGATAATGCTGTAAATTTGAGGTTTCAATACCACTCAATGCAATATTTGATTTTGATACAGATTACCAAAAACTTATTGTAAATGTTAGACATGAGTTAATTTTGACACGATCAAGAAATAATGTGAACGCAGTTATACAAACAGCTGATGAACAATTTAAAATCACAATTGATAAAATTCAATGGCCACTGCCTAATGTGATATTGTCAGATGCACAAAAATTCAAATTATTAAAGTACATTGAAAAGGATCCACTTATTCCTATTAGTTTTCGCAATTAGAAATTGTATGAATATCCTCTGCTACCAATTACATCGAATCACTTTTGGACTGTCAAGACATTAACGCAGTTAGAACAACCTAGATTTGTTATTTTAGGATTGCTGACAAATAGAAAAAATGTTAATAGAAGAAATGCTAGCCATTTTGATCATTGCAAAATTACCAATGTGAAACTATTTTTAAGCAATCAGAGTTATCCGTATGGCAATCTCAATCTTGAAATTGATGAAAAAAATACGCTTTATTATACGAAATGTTCAGACTGGAGCATCAGAAGGACCATCGTGTCAGGAGTGAGCTCAGCATCCACTGCCTGACCGACGGCCTCCCTTGCCACGCCCCATTTCGCGCAGACGAAGAGTGCGTGCTCCGCATTATCCACAGGGAATCGCAGTAGCAATACATCTCCTCGTCTCTCTTCTTGAAGCGCCTCAGGTACGCATTAAAACAGTCATGGCCTGAGAGCGCTTGCGCCAAGTAAAAGCCAACTTCCCCGTGCTTTGCGTTCAGCCAGGTGTCGATCTCCGGGATCAGGCGGTAAGTCCATCTACCATGGCTCAGCACGCCATCTCGTCTGCCATTTCTCGACGAGTTTGCACCAGTGGTCACTCAAGGTTGTCTCCTCGAGATCCGACCAGTCGCCAATCCGTAAGGCGAGGCGAGGCGCCTCAATCGTGAGGTCAATTATTGACCCCCCCCCCTTCCGGCCCCTCGTCTGTATGTAAATTCCTTGTCCTGATTTAAGACGATCAGGTCATTCCTAGCGACCATCTCACCAACCAAGATTCCCCTATCGTCTAGACGAGTCTCACCTACTACTTTTCGCCACTGTCTGAACATGCCTGGCACCTTGGTGGCAGCTTGCAGTTCCTGGCCCAGTGTCCGGTGGTGCCGCACCTTCAACAGGCATCTTCCCTCTCGGGGTTGCCACAGCCACGGAACCCGTGACCGTACCCAAGGCACCTGAAGCCGTCATGTGCTGGTCTGCCCAGTGCCAAGCACAGGGCAGACACAATCTCTTTTTTCTCAATGGTCTCGTCAAGGTCCGTAATTTCGAGGGATCTTGTCGAGACCAGGGCTGAAATGTCCGCCCTCTCCCCGACCGCCTGATCGAGCACCTTACAGAAGGCCGAAACGTATCCCCCCTTTTTGAGGACTAGAGGGACTTCCTTCTTCCTGGTCCTCTGGATAGACAGGACCTCGTGTCCTGCCCTCCGAGGGTCGACTTTCGCCTTCATTTCTTTCAAGATGTCGGCGTAGGACTGGCAGTCCCTCGCTTTTGATCAAACACTCGTGAGTTTTAAAGAGGCTGCTCAAAACCTCGGCGACCTCTCCAACCCTTGTTTTGACAGTGGTTGGGGTGTTCTGACGCATCCCGTTTTGTATTGCTTTAAACGCCATGCCCAGCCTCTCCAATTTTTTACTTTGCTCTTTCAGGAGCAGGAGGATGTCTTTCAGTCCTCCATCTCCCAAAAGAATCTCACACTCCTTGTTCCCCTTTTTTGTTTTTTTGGAATCCATAAATGTTTTTTACCAGCGCATCGTGCGTAGAGGATCGGGTCGGAGTACTTAGGATCGGGTGTACCCTCGGACCGTAGTCCTACCCGAGTTCCCTGAGGCCCAACCTCTGCTCAGCCGGTCACGCAGAACACGGATGGACCAGACTCGCTCGGGGCAACACAGACTCCAACGTCTGTGTTCAATACGCACTACCTGATCAAGGTCCCGAAGGGTCCGGCTCCTGATCCCGCATGGCGCACCACCTCCGCATAGCCAGGCTCACATCAGACCAGCCTTCTAATGGGTCGGGAAAGACCACCAGCCGGCGGGTCACTCCCAGTGGGCCGCCATACGGGAACGATCGTTTGGACTATTTTTGGTCACAGACTGCGGAGGCTTTGCAGTGTCTCCCCCCCGGAGATTCCATACACCACTTAATTCGGAGCCTGATTCAAGAGAGAGCCCGTCCGTAGGTTCTTCTCACACATTAGAAGGTCAAATATCACAGTCGTGCGGTGCTGACATTCATTCAGTCCACTCATTCCTCTCAGGCACTCGCAGACTCATTTTCAGCGCCGCTGCCTGGGACATACATCCTTCTCCATGCTTGGGGATAGACGCGTCTATAGCGTCCCCTGCTTTTAACCTGGGATAGAGACGTTTATAGGGCACCTTTCACGCAAGGGGAAGACGCCCGTCTACAGAGCTCCCTACATTTGTTCACCGATTCATCAGGACACTACAACCTCCATGGCCCGATGGTCGTCTGCTGATCCTCCCCACACGTCCTTTTTTGGCAAAGCCAAGAGGTGGACTTCGCTAAGGTCCCAGTCCAAGGGCAGGCTCCTGCAATTACTGACATATATCCTGGGCCTTTCATTAAATGGATTGCAAATTCGTCTGGTTTAAATATACATCGTTGGGTAAGAACATCGTGATAAGGTCTACTTAAATCAGTGCGTATGTGTCGTTCCACAAAAGAAATGGTTGAAACGTTTTATTAAACCGCCAACAAAAATTATTGATACGTTTGTTCTAAAATGTCCTTCATTTCGACACTCAAAAAGTGAATTAAAAAATTATATTCAATGTTCTCATCCTGTTAAAAGTATACCGAATTGTAATTGTTAATTTCAAAACGTTATTCTTTTAGAAAAATTGTTGTATGAACAGTATAAGTAAAAAAAAACTAATAATGGTTACTTAATTTTTTAAGAATGATGTAATATTAGTAATATGTGAGTTTGAGAATTAATTAATTTTTTTAATTTTAATGAAAAAAGTAGCAGACTTTATGCTCTCCAAATGTATAAAAAACGGACACTTTAAGATAATACGTTTCCGCCCTATTGACACTTTAATTTATTTATTTATGACCAACCTTTCTTCTGATGGCGCAGTCCGTTTTCTGAAATAATTAATGGCCTAACAAATTCCCTGTCGCTTGAACTATATTGGGATTAGAATTGAATGTCAATGTACTACTTTTTTAGAAAATATCTGAAAATTTACAATTAAAAATTATGAAAAATATATTGTAATAATTACATTTTGATTATATATTGATTACAATTTAATAATCATATTCAATTAATATAATAATTATTATCAAATTAGACAAATTCATTTATTAATATATTAATTATTATTATCAAATTAGAGAAAAATAACTTTTAATAAAAATCAATAATAAGTTAATAATTTAATTTTTTATATTTGTGAAAATATTATAATAATTCAAATATTAACAAATTTGAAATCTTTCTGTGATACATAACTAGAGATCCTCCGATAATATAGGCAGTGACAAAAATTTCGAACTCAGCGATCTAACTTGTAATAATTAATTACAACTATTTATAATAATTGCTTATAACTAATAATTTTTAAGTGAAAAGAGGTACTTGAACTAAATTTTTTTTTTAAATTGTTTTTTATTATAATTAATAATATTATAATATAATTATAGTATTATTATAATAATAATATTAAATATATTTTAATATAATAATAATATATATATATATTGTCACGTCCCGCGACGCATTAGACTGTACTATAGGCATGGGCTAGGTCTAGAGAGAAATCTGAGGAAATTACTAAAAGAGAGAGAAAACCACCTATTGAAAAGAGAGGTATAACTACGTCACACGCAGCTGGAGACTCCGCAACGCGTGACGTCACCAAAAAATATAATATAAAAAGGACACGCCGCCAAGGGAAAACTAGTCTTGTGAGCAAAATTAAGTGCGGCAAATTTCTAAAATCTTAAAAGGATTCACAGCGTGAGATACGTGTTTAGTTCAGTTTTCCGAAGAAACGTGTCGTAAATTCTCCGACTGCACTTTCAATCTTTGAAAGGATCTTAGAGTCAGTGTAGAGTAAGATAACTATTCTTGTCCTCCTCACACCAGTGGGAAATTTGTATCTGTCTTCCTCATACCAGTGGGATACCTATTGCTGTCTTCGTCGCACCAGTGGAAGAATCATTCTCTCTCCCTCACACCTGTGAGGATCATTCATAAAAAAGGGACTATTCACAACTCAACAAAGGTACCGAAAATTCTCTCTAATCTTTACCTATTCCCTGTGCCATTGTTTGAATCTTAGTAAAATTTTAACCTTGTTTGTATCAGTGTTAATTTAAATAAATTCAATTTGTATTACTTTACTGATCGTTGTGTTCTTTTCATTGACTTATCCTCATCCCTAAGCGAGGATCATTCGATCCTAACTTAAAACGATGAATCTTCAATCAAAGTAAGTATTTACGTACTTGTGACGTAACATAATTCCTTTTTTTCTGGTGCATCGGCCCGGGAAACACAAGTCAATTGAAATTTAACACATTGATTGTTAATAGTGAATAAATAAATGGTTATGAAATATTATTTCAACTTGTAACTTGAAATTTCAATAAAATAGATTTGTTAGATCACAAAGGGATTTGACCTTGAGGCTAACCTTAATGATTTAATAATCAAATCATTTCTTTGAAATTTTATAATTTACATAAATTGTATAAAATAAGTCTGAAAAATCACGCAGGGATCTGACCTTGAGGCTAACCTAAAGTGATTAAGTAACTTATCTTATTAAAAAAAAAAAAATGTGCACTTAAGTTAACTTGTCCAATATAATGAAAATAATTTATGAATATTTCGAATGATCATTGTTATAAACAAATTTGTATAAACAATTTATAAATAAATAAAATAAATTATTTTAATTCACATAAAAGGCACATGCAGTTGGTAAAGAAAAGTATTTTATTATTTTAAGAAATTTATTATTAAAAATTATAAATTTACAATCAATTGAGCGATTATTTATTTAATTAAAATATTGAAATAATTATATTTTCATATCATTATTTTATTTTCAAATGAAGAAATACAAATTTCATTTCAAATTATATTGTTATTTAAAATAAATAAACAAATTAAAAATAAATTTTACTAATCTCATTTTATTTTTCTTGGAAAACAAATTTTATATATAGTTTTTTATTGTTATAAACAATTGAATAATTCAAAATAACAATAAACAATCCAAGGCAACGCTCAATACAAAATATTTTAAATTTATAATGACTCAGTGTCAAAACCAAATATCCCATTAGAATCTACCCCGAAAGTTATAACACGTAGTCAAGCTAAACAGGATAGTCAGCTTGCAAAAATAGTAGGTTTGAATCAAAAGGGTAATTTAAAAATAAAACCAATTAGAAATAGAGAATATTCAACTGATAATAAATGCCAAAATATCCCTGATCCAATCCCTACAGAACAAGAATTAGATGACACTCTTAAGTTAGATGATTCAAGTTAAGCTCAACAGTAATAACAGTAGATAATAAAACTTTGAAAGAAAGATTGGAAACCTCATTGGCACGCGAATCTATAATTACACAGAGAGAAATTTTAGGTTTCACTGACCAAAGGTTTTTTATTGAAATCGTCTTTACAAAAATGTTAAAGTTCTCATGACAATCATGGTAGTGGCTGTCATACATTGGAAAAGTGTTTACTTCAACTGCAAGGAACGTTACTGAGACCGCGATTCTGGTACTTGAAATACCATAGCGCTGCGGTTATAGGAACCAAAGTCCATCGTAAAGCCGCGCATAGAGTTTAGTTAAAATGACTGAGTCTACGGACAGTAAATACCCATCCAAAATTATTTTTGAGGTTATAGGTATGGTTCTCTTAGTTATCAAAATACAAATTCAATTTGATTAGAAAAAATAAAGTTTCACCGAAAAGATCTAAGAAAAATAATCCGGTATAATGATATTTATGATAACTTTCGTCGATTAAGTTAAAAAATTCTCACTTTTTTCATCACCATAAACTTTTTTTGACTGACTATAGTTTTGACAAAATACGACGAGACAGCAAAATTGGAACGCATTGCATTGCCCCCGAACAAAATCGTTTATCATTTAGAAAGAATTGTCAAACTATATTTATAATAGAATTATTTACCTGATAATGCTTGGCACGGTGAAATATAGTCCAGTAATCGAGAACGAGAATTGGCAGGATTCAACTTAGGCTGCATATCTTTTTGGAAGTAACTACTTATCTCCAGTGCAGTGCAAGTTAAATTGTGTGACTATTACAAGATTTAATAGTTGTCACGACAGGCTTACCTCGTTGTAAAAAATGGAAGTTATACTTGATTTGTCTAGCGCAACAGCGAACGCTGCGGTTGTAGTAACCAAAGGAGCTTGGCAGTACACATAAAGAAAATGTACGTGTACTAACCGTTGGGGTACGTATAAAGCTCATTCTAATTATCAACTTTGGTCACAACAACCGAATACACAAAAAAGTCCAAATTACTGTCATGATAACTATAAAAGTAGTAGCTTCTCTCAACTTTTTTGGTCAAGGCAACTACTGTACAAAAAATTTATGTGCTATGTGCACAGGAACCAAAGCCGATTTCTCTCAGTGTAGTAACAACGATAGCGACGACGACAAAAGCGACACAGAAGTCATAAATCAGGATAATCCCGTAAGAGTAAATAACGAAGAGATGGCCGTGGTCATACCCAACAGCCAGCAGGTATCCTTACGCGACGCGCTAGAGGTGGTCCCATTGTTCGACGGAAGTAACCTCCCATTGTCACATTTTATTGAGGGTTGCATAGAGGCAAAGACAATGCTACCGACACCTGCAGCTCAAGAAAACCTCGCAAGGTTATTAAGAGGTAAATTAACTGGAGAAGCTAGAAAATGCATTTTTGGTTCTACTTATAAAACAATAGAAGAATTGATAGAAAAATTGAAAAGAGTATATGCACCTGCGAAAAGCGTGTACCAGTTACAGGGAGAATTAGGTAATACATTTATGTGGGAAAGAGAAAATGTACTTTCCTATGCTGCTAGGATAAAAGAAATTGCCGACAAAATCGAAGATGCTCATAGGCTCAATAATAATGGTCAGGTAGATAATAATTTTAGAGTAAACGTTGAAAAAGACGTAATTCAATGTTTTATACGCGGTTTGCGTCCTGAGTTAGAAATTCGTGTTGAAGAAAAGGATACCTTTAAAGAAGTTATTAGCGACAGTATTGATATAGAATGAAGATTAGCTGCAAATTCCGCACTACGAAGAAATAAAAACATGGATTCTTCAAAAAGTGACGAATCAACTAATAATAAAAATAATAAAACAACCCGATTTAACGTAGCACTTGATAACAAAACTATTTGTTTAATTTGTAAAAAACCAGGTCACACAACTGAAAAATGTTTTCATTTAAGTAAAGCCCAAGAGGCAGTTCTTAATAATAAACAAAAAAATTTGTTGCATTCTAAACAACAAAGATATAGTAATTTAAATGGTCAAAATAGTAATAATAATAATTTTTCAAGAAACAATTACAATAATTTTCCGAATAACAATTGTTTAAGAAATAAAAATTATAATTTTAATAACAATAACAATAATAATTTGCAAAATAGAAATAATAATTTTTTACAACAAAGATACAACAATAATAATAATTTTCCTAGACATTTTTACAATAATAACAATAGTGTTAATAATAATAATAATAGACAATGGAATGCAGGACAGTATAAAAACTTTAGCTCAGGACAGTTCCAAAATAGAAATAAATCATATGAAAATAGATTTTTACAGAATAATAACACTCAACAAAATTTAAATTATACTGAAATAATTTGCAATTACTGTAAAAAACCCGGTCATTTAGTACGAGACTTCAAGATACGACCAAATAGCCAATCACAAACAGTTCATCAGGAAAACTCCAAAGCTCTCCCCAGCACGGGTGCACTGAGGAAAGCATAAATCGAGAACCACTAGCATCCACTTCTAACGATCATACAGCAACAACAATAAATATTTCAAAGTCCACTTCAATTCCATCAATTATAATATCAACGGAAGGTTTAAACAACCCAACACACATGATGATTGATACTGGTGCTGCTCGAAACAATTTGTTGCAAAAAATTCAGAATGGGATGATTGGCTTGAACTAGCAATGTTCTCATATAATACTAGTGTACATGAAGGCACAAAATGCACACCCTATGAATTGGTTTTTGGTAAACTAGCTCGTGAACCTTCCAGTGAACCATTATCACAACAAGAAAAATTACAAACATATGACGATTATTTAATTAATTTCGTAACACAACTACATGAAATGCGAACACAAGCAAGAGAAAATCTTATTTCAGCAAAAGAAAAGTCGAAATTATATTATGACAAAAAAATAAATCCTTTAGAAGTAAAAATTGGAGATAACGTATTTTTATTAAAAGGAGGTAAAATTAAGAAACCTGACAGCCATTATACAGGGCCTTATGAAATATTGGAAGTGTTAGGAAACGGGAATGTAAAAATAAGCTATAAAGGCAAACCTACTGTTGTCCACATTAATAGACTAAAACGCTCACATGTGCAAGTACAAAAGTAAATAAATAAAAATAGAAACAAAATATCTGTACTTTAATTGTAAAAAATACATATATATTTGTATATATATATATATACATATACAATTTAAATAAGATATAGAAATTTTATTTTGTCGATAAATAGTAAAAATATAAAAAATAAAAGTTTTTTTAATGAAAATATATGTTTTATATATAAAATAAAAAAATATATAAAACAAAATAAAAATGAAATTTCAGACATAACACATTATTCCAGATATAATGGAACAAATTCATCGCAAACGCATAGATGATCTCATTGAAATAGTTCCCTGTTTTATCGACATGGTAGCTCTCTGGCCATACTTAATTCAAACTGGAATTTTTAAGAAAGACGACTGTAATATCCCCACATGGAGCAGAAATCTAAACAATCCAGAAATAATAAAAGACATTTTTTCAACAATCAAAACAAGAGGACCGGACGCATACAAAAATTTAATTCTCTGTTTACGGCTATCAAATCACATTGTCATAGCCGACATGTTGGATATAATGAACTAGGAACACAAAATACAAAAAGTAAATCAATAACTTCAAAAATATACATATGTAATGATAAAACATTTTCTTATTCTTATATTACAAAGCAGGCTGCTAATTGGAACCTCCTTTTTCCAGAGACGGGATTACGAGGCTTCCTTTTGGCACTGCTCACTTGCAACTTCAACTATATAACAACAGTCTACGCCACCATAGGATTCGATTGCGGTTCAAATCAATCAAATATTACGACATAATCTTTACTAGAGCTAGGAGAATGTGATCTACCTCGATCTCAAGTACATTTTGAAAGAACTTATATACAACTTTTACAATTAACTGGATTTTCAAATACAAAAGTAATACAATGCAAAATAGAAATTCGACGCGCCATCTCTCATTGTGGTATGCATTCTCACAGTTCCATAGTAGCAAATGGCCACAGTGAATATATACATGATGTTACACGAGATCAATGTAATCAAATGCACACAATAGGAACATTTTTAGTAACCCCTTCTCTTCAGATATCAAAGTTAAAAGTAAACGAAACTTCATTTCATAGCGCTACTTTAGCAGGTTCTGTAACACCTAACGGAGACTGTACTGGTACACAATTTTCTGACCCATAGGGAACATGGAATAATGTCGTAGTCCAAGCAATATTCAAAATAACTATACAAGAAAATTACGCGACTATTCATTTAAATTCAAATAAAATTCAATTAGGATCTGGAATAATATGCACACTTTCAGACACATTCTGTACAGACGTAGAATATGGACAAACATTCTGGGATACATTACCTAATAACGTATGTAATTTTAACAAACATGAAATTATTTATGAAGGACCAGCAAATAAAACATATGACAACACTACAGACAATTCTGAAACCTTTTATTCTTTAACGACTGAAGATCTAACCTTCGTACTGGCTGAAAAAACAAGAAAACCAGTTTGCAGTTACGTTTTAATACAAACTGAACATCCAAAATTATTAATTTTTGAAACCAGACCTGGGAATTCATTTTTAGAAAATAAACATTTAGAAGTTCCAAATATGGACATTTTCACATACGTCAACTCTAAATTTATATATGTAGAACGACACATACGCACTGAAGTAAATAGATTTTATCACGATGTTCATACTCAACGATGCATACTTGAACAGCAAGTTTTTAGAAATACATTAACCTTAGCAACCCAATCACCAGACGAATTTGCATATCATTTAATGAAAGGCCCAGGATATATGTCAGTAATTGCAGGAGAAATAGTACATATCGTAAAATATATACCGGTTGAAGTAAAATATCGCAAAACTGAAGAATGTTATCTACAACTACCAATATTTAGAGGAAATCAATCCTTTTTCCTTTCTCCACGAACTCATATATTAACAAAATCCGGTATCCAGACTAATTGTAATTCCCTCCTTCCACCAATGTACCTTTTTGGAGAAACCTGTTACAAATTACTTCCAAATCCTGTCGAATCCATAGCACCAACTATAGTTAAACCTCTCACAAAAGCAACCTGGAAATACACAAATCCTTCATCCTTAACAACAAGTGGCATTTATTCTCAATCTGATCTTGATAAACTGCGAGATCATATTATGTTTCCATCAGAAAAACCAATGATTCTAAATTCATTAGCTAGAGAAATAACAGGACATCCAACTATTAATCAAGGAATATTATTAACGAATTTATTTAATGAAGATGTAATTGATAAAATTGCTGAATCCGCATGGGGTAGATTTTGGACAATTTTTACAAGTTTTGGAACTACTAGTGCAGGCCTAATTGGATTAATAATAATAATTGGAGGGATTAAATTGATAGCTGATACCATTATTCATAGATATGCGCTACACAGATTATTTGGATGGTCTCTCCATCTACTAGGCGCCTTCTGGGATTCGGTCACTAACCTCTTATTACACTTAGGTACCCATCGACCTTCTGGACCTCCTGCTGAGAGTCATCAAGAACTGCTAACAGCTTCAGCGCCACAAAGCTCGAAAGAGGCACCTAAAAGTCCATCGTATTACGCAAATACTACTTTAGGTAAAGATCACAATAATACAAACACAACTCTTTATCCTCACCCTGAACTAAAAGAAGAACTTAGTAGAACCCACTACTCTATCCAAATCTAACATCTTCAGAATGTCGCATGTTCCTTTTACAACCTTACTAAACAAAATTATTCAACAAAGAGGAGATCCACCCCTCATTTATGAGATACTCATTGAACAAACCAATAATAATGAATGTCTATTTCACGTTAATTTACAATATAAAAATTATACAATAATGAATAGTAGCAAAGATAAAGAAAATGTAAAGCAAAAGGTAGCACAAAATTTATATAATGCCTTAATTAATGAATCAAAGGAAACAAATCAAAACGTCCAACCAAATTCTATTAGTAAAAATTGCAAAAAATTAAACGAAATTTGCACTCAAAATAAATTTGAGTATCCAAAATATACAGTATTACGAATAAAAACCTCATCAAAAGACTCAACATACATAGCAATTTGTTTCATTAACAACATTAAACAAATAGGAATAGCAAACTCAATAAAAACAGCTAAGGATTTTGCTGCCATAAAAGTTATTAATTCTCTTTCGCATAAAGACGAGAAATGTGAACTAAGTTTGATAAACTCACTAGAACATTTGCATGTAACAATTCAAGAATCATCTATAAACGATCCAAAACCTTCAACGAGTAGCCAAATAACAAAACCTATTACTTCAAATAACAATCGTGATAACAACCAGTACAATAAATTCTAATATAAACATTTCATACCGATTCAGGACATCAACTGCAATGGAGCATTACTACGACGAGCCTACACACGTACCAAGTTACCCAAAAAAGAAATACAGAACAGACTCCATGGGATTTTTAAATCATGTAGAAATTTTAAGAAACTTCACGATAAAATATGGACTGCCGTTACCGCAATATACAGTCTATCCTGATCCGAATTCGAAAACAAACTCATTTTTTCTCGCACAAATTAATATAAATGAACATTTCGTTATACAAGCCGGCCCTACTAGTGAATTAGCAGAAAATAGAGCAGCTTTAAAATTATTATTACTACTAATAAGATCATACGATCTCTGCGACAAAAAATTTTATGATAATGATGATAATGTCACGTCTCCGTGACAATTAATAGAAATATTATACCTTTATTATAGAAATTAAGCATAAACAGTTTTTATAAAATGAAGAGTAAACCATTGTATCGAAAATGTAGACAGCTGGTAAAATATAAATTATTGTTATACTAAGTAATGGCAGACCTTATAACTAACAAAGATTGAACAAATTGCAATAAATTAACTTGACTGACAGTTCTATTATCAACTAGTTTTTTTTTATTGAAAATGTAATTAACTTAAAAGCTTTTAGACATTATTAGTCAGATCAATAACCATTATCGCATTCGCAAATTGGGCCATGATGTGTGATTCACCATAAGGTTGCCAAGGCAACACCCAACCACCCACTCATTACGAATTTTGGAAAATGGATCAATAACTACTTATTAACTGGGCTATAATGCGCGATTCACCATAAGGTTGCCAAGGTAACACCCAACCACCCATCGATTATAAATTGGCGGAATTCAATCACGGAGAGTCAGTCTGATTTTTACCATCGCAGTCGTCAGTCTGATTTTTACCATCGCAGAGTCAGTCTGATCTTCACCACCGAACCTTACCTATAACATGGAGTCCACGCGCTGATAGTAATCAATATCTTCAAAAGTCTCAACAATCTCTGAACGAGTTAATCCTGAATCGGCATTATCAGAAGTTGGATCAATTAAAAGTTTATCTGTGCGGAAGTACTTGCAATCCTCTCAGACTCCGTCGGCCTGGTTTCGCAGCTGGAACCTTTACCGCTTTGGAGAAGCTTACCAACCCAGCTACCTGCAGCGGCGCCTACCCGCATACCTGGCGGATCGTGCCACCCTCGAAATTCAAGCTAACACCACAAACAAATCAAGGAACCCGAAAGAAGAAGAAGATTCCTGCAACTTGCCAAATCGGTTTGACTAAAATCAGTGAATTGTGTTAATACTCTTAAAATTTCCAATCTGTTAGTTGTCAGTTTCTGCTGTAATTAAAATCATATCTTTGTGTTTAATTCTTGTGTGTAAAAATATATATGTGTGTTTAACTGATTTTTTCTAAATATATTAGTTTATTGAGTGACCTTTTGTTCCCGTTCCCTTAGCTTGAAACCTTGTGTTTCATAAATAAAACGGGAGAGTGTAAATATAAATTGAATTGGGTCTGTTTAATCCTTCGGGACGTAACAATAAAAAAAGGCAAAAAACCAAAAATCAAAGTATTCAAACCGATCCAAGACCAAAATTAATACCTTGGGAAAATTCCTGTAGATTTTGTAACACTCAAATGCATGCTACGAAAGAATACCGTAGACGAAATATTTTTAAAGTAGACAAATCAACCCAATTTCCCCCTCCAGTTCCACCAAGAAACTCCAGAGTGTATTTAATTTTAATTCCACTCCTTTTCTCCAAAGCAGAAAAATACTTCATAGACTCAGAATTTTCTCATTCTTCAGGGATTTATTTTGAACCAATTTCAAAAGTTCGTCTTTTTTCTGAAAAATATCATTTTATATCTTATATCGATATCTTTCAGCCAGACGTACTCAAATACAAAATAATAGATTTCTCACATAAATTATGTGAATATTGCATACTTTCAAATATTGCCAATAATTGTAATTTATATGATCATCAGACACAATAACAATCCTATTTGTGAAACATCAATGTTTCTAAATTCTCAACCATACAAGTGTGAAATATTCATCAGTTTTAGTGAATATCCCTTTCTAACACCATTGCAATTTCATCATGGATGGCTATACTCAACAATTTTCCCCCGACAAATTTTCTTATCATGTCGAAAAAACTAAGACCTTAATCACACTCCAAGGAATAGGAATTTTGCAAACAAAATCAGGTTGCAATCTAGATTCATCAACTCCATATTACCATCTTCAAAACCATTTGAATATAATGGGTAATTCAATTCCAGTCAGCAAATCAACTACTTCCCTTGCTATAATTTCACCATTTTTATATAATATTTCCTTTCAAGAGCCTCACTTACTAAAAAAGGTATTACTTCTTCTTCAGCAAAAAGAAGACATGCCATTATCAATCTTCGAAAACCATGTCTTTATCCTTACAAAATATGCAAACATTCAAAAAATCATTCCATCGAATTTTATTTCTAGTACACGTAAATTAACATTAGCACTAATCATTATCACTTTACTTATGATTACAATTTTAGGATTATTACTGTTGAAAATTAAAAAAATATCTAAAAAAATAAACAAAACGCCAACACGTATAGAACTTATACAAAAAACTCCTTTAAGCTCAGTGACAAAACCTTTACTGACCGACTTGACGTTTAACTTTTGACCTTTCCTTTATTCCATCTTTCACCCTTTTCTTTAATAGACTTGAAGTCAATTCACAAAATTTTTCAGATACAGGTACATTCCGTCCTTACCTTCCTCAAAACCACGTGCATGAACGTTCTATACCGTCAGAAGGACAGTTTTTGTACCCACGCCTTTAATGTTTCTAACAAAAGAAACAACAAACTGTAATATAAAAGTTGTTTTTTTGACGGAAAGTAAAATACTTTTAGCAAAATCTTTTACCTTGCATGATTAGAAAATGTATAGAAAGTTATTATTCAACCTCCTTATCAGACCTTAATAAAATAAATCAATTCTAATTGTAGAATACAATACAAATACAAAATTGTATTAGAATACAAATTGTAGAAAATGATACCGACTCCAAGTGAACCTATTGTTAACCATCTTGGACCAGTAGACGGTGTATGTCCGCAAGACTATCCGATAGCATACGCGCACTTATTACAGAGTTATTGCTTCGAATTAGAACCCTCAACATTGTTTTTATATTATAATCACCAAACCACAAAAAGATATTGCCAATTCTGTTTCGAGAAATTAGATCAGGAAACTCAAAATAACTGTGAATTTTTTACTTCATGGCATTCCATTTGTAAATTGGAATGCATATATATGAATTGTTACGGTTGTCAAGAACTATTAATTAATCCGGGACAAAGAGCAACTAATTGTAACGAATGCATAGAAACATATTTAAATAACAAATTCAAAATTAGTCAAGGAAACGAAGTTCTAGTAGAAAATACCCCTGCATGATTATACGTATCTACCTTTCACGCATGTAATCACGCATGAAAAATTTTGTTAAATTCAATAAAATCCTTAATACTAAAAAATTGTAAATTTTGCAAATATTTCAAATTCCTTAAATATTGTAAATTTCCCCAACAGAAAAATGCTGCCCCAAGAAATCGGAACAATCGAAGCAGAAGAAGTTCGAGCAAGCGAGCAGGATGTTCAGCCGTATTTTGAAAATCAATTATGGTCAGAATACTGCTGCACAACCCTGGTCGAGAATTTTTACATGAATGTTCTCGAAAAAAAACTTGTTTGCGAGGATTGTTGGATGACACAATTTAGCTTCTTTGAAACCGAAGTAACGTTACCTGTCCGAATAGATCACATAGTTACTAAAGACTTATATTGTACGTTAAAACTATCTAGCCTCGACTGCTCCATTTGCAATACACAAATTTTTTACATGCGGCAAAGAGCAGATTTATGCGTAACTTGTGCCGAACGTGTAATTCATTTCTGCCAACAAGAAGCATTATATAACGACGTCGATTCCGAAGCATCCACCATTATTTATAATAACAACGAATAATAATAATAAATCAAGCCATATTTTTATACCTATTAGTAACTTTTGTTAAACATTTTTTTTTTCCTTTTTTATTTTTATTCGTTATTTAAAATCATATTGCATCACAACTATTTTAACCGCCATAATGTAACGACAAACTTTGATAAATTAAATTGTTCTCAAAAACAGACCACTGTTTTCTCTGCATGAAATATCTCTTTGAGTTAGGAAACGCGGAAAGTGAATATATCAGCAAACACAAAATTATTAACAAAAAAAACTAACTTTAGAATTTCAATAAATTCAATCATCAACACAAACATGTAATTCTTTTGCAGATCAAAACAATGGCCTTGCAGACAAGAGACCTATCGAAAGGCACTGCTGTACAAGTTTTAAACGAGATAAGCATTGAGTATGATTTCTCCGAACCCTCATATATTGTAAAATCGCTTGGAAAACACCAAGAACTGCCACCGTTCCAAGCAACTTGCGAAATCTTTAAAAATAAAATAACTTTTTCTTGTATTGGGGAACCAGCCCCTCAAAAAAAGTCTGCAAAGCAAAATGCAGCATCTAAACTCTTGGAAATGCTTTCCACAAGATATGTATTTTTAGAAGAAATGAAAGAAAAAAGCTTAATCCCAGAATCGAAAATTTTCAAAATAAGTGATGAAATCAGTAAAGAAACCTTGCAAAAATGGACCAACTCTTGTGAAAGGTGTTTTCAAAGAGGGCATTTAGCTCATAACTGCCGCAACCCTTTACGTAATAGAAAATATAAAAATAATTCTTAAAAATCCACGACATTATGAAATTACGTTTTATATTACAGTTTTATATATTATTATTTTATATTACATGATATTTATAATTTACGAATATGAAATAAAAATTATTGATGTATTTAGTTATATAAGAAAAAATCATATGTAACCTTATGTTAAGTTCATACTATTTCAAGAAAAAAAAACTATGTAATTATTTATAACAAAAAAATTATAATATTTAGATAATATAAATTTTTATGACATCCAAAAAAAATGTCCGATATTAGAATGTATCAAATAGTAAAATGCAAAAAATACAAATTGTAAAAGAGACGCCGAAATGAATGTTGGTTATTACATCAGAAATAGAAATTCAATGTATCTTCAAAAACATTAACGAACGTATTCTTCTTCCGAAGATTCGATCGCGGATCTTCACCCCCGCGCTCGAACTAGAGGGGGAGGTGTCACGTTCCGCGACGCATTAGAATGTACTATAGGCATGGGCTAGGTCTAGAGAGAAATCTGGGGAAATTACTAAAAGAGAGAGAAAACCACCTATTGAAAAGAGAGGTATAACTACGTCACACGCAGCGGGAGACTGCGCAAAGCGTGACGTCACCAAAAAATATAATATAAAAAGGACACGCCGCCAAGGGAAAACTAGTCTTGTGAGCAAAATTAAGCGAGGATCATTCGATCCTAACTTAAAACGAGGAATCTTCGATCAAAGTAAGTATTTACGTACTTGTGACGTAACATAATATATATATAATATGATAATATATATAATTTAATCTATTTGAAACTATATTGATATATTTAACAATATATACATTTTTTCAAACTTTTTTTAATATAATCCCTCTTTAGTCTCTCTTCATCAGCGCTATTACTCCGCTGATTTCCATAAAATTCATCACATCAGTTGCATCTTCGCATGCTAGGCTGATGATTACAGTATCACGTACTTGTAGTAGTGGGGTGTCCCCCGATGTCCATTCCACTGGTACTCTAACATCTGGTAAGATGAAAAAATACTCCATTCTGAGAAAAATAAATTTTTAAATCATAAAAAATGAAATTTTCAAAATATGTATATACTACACTATGGGAAACTTTTTGGTTTAAAAAATATGGCGCAGTTACTTTTTATCAGTTAGCACAACCACTTTTTATTGTAATAACGTCAATAAAAAAGTAGTTGTGCTAACCAATAAAAAAGTAACTGTACTATATTTTACAAACCAAATTAGGTTAATTGAGAGTAAGTTAAGTTAAAAACAAAATTCATTTTATAACAAATGTTAAATTTCGAATCTTTTCTGGAAATTTTAGAAACTGTGAATAATTAAATTTTTTTAAATATAAGTCTTCATACTATTCTACTGAATAATTAAAATATTTTTTAAATATTTATGCTGGGCGTCCCTAAAATTGCACAGAAACTGTCCACACACGTATAGAAACTAAGAAACTCTCCGAGACTTTGAAAATACGCGGCCGACCTTACTTACACGCGAATTTTACTTTAAAAAAAAAAAAATACATACAAATTGCATTTATATTTTCGGCCTGCAAATAGCTTTTAGTCAGCGGCATTGATACACTATGAAAATGATATCACAAAAATAAGCCGCTAAGCGCTAAACTCATACGCGAGAATCGTCGCTCAACATAATCTCCTATACATTCTCGCCTTGGAATTGGATATAGAAACATAAAGTACGTTACACGCTTATCCTTGCATACATTATAATTATGTACGTGGAATTAATTTTATTATTTTATAACTCATACCAAATTCATTTACATTCTCGGCCTGGAATAGGTCTTATATTCAGCTGTATCGGTAAGCAATGAATATGATATCGAAAGAATAGGCCGCTAAGCGTTCAACTCATACGCGACAACCGCCGTCTAATACAATCTCCAAGATAATTAAAAATTAGCGCGTGCCATTGTTTACAAAATATTGCACACATTACACACTTCCTTGCACACATGCAAGTTTACACACGTGAAATTTTACATTAATAATATATAAAAAATCCAGTTATTTTTTCTGGTAAAAAATGTATTATATTCCGTAGCACCAATCCAAAATAGATACTATTACTAACAAGCCGCTAAGCGTTCATCTCATATGTGAGAACAGGTTGTAATAACATGCCGAATAATGCATTACACATATAATACGTATAATAATCACGTATAATACATTATATGTGTTTTCTAAATTATAAAACAGCTTATCGACGGAAGTTGTACTTTTAATAATATAAGATAACTTTTCTACTAAACGCTTATCGCATAATTGCAAACCTTGCGCTTAAGAAACTCTCAGAGATTTCGAAAATACGCGGTCGACCTTACTTACCCGCAAATTTTACTTTAAAAAAAAAAAAATACATACAAATTGCATTTATATTTTCGGCCTGCAAATAGCTTTTAGTGAGCTGCATTGATACGCTATGAAAATGATATCACAAAAATAAGCTGCTAAGCGCTAAACTCACACGCAAGAACCGTCGCTTAATATAGTCTCTGAAAGATTCGCGCCTTGGAATTGATTATAAGAATATAAAATACGTTACACGCTTATCCTTGCATACATTATAACTATGCACGCCAAGGTAATTTTATTAATTTAAAACTCATATCAAATTCATTTACATTCTCGGCCTGGAATATGTCTTATATTCAGCTGTATCGATAAGCTATGAATATGATATCGAAAAAATAAGCCGCTAAGCGTTCAACTCATACGCGAGTACCGCCGTCTAATACAATCTCCGAGATAATTAAAAATTAGCGCGTGCCCTTGTTTACAAAATATTGCACACATTACACACTTCTTTGCACACATGTAAGTTTACACACACGAAATTTTACATTAATAATATATACAAAATCAAATTTTTTTTTTCTGGTAAAAAATGTATTATATTCGGTCGTTCCAATCCAAAATAGATACTATTACGTAATAACAATCCGCTAAGCGCTCATCACATATGTGAGAACATGTTTTAATAACATGCGGAATAATGGATACATTATACGTCCCTTCTGAATAACAAAATAGCTTATCGTCGCGTTAAAAATATAACTTAACGTTTCTGCTAATCGTTCTTCGCATAATTGCTAACCTTGCGCTTAAGAAACTCCTTGAGATTTCAAAAATACGCGGCCGACCTTACTTACACGCTAATTTTACTTTTAAAAAATATACACATATTGCAATTATATTTTCGGCCTGCAAATAGCTTTTAGTGAGCTGCATTGATACGTTATGAAAATGATATCACAAAAATAAGCCGCTAAGCGCTAAACTCACACGCGAGAACCGTCGCTTAATATAATCTCCGAAATATTCGCGCCTTGGAATTGGTTATAAGAACATAAAATACGTTACACGCTTATCCTTGCACACATTATAATTATGCACGCGAAATTAATTTTATTAATTTAAAGCTCATACCAAACTCATCTACCTTTTCGGCCTGAAAATGTCTCATATTCAGCTTTATTGATAAGCTATGAATATGAGATCGAAAAAATAAGCCGCTAAGCGTTCAACTCATACGCGAGAACCACCGTCTAATACAATCTCCAAGATAATTAAAAATTAGCGCGTGCCATCGTTTATAAAATATTGTACACATTACACACTTTTTGCACACATGTAAGTTTACACACGCGAAATTGTACATTAATAATATATACAAAATCCAGTTATTTTTTCTGGTAAAAAATGTATTATATTCGGTCACACCAATCCAAAATATACCAAATTCCTTTACCTTTTCGGCCTGAAATTGTCTTATATTCAGCCATACCGATAAGCAATGAATATGATTTCTCAAAAATAAGCCGCGAAGCGCTTAATTTATATGCGAGAACCTCCGCTTAGTATTCCTTCCAAGATAATTGGAATTTTGCGCCTACCATTGGTCACAAAATATTGCAAATTTATACTCGTGAATTTTTCTGTTAAATTGCATACAAATTTAGTTAGATTATTGGTGTTAAAAAATGTATCATTTCGGTTGCAATAATACATTCTTATATGCTAATACTAAACTAAACAAAACATAGCCTTCTTCATTGTGTGACACCCCCCCCCCCCCCTCCTAATCCCTTCTTTTATATATTAAAATTCACTAAATAAAATGAAATAAAAATTAATTTTCTATAAAGAAATTTGACCTCCAATTTAAAAAATGAAATAAAATATAAAAGTATAACATTTTCCCAGAATTAAAATTGCTTCTTCTGAGGGATTCTTCAAACATGTGGTCTGAGACCTTTTTCTCTCTTTTCTTTGAACACTCAAGCATATTCGGGTCTCGAGTAGCCAGGACATAGACTGTATATGGGGTATGTTTATATATTAATTTTTTACGCTAGTTTTAAACTGTACTGCTCTCTTTCCCAAGCAGTTTCCATTTGACGCTGAACAGAGCGTGCAGCTAATTCTATCTGCTACCTCTGTGTCAAAAGAGAAATCAAGATAATCGGAAAATTAAAGTTCAATTGGATTTTTTAAATTCACTCTATTAAAAAAAAAGAAAGAAAAATCTCCGTCCGCCCGGATTTGCGTGTGTGTGTGTTCTGTGATGTGCATACTTCACAAAGGTGTTGTGGACCTCCTGATGGATACTGGTGTTTTTCTGCACGAGATTAGTGTTAAAAATCATTATTTATACGTGGTTCTGGTGTGTGCCTTTGAGGAGAAGCAAATTTGCGGTCACACTCTTCGCCAATCGGCTAAACAGGAGCCTTTCTTCTTGTTTTTTTGAGGAGTGTGGTTTTGGAGCGGCCTGATTCCTGGACGCCTTGGAGCTTGCCCCAACACATAAGTCCCTTTGCACGTTTTTTATAATTTTTATCATAATTAAGAAAACAAAAAACATAAAAAGAAAATTAAAAAAATCTAATTTTTACTATAAATAATGGTTTTCGCACGCTTACAGCTTAGTCATTAAGTTCCGAAAATTAGCTGGCACTGAAGAAGGCCCCCATTTGTGGCTGAAACGTTTGCCTTTTTTAACCCCCTTTTTTATCTATTTTTTTATCTACTTTATCTTCTTAAACATGATTCTGGTTTTATATATCTATAACATGTTTTTTCAATAAATTATTCCTGATGGTAATGATCTGACCCAATGCCAATACAAAATACAAAAACGATTTTTTAGAATCTACTGAGTTCCATTCTTGCGTTAATTATTCAGTTACTAAAATTTTACATTTTATAAAATGAACTCCTTTGAGAGGTACAAGGTCCATTTTGCAAAATAATAATTGCAAAAAAATGTTAAATTTTTATCATTTCGAGAAACATTAGTAATTGTGAATAATGAATATTTTTTAAATGTGAGTCTTCATAGTATTCTACTGAATAATTTAAAATACTCGTAGAAGAGGTAAGAAATTTTCTGTGAAAAAAGGAACGCTTCCACTCCGCTGGGTATCGAGCCCAGGTCCTTTCGATTGCCGGTCGAATGCTCTGGCATCTGAGCTACGGAGGTTCCACAACTTTTCTCACAGAAACTTGTTAACGCCAATCTTGGCTACGGATAAACCGGGAACTATTTTCTGATATTTCTAAATCATTTCAGTCGATTATGTCGATCATTAGAAGAGTGTATCACTGTATATGATAACGGAATTCTACTATATCGACCTTATCAACCTATGATTCAGAATTAATGTAACGTCTCGCAAGACTAGATGGAATTTTTTTAATTATAATTATTAAGAAAATTATTAAGAATTATTAAGAAATTATTAACTCAGTATCCAATTCAGTATTCAACCCTTCGGTTAAAAATGATAAATTTAACAACGTAAAATTCTCCTAAAAAATATTCTAATTATTCAGTAAAATACTATGAATATTCACATCTTTAAAAAAGGTTAATTATTCAGTTACTAACAATATTCTTAAAAGATTGAAATTTGACATTTTTACAAAAATGTGCTTCTTTGAGGGGTACAAAGTCCATTTTACAAAAAAATGTATAATATATTTTTTTTAAATAGTTACATTTATTACAAATTTTATCCTTTTATATTCGAGTCCTTTTTTCCCTTATTTGTAATTTTCTTTTCGATTTTCTTTGCCCTTCTTTGTCATTTTCCAGCCTCCTTTCATCTTTTTCACTTCCTTCATCAATGTTTATTTTTTGAATTGTAGTCCCAAGGTAGAGTGTCCGTATTTCCAGGGAGAAGCATTCTTTTATCATCTTGCCAACTTAAGAGAACTTTGTTTTGTTGAATTGTTTTTTTTTTACTTCTTTATCACCCTGTACTCTAAATGAATATAACTTAGATCGTAGACCCACAAATTCAGTAACTTCACATTAGGCTGTTCGCATACGTTTAAGTTTATTTCTTATAATTTAATACTGAAGCTCAAACCAATTTAATGATATTAAAGATGATGTAATTAGTCATTTTCTCAAATTCACTAAGTTTCTTTTTCAGTTTAAGTGAAACAGGAAGTTCAATTTACTTAAGGCTGTATCGGCCTTAAGGAACATATTCTCATCATGACACTCGCGCTTCGCGCTCGATTTTCTGTATGCATTTTTGTAACTTTTTAATAAATTACATGATTATTGATAAATTTATTTTCTTCCAAATATCTCAAAAAGGAAAAACAATCGTAGACTTTATTTAAGGAAACGATTTTGCAGAACAACGCTTATTTCGTATCTCACATATTTTGGTGAAAAAAATCGAATTTTTTCAATATTAAAAATCAAAACATAAAATATACATTCTGTCCCGAAATGTCTTAATGAGAATTTATAGACCACATTTAGGCAAATAATTTTTCATATAAACGTTTTTTATGTATCTCATATATTTTGTCTAAAAAATTGAATTTTTGAATTTTAATCGTATTTTTTGGAATTGAAACGAAAAATATATCTTTTATCAGAAACTGTGTGAGACAAAATTTGTAGATCTTTTGAAACGAACAACTTTGTATTCTTAAGTTTTTTTCGTATTTCACATATTATTATTAAAAAATTGAATTTTGGATTTTCAATGGTTTTTTTTTTAAATTAATAAGAAAAATATGCATCTTATGAAAAAATGTTACAATTTAAATTTGTAGGTCTTTATGTAAAAAATAATATTGTATCATAAAGTTTTTTCGTATCTCGTATAATTTAACTTGAAAATGGAATTTTGATATTGACTTTTTTCGAATTTGAATATGCTGTAACATTTCTAATTTTGATTTAATCAAAAAATGTTATCAGGATAATTTGTAGAGATTTATGAGCACTATCAAAAACCAGTATTGAAATTTTTTATTTTTTTAAAAAATTATTTTCAAAAACACAAAGGTAGTGCTTAATACCTCAATTTTGATTGGATGTGGCTGGTTAACGAACTTGTCCTTACTTTTTCGGCTCCGATGAAGTGTAACAAAGCTCAATTCAATCTGATGATTCTGTCCAGAGTTATGCCGCACACGACCTACTACAGACAGACAGACAGACAGACAGACACTTTCGTAAAAACCCTTTTTTCTGACTCAAGGGGTCTCAAAACGTAAAGATTTGATGAAAATTTCGAAAGTCATTTTTCACATAAAACCAATACCTTCTCATCCATGATGAGAATGTAAAAAATATTTAAAGTTCACTATGAATAAAAAACCGGATAAAATGAAAAAGTATAAAAGATTTTGCACACGAACCGACCGGATTTTTTTCCAAAAAATGTTTATTATTAAAGAAGGATGCCAAATTGGTTCTCAATGGCAAAACGCGAACAAGTTTTACATTTATGAAAAATTCTCGTGAAGACTTTATTACCGGCGTCTCTCACAGATTAATCTCAACTGTTTTAATAACCGACTCGGGACATGTGGCTTTGCTGACCGAAATTTTTTTTTCTATAAGCAATCCTGAGAGGTTCTTTTCCTCCTTGAAGAAACATCTCAGAATAAATCTGAATGCCAAAATAAACAACTTTCAATTTTTTTAAATATTGAGTAAAAATTGCATATATGGATATTATAATATTTTATGTTTATGTAACGTCTTGCTCGCAAATTCAGTGTTAAATGAATTGTCCGTGAAGCTTGTATACAAAATCGTTTTCTTGAAAAATAAACGCCTTCGTCCACTCGTGAAAATCATCATAAACGTCTCGAATTTCTTAACTAGGTACAGGACAATAGTCTTCTTCAAGGAGGAAAAGAACCTCTCAGGATTGCTTATAGGAAAAAAATTTTCGGTCAGCAAAGCCATATGTCTCTAGTCGGTTTTTTAAACAGTTCAGATCATTCTGTGAGAGATGCCGGTAATAAAGTCTTCACGAGAATTTTTCATAAATGTAAAACTTGTTCGCGTTTTGCCATTGAGAACCAATTTGGCATCCTTCTTTAATAATAAACATTTTTTGGAAAAAAATTGCGGTCGGTTCGTGTGCAAAATCTTTTATATTTTTTCAGTTTATCCGCGCGGTTTTTTATTCATAGTGAACTCCAAATATTTTTTCAATTCGTGATGCTGCATACTGGACTACTTCATTTTGAATTGCAAGCTCTGAGATAAGTTTTTAATTTCTATGATAATTCTTTTTTTTTTTTTTTAATTATCTTCTATATTCCAATCTTTTACAAAAATTTTGAATTAATCTTTGAATTTATGGCAATGAAGAGGGCCCCCATATGTGGCCGAAACGCTTGCCTTTCTTTCTTTTTGCGCATTTTTAAATCTAATGATTATTTTAATCAAAGAAAATAAGAAGAAACTGACCCTATGCCAAGGAAATGAACCAAAACTTTACACCTAAACTCAAGTATAGTTTTAAATTTCTGTAATGAAGAATATAATTTTTCTTGGGTAATAGAGTTGTCATTAATTTTGGAATTTTACACTTCGTGTAGGGAGGTACAAAATGCTCTGGACATAAAGGTGGATCTTTATGTAAATGGAGACTTCCAGGATATTCTTAATCAACCCCAAGTATAAAACCTTTTGATGAGTCATTAGGAATATTCGAAAAGTTAATTGTCCCCTAGCCTAGGGGAAATGCGTGAAATATTAGAAATTTCAGTATCTGTGAAAACAATTTGGATCTATGCAATGTTAAATAAAACGATAATGTTTTTACGTATCTCGAGCCGCTTAGTTCGAATCTCACTGTAGAATTTCCCCAGAGTACCTCAGAATTCCACTAGCCTAGGGGAAAAAGTGTTAAGCTGAGCAAAACTTGCGATTTCTGGAAGGTTCTATTTTTGCGCAAGAAAGCTTATATATTTTCGTATTTTGAGTTCCTGAATTTATATCTGACGTGAAAAATGTTCCACAGTACTTCAGAATTTCCCTAGCCTAGGGAAAATGTGCGAAGATAAGGGAAGCTTACAATTTCAAGTAGCCTTTTCTTTTACACAGAGAAGCTTATGTCTTCTCGTCTTTCGAGTAGCTGAATTAATATGTGATATCAGACTTTTTCTACAGGAGCTAGAAATTTTCCTAGTCTAGGGTAAAAAGTGTAGTACGTGGGCTTTACGGTGACTTGATTTTTACATGGAGAAGCTGACGAGCGTATATCATGTGTTTAAGCATTGTGAGGGACAGAACTAAAATTTGTTCTCGTTTTTTCTGTTTTGTGTATCATTTTTACTTTCTAGCATAGGAAAGAATAGTATATTACGTGCCTGGGCGCACAATGAGGGTTATTGCTTGACGAGCGACAATGCTCGCAGGAGATCGGAGCCAAGACGAAGCCGAGACATTTGGATTTTTATTTCGAAAAATAAAATTTTTCAAAATTAATGTTTTCAAAACAAAATTCGACATGTACCAGACATTGATACTTTGATACATTCCTCATTATTTTCCAAAAGTCTGCTACTATATTTCCGTTTCTCTCTTAATCAACACGATAAATATAAATAATAATAAACCGTTGCTAATTCCTGACGTCATTAGGTATTATATACTTTTAGAAATGGAGAATCATAGAATAGGTAAGGAGAATCTTCGTTGCTACTCTTTAAGATCCTCCAAGGTGCAGAAACGGAAATATCTGCAGGAGAAGAGCACCAACAGAGGATCAAAATTACATTGATTTAAACAGCTAATACGCCTCTTTTGATTCTCTCAAGTCCTCGAAAATGGAGCATCTTAGAGAATCAATAGAGAATCAATAGTTCGACTCGGGAAACAACTGATTCGTTATTTTTATTATTAATATGTTCCTTTATACGTGTCTTTAGAATTATTTTTGTTTCACCGATATAACACGCTTCGCAATCTTTGCAACGAATTTTATAAACAACATTAGTTCTATCCATTTTTTTTTTGCTGTCTTTACCTAATTTGATGACAGAGCTCAAATTTTTATTGACAATTGGGATATTTGAAATATTGAATACTTTCAAACTTGAAGATAATTTTTTAAAAATTCTTCAAACAAAGGGCAAGCAAATAGTAGTATTGAAGTTATGAGAAAAATACTTCTTTTTCTTGCTGATGTTTTCATTATGGATAGAATTAAAAGAAGATCTAATTTTTTCCAGACGGATTTTAATATTCTGCTCAATAAAATTTGAAGGATAATTATTATGTTTTAAAATCTGAAAAACTTTACACAAATTCTCATGATGATATCCATGATGAGATAATAAAATTGCTCTGTCAACAAGGTTAAAAACAATATTTTTCTTTTGTTGAGTTGGACGATTTGAAGAATAGTTAATAACTCTGTCAGACGATGTTTGTTTACAAAACCAATTAGTGATAATCATATTATTATTTCTGATTAAGGTCACATCTAAAAAATTTATTCTTTCATCTTGTTCTAACTCAAAGGTAAATTGTAAATTTGAGTCATAAGAATTAAAGGTATTAATCACTATATCAATATGTTTCTTACGGACACATAGAATAATATCGTCGACATATCTATAATAAAATAGAGGAATACAATTAAAATCTTTATTTAAAACTGATAAACAATAGTTCTCCAAATCATCCATAACTATGTCAGCAAAAAACGGAGAGATAGGAGACCCCATTGGTGTCCCATAAATTTGCTTGTAGAACTTATCATTAAATACGAAGAAAGTATTATCAAACAAAAATCTAACAGAATCTCGAATGTCATTAAACGGGATTTTACAATGCTCATTAATGCAAAAAAATCTTCTATCTAAACTGTCTAAAACTAAGTTGCAAGAAACATTAGTAAAAAGAGAGTTCACATCGAGAGAAAAAATAACGAGGTCATCGTCTAAAATAATATTTTTTAATTTTTCTTTTAGTTCAAAACTGTTATTTATATGTAATTTTGGAAGTTTGACGATATTTTTTAATTCTTCATTAATAACTTTCGCTAAAAAATGTGTAGGGCTGTTAATTGAGGAAATGATTGGACACATCGGAATATCTTTTTTATGGATCTTTGGAAGTACATAACACTTAGAAAGGACTGTACTAGTTAAAGTTAATTGATTGTTATGGTATTTTTGTTTTAAAAATTCATTATCGTTTAAATTTTTTAGTATCTTAGAAGTTTTTTCCTGAAGTTTTCTGAGTGGATTTTTATCAATTGAAATGTAAGTGGAAGTATCAGATAAAAGATTGTTCATCTTAATAATATATTCAGATTTTTTCAAACAGACTGTGACATTACCTTTATCGGCTTTAGTAAAAAAGATATCCGGATTGTCATTAAGGAACTTTTTGGTGATTTTTAGATTTTTTGAAATTTTTTTGTCCTCTTTTGAGATGTGAAACTCTTTCTTAATAAAGTTGTTAACATTCTTAGTTGTTATTTCCCTTATTTCGTTCTTGACGTCATTGTTTATATCTAATAGCTGTAATGAAGTTTCGACGTTCTTAACAATGTCAATGATCTGTTGTTTAGATATTTTCGAAGGGACGCTAAAGTTTGAGCCCAGCGATACAGTGTAAATAACCTCGGAAGGTAATTGAACATATGATAAATTTTTAACAAAAGTATCCTTACAACTTAATGTAGGATTATATTTTTTCGGTAGCAAGGATATAAACTTTTCTTGATGTATAAAATTGTGATTAGATAAAATAGAATAAAACTTTTTTGTGAAAAAAAAATTTTTTTTGGTACTAGAATCAAGAGTAGTAGTAGATCTCTCGATGTGAACTCTCTTTTTACTAATGTTTCTTGCAACTTAGTTTTAGACAGCTTAGATAGAAGATTTTTTTGCATTAATGAGAATTGTGAAATCCCGTTTAATGACATTCGTGATTCTGTTAGATTTTTGTTTAATAATACTTTCTTCGTATTTAATGATAAGTTCTACAAGCAAATTTATGGGACACCAATGGGGTCTCCTATCTCTCCGTTTTTTGCTGACATAGTTTAAAAATAAAAGTACTCTCGAAGGACTACGGCGCTACTATCTAATAGATAGTCCAGTCCCCATCGTTGTCCAGAATGGCCTGGCACCTTTTCGGCATGCTTTCCACTAATTTTTCAGCGTAGTCCGTTGGTAATTCTTGCCATATCTTCCTGATTTTTTGCGGGAGCTGTTTCAGGGTGAACACACGTTTTCTCGCAAGCTTCCTCTTTAAAACACTCCAGAAATTTTCGATTGGATTCACATCGGGGGACTGTGATGGCCAGTCCAAAGTTGTGATGCCATTTTCTGTTTTCCAGGCGGTGCAGAGACGGCTTCGATGTTTCGGGTCGTTATTTTCTTGTAAGAGCCAATCGGCCGTATCGGCTCCAAACATCTTTGTAGCAGACCTTAGAAGACCACGTTCATATATTTGGAGCATTTTCTGAGCATTCAAGTTCTCGGTGAGACACTTTTTGATGTATTTAGCAGCGGCTGTATAGGAAATAAGTGGTCCCTTTGGATGGGTACACAAGAAGACCGCTTCAAAACGTTTCGCGTACACAGAACTCATCATGACTCACGTCTGCTCTCTCCGACGATTCGAGCGCTACTGAATCGCCTTGGTAATTGCGCCATAGTCCTTTAAATCTACTTTCATTAAAAAAAGAAAAAGTTCAAAAATCTCTAATAGTTTTCGAAAGACCGAGAACTCGCTCTTGTTGAACAGACTGTATATGACAGAAAGAGCAGAGAGAGAAGCAAAAGAGAATCAAAAGAGTATCAAGAGAAGCAGAAGAGAATCAAGAGAGTATAAAGAGAAGCAAAAGAGAATCAAAAGGGTATCAAGAGAAGCAAAAGAGAATCAAGAGAGTATCAAGAGAAGCAAAAGAGAATCAATAGTTCGACTCGGGTAAACATCAATTTTTTTTCGTATCATTAGAAGATGAGTTATTGTAGGCAAATTAGATTTTTCTTGACTCAAATATAATGGTACAATATTCAATTTTTATACATTTTCTTCAGGATCTTCACCATAAATATTAATACTCAAATTGTTCATTTTTTCAAATTTCTGAACATCGGAAAATTTAATTGGAAAATTTATATCATCATATTTCAAAACTTCATTAAAATGAGGATAAGATGATGTTGAACAAGGATTTCTGTCAACAGGACATAATGCTGCTACAACTGACCAAAGGAATCAATACAGATCATTATTTTTCATATTAACTACAGCTTTCTTGTTTTGAATATATTTCCCTGCTTAAAATGACGGATAGAACCCAGATAAGAACCGAGTAAAAGTCGGTTCTTATCCGGCGCTAATGGATTTGTACCCGGTTTTTGTCCCCGGTTTGTACCCGGAGATTATGGGGTTCTATCTGGGATCGCATAATATCTTCACCCGGTTTCTATATGGTTCTTACCTGGGACCTTTGAGATTTTTATCTGGTTTGTATCTGGCTCCTTAAAATACTTATACTCGGTTTTAATCCGGCACTTAATCGGAGTCTATCTGGGTTGATATAATATTTTGTCCAGTTTCTAAATGGGTCTTATCTGGGCTCTGTAAGAGTTTTATCCTGTTTTTAGTCGGGTCCTCGAAATACGTATACTCCGTTCTTATCCGGCGTTACTGGATTTGTACCCGGTTTTTGTCCCCGGTTGATACCTGAAGCTTAACCAGGCTCTATATGGGATCGCATAATATCTACACTGAGAGAAAAAGTACAGGCAAAATTCGAGTTAAGACTATAGTATTTACCGTTTTTAATGGCAATGGAGGAATATTCACTTGGAAGGTTAAATTTACTGTTTTCACAGTAAAAAATCTGTTTTCAAGCTGGGAAATTTTATTTGAGTAAATTGACAGTACTTTTTTGTTACACGTACACCGAAAAAAAACCTCAGTAGGTTTGACTACTTTTTAACTTACTTTTCGTAGTTCGTAAAGGCCCAAGTGTCATTTTTTAAGTTCAGTGATCTGCAAGAACATAGGTAAATCAAATAAGAGCAGTAGTTGAATCGATGAATACTCTTAGTATATTTCAAAACTGTATTTACTATTAAGTAGACACTTAACTTACTATTTTTATATACACACTTACCTACAAACACACACACCCCTCTACACTACACAAACGCTCGTTTAGACAGTATTAAAAATTATTCTTAACGCTGCGTGTTCGAACCCTCTCTACTTATAATTATCGCATTAGTAACCTAACGACTAAGCCTCTCGGCTGCGCACGCTTGGAATACAAGAAAGGAAATAGCGCTTATAACCTGCAACTACTTCAGGGCCGTGTAAAAAGTGTTTGGGCCCCGTTATTGTTACTACCTCGACACAATCAGATATACACACATACACACACGTGCTCGCATATGATTATTATGATTACATTACATGATTGCTTGCTGACTCCCGAGTTTTTTTAACCAACTCACAGCAAAAGTCGCTCGTATAGGAATTGTATTTCTTTAAACACACTAACGGCATATTTTTCTGTTAGGCTTGTATTTTATAACTGACATCAAGAGAAACTCTTAAAACATCGTACTGTGAAAATTACTGAAAAAAATATTGCGGTGCAAACAAGTACATTTTAAGGATAGTCACAGAAAAAAAATTACGGGACAGTAAAAGTTCTTGGTTTTAATAAATATCCTTGCTATACCTCCGAAAACCGTAAAATAACGTGATAATTTTCTCTCAGTGTACCCGGTTTTCCGGATAAGATCTTATCCGGGACCTTTGAGATTTTTATCCGGTTTGTATCCGGCTCCTTAATAATTTGTAGGTCGACAACTGCCTTATAGAAACCGGATAGGATCCGGGTAGAAACATATTTTTGTATTTTAATTTGCTGGATCCATATGCCAGATTGGAACCAGGTAGGGCCGGGTAGCAGATGCACTTTCACCTTAAAAATTTGCAAGTCTACAACTTCCTTATAGAAACGGGATAGGATCCGGGTAGAAACATATTTTTGTATTTTAATTTGCTGGATCCATATGCCAGATAGGAACCAGGTAGGGCCAGGTAGCAGATGCACTTTCACCTTAATAATTTGCAAGTCGACAACTGCCTTATAGAAACCGGATAGGATCCGGGTAGAAACATATTTTTGTATTTTAATTTCTATTTACATATGCCAGATAGGAACCGGGTAGGGTCGGGTAGCAGATGTACTTTCACCTTAACAATTTGCAAGACGACAACTGCCTTATAGAAACCAGATAGGATCCGTGTAGAAACATATTTTCGTATTTTAATTTCTGGATCCATATGCCAGATAGGAACAGGATAAGACCGGGTACAATATTCATATAAGTTATTTTCTGTCACCACTTCCCGGATAAGGACCGGATAGACCCAGATAGATCCCGAAAAATGAAATTAGAGTCCAGATAAAAACCGTAAAGAACCGGGTAAAACCCAAATGGGTTTGCATCCGGCTTCTTTCCGGTATCTACTCGATTTCCACCTGACATTTTAAGCAGGGTTGGGTAAACGAGTATAAATTATTAACCCTATATTAAATGGTGCATAATTATTTATATTCAAGATTAGATTCATAATTTCAATTAAAGACCAGCCTGATTTCTCTTGTTCAAATTCCTCTGCCATAACTAAAAGTGGGTCTTCTATATTTCTATCAAACCAATCAATCAAATCTGTTTATTGTAAAATTATTTGATTTACAGTTTGAAAGTGCTTCACATCTTCAATAATTTCCGCATCCACTATTGATCCAAATTTACCATAAAGAATTACATTTACTTTTAAACTTTTCTATTGTTTTACAACATTTTTAATTTTTTTAACTACCATCTGCTTCGTATCCTCAAAAAAGTGTTTTAAATCTTTATGCTCTTAATTGACAATAGAAATAGTTTTTCTCCTATTGTGAAATGCAGTCTCTATATAATCCCAGCTTATTTTTTATCCTTTTTTCTCAATTCTGATGTCTCCACCTTTCTTCTTCAACTGTGTTATCTTCCTATTAATTGCTTTCAATACTCCAATGGCTGATGTGGTGCTCGTCTTTTAAGGCACTGAAAACGTTTTCTTGTTATTTTTCAAAAATTTATTCAAAATCGGATATTTTTTTTACCAAACTTTATCCACTTTTCAATCTTATTGTAATTTAGTTTTTCTTCTTTTTTTAGGATTGTATATGCTCGATCCGTAAGGAGAATCAATCTCTTTAGTTTACATGTGACAAAAAATGAATGTAACATAACTAAACAGGGATCCACGAATCGCTTCCTTTTATATCCACGATCAACTCTTTTATCCTTGTCACCTTCCTATGACATATTCATGTATCCCACCTCTTTATTTACAAGGAATATTTTTCACATCATTTTTCCTTCGCTTTGACATCTTTTCATATCTAATTTATTTATGACCATAACTATCTTAAGCGTTAAACAATATAATAAATGCATTCTTATATTCCACCTCTCTTTTTCCAAGAAATATTTTTCAATCGTTTGCCCTTCAACGAAATCGACAAACATCGAGTTTTTTCTAGAAGCCAACCTCCCCTATACAAAAAAATCTTTAAGGATGTAGTGAAATACCATAAGCTTCGAGAACCTTCCAGAAATCTTACAATTTAGCACAGACATGAACTAAATAATGTTCCTCTGACGTCATAACCCAAGTGCGAATTGCCGGAACTGAAAACACGGCCCAGTACTGGACCAATCTTGGCAGTCATAAGTTGGCCAATGTTACTGGACCAATATTAGCGTTCAAATCGGCCCAGTGTTGTCCCAGTACTGGCACGGTACATTGGAAATCAAAATTTCCCATGCTTGCGCCGAAGCTTGGCCCAGCAATGGCACTTTACTGGGCTGAAAGTCGGCATTACTCCGGCAAACTGTGTTGTATGTCAAAAAGCCAGTGTCCGGCGCAGCAATGGCACTTTACTGGTTACAAAGTCGGCATTACTCCGGCAAACCGTGTTGTATGTCAAAAAGACAGAGTTCGGCCCACTAACGGCCCATCCATCACAGGTTTTGAAAGTCGGCATTACTCCGACAAACCATGCTGGAAGCCAAAAACTCAGAGTTTGGCCCAGGAACGGCCCATCAAGAGTCTAAAAGTCGTCATTACTCCGAAAACCTATACTTGAAGTCAAAAACACAGAGTCTGGGCCAGTAATGGCACTCAACTGGGTTGAAAGTTGGCATTACTTTGGCAACCCATTTTATTAATTTATTATACTTGGCCAAAAGTCATCATTACTTCAACAAACCATCTTTTACGTAGAAGAGCCAGAGTTAACAATTTTTGTATCAAAGTTCGGTAAAGAGCAGTTAACTAAATCTAGTCTTCAAATTCGAGTACACAAACAGTTCACAAAGTTTACTTTACCCAAAAAGCATTTTTTAAAAGACAAATATGTCTAAATATTATCAATCATGCAAATCCCGAGAGCTAAATAAAAGAAAAAAAATCGATCGGAGTGACAAAAGTGAAGAGCCACCAGAGAAAATATTTAATATTTCATCCACTGGATCCACATCTGACGATACTTTTAGCGATGATGCTGTCTCCCATGAGTGAGTAAAAACTTTTCCTTTTCTTTTACAGTAATCACAAAAATAACCTAAGTCTGCCATCTGTCAACTCTGGTTTATAGGTTTTGTCCTTCTTTAATTTTTATTAACAATCTTTTATAATTCATGCTAGTTTGATGGTGAACAAAGCGTTGATTATAAAGACTTTCTTAATAATTTGCAAAATATAAATCTAACCTAAGATTCATTTCTCGTAAATGACATCTCAAAATATTTTAAAGTCAACCAACTTTCCACTCATTTTTGGGCTATTATTTTTATGTAGCTTTGGGACAATACTGGCAGCCAGTGACGGTCAAGTAAAGGCAGCCAAGTATAGGCCGCCAAGTGTAGCCCTTATATATCATTTCAGTAATGGGCCATTAACATATGCCGATTTCGGACCAATACTGGCAGCCAACGAAGGGGAAGTGGAGGCAGCCAAGTGCAGCCATTAGATATCATTTCGGTAATGGCGCAGCACTGGCGGCCAAGTCTCGGCAACATATTTGCCACTACTGGGCCAAAGTTGGGCCGTTTATGACTTCGCACTTGGGAAGCTTCAAGAACATTCCAGAAAATCCTCGAAATTGAATATTGATATTGATCAAATGAAGACTCTCTGACGTCATAAGCTTCGATAATCTTCCATAAACCTCACAATTTAGCATGTAAATAAGAGGCTCTATGACGTCATAAACTTCCAGAAACTTCAAAAAAACCTCGTCATTTAGCTTAAAAAGAGGCTCTATGACGTCATCATCTTCCAGAACCTTCCAAAACCTTTCAAAAATCAAGGCTTTGGGAATAGTCTGGAGTGTCGGTAAATGCCGATGCAGGAATCTGTATCTAGAAACCCCACTACCATACTACTATTTTCTGTTACCTATCGATGGATATCTAGGTAACAGTAAGTTGTTAATTTGTCGTGAAACATTATTAATTATAACGTAGGATTAAGAACTTACCTATGATAATTGTGTGACATTTTTAACCTTATATTGGCCAAACCAAAAGACCATTATATATCAGAATCCGAGAACATAAAAATTACATAAAATTAAATGAAAAATACCATAATGTTATAAGGAAACATATCATTTCTTTTCATAATGGAAACTCAGATTACATAAAATGGGATGATATTGAAATCCTACATTAAGAAATAGACTATTATAAACGAGCGTTTTCTGAAATTATTTTTATTGAAAAAGAAGGTCATAATCTCCTGAATAAAATTACTGATCTATAAAACTCAAATCCATCATACAACATGTTTATAGATTTTTACAGATAAATAAATTGTTCTTATTAAGTTTGAATTATACAATTTCAATATTAAGGATATAGTCTCGTGTTCGGGCTTCGAAAAATCGATTTTTTTTTCACTTATTTCGAAAGTATAATATATTGAAACTATACTGTAAAAATTTTAGACCCAAATATGAAATATTTACGAAATTATAGCACATAGTCGAGAGCATACTTTCTTACCGGGCCATCTCGCAGACTAGAAAAATTAGCTGGAAACGATACCTATGAAGAAATGGAAGGTTTAATCTATTTACCAGGCATAGCTGATTAGTGTAAGTATACATTTTTTATAAGAAATCTGAAATCAAAACTTTAAACGCATTTTTCTCGAAAAAACATTTTTGTAAGTGGCGCGGTTGATCAAAAAAATTCTATCCAACCGATTGCTTTCATTTTTGCATATGTTATTCTACACAACAAAGGCTCTGTCAAGTACTAAAATTACTTAATTAAAATAATAAGCATTCATAATAATAATCAATTACATTTTTTAGTTTTAGATAACTTCAAGTGCCGTAATCATTCGGACCAGCCACCTACCTCCTTTTAAAGGTGTCTACTTTAGCTTTAAAAAAAAAACAATTATAAAAATGTGTAAAATTAAGTAAAAAAAAATTCTTTTCATAGTTTACGATGTCAATAAAAACGTGTAAAAAATTGAAATGATTGTATTTTATTTTGTCATAAAAAACAAAAATCCTGAAAGAAGCTTTCGAAACGGGCCTGAATACGAGATTATATCCTTAAAAACCAGATCGTTTCAGAGATAATGACTTATGAAAGTCATGACATGAATGTTGATATACACTTATACTGAACAATAATAACGAATAGCCAGAGATTGTCAACTGAGAAGAGAGGATAACACTACTTATCTTGAAATATTATATCAGATCAACATAACAATGATTATTATCAGTTTAACAAAATTTTATGTTTGACTCTAAATTTCATATACTGAACAAATATACTTTCTTTCAGCAAACGGTCACGTATTTTCAAAACCTGGGTAACTTTTGCATACGGTTCCAATCCTCTTAATTTTAGATTCATATTATATAGACAGAACTATTTTCTCGTGAAAATGAAATTGGAGTTTGTATTAACATTTTTCCCTGAATCATATCACAGAATGTTATAAATTCGACGTTGAAGGGCAACATATCGTTGAAGATAAACACAATAAACTCACAGCCTTACTCCGAAAATTATTGTGAATGAAATATTGACACTCTTTAAAATATAAAGACCCTTATAAAAATAAAGTATTGGATCAAGTGTTGGAACAAGTATTGATACATCCAATACTTTTTGCGTCGAAATTATTGGCGATAAGTATTGGAGATAAGTATTGAAGTAAAAAATACCGGGGAGCATTGAAATGAATTCTTTGAAATGATTTAATAATATGTAAGATAAAAATAAAAATTTAATTATTGAATCATTTGAAAGCATTCAATTCAATACTCCTCGGTACTTTTTATTTCAAAACTTATCTCCAATACTTGATCTAATACTTGATCCAATACTTTTTTTCATAAGGGAAAGTTGGTCAAATATTTTATTTTGTGTAGTTATGATAGTCGTGCATTGTTTTTTCTATTATATGCTTTATACAGTTTCTTCATGCTAAAATTATAATTTTTTTAGAATATGTATTCCTTCCAAATTGTTCAGAAAATATTATCCTTCGGGCTACACTGAAAAAACTGGGATTAATAATTAAATCCTAGTCAAATTAACTAAACAAATAGTAAAGTGAAACAAAAAATACGTAAAGTCAATTAGATTTTCAGTTCACTTATTGTTGATTAGATTATTTTAATCCAATTTCACTATCAGAATATTATATTAAAAAGTTTCCATTTGCTAAACAACAATAAAACATTGTTAGTGAGGTAAAAAGATTTATTTAATCAATCTGAAAAAATTCATATGATTTTTTTAACTTTTGCTGTGCTTAAAATTAGATTTTTGTAACTTAAATGAACGAGAAAGCCATCGTCAGTAAGTATGCTTTATCATTTTCAGAGGATCTCTCATATATCGTGCGTAAATTTCATTTTTAAAAGTCTTAAACTGCACTGCATTAGCACTGTTTTGTCTCTCTCGCCAATGAGGCCTATTTCTTCTCGTCTGTAGACCCCAATGAACTGTAAAACCTGGAGAGAGTACTTTAAATTGGTAGCCAGCAACATACATTTCGTATACCTGCAAATACAAAAAAAGAGGAATATATAATATTTTTTTAAAACAGAAACTTATTTAGAAATTAAACGTTCTCAATTCTTAACATAAATTTTAGTATAGTATAGAAGAGTTCAGAATTTCATCTTTTTTTTATTCAATAATTTTATACATATTTCAATTTTATTAATTTGAGTAACTGAAAAATCAAATGTTTTTATTCCATAGAATTTGAAAGTTTCGCCTAAAATGGCCGGAATCACATGCATCGGAGAGTGGCGCCACCTCACCTCAAATATGCGTAACTACCACTACTTGTTGTGAAATCCATCGTTATTTTGTTTACTAGTTTTAATTCGTAATTTAAATTGTGTTTACTACTTCAGTACGTATTTGTGACAATTAATTTATGAGGTATACATATTTTTTAGTAACCTATATACAAAAATAATTTTCTAGATGATTTTCAGAAAGTTGGCATTTCGAGGTTACATTTTTAAAAAACGCAATAAAATTTGTCAGAATGTAAAATATTTTACAATGCAAGCACACGCACTTTTTGAAAGTCATATCTCTGTAAGGAAATAAAGCATTAATTGGTCAAATAATCTCTGTCATAAGTTAAAGGATTTTTTTGGAGAAAAATTCGATTACTGAAATTTGTAAAGAGATATTTTTATCAAGATGCCTTGATATTTTCTGTTGATAATATTCAAAGTAATATTTCTTCTTTAAAAGACATTACGTATAATAAGCTTTTCAGTAAAATAAGAAACAATTCAAATTTCTTTATCAGAGATTCCAGTAAAAATGTTATTGGAGGTTTTCTGATTATATAAATATTACTATTATATTTATAAGAGATATTCATTTTGCAGAAATGTGAAATTGTAATATTATCTATATCCGAAAAATTTTATAGGATAATAAGTTTTTTTACATTTTGAGAAAGATTTTTTCTTTAAAAAATAGTCTTGATGTCCCTGAATGAAATTTTTGTATTGATAATATAAAGTTTTTAAGTTTTCAAAATTTTTGTTGACATTAGTTTATCTTAGATTATTTTTAGCATATAAATTGTATTTTGGTTTCAATAAAAACTTTCTTTAATAGAAAATACAATTAATTAGAAGGAAAATATTTACTCAGACTAAAACTTTTTGTTTCTTGACAGAAATGATCGCTTCAACTAGTCCAGAAAAGCGTCGCCTCTTTAATCCGCAACGATTTACAAAGTCTCGAAAATTAACTCGTGACCACAACCAGAATTCGACGGGAGACAAATCTCTCCCCATCATTCCGCAGCTTCCAGTTACAATTCACGAAGGTTTGTTCTCAAGTTTATCGTCACTCGATCTGTCAAACACCAAACTTCAATCTCTTCCCGAATGTGTATTTTCATTAAACAACCTAGAGCATCTCAAGATCGAACGCAATGAATTTTTATCTCTACCGAGTGAAATCTGCAAACTTCAGAGTCTCAAATCTATAAATGCGTCTGAAAACAAAATTCAGGGTCTTCCTGATAATTTTGGCAACTTGGAGCTCTTGGAGATCGTCAACCTGAGCTTTAACAACCTCTGCCACCTTCCAAGTTCTTGTTCGGCTTTGAATCACCTCAAGGTGCTTTTCATTTCAAACAATAAGTTCAAATATCTTCCCGAGTGCATTGAAGAGGGAATGAGAAACCTCCAAGTCCTAGATACCTCCTACAACCCACTGAAGTTCATAGCCTCTCCAGTTAGCACGAAACTCACACAATTTTCAGCAAAGGGTTTGAAAAACTGCAGATTCTTTCCTGAATGGTTACTAAATCCCAAATTTTGGAAGTTGGAGGAAATAATTTTAGATGATTCTATTTTTACTAAATTTTCATTCCAAAACAACTCGGATTTGCATCTAAGAAGTCTTTCGATGCTGAATTGTTCTCTAAAAGATTCGAATCTTGAGAGAATTACTTCAAATATGGTAGAACTTGAGAAATTGAGAGTCGGTAATAAAGATCATACATTTTCTCGTGAATGCAACACATTTTGCTTCCTTCCTGGATCGAATTTAAAGAACCCTAAGGCAGTGAATGAGATGAACGTAAGAGCTACCGCTTTGTCGGTGTTGCCTCACACTGTCAACATGTTCCATAATTTGGAAAGATTGGACCTTGGAAGAAATAATATCACTTGGCTGCCAGATGAGATCTGCGAGTTAAAACATTTGAAGGTATTAATCATCGATACAAACAATCTGCACAGTTTGCCCAAAGAATTTGGGAAGTTAAAGAAGTTAGAAGAGCTTGTGGCGTGTCATAATAAACTGTCAAAGCTCCCAGAATCAATGCAAAATCTGGAAAATTTGGAAATTATAGACTTATACGATAATGATTTTTCTGAAATGCCAACGGAATTAGGTAAACAAACACACCACTGTCTGGACCTTGAAAGAAACTTTTTCGTGATTAGTAATCTTTTGGTAAGAATAACAACATTTATGGAATATTTCTTTTTAGTTGGAAATGAGTTTAAGAAATTATTTAAAATAAATATGCTATTGTTTTGGAGTTTTTCTTTATGAGTTTATATATTTTATATATTTTTTTTTTTCAAAAAAAGAGTTTTCAAATATAAAATTTTATTCGATGAATTGCTTTTTAATAAAAACTAGTTCAGCTAAATACTTTTTCTAAAAGTTAATCTCTTCATGTAAAATTCTTCACTCATCCTTAAGAATTTGAGGAGGAAGGTTATGATCTAATTTTGTATGATATGTTTCTTTGGTATGATTTTAAAAATTTTACATCAAGAAAGTAATTTTCACTAAACATCTTTTGCTGAAATGGTTTGTATTAAAAGAGAGAAAATAACCCATTGAACAAAATTTCAGATTTTTAAAGTTTTAATTAATCTCATAACATGAGTTTAGAATTTCTTTCCTACATTCAAATTTAACGATCAATACATTACACTTCGTTATTAATTTCTCTGTATCTTGAAAATGATAAATTTGAAATTTTATTTGAATGTGTGGAACGATACACTTTGTCTATATTATTAAGAAAAGGCTAAGAAGTCGATTATTTCTTGAAGTCAGTCTCATGAGAGGTGAACCAAGTGCTCGTGCTTTTAAATTTTAAACTTAATTGAATTTGACTTTTAACAACTACGACTATTGATACATTTTTACCACTTTAAACAATGAATGTAATAAGATTATTACTTCCATCCAATGAACATGAGATCACTAAGTTAAATATAATCTGTGATAATTATGACGGAGAGCAATTTATACTTTAAGGTCAATATAATAATTTTACTGATTCAAAGATTTAAATTTTTTAAAATATTATAACTTAAAATAAATATTTAATTTGCAGTATTTTAAAAATACATATTCAATCATGTTATAAATTTGTCAATTTATGGTACTGTTCAGTGATGGTAGACCCGAACCTTTTCTTACTGCGCAAGCGTAGAAAAGAAATGGAGAAATGAGCATTGCCGTGCAAATGAAGATGAGCGTATCTGCCGCGCACCCAACTTTGGGCAGGGTACAAAAAATCATTTGGACATACCACACTTATATTTCTACTAGTTTTCGAAAAAAGCGGCTATCTACGTGAAAAAGACCAACCTTTTTTATTTTTCAGCAAGAAAAGCTTACTTTATAATTTTAAGTGTGCATCTGCAGTTACTCTTATTTACAAATCCAATTACTTGGACAGGAAAAACCTTATCTGCTATAAAAGTTTTTAAATGGTAATAAATGCACTGAGTATTATTAGCAAACACAAATAAGATGTCTAAATTTATATATATGGGGATAAATCTTAGTGTCCGTATCAAATAACTCGCTGAGCGCTCGGGCTCGAAAATACGTGCTCGTAAACTATGCATATTTTTCTCGTATAAAGTTTTTGGGTGAAACAATTATTTCTCGAAATAAAAAATAAAAATCGAAATTTTTTGATTTTTGTAGATCAATGTTTTTCCAAACTAACTTTATCACAAACTGGTCTCAAAATAAAAATTTCACATCGGGCTTCCACATTGGAGTTAATAAGATAATAAGTTCACGAGTTTTTCAATTGTTAAATTAAGCGCTCCGTGCTCCGCGTGATTTGAACGATACTCCGATGCATCATTAACATTTCTCGCCTTAGTTTGTATTGGCTTAAAAATACAAAAAAAGACACGTTTTAGCGTAAATGAGATCCTTGGACAGAAAATTTAGGTTAAAATGCATTCAGCTCTGAATTTCTTTTCTTCTAAATGAAAACATCGTTTTGGCTGCATTCGAGCTTTAAGGCAAAAAGTTCTTAGTCTTTCTATAAAAAAGTATTATAAAAGTGGACAAAATAATCATGAGAGTTATTAACAATGTTACGTGCACAACACCATATCGAAAAAGGCAGGAAACATTGCAGAAATGAAAATACCTGGGCCTGTCGCGTCAACAAGAACGCTCGGACTGCTGTATGTTAAAAATCAAAATCATATTCATAAATTGCGTTGAAACTGTATTATCAAAAAACATTTGGGTCCGCTATTCACTCTATAGTCATTTTACAGTTTACTTTGTTTCACTTTACTTAAGTTAGTTCACTTTGATTTTTGTTAAAATTAGTGTTTTTCGTATAATTCAATTACATTGGTAACGATAATTTGAAAATTATTGAGGGCTTTATCAGATTTCTGCTCTTCAAACATAAAAAGTAATACATTTCTTCAATTAACAGTTTTTCATACCAGATTTTCTGAATTGAAATATTCTTACTATTTTTATATCTCACATTCTAGTACACTACATTTATATTTAAAGATATTAAGAAAAACATTTTTACATCCTTGAATTTATTAAAAGTAAAACATTTTATTCTCTTTAAATAATTACTTAACATTTTTTAATTTGAATCAGTCGAAAATCGTTTACTTGCAAAAACAAGTGACTTGTTACTGATTTACAGTAAAAAAACTACTGTTTTTCAGTAGATTTTTCACTGATAAACTACTTGAAATTCAGTTAATTCTACCAGTGAACAGGTTTTTACTAAGTATCAGTGCTATTTCTTTAACTTGATCCAGATTTAGAGAGCTAGCTTTCGGATTTTGAACTATTGATTTCGACTTTCAATATTAATAGTGATTCCGAAAGTTTCCTAATAATTACAAATACTCCAATCTGAAGAATTTTTGGTGTTTTTTGAAAATTTTTATCGTGCATCTTTTCAATGTCAATGTTTAACTGCTTTTTTAAGAATGAAATTAACAAATTTCAAGTCTTGCATTTTGATTATTATGAAATGAGGACAGTCTGAGCTGAAAATAATTTTTCGAAATAAGCGGAGATACTAATATTGTCTCAATTATAATTTTTACTACTCTGTAAGCAAAATGCATGGAAGATTTACCATCTTTTATTAGAATTCATTGACTTATATTTTGAGGAATTTTACTTTACTTATTTATAGGAAAATCGTCTTTATTTATAGTAATATTTCTCTTACAGTGTAACGGAATGAGCGTTGATAATTGCAGCACATTCATCGCTCACGACAATGTGTTTTTTATAGCGACAAGAGTATATTTCACGAGTAGGACAAATAGTTGGCGCAGAACATTTCGAGACAGTTAAACATTTCATTCGCAAACAAAAAATACGATTGTATGCCAGAAGTTCCTTTGTAATTTGTTAGGAATTGGAAAAGGAAGGTTTGAAACGATACAGAAAAAATTGAATATTTTGTACACTTTTATAATGCTTTTTTATAGAAAGACTAAAAAATTTTTGCCTTAAAGCCCGAATGTAGCCAAAACGATGTTTTCATCTTGAAGAAAAGAAATTCAGAGCTGAATGCATTATAACCTAAATTTTCTGTCCCAGGATCTCATTTACGCTAAAACGTGTCTTTTTTTATATTTTTAAGCCAATACGAACTAAGGCGAGAAATGTTAATGATGCATCGGAGTATCGTTCAAATCACGCGGAGCACGGAGCGCATAGTTTAACAATTGAAAAATTCGTGAACTTATTATCTTATTAACTCCAAACTTTCAAAAAAACTGCTTTAAACTATCCTTGACAACTTTCTCAATAGAAATTTGCGGACACTTGAATAGTCAAAAACTTCCTCGCTTACTAAAAAATGATAAACCCGGTACTTTATCCAATCAGTTTATAATTAAATAAACATTAGGATAATAGGATTTTTACCCTTTTAAAACTTCGTCTGTATCGGCAAACTTCGAAGAACGTCTGTATCGAAGCCCGATATTAAATTTTTGTTTTTAAATTTGTTATAACTTGTATCTAATTTTATGTCTCAGTGGTATAGCTTAATCAATCAAATAAGTTTTATAGTAAATGGGTGAATGGAACTAAAACAAGGGAAGATTATTTTCTGGCGAGGATTTTTTAATTATTTTAATTTATAATAGGCACTCTTTAGAAGCATTTGAACAATGTAATCATTTTTCTTTTAAAGTCTACACATATATTACAAAAATAACTTAGTAATCTTATGTATAAAAGAACACTCAAAGAATTAATAAATATATTTATAACTATAAATATGTAGCAGATTGGTAAAATATTTTAACAACTTGATGACATTGTTTCAAGGTCTGCAGTTATCTTGTATGATTATTACAGAAGTGTGAATGTCGGTGCTTTTCATTATTTGTCAGGGTAGAACATTCCGCGGTGAATAAAAATGATATAAGTGTTCTATGTAAAACAATTTTCAAGATACAGTATTCCGAAGAATTCTAATATTTTAAATTTAATCTATTTTTTTCAAACTCTAATGGAAGTTTTAGAAGGGCTTATAACACGCTGTTTTCGTTTTCTTGCAGGGACTTAAGTACTAGAGTGTTTGATATTGACGTGATATTTCTATCAGAAATCAAGGCCAAGCTCGATAAATTTTATTCGGACTCTAATCGGTTGTATGAAATGGTTTAGAAGTGGTTCACCGAATTTCGTTGTGGTCGTATGAGCACAGGAACCATACCAAGTCCAGGTCGTCTAAATGAGATCACTACACCAGGAATGTTCAACAAAATGAATGATATTGTTTTGAATGACCCGAAAGTGAAAGTGCGTGAGATAGCTGAGATCGTATCCATCTCTACCTAGCGTGTAGTCAATATTTTGAATACACATTTGTGCATGAGAAAGCTCTGTACTAGATGGGTGCCGCGATTGCTTACAATCGACCACAAACGCCTTCGTGTAACCACTTCGGAGCAAAATTTGGCCTATTTTAACCGCAATCCGAAAGAGTTTTTGCTTTGATTTGTAATGATGGATGAAACATGAATCCACCACTATACTCCGGAATCCCGTGAAGGGTCAAAACAGTGGGTTGAACCTGGTGAAAGTGCATCAAAACGTTCTAAAACGCAACAATCGGCTGGAAAACTTATGGATAGTGTTTTTTGGGATGCACATGGAGTAATCTTCATCGACTACCTTGAGAAAGGAAGGACGATTACTGGAGCATATTATGCTGCATTATAGGATCGATTCGTTGTCGAAATCAGGAAGAAACGGCCTCATTTGAAGAAGAAAAAAATCATTCTTTATAATGACAATGCACTATCTCACACATCGAACATTGCACAGGCAGAAAAGCATGAATTGGGTTTCGAATCGCTTCCGCATCCACTGTATTCTCCAGACCTGGTCCCCAGCGACGATTATCTGTCCCCAAGCCTCAAAAGATGGCTGTACGGTAGGCGTTTTGAGTCGAACGATGGAATTGAATGGGAAACAAAAGGATATTTTGAAGAGTTTGACAAATCACATTATTTGGAAGGCATAGAAAAGTTGAAAGATAGTTGGTCTCGTTGTATCAAGCTAATAGGAGAGTACATTGCAAAAAAAGACCGATTTTTGCCACAAAAATTAATTCTTGTTCATTTTATCACGTCAATATCATATACCCTAGTATGTCTTTATTTGCTTGAAATTATCTACGTTTATCAAAAACTGCTTCACGAAAGGATCAATTTGTACGTCCAACTTATTCAATACATTTTTAACGGTGACATCAAATTTTTCCCTCGTCATTAAATGGACTCCTTTTTCTCTTTTAATTCTGTCTTCTGACTTACTGCACCACTGAAAGTAGATAGCTTGCTTCCGAAGTATAGGTTCATCAACAGAGAAAAGTAATTTCATAGCATATAAATTGCGCTCACAAAATTTGTTGTTTTCATCACAAAATGCTATAGTACAAATTGCTTCAGCTTTTTTTGACTCCGTGAAAGATGAAGAATGCAAAGCATCGAGTATAAACTGCATATTTCAATGCTTTGGACACATAAATATATCTCTATCAGATGCTTTAGGAATCATAATCCAATCAGGCCTAGTTGAAAAAAAATAACACGCTCTTCTTCCTTTTTCTACAAATTAAAATATTTCGACCGATTAAATTTTTTCATATAACCATTGTTTATGCACAATAAGCTTTATCCATCTTTTTATGATTCAACTGATTTCATACTATTTCTCCGAATAATAATTAACGTTTAAAATTTTTAGTGATATTATTATCCGACTTTAGAACTCTTTTTAACATTCTCATCATAAATGAGAAGGTATTAGCTTCATGTGAAAAATTACTTAAAAAATTTTCATTAAATATTCACGTTTTGAGACCCCCTGAGTCAGAAAAAACGGTTTTTACGAAAGTATTTGTCTATCTGTAGTAGTAGTAGTAGGTCGTATACTCGATAACTCTCAATAGTATTATCGGATTGAATTGAGCTTTAACATACTTTATCGGAGCGGAAAAAGTAGAACAAGATCGTTAAGCGGCCATATCCGACCAAAATTGTGAAAATAAGAGCATTTTTTGTGTTTTTGGGAGAATAAAAAATTGTAATAATGGTTTCTGATACAATATTTTTTTATAACATGTGTATTTTTAGATTCAGTTTAAAAAGTTACTGTTAAAAATCTAAAATTCAATTTTTCAACCAAAATATGTGGAATAATAAAAAAACGTAGGAATGCAAAATTCTTCGCTTCAATAAGGACTAAAAAGTTTTATTTGACACAATTTCTAATAAAATTTATATTTTTCGTTTTAAGGTAAGAAATGGTTTTTCAATTACTAACTCAGTCATTTTTGACAAATAACAATACTTTGTATAAAATTTGAATATAATAACTTGAAGTATATCGAATAATCTTTAATCCTTAATTAGTTTGAATGGGAAAACTGAATTTTTAAATCATTTTGAACTGTTTTGTTGCCGGATGACATAAAAACACAGAGGCAGATAAAAAGTATTTAATACTCTGTAACTATAATTGAAATTTAAAAATAAGCTTAATTTCCTAATTCTGCAATTAATATTAAAAATGACGTATGTTGAGACTATGATGTTGATCTTTCGTTTAAAAGAGATATAATATTTTCAACAAAATTTACTTTATACGTAGTTACAATAAGAGAATTTTCGTTAGAGTAAATGATAAAATTGAATGAAAATGTAGTATAATATTGTTTTAAAATGGGAAAAGCCGAGGTTTTATTACACTTATTCATATTAAGACATCGAAATTCAATATAGTCATAACAGTATAACTCGTCACCGTGTGGCGCTCTCGTTCGGCCGATTTCAATTCTTCTTCTTTTGTTGTGTTGGTAGAAGTGTCATTGACGTTCTGTCAGATTCTTAGCGTGATAGCTTGACATTTGTTGAAGTGACGCTGTATTGTGTAGATCTATCTTTGTGTGTGGTTTCGATTTTTCACAAAAAAAAATGTCATCGATTTTGCAGCAACGAGTTTGCATTAAATTTTGTGTTAAAAATGGATTTAACGGTGCGCAGACTTTGGAAATGTTAGAGAAGTGTTTCGGCAACGATACTCTAACGAGATCGAACGTTTTCCGCTGGCACGAACGCTTCAGAAGTGGTCGTGAGTCGGTCAAGGATGACGAACGCAGTGGCAGGCCGTCGACGGCGAAAACTGATGAAAACATCAACAAAATCAAAGGGTGGATTACCGTAAGCCGCAAGTTGACCATTAGAGAGATTGCAGAGGAGTTGAACATTTCTTGCGGATCCGTTCAAGACATTTTGGTTAATGATTTGGGTCTCAGACGTGTCGCTGCAAAGCTGATGCCGAAAGACCTGAATTTCATGCAAAAAAGGGATCGCGTTGATGTCGCAAAAGACATGCTTTCCAAGGTCGATTCCGACCCATCATTCATCAAACGGATAATTACTGGTGATGAGACGTGGATTTATGAGTATGACACGCACTCCAGACATGAAGCGAGTGAATGGCGTTCACCCAATGAGCCGCGACCGAAAAAACCACGTCGTTTTCAGTCGAAAAAGAAGGTGATGCTTACGGTTTTTATAGATTACAGAGGTGTTGTGTATCATGAATTCCTTCCAGAAGGCCAGACCGTCAACAAGGAGTATTATTTGGGCGTTATGAGACGTTTGCATGAAGCAATTCGCCAAAAAGTCCGGATTTGTGGGCAAACAACTCGTGGATTTTGCACCACGACAACGCACCGTCGCACAATGCCATTCTTATCCGTGAGCATTTGGCTAAAAACGAAACGAATACCAACCAACAACCACCGAATTCACCTGATTTGGCTCCCTGCGACTTTTTCCTATTCGGTCGACTCAAGAAACCGCACCGCGGAACGCGTTACAGCACCCGAGATGAGGTCATGGAAAGATCGTAGATGGCTCTGATGACTATACCGCAAACCGATTATAAAAAATTTGCCCGCTTCGCGGGCACATTCTCATCGCGCGCTTGGCGCGCAGCTCGCTTCGCTCGCAAGTTTGAGCGCGCCTAGGGCGCGCGATTTGATCGTCGCGCTGCGCGCTTCGCGCTCGGTCTTGTGCTCTTCGCATACGTTTAAGTTTATTTCTTATAATTTAATACTAAAGCTCAAACCAATTTAATGATATTAAAGATGATGTAAATTAGTCATTTTCTCAAATTCACTAAGTTTCTTTTTCAGTTTAAGTGAAACAGGAAATTCAATTTACTTAAGGCTCTATCGGCCTTAAGGAACACATTCTCATCATGACACTCGCGCTTCGCGCTCGATTTTCTGTATGCATTTTTGTAACTTTTTAATAAATTACATGACTACTGATAAATTTATTTTCTTCCAAATATCTCAAAAAGAAAAAACAATCGTAGACTTTATTTAAGGAAACGATTTTGCAGAACAACGCCTATTTCGTATCTCACACATTTTGGTGAAAAAAATCGAATTTTTTTAATATTAAAAATCACAAAATTAAAATATACATCCTGTCGAGAAATTTCTCGATAAGAATGTGTAGAGCTTATTTAGCTAAACAATTTTTCATCTAAAAGTTTTTTTTGTATCTCACATATTTTGTCTAAAAAATGGAATTTTTGAATTTTAATCGTATTTTTTGGAATTGAAACGAAAAATATTTGTTTTATCAGAAACTGCTACAGACAAAATTTGTAGATCTTTTTGAAACGAACAACTTTGTATTCTTACGTTTTTTTCGTATTTCGAATATTATTGTTAAAAAATTGAATTTTGGATATTCAATATTTTTTTTTTTTGAATTAAAAAGAAAAATATGCATCTTATGAAAAAATGTTACAATTCAAATTTGTAGGACTTTATGTAGAAAATAATATTGTATCATAACGTTTTTTCGTATCTCGTATAATTTAACTGGAAAATGGAATTTTGATATTGACTTTTTTCGAATTTGAATATGCTGTAACATTTCTAATTTTGATTTAATCAAAAAATGTTATCTGGGTAATTTTAAGAGATTTATGAGCACTATCAAAAAACAGTATTGAAATTTTTTATTTTTAAAAAAAATTATTTTCAAAAACACAAAAGTAAAGCTCAATCCCTCGATTTTGATTGGATGTGGCTGGTTAACGAACTTGTCCTTACTTTTTCGGCTCCGATAAAGTGTACCAAAGCTCAATTCAATCTGATAATTCTGTCGAGAGTTATGCCGCACACGACCTACAGACAGACAGACAGACACTTTCTTTTTTCTGACTCAGGGGGTCTCAAAACGTAAAGATTTGATGAAAATTTCGAAAGTCATTTTTCACATAAAACCAATACCTTCTCATCCATGATGAGAATGTAAAAATGTTTCGAGGATTGGATCAAGAGCTGGCATAAGTGCGTTGCCGTCGATGGGGAGTACTTTGAAGGGGATAATATCGATTATGATGAATAAACTTGTATTTTTGATTTTAAAAATAAAGTCCTAAAACTTTTTGATGAAGGTGGTATTTAATCAGACGTTTCGGCTCTAATCGAAGCCCTCATCAGTGATATTTATTATAATCTAGAAATTACAAAAAAGGTGGTGTCACTAATTCCACATATTTTTTCGGAATAACTAAAGTACTTGACATATGATACAAAAAAGAGTGCTTGATGTGTTTATTTAAATTTGCAATGGAAAATGGAAAGTTTGGATATACGATCAGGAAAAGAGTTGTTAACTTTGATCTTCCCTATTATAAAGGGTTTTCCAATAGGGACATAACAATTTTATCTATGAATAAAACACAGAAATATTTGAGATATTGAGTTCAAATTTATTGTGGGTGTAGTGTAAGCATTACATTTTATGAATGAAATTCGATATCAGCCTTATGACCACCACGAGCCCGTTTACAGTGGTCGATTCTTTGGACCCAATTTTCCACCACTCTGGCACACATTTCGACTGGAACGTTGGCAATTTCGCGTTGGATGTTGTCTTTGAGGTCGTTTAAAGTTGCTGGCTTGTTGGCATCGACCAGTGACTTGATATGGCCCCATGAAAATAAATCCAATGGCGTTAGATCGCATGAACGAGGCGGCCATTCGACCGGACCATTTCTCGAGATAAAACGTTCACCGAATTTGCCTTTCAATAAATCGATTGTGACGCATGCTGCGTGGCTAGTGGCACCGTCTTGTTAAAACCACATATCGTTGATGTCAAGTTCATCCAATTCTGGCCACGAATAATCTTCCGTCGTTTTTATCAACGAAAAAATACGGCCCAATCAGACCTCCGGGATGAAAACCGCACCAAACAGTCACTTTTTGCGGATGAAACGGTGTCTCAAGAAGCACATTTGGGTTTGTTGCTGACCCATAACGCATATTTTGCTTATTAACAAAGACATTGAGCCAGCAATGAGCTTCATCGCTGAAGATGATTTTTCGATGAAATTCTTCATCTTCTTCAAGCTTTACCAGAGCCCAATTGGAGAAGTTTCAGCGTTTCAAATGATCAAGTGGCTTTAGTTCTTGATTCAATTTAATCGTGAAAGCATGTAGGCCAAGATCTTTTCGCATAATACGCCACAGTGTCCTTTGAGCGATGCCCAATTCTTGAGAACAACGTAGAATCGACTGATTTGGCTCATTTTGAATCGATGCACTTACGGCTGCAATTATTTCTTCGCTTCGAGCAATACGACGTCTTTTTGGCACCGGAACGTCCAATACTGTAAATTTCGTATCGAATTCATCCACTATAGCACGCACAGCCTGTCGGGTGGGACGATTATTACTGCCGAAAATTGGAGTAAGCGCTCTTAAAGTTGCGACCACCGACTCAGAATTTCGGTAGTAATTTTTAAGAATTTCCAAACGTTGCTGGTTCCTGAACTTGCCATGATGGAAATGTTGACTTCAACTAACGTTTTGACATTGACAGTTCATTAAAAAAGTTTAAGGGTGCGTTCATATAAAGATACGAAATTGTTATGTCCCTATTGGAAAACCCTTTAAAACACTTTACATAGATGTGCTTCATATCTTAGAATATTTTTTCTGAAACTATTTATAAAGAATATTCCTATTTTTGAAAAGTTTTTTGGTGCTTAGCTGAATTGGAAGAGTTTGGTTGAAGCTATCAAAGCTTGGTTTGAATTATTTTACCTGAATTATTTTAAAACTATGTTTGAATATGTACCTATATTGCGGTGCGTCCCATCCATACTGTTGTAAAACTATTTTTATACTATTTTGAAACTATTTATAAAAAATATTCACATTTTTGAATGTCTTATCCATACCGGTGTCTACAAATAAATTCTTTGGTGATAGGTTGAATGGGAAGAGCTTGATGCAGAGCATTAATGTTATTTTAAACTATTTGGACTGGACAAAACTATTTTACCTAAACTATTTTAAAACTATGTTGAAATATGTATCTATATTGTGGTATGTCCTATCCATACCCGTATCTACATTTAATTGTTTGGTGTGAAGCTGAATGGGAATAGATTGATTTAGTTCATTAATGTTATTCTTGTCTGAAGACTATTTTAAACTATTTTAAAACTAATTATAAAAAATATTCACATTTTCGAATCTCTTATTCATAATGATATCTGGAAATAAATTCTTTAGTGACAAGTTGAATGGAATGAGTCTGATTCAGACCATCAATGTTTTTTTAAAACTATTCTGCCTGAAAATTCTATTTTTAACCTATTTCTAAAAAATTATTTATATTTTGAATGTCTTATCTATGATTATATCCACAGTAAGTTCTTTGGAAGAACCAGGGTGAAGTATGGCACACAAATTCTTTGAGAAGCCTTGGGCTAGAAGTTAACTATCCAAACTTTCCAGTCTTAACTGATTTTGATTAACAATTTTTTAACTACCCTTCTATGTAAGATGTTATGTTTGTGACTGATTCCTGAATGTATGGAGAGGACAGTTAGGAGTAGAAACAAGCAGGCGAAGGTGGAGGAGAAAAAAAAAAATTTCTGAAAGGAATATTGTAAATTGTAACCGGAGTCCGAAGGGTTCAGCACATTTGCGACAGATATGGAGGCAATCTATGCATTTCCCAAGTTGGAGAGAGAGAGAGTTAAGAAAAAGAGAGTAATATTTAAAGAATTTGAAAATCTTTCTGTGGAAAAAATGACGCTTTCGACTGCGCTGGGATTCGAGCCCAGGTCTTTCGATTGCCGGTCGACTGCTCTAACCACTGAGCTACACAGGCGTCCGACATCTCCTTCTCCACAGGAAGATCTCCTTATATTTTCAAACTCAACTAATTAATTTGAAAAGAGAGTAATATCGTAAAAAGAAAAGAACATTCTCGGGAACCTATTGCCCCAGAAAAATGTTTCTTTCTTCTTAATTTTTGTTATTTAATAATGACATATAAAAAACGAATAGGCTATCCATGTCAGTTTTTTGGTTAATTGGATTTGGATTGCTGGCTATATGTGTCATCTCTAAACTCATCCGTTCTTTGTAATTGTCGGCTCTGTATACGATTTGAATATTGTCAAAATTGAATGTGTGGTCTTGTTTCTATGCGTGTTTTGTCAAGGCAGTCCATTTGTCCGGCGGGTTGTAAACATCCCTTTTATGTTCGTGGATTCTAGTTTTAAATCGTCGTTTTGTAGTACCTATATAAGTAGCTTCGCAATCTGTGCAGGGAATGTTGTAAACGACGTCAGCAGTATCAAGTTTTGAAATTCTGACTTTTGTTGGCTTAAAAAAACGGGATAGATTATTGACATTGCGTGATGCAATTTTTATGTTGAAGGGTTTGAGGATGCCTGATAATTTTTCTGAGAGGCCCTGTACGTAAGGTAGTGACTTATATTTTGGAGGTGGTTGTGTGTTTGTGGCTGTACTTTGACCTGCTGCTAGGTTTGGTTGTGTAGTCTGTGTATGTGTGGGCATAATCCTCAGTAATTATTTTCATGTGGGATGGATTTGATTTTCTAAATATTTGCTTTATGGAAGTCTTTGTGAGATAGGGAGATACATCTATCGACCAGATTATTAATTACATTGATTTTGTATTTGTAGGGGTGATTTGAGTTGAAATTGAGGTAGCGGTCAGACCATGTAGCATTGTGATACCAGTTTGTTTTTATGCCATCACCGGCTCTGATTATAAGAACATCAAGAAAGGATAATCTACCTATAATCTATTCCTCTTCTGTTGTGAACTGAATTTTGTGATTAAAGTTGTTAAAGGTGTTTTTTATTTTGTCAATTTCATTGTGTGGTACCGCTGTTATGATGTCGTCTACGTATCGGAAGTAAAACAGAAGTTGAAAGGACAGGAAGGCGATGCAATTGGATTCAAGGTCATCCATGACGATTTCAGCAGCTATGGGGGAGAGTAGCGAGCCCATAGGGAACTCGGATCACTGTTTATAGATAATACCTTCAAAATTGAAGGTAGAATTGGTTGAACAGGTTCGAAGGCCTCTTTCAAATTGATACCAAGGCAATTTTGTATGTGGTTGGATTTGGTGCCATCTATTTTTAATACCTGTAATGGCAAGGCCAGTTTGGACATTTGTTAACAGTGAGACTGCGTCAAGTGAAATGATTTTGTGATCGGGGGGAATTGTGATGTTTTTTATCTTGTGGTTGAAATCGAAAATATTTTTTATATGTTAGGGGTGGGGGGGGGGGTATATTGTTTGACAGGATTTTGCTATAAAAAGATGCCAGATTGTACGTTGGACTGCTACAGAAAGAAACAATGGGTCTTAGGGGATTGTTGCGTTTGTGTATTTTTGGCACGCCGTAAAATCTAGCTGGAAGAGGATTATCTGATTTGAGTGATTTTGCCATACTGTTATTGATGTGGTTTTTCATTCTCAATTTTTTATAAGATCGTTAAATTTTTGTTGTGTGGTATTTATGGTTTTTTTTTAAAGAGGTATGTACGTTCTGCTATCTGAAAGCATGGTTTTTATTTCATTGACGTATTTGGTCTTATCCAAGGCTACGGTTGGAATCTCCATTCGAAAAATTATAAGTAAGAAAAAATGATATTATGAATACTAGGTTCTCTAAAAATAATTCTAATAAATCGAACAATGAATATTATAACCTAGAAAGCATATTTGAGAAATTCATATTATGAATATGAAGTTGCCAGAAACCTGGTGACGCGCAGAAAAAATCGCAACATTCAATCTCAGATTTTCGTATAATTCGTTTCAGAATGTCGTCCGAGTGCTCCCGTCGTTTTCCGATTAGCTTTAGGCGATAGGAATGCAGTTAGTCATGTAGATATAGTTAAGTTACAGGGTTTAAGCCCAAAAGCGATTCTGAAATTTAATTATAGTCAAAAGCTCTATCTTCCTTTTGTTTTGCACGCGTTAGAAAATACAATTGGGCTGAAGTTTCAGACGTCTAGTCAGACGAATTTTTTTCTTTTTCGATCTACTCAGAATCATATACAAAATTCGAAAAAAGTAATGATTTCGGCTACCTATGATTACAATTTATGAAGACACATTCATTCAGTCTATTGAAATAAAAATTGAAATTATCTAGGGTGGAGGGCCCTCAAATTCGTCAGAAACTGACCGTATAAACACATTTCTAGACTAGGATATATATAGTAAATACAAATTTCTCTAGTCCATTAAAATAAAATAAAATATCTAGAAATGTGTTTATACGGTTAAATTTTGACGAATTTGAAGGCTCTCCGCTCTAGATGATTTCAATTTTTATTGTAACAAACTGGATAAATATGTATTCATTTATCGTAGACATAGGAAGCCAAAATGATTACTTTTGCAAGATTATTTACCGTCTGAGTCTAGAAATGTGCATATACTGTCAATTTTTGACGAGTTTAAGGCCCCTTCGCCCTAGATAATTTCGATTTTCTTTAAGAATTGTTAAAAAGCAATTGATTTCTAACGTCCGAGTAATCAAATCAAATATTCAATTTTTATTTTAATAGACTGAATAAATTTGCATTTATATACCGTAATCATAGGTAGCCGAAATCATTACTTTTTTCGAATTTTGTATATGATTCTGAGCAGATAAAAAAAGAAAATAATTCGTCTGACTAGACGTCTGAAACTTCAGCCCAATGAAAATACACTAGAATTCTTATTCAGGAGCCGTCACTTCTGAAAGTCAAACCTTTTGGTGGAGTGAGTGATTTTTCATATAGTAGTTTTCAGATTCATATATTCTTTGTTTCACTTAGAAAATTTAATATAGTGAATTTCAAATTCTCGTAGGTTTTATAATAGTTAGTAGAACATATATTCCATTTATTCAAAGGAAAATATTAACCTTGCCGCTTGAAAACCACTATGTTAATATCTGATACGTAAACCCTGTTTGCCGCACTTTGAAACGATATTATACTAAAATATAATTAATTTTTATGATTTACTCTAACGAAAAATCTCTCATTGTAGTTTTTCAAAAACACAATTTGAATACTTTGAAATATTTTCATTTTATGCAGATATGCAATGTATAATGTGTTATTTATTTAGAAATTAAGAGTAGAGTACTAAATTTGTTAAAAACCCAAAAAATGTTATCTTCGTAAAGAAATAAGCAATCAAATTTAATAATTTCCTGAGTATCGCATGCCCTTAATCGAAGTTAGTGAAGCCAGTCCTTAAAGTTGTAGTAACTTTTCTCATCTTTTTTCGAAAAACAATTATAGAACTATATTAAAGTTGAAAATTGAAAAGTTGAACAATACATTTTTCATATTCAAATTTGAAAGTAGATCAGACATTTTACGAATGGCGAAGATAATACAGAAGCTCAATTTTTAATATCTCAATGCTCTCTGATGTTCAAAATCCCAGATGAGAAACACGGCATATGACATTCTCAGAGACAGATTACGTCAACACTACAATCATACCAGAGCTATCGGTCCCAAATTAAACCAAGAACATGAAGATGATGACTTCAAGCCACATGATAGTTGCAGGGAAAGCGAATCAGGAGAAATGTAAGCACATTTTGATTTCATTCAACTTACTATTGGATTACATTTTATTTAACATGCTGAAATATATCATAATATAGATCTTAGATAGATAAGGTAAAAGTTTAATTGTGGCCTATTAGACTTATGAATACTCAATCACAATTCATAAGAATGACTTCAATAAACTTGGCAAGAAATCATAAATAATGTTATAATCAAAGTTTTGCAATTAATAATAATAAAAAGAAATAGAAAACGAACGTGGAAAATAGGCATGTTATGCTCTCTAAATTTGATTCAGCGAAATTTCATGTAACTGACAATTGAAACGTTCATAGTCAAAAAAATAAAATTTGTTTTCAATTATGATTTGTTTGCTATTAAATGATTGACTGATTAATATTGTTATTGTCTCTTTGAACATTTGTACATGAAAATATGAACTGTTCGTAAATTATTTTTAATTTTATTTGCAGATGATGGTATTTTTGTTTTGTATTTTCGTTTATAAACGTTGCAAACGGCAGTTACATGAAATTTCGCTGATTATCAGCTATAAGTATACCACTGATGATCATAATCAGCGTATATACGCTGATGAATCAGTGAAATTCAACTGATTTGATGTAGTAGAACAATATTTTCTCAGCGTTTCCGAAGTAAACTGATTCTCTCCTCAGGAGCAAAGTAAATTTTGGTTCAATATTATAATATATAATCAATTTCCATTGTAAATTGAGTTTTGAAAATAATATTGCTGCAATTTATATAAATGTAAGTGAATTTTTAGTCGCGTTTTTCAAAAAATTGGATTTAGTCTACGTCCGTTTGCATCTTTTCTACCATTTCCCAAATTTTGAAAACAAAATCTAAATTATTTTAGGCGTGAACATGTAGAAATTTTTTTCGTCGTGTAGTCGGAAGTATTTAATAATAAATTTTTTTTTAATAACTCTGATGGTTCAGCCATGGGCTTCAATAGGTTGATCGTTACCCTGGTCCCTAGTGCCTAATATTTAAAAATTCATTCAAAGCACCCAAAAACGTTTGATTAGATTCGTGTAAACGGCACTGGGGAGTAAGGAGATGCTGACGAGACAGCACGCATCATTAGCACCACCGTAACTCTCTGAACTTCAAGAGAGAGTTATGGTGGTGGAAGTGCCACATCTGGCAAATAAGGAATTTCGACGAAAATTACTCGAATTTCTCTTCTCTGTGCAGGTCTGAGCTAATGTATGAAAATGTTGTCTAATAGTTTTATAAAATCTGAAACTGAAAGCAATATATAATCTATTGGAGGAGCTTCGAAATTTTACAAAAAAGTTTATTGAAATGATGACTGATTTTTGAACGAAAACAATTGTTCAAAATCGCTTACATGTGTTTTTTGCTTTCTTTTATATTGAATAAAAATTTCTATATATTTAGCTGTTATTAACTCCATGATCATTTCGAAACATATTTAGTTATCATTCCAGTTTTCTAAAATAATATTTCAAGAAAAAAAAATATTGTTTTGTCTACAATTTTTCTTCTACTATATTTCATTTAAATATTATTAATAATAATAAAATAATATTAAACAATATCATTTGAAAAATAAACTTTATTTTCGAAAAATTCAAACTTTCTAAGATTTTTTTACTAGTTTCCAATTGGTGATAATTAAAAGTATTTTCAAATATTTAAAAAAATAATTGTTGACAGTGTCAAGTTTTTAAAACTACAAATTAAAGAAAAAAATGTCAAAAATCCATGGGCACTTCTTAAACTGTACACGGCCATGAACTTATATTGCAAAAAAACGAAAATTCAAAAAATTCTTTAGATACGTATCTTGAAGTGAAACTTACTTTAAAAATTGTTCATATAAAATTCAAGCATTTAGCACTTTTTTCGGTTAAATTGGAATCATCCCATGTCATGTTATTAGAAAAAAGGTAAGATCTCGGAAGCGCCATTAAATTATTCTCGTTAGTATATAAAGACAGGTCAAACCGTGTGCTCTAACAGCGTTCTGCTCGCGTATTTTAGGATAGGCTTATTGCGAATGTATATGTTTATATATCTGTGATATTTAATTTGGCATGGGATCAAATAAGTTACTAGTTGTTTATGTCGTAAAGGACATAAACATCGGAAAGGCAAACGTTTCGGCCACAAATGGGGGCCCTGTTCAGTGCCAGATAAATTTAAATTAACATTAAATTATTAAAACCAAAAACTAATAGCTGAACATGCAAATACTATAATTATTCTGTTTTTTTGTTGCCTTTCCTTACTAATTAAGGAGGTATCCCTATATAGATCGCGAAAAATCAAAGCAAACTTTGGGAATTTTTTGTAACAAAACTACACAATATCTAGATCTGAAATTTTGACTGATATTTATTGAAGGTTTAACAAACATGCAATTTTTTTATTTATTTCAATATAGTAATAAACAAATCCGCCTCGATGCGTGAAAGTTGCAGACTTTTTTTTTCGTCCACATTTGCGTGCAGCGCCATTAGGTTCATGGATAAGATAATTAAATTATCTTTAAAGTGGCGTTTTTATTTTTTTCATACGTATAAAATTCGCTGAGTTCTCGTGCACGCAAATCAGGACGAAAAAAAGTCTACAACTTTCACGCATCGAGGCGGATTTGTTTATTACTGTATCGCAATAAATAAAATTTGCTCATGTTTGTTAAAACTTCAACAAATATCACTCCAAATTTCAGATCTGGATATTGTGTAGTTTTGTTACAAAAAATTCACAAAGTTTGCTTTGATTTTTCGCGATCTATATAGGGATACCCCCTTTTAATATAAAATTAAAATAAAACACATGCGAAAGGACTTATGGTAGGCGAGTTCCCAGGTTTGTAAGAACCGGGCCGTTCGAAAAATGTCCTCAACCAGCAATCCCTCTCCTATCGGGGCCGTGGAAAGCGTGAACCGCGGAACGTACTCACACAAGGCACACAAAGTACACAACTATTTCCAAGAAGGAAACAAGCCGATGTAACTATAGCATGGACCCTTTGTGAAGCACGCACAGCACACCACACAATACACGAACACGAGAAATAAGGACAATGAGGTTTAAACAGTTGAAAAATCCCTTACAAGATTAAAAAGACTTTTGTTCGTTTCCTTGGCATAGGGTCAGTTTTTTCTTATTTCCCTTTGAATAAATCTTTGAATTTATGGCACTGAAGAGGGCCCCCATATGTGGCCGAAACGTTTTTCTTCCTTTCTTTTTCGCATTTTTAAATCTAATAATAATTTTAATCAAGGGAAATAAGAAAAAACTGACCCTATGCCAAAGAAATGAACAAAAATTATATTAATTTGGGTCAATATAATAATAGACATGTTATCAAACATGTCACTTTGAAATTATAAAATGGCACTTTCAATATAAAGCTAGAATATCTAACAGTTCTGACCATTTTCAGAAGAAGTTGAAGAAAAAAAAAAGAAGAAGAAGGAAAAAAGGAGAAAAAGGCGGAGGACCCTGCGCAAAAAACGCAGGGGGCCACCGCCACTCCTAAGTCAAAGCGCTCTACGCCCGCCAGGTCGGGCGACGCCATCAAGGTGTCGGCGAAGGACGGCCAGTCCTACGCCGACATCTTGAAGGAAATGAAGGCGAAAGTCGACCCCCGGAAGGCAGGACTTGAGGTCCTGTCCATCCGGAGGACCAGGAAGGAAGAAGCAGTGATCCCAGAACGTGGGAGCTAGCGGCCCCCACCATAGACCCCACCAGCTCATGGCTTCTTCCTCGCTCGACTGCCATAGGTTGGTTGAATGAGGAAGACACTATGAGCTCGAGGCATCTATGGTAGGGGCCTCCAGCTCCCACGTTCTGGGATCACTGGGAAGAAGTCCTTCTGGTTCTCAAAAAGGGGGGAGATGTTTCGGCCTTCCGCAAGGAGCTCGACCGGGCGGTCGGCGAGAGGGCAGAGATTTCGGCCATGGTCTCGACGAGTTCCCTAGAAATTAGGGACCTCGACGAGACCGTTGAAAAAGAGGAGGTTGTGTCTGCCCTGTGCTTGGCATTGGGCAGACCAGCTTTTGAGGGGTCCTGCAGGCTCTACACCCGCTTTGGTGGGGTGAAGACTGCAGTGATCCGGCTAGCTGAGGCAGACGCCGCGCGTCTGCTTCAGCTAGGTAAGTTGAGGATCGGGTGGGTAGCGTGCCGCATTCGCGAGCACGTGGAAGTCGCCCGCTGCTTCAGGTGCCTTGGGTACGGCCACGGGTCCCGGGGCTGCAGCAACCCCGACAGGAAAAACGTCTGTTGGAGATGCGGCGCCACGGGACACTTGGCCAGGAGTTGTAAGGCGCCACCAAGGTGCCTGACATGCATAGACAGGGGCGACAAAGATGTCGCCCATGTGTCAGGGAGCAGCTCCTGCCTGGTCTTCCGGGAAGAGCTTCGGAGGTTGAGAGGCAGGAATTGAAGTTCCTGCAGCTCAACCTCGGAAGGGGGAAGGATGCCTAGGCCCTCCTGATGCAGACTGCTAGGGAGAGGGGGGCCGATGTGCTGCTCATTAGTGAGCAGTAAAAGTGGTCCGAAAACTCTGCTTGGTATCAGGATGCAACAAGGAGGGCCGGCATCCTTGTTTGTAACCCTGATTTGGGCGTCGGGGACTTCCTGGAGACCGACGCGGGGTTCGTTTGGGTGGAGGTGGCGGGTGTGCGTGTGTACAGCTGCTACTTCTCCCCCGGCGATCCCTTCGATGTCTTTGAGACCCAGATCCTCCTCCTTGAGGAAAGCCTTAGTGAGGCCATCGGGCGATCCCTCACAGGGGGTGACTTCAATAGTAAGTCGCCCGAGTGGGGTGAGGCCCGCCTAGATAGCAGGGGAATCTTGGTTGGCGAGATGGTCGCTAGGAACGACCTGATCGTCCTGAATCAGGGCGGGGATTTCACGTTCAGACGAGGAGCGGGTGGGTCAATAATTGATCTCACGATTGCCGCACCTCGCCTCGCTTCAAGGATAAGCGACTGGTCGGTCCTCGAGGTAATAACCTTGAGTGACCACCGGTGCATCGAATTTAGTCTAGAACAAGGGTGTCAAGCGGTGGAAAAGGGTAGGGGCGGCGAAGGAAGGAGCCCCTCCTGGAACGCGAGACGACTCAGCAGGGAAAGACTTCGCGAACACCTCGAAGAAACCAGGCTCATCGATGAGCTTGGTTGGGTCTGCCCTGCTGGGTCGCTTGAAGCTGCTGTGCGCTCGATGAGGCAGAAGGTGGTCGCGGCTTGTGCCAAACATTGGTAGACCCAGGGAAGCGAAAAGAAGATTGGTGGCGAGCGTGGTCCATTCGAAGCTGCTTTATGCAGCTCCGGTCTGGGCCAATGCCTTGCAAAACCATGCTATCCAGAAGAAGCTGTTCTCGGCGCAGAGACTTGTCGCGCTGAGAATAGTTTCGGCATATAGAACTATCTCGACGAGCGCTGCGCTGGTCCTGGCGAGCGTCCCGCCAATAGATTTATTGGCAGAGGAAAGGAAAGAGACCTTTCAGCTTCGCAAGGAATGTAAAATAAAAAACTTTCAATTTTTTAAAAATATTGAGTAAAATTACACGTATGGATATTATAATATTTTATGTTTATGAAACGCCTCGCTTGCAAATTCAGTGTTAAATGAATTATCCGTGAAGCTTATATACAAAATCGTTTTCTTAAAAAATAAACGCCTTCGTCCACTCGTGAAAATCATCATAAACGTCTCGAATTTCTTAACTAGGTACAGGACAATAGTCTTCTTCAAGGAGGAAAAGAACCTCTCAGGATTGCTTATAGAAAAAAATTTTCGGTCAGCAAAGCCACATGTCCCTAGTCGGTTTTTAAAACAGTTCAGATCATTCTGTGAGAGATGCCGGTAATAAAGTCTTCACGAGAATTTTTCATAAATGTAAAACTTGTTCGCGTTTTGCCATTGAGAACCAATTTGGCATCCTTCTTTAATAATAAACATTTTTTGGAAAAAAATTGCGGTCGGTTCGTGTGCAAAATCTTTTATATTTTTTCAGTTTATCCGCGCGGTTTTTTATTCATAGTGAGCTCCAAATATTTTTTCAATTCGTGATGCTGCATACTGGACTACTTCATTTTGAATTGCAAGCTCTGAGATAAGTTTTTAATTTCTATGATAATTCTTTTTTTTTTTTTAATTATATTCTATATTCCAATCCTTTACAGAAATTTTGAATTAAGCTTTGAATTTACGGCACTGAAGAGGGCCCCCATATGTGGCCGAAACGTTTGCCTTCCTTTCTTTTTTCGCATTTTTAAATCTAATAATAATTTTAATCAAGGGAAATAAGAAAAAACTGACCCTATGCCAAAGAAATGAACAAAAATTATATTAAGAAATTTTCTGTGAAAAAAGGAACGCTTCCACTCCGCTGGGTATCGAGCCCAGGTCCTTTCGATTGCCGGTCGAATGCTCTGTCATCTGAGCTACGGAGGTTCCACAACTTTTCTCACAGAAACTTGTTAACGCCAATCTTGGCTACGGATAAACCGGGAACTATTTCTGATTTTTCTAAATCATTTCAGTCGATTATGTCTATCATTAGAAGAGTGTATCACTATATGTGATAACGGAACTCTACTATATCGACCTTATCAACCTATGATTCAGAATTAATGTAACGTCTCGCAAGACTTGATGGAATTTTTTAAATTATAATTATTAAGAAATTTTCTGTGAAAAAAGGAACGCTTCCACTCCGCTGGGTATCGAGCCCAGGTCCTTTCGATTGCCGGTCGAATGCTCTGTCATCTGAGCTACGGAGGTTCCACCTGGGCTCGATACCCAGCGGAGTGGAAGCGATCCTTTTTTCACAGAAAATTTCTTAATAATTATAATTTAAAAAATTCCATCAAGTCTTGCGAGACGTTACATTAATTCTGAATCATAGGTTGATAAGGTCGATATAGTAGAGTTCCGTTATCACATATAGTGATACACTCTTCTAATTATCGACATAATCGACTGAAATGATTTAGAAAAATCAGAAAATAGTCCCCGGTTTATCCGTAGCCAAGATTGGCGTTAACAAGTTTCTTTGAGAAAAGTTGTGGAACCTCCGTAGCTCAGATGACAGAGCATTCGACCGGCAATCGAAAGGACCTGGGCTCGATACCCAGCGGAGTGGAAGCGTTCCTTTTTTCACAGAAAATTTCTTAATAATTATAATTTAAAAAATTCCATCTAGTCTTGCGAGACGTTACATTAATTCTGAATCATAGGTTGATAAGGTCGATATAGTAGAGTTCCGTTATCACATATAGTGATACACTCTTCTAATGATCGACATAATCGACTGAAATGATTTAGAAAAATCAGAAAAAATTATATTAATTTGGGTCAATATAATAATAGACATGTTATCAAACATGTCACTTTGAAATTAAAAAGACTTTTCGAAAATAAAAAAAGAGAAATCTTTCTTTTCCCTCAAGCGACACTTTACAGACGGATGTCAGTCCGCCACACTGCTACAAGACTGGATGAAAACTGATTTAGAAACTTCTTGTAACTAGAAAGGCTCGTGTTGAAAAGTTGGCGTAGAGCAGACAGCATTTTTTATTAAAGGTCGAGTTACAACCATCAAGGAGTATACACTTTTAGAAAACTCATTTTATTGTCACGGGCACTCGAGATTTCTATGCGCTCGACCGTCCGAGAAAGGCAACTCTATACGACATGTTCGAGAGAATTCTTTTTTTTGTCAGAAAAGTCGCTTCAAACGGTCTCGAAACATTAAAGGAATAAACATTTTTTGAAATATTAGAGATAAAGTATGCGCGTAAAAAAGTTTTTAAGGCATGTTTTTTTTAATATTACTTATAATGAACGTGTAAATTCGCAATTGACAATACTTTTCTGCGAGTATTGTGTTAGTAGTAGGAGAACGAGGTACCGTAATCTTAATCTTAAGAGCCGTCAATAAACACTTTTCATTTACCACTAAAGTAAAACGCGTTAATACAGTATTCTCGTCATATTCTTAAATATAATGCTCCGATGAGTGGACGAGAGAAAATACTTTAATGCGTTTCGAGAAAAATTATTTTAAACTTATATTTAAATACTGAAAAACACTGAAGAACAAATTCTTGAAGATCTGTGTAATACTCACATTAAAGTATTTTCTCTCTTTTACTTATGTGTATTACACAGATCTTCAAGAATTTGTTCTTCAGTGTTTTTCAGTATTTAAATATAAGTTTAAAATAATTTTTCTCGAAACGCATTAAAGTATTTTCTCTCGTCCACTCATCGGAGCATTATATTTAAGAATATGACGAGAATACTGTATTAACGCGTTTTACTTTAGTGGTAAATGAAAAGTGTTTATTTGACGGCTCTTAAGATTAAGATTCATTATTCATTATAAGTAATATTAAAAAGACATACTTTATCTCTAATATTTCAAAAAATGTTTATTCTTTTACTGTTTCTAAACCGTTTGAAGCGACTTTTCTGACAAAAAAAAGAATTCTCTCGAACATGTCGTATGGAGTTACCTTTTTCGGACGCTCGAGCGCATAAAAATCTCGTATGCCCGTGTGTCACGGGGCTTAGGAGTTAATAATAAGGATTGATTATTAATACACTTCCTTTACTTTCAAATATGTAAGTTTTAATATACTTTACGTGTTCAACAGGAATCATGTAGATTCTGTTGAGAGTGACAAAGATCTGCCGTAGCCTAGACACAGTTATACACTGCTTACAAGAATGCAGGGTCGTCTTGAGAGACCCTTAAGGATCGTAGGCTACGATGGTGGGGCGAAATAGTGGTGTTACACTCTCTAGCCTAATACAAGATACTACTAGCGTCATTTTTCATGCAGGTTTGAGAGGGTATTTCTATGTAATTTCACGCGCTCAATATGAAAAAATAGTAAACAAATTCCCGCATACACCCTTGACCTTGGAAATCGCCAACTTAAGGTCAAATTTTATTTCTAATATAAGTCAAGTTTTTAGAAGGTTTTCGTATGTAGTTTGATGCTCTGAATGCGTAAAAAATAGTAAAACAATTCCCGCAGACACCCTTGACCTTGAAAATCTCTATTTCAAGGTCAAATTTCATTTCTAGTATAAGCCGAGTCTTGAGAAGGTTTTCGTACGTAGTTTGATGCACCGAATACTTAAAAAACATTTAACAAATTTTTCTGGCACTCTTGTTATGTAGAACGTCTAGTTAGAGGTCAAATTTCATTTCTCCCGCAAACGCAGCAAGCTACTGCCACATCCCCGGAGATGTCAAGAAATATTTTGACATTCGTTCTCGTCATGACCCAGTATCAGTGATGTGGACGTGGCGAAAATGTGATCCCATTGGGGGAGCTTTATTTTTATGAGTCCCCTTGCCTCTCACATCGGAATGATTGACTTTATGGTGATGTCTCTTTTGTGTGGTACTCTTCAATGCATGGTGCTGCGCATAGAGAAGTATCACAACTGGGGCACATGTATATCGTTCGTCGTACAGTCTTACGCAAAGAGCACAAGTGGCACCTTTGACTTGTACCTCGCCTCGGAAAATGGCGGTCGACTAATCGAGTGGGAGGATCATTGTAAGGAGAGATGCTTGAAGAAGGATCGAAGTGAAGGAAATGGTGTAGCTCCTTCGTTTCTCATTTTATATAATGCATGGGCATTAGATATTCGAAGATCAATAAGATGAAAAAAAGCTTTCGATACCATTTCATTATTTTTTGTACTGTTTCTGTAATAGATAATTGTCTATCAACATTATCGATACCACCCATATTTTAATTGTAAAAATTCTAACAATGTGGGAGATGTATACCAATTGTCTATATATACAACATGACCCTTATAAAAATAAGGTTGTAAAAGGTGAGCTACAATATCGCCAGTAACACCCAAATCAAACTTCTGATAATCAGTGTCTGCACCAGTGTAAACAACACAACCCAATACGAATCCCGTCACGCAGTCTACAATCATGTAGAGCTTGATGCCAAAGCGATTTCTCTTCAAAGGAATATATTGCTTGAGTCGAAGCCTGCCTTTCCATAATAATAGGCTTTCATCTATGCGCAGATTTTTCCCTGGAGTAAGAACTGCCAAAAATTCACTTTGCACGTGTCCTATTACTGGCTTTATTTGAACTAAAGGATGATTTAAGATTTCTTCATTATCATGAAAATGTAAACATCGCAGGATGTGAATATATCTATCGCAAGACATTATTTAACCAAAAATTGGAGTGTGTAGCAAAAGATCTGTGGACCAATAACTTTTGTGACAGGGGACCAAGCTTTCATGTGAAAAGATTGAGTGATAGGATTCTGAGTTGTATAACGATTCGTCTCTTCTACAATTTTTTGGAGCAAAGAAGAATCACAAAAATTATTGAATTAATCGATTGGCCTATTCCCCGAAAAAGAGATATTAGGATTTATTTCGGAGCTACCTTCAAAATCTTTGATTGATGGGTAAAAATGCGCGTCCTCAAACAAGTAAGTATTGTTATAATAAAAGTCTTCCGAATCGATTTCACCGATGTCTTCATTTTCTAATACTTCATGTTCTGGTTCGGACTCGACACTACTTCAAGCTCCGTTTTCAGCCATTTTATGGAAGATAAAAGTATGATACACTTTTCGATCAATAGTGAAGAAAAATGACAATAGTAAAAATTATATACATACTGTGAGAATCCTGGGGAATAATAAATTATGAATGTAAAGTCGCAATCTGCAACATATTATAAATTTATAGAAGTGAATGAGTAAAAAATTCATTCCTGTACAGAAAAAAAACCGAGTGCTAATCCTGTTGCAGATACCAACAATAAATAAATTTTCTTGACATTCAAGTATTTTTGAAGATGAGATGAATTTCTGCAATATGTGATGATATTTTTTACGTACTCAGTGATCTTACAACAAAGATGTGCCAACTCCCAGACTGTATCAAAAAAAAATTTCGCGTCCACGTCGTTGATCTTAGATCATGCTGAGAATGAATGCCGCAGTATTTTATGTAACCTTAAGATATGAGGTTGAAGCTCACTGCGTTTGTGCTGGAAACTAAAATTTCACCTCGAAATGGACATTTTCAAGGTAAAAGATGCTTTGAGGATTTTCTTTTCACTGTTTTTCCCATTTTAGCGCATCAATGACGCTGGAAAGCCATCTCCAACTTTCGCTTATGCAAAAAATGAAATGTGACCTTGACTGTAGATTTTCAAGGTCCAAGATACCTCAGTGGTTTTTTTCGTATTCAGTCCATCAAATCACGTAGGAAACCACTCTGAAATCCTCGCTTCTACTAGGAATGAAATTTGACCGTGAAATGCCGATTTTGAAGGTCAACAATGTTTCGAGGAATTGTAAAACTATTTTTTACGTATTCAAAACATCAAATTTTGCCTAAAAACATTAGATATTTTGTGCCTCGTAAGTGGTCGATATATCGACCACTCCCCCAACTAGAAGGTTAAATATGAATAAGGGATGAACATAAGAACATATGTTCAACAACTGTTCAAAACAAAAAATCGAACATTATTCTTAAAACCTAATTAGTAAGTGTCGCTTCTTAAAATAGCTTTCGGAAATTCGGTCTTATAACCCAATGGCCTATTATACAAGTAGAAAACCGCAAATACTGATGGACTCTCTGACTAGCCTGCAGTCTGACGTATAAAATTTGTCTTAAGTCCTTGACGTTTTGCAGCTAATATTAAGGCGTGCTGTGTACTATGTGCCTTGAAAAAGGAATCTAGTATCTATCCCACTTTTATCTAAAGTAGTTTTCAACCAACGTGCTAAGGATCGTGTAATTGCAACCCTAAATGGCTTTTCACAAGTTATAAAGAATTCTACAGAATTTCTCAAGGCCACTGTTCGTTTTACATAAATCTGTAAAGTTAATGCCACACAAAGCTTAAGTTGTTCTTGAAAAAACGGAATGTACTTGATACAGTTTTGGTCAACATGTACGTTCTTTAGACAGCAATTCGCCACATTGTTGCTGTCATCAAAGGACCTTTTTCTTTGAAAGTATTCGTGAAATAGTTGTTACAGTGAATTCTGAACGTTATCATACCCAGCTAGCTAGCTTTTTGTGACCAAAATTAAATTAATTAAATGTTGATGAGCTTCGGTTTCAACAAGATGGCAAAACATTGCACACAAGTCGTCAAGCAATCAACTTATTGGTGACCAAGTTCGGTGAACGAATAATTTCAAGGAATTATAATATGTTTGCATACAGTTAAAGGGAAAACAGGGCTATCTTTTTATACTACAGCAACCAGTGACCTTAGAGTTTCTTTGTGATTCTCAGAATAATGAAGTCACGATTAATTTCCCGACATTAATTACGATTCAAGAAGATTGCTCACTAACCAGCTAGGACTCAATAACGAAATTAAAGGAATATATGATAATTCCATGGTCAAATGTCAAAAATACAAAAAAAAACATCACAATTCCTTATTCTGAGAATGAGCTTAACTTGTTGCAAGAAAAGCTTATACCACTACAAAAACCTTAGATTAAGTAGAGAGTACAATTAATAAAATCAAAAGCGACAGATGAAGTAAATCATGGGAAGAAACCGCTAACGATACATTAAGTTATGTAGGACATATATCTTTAATCGCTATTACACTATTTGCTCTGTAAAAATTCGGAATCTTCCAGTTCATGAAAAAATGCATCGGAAATGTTTGCATAAACTTATGCTGTACGAATAACAAAATTAAAAATCAGGTGGCACCTCAGATAGTCACTTACATTCCTAGCACTTCTCATGAAATCAACCTAGACAGTAAGCTAGACACAAAACCCGTTGAGCTCCGGAAGCAGAATATATAAAAGTTCTCCAGGAGTAATACAATCTAGTGAAGGGGGTGTAACGCATCTCGAACTAAGGGTTATTCGCCTACGCTATTAATAAAACTCCCTTGCATAATGTGAGAGATAAGATAAACTCAAGTAGGCCCTATGAAATCGCGGATAGCGACTTGTAAAATCAGACGTTTACAGACAGTCATGGACTGATTACGGGATATTTTGTTCCTAATAATAATATTAGAAAGAAAATTGTTTTTAATAATAATATCAGGTGTACAAATAAGTTTCCGCTGTTTTTTGTCGAAAATTATGCATTTATTGTGAAAGAACGGAATCTTATGTTTTATTCGAAGTATTGTCCATCGTATTGTTCTTCTTGCGTTTGGCACGAATCTTGAGCTTCCAAGCTTCCAATTTCGCGTCTTCGTACACTTTCGGCCCTTCGCTACGTTCTTTGTCTTCGATGTCAAATTCACCGCTCTTAAATTTTCGAAACCACTCACGACAACTTCTTTCACTTCAGGTGAGAGAACCATATGTTTCTACAAGCAATCAATGCGGCCCAGCTGCAGATTTCTTCAAATTGGAGAATTAAATCAAAAATCCCCGCAAATGACGCTTATTTGGCTCAAAATGCGACATTTTCACACACAAAAAAATATATTATGCTGATAAAAATTCACTAATATTTCAAGGTTATATTGTTGACAGATGTCCAACCTTACGACAGTGACGTTTTACATCTGTCAAATTCAACCATAACTTACTGGTGACGCCAAATTTTGTCAAACGGCGGAAACTTATTGGTACATCTGATATTACTGGGAACCACGTTTTTGTTTGGCACTAAACTATGTGAAAGTCATCTCGGATACTCAGATATAGTATCTGAAGATACTAAAAAGATGATATTTATTTATTATGAGCTCTTGAAACCGAACGAAACCATCACTGGGGAATGGTATCGAACACAATTGATGCGTTTGAGCCGAGCACTGCGCGAAAAACCGCCACAACACGAGCAGAGGCACGAAAAAGTGATTCTACAGCAAGACAACCCGTGGCCTCACGTTGCTTAACCCGTTAAAACCTACCTGGAAACGCTCAAATGGGAAATCCTACCCCACCCGCCATATTCCCCAGATATTGCGCCATCCGATTATTACATTTTCCGGTCGATGGCGCATGGTCTGGATGATCAGCAGTTCCGCTCATATGAAGACATCGAAAAATGGCTTGATTCGTGGATGGCCTCAAAAGATGAACACTTTAAACGTAACGGTATTCGAGCTCTACCAGAAAGATGGGCTGAAGTTGTAGCTAACGATTAGCAATACTTTTAATGATTCATTTGTAACCATTTTTTCACAATAAAGTTGCATTTTCATTTAAAAAAAAACAGATTCCATTTCATACATTCAGTATCGAAAATATGCAGTACTCAGCGGAATCAAAACGTTCCTTTTTATACAGAGAATGTTTTTAAAACAATTAGTTAATCTTTGTTCTCGGGGTCGGGAAATCCGTTATAGCCCGATTGACACATAGGCTTACGTCCATTGTACTCCCCCCTCTTTTTCTACTATCTTCTCATCCCTCACATTCTATCCGAAACGGGTAGTGGTACGTCTGCTGTGCTGAAATCATTTCCGTGTGCCAAGCTGAACTTCGAACTAGCCACTTTGAAACAGGACTTGCTCCGAGGCATTTCCTCAGCTAACTCCAACAAAATGAATTCAACTCCATGCACAGAGTTATATCCTATTTTGAATTCTCAACAGAGTCTGAGTTTTAATAAATAAATTACATGTGAGTAAAATTGTATACTTTTTCAAGTTTCCAAAATTAGAATTCCATCTGTTCTTGAAATTATGGATTGCAAGTTTTATTTTCTTTAATTATTTTGACCTCTACTCTTTTCAATTTGTCAATAATTATCAGGTGTACAAATAAGTTCCCGCCTTTTGACAAAAGTTGGCGTCACCAGTAAGTTTTGGTTGAATTTGACAGATGTAAAACGTCACTGTCGTAAGGTTGAACATCTGTCAACAACATAACCTTGAAATATTAGTGAATTTTTATCAGTATAATATATTTTTTGTGTGTGAAAATGTCGCGTTTTGAGCCAAATAAGCGTCATTTGTGGGGACTTGATTTACTTCTCCAATTTGAAGAAATCTGCAGCTGAGGCGCATTGATTGTTTGTAGAAACATATGGTGAGGCTGCCTTAAGTGATACAAGTTTAAACCCGAACCCGTATCACTACCAACCCGGACTCCTCTCAACGTTCAAACAAAAGCACAATTTAAAATTTCAAGATTTCGAAAATAATCGAATTCTCAAAACACTAAAAACACAACCAAATTTGGACCAAAATCACCACTAGAAAAAAAAACCTTGAGTAAACAAACAAAAACGTTTAACGCCGATTTTCCACATGTGAAATGCTGCTTGCCAGGCATAAACGAAAGGATTTTTTGCACCATATAGCCATGCTTAAATATCCACAGCTAAGCCAAATATTCATGGAAACAAACTCTTGTTGTGTATTTGTTGGAACAGCTTGGTGTCGTGTGTTATGAGTTGCTCAAACCGAACGAAATAATCACTGGGGCTGCCTACCGAAGACAATTGATGAGATTGTGTCGAGCACTTAAGGAAAAGCGCCCCCATTACTACTCCAGACACGACAAAGTTATTCTCCTGCATGACAATGCTCGTCCACATGTTGCGGCGCCAGTCAAAACCTATTTGGAAACACTCAAGTGGGAAGTTTTACCCCACCCATCCTATTCACCAGACACTGCTCCTTCCGATTTCCACTTATTTCGATCGATGACGCATGGCCTGTCTGAGCAGCACTTCACATCATGTGAAAATACCAAAAAATGGGTCGATTCGGGGATCGCCTCAAAAGTTAAAGCACTCTTCCGACGTGGTATCCGTATGCTGCCAGAAAGATGGAAAAAAGTAGTGTCAAGCGATGGACACTTCTTCGAATGAAACACAAGGTTCCGTTCTTTCACAATATATGCCCAATTTTTGATAAAAAACGGCGAAAACTTATTTCCGGTAACTAACATTTTTACATTCTCATCATGGATGAGAAGGTATTGGTTTTATGTGAAAAATGACTTTCGAAATTTTCATCAAATCTTTACGTTTTGAGATCCCCTGAGTCAGAAAGACGGTTTTTTCGAAAGCGTCTGTCTGTCTGTCTCTCTGTAGTAGGTCGTGTGCGGCATAACTCTCGATAGAATTATCAGATTGAATTAAGCTTTGGCACACTTTATCGGAGCCGAAAAAGTAAGGACACGTTCGTTAACCAGTCACATCCAATCAAAATTGAGGGATTGAGCACTACTTTTGTGTTTTTGAAAAAATCAAAAATTTCAACAGTGGTTTTTGATAGTGCTCATAAATCTCTACAAATTATCCTGATAACATTTTCTGATTAAATCAAAATTAGAAATGTTACAGCATATTAAAACTTGAAAAAAGTCAATATCAAAATTCCATTTTCCAGTTAAACTATACGAGATACGAAAAAACGTTATGAGACAATATCATTTTCTACATAAAGACGTACAAATTTGAATTGTAACATTTTTTCATAAGATGCATATTTTTCTTTTTAATTTAAAAAAAAAAAAACTATTGAAAATCCAAAATTCAATTTTTGAACAATAATATGTGAAATACGAAAAAAAACGATTGTTTCTCCTTTTTGAGATATTTGGAAGAAAATAAATAATTTTAATCATGTAATTTATTAAAAAGTTACTGAAATGTATACAGAAAATCGAGCGTGAAGCATGAGTGTCATGGTGAGAATGTGTTCCTTAAGGCCGATAGAGCCTTAAGTAAATTGAATGTGCCCGCCAAGCGGGCAGATTTTTTCCATTATTCTTGTGTAAGACAAACCGCCACACCAAACTAAATAAGACAAGTGCTTTATGATATAGGATTCTCGCGATGTTTATCATATAGACTGAATAATTATTCACATAAGATAAAAACAAAGCATTGCCTTACCACAGTATTGAGTCGGTAATGCAGTAGTGCTATGCCGATAGTCACATGCAATGGTAAGAGGTTATCAACATAGCTTTATTGACTTTAATTCAGCATTGATAGTAATCTTAATATTTATTATTGAAAAGCAATCATATATCACAATTTATAATTAATTAAAGAACATGTTTCGATTGGGTATAACTGTTACTGATTACCGAAGATCAATTAGGAGTAATCAATAATAAAGATGCATAATCAATAACAAAGCTTAAAAAATTAGTTAAAATCTACATCGAGTTCAGATCCAAATTATAATTAGCTGAACTAATAGATCATGACTATAACAGATCATCAGTTATAACAGGTTAATTTCGTATACCAAATAAATATATGCAATTTTAGACTAATAAACTTATACTTCTTCGTTACTTAAAATATAGTTACAAAAAAAAAGGAACAGAAAGAGAAGATGAGTCATATATTCGACAGCAACAGTGAACGAACTTGGAAGGTGGAGCATGTTCGTGACCTTCCCAAAATTCACGTCAAGCACTTTCAATATTCCACAAGCCAATAGTATATATGGAACATTCTTTTAAATATCGTACGGATTTGAGAAAAAAAAATTGTCAACATTTTTAAGCCTTAAATTTTTTCTGTGGCACCTTTTAATTATTTAATTGACTCGTGTACATTGATTTTTGTAAAAAAAAATTTGTAAAACGATTTGTAAAAGAATGTCTCATATACTCCAGATTTTCCCCTAATGGTTTGTCCTGTAAGCTCCAAGGAGTCAGACAGTCAATAAGTCATTCAGTTATGAATAGTTGTACTGTCAACGTTTCGCATTCATGACCTTCGATGAATAATCATAAGTTTCATTGGTTTCTTTGAGTACAATTTTACATTCGGTACTTAGTAAATAAAATCCTCGGTCCTCAAGTGGTGCATGTCCGGAAACAGTAGTGCTGTCAAGTTCCTTTGAATTATGTGAATTGTCGTATCTAGTCATGTTCCGGTAAATAGTGATTGAATCCCGAAATCCGGAAAAACTAACCTATCTTGTTGAAAAGTGCATTTTCAGATTTATTTCTCGTGTAAATAGTAAGATACGTAAGTGAATAATTGAACACACTAGTTGAACATACTTCCTTCGAAATTTATCGTTGTTCTACTATCTGACAGACTCAAACGAACCCAAAGCATCCTGCAAGATTTTGTGCCGTTGGCTTGCAAATATAGGAGTAATAAACAACATTTCTTTTTTTTTTGACTCCCTAATCTAAGAGTTAGTTAAGTAAGTAAACACATAAGGATCGTTTCTCATTATAAACTTTACCACATCATTCTGTTTATTTATTCAAATTTTTTGATTGTTTCAAATTATTAATACTATATAAAGGGTGATCCAAAAAGAGCTTTTAGAAGCTTTTTTTAGATAAAACACAAAAATCAATTTAATAATCAAAAATTGTATTTGAGAGGTCCATTCCGTGAGTTCAATTTTTAAGCACTCTCGCGAGCATATCAGTCGGTATTCCGTTAATAACGCGTGTTTTGTTCGCTTCTAATGCATCAATAGACTTTCTTTATACCTTGCCTCAGAGCTGTTTTAGTTGTTATCCATGCATCGTGCAGCAGAATATTACCCTTATAATGGGTGTATGTCCGCCACGCTTTGAGGCATTCGCGACGTAGGATAGACAAGTGGTCATTCCACCAGTACATCGAGTTCTTGGTACGCATATGTTCCCGACGAGGCATCGCGTGGTCACATGTTGTGACCACTTTCCGCCTCGTCTGCATGCATGCATGCATAGTTCAAATGTACAAGGCTTTGTCAGTAGGGTGCTAACGCTGTACGAAGAAGAAGAAGAATAAGAAGAAGATTGTGCTCCGCTGTATGGCTATAGGCGCATGCGCAGTTCAATTTTTACATTTAATTCATCTGTAGCGCAATACATGACCCTGAAAAACTTCGCAATCATTTCGTAAATCAATCAAGTCGTAAGCAAGTGAAAGAGGGAATTATTTAGTGAGTAGGGCCAGCAATGAGGGGTCTGACACTACCGATCTCACGGATTGCATAAATGCATTTCTTTCTCCTCCCAAAAAAGGGAAGAAAACAGCTTGTCTAATGCATTCTGTCGTTGGGGGGGGGGGGGAGATGAGAAGAGAGATGAGAATTTTTTCTTGGAAATTTTGCGACGTGAATGAGGAGCAAGGTGAACGTTTTGTTTAGGATATCATAGAGATAGAGCGCAGATATAAAGTTCTGACATGCTAGCTGACTATTTCTGGTGCTTAAAGAGAGATGAAACCAATATCGCTTACAAAAGACGTTCCAATTCTCAAAGCTTTCAAGAGAAAAGAGAAATATTCTATAAATCACTTTGGATGCCACCAGACATCTTGTTTAATTCTTGCCTTAATTGGCTGGATCATGCCTTGTGCTTGCCCTAATTGATCGAATCATTAGACTGTCTTGACTTAGTTGGCTGAATTACTAAAATATCTTGCCCTAGATGAACAAACCACTGGTTCATCTTGCCTTCGTTGGTTGGTTCATTGGCCTAATTTGCCTTATTCAGCTGAATCATACTCTAACTCGACACATTATAATATCCGTCATATTGGATCCGCTATTTTTAGTTTTCAAATTTAGACTTGAAGAAATTTTCTATGAAAAAAGGAACGCTTCCACTCCGCTGGGTATCGAGCCCAGGTCCTTTCGATTGCCGGCCGAATGCTCTGTCATCTGAGCTACGGAGGTTCCACAACTTTTCTCACAGAAACTTGTTAACGCCAATTTTGGCTACGGATAAACCGGGAACTATTTTTTGATATTTCTAAATCATTTCAGTCGATACCCAGCGGAGTGGAAGCGTTCCTTTTTTCACAGAAAATTTCTTCAATAATTATAATTAAAAAATTCCATCTAGTCTTGCGAGACGTTACATTGAATCTGAATCATAGGTTGATAAGGTCGATATAGTAGAGTTCCATTATCACGTTCAGTGATACACTCTTCTAATGATCGACATAATCGACTGAAATGATTTAGAAATATCAGAAATTTAGACTTGAAAGACGTAATAAGCGATTCAATAGAATCTATTAAAAGTGATTTTTAGTAAAATTATACCAATTTTCTCATTTTAAGGCGAAGATTTGCGATCCACCATTTTAGAAATCCATATTGTGACTTTAAATTCGCAATCAGCGACCCGAAAAACCCTTGAATAGATACTTGTAAAGAAGTCGGTCTGATGCATCGTTCGGTGCTTAGGTACCCAAGAAAATAGAATTTGTTAATATTAAGTGTCCTGCGTATCGTGAACTACCATCGTAAATCACTTTTCTGTGGATTTCTTCATGAGGGACTCGAATCTGTTGGCCAAATTAACGAGTGTGATCGCGTTTCAATGTCCGCTTAGGATTTAGATTAAAATATCTCAAAATCTTGCCACGATAGACAAATTCTGCCGCCAGATCTCAGTGGGGATTGGAAAATAGCAGTTTTGCAGGCCTGGAATATCTCATCCTGTGTGAATTTACAATTGAACGCTCTCTGTGGATGCTCCCAACCGCCTAAAATCATCGCAGACATGATCCGTTTTTTTTTACTTTAAACAAGAATTGATATTTTGGGGTTCTCAAAATCGTTGATAACTATAATTTTTTTTAAACACAGCTCAATTAATACATGAATATTGCAATATGAACAATCGAATCATTTAATAAAAGAGGAATTTGTTGCATAAAAATTCCAAAAATAATTTTAGATTATTTAAAATTTTCTTCGAGCTTTACTATAATCTTTGCATTTCCTTCTGAAATCCCTTGGACTGTTTGTAACATGTTTTCTGCAACTCTCTAAAATTTCTTGGAATAAAATTTCAACTATAATGGGAAATGCCAGTCTATTGGAATGGAAGTTTAATTTCAAGAGAAAAATTTTACTCAAGAAAATGTCATTTGATTTAAAATTGTTTTTAATTATTCTTTTTTTGTCGTTTCTTTAAAACAATAATAGTAATTAAATTGATTTCAATTCGATCGAGTAATATGAAAAATTGAAAATACATCTATTTGTTGATCATAGAGTCATAGAAGAGACAGAAACTTGCGCTATAGAAAAGTGGAATTTGTCTGAAGAAAACTGGGATTTGTCCGAAGATTCGACAGATGAATATGAGCCAAGTCGTGAGTATAATCTTTTTGAACTGCATTCATGTTTCTCACATGATGAATATAAAGTGTGTTCCTAAATTGTTATGATTTATCTGAATTAAGGTGAAGCCAAGTCGAAGGTCCCTCCCGCGCGATCTCTTTACCAACTTCATCTTTCTTATAACAGCTACTTTTGTCCAGCAGAATCCCATTCCCAAAAAGTTCGCCATGTGGTCAAGCGAATGAAGAAAAAAGGTCTTAGGAAGAAATCAACTCACTCAATAGAAGAAGGACAATTCGACGATGTATAGCATCAACTTATGTAATCAAGTTTTAGATACACCTTTTGAATTTTTTATTATTTATTACAAGCCAAATAATCTTTCATTGAAATCCAATTTAATTTTTAATCTTGTTGTGCAGTTAATTAATTCAATAATATTTTTTATTGATAAAGTGCTGTTAAAATAAAATGTTTCTAAGAAATAAGTGTTTATAAAAGCGGATATCCTAATTGAGAAAAATTCCAGATAAAACTTAATTGAATTACTTATGAGTATTTCAGGTTAATCAACTATAGATACTACTTCTAATTATGTTTTAAATCAAATTATTATATTTATTCTCCAACTTCTCACCTATTTTATAGAGTTAAAAAAAATTAAATTATATTTCTGTCAGATTCCTAATAAATTTATGTTTAAGTATATTAAAACTCTTGGAAATTTTTATCATGATTAACTTGCACCCATGTATAGACAATGAAATATTTTTCAAAGTCTATATGAATATAATTTTTTTTGTCACATGTGTACGTGATACGTGATACGTGTGTATCCAGATAAGTACTATTGAAATTCTTATTTCTGTTTAGATCTGTATGGAATGTCCAGCTTAAAATGAGATGATTTCCAAAGGTTTCTGTGAGGACTTTGAATTTATTGGTAAATGTAAACTATGTGAATTCTTGGTGAGAAATCTGTACAGAAACTACCTTAACCTTTTAACTGTGGAGAAATTTCAGTACAAATCGACCTCTTATAAAATGCAAAATTTATACATAAAATCACTGGATATCTCAGGTAGAGTCCCCGACCTGACTGCTCCTCGATATATCGACCAGCCCAGCAGGCAACGTAAAGTGCAATGTAAAAAATTTGTCTCATTTGTCATGAAAGTTTTAGAGGGTATTTCTATGTAATTTCACGCGCTGAATAAGCCAAGTTTTTAGAAGGTTTCCGCGTGTAGTTTGATACGCTGAATACGTAAAAAATAGTAAAAAAAATTCCGGCAGAACCCTTGACCTTGAAAATCTCTATTTAAAAGTCAAGGATACCTCAGTGAAACACTCTGAAATCCTCGTTTCGACTAGAAATGAAATTTGACCTTGAAATACCGATTTTCAAGGTCAAAAATCTTTCGAGGAATTTTAAAACCATTTTTTACGTATTCAAAACATCGAATTTTGCCTAAAAACATTAAATATTTCGTGCCTCTTCAGTGGTCGATATATCGACCCCCCCGCAGCTAAAAGGTTAAGGTTTGTATTTAATTCCATACAGAATACATATTTGAAAGGTCCATATAGATCCATACAGAAATATGGACTTGGCAGGTTGTCTGTAAAATCTTATTTGGAAATCTGGACAGAAACCAACTGTAGTTCTGTATGTAACTGCGTACAAAACACAGTCTTGATAGATTCATGCATGTCAATATATAAATAATGATTTGGTGGCTTGACTCAAGAAATCCTTATTGTGAACCCATACAGACCCGTACAGCTTCTGAGAGTTGTTTGTCAAATTCATACAGATGCTAACTGAAATTCTGTATGGCAATGTTTACAGAATACACCTTTCATATATAAAAATGTCAGGATTGTCCACAGAAATATAAACCACCGTTTTTTGGGATTTTAGTAATAATTTTAAGTCATTGTATAACTTTTGTAACTGTTTTATAGATCAATGTGCTTAAAAGGGGAAGAAATTATGTATTTTCCACCCAGAAGCGCTATTTGCGTGCATTATGAATTTTCGCAAAAAGAACTATTAGGTGCGCAACTAAGTTTCCGCTGTTTTTTTTATGAAAATGCAACTTTATTGTGAAAAAATGGTTACAAATGAATCATTCAAAGTATTGCTAATCGTTAGCTACAACTTTTGCCCATCTTTTTGGTAGACCTCCAATACCGTTACGGTAAAAGTTTTCATCTTTTGAGGCCATCCACGAAGCAAGCCATTTTTCGATGTCATCATATGAGCGGAACTACTGATCAGCCAGACCATGTGTCATCGTCCGGAACAAGTAATAATCGGACGGCGCAATATCTGGGAAATACGTCGGGTGGGGCAGGACTTCCCATTTGAGCGTATCCAGGTAGGTTTTAACGGGTTTGGCAACGTGAGGCCGAGCGTTGTCATGCTGTAGAATCACGGTACGTTGTTTCACTTAGAGCAGCATCTTCGTAAACTTTTCGGAGCTCTCGATGCGCTTCAGCCGCCGTTTTCTTCGAATGGTAGAAAAAAATCAACACTTCCCGCAAACGATTTTTTGGCACAAAATCAGAGATTTTTACACAACCAAAAGTATATGACGCCAAAACAAAATTACTAATGTGTCAAACCGGTTTGTTTACCATATGTCTAAGCTTGGTTCATGACGTTTTCGGTATGTCAAAATCGACCAGCACTTTTTGCTGGAGCCATAAATTGACAAACAGCGAGAGTTTAGTTGCGCACCTAATAGATAAAAAAAATACGGAGATAATCTAATATCTCCTTAACTTGAATACAAACAAACGGGGTAAAATGAATCAGGAGCGTCTTAACTCGTGGGCCGCTGTGAACTTGAGAATGTGAAGGTCCTTTATCAGAACATGTACAACTCATCTGTAAAGAGCCTTTGAGGAATTCTAGGTTGAGTGCACTGAACCCAGAGTAAAAGGAGAAACCCCTTAACCTTCCCCGAGCTCCTCGATAATAAGACGTTTATAATATCCACAGGCTAGGTCTAGTTAAAATCTAGGAGATAATCAGAAAATTATATTCCGGGCGTTTTTCGGCTATTGCTCTCTTCAAACGAATTAATTGTGTTCGGTAGCGTTCTCCATTGATGGTCTCATCCGGTTTTAGCAGCTCATAATACAGCACACCCTTCTGATCCCACCAAATACAGTGCATTACCTTCGCGCCATAGATATTCGGCTTTGCCGTTGATTTGGCTGGTTGGCCGGGCTTTACATATCATTTTTTGCGCTTGAGGTTGTCGTAATGGATCCATTTTTCATCACCAGTAACAATCAGATGCAAAAATGACTTCTTTTTGTGGCGTTCCAGCAGCATTTCGGACATACCAAACCGTCTTACAACGTCTCTCGGCTTGAGTTCATGTGGAACCCAATTTCCTTGCTTTTGAATGTATCCGGCTGCTTTTAAACGTTTTGAAATAGCTGCTTGAGTGAATCTCAAAGATTCTGCGAGCTCTTATTGTGTTTGGCAACAATCTTCATCGAGTAATACTTCCAGTTCTTCATCTTCAATCTTTTTTGGCTGCCCAGGACGTTCTTCGTCTTCCAAGCCAAAATCACCACTTTCAAATCGTGCAAACCAGTTTTGGCACGTTCGCTCAGCTAGAGCATGTTCACCATAAACTTCCACCAAAATACGATGACTTTCGGCAGCAGTTTTCTTCATATTAAAGTAATGAAGAAGAACTCCCCGCAAAAACTCTTTTTCAGGCACAAAGTTCGACATATTTGAGTGAAAAAAAATTATTGTTGTTTACGCTTAAAATGAATGACATATACTGAAAAGGACGCACAATGACAATAGCTTTCCAACGTATGTTCGGAATATTGGAACGATAGATCAAGTTACGCCATTTCTTAGCAAACCGCACAAATCAAGTTATAGATCCAATATAAAAAAGTAATCAAAGCGGGGCCGACGACCAAGGGCTCAATCAGTGTGCGTCTCGTCTAGTCTACTTTAGTTTTTTTACTCGGTTTCGAAGTCAGTCCTGCGAGCAAAATAATGGTACGGGTAGTCTTCTAATTTCGAAGAATGACTCTGCGTGCGAATCCTAAAGTTTGAACCTGACATAATTAACGATTTCTTCACTTAACCCTCCGTTACCAAACATATGAGGGATTCCCTCAGTGGGGTCAGTTTTTTCGAAATAACTTCTAATTTACGCTTCACACAGTCTGGTCCGTTTGAATACCTTTCCACGAATTATTCCTGAAGCTTTTTGTAGCAATAAAAAATTTTCAAGTAGAATACTCATTCAATAATCACTTTTCAAAACCAAAGGTGACGTGAATTCTGAGGGAATCCCTCCATGGTTTGGCTTTCGTGCAATGAAAATAGCTTGAGTTCTAGAGTGCGGTGTTGCCATATTTCGATGTTGCACGTTCAGCCAAGTAATCACCACATTTGGCAACACTGCAGATGTTCTAACACGCAGAGGGAAATCCTCTAGGGTTTGGTAATCGTGTAAAAAATTTTTAAGTTTGGTAACGGAGGGTTAAAGAATCATAGAGTCGTCGTGGTCTATTTTCGATTCTTGAAAAGTTCTTTAGACTCAATGTCCAAGAACCAGAAATCAATCTGCCTCACTTACACTTGTGCGGACAATCACTCCATCTTATTTACAGTTATGAGAATCATCTTCTCGTTTCGATTACTCGTGTGGAGATCATTACTTCATCTTCCTTTTTCCATCATCAAATTCGCGCCCCTGGAAGAATCCAAGGAACAACTAACCATCTACGTAAAGCTTTCAAAGGTATCGGAACTTCTCTCTTACTCTTTTCCGATGAGGCAGTGACAACTATTGTTTTATTTCTTCTTGTATAATTGATACAAAATTAATAACAATTAATAACATATCTATTTAACATATTCCACTGAAAAAATGCGATTTTTATGTAAATTAAAAAAATGATCGTCTCTTGCTCTTTTTTTTAATTCATGGTAGCACGAGTAGCAAATAAGTTTACCTTCATTGAATGTTGCAAATTGAATTATTTTAATACTGGAAATTGTAATAATTTTATTTAATCGTGTTTTATTGACTGAAAGTTGATTAAAAATAATTATTTGTGTATATTATAATTATGCTATGTGTACTAAATTATAATAAATAAGTGAATATGCTTACAGTTAATTGTGGATTAGGATTTGGATTAGAAAATTACAGCTTATAAGCAATTACTACTTATTTTTACACTTTTTATTAATAATATTTAATATTACACATTAATGCATTAAAATTAAACTAAGTTATCTTGAAAATCTAATCAATACATAATAATACGTGTTTACGCGAATCGTCTGTCAATTAAAACTTAGGCTACTCAGCTAGGATTTCGAGAACGCCCTTTCGAAGGCGCAGTATGCGAGAGTGCGATGAAAGCGAGTGGTCTCCATCGATCGACTATATCAAGTTAGTTGAAACTCCTTAGATTCGCGGGTGTCAATCATGGACGCAGATTGAGTGACTTTTCGAGAGAAGCAATGGTGTATGGTCTACGCCGGCACAGAGTTTTGTTGATAAAAGAAAAAAAAAATGGAAATATACCTTTAACTTTTCTTCTTCAAATCGATGACTCTTATCATTGACTCTAAGCCTGATCCAGCGAACTCATATAGTGATTTGATTATACAAAAATATGAAAGTGTCACAAAAAAATAAACAATACGACTAATTTATTCGTCGTTGTTTTCCATTTTCCTCGCATTCATTGTCATTATCATCATGTATTTTGTCGCTCAATCTTTCATCCTCTCCCAAAACATCTTCCTCTACAATAAACTCTTCTATATTTGCAAAAGACTGTTTATGGCAGTTATAACAAATATCTAAATATTTACCTCCAACGTCCCGAAAACTGACAACAGTTTCCTTTTTGAATTATATATAAGTAATCTTCTGTAAAATAATCTTGTGAATGTCTGAGTATATATCTTCGATCAGGAATCTTATTATCTTCATAATCATTAAAATGGTAGCGAGAGAAAATTGACTTTCTTCCTTATGATCATTTAAATAATCGCCAATAAATTGTACAACTTTATATTGTCTTGAATTTACAGGACACCCTGTAAAACGATCATGTGCGGAAAAAGTAATAAATTTTGAATGGTTATCAGTATGATTACGAGCACTAATTTTAACAAGATCTTCTATTCCAATAAGACGCGTATATATACTGGCTTCGTATGAGTTCCGCCATTGTTATTTATAAGTCATTACAAGTATTTAACAATTTACTGTGCGTGGTTGTGCGTTATCATGAATAAAAAATACGTGATTCAGTGTGCTGTTCGTGGTTTATACCATCAAAAAGCGTCTGAAGGAAAGTATGCCCATTCATCGGTTTCCGAAGAGAGGAGGAGCTAGAAAACGATGGATAGAAGCTTGCGCGAAGTCTGACTTGTCGAGGTTAGGATATCTACAAGTAGTGGAAAGGCAATATTTTGTTTGTCACCGAAATTTCGATAAATAATATTACTAACAAAAGAGAAATGGCGCCTTTCTTTTGAAGAGCGGTTTTTTGTCAATTCTGAAATCAAAAGTAGTCTATCTACGTCCGTTTTAATCTTCTGTACCATTTCCCAAATTTTAGAAACAAAATATTATGTAAAGAAATGGTAGTGTCACCCTCCATATTAATATTATAAAAAATGCTGGTTTGCGATCAATGAGGGTCAAATATAAAGAAGGAAACTCTTCATAATGTCAAAATTGTTGCGACGTTTCGTTGGCTATGGGTTTGTTAACCTCATCAGGCTTCATTAAATTAAAAAAACACCGAATAGTAAAATTGTCACACAAGAAAAATAAAAATTAAATTAACTCAATATCAAAAACATACACAAAATTCTTGAATTTTACCTTTATAAAAAAAGGTTAACTCGTGATGAGTAATACCGAGAATATAAAATTATAATAAAAGTCATGATTTTACTAATAAAATGACGTGATGTCATGGAGTCGGCGACACTTTGTCTACTAAATTATTAGATTCAAACAGTTAACTTTAAATATTGACAACAGTTATTGTAAACACAGAATTTGAAATGTAAACAGACATCAGCTGGAAAGCTATCATGAATTTAATCTATAAAGTAATGAAAAATAAATTCTATTCAAAGTAAATATGTCTTCTTTTTTATTTATACTAAATTTATTAAATTTTATATGGATCATCTCTGATGTTAATCTTTTCCGGTAGTCAAAGACATAATCGACAATCTTGGTATTTTCCCAATCAAATTCATGGTTGAATTCTAATTGATGTTCACAGACTACGGATTCACTGTTTTTTTTATTTTTGTGTTCATTAATACGAACTCTTAATGCTCTCTTAGATTCACCAACATAAGTCGCAGGGCAATTTTTACAATTAAATTTGTACACAATATTAGTTTGTTCCCATTTGTTTGTGGAGTCTTTACCTAATTTTATTATTGATTTCAAAGTTTTGTTAACGACTGGGATAGTTCACATATTGTATTTTTTTAAAATATTAGACAATTTAGTGAAGTTTGTTACGTTGTATGGCAAACATAACTTTGGTTGATGTTTGTATAAATCTGAACAGTTTTTTTTATTTAGAGAATTTGGAGAGCTGTATTTAATTTTATTCATACGGATTTTTATATTTTTATCGATATCACAAATGTACCCTGTGATTTGGTCCTAAAGAGTTTAGACCGAAGATGTCAGCTTATTCATAATAACTGTAGAATTCCATTTGATGAAATTATAAATTGTACTAAATTTCTTTTCGAAAACACATACTTTACCTTTAATAATAATATTTATTTGCAAATTTTTGGCACTCCAATAGGTTCACCAACTTCACCTTTATTCGCAGACTCATGGATGATTTGGAAAATGATTGCCTACGAATTTTAAAAGAAAAACATAATTGCTCTCCTTTATTTTATTACAGATTTGTAGATGACACTATTCTGTGTGTACAAAAGAAATTTATTGACTTGATTTTAAACATTTTTAATTCACAAGATAAGAACTTACAATTCACCTTTGAGGTTCAACAAAATAATCAAATTAACTTTCTGGACTTGTCATTAATTATAAAAGAAAAGAAAATTATTTCTAATTGATCTCAAAAACCTACCTCACCAAATAGAACAATTAATTACTTTTCCAATCATCCAATTTGTCAGAAAAAAAATATTGTTTATAACTTAGTTGGCCGAGCGATATCTTTATCTCACAAAACGTTTCATAACGCCAATTTGAAGATTGTTTAACAAATATCATTAAACAACTATTATCCAAATAGCTTCATCGATAAAAATATAAAAATCCGTATGAATAAAATTAAATACAGCTCTCCAAATTCTCTAAATAAAAAAAACCGTTCAGATTTATACAGACATCAACCAAAGGTATGTTTGCCATACAACGTAACAACCTTCACTAAATTGTCTTATATTTAAAAAAAATACAATATGTCAACTATCCCAGTCGTTAACAAAACTTTGAAATCAATAATAAAATTAGGTAAAGACTCCACAAACAAATGGGAAAAAACTAATATTGTGTACAAATTTAATTGTAAAAATTGCCCTGCGACTTATATTGGTGAATCTAAGAGAGCATTAAGAGTTCGTATTAATGAACACAAAAATAAAAAAAAACAGTGAATCCGTAGTCTGTGAACATCAATTAGAATTCAACCATGAATTTGATGGGGAAAATACCAAGATTGTCGATTATGTCTTTGACTACCGGAAAAGATTAACATCAGAGATGATCCATATAAAATTTAATAAATTTAGTATAAATAAAAAAGAAGACATATTTACTTTGAATAGAATTTATTTTTCATTACTTTATAGATTAAATTCATGATAGATTTCCAGCTGATGTCTGTTTACATTTCAAATTCTGTGTTTACAATAACTGTTGTCAACATTTAAAGTTAACTGTTTGAATCTAATAAATTAGTAGACAAAGTGTCGTCGACTCCATGACATCACGTCATTTCATTAGTACAATCATGACTTTTATTATAATTTTATGTTCTCGACATTACTCATCATGAGTTAACCTTCTTTTATAAAGGTAAAATTTAATAATTTTGTGCATGTTTTTTATATTAAGTTAATTTAATTTTAATTTTACTTGCTTGTGACAATTTTACTATTCGGTGTTTTTTTAATTTAATAAAGCCTGATGAGGTTGGAAAACCCATAGCCAACGAAACGTCGCAACAATTTTGACATTATGAAGAGTTTTCTTCTTTATATTTGACCCTCATTGATCGCAAACCAGCATCTTTTATAATAAAAATATTATGAACTTTTGACACAAACATGTAGAATCCTAAAACATGCTTTTAAGGTTCGCAGTTCGTTGCATAGGAACATTTTGTGTATATCTTCTGGAAATAAAAATACAAATTACAGATATTTTTGATTTTTACTTATTACGACAGAACCAAGATTTAATTATATTCTCTGCAACTCAATTAAATAAACTACGTTCATATGCACAATTGTACGCGGCGCTAGCTGCTAAATGTCCACCATCTACGCATTAGGTTTGCACGGCCTAGCTTAACGGGACTTCTCTAATGTTCGGGTCGAAAAAATCGATTTTTTTATTGTTGCATTTTTCGATAGTTTATTGTCATAGAATTAAGCCTTAACACCACCTTTGTCCCGAAGGTGGAAACTCGTGGTGTAAGTGGCAACAATATAAAGCCAAAGGAAACTGCGTATCCTCATCCACCTATTTTCGATAAGGAAACTGAAGAAATTTTGAAGCCAATCTATGAAGATTTGAGTGCAAACGATTTTCTTGGATGATGTTTAGGTTCCGACAAGCAAAATAATAACGAGAGTTTTAACTCTTGCATTTGGCACCTAAACATACATTTTGTGGTAGGAAAATATTGGAAATTGCTACTCGAACTGCAGCGTGTATTTTCAACGAAGGTCACAAACCCATTTTTTAGGTTTTCGAGACAATAAGATGCGTACTTAGCCCAGCATACTGTGCAACTAACGCCATCTTACATAATAATTGGTAACTAAAATCACTTGTAAGCGCTTTAACTTTTCGACCAAGCTACGTACATTTATTTTGGGATTGCTTCAGCCTTGTGGGTGTTGAAATAAAATAATTAAAATAATTTACTTCCTCCACTATTTGAATGTGCAGTGCAGCTTTCTATGCATTTGTCATAAAAAACAGTACATGATACGCGTGGGGAAGTAAGGACATTGCAGATTATAATGTCCCTGGTTCACCCCTTGTATCACTATGTACTATTTTCTGTATCAATAAAAAATGAAGAGTCGCAAAACCTTTCTTAGTACCGTTTCTTTAACTTTGTGCATTTTTAATCATGATAAATCAATGCATGAGTTTACAAACAAAAAATGCCAATAAAATGTGGGGCCTTTCACTCAGGAATCGATTCCATATTAAACGATATTAAACAACTTATTTGGTAATTCTTGTTGATTATCTGTGATTCTGGACTTAAACGATGATTCCATTTAATAAAGTAAAAAAAGAATCGAGCTGCGAGTTAAAAGCATCGATGAAAGTGATTCCATCGGTTTCGAGCTTAAGTTGACGCGAGTACGAGAAAACGAAGTCTGATTCTCACTGAGCCCGCGCAGATTTCGTAATAATTTCACTGACTCGCTGTTATTTCCCTTGTGTCCTTGACTAGTTCTTCGAGTACTATGATTCTTGTTCGTGATTTTTCATTCGGTTACTCAGTTTCATGTTTGAATTGATTAATTAAACACACTGCAAAATTGCAGAATCATATAACAACAATAATGAAATTTTTAGCTGTGAATTATTCTTTTTCAACTTTAAAGTACTATTTTGTACTAAATTTTTTCTCGGAATCAAAATCCAAGACAAGAGTTTCTAATTTAATAAAGGCATTTTCGAGTGCAATTGTAATATAAATAGAAACCCAAAAGACGAAAACAATATAATTTTATTGGTGGTCAAAAAAATATTGGGTCAATTTTATAATAATAATTGAAAGAAATTTTGAAAAGATTTAAATTTCGATACCTGTGATTCAAAAAGAAAAATCTACATTCTGTCAAAAATTTACTAGGAATCGGTCAATATAACACAAACTATCCATCCAAATATGTTTTTTTTTTTTTTTTTTTTTTTGTGAGGAGGAAAAATGGCAAAATCTTTTATAGACGTTTTACAGGACTCTCCTATGACGGGTCTAGGCATACCTGTTAAAACCAAAGAACCCCCTCTCTCGAACCAATACACCACCCGCGGAACCGCCTTTCAGCTTTAAACTTCACGGGTGGATGGTTCCATTAAAGTCGCGTACGAATCTTCCGTCATCCGTTCGCTCGGAACTTCCATCCGCGGCCACACGCCCACTAGGCAAACCGTCTAGCCGCGCCACTCAGGGGAGAAACAAAGAGATTCCTCGCCCGAACGACGCGGGCAGCCAAGTCTACCCGAGACGCAGGACCGCGGGTGCAGGCCCCGATGCGATTTCTACTGGCCCTCCCCGTTGTTCATCTCCCGACGCCCATCGAGCTCCCTCGTCCTCATCACAAGTGTGACGAATGATTCGATGAGCGTCCAAATCCGTTCAGACTGGAGCATCAGAGGGACCATCGTATCAGGAGTCAGCTCAGCACCCACTGCCTGACCGAGGGCCTCCCTTGCCGCCACCCACTTTGCGCAGACGAAGAGTGCGTGCTCTGCATTATCCACAGGGGAATCGCAGTGACAACACATCTCTTCGTCTCTTTTCTGAAAGCGCCTCAGGTACGCGTTAAAAAAGCCATGGCCTGAGAGCGCTTGCGTCAAATAAAAGCCGACCTCTCCGTGCTTTCTGTTTAGCCAGGTGGCGAGCTCCGGGATCAGGCGGTAGGTCCATCTCCCGGTCTGCTCACCATGCCATCTGATGCCACCAATGTTCGCCAAAGCTAAGCCTACGATCCAACTGCACTCCCAGGTACTTTATACTTGTTCTCCACTCGACCTCATGCTCTCCGAGAACGATCCTCGGGTGCTGAAAGGATCTCCTGTCCGTGACGAGCAAAGCCTCGGTTTTTTCAGGGGCCATTTTGAGGCCTCTTCTATCCAACCAACGCTTTGCTCGCCGCAGGCTTTCATTGATCCTCAGCTCCAGGATTCCGACGTCATCAGCGGCGCACACGACAAGTGCGTCATCCGCGAAGCCGATGATTCTCGTTCCAGCAGGTAGGTCCATGCGCAGGAAGTCGTCATACATGACGTTCCAAACGAGTGGACCCACCCGTGACCCTTGAGGAGCGCCACATGTCATCTCTTCTTTGAGAGACCATTTGTCGCCCTCGTAAATCACCCACCTGTCGCTCAGATAGTTATCTATCATTCGCAACAGGTAGTCTGGAACCTTTTTCCGCATCATCGCCTCGATGCAGATGTTCCATCTCGCGGTATTGAACGCATTGCGTATGTCAATGCTGTCCAACGCGCAGAATCCCTTACGCTTGCCAGTTCCCTTTCTTGCATTTGTGGCGATGTTAACCACAGCTTAGATGGCGTCCACCGTGGACCTGCCTTTCCTGAAACCGAACTGGTTCTCCGAGAGACCGTTCTCCCCGACCAGAAGAGTCTGAAGCCGTAGTAGAATCAACTCCTCCAGAAGCTTCCCCATCGTATCAAAGAGACATATTGGTCTACACGATGAGAGATCCCCTAGAGGTTTGTTGCCCTTCCTCAGCAGGACCAATCTCTGCTTCTTCCAGTCAGCGAAGAATCTCCCCTCCCGAAGACAGGAATTGAAGGCTTCTAGGAGGATCTCCGGATATGCTCCGATCACCTCTTTGAGGATTTCGTTCGGCACTCCGTGGATCCCCGGCGCTGTCCGTGCCTTGAGCCTTCCACCCGCTCTCTTTAGTTCCTCGAGAGTAAAGAGTTCCTCGCGCCGGACCACGCAGGAACTTCGGTCCTGCCTTTGGAACGGCTCCACGTGTGGAAACAAGTTCCGCACAATATACTGGACTTGATCGTGATTGTCCAGGCCAGGGGTCTTTCTTCTAGTCACGAATTTCTTGGTGACTATTTTGAAGGCGAGACCCCATGGGTCCTTCTCGACCTCTCCGATCAAGTCTTTCCAGCATTGAAGTCGGCTTTTCTTCATGCCTCGCCTCAAAGCTGCTTTCGCCCTTTTCCATGCCTCGTGCAGCAGAATATCACCCTTTGAGCGAGTGAATCTCCGCCGCGCTGCGAGGCATTCTCGACCCATCCAAATATATTTAATCGCCATCAAAGTAGGCCCCTCCCGAAATAATACACTTATGCCAACGAATAATCCAATCATCAAAACATTTTTTTAAAACATTTTCTGGGATCGAATTCAGTTCTCGCCGCGAATTCTCTCATATGCATTCTATCGACTGAAAACGGGTGCCTCGAAGTGTTAATTTGAATTTTGGAAAGAGAAAAAAGTCGGCTGGAGCCATATCAGGTGAGTACGGTGGTTGTTCGATGATATTCGTTGAGTTTTTGGCCAGAAATTCGTTCACAATGATAGCCTTGCCAGATTGTGCGTTATCGTGGTGCAAAATCCATGAATTTTCTTTCCACAAATCTGCCCTTTTTCGACGAATTTGCTCTCTCAAACGCTTCATAACGCTCAAGTAATATTTTTTTTCATTTGCAATGCAAAATTTGAGATAAATTCTTTGTTCGATATTCTTATCCATTGGGAAAATCGCAAAACACACTTTGGTTTTTGACAATCTCTTTAAGCGGGCTTTTTGAATGATCAATTCCCGGTACTTTTTTGACACAATGTATTTTCAATTGCCAAACATTCAAATATACTTAATTTTATTCAGAAAGAGTTTTAAAATAAATGTTTAAAGAAAGAAATCATCTAAGACAATTTCATAATAATAACTGAGGGAAATTTGGGAAATATGAAAATTTAGATACCAATGACTCATAAAGAAAAATGTTATCCTCATTTCAGACATGAAAAAATTAGCCTATTTACTTTAAAAATAATTTTAGAGTCGGTGCACCGAAAAAAATATATTTTATTCAATTCTGCAATAATAATTGAAAGAAATTTTGGCAAAAATAAAATCACGATAATGACGATTCAACACACAGATGTACTTTTAATTGCAAAAAATTCAAACAGACTTTATTCAGTTCAGAAACAAGTGCAGAATGGATTTGAGAAAAAAGATATCATTTTAGTCAAGTATACAAAATTCATTAAAAGAAATTTCGAGAATATTGTCATTTCGATACCAGTGATTCAGAAAGAAATATTTATTGTTCGTTTCAGGAATTCAGAAAAGGTTCATTTAGTTCAGAAATAACTTTAGAATGGATGCGCAAAAAAGAGAAGAAATGTACGTCGATTTTATAATAATAATTGGAAGAAATTTTGGAAATGTTAAAATTTTGATACCGGTGATTCATGAAAGAAATTTTTCTTTCAATTTTATAAATTTAAAAATAGTTTATTGTTGCTACGAACCAGCTGGAAATAAACGAAGTTTGCCTAAAATTATAAAATAAATAAAGATTTAATAGTCCATTCAAAACATTTGGCACAAAGGCGGAAATATGTACGAGAAGTTATTTTCAGCTGTCGCAACCTGAGCATTTTGCGTGCTCAGCAGTTGCATGATTGAGAGGTTGCTTCAGGGACCTAGAAAAAGTACAATGATAATTTCGAATGTGGAGCAGTAACTCAACTCTTCGAGTAAACATAAACATTAGGGTATCCGAGTAATTGAAGAAATGGTAGTGTCACCCTCCATATTAATATTATAAAATATGCTGGGTTGCGATCAATGAGAGTCAAATATAATAAATATTTGGAATGAACAATTTGTTTTTCATTTAAAAAATTTTTAAAATGTAGGAATAAATACGATAATTTTATTTTTCAGCGATAGAAACTAGAAAAACATCATATACCTGTCATTGAAGGCAGTGCAGTGGTTCACAATTGGTAGAACTTCTGCACTGTCAAGGTGGACTATTGGTTGGAGTGAGATACAACTACTTTTATTTAACTTCTACGAATGGCCAATCCTAACAGTGGAAACGTTTCGCTAATCGTGAACTATTGCACTGTCTTTAATGACAGGTATACGATGTTTTTCTAGTTTTTATCGCTGAAAAATAAAATTATCGTATTTATTCCTACACCTTCTAATTCAAATTTCGCCACAGAATCATAATTTCAATGCTTTTAATGTTTTTTTAGCGTTCTTATCCATAATAATGCGAGGTCGGAGAATAATCAGAAAACAGTCAGAGAATGGTCAGTGTTCTTTGACCGTTCTCTCTACTGGGTCCACTAGGGTGACGCTTTTTGATACAATTACAGTCAAGACGTTTATTTTAAGACGATAGGGGCTCCCACCACCGCAACTATCGGTAAGGTTAGTTTTCAGAGCAAGTAGTGGATTGGTTATCGCACCAGCCACAGGGTTGCATACATGGCAAAGGTGGGGGTTATGGGAACACTCGGGCCTTGCAATAAACGAGTCTTGACTGTAATCATTTAGTTGTACGTAACTTTGAAAAAGTATCGAAGCACGTGAAACGATATGTCAAATGCCGTCCGTATTCTGACCACCACTACCATTTCAAGCACTATGTCATATTGCGCACACACACACTAAATTTGCCCCTCGACGCGCAGTGGCGGACTCGAAGAAGATCAAACAAAGCCGAGTACAGACCGATTTACCTCGACTCGTTCTGACTCCTATGAAAATTCCTTTATCTGCGACTGATCCGAGTGATTCTCGGTGAGTTTGCTGATTCTAACTGATTTCGTACTGTTTTAACTTAATGCTTCGATTCTCTATGAGTCGAATATGTATTTTTTATGACACAACCATGCATTAAGGTTGTATGTGAAAGAATCGATCTCTGGTAGAATTTTTTATAAAAGGAGCTGATATTTGAATAGAATAATTATTTATATGCTAAATTAATTTCAAATTTTTCAACCGTACCGATGCAGACATAATTAATGTCAAAGTTGACTATTTTAACACGTAATTTATGGGCAATGCCTAGGCACTCTCCACATTTTAATTTGTAGTAATAAAACGTTCTGGGAGAGAAATTTAAAAATTGTCGGTATTTGTGCTGCTTGAAAATATAAATTTTTGAAAGAAACATTAAATCTCTCCATCGTGTAGATTTATAGATAATCTAATTTAGAGCCTTTAAATTTCAATCACTTTCAAACAGATAAACTTAACAGTATCGCGACCCGACAACACGCACTTCATAGTCTAAAGTTTTGTTCTTTATAAATCTTCCTTTCCATGTCACTTGACCTGACACTTTTTTAACTGTTAACAATAACCTTTGACATCCAGCTATTCAAACGCATATCACAGTCAGGTTTAAATTGCAGTGTTGCACGATCTACGAGTCGGCCGCTGGCATAGCATATATACTATTTGTAAAGGGGACGGGACTTACATTCAACCTTAAGTCGTTTAGTTTTATAACTAGAGCTCGATTCGGAATCGATTTCGATTCTTAGAAACTCAGTGATTCCTGAGAGAAAAGCTCCTCACAATGAAATAAGAATCTGGTACGTGCTTGAGTTTATCTTATTCTTAAATTACAGTGAACTTATTTTAAATAATTATCGAATTTCAATTCCGAGATATTTATTTGCAATAGCTTCTGGGCTTTCATTTCCGCTAAAGAAGAATAAATCAAGGTCTCAGTAATCTGGATCTGATTGCAAAGTCGTAATTAAAGAATGCAGAAGTCCATAAAAATCGATAAGTCTCAGGAAGTACAACATGTCATTTTACTCCTGGTTGAAGTGACCTTATTTTCAGAAATCAGTGCGGCCACCCAACTTAGAACGTTTGTTTGAGTGTAATTTCGCTTGTCAATCAATGCAAACACAGAACTTAAAATGGTTCTGTTTGATTTTTAGAGGATGTGCAATGGCGTCTTGGTGGATAATCATGCGTAATAACAGTACACGACGGGGGCGCGACAGCTAGGAACAAACCAATGTTCATATCTCAGTTGTCTCTGCGAAAAAATGGAGATTGAGATATGCTTCTTGAAGCAGTAATGCAAACAGCATGCTCTTGCATTATGCTTTCTTGAAGAAGGAATTGTCAAATATCATGCCTATTACCGCGAAACATGACACGGTTTTTTCCTGTTGCGCTTTGTGTGACAAAATACGGATGTATATCCTACGAAAATTGAAAAAGATACAACTACCCTAATTTGACACAAAGCTTATGTGAATAACGTAGATATCCCCATTTCCAATCGTCCACAAAGATGGTCACCGGCGTTGGAAGCAAACAAAAGAAAGATTTTGACTATAATTTATTTTATGTGCCACCAGCGCGCAAACTCGTTTTTTCTCTACAGTTAACAGTAGCGCGATGTAGTATATTGCGCTACAGAGAACTGAAATGTAAAAATTGAACTGCGCATGCGCCTATTGCCATGCAACGAAGCACAATCTTCTTCTTCGTACAGCGTTAGCACCTTACTGGCAAAGCCTTGTACATTTGAACTGCGCATGCGTCTATTAAAATCCATTACTACTACACAAGATCGATAAAATCAAAATGTCCGGGACTAGTCGTGACATATCAAGTGTAATGACTAGGGCCGCAAACAACTACAATACTAGATTACATTCGAGTGTACGCATAAAAACTTGTATACGCACCGAAGTCACATAAAATAAAATACGTGCCAATGCACACAATTCGGGTAATTCCGAGACTCGCGACAATGCTCGCAGGACTGATCGCGCTTCGGCTTCGAACTCCTGCGAGCATTGTCGCTCGTCCCGCAATTATCCTCATTCTGCGCCTGGGCACGTAATGTACTATTATGTGACTTCGGTGCGGATACGAGTTTTTATGCGTACACTCGAATCTAATCTAGTATTGTAGTTGTTTGCGGCGCTAGTCATTACACTTGATATTTCGCGACTAGTCCCGGCCATTTTGATTTTATCGATCTTGTGTAGTAGTAATGGATTTTAATAGACACATGTGCAGTTCAAATGTACAAGGCTTTGTCAGTAGGGTGCTAACGCTGTACGAAGAAGAAGAATAAAAAGATTGTGCTCCGCTGTATGGCTATAGGCACATGCACAGTTCAATTTTTACATTTCATTCCTCTGCAGCGCAATACACAACATTGCGCTACCCTTAACTTTAGCGAAAAAACGAGTTTACGCTCCGGAGGCACATAAATTATATTTTATGTTTATGTTTCGTTCCAAGTAAATCGCATTTGCGGCATACGTTGCTTTTCTTATTTCATCAAAAGAAAAAAGCAGTTAAAGCTCATCGATTGCTTGTAGAAATTTATGGTGAACATGCTCCAGTGATTAGAACATGTGAGACATGGTTTCGTCAATTTAAAAGTGGAGATTTCGATTTAACAGACAATGAACATCCTGGTGCAGCGAAAAAGTTCGAAGACGAGGAATTGCAGGCGTTATTGGATGAAGACCCAACCCAATCGCAACAACAATTGGCACAAACACTAAATGTGACCCGAGGAGCAATTTGCCAACGTTTAAAAGCCATGGGAAAAATCCAAAAGTATGGAAAATGGGTACCACACCAACTGAACGGTAGACAAGTGGAGAATCGAAAAACCATTTGTGAAATGCTGCTTCAAGGGTTCGAAAGAGAATCTTTTCTGCATTGAATTGTCACGGGGGACGAAAAATGGATTTATTTCGAGAACCCGAAGCGGGAAAAATCATGGCCTTCACCTGGTGAGGTCGGCCCATCGACTCCAAGGCCAAATCGCTTTGGCCGTAAGACTATGCTCTGTGTTTGGTGGGACCAGCGTGGTGTGGTGTACTTCGAGTTATTAAAACCTGGTGAGACGGTGAACACGGATCGCTACCGACAAAACATTATAAATTTGAATCATGCGTTGATCGAAAATCGGCCGGAATGGGCCCGAAGACATGGCAAAGTTATCCTACAATATGACAACGCACCGTCTCATACCGCTAAAGTGGTGAAGAAAACATTAAAAGCATTGAATTGGGAAATACTATCGCACCCGCCGTACTTTCCAGACATCGCCCCGTTCGACTATCACCTTTTCGCATCGATTGGACATTCACTCGCAGAGCAGCGCTTCGCCAATTTTGAAGAAGTCGAAAAATGGCTCGTCGAATGGTTTGCCTCGAAAGAGAAAAAGTTTTTTTGGAATGGCATCCATGATTTGCCTGAAAGATGGGCAAAATGTATAGGATCCAATGGTCAATACTTTGAATAAAATTTTTTTGAGATTCCCTTGAGAATTAAGTGTTTTCTTTATTAAAAAAACCGGCAAATTTCAATCGACACCCCTGGTACATGAAGAAGATAAAGTAGTATTTTAAATACTAAATATTATGAATCTCTATTCGAGAAATTGAAAGTACGAGAAAATGATATTATGATTACTAAGTTATCTAAAAATAATTTGAATAAGAAGAATAATGAATATCAGATTTTGGAAAGCATGTTTGAGAAATTCATATTATGAATATGAACTTGCTAGAAACCTGGCGACGCGCAGCAAAAATCAAAATGTTTATTCTCGGTTTTTTATATAATTCGTTTCAGAATGCCGTACGAGTGCTTCCGATGTTTTCCGATTGGCTTCGTAGACTCAATCCAAGTCTGCCCAACCCAGTAGTGGCTTATAAGCGCCCTGTGCTTGGCACTGGGCAGACCGGTTTTTGAGGGGTCCTGCAGGCTCTTCACCCGCTTTGGTGGGGTGAAGACTGCAGTGATCCGCCTGGCTGAGGCAGACGCCGCGCGTCTGCTTCAGCTAGGTAAACTGAGGATCGGGTGGGTTGCATGCCGCATTCGCGGGCACGTGAAAGTCGCCCGCTGCTTCAGGTGCCTTGCGTACGGCCACGGGTCCCGGGGCTGCAGCAACCCCGACAGAAAAAACGTCTGTTGGAGATGCGGCGCCACGGGACACTTGGCCAGGAGTTGTAAGGCGCCACCAAGGTGCCTGACATGCATAGACAGGGGCGACAAAGATGTCGCCCATGTGTCAGGGAGCGGCTCCTACCCGGTCTTCCGGGAAGAGCTTCGGAGGTTGAGAGGCAGGAATTGAAGTTCCTGCAGCTCAACCTCGGAAGGGGGAGGGATGCCCAGGACCTCCTGATGCAGACTGCCAGGGAGAGGGGGGCCGATGTGCTGCTCATTAGTGAGCAGTACAAATGGTCCGAAAACTCTGCTTGGTATCAGGATGCATCAAGGAGGGCCGGCATCCTTGTTTGTAACCCTGATTTGGGCGTCGGGGACTTCCTGGAGACCGACGCGGGGTTCGTTTGGGTGGAGGTGGCGGGCGTGCGTGTGTACAGCTGCTACCTCTCCCCCGGCGATCCCTTCGATGTCTTTGAGACCCAGATCCTCCTCCTTGAGGAAAGCCTCAGTGAGGCCATCGGGCGATCCCTCATAGGGGGTGACTTCAACAGTAAGTCACCCGAGTGGGGTGAGGCCCGCCTAGATAGGAGGGGAATCTTTGTTGGCGAGATGGTCGCTAGGAACGACCTGATCGTCCTGAGTCAGGGCGGGGATCTCACGTTCAGACGATGAGCGGGAGGGTCAATAATTGACCTCACGATTGCCGCACCTCGCCTCGCTTCAAGGATAAGCGACTGGTCGGTCCTCGAGGTAATAACCTTGAGTGACCACCGGTGCATCGAATTTAGTCTAGAACAAGAGTGTCAAGCGGTGGAAAAGGGTAGGGGCGGCGAAGGAAGGAGCCCCTCCTGGAACACGAGACGACTCAGCCGGGAAAGACTTCGCGAACAGCTCGAAGAAACCAGGCTCATCGATGAGCTTGGTTGGGTCTGCCCTGCTGGGTCGCATGAAGCTGCTGTGCGCTCGGTGAGGCAGAAGGTGGTCGCGGCTTGTGACTACTCGATGCCTCGCCGTAAGCGCAGGCAAGCCAACGGTTCGATGTAATGGTGGAACGACCAGTTGGCAGCCCTACGTCGAAATTGCCTCGCAGCGCGGCGAAAATTCACCCGTTGAAAGGGGCAAAAACAGCTTTGAGGCGAGGCATAAAGAAAAGCCGACTTCAATGCTGGAAAGACTTGATCGGTGAGGTCGAGAAGGATCCATGGGGTCTCGCCTTCAAAATAGTCACCAAGAGATTGGTAACTAGAAGAAAGACCCCGGGCCTGGATAATGCCGATCGAGTCAAGTACATCGTGCGAAGCTTGTTTCCACACGTGGAGCCGTTCCAAAGACAGGTCCGAAGTTCCTGCTTGGTCCGGCGCGAAGAACTCTTCACTCTCGAAGAACTAAAGAGAGCGGGTGGAAGGCTCAAGGCACGGACAGCGCCGGGTATCGACGGGGTGCTGAACGAGATCCTCGGGGCATACCCGGAGATCTTCCTAGAAGCCTTTAACTCCTGTCTTCGGGATGAGAGGTTCTTCGCAGATTGGAAGAAGCAGAGGTTGGTCCTGCTGAGGAAGGGCAACAAACCTCTAGGGGTTGCCTCGTCGTATAGACCAATATGCTTATTGGATACGATGGGGAAGCTTCTGGAGGAGTTGATTCTACAACGGCTTCAGGCTCTCTTAGTCGGGGAGAACGGGCTCTCGGAAAGTCAGTTCGGATTCAGGAAAGGCAGGTCCACTGTGGACGCCATCCAAGCTGTGTTTAACATCGCCACAAATGCAAGAAAAGGAACTGGTAAGCGTAAAGGATTCTGTGCGTTGATTAGCATTGACATACGCAATGCGTTCAATACCGCGAGATGGGACATCTGCATCGAGGCGATGATGCGGAAAAAGGTTCCAGACTACCTCTTGCGAATGATAGATGACTATCTGAGCGACAGGTGGGTGATATACGAGGGCGACAAATGGTCTATCAAAGAAGAGATGACATGTGGCAATCCTCAAGGGTCGCGGGTGGGTCCACTCGTTCGGAACATCATGTACGATGACTTTCTGCGCATGGACCTGCCTGCTGGCACGAGCATCGTGGGCTTCGCGGATGACGCACTTGTCGTGTGCGCCGCTGACGACGTCAGAATCCTAGAGCTGAGGATCAATGAAAGTCTATGGCGAGCGAAGCGCTGGTTGGATAGCAGAGGCCTTAAAATGGCCCCTGAGAAAACCGAGGCTTTGCTCGTTACGGACAGGAGATCCTTCCAATATCCGAGGATCGTTCTCGGAGAGCATGAAGTCGAGTGGAAAACAAGCATTAAGTACCTGGGGGTGCAGCTGGATCGTAGGCTTAGCTTTGGCGAACACCTAAAGATCGCAGCTGCCAAAGCCGTCCAATGTGGAGCGATCTTGGCCCGGCTTATGCCAAACATTGGTGGACCCAGGGAAGCGAAAAGAAGACTGGTGGCAAGCGTGGTCCATTCGAAGCTGCTTTATGCAGCTCCGGTCTGGGCCAATGTCTTGCAAAACCATGCTATCCAAAAGAAGCTGTTCTCGGCGCAGAGACTTGTCGCGCTGAGAATAGTTTCGGCATATAGAACTATCTCGACGAGCGCTGTGCTGGTCCTGGCGAGCGTCCCGCCAATAGATTTATTGGCGGAGGAAAGGCAGGAAACCTTTCAGCTTCGCAAGGAGCTTACCTGCGCCGACCTGCAGGAAATCGCTCGCGCGAAGGAGGCCATCCGCAAGGATGGAAGGAGCAGACTCGTCGAGAAATGGCAGTTGAGATGGCATGGTGAGCAGACAGGGAGATGGACCTACCGCCTGATCCCGGAGCTCGCCACCTGGCTGAACAGAAAGCACGGGGAAGTCGGCTTTTACTTGGCACAAGCGCTCTCGGGCCATGGCTGTTTTAACGCGTACCTGAGGCGCTTTAAGAAGAGAGACGAGGAGACGTGTTGCTACTGCGATTCCCCGGTGGATAACGCAGAGCACGCACTCTTCGTCTGCGCAAAATGGGGTGTGGCTAGGGAGGTCCTCGGTCAGGCGGTGGGTTCCGAACTTACTCCTGACACGATGGTCCCCCTCATGCTCCAGTCTGAACGGTTCTGGACGCTCATCGAGTCATTCGTCACACTTGTGATGAAGACGAGAGAACTTGATGGGCGTCGAGAGCGAAACAACGGGGAGGGCCAGTAGAAATCGCATCGGGGCCTGCACCCGCGGTCCCGCGTCTCGGGTAGACTTGACTGTCCGTGTCGTTCGGGGGAGGAATCGGTTTGTTTCTCCCCTGGGTGGCGCGGCTAGTCGGTTATCCTAGAGGGCGTGTGGCCGCGGGTGGAAGTTCCGAGCGAACGGATGACGGAAGATTCGTACGCGACTTTAATGGAACCATCCACCCGTGAAGTTTAAAGCCGAAAGGCGGTTCCGCGGGTGGTGTATTGGTTCGAGAGAGGGGGTTTTTTGGTTTTAACAGGTATGCCTAGACCCGTCCTAGGAGAGTCCTGTACAACGTCTATAAAAGATTTTGCCATTTTTCCTCCTCACCAAAAAACAAAAAAAAGTGGCTTATAAGCGATATTTCTTTCGGAATATGGCAAGCCAGAATAGCCGAGAGGCTTTAGGGCGTTAGACATGCGTTTAGTTATGTAAATATAGGTAGGGTTAGAGGGTTCGAACCCAAAAAGCGATACTGAAATTTAATTCAAGTATGTTATTATAAAATAGTGTATTATTGCGTACTTAAATATGTGAACATAAATAAGGTATGATAATAATATTTGTGGATGTGTTTCAGAATGTCGCATCAGAAAAAGACACAAGAATTCCTTTTCTGAAGCCATCACTTCTAAAGGTCAAACCTTTTGGTAGAGAGAGTTATTTTCCATATAGTGGTTTTCAGATTCCCATACTCTTTGTTTGAAAATTTGAAAAGATTCTTTCAGTCTTTCGAATAAAATGTATTAACACCACTTTAAATTCGCTTCGCAACTTTAATATAGTGAATTTAAAATTTTCGTCGGTTTTATAACAGATAGTGAAACATATATTCCATTTATACAAACGAAAATATCAACTTTGCCCCTTGAAAACCACTATATTAATTTCTGATACGTAAACCCTGCTTGCCTCACTTTGAAACGATATTATACTAAAATATGATTCACTTTTACCATTTATTCTAACGAAAAGTCTCTCAGTGTACCTTGTTGGGTGAAAAAAATTGACTTTTTCTTTTTTGCTTTATCGGACAGATATACGTTCCAAGAATTCTCTTTAAAATATTTGAGTCGCAATCTGTAGAATTAGAGAAGTTATCGGCTGCCGAAGAGAGTGATGTGGAATCCCGGAGAACTCGGCTCAGCGGGGAGACTGATTCCCGCAGGAGTCGCTTTCTTCATTGGGAAGTCTGATCGTAAAGGGATTGTCTTTCCTTAGATAATGAATTTTTGAATGATTCTGGTACAGAACATGCGTAATGATATGCAGAGTAAGAATTTGTTCCATTTTTTTGTTTCAGATCATCTCTATTGGCAGGAGAAGTTCCGTAAATGTCACAATTCCTCGCAGACGCTTATAAAATGCAAAATTTACACATAAAATCACTGTATATCTCAGGTAGAGTCCCCGGCCTTGTCTGCTGGTCGATATATCGACGAGCCCCGCAGGCAACGTAAAGTGCAATGTAAAAAATTTGTCTCATTTGTCATGAAGGTTTGAGAGGGTATTTATATTATGTAATTTAACGCACTGAATATGAAAAAAAATAGTAAAAAAATTCCCGCAGATACCCTTGACCTTGAAAATGGCCAATTTAAGGTCAAATTTTATTTATAATATAAGCCAATTTTTTAGAAAGTGTTCGTATGTAGTTTAATGCGCTCAATACCTAACTCCTACTTTCGTTTATGCAAAAAATGATATGTGACCTTGATTGTAGATTTTCAAGGTCAAGGATACCTCAGTGATTTTTTTCAGTATTTTTTCGTATTCAGCCTATCAAATTACGTAGGAAAACACTGAAATCCTCGCTTCTACTAGAAATGAAATTTCACCTTGAAATACAAATTAATTTCTTCAAAGTTACTTAATTCGTTTATGATTTCAAATAAAAAAGGAAATTCAATTTACTTGAGGCTCTATTGGTCTTAAGGAGCAAATCCTCATCAAGACATTCACGCTTCGCGCTTGATTTTTATACTTCATATTCATTAGAGCCACATTTGCATCAAAAATAAAATTTTGAGCTCCCTAGGGTACGTCTTTCGGTCATCGCGCTCCAAAATATGTGGATCTGTCGCTTTGTGCTCGGTGTTCTATGTCTTTTACAAAGTACTAAATTTGTTCCAGACATTTTTTTCGTATTCCACGTAAAGTTATGCTTGAAAGGGGGTTTCTTTTATTGTTGATGATATTTTCCATTAATAAACATAAGACATAACTCCTATGAACAAATGTTCAAAATCAAAGTCGTTGATATCTTTGAAATAAACAATTTTATTTTTCAACTTTTTTTCCGTATCTCGTATTCTTTGGCGGGAAAATTGAATTTTTTATTTTCATAAATACGTTTTTTATTAATAAATGGAAAGATATAACTCTTATGAAAAAATAGTCCGAAGCCAGTTAGTAGATCTGTTTGAAACGAACAATTTCATTCCTTAACATTTTTTTCGTATTTCGCATAGATTTGGTGCAAAATAGAATTTTTTATTTTTGATAGCGTTTTCTACATTAACACATTAACGACAAAAAACTACAATTTTTTAACTTATGTCCAAGCCTCATTCTCATGACTGAAAAACAGAAACTTCCAAACGAAAACCATTTTTGCTTATAGCGTTGGGTATGCTTTCCAAGAATCCGTCTAGTAGGAAATCCTATATGGCGCCAAATTTGGAGAAAAGTATCAAAATTCGGGAATAGCTAATATGGCTATTTGAGATCGGTGAGAGAAAGTTTTCTTAGATTTCAATTATTCTGATCACCGTTGATCATATTTAGGATCAAGTCCCAATGCTATTTTGGCTCAAAAATGTATGAACGTGTTTGCGTGTCTGCGTATGTGTATGCAAATGTGGAAAAACAAATAAACCGATGGTTAACATTCACCATCGTAACCCGGTTTCCCTCGAAGAGGCGCGTTCACCCTTTTGTCTTCTTCCGGTTGTTTCGGCAGTCAGTCAGGGGTCTGGTCGGCGTCTTTAGGAAGGGCGGTACTCAGCGGTATCTGAGTTAGAGCCCCACTCTCGGAGCCTCGCCCATGGCGGTATCCAGAGGGCCAAGGATACTGGTGTGTCGGTCGGTCAGTAATTCCCCAGGCCGAAAGCGTTCAACGATACCTGAAGGGGCCTCGGCCATGACGGTATCGAGGGTACTGGTCGGTCGGTCGGGTGAGAAGGTTGGGTCTGGACACCGCGGATAGAACCGGGCGCGATGTGATTAAGAGCGCCTGACGACACACACCGCCTTCTCGTCCCATGGTCAATGGCAATCGCCCTTGGCCAGGAGGTGAGCTGGTTCGCCGGTACTTTACTAAATTTGGCGTTGCTCGGAAATATCTGGTAACATTTGGTGACATACAGTGCCAATCTCAATGATTTTCCGCGCTTCTTGTTCCTTAATTCGTTTTAATGCATTCTTCTTTTCTCAACAACAATTTTCTTTTCTTTTTCTTATAAGAGAGTTTTAGAGGTATGTTTTGGTTTTTAAAAAAAATATCAGGTTGAAAGAGTTCAGATTTGTCCTGATCTTATTTTTCTATAAATAAATAAATAGATAGATGGACTCAAAGGTATTAAGATAAATATAGGCTTGGATTTTGTAGCAGAGCTTTATTTGGCGTGTAACAACTATAATCATTGGCTCGTCAGTCCTTATAACACTATTGCTAACTTAGAAATTACAAATAGCGTTAAATCTAACACGACGACATCTCTACCGTAATAATCACAGGTGGCCTAATATGGCGACATCTCTACCGTAATCAATACCTATTTACAATCACAAGTGGCGTTGAATCTAACATGGTGACATTCCTACTGTAACTAATACCTTTTTCTAATCACAGGTGGTGCTCAGACTAATATGACAACACTTCTTTCACGGGCAATAGTAATCAACAAGTTCCAGTTGACGTCGAACGCAGCCTGATAGGTATTTTGATTAATACTAAGTACATTATAAAACACTACAACCGCAATAAGAAGATTACGCGATTATATATCATATCTGAGTCACGATTATACAAAAAAACTAGATGTTTCTTGATATTTAAATTGAATCTATCTATTGTAAGTCCTGTCTTTTTCACGATGTAATCAAATTCACACATGTACTGCTGTGGACAAAAACTCAGGTGAATTTTGTTATAAAATGAAAAATCTTTATTTATTTATCCAAATCAATTTCATCTCCTTCAAACTAATCCTCTCCAGATATAATGCACTTATGCCAACGTTTTTTCCAATCGTCGAAACACTTGTTAAATTCGATTTCCGGAATTGCCTCCAAAGGCTCCTTCGATTCGGCTTGTATTTCTCCAATCTTGTCAAAACGGTGTCCTCTGAGTGGTCTTTTGAGTTTGGGGAATAGCCAGAAGTCACACGGAGTCAAATCAGGCGAATATGGTCGATGTGGAACGATATGCGTTGAGTTTTTGGCGAAATGGTCACGAAGAACAAGTGCAGTGTGAGACGGCGCATTATCGTGATGCAAAACCACGAGTTGTCTACCCAAAATATCTTTTGAAATTGTGTTGAATGATTCTCTTGAAATGCCAATAGTGTCAGCAAGGTCTCTAAATGTCAACCGACGATTTTTGTGGACTAATTCTTTGAATTGATTGACGTGTTGCTCGACAGTTGATGCTGATGGTCGTCCGGGGCGTTCCAAGTCATCAACACGTTCTCTGCCTTCTTTGAAGTCTTTCTACCACTTATAAACATTTTTCTACGACATGGTCAAATCATCGAAGGCCTTCTGCAACATTCTGAACGTTTTCGCAACTAAAATTTCACTCCGCAAACAGTATTTAATGGCACTTCTTTGCTCAACAAATTTAGACAATGTAAAAATCGAAAAAATCACTTTTAGTCGTTAGAAGACACAAGCGTAACAATGTAACGAATGAGGACATTGACATGAAATTTGGCACAGATGTCAGTAACAGTAGGACCAACATAAAAAAAAGAGTTTGTCCGAACCGGTTAGCCCGCGAAGTTTACCAGGGGTGTTAGTTGAAGTTTGCCGGTTTTTTCAATAAAGGAAACACTTAATTCTCAAGGGAATTTCAAAAATTTTGTGCTCAAAGTATTGACCATTGGATACTACACATTTTGCCCATCTTTCAGGCAAATCACGGATACCATTCCAAAAAAACGTTTTCTCTTTCAAGACAATCCATTCGACGAGCCATTTTTCGAGTTTGGTGCGTTGTCATGTTGTAGAATAACTTTGCCATGTCTTCGGGCCCATTCCGGCCGTTTTTCGATCAACGCATGATTCAAATTGATAATGTGTTGTCGGTAGCGATCCGTATTCACCGTCTCACCAGGTTTTAATAACTCGAAGTACACCACACCACGCTGGTCCCACCAAACACAGAGCATTGTCTTACGGCCAAAGCGATTTGGCCTTGGAGTCGATGAGCCGACCTCACCAGGTGAAAGCCATGACTTTTTCCGCTTCGGGTTCTCGAAATAAATCGATTTTTCGTCCCCTGTGACAATTCGATGCAGAAAATATTTCCTTTCGAACCGTTGAAGCAGCATTTCACAAGTGGTTTTTCGATTTTCCATTTGTCTATCGTTCAGTTGGTGTGGTACCCATTTTCCATACTTTTGGATTTTTCCCATGGCTTTTAAACGTTGGCAAATTCCTCGTCTTCGAACTTTTTCGCTGCACCAGGATGTTCATTGCCTGTTAAGTCGAAATCTCCACTTTTAAATTGACGAAACCATGTCTCACATGTTCTAATCACTGGAGAATGTTCACCATAAGTTTCTACCAGCAATCGATGAGCTTCAACTGCTTTTTTCTTTTGATGAAATAAGAAGGGCAACGAATGCCGCAAATGCGATTTACTTGGAACGAAACTCGACATATTCACTGAGGTAAACAACTATGATGCAATTATTTTGGCAGAATGTAATTGTATATTTTAGAAGGTTGTTGTCCGTAGAAAAATATGACATAGATGCCAAATCATAGAAATGTATACGTATCTCTAGCGACATCTATGAGTAAAACCGGCAAATTTCAACTAACACGTCGGGTAAATTAAAAATTCACCTTAGTTATCGCACACAGTAGTATACATTTTCTATACATTATCGATTTTAAAAAAATGAGCATCACCCTGACTTTTAAGCAACTTTGCTTTGGTAGAACAAGCCATGCGGTGACGCATCTCATGTCCAAATATCCTCTAAAATCGAACGGACAGATTTGTGAGATATGTTAAGGTTACGAGCTATCTCTCTTAACCTGAAAAGGAAATTATCAAGTACAATTTCCTCTACTCTTTCGAGGTTCTCATCTGTTGAAGAGGTCGAAAGTCGTCCAGAACGAAACATGCCTTCTACGATCTCTTGACCCTCCTTGAACGCTTTTTACCACTCGCAACCATATTTTTGATATAACTTATTCTCCATAATCATTTCCTAACATTATAAGCGAGTCAGCACACGTAATTCCATTCGCGGCACAAAGTCCAAGGAAAACTCTTTTTTCAATAATTTTGATCATTGTAAAATTCCCCGAGTCAAAATATGGCGCTACTTTACCGTTCTAAGTATAACTTTTACCTCTGCTTTGCGACTCCGCGTTATACTCAATATTACTATTTCCTAATTTACTGCTTTTAAAGATATTTTCGTTCTATTTTGATTTTACAAAGTCATAGCCCCTTCATAAGGCTCCTGCCACTACAAACTACCTTTGTGATTTATTTATCTCAATCCTTTTTGAGAAATATGAAACCAATACTGTATTTGATTTTTCTGAAATATTTCTTTATAGTTTATCATCAAAAGCAATTGTGAAGTACACAGAGAAAAAAAATTTATATTTTATCAAATCTGAAATCCCTTATAGAGTAACGTCAGAAACGTATAATTTCTCTTATTAATGATTTCCTCCTTTTATGAAAAGATCGGAAGGATCCTCTCTAAAGGATGAAGAATAAGTCGGTGTATAAAAATGAATGATATGAAATACGTTTACTATCATAAAAATAGATTGTAAGTAAACACCATTGAGATACGGTAACACCATAGGAAATTCAAAATCGTTTGTATTTATACTTAGTCGAAAATGAATTTAGTTGTAATTGAGTCCAGTTGGGTCGACCTTGATGAGTTGAATCTTCCTTTTGAAGGTGTTTTGAGATGAGTCTAAAATAGGCTGTAGAATGTTGAGGTCCAATCGGTTCAGATAATTGATTTACTGATCCCAGTTATTTTAGAGGATTCCTTAAGTCGACTCCCTTTCACTTTTAACCATCGCGAAACTCGAGGGTAAAAATCTATTAGAACTGGAGTGACTTCTCGTAGATGTTACGTCGTAGCATTTATGTTACTTCACTGAGTTAAAACTGGACTAGACTGAACTGAACTCACGGTATAATATATGGTGAGACTGGGCTGTCTCCTCGTATAAGTGACATCATGGCGTTGATTCCACTGAACTAAACTGGACTGGGCTTCTGTTGGACCTTTCGCTTTTTATAGGATTTTGAAAAGTTAACTGTGACGAGCTACATGCTTTCGCGAGGTACATGCTATTACAAGGAACATGTAGTGACTCTTATATGTGTGATAAATGCATGTGGTAGTGCGTTGGTATGGTAGGGCTTCATTTACTTTCTCTTTTGGTTACTCAATTTATCTTGTGTGGGTATAATAACGACACATGGTTATGCCATATTGATCATTCTATTGACCTGTAGATCTGTTTGTAACTTGCGTCGATAAAATCTCGCACACAGTAATTTTATCTTGATCCCTTCATTGTTTTCTTGATTTGTTTGTAACTTTGAATCAATAGAGTCGCGGGACGTGACGGTAGTAAAGATTTCTACAATCGTTTTTATAACTTAAATTGTGACAACTACACGGAAAAAAATAGTTCAATAAAATTCATAGAACTGTCAAAGAGATGTGGATACATGCATTAATCAACGAAACAGAGTTTTGAAAATAATTACAAAACTTTTTAGAATAAAATGCGAAACTTTGAATAATTTTTCATAAATTGTTTGAAATTTTAAGACTAAGATTTGTAGTTTTTTTAATCATTAATATTGGTATTTTGTCATACATAAAAAAAATATTATATCGAAATTGAGAAATTCTGTATGAAAGATCGAATAATTAAGTTTTCATTCTGAAAATGTAATTAACCTTTTCATAGCGCCTCCTTTGAAAATCCGATTTTCGGTACCTGTAGAGCGGGTTGAAACTACGATTTTCAACCCTAGGGTTGAAACAGCGACTTTCAACCCTAGGGTTGAAACAGCGACTTTCCGCGTAATAACGTGCGGGGTTCGCGTTCGGAAAAAGTGGAGTGCTAAAGTAGGTCATGATAAGGTTCATATGAGCCCCTCATTAGCCCCTACTTCAAGTAATGTTGGAAATTTGTTACTCTAAGAGTTGCTAACCCTAGCGGACCTGGTTGAGAGAACGGTCAAAGAATACTCTGATCGTTCTCTGACTGTTTTCTGACCATTCTCTGACCTCACATTATTATGGCTAAGAACGGTAGAAAAACATTTAAAGCATTGCAATTATGATTCTGTGGAGAAATTGAAATTAAAAAGTGTAGGAATAAATACAATAATTTTATTTATTAGCGATAAAAACTAGAAAAACATTGTATACCTGTGTTTTACAATACTGGCGGAACGTCTCCACCAACAGGGTTGACTTGTTTGGAGTGAGATACAACTACTTTTATCTCACTTCTACGAATGTCCAACCTTGACGGTGGAGACGTTCCGCCAATTGTGAACCACTTCTCTGCCTTTAATGACAGGTATACGTTTTTCTAGTTTTTTTATCTTAGCCATAATAATGCGAGGTCAGAGAATGGTAAAAAAAAAAAAACAGTCAGAGAACGGTCAGAGCATTCCATAATTCTAAAATTTTTTAAATTCAATTGAGTTAGCTCTTACTTTGAAACCCTTAACCCTTACGAACATGCGTGTGAAGAGCATTAAAATAGAGGCATGCCTTAGGTTGTGCTGCACTACTGAAGTGGACTGATTCAACCAGCTGACGTAAGTTAACTGATCGACAGATCTCGCTTATTGTTGGCGTAGCAATTAATTACAGTGCTACCAACTCACAGATTTTTTTTTGAAAAATCATTAGCACGGGATTTTTAAGGTTGAATGCAAGTCCCGTCCCCGTACAAATAGCAGAGTCCCGTGAGGCGCCGTTGTGCTATGCTGTTTTGAAAAAATTTCATGGGTCAACATGATAAAAATTGTAGTGCGCTACTGGCTTAGAATTCGTATTATGTGTGTTAGGTATAGTCACCAATGCTATTACAGCGGAAGACTTGTAGTTCGCGCAACGTTGCAATTTAAACCTGACCATCATTGAGCAACTATGATATGTGTTTGAATAGCTTGATGTCAACGATTTCAATATTATTCCTTCAAACTTAACTTCATTAGAAATGTGATATTACTGTGTTTTTAGTCATAGTTCTTTGTTTATTTAATAATATTGTTAATAAATAACGTTCATGGTTTTATACAGATGACTTGATTTCACTTACGCTTCCAAGCTGAGTGTGTGTGTGTGTGTGTGTGTGTGTGTGTGTGTGTGTGTGTGTCTCGAGACCTACAGCGCTACAGCAGACAAGCTGAAGAAAGGGAGCAGTGTTGCCGGGTCATGATGCTGTTACGTTTATCCATTTGAAAGTGAATTACTACAAATTAAAATTTGGTGAGCGCCTATGCATTGCCCACGAATTACGTATTTGAGTACTCGACTTTGAAAATAATTATCTCCGCATCAGTCCGCTGAAACAATTTGAAATAAATTTAGCATATAAATAATCATTCTATTCAAATATAAGCTCCCATTTTAAAGAATTCTACCAGAATTCATTTTTTTAAGTACAAATTTAAAGTACAAGTTGTAACGTGGCTTTTTCTCACACGAAAATCTGATATACCCAATTCCGGTACCTCGTGCTAGGACCACGTAATTACTCCCGGAAACAATAAACATATGCATATACTCTACTACTCCACTAGGTTTTCCCAGGCTCCAGGACATTCTTGGAAAAAGATCTAAAATGACACACTCAGCTAATACAATGAACTACTAAATAGCTAAAGAAAAATCAAAACCTACGAAACTTAAATTTAACTTCAAAATGTCCTAGTGCGGGTTATAGCGACCGTGCTGCTAGTTCAGCCCCTTGGTCTGGATGATGATAGAGGGGGTGGTTGTTCACTATCTGAATCGAAGCTCACAATGGTCAAACATCACACACAACGTCCATATAGTCCTGGGAGGGCCTGACAAGGTAGAAGTTAAGGGCAATTCTTCTGGAAGTGCAACCAGCAAGGGAACTCTATGGACGTACACGTGCCCCTCTTCCTATCTGCTCAAAGGGATTCGGGAGAAAGCGTTCGCAGACACGTGTCGTGCAGATTCTGCCGCCAGAAGGAAATTCCAAAATTCATACCTGTTCTATCTTTCCACTCTCTTTCTCTCAGATCTCTACATTATCCACTCCGTTATTCTCGTAAGGATTCCCACTGGGAAAAGCGACAGTCAAAATTTGTTTTTAATCCTACAATAATGTGTCGAATCTCACAATAGCGGAAGAGTACACACAGTTCGACGTTCTCCACTCGCAGCAGGGCCGGTCAACCTCTAATGGATGAGGTCCCCGCGTAGCTTAGTTTATGTGCACAGTTGTACGCGGCGTTAGTTGTCGCAAGCAGGCGGAGCGCGACAAGGGGAAGTGACTTCGTATGAGTTGCGCCAATGTTATTTACAAGTCATTACAAGTATTTAACAATTTATTGTGCGTGATTTTGCGCTATAATGGATAAAAAATATGTAATTAAGTGCACTGTTCGTGGATTATACCATCAAAAAGCTTCTGAAGGAAAGTGTGCCCATTCATCGGTTTCCGAAGAGAGGAGGTGCTGGACAACGATGGATAGAAGAATGGCGAACTCTTACTTGTCGAGGTTTGAATACCTACAAGTAATGAAAAGGCAATATTTTGTTTGTCATCGACATTTTGATGAACAATATTACCAACAAAAGAGAAATGGTGCATTTCATTAAAAGTACGGTTTTTTTTTCAATTTTGAGATCAAAAGTATTCTATCTACGTCCCTTTTTATTTTCTGCAGTAATTCTCAAATTTTAGAAACAAAATTTCATGTAATTTAGATCACATCCTTTTAAGGTTCGCAGTTCGTTGCATAGGATAATTTTCTGCCTATCTTCTGGCAATAAAAATACAAATTACAGATATTCTTGATTTTTACTTATTATGACAAAACCAGCACCCTGACACTCTTGAGTTGAAAGCGCCATGAATTTTGACTAACGGCCAACGTGCGGCGCTGACTGTTCATGAGGCAGACGAGTCCTACAACTTCATTGTTAAATGTCAGATTTGAGCGTTTTTATTTTGGAAATTCGGTGTCCACCGTTTGGGTTTATTTTTTTTTTTACAGACTGTAAGACTTTTATCATCTAGCGGTTCAAAGAATTGAGTTAAAATGAGGAAATGTGTCGCGTATGGATGTAACTCCGGGTACAAGACATGCCCCAAGAATATGCACATTTTTACAATTTCCAGTGATAATAAAATTAAAAGATATGGCAAATTGCAATATTTCGGGATGACATAAAACTAAAACCTGGAAATGCAATTTGTGCAAATCATTTTAATCCTGATGACATTCTTCATGAGAGAATAATCTACACGCCAGATGGAACGACGATTTTAGGATGGGTGAGTACATTGTTTATTTTTTAAAATTAATTAAAATTCAAAGATTTTACGTGTTGTGAATGAAAAAGACAAAAAATACGTTGAATGATAAATTTACAAATTAGATAATATAAATGTCTGGACATAATTTATAGCATCCCTAATATTCTTGGCGTCAATTTTTTGTGTAAATTTTTTTGATGAAAATCTTATTCACGTGTGTTCAAGTTTAATTTTTATAATAATGAATTGGAAATGTTTTCCGTTTTAAAATATATTACCATAAATATAGAGTTTAAATCTTAAAATATTTATAGATAACCTAATATTTTTCTAGAGTGCTTATAAAAGGCCCAAACTTCGAAAAGGTGCCTTGCCTTCGATAAACCTTAGGCGTGATGAAAAACGACAAAAAGAACCTCGAAAATCGGGTCGAAAGAGACAAGCTGAGGATGTGAATTTAACAGATTTACCTAAACGGAAGAGAACCAAAATTTTGCTTTGGACTTATAAATGATTTTGAATAATTCAAGTAATAATTATTGTTTTATTTGAATGGTCAAGCATAAATAAAACATAGAATATTTTTCGATTAGTATACAAGAATATTGAAGCTTTACACTACACACTTTAAACATTATTGTTTAATTAAGGGTGGTTGTAGATTAATTAAACCTGCTGCTATCTGCAAAATATAATCCAGATTATCTAAGCACGCACTACACAGCCCTGCATGAGGTTTTAGCATATCGAATTCCCTAATTCTCCTGATGGTTCTTTCGATGTGAATTCGGAGGCTAGCGATTTGTCTCGTTTGAAGAACCTCTTCGCGTGATTGTTTATGATTAGAAGAGACGCTTGGTGGCCGGATTAGTCGACAAACATATTTCCTTAGGCATTGTTCTATGTGCTTAAACCCTCGGTCAGCCATACAATCGCACCCTTCACATAAAGCCTCAGTGTACTTGGACTCTTGCACTATTGTAGCATCAGAAGCTCTTCCTCCAAAACCCTCGGATATGAAATTAATGGTTCCATCACGTGTGGTCGAAATTGAGATTTTTTATATGTTATCCTTTTTGTAATCAGACCACGTTAAAGCTTGATGTATTGCATTGGATGGTTTCTGAATTCCAATTTCGAAACAATCGAGAATTGTTTCAACGTTGCTATACCTACAACGAAAGGCTATTGGTAGCAGACCCTTTATTGAGTTCGACGAAGGACAAACTATCAATCTTTTCACAAAGTTCGCTAAAACTGGTATACTTTTTCGAAAGATTTTGCTTGCATTACTGGAACTCATTTCAAATTCAATCCCTAGTTTTTCAAATGTGTCGTTTAATCTTATCTTCGTGAAGACTAAACATATGTTTTCTTTACTTATTTTAGTCTCATTCACCAATAAATCGATAATGCAAAGAGCTTCTGGTGTCATGCCCATGTAGAGCCTCAGATTATCTATTACATGCATAATTTTGACTTGTAGAGAGAGACGCTTTTTTTCAGATTCTCTGAATCTTACTTGCTCTTTACTTGTTTCCTCAGATGGTAAATACTCCTCACAATCATCAAGAGTATCCGTTATTAATGACGAAATACTAGAACTGTGAATACTTTTTGAATTGCTTGACTCGGGACTCTCCTTTGTTATAATTTTAACGTCTTTACTACTGTCATAGATAACCGGGATTATTGGTGAAGAACCTTTATCCCTTATTTTCGGCTTAAGTTGTTTAATTTGACACATTAGTACTTTGCTGCGTCTACACGGTTTTAAGTTTGTTTGAATATGTATATCAACCATCTTTCGCACAAGCTTGATCGTTCCTTCTTCTACGATCTTCTCAATTTCATTAACAGATACTGGCAGTCTATTTTCATCAACAAAAGTAGGTTCGGCGAAGTTGTTGTTCAGAGTATCTTCCTTTAAATTCCTTGAATCTGATTCCGGTTTGTCTTCCGGCTCTGCTCCTGCTCTTTCATTCTCTTCTGCTTCGATTTATTTAAATATTCGAAATTTTGCCAATTTCTGCATTCCTGGTTTTGGAGGCTTCGAAGATAAGCGAGTCCTATCTTCCTGACAATTAAATAAATAAGGTAGTACTCCTTTTTTCAGCCTCAGTAAAGCAGTAGGATCCATTTTCATTCTCATATAGTTTTCTAGATCTTCCTGCAACTATAAATAACCTCGTACTAAAAAACTGTTTACAGAAGCAGGGAGGATCGAATCGGAATTGATTAATCTGTATATTCGAAGAAAAGGTGATACATTTCTTAAAGAAAATTACTTTCAGTAAAAATTGTTTGTTTACTGATATTAGTTATTCAACCTTTCATGTATTTCTTAACCTCTCAGTAACTCATTTTAATTTTGATCCAATCCCAATAAACAGTATAGCTCAGCTTGTTCATTAGAACATTCATTTCAATTTGATTCGTTGTATTTTTTTAAAATTAATTTGTTGAAAATGATTATACCTTCAGAAATTTGTTTATTTCAAAAGTCCTGAACAAATTAATTTCAAAAAAATACAACGAATCAAATTGAAATGAATGTTCTAATGAACAAGCTGAGCTATATTGTTTATTGGGACTGGATCAAAATTAAAATTCAATGGTGACCTTCATTTTTACCTTGAAGTTGACCTTCATGGCCTTTTGAAGGTTAACTTTGTTTTTTTTAAATGGAAAACCCCCTTTCTTACATCTGCAATCGATAGAGCGAAAAATTCTACGTTCAGATACGTACCCAAGTCATAGGTCAATTGTATCGTTCAAGGTCAATTAGAGGTTATTTGAAATAAACAAAGTTTTCCAGGAGGTCAGTGCAATTCCTGAAGTATTTTTCAACGGGGAATTCAATGGTGACCTTCATTTTGACCTTGAAGTTGACCTTCATGGCTTTTTGAAGGTCAAATTTGTTTTTTTTTAATGAAAACCCCCTTTTTTCACATCTGCAATCGATAGAGCGAAAACTACTATGTTCAAGTACGTACCCAAGGCATAGTTCAATTGTAACGTTCCAGGTCAGTTAAAGGTTATTTGAAATTAACAAAGTTTTCCAAGAGGTCAGTGTAATCCCTGAAGTAAATTTCAACGAGAAATTCATTGGTGAGCTCTGTATTGATCTTGGTGATGATCTTCAAGGTTTTTTCCAAGCAGTTTACGTTTACGTTTAGCATTACCCAGGAACAACGACGTTGATGTAGTACATTCTGTTCCCTTTGGGGTGCTTGATTAGCGTGAGTCCCCTTGCCTCTCACGCTTCAGTGAAGATGTTCGAACTAAAAACCTTGAACTTCTTGACAAAAAGCTATGCGATTGTAAAAATGAGTTACAGCATTACGAATCATTTCCCTATCAATCAAAGTAGCCTCTTGCAGAATCCGATTCTGCAATTCGTCTAAGCTTTGGGGTTGCGCTGAGTATACTTTGCTCTTTAAATAACCCCAAAGAAAATAGTCCAGAGGCGTCAGATCAGGAGATCTAGCAGGCCACTCGATTTCACCCCTTCTTCCAATCCACCTATGAAGGAACTGAGTATCCGAATATGTTCGAACCTCCCTACCGTAATGAGCCGCTGCTCGGTCCTGCTGGAACCAAATATTTTAAAAATTATCGCCTGTAATCTCCCTTACTCTTGGTACAATTTGGTTTCTGAGAAGCTCTTCATATGCATTGGCATTGAGATTACCATCGATGAAGAAAGGGTCTATCAATGTATCTTTCAAGATACCGGCCCAAAGATTAATCTTTTGTGGATATTGTGTGTGACTCTCGAACATCCAATCAGGATTTATGTCGGACCAATATCTACAATTTTGCCTGTTAACTTCACGTTTTAAAGTGAAAGTAGCTTCATCTGAAAATACTGTATTGTACAAGAAAAGGGGATCTCTATCAATTCTGTCCATTATAATTTTACAAAATTCAACCCGACGATCAGGATCGTCTTCATTGAGCTCTTGTACCAGATGAACTTTGTAAGGATGGAAATTAATGCTTTTAAAAATATTTCGCATTATATCAGGAGCAACGTCACGCTCATCACTAGCTCGACGTGAACTAAGGTGTGGGTTTTCAACAAATGCTTGGGCTATGTCCACCTGCATCTCCTCAGTTCCTGCAGATTTAACCCTTCTCCATTACGATAAGTGCGATTAAAAAGCAAACGAACTTGATCATAAGATCGAACTTGATCTCCCCAACCACGCATCATTAATACAGATACCCTCTCTCGTTCCGAAAGTTTAGCCTGCGCCATAATAATCTTTTAGCGAAAGATTGTAAGTATGTACTCGTAATACGTAAATTTTGTTTCGATTCGTAATATTTGTATGGAGATAGAAAAACGGTAAAGGACTTATGGTATCGCCTTAGGTATTGACTTAGGTATCGAAAAACGGTATAGGACTTTTCGATATACCAGGGGTGTTAGTTGAAATTTGCCGGTTTTACTCATAGATGTCGCTAGAGATATGTATATATTTCTATGATTTGGCATCTATGTCATATTTTTCTATGGAAAATAACCTTCGAAAATACACAATTATATTCTGCCAAAATAATAGCATCATAGTCGTTTACCTCAGTGAATATGTCGAGTTTCGTTCCAAATAAATCGCATTTGAGGCATTCGTTGCTTTTCTTATTTTAATCAAAAGAAAAAAGCAGTTGAAGCTCATGGATTGCTGGTAGAAACTTATGGTGAACATGCTCCAGTGATTAGAACATGTGAGACGTGGTTTCGTCAATTTAAAAGTGGAAATTTCGATTTAACAGACAATGAACATCCTGGTGCAGCGAAAAAGTTCGAAGACGAGGAATTGCAGGCGTTATTGGATGATGACCCAACCCAATCGCAACAACAATTGGCACAAACACTAAATGTAACCCGAAGAGCAATTTGCCAACGTTTAAAAGCTATGGGAAAAATCCAAAAGTATGGAAAATGGGTACCACACCAACTGAACGATAGACAAATGAAAAATCGACAAACCATTTGTGAAATGCTGCTTCAACGGTCCGAAAGGAAATCTTTTCTGCATCGAATTGTCACGGGGGACGAAAAATGGACTTAATTCGAGAACCCAAAGCGGAAAAAATCATGGCTTTCAGCTAGTGAGGTCGGCCCATTGACTCCAAGGACAAATCGCTTTGGCCGTAAGACAATGCTCTGTGTTTGGTGGGACCAGTGTGGTGTGGTGTACTTCGAGTTATTAAAACCTGGTGAGACGGTGAATACGGATCACTACCGACAACAAATTATGAATTTGAATCATGCGTTGATCGATAAACGGCCAGAATGGGCCCGAAGACATGGCAAAGCTATCCTACAACATGACAACGCTCCGTCTCATACCGCTAAACTGGTGAAGAACACATTAAAAGCATTGAATTGGGAATTATTATCGCACCCGCCGTACTCTCCAGACCTTGCCCCGTCCGACTATCACCTTTTCGCATCGATGGGACACTCACTCGCGGAGCAGCGCTTCGCCAATTTTGAAGAAGTCGAAAAATGGCTCGTCGAATGGTTTGCCTTAAAAGAGAAAAAGTTTTTTTGGAATAGTATTCATGATTTGCCTGAAAGATGGGCAAAGTGTGTAGAATCCAATGGTCAATACTTTAAATAAAAAATTTTTGAGGTTCCCTTGAGAATTAAGTGTTTTCTTTATTGAAAAAACCGGCAATCTTCAACTATCACCCCTGGTAACTCTTTGGGGAGGAACAGAACTCTCACCAGAATTCCTGGATCTTTTAATGAAAAATTTCCTGTACATATGATTTTACAATATTGAAAACGCTGTAACCAAGATCAATACAGAGCTCACCAATGAATTTCTCGTTGAAATTTACTTCAGGAATTACACTGACCTCTTGGAAAACTTTGTTAATTTCAAATAACCTTTAACTGACCTGAAAAGTTACAATTGACCTATGACTTGGGTACGTCCTTGAACGTAGTATTTTTCGCTCTATCGATTGCAGATGCGAAAAAAGGGGGTTTTCCATTTAAAAAAACAAAGTTGACCTTAAAAAAGCCATGAAGGTCAACCTCGTTTAAATTTACTTCACGAATGACCTTCACTTTTTTGAAAAATCTTTTACCTGAGGAAATATCCAACCGTCCCGGGACTTTTTAGACACCCTGTATACTTACGTTAAAATGGTCTTCACAACAATATATTGTTGATGTTAAAGATGTTGTAGGACACATGTCACGCCGGAAAGTTTTATACCACTTTTTCCGTGGTTTTCCGTTTTTTAATAATTTCAACCATTAAAGAAGTTATTTTCAAAAATCGGAAACGGTAAAGTTATAGAGAATCCTTTTCCTAAAAGAATGATTCATGATTTGTCAGGATCGCACCATTTTTTAAAATTTGGTATGGAGCGATAATAAGGAAATATAATATTACAAAAAACATTAATAAAATATTATTTTTCATAATTAAAAAATTTTTTTTATTGAAAAGAGTGTCTTTTCTTACATATGATACGGCTGATAATATAATTACCAGTCATGAAATCATAGAAAAACTTCTTTTTCTAGAGACTGATTTTTGGCGCAACAACTACCTTAATTAAAAAAACGTGTTTATTTTAAAAATATGTAGAAATGCGCAAAAAAGAGCGATTACAAAAGTTCTTCCATCCTAATTTGTTACTTAACCAAACGCTCGGTGGTATGAGAAATATATTCGCATTTAATCAATTTTACTCGATCAATTGTGGGGTTAGAAAAAAATCGATTTTTCTATTTGCGTTACACAGAACTTATTATTTTTTTGTTCAATTTCGGTGCGACATTTTGAAATTTCGGCTTCTTTGATTCTTTCTTCCATTCTCGTATTCTCTGCTGCAGCCATCATACATACCCGGTTTATGGGTAAGCATGGGCAGTCTTTGAATGTATCAAGGTTATCTTGGTAGAATTTCTCCGATAGACATGACACTTGGCTGCCGCCGTCCGCAAGGGCGGTAAGGTTTAGGTTTTCCAACTGTATCCCTGCAGTGGGACATGTGTCTCGCTTCCCTAATGTGACTTCATCTTCCTTTAGTAATTCTTTCCTAAAGTTTAAGGTGTTCACATGTCTTGTAGTCGATAAGAAGCCGTCTGTGTTCCCCGACATGTGAGGAGTGAGGAGAACAATAATATGTAAACATCTTTTATTCCTTAAAATTCTTATAAACTAGAACATTAATAAAAATTTTAATAGCCATTGTAAATATCAACGAAGAATGAAAGGACAGGAAATAAAGGAAACACGTTCTTGGATCAAAGAACATATAAGAGAGCTCCACTTAAGCGGCTCCTTTGTGCGTGGCCTATTTGGTCCTGCCTCAACGAAGGAGGCGAGCAACAAGCTGGCCAAGAACCGTGATCGTCGATTAAAATTCAACTCATATACGATTGAACATTTTTAATTGTATCTCGGGTACCCATGAATATTTTTTAAGTTTTCTTGGCTTAAATTAAAGATAAGGTTTTAGTCTTTATTTCGTATAATTTTCAGATTTTGGAAAAATTTTCCCTAGGTCATGCTAAAAGTTGAAGTTGAGGTAGAGAATTTGAGAAAATCTTGAATTTTTTTTTCTCACGTGCTGTATTATTTTCAGAAGCTCAAAAAATTATTTGTTGAGCATCACTAGTCGTGGAATTTCATAAGCTTTCCAACTGTTTTTTCAGAAATGGCCTATGTTGGATGGCAGCCTGGGCAGCGTACACCATAGAAAAGGAACGAGATAGCTTAGGCAGCGTACAAGAGGAGATGATGGAGCCTGTAGCAGCGTTCCCATTGAAAATCAGACCTACTTCCAGAACCGAGATGGCGTATCTGCAGGATTCTCCTTAAAAATATTACTCTTGATGACACTCCTTGGTGGCCCTTTGGCTGCTTCCGAGGTGTATAAGGATGAGGTGGGGTAAAGCGGAGCAAAGTCAAAAAAAAACTATGGCGGCAATAGGCGAACAAAAAAATGCAATAAGCGAAAGTGAATTTTGCGTCCCTTTTAACGTAATTGTGCAGAGCGGTGTGCGCTCTTTGGACCCCCTGGCACCTGGTATGGTCTGTTGAAGTTCCTTGCATTGACTCGTGGGATAAGGTGCCACGTACTGCACGATTTAGATGTCTTGAATCGCCAATAAAGGTCCTTATAAAACAGCTTTCTGAATGGAGGCAGTTTTCTTCTTAAATGTGTCGTGTGAGTATGGCTTTCTTCTTGGCTAATTTCGGCTGAAATCTGTCTTGCGTGGAGCTATTTTTCCCTTGATTAGGCTCCTCGTCCGTGATAGTGATCCATGTTGCAGGATGGTGGGAGTCTATCGCCGGCAGCTCTTCTGCCCCCTTCTTTTGATCATTGGAGCAGTCACTGTATTCCAGTTCCTCAGTGTGGGTCAATAATTTTCCCTCTGATTCGGTTCTGGTTGCAAGAGCTTTTACCGCTGTTGCTCCTAAAACACAACTTATGTCGAGTTGGGGCACCACTAGGAGTAGCGTCTTATATTTCATGTTTTCGGAATGCAGGGTTACTAATATTTGCTTTTTTACTTATATCAGTTTGCCCCCTGATCCTTCCACATATGTGTTCGGCGCTGGGAGGACTAGGCAGCTCCCTAGTGTCGATATGTTCTCCTAATGGCATTGTTCTGAAAGACAAAAAAGCTGACAGTCATTATCCGCGAGTGTTCTTAAGTCAAGACCCTGGATCCTAATTTTTCCGTTGGTCCATCATAGAGTCTTATTGATTCTCTGGAGTCTTCAGCCCATCCCTGGCGTTGGTTGGATGAGACAGCTAGACATCGTTCTGACTCCTCCAGCCTAGTTTGTATTCGTTTGTTTTCCCGCCGTAATCTCTCACATTCGGCTCGCAACTCCTCATAAGTAGTTGGCGAAGAAGTTTCCCGTGGCTTCTTTATTTTGCCTCTGCTTGTAGCCCCCTCGAATGCTGCTTCTGATTCTCCGTAAAGAGTTCCATATTTCTTCATATTCTCAAATATCGCCTCTATCCGCGTGAACTTACTTGGAGAAAATAATTTCTACTTGTGATATGGGGAGGGGACCATCGCCCTTGCCCCCTGCACCTCTGGTTTTAACACCTCCAATGCTTCCCGGAAAATATCTTCGGAATTTTCCCGATCAATCGCGTTTTATTTAGATTTAGTTAGTGGATGGCTGTAGATTTTAATTATTTTTCAAAAAGTAAAAAAAAATTAGTGTCGGTAAAACAGAACTTTTTTTTCTATTGTTTAGAATTAATTCAAATCTACAGCCATCGGCTAATATACTCTTTATTATGTCAAAAGTTTGAGCTAATGAGATTCATTATCGTGGAAAAATCTTGGGGGAATCTGATTTACCTGATTTTATTCATTTTATTAGCTGTAAGAATTGATACACGGCCTTAAAACTGTTTGAAGGTGTAAGAATTAATATGCAATAGGTTCTTAATAGATTCAACAGATAATCGAAAGGTCCTTGGCTCGATACCCAGCTTAGTTTTGCGCAACATTTTATTGAAATCAGTGCAGTGTTTTAAAAGTTATTCATGTTTAAAAATGAACCAGGATAAGAGAAAATGAGCTATATTTTACAATATCACTCCGACGGAAGCGACATTAGAAACTTATAGAAAAGTTTGGAGTTTTCATGGTGGAGGTACTGCATCAAAATCAGCAGCTCATGAATCAAACATTTATCATCAAACCGTTCTAAACCATTTGCAAAAGGCTGGGTTAAAAAAAAACCTGAGGTTTGGGTGCCTCATGAATCGAGTGTGAAAAACAAGATGGACCAACACACATACACACGTATTTGATAACTCGACAAAAATTAAGACAGCTTGGCTGGGAAGTTTCGATGCATCCACCATATAGCGCAGACATGACACCCTCAGAGTACCACTTGTTTGGATCTCTGTAGAACTCTCTACATGGAACTAAACTGGCTTCAAGAGTGGCCTTAAAATCCACTTGATTATGTTTTTCAACCAGAAACCACAGAAGTTCTACGAGTTTGGATTAGTAAGTACCCGTGTTAGGAATGAAGATGCCAGTTTTTCACAAAAACTTTTTTTTGTTTTTCAACGTCATCTTCTTTTTGGGCGATACACTCTTTTCAACGTCCCGACCATTTCTTCAAGCCATCTAAAAAATATGATTTGTCAAACTCGTTAAAATAGGCTTCTGTCTCGATGATGATCTTCTCGTTTGAGCTAAATTTTTTTCCTTCCGTATCTCTTTCAATTTCTTATCGAATCGGTCCAATAATTCAATTATTACTGTCCCGTGATTGCCCGTCCTTTCTCCAAATCGAAACCATAACATTTCTGACCGATGAGTCCGTCTTGGTCCTCTTCGGAGCAGATTCGCTTAGAAAAATTCTTTTTTTTAATTGTCGCTTAGTGTCTGGCGTATAGAAATGGATCCAGATTTTATCACCGGTGACAACTTGACGTAAAAATTCCTGCGGATTTCGCTTAAAAAGGTCTGAGCACTGCTCTGAGATTGACAGCCGTATCCGATTGTTGTCCGCTGTGAGCAATAGCAGGACCCATCGGGCCGACAGCCTTCCCATTCCTAACTCATTATGTAAAATGAGGATTGCCGTTCCGTACAAAATGCTTACGGTTTTTACTACTTCGCGCACTTCCGTTTGGCGATCAGCCAGAATCATGCCGTAGACCTATTCAACGATTTTCACAGTAGCCATGTCTGCCGGGCGGCCTGGGTGCTCCTCATCAAAAACAAATGTACGGCCACGTTTAAATTCACTGAACCAATATCTTACGGTTGTCATAGATGATGAAAGGTCCCGATATACAACTTCCAAACTTGCTTTTATTTCTTGGCACGTTTTTTCATCCAGAAATAAAAAGTGAATTACGGATCCATATTGTTCTTTTTCCATTGCATCGAAAAACACGTTCAAAGGGTTTCATCACCTTTGAGCATCCAAAAATAATGTCATTTTTATAATTTATTTTCAGGCAGATAACAAAACGTGAAGCAATTGAAATTTTTAGAGTTTATTAACTAATATATTAACTTTATAAAAACAATTTTTTTGCTAAGAAATACAAAATAGAAGCTGAGTATTGCCGTGTTAAAAAAAAATTTCGGGGGTCGTCCATGGCAAAAATTCTAAAAATTGAGATTTGCACTTCCTAATGCTTATAAGATTGCCCGGTGAAGTACCCGAGATTATAAAAAATATTCATTTTTGCCAAAATGGTGAGCATTTGAATGTAACACCCGATTTTCGTCCGAAAAAGCGACCTTAGTTTGTTAAAAAGATAGACAATTTTCAACTAATCTCAAAAATCGTAGGTACTCTACTAGATAATTAAATAATCTTTCATTTAAAATAAAATTCCTGTCAATCAGTTGAAAATTATTGAAATGGCGTGTCTTGCCGATTTAAAAATGTCAGTTTCGAGAAAAACGTGTTTAAAGTTTTGATAACGTAAAGCATTACTATAGTTTTGATATGCCTCTAATCTGTTATGCCTGCTCCATACATAGTTTCCTATTGGGCACCATTCTTAGGAGTCTAAAGGATCTTTTTATGCAATAAAAAAATAATATAAATAACTGTCATGTCAAAAATAACTTATGAATCAATCTGAAATTTTGTATCACATCGTTTTAAAGATGGTAGTACACGATGGTAATGCCAACTTCCTTCAAGCTGGTCCCACAATATGTCCAATATTAATCAACAATATCGTCCATGCACTTACTTTCTGAGGTCATCAACGCGTTGTTACCAACTGTCGCATGTTCCATTGATTCGCGTTTTAGTGCGATTCCACATGCGATCTTAGAACACATTGTGGGACCAGCCTCAGCTACGCCACCTGTCTTCAAACACGGGTACTTATTGATTCACCCTTGTATACTGATGGAATCATGGCTCTGCCCGAAAAATGGTGAAATATTGTTGATAATAATGAAGAATATTTGGTTTGAATAAATTTATCATAACACTCTGATTTAATCGTCTCAATTTTACTTAAGAAACGTCACGAACTTCTTTAACTCACCAATATTTTTTAAATATATTGAAAATTCCATCTTGTCATAAAAAGACTACTCTAATGATTTTCATAATCGACTGAAATGATTTGGAGAAATTATTAATTTTATGTAAATATTCAGAGTATTTTTCAAGTAGTAGCATTTGAAGAGTAGGGAGAATTTGACGTGCAGGTAAGACAATCGAACCGGCCCATTTGGTGACACGAAATGTTTCGAACAGTTTTGAACAGTCACAGTCAGTTTGCTGTTCACCATGTTGCAGCACATATTGTTTGTAGCTTCCCAAGTTTACCAAGCAGGAATGTCAGATTAACAGTAAGAAATTCAAATTTAATGATTCTACGGAAATGAACTAAAACACGTTTTTCTCGAAACTATGTTTTCCGGAACGGTGTACATCGTATCTCAGGCTGTAACTAATGAATCGACTTTGAATTTAGTACACATTTTCAAAGAAATAGATTTTTTGTTACCAAGAATTTTCTCGATACGTTAATGTTAATACGATGTACACTACCGTCGGAAATTGTGCGCACGGTGCTTGTGAGCGCTATTAAAAATCACTGCTGACTTCGAACCACGATATCTCAGTGAAGAAAATTCCACGTCTAGTGATGCTCAATAAATATTTTTTTGAGTTTCTGAAAATAATGCAGCACGTGAGAAAAAAAATTCAAGATTTTCTCAAATTCTCAACTTCAACTTTTAGCCTGACCTAGGGAAAAATTTTCCAAAATCTGAAAATTATAAGACATAAAGTCTAAAATCTTATCTTTATTTCCTTTACTTTCATTCTTAGTTGATATTTACAATGACTATAAAATTTTTTTATTAATGTGCTAGTTTATAAGAATTTTAAGAAATAAAAATAAAGGAAACACGTTCTTGGATCAAAGAACATATAAGAGAGCTCCAATTTAGCGCCACCTTTGTGCGTGGCCTATTCGGTCCTGCCTCAACGAAGGAGGCGAGCATCAAACCGGCCGAGAAACGTGATCGTCGATCAAAATTCAACTCAGATACGATTAAACATTTTTAATCTTATCTCGGGTACCGATGAATATTTTTTAAGTTTTCTCGGCTTAAATTAAAGATAAGATTTTAGACTCTATGTCGTATAATTTTCAGAATTTGGAAAAAATTTCGCTAGGTCAGGCTAAAAGTTGAAGTTGAGGTAGAGAATTTGAGAAAATCTTGAATTTTCTTTTCTCACGTGCTGTATTATTATCAGAAGGTCAAAAAAATATTTGTTGAGCATCACTAGACATGGATGATGTGTGACTGGGTAGGTGGTTGAACGAGTTTCGCGACTCTCGGTTTACCGTACTCTCGAGCTAAGTCTAACGTAGCAAACATGAATTTTATTGTCAATTAAAAAACAAGGCATTGTTTTTTTTCTAATGAACTCGGAATGAAAAAATCATTTATCAGATATAATGTCAATTGTTTACACTTGAAAATCTGCACTACATAAATGAGTTGAAAAAATCATATATATGACAAGCAATAAACAATATCGCAAACAGTACCTGTGTGTTTCTGGTGAATCCATAACCCATGAATCTTTCATCATGAGCTGGTGCAGTATCCTTTGCAACGTAAAAAGGTTCATAGAAAAACTCAAAGTTTTTTACCTCGTAGCTGACGTAAATTTTTCCATTTTTCACATTCTCATATCCTATGTGGTCCTTCGTGAGATCCATCATCCATCTGAAATGTATGAAAATTTCTAACTTTTAAGGAATGCTATTAATAAATAGACAAAGAAACCCTAGTCAGTAAATCTTATTACCTTGTAAAGTTCGTAGCGAACTGATTATTGATAAAGACCTTTTCATGAAAGGGTCTAGCAAGCCCCTTCTTGGCGAGTCGAAACAGTTCCGATTTATTTTGAGGAAACCGAACACGCAAGTCCAGCTCATAAGTCGGTATCACATACGCACATTTTTCACAATCGTCTTTCTTAAAGAACCCTTCCAAACCTCTAGACAAGTTGAAACTAGGCACAATGTCCACATCTGTCAAGAAAACGTATTCCGACTGACAATTCTTCCTCGCTAAGTTCCTCATATGATTCTGAGGATAGAGATTCTGTATCCTCCAATTGGTTTGTTGATCAGAGATCATGGCCAATAGTTCATTTGAAGTGGCTTCAGGTTTAGCACAATCTATTTCTTCAGGTATCTTAACAACGCTTGGCTGCTTCCTAGGTAGTCTGTTTTTGGGCATACCGAGCGAAAAAATTACTCGATCTCTGATAGGTACGTAACATTTTCTTAGGTAAATTAGATATCTCTGGAGAACTTCAAACTCCTCATCTCCAGCAACAAATAAGGCTACTGATACTGGCCCTAACCAGTGGTGGACCACCTGGACTAGAGAATAAAGCTTCTCCACAGAAGTTTGAGTTGCCAGGCAAACTTTCGATGTTTGCGATAAATCACCAAATTTATCACCCACCATGACTGAATCAAAAGTTTTATAAAGACGGCGGGAATCCCATCTTCCTAATTTTACATCTAGTTTGAGAATTGCTTCCTCTTTCAAGGGATCTTCAAGTGGGGCACAAGTTTTTTCAAAAGTTTCATATTTATCAAGGGAAAAAACGTTTCCTTCGGTAAAGGTGTTTGAAACTAACTTCTGTGAGAAATTTCGAGTGAAGCATGACTCTGGGTGTAGGATCAAGAAGGTCAGCAATATGTTGGAGAGAGTAAGGAAAATCACGCAAATTAAGTTCAGATTTCGTGGCCGACATCCAAGCTGAAAGAAAAGAAGATGAGATGTTAAATAAGTCTGTAGAATTCTGCTAAAAGGTTTAGAGAAACTTGGTGAAGGAAGATGAAAACGCAATACTACTAAATCGCTCTATATACTAGTCCATATTGGTGAGATTGAAAGAGGGGAAAATGTTGCAACAGGAGAAAGACAATAAAACAAGAGGAGCTCCTCGACTGGTCAGGAAATCCTTTAAGAGGGAAGCTGACCGGGATATTCTCGTAAATTAAAGCGCTCAACCCCTTAATACCAGAAGCTCAAATTCACCGGCGATATACACCCACAAAATCGCCCCTGATTGTACTGGGATTATGATCTGCGCTCGATTATTTATGTATAATAATGAACCTGCTATTTATCTTAAGTGCTAAGGTCGTAAACCTAGACCTATTAAATTTGTGACCTTACACAAATTGTGCAAACATAATTTTCATGTCACAGATTAGGATCTATTGATCTTTGAATACAGATAAAAATTACAAAAAGGGCTTGTTTGTGTAATTAGTTCAATAATGGAGAAAAATATTCATTCTCTTTCATCATTTTTGTTTGCGAACATACTATGTCTGATAATTCAATTCATAAAGAACAGTTCTGGTGATTATATCAGGTAGAAAATAGTGACATAATAACAGATTAATTATTAGAGGTCTTGCAATTTTTAAAAGAAATAACGTAATAACTGTCTTTGCGAAAAATTAAATCCTTGACAGTGTTTATTTTCTTGGTGTGAATACTGCTGGCTGTGAAAAACTTTTGTTTTTTGGATTGTTGTACTGTCACAAGCATTCAAAACACTATGTACACGATTACATCTCTTAATCTAAAATCGTAAGAATTCAGACCTTTTAAACTATTTTGTACAATTCTTAATCAATTTTCTAGTATCATATGAAAAAAATATGCTCACATCTCTCGCATTATCTCATTATTAATATATTTCAAGTAACATGAACTAATTCTAATTTTATTTCATGTTTATTTCCTAATAGGATAGCGTCCCAGGTTCGATTTTTATCTTACTTTCATAAGAATCCATGTTAAAGATACATTTTTGAAGATCATGGTATCTCGAGAAAAAAGTAGCCAATCGACTTTCAGCTTTTCAGGGATATTAATTATAAATTATATTTGTGATTTTTCAAAACAAATTAAAGGTTTATCATTTTCTGATATCACAAACCTACATTCTTAAAGAAAATATTTTACCCATCAAAATTGTTCATGTACAATAGAGATCGACTTTATTCTTATATACATTGTAAAATAAATGTCATATTGAAAAAAGACTATTTTTCAGCGTAGGTTAGTAGAAAAAGTTTGTCTGAATAAGTTTAACCAGTTTGAACTCGGCTAGTGAATAATTTGCCATTTAAAATGAAGCTACGCAAATTTAAAAAAAAATTTTTATATTTGAGAACTTATAAATTTCATCAAAGAAAACAGTGTAATCTCAGAATATTTCTACTTATTTAAGTATTTAAGCTCATATAAGTTTTTACGGGCAGTCTATAAGTGGACGAAAAAATCAGACATGCTACAGGGCATGGAATGTCCATTCCATGTGCGATCCAGGGTATGATTACATATGACCTACACACCACATATAGTTCGTTTGTTTTTGTTCTACGTTCGCTTTATCTCCTCTGTGAATAAATACTATTATCAGATTCTAAAAATAATATTAGCACAAGAGATTATCTGTGAACTAGTTGTAATTTTCAACAATGGGTAATATTTTCACGCAAAAATAAAATTTTTGAAAGCATATTTTTTAGAACTTGAGTCGTGAATTGTGAAAAATGGCAACAATTGACTCCGATTAAGTTTTATACATAAATCGACAACTGTGAAATCTAGTACCATACTCAAAACTTCGCCAAACTCTGCATCGTATCCCGTAGTACTAATGCGCTTTTGGGAACAATGTGTTGCTGCTGTTATTCGCATGGGAATATACGCCAAGTGTAAAAGCATCTGTCCAAGTTACTATCGGGAGTTGGTCGCTTGTATCCATGGAATATAGATACCGATAAGAACTTTACGAATGCTCTCTAACTGCCATGCTATATTCGAGACACATGAAATAAAACAGTCGAAACTTTTAACTTTAAAGTTGAATTTCTGTCGAAAAGATTTCTGAAAGGGATGAAGGGCTTCGAACTAGAGATACATATTCTCAAGCCAATGTCACATTGACGTGCATTTTTCGATTCTTCTTGCTTATTCCATTGAATATAAATCTTCTACATGGAGTTTGAAATATTTAAGTCATGTAAAATTCTTATAGCCATATACTGAATTTTAAAATAATCCAACATTTTTTTTTTGTAGTTAGAAATTAATTATAAAGCGTTCACTAATTGAATAAATTCTTACTTAGTTAAATGGTTACGGGTACTCTGAATTTCTAAAGACACTTTTTATTTGCATTTTCTTGAAGTATAATAATACGAAAATATTCTGAGAAAATTTAAAGTTGGTCTAATATTTAGTTTTAAAGATATTATATTATAATAGTATATGAATGTGTAATAAGTATATTTATGTTTGAAACTTTAAGGGGTTATACGCACTCAGGCCAAAAAAAGTGGTTTTTCAAAAAAAATTCTAGATAGAGATTTTAATTGAATAACTTGAAAATTGTTATGTTTATAATAGTCACTTTGAACTTTATTCTAATATTTTTTATTTTCTAAAATGATGAGTGTCAAGGCTGCTGTAGAAAATCTCCGGGTGCTCTTCAAAAAACAGATGTTTTGCGGTGTGCACGATATGTCGTGACTGGATTATCTGAAATAAAAAAACCAGAGAGATTTTATTAATATAATGTATTATCTCGTAATTGATAGACGGAATAAGTATTATATCCATTTTTAACAAAATGGCGGTTTTTCGAAAAAAAAATTTCATTTTTATCAGAATTTGAGCCTTAAATTATTCATAAAATGGAAAATATTTATTGGTCAGGAATAACCTTCGTTCAATTACTGAAAAATATATTTATAAAGCTTGCGTAAAATGATTTCAAATTAATTAGTTGAGTTTGAAATTTTTGTCACTGCCTACTTTTGGACCGATCGGTTCAGCCGTATCTGAGGAATCGTGCATACCGACTTTAAAAAAATAGTTTTTAAAAAAACGCGTTTAAAGTAAAAGATTTTTTTTTCAACTTACATCGAGTCTTCTATCCCAGGGCCATATAGTATACCCTCCATTCCTTTAGCAGCATCTAACAATTCAATCCGATGCTGTCTGCGGATCATTCTTCCCCTCGTGTGCTCTCCTGCACTCTATGGTTGGATATCGTGACGCGCTGCGCATCCTCCTTTTGGGCATATAAATGCACATTGAGCTCCAATGACAGACCCACTGCACTCATATGTAAAACATACTAGAATTTCCAAAGATCATGATGTTGATGTTAAACTCGTCTGAGAATCCATATTGTGTGAAAGTATGAAGGGTGGAAAAACGACTTCTTCAGGCAATAATAGGTAGTAATGAGTTATATTCGACGTTTCGAAGTCATGTACGACTTCCTCATCAGGACAAAATTGGCATTAGTCAGATATAAATATAGTGTACATCATCGGTCACATCAAAGAGTAAAAACATAAAGCGTCAAAACTGAACAATTAAAAAGTACAGTATTCGTCTCTCTGTATGAAAGAAATTAGAAAGAAATTACAAAGGATAATATAAAAATAATAACATTAACTTTAAAAAATTAGAAATTATCAAGCGGATACTAAATTAGAGACTAATATAAACATAACAATTAATTACCTAAAAATCCATGTGAAGTCAGTATAATACAATTTTTTGGGGAAAATAATAGAAACTAGTCAATTTAAACATGTAACGGTAATGATTTGTTGTAAACATCATATTAAAATGATGGAAATAAATATATACTATGTATTAACAAGACAAGAGTTCAAGCTATACTGAAAGGCGAGTAGAGAAGCAAGAAATTTATAAACAAACATGGAGTAGGTAACATACTGAAATGAAATTTGGAAAGTGCTGTAATGTAAAAATGAGAAATATTGTAAATTACTAAATAAAAATTAGTATTAAATTTAAAGATTAATAATAAAATGGAGGAAACTAATGAAGACATGGGAACAAGGCATGAAAATGAGATTCTTTATTTACATTTGGAATTTAAGAGTTCTTCCAAGATCACATTATAAGAAGGAATATAATTTTTTAAGTCTGTAATAACGTTCAAACAATTATTACCCTCTTTTTTTATGTAAAAAATTTCCGCAAAGCATCTTTTAAAATGATTTTTTTCTTTGTGTAAAATTAATAAGTTATCCCAATTAAAATCATGATCAAATTCTAATATATGTTTGCTAACAACGTTATGATATTTCTCACTAAGTTTAAAATCATTACGATGTTCATTTCGTCTAGTTCGGAGCAATCTACCAGTCTGACCTATATATGTTTTGTTGCATTGTTTACAGGTGATCTTGTAAACCACGTTAGATTGTTCAAAAATATCCAATGAATCCCTGCCAAGTTTAATCATATTGTCTATTACATGCAGAATGCACGCTTTCAAATTTTTTTCGGATTGTACAAATATTAAAAATTTTTAATATTTGCCATTATACATATTTCACGAAAACCCCTCTACCAATGACATTCATTTATCAGTCATCTAGAGATGAATGTATAAATCGAATTTAGGATGACAAAAATATTTGTGCTTCTAGGTAATTTACCATCTAACATTGTCGATTCACGGAAGTGTTTGCAATTAAACCTAAGAGATGTCACTCTAAGTCCTAATTTCATTCATTAATTTAAATATCTATTAATAAGTGAAATATACCGAGAATTGTTTGAAATGCTGTAAGCGATGCTAGCTTGGTGCGTTTATAGCAGTAAGTCCCCGGAAAGGCATGTTTAAACGGAGGTTCGATTCCTCCTGGCACATGCAGAATGCACGCTTTCAAATTTTTTTCGGTTTGTACAAATATTAAAATTTTTTAATATTTGCCATTATACATATTTCACGAAAACCTCTCTACCAATAACATCTATCTATCAGTCATCTAGAGTTGAATGTATAAATCGAATTTAGGATGTGACAAAAATATTTGTGCTTCTAGGTAATTTACCATCTAACATTGTCGATTCACGGAAGTGTTTGCAATTAAACCTAAGAGATGTCACTCTAAGTCCTAATTTCATTCTTTAATTTACATATTGTCTAACTTTGAATCAATTCTAAAAATAGTCTTTAAATTAACATCAGATAATATTCTTTTTATTGTGAATGAGATGTTACCAAAGAATGGAATAGATACAAATGAGGCTTTGGATTCCATAACCGACTGAGCGCGTGGCCTAGTAGGCAAAAGAGGGGTTACCGCAATGCGCGAACTTTTTTTTTTTATTCAAATAAAAAAGTCGGAAAAATGATTAAAAAAACGTGGCAGTACATGTTAAATGTCATTCCGCATATTTTTCCTTCCATAAATTTTTGTGTCAGAACTCTAGTTTTTTTATAATCGAAGAAAACCGTATTTTTTGAATGTGCGAAATCAATCGATTTTTTACAATCAACTCGCTGTTTTTCGTACAAATTTCTTTGGAATAGTCTGAAATTTTACCAACAGACTCAAAAAACCCTAGAGCTTCAGTTAGTTATGTTCAACATAACAAAATTCTCAATTTGTTAATAATTTTTATTATAACACCTGCGGCTGGAAAAATTCTCATTTTTCATCTTCAAAGAAAAAAAGTATGCGAGGAAGTTTAGAGTTGAGAGAACTTTTAGCGAGAAAGTTGTTCAGCAGGCTTTCAAGCAGTTTTTCAATATATTTTGAGATTTTTCAATTCAAAACTGTGGTCTGGATGAGAATTTATTTAATTGCGTTCAAGCGCACCGATACCGAACAACTTTCTCGCTGAAAGTTCTCTCAACTCTAAACTTCCTTGCATACTTTTTTTCTTTGAAGATGAAAAATGAGAATTTTGCCAGCCGCAACTGTTATAATAAAAATTATTAACAAATTGAGAATTTTGTTATGTTGAACATAATTAACTGAAGCTCTAGGGTTTTTTGAGTCTGTTGATAAAATTTCAGACTATTCCAAAGAAATTTGTACGAAAAACAGCGAGTTGATTGTAAAAAAAAAACTAGAGTTCTGACACAAAAATTTATGAGAGGAAAAATATGCTGAATGACATTTAACATGTACTGTCATGTTTTTTAATCATTTTTCCGACTTTTGTATTTGAATAAAAAAAAAGTTCGCGCATTGCGTATCTTTGGGTATCTATCTATGTATCTATGGGTATCTTTTGCCTACTAGGCCACGCGCTCCGTCGGTTATGGAATCCGAAGCCTTAAATCTTCTAGAATCAAATTTGTTATTTTCATTATTGTTAGTAACATTGTTGTTATTATTGTGATTATATAAAATTCTACGTTGTATATGATAGTCAATGAATTTAAGAGGATAATTATTAAGCTCTAAAAGTTTTCTGACTATTAATTAATTTTTTTTGGTGAAAAGAATGATGTGATAAGATCATGGCTGATTCGACTAAATTTTTAATTATTGCAGATTTCTGTTTTATCGGATGATTTGAAAAGAAATTTATAAATCTACCAGAATATGTATTTTTTCTGTGCTAATCAGTAAGAATAGTTCCATCTTCACATTTAATCATTTTAATATTTAAAAAAGAAATCGTGTTATTTCTCTCAATTTCATGAGTAAATTTTAAGCGAGGGTGGTAGGAGTTGAACTTCTGTAAAACATAATCTATTTTGAACAAATTTTCTGTGAAAAAAGGAACGCTTCTACTCCGCTGGGTATCGAGCCCAGGACCTTTCGATTGCCGGTCGAATGCTCTATCATCTGAGCTACGCAGGTTCCACACAACAGAAATCTGCAATAGTTAAAAATTTAGTCGACTCAGCCATACTCTTATCACATCATTCTTTTCACCAAAAAAAATTAATTAATAGTCAGAAAACTTTTAGAGCTTAATAATTATCCTGTTAAATTCATTGACTATCATATACAACGTAGAATTTTATATAATCACAATAATAACAACAATGTTACTAACAATAATGAAAATAACAAATTTGATTTTAGAAGATTTGTATCTATTCCATTCTTTGGTAATATCTCATTCACAATAAAAAGAATATTATCTGATGTTAATTTAAAGACAATTTTTAGAATTAATTCAAAGTTAGACAATATGATTAAACTTGGCAAGGATTCATTGGATATTTTTGAACAATCTAACGTGGTTTACAAGATCACCTGTAAACAATGCAACAAAACATATATAGGTCAGACTGGTAGATTGCTCCGAACTAGACGAAATGAACATCGTAATGATTTTAAACTTAGTGAGAAATATCATAACGTTGTTAGCAAACATATATTAGAATTTGATCATGATTTTAATTGGGATAACTTATTAATTTTACACAAAGAAAAAAATCATTTTAAAAGATGCTTTGCGGAAATTTTTTACATAAAAAAAGAGGGTAATAATTGTTTGAACGTTATTACAGACTTAAAAAATTATATTCCTTCTTATAATGTGATCTTGGAAGAACTCTTAAATTCCAAATGTAAATAAAGAATCTCATTTTCATGCCTTGTTCCCATGTCTTCATTAGTTTCCTCCATTTTATTATTAATCTTTAAATTTAATACTAATTTTTATTTAGTAATTTACAATATTTCTCATTTTTACATTACAGCACTTTCCAAATTTCATTTCAGTATGTTACCTACTCCATGTTTGTTTATAAATTTATCTTTACATGTTTAAATTGACTAGTTTCTATTATTTTCCCCAAAAAATTGTATTATACTGACTTCAAATGGATTTTTAGGTAATTAATTTTTATGTTTATATTAGTCTCTAATTTAGTATCCGCTTGATAATTTCTTATTTTTTAAAGTTAATGTTATTATTTTTATATTATCCTTTGTAATTTCTTTCTAATTTCCTTCATACAGAGAGACGAATACTGTACTTTTTAATTGTTCAGTTTTGACGCTTTATGTTTTTACTCTTTGATGTGACCGATGATGTACACTATATTTATATCTGACTAATGCCAATTTTGTCCTGATGAGGAAGTAGTACATGACTTTGAAACGTCGAATATAACTCATTACTACCTATTATTGTCTGAAGAAGTCGTTTTTTCTACCCTTCATACTTTCACACAATACTATAATTAATTGTACGAGCTGCACACGTATCACATAACAAAAAAAACTTAAAACCAAGTCCTCGCTCAGAAGCAGTTTAGAATTTCACCTCTCCGTCACAGATTTTAGACTTTACTGCTTGGCTTAGCTGTTTATACTGACTACTTTTCAATATTTGCGAGTTTGGAGATAGGGACCGTTGAATTAAGCTAGCAGGTATAGAAAGAACAACTCCTACATTGTCACACAATGTACTTCAATACAATAGAAAGGTAAATGAGAGGAGCAGCGCTTCAGATAGGCAGCTACCAATCGGGCCTCTGCTACGCCTACTTGCAAACCTTCCAAGGCGTCTTTACTTTGCGTGTAACTTTCAGAATATTTTTCCAGATCGATATGAAATTCTGTGTTCCAACTTGAATATATGTATACTACGAAATTGTGATAAAAAATAATCCATTTTTTGAAAATACTGAGTGTGCATAATCTCTTAAATGCGTTTTTCTCAAAACTACATTATCAAAGACGGTGACCACTATATTTTAAAAAGAACTTGACGGATTCATTCGGAATTCACACAACATATTCAAGAAATTCAAAACTAGTGCTTAATTTTAGGATTTTTTTTTAACCAAAACTTTTTTTTGATAAACAATAAACGAGCGCTTTTTTCCCTCGAAATTCATGGGTAAACTTTCAGAGGCAGCCATTTTCCCTAATATGAAAAAAGCTTCGATTAAGCACAAGATAAACTATTAAAATAATAATTTATTTTGTGTTATTGATTTTAGACAAATCAGTAAGAACTACTGATGGTCACCGTGAGGTACTATTTTTAAGTGAGGGGTCAACAAAAGAGTTGATAGCTTAGTCCAAAATTAATTTTTTCGTTTGAAATCTTTGTGAAAATTATTTAAAATGTAATGTGAAAACTTACTATTAGGTATATATTAAATAAAAAATATTATACGAAAGTCCAAACAAAATTCCTAGAAATGTCTATTTTTTCACCCCTAATCTGTCTACCCGTGACCCCTTAATTAGAGGTTTGAATAAATTAAAATTAAATTATTCGCAAGTATTGGATCCATTACTTTTATGGGAGAAGGTTATTACTTATTCAATACTTTACTCGTGAAAAATGTAGTAGTTCGGGTACTTAAAAATACACCCATAAAAATGTACTTGGTCTAAGCAAATCATTTTTTTAAGTAAACTAAGATTTCTGGTTAATTTAAATAAAATTTAGTTTAATCTAGGACTGAGATTGTAAAAAAAAAAAAGTATATAGACCCTGAGTAAAAAACATTCTATTATTTAATTATTATAAATAATTTATTATATGATAATAATTATTCTCAGATTAAACCTATTTGAAACTTCCCATAATATCGAGAAATCCTTGAATTGATGAAGAGCTAATTTTTTGAAACCGAGGCTGCAGCAATCAATAATTATGATTAGATTCATAGCGCTAAAGCCGCGTTTGACATCAGCACACGATACTGGGATGCACTCGGTTGCAGCAATGAGAGCTTGAAAAAGACAAGGTGTAGTTTTTCCAACATTTCCTACAAATTCCCTAAATCCTCTGATAGATTCTCTCTGACTGATAGAGAATCGGTTTTGGTTTGACCTCAACCTCAAAAAACACCTTAATGTCGCTGAAATGCACTGCTTTAGGTGAGAAGCGGCGAAATTGGCGCATCGTCTAAATTGGCGCACCCTATTTTTCAGAAAATGATAACATAACAAAAAATAAAAATAGTTCTATCGTGTGCATTCTTGTATGATATGTATTTGATAGAAAACATTATAAAAATCTAATTGCTTAATACAGTTTTATTGCGATTAATCGTTTTTTGGCATAATTGTTATGTTCGAAGCCATTGAGTTAAATCGTTAAATAATAGTAATTCAAGGTGAATTAGATTAATGCAACGATTTTATAATCTTTGATATTTAATCTTACGATTAGGATAGAATATTTGTATGAAAAAATAAGCATTTTACGTAAAAAGTATTTAATTAATGAACGATACACTTGCGGCAAAATTGGCGCATACGAGATTCAAATCAGAGGCGAAGTTGGCACACGTGTTGTGTTTCTGGAAACCAGTGACTGAAGTCAAGTGCTCGGATGTTTATGATTGAAAATATAAAGAAGATAGTAAGTACACAATTATTAATAAATAGATATATACATTTGAATGTTGCTGGACTTTTCTGCTAATCTTTTTCTTAAGATTTTTTGTGACATGGGAAGTAATGTGGTTCGCAAAACTGATGTAACGACTTAGTAAAGTTATATTCATTTGAACAATCAGTGGTTAAATTTTTTTTTAAGTTTGAGGTATTAAGGCATTTTAAAAGAGATTTTTGATAATTAATTTGCAGTCTGACAGTGTTTTGAAAGTTTTCTCGATTTTAAGATGTGAAAGCAATGTAAGTAAAAAATTTGTATTTTTGATTGATTGTTTCTATTATTTATAAGTCTTCTAAAGTTAATAATTGTATATACTTCTGATTACAAATTCAAATAATTCTCTATAAAAATGATTTCAATTTGAATATTCACTTAAATATCTACAATTGCCAGTATTTTATTGTACAAATATAAAATATATTTTAACTTTGGCTGGTTTATGTGAATAAAGGTATAAAAAATTTCACATATCTTGATATACTATCTCAAATTTAGTTTCAAATTATAACTACCTCTTTTCATCAACCTTTGCTACTGAAATGTAATTCTAAATCTATGAAAATATAACTAATACGTGGCAAGAGAAGATTATAATATTAGTGCGTCAATTTACCCGACATGGCGGGTAAATTGACGCAGGTGCAGTCCTTCGGAAATCTGAATAAAAACCTGCTTTAATAATTTTCAATGCAATCTTTATCCATTGGAAAGTATAGAAAAGATATCCAGCTATTCAATAAATATTTTTTCATAATTTTTAGTCATATACTTTCTTTTTAAACTCGCACTTTCTATTAGGTGCGCCAATTTCGCCGCTTCTCCCCTACTTGTACAAAATCGAACCAGACACATATCAATACGTTTCGGGGTCGCTCAGTCTAATCAGACTATTTTACAATGTAATCAGGTAAGAATTTATTCATAATCTTCAAAACCGTCGAACCTAACCTCGACGAGTACCTCCAAGTCCCGAAAATACCTAATTTTTCAGTTCGAAAGAGAAACCTGCGCTTGAAAATTATATGACACTTGACTCAATAAGTTTCCTGTCTAACTGAGAAAAACACAGTTTTTCCGAGAAATTCTACTTTATTTATCAACACAGTTTCCTTCAAGCGCAATACATTCATTCCAACGCTTCTGTATAACTTTTCGATGCCTTTTTTGTAGAATGTTTTGTCTTTGCTCTTAGAATAGGCCTCAGTTTCGGCAATCACTTCTTGATTGGAGCCAAATCTCTTTTCCCGGAGCATTTTTTTCAGGTTAGCAAAGAGCTTTCAGCAGCTGCTGTTCACACAGCTGACGATATTTTTGTTTCAAGTGTATAGTGGTGGATTCACGTTTTATCCGTAGTCACATGCCGACGCAGAAAATCCTTTTTACCTCGCTTAAATAGCTCCAATCAGCGCTCGGAATTCTCGACACGTTGTTGTTTTCAGACAGGTGTGAGCAAACGCGGCACCCACTTCGAAAACAACTTACGCATCCCCAAAGATTCGTGCAAAATTGTAAATCCCACTACCTTCTGATATCTTTAAGATGTCAGTTATTTCACGCAACTTTAATTTACGATCGACCAAAACTATTTTGTGGACGAAAAAAAATCTTGCAATATAATTTTAAAAGTGCGAAATTTGGCGTCAACTTCAAGGCGGTATACTTTTTTTTCTCTTGAATGTATTTTTCTCAGTCGGTTCTTTCTAAGACAATTTAAGACAATTTTTCTGAGGTTAGGTTTATAGGTCTTGAGGTTAGGACCATATGATAACCTAGTAGGATTTACCAAATAGTATGACTGGTCTTTGCTATCCCGAGAACGTATAAGAATGTGATGGGGTTCCAGTTTCAACGGACGAAAAAGGTAGATTTGAGGTATTCTTTTAGATTATGTTTGACAACGCTTACGTTGAGTCAGATGCACAGCGGGCATTGGGCTACAAGAAACATCGAATTTGAACTCAGTGACGCCAACAACATCGAAATATTATGTCTATATAATTTTCAAGTGCTGGTCCTTCTTTCCATGTAAAAAAAACCTCTTCGAGGTTAGGTTCGACGATTTTGAGGTTATGAATGAATTGTTACCTGATTAGCTCGTAAAATAGTCTGATTAGACTCAACGACCCCAAAAACGTATCTATATGTGTGTGGTTCGCTTTTTTGCAAGTAAAACGGGCCATTTTAGCGATTTTAAGGTGTTTTTTGAACTTAGGGTCAAACCAAAACCCGTTTGGCCAATTCTGATGGCGGATTCAGATTCAGCGCGTCAAAATACATAGTAATATACATGTCTGTCCCCAGATCAAGATACTATTCTTGTTTTATGTGGCTGTGTAATCCTGTTGCCACGCATTCTGCCGAGCACAAACATTTTTAGCAGCTGTAGTGTTAAGTTTACTAGATTTCGTCTGATGAGATGCTTGCGTAGTGAAGAGTATGGAACGCACATTATTTGCCAAAGTTTCATAGGATTTTTTGTCATCAATTTTCAGACTGCACTTTTGTCCTGCATGAAGCTCTACGTCTGAAAAAGAGCCAAGTTCGATAGGTTCAATAGCTTCGTTTGCATACTTTCTAGGAGTTTCTTTTCTTTTCTCGAAAACAGCAATTTATCTAACAAAGAAATTGTGTGCTGAAACAAGCGTCGTACTCTTCCTTTGAAAAATTAGAGACAATTCTGACAATTCAACTAGAGCATCGTAAAGTAAGGCCCAATTGTTGACAAACTCTGAAGATGATAGACGTGCAGCCAAACCGCGAAACGTAGCACTTTCCATGGGTTGTTTTTGTTGTACTCACCTAGAAATGTGCATGTAGCGCAAGAATAGGTTACCCAGACGGCTCTCACCGAGCGCATAATTGATGCTAGTCACCGGGTGTCCAATATTTTACCGATGGTCAGAAGCTGTACGCAGAAATCAAAAGTAATGAATTCCAATTCGCGCGTATTTTTAAGTGATTTATGATAAATTTTATGAAGTTTATCTATGAAAATCTTGAACCAGATTTCTATCCTAACATAGCAGATACATCGTCTGATACAAGAAATACAAAAATATCTCTTAAAAAAACTTCGCTTATTCCATGAGATTTCAGGCAACCTAATAATAGCTTTTTTGGGCCCTCTGCAGACGCGTCATTCACTTACACCAAATCGAATTGCAAAGTAAAGGGTGATCAATTTAGAGGTATAGGATTTTAAATTGAAATAAAACAACGAAAATTCAAATTGATAGGGCAATCTTTTCTATTTTTGTGTAGAATCATTCATGACATTTATTTTTTAAAGATAACCCCTTTCAAATGTTGGCCGCAACTGCGCTTTAATTCGTCCATGCGTAAACACCAATTTTGAATGACTCGCTCGAGGACTTCGGTCGGTATCTCGCTAATAACTTCAGTAATGTTGGCTTCCAATGCCTCAATAGTAGCTGGTTTATCCACAAAACATTAAGACTTTACATACCCCCACAAATAAAAGTCCAAAGGTATGATATCACACGATCTTGGAGGCCAATCCACCGGTCCGAGACAAGAGATAAATTGCTCACCGAAACGACTACGTAGTAAATCCATTGTTTCACGGGCTGTATGACATGCAGCGCCGTCTTTTTGGAACCAAATATCATGGAAATTACGGGATTCAATTTCCGGCATCAAAAATCGCTCAAGTAGTGCCATAAGATAGGCCAAGTTGTTGAGATCGGCGCCGAGTCAATTCTTCCGGGTCTTCGGCAAAACTCATTTACAGCCGCAATATTCTCTACAGTTCAGACTGTACGTAGTCTAGTCGGTCGAGTATCATCCAATAATGTTAAATCATTCTCGAGTTTGCCGATGGTATGCCAAATAGTGCGTTCGGTAGGACGATTATGTACACCGTAAATTGGCCTGAGCGCGCGATAAACACTTTTCACAGAGCGTCCATTTTCGTAATATAATTGTTCGATTTGTAAACGTTGTTGAGGCGTAAGTCTTTCCATGATGAAATGTCAATAAAAACTGAATAAAATTTTGTATTTAGTTTGACAGTAGTCACGCGCGACATGTCAATAAAACCCTATTGGAAAAAGTACCTCCAATTCGATCACACTTTATAATTTTTATTGCCGGCAAAGTTCTCTTTGAAGTAAATGTTCATTGTAGATTTTTTACTTTCAGTTTCACTTTCATCCACAATAATAGAAACTTTCCTTTTTTTTTCTTTCAGCATGTCTACTATTTCCTTCCTAATTTCGCTGCCAATAAAGTCTGTTATATTTGCACATGAAAAACGAGAATGCGTAATTCTTCCAAGATCTACCCCATTCGCCTTTTGCAAGTCTATTTCATTTTCGAAGTCAGAAAAACTGTGATAAGTTTTATCCTACTTATACGCGATGCGAAATACTCTTTCTGCAAAGTCGTGTATACTTTTGTTTGCCCGAGAACAAAACTTCATAAAGTTTTCTTCTTTTATTCTTCCGAAATCTGTAGTTGTATTTTATGAAATTGTGAATCTCTATGTCTAATGTCTATAGACTTTGTTGCACAGATGCTTTGGAGTTGTCATTTGGTATCTGTACCAATTAATTGAAAACCTTCAACCCACTTCGAAGAAATTTTGCATCCATTACTCGTCCATGCGCCCAAATTCGAGATTCCGTAGCAAGTCGAACATTTCATTGTTTTATTCTCCAAAATCAGAAAAGAGTTGTCACGCTTAAACCCAATTGCTTGCTGCTTCATCCAACCTTCAGGTATGTGCTGTTCTTCCTTTCTGTCTTGAATATCATTAATATTTTCCGCCTCTTTATCAATATTACTATCAATTCCCATATTGCAAAGTCTTCCAAAAGGATTAATAGCCACACCATTACCACTGATTTTATCTTTTTTGCCTTCACCATTGTCCTAAAAAAGTAAAAAAGGCACACGTGCTAACCATAAACCTACACATTTGAATATTCATCGAATTTTTCAATTTAAAATAAAAAAGTATAGGTTTTTAATAACTCCTGAATATTTACACTTTAAAAAAAATGTTATATACTCGTATATAAGAAAGGAGCCAAAAAAGGACCCATTTCATATCACTTCGAAAATCATTTATTCAGTATTTTTGGAATTTTAAACTGATGATTTTATTGTAGGTTGGTTCCTAAGAATAGAAGACTCAAATATGTAGTTGAAAATATATAGGGGAAAGTCTCCGGTTGTGGACACACTCCGGTTGTGGGCACCCCTGTGTAACGTTTGACAGAATGCAAATATTTCGGATCTGACTGCTGTCGTACGTGTATTTTGACAATACGCAGTTTTCGAGATAAGATCGAAGCGAATGAACGAGCTTGTTGATTAGCTGCGATGACATTGAGAAAAAGTCCGTAAGAATAAAATTAATTGTAATTTTCCAATGTTTTAAAAGTGCAATAAATCAATGTGAATAATCTCAAACAGGTGAGTGTTATCGATATTTCTACAGTATTTTCGTTGTGATTTGAGATACTACATTGATTTATATCAAAATCATGACGCATCACATTTTTTTTGGTTACTCCGAAAATAGAAGTGATTTCCGGTTGTGGGCACTTGAATGTAACCTTGGAATAGGTGCTGCACATGAACAGGAAGTTATCACCACACCACAACCTTCCACATCTAGAGCGTCTTCAACGAGCTGCTTATCAGTCTTGGACGAAATTGATCCCCTGCAAGCAGCTCCACCAAAAAAGCCTTCAAATCTTGGTTGTAAATCGATGCAAAGCACCGTGCTTACTTCTCTAGGTAGCGTTGCTGCTTTAAAGGAGTTAGCCGCTAAGCGAACAGTCGTCTCCCACATACAGGAGAGTAAAAAAAAGAAAGCACTTGCACCTGCCAAACCGTCGGCCAAACGCTCTAAAAAAAAGAACTCTTCACCATCTGATGATGACATCGACTTCTGCATCATCTGTTTGAAGCTCCTGCCATCGAAGTTGACAGCTACAAATTCCACCAAGTGCAACACGTGTGATCGGCCAGTTGCATTTGAAATGCGCTGACATGCATTCCAGCTATTTCACATGCAAACATTGTATGTCTGACTTGGAAGATGAAGAAGAGGACAAATAATTTTTAAAAAAGCCTTTTTTTCTTATTTTTTACACTGAACGCCTTTAAATCTAATAAACCTGGAAATTCTCTCAAATTAGTTGCATTTTCCTTCAACTATTTCCATTTTTAGCGAATTTTCAAAGGGCCCAAAACCGGTTACGATTTTTTTTTGCCAAAAAAAATGACTTCGCAAATTTGGTCGTACAATTTTTCTAGTAAAAGTAATCAATGCAGTTACTTCAGCAAATAGTTAGCTACGGCCTCTAACTCTCCAATTGATATGCATATCTCCGCATGATATGGACTTAAAGGAAAATTATGGGTAAAAAAAAAACTGTGCTCACAACTGGAGACTCTCCCCTAAGTATATAAGGCAACAAAAAAATGCAAAAATCCTAGCCTGAGCTTAACCTCACTTACCGAATCAATATTGTTATCAAGATTAGCTGTAGCAGGCGATTCGGGGATGCGGAGATTATTTGGATAAAGGCTTCGTGCAAAAAAACTTGTTATGTGCGTTTGTGTCTGCGGCATTTCAATGTTTTTAAACAATTGAGCAGATAACGATAGTCAATGAAATGACAAATAAAATTGTATTTGTGTTTTTTATTTCAGACCACCAGGACAGGCTCAATCGTCGGCACAGGGTTTTTTCAAAGTTCTTAAGTCAAGGTCATCCTGATGTCACGGGTGACAAGACAATAAACTCAAAATAATATATGAGGAAGACATTCAAATGCTTTATTCAATAAAAAAAAATCGTGTCATTATCTTTTTACATTCTCATCATGGATGAGAAGGTATTGCTTTTATGTGAAAAATGACTTTCGAAATTTTCATCAAATCTTCACGTTTTAAGACCCCCTGAGTCAGAAAAAAGGGTTTTTACGAAAGTGTATGTCTGTCTGTCTGTAGTAGGTCGTGTGCGGCATAACTCTCGATAGAATTATCAGATTGCATTGAGCTTTGGCACATTTTATCGGAACCGAAAAAATAAGGACAAGTTCGTTAACCAGCCACATCCAATCAAAATTGAGGAACTGAGCACTACATTTGTGTTTTTGAAAATAACTTTTTGAAAAAATCAAAAATTTCAATACTGGTTTTTGATAGTGCTCATAAATCTCTACAAATTATCCTGATAACATTTTTTGATTAAATCATAATTAGAAATGTTACAGCATATTCAAATTTTTCAATTCCAGAAATGTTAAATTCAAACAATTTACAAAAAAATTTATTTTGGCGATTTGAAGAAAAGGTGGGGCCTACTCTGAAAAAAAGATAAGTAGACCGGGCCTCAATGGTCTCCATAAAATCTCAAGCCTGGTTGAATCAGCTGAAACATTTGTTTAATTGAACCAAATCGTATCAAAACAAAACATCTTTGGTGACATCAAGAAAGTCTTTGGTTGATTTAACTACACTTTGTTTGGATCAACTGAATATTTTTACAAGAACAGATAGGCAGGGATTCTTTTGGATGCAAATTCTTGCACCGACATGCCCTCTCTTTGATTATTGACATCAGAGGTATTGTTTGCAGAGGTAAATAATATTCATCAGTTTTTTTAAAATAAATTTACGTTACTATTTAGAACGTAAGATCCAGACGCTTTATTGCCTTCAAAATTCTCTCACATTCTACCAGTCATTGTGGTGAAAGAATGCATCGAAATTCGAAAAGGAGGTGACCTCTTAAAACTCGTGACTTCCCATAACTATGTAAGTGCCATGGGCACACCTGCACGATAACCATGCGCATTCCTCTTCATTATATTTACAATACAAGACCGAGAAAATGTGTCTGGGTCTTCTAGACACACGAAAAAAATTATTCGCTTATAATTTAGGTGATTGTTTAATGAATCATGGACATAAAGTAGAGTCTTATAATTTTTCACAGATTTTGATGAAATAATATAAAACTATAGAAACGTACCAATTCGAGAAGCCTAACAGCTTACGAGATTGAATAATCAGAAATTTTGAATTAGGGGAGAAGCGGCGAAATTGGCGCACCTAATAGAAAGTGCGAGTTTAAAAAGAAAGTGTATGACTAAAAATTATGAAAAAATATTTATTTAATAGATGGATATCTTTTCTATACTTTCCAATGGATAAAGATTGCATTGAAAATTATTAAAGCAGGTTTTTATTCAGATTTCCGAAGGACGGCACCTGCGTCAATTTACCCGCCATGTCGGGTAAATTGACGCACTAATATTATAATCTTCTCTTGCCACGTATTAGTTATATTTTCATAGATTTAGAATTACATTTCAGTAGCAAAGGTTGATGAAAAGAGGTAGTTATAATTTGAAACTAAATTTGAGATAGTATATCAAGATATGTGAAGTTTTTTATACCTTTATTCACATAAACCAGCCAAAGTTAAAATATATTTTATATTTGTACAATAAAATACTGGCAATTGTGGATATTTAAGTGAATATTCAAATTGAAATCATTTTTATAGAGAATTATTTGAATTTGTAATCAGAAGTATATACAATTATTAACTTTAGAAGACTTATAAATAATAGAAACAATCAATCAAAAATACAAATTTTTTACTTACATTGCTTTCACATCTTAAAATCGAGAAAACTTTCAAAACACTGTCAGACTGCAAATTAATTATCAAAAATCTCTTTTAAAATGCCTTAATACCTCAAACTTAAAAAAAAATTTAACCACTGATTGTTCAAATGAATATAACTTTACTAAGTCGTTACATCAGTTTTGCGAACCACATTACTTCCCATGTCACAAAAAATCTTAAGAAAAAGATTAGCAGAAAAGTCCAGCAACATTCAAATGTATATATCTATTTATTAATAATTGTGTACTTACTATCTTCTTTATATTTTCAATCATAAACATCCGAGCACTTGACTTCAGTCACTGGTTTCCAGAAACACAACACGTGTGCCAACTTCGCCTCTGATTTGAATCTCGTATGCGCCAATTTTGCCGCAAGTGTATCGTTCATTAATTAAATACTTTTTACGTAAAATGCTTATTTTTTCATACAAATATTCTATCCTAATCGTAAGATTAAATATCAAAGATTATAAAATCGTTGCATTAATCTAATTCACCTTGAATTACTATTATTTAACGATTTAACTCAATGGCTTCGAACATAACCATTATGCCAAAAAACGATTAATCGCAATAAAACTGTATTAAGCAATTAGATTTTTATAATGTTTTCTATCAAATACATATCATACAAGAATGCACACGATAGAACTATTTTTATTTTTTGTTATGTTATCATTTTCTGAAAAATAGGGTGCGCCAATTTAGACGACGCGCCAATTTCGCCGCTTCTCCCCTAAATACATTAAAACTGTCTATATTTGAAAATTAATTTTATATCATTTATAAAATTGCTTATTTATTAAGGACATGGACCAACCTGGTCACGTGACTAGATTCCTACATTACCAGCATTCCAGTTTATGAAAATTAGATAGGTAATTGCAAATTTGTAGAATCAAATAAAATATACTAATATAGGTATGCCCGGTCATAAATGTTTCTAATTATATAATTAGTTTTTTTTAAAGACATTTTTTTTATAATTATAAACAATTATGACCATGCAGATTTGTCCTAGTGCATTTTATTTACCCTCACAAAATTTCAACCTGTCCTAGTGTTTATCGCTAAAAAATAAAATTATTTTATTCATTCCTACACCTTCTAATTCGAATTTGATCGCAGAATCATAATTTCAATGACTTAAATTATTATTACAGTTTTTATTTATAATTATAACTTCTACTAAAAAAAAATTCATATCCAAGTTTTTATGTATTTTTTTCAAATACAAAGCACAACGAAAACCAATTATTATCAACATTAATAAAAATGTAATTCTAAGTATTAAATTCATTTGTTCAACACGGACCTAAAAAGTATTTCATTCAAAACTGGATCAAATATTGAAAATTGATACATTACATTTTCTTGCTCAGATTGCGCACTTAAAGTAGTATCCACTCTTTAATGTCATAAGGACATGTTTTTCACCTACCGCCCTTTTCTACCGGATTATTCATCATGGAAATGTTTATAAAAAATACATAAAGTATCTTCGCAACCATTTTCGAGGTTTCTTTTTCCGATCGTGCAATTAAAACCAACACAAAATCGAAATTTTGCAAAACCATTTCCAGAATCGTAATCTACGAGAAAAAATTCGTAAAAAAATAAATAGCCAATTTCCAATATTTTGTTTGCACAGCTGATTATGTCAATTACGAGCACATAGTAGCACATGATTTGCCATCGTTCAAATAAACCGATGTTGCGCGATGTCCACCACAAGGAAATGCAAATCAATGAGAATCATCTTTGTTTTATATTTTTTTCTTCTCATGCTCTTCAGTTTTATTTAGATTATTTTTATTATTTTATTTGAAATTGTTAAATTGTGGATTTCTCTGAATCATTTCATACAGAAGTATTCGCTCCGTGCATACCTTACAAGCAGCGCCGCTCGTGCGAAAATTCGCAACTTTTGGACGTTGAAACTGTATAGAAAATGCATTATAGTTCATACATTTTTATTACTTTACAACTAATATCAGTGTTATTTGCCATATATCGTTACACAGATTACATAATTTTTATAACGAAAAATAAACACTAAGTTGAATATATGGATTTTTACTGGTAATTGTGAAACATGTGATATTGAACGGTGTAACCTCCAAAAACAATGAGTTCAGAGTATGTTCATTTAAGAAGCTCAACACAAAATATGAATCAAATAATAAGAACAGGGTTTCAGCCGATCACTCGTAATATTGTGTTTGACCCAGAAAAAATTGAAAATGGCAAAAAATTAGCTAAATTAAATATCAGGCGAGTGGAAGAATTGCAAGGTTTTGGTGCTTGCAAGCTTATCCGGTGCAGTTGTGTCAGATCTATGGCATTTTCAGAGCCACCTTACTCTGTTCAATTAGAAGTAAGTAAAATAACTCTGCTAAATTAGTTGACTGTATTATTAAAAGTATAAATAAATTAAATTATGTTAATTTTTCAAATTTATTTGTAGCTGAATAATCAACGCACAGTGACACATGCTTCCTGTGGTTGCATCTCTGGACTAGCTGGCAAATGTAAACACATATATGGTTTGATTTATCGTATTAACACTGACCGTAGTGTAACTAGAACTTCGTTCCAACAAGAATGGGACCGTCCAACTGACAAGCAGCTTGGCAAAGACATCTATGCCCATCCTCTGGTTTTATCAAAAGTGTATATTCCAAATAATAATTTTGCAAACATAAAGCCTTATGAATTGAGTGTAGAAGACTTGAAAGATATCGACTGCCTTCTGCGTAGAGTGTTACAAGTAGAAAAAATGAACCAGCAAGAAATATTAGCCAGAGCTCAGGAAAGAATCCGAGTAGCAGAAGAAAAGAAACGACAAACACAGAATGATCTCCATCAATGTGTAACGATGCTGTTGGAAAAAACTCCAAAATCTGATCAAATATATTGTTTTAATTTGCCAGAATTAGAATCAGGATTGAAAAATTTTTGTGATACTAAAATTCATGTGAATGAAAATCAAATCTTTGATATCTGTGTTAAAACTGTGAATCAAAGTCAAAACAGTTTATGGTTTGAAACCAGGAATACTAGAATAAGCGCTAGTTCCAAAGCTCATAAAGTTAAAACAAAAATTAGAAAAGCAAGTACTGAATTAGCTAAAGATTTTTTCAACGCTGTCAAGATGACAAAACCAACAGATGCACAACAATATGGGACAAATAATGAAAAAAAAGCCGTTAAAGAGTATTCCGAGCAGTACAATAAGAAAGTTGTCCACATAGGAGTGTTTATCATGCCACAACAACCTTGGCTTTGCGGTAGTGCTAATGGAATTGTTGTAGGAAATAATAAAATTACTCAAATTTTAGAAGTAAAGTGTCCATTTACATGTAAAAGTAAACCAATACGAGATTCAGAAACAGGCAAATTTAATGTTAGCTATCTAACTCAAGAAAATGGTGTAATATTGTTAAAAGAAAGCAATCAGTATTACACTCAGTGTCAAATTTTAATGTGCATAACTGGTTTAGAACATTGTGACTTATATGTGTGGTCACCCAAAGGCAGCCAATTAGTTTCAGTGCCGAGAGATGAGGGATATCTCAGGAAAAATATTCCAAAGATACAAGAGTTTTATTTTAATAACTATTTGCCAGTATTATTCAGTAATGAAAAAGAAAATCTTACGAATAATTCTAATTAATTTATTCAAAGTACTGTAAGCTTTAAATTGTGATCACATTAGAAGTACTATTAGTGAATAAGAGACTTAGTCAAGATATTTATTTAAACATAATCAAAAAGAAATTATTTTAACGTCATACGAGATTTGCTGTGATATCTCGAGAAAATGTTCTGATACAATGAAAATGATTAACCAAATAATAATGTAGTAAGAAACAATGTGTTGATAAAATCAAGTATAAGACATCACAATCAATATTTGCACAGTTTGTTGCAATGCAATGTTGAAGTCACTAAAATCATATGATTAAATCATAAAAATTGTTTTTATTTGCAATACGTTTATTTACAAGTTTTTTAAGTAATTACAATCAATTTATGTACAATCAGTCCCGTAAGTATATTTATTTCTTTACTCTTTTTCTTTAATAATTGGTTTTCGAAGATTCACTAACACACATGCCATAAAAATTATTTTATCAATAAAAGGTAACATTTCTGTCGTAAGTTTCTCAAGAATTTTGTGAGTTCTTAATCTTTGCATTATTCTTTCAATGTGTATTCGTATGCTTGCTATTTTATAAGTTTCTTCCACTTCCTCTGGTGAGAATTGATCATTATGTTTGAATGGGGGCATAACAAGCAAAATATTTTCATTTTTGGCATCAAGAATGGTTTTAATTTGCGGGAACCCTTTATCAGCTAAAACTTCATCTCCGGGCTCTAATAAGTTAAGTAAATCCGATGCAATTGTAATTTGAGCATCTGTCCCTCTGCCTCCATGAGATGAACTAATCAGTGAAATAAAACCACCCGGAGTACATCCGATAACAACTTTTACTCTATATCCTTTTTTGTAGTGTGAAAAAAATTGAACTTTTTCATCGACACTGGGTGGTTGTTCAACTTGAAACTCCGTGGCATCGATAATCACTCTGCAATTTGAATGTTCTTCTTTAAAAACTAATGGCATAGTTTCTTGCACGACGAATTTATCCAGCCATTTAACAAAGTTGCGGCAAGCAAAGAAAAAATAATCCAATGATGAATAAAAAATTCTTGAAATGGTGGTCCTATGAACTTGAAACAAAACACCCAATGCAGCAAATGTAAAACCACATTTCATTTTCATCAAAAATATCAAAACTCTATTTTCATCAGTCACTTTTTTTCTCAAATCAACTAAAGCAGGAGAATTAGATTGATCTTTCAATAAAATTTTGACAAACAAGTTGAACGTTGCTCTACTCACACCTGCCAAATCAATCAATGCCTGTTCTTTGTGAATACTGGAAATTCCATGAAAGCCAGTTTTACATTTATTGTCCTTTGCAGCCATATTTTCTATTTTTTCTTCTCTTTTACTTTTTTCATCATGTTTTGTCATCAATTGTATATTCACTGGCCCTTTGAAGCCAGGTGCACAACAAAGGGTCTCTGCTTCACAAGTTGTTGGAGAAACGTATCGATTGCAAGCAAAGTTATGAAAATTAACACTTAATCTCTTCCACGTATGGTTTTTCCTGGTTCTGACTTCTTTTGGTGTAGCCAAACTTTAACATTATAATGTTGGTTCCATGCTCTGCTGTCCCAGGTGCATAGAAAGCAACAATATTTTGTATAGCCAGATTGCAATCCAAAAAGAATCCCTATGACTTTAAAATCGCCACACATAGACCACTCATATGATTCGTAATTTATTTTGTCAAGTAACTATTTCATAACAGCAAAACTTTTCCCCCAAACGATGCTCTGTATCACTTGTGCAGCGACGTCGCAACGCCTGTGTATTCAAAACCTACCCGAAAGTCCGGAGCTTTGATTGGAGCTGTGAATACTGTGAACACTGTGAATACTTTAATCTCTGTAAATATTGTAAATATCGCAAATATTGTAGACTTCAATGCAATGGGATACAAGAAACAGTACAATGATTCACCTCAAATACTTGTGAGCCATCAATTTTATTTCATAACAGAGAAATCTCAAAATGTAATTTCGTATGCATATTTAGATATACATTTTTTTTGTTTGAATACTCAAACCTTGAATCCATACTTATATATCGGAATTTATTTTTTTGGCAAAAATGGGTTTTATTTTTCAATATACTCTCCTTTTAGCTTGATACAAGGAGACCAACTATCTTTCAACTTTTCTATGCCTCCAAAATAATACAATTTATCAAAATCTCCAAAATACCCTTCTGCTTCCCACTCAACTTCTTCGTTCGACTTAAAATGCCTACCACACAGCCATCTCTTGAGGTTTGGGAACATATAATAGTTTCTGGGGGCTAGGTCTGGAGAACACGGTGGATGCGAAAGCGATTCGAAACCCAATTCATGCTTTTCTGCCTGTGCAATGTTCGATGTGTGAGATAGTGCATTATCATACAAAAAGATTTTTTTCTTCAAATGAGGCGCTCCATCCTGATTCTGTCAACCAATCGATCCAATAATGCAGCATAATGTGCATCCCAAAAAGCACTAGCCATAACTTCCCCAACCGATCGTTGCGTTTTCGGACGCTTTGGTGCACTTTCACTACGTTTAATCCACTGTTTTGATCCTTCATGTGATTCCAGAGTATGGTGATAGATCCATGTTTCATCCATTGTCACAAATCGAAGCAAGAAGTTTTTGGATTGCGGTTAAAATAGGTCAAATTTTGCACCGAACTGATCAACCAAATGCGTTTTTGGTTGATCGTGATCAATCGTGGCACCAATCTTGCACAGAGCTTTCTCATGCACAAATCTGTTTGCAAAATATTGATCACACACTCAGTTAAGATGATCACGATCTTAGCTATCACACGCACTTCCCCTTCCGGGTCATTCAATTTTAAATGCTTTCGTCTTATAGTATGTTTCTAAAGATAATTTTTTTCTTTAAAACGATTATTCTGTAATCGCCATTTGAAAATTTTAGGTGTTTTTGTAAAAAATTCGTATGTAATAAATTTTTCATTGAACATGACAGCTATATATATATAATTTGATCATTTTTAATACAATATTATTAAATTTTGAATATTGGACAATATCATTGAATATTGCACTGTATTTATTTTGAGAAGAAATATATTTTACTTAACACTTAAAAAAAGTTATTACTGATATGTTTATGTAGATTTGAATGCTAGTACAATATTCTCAGTCGCACCGCACGAGGGATGATCTAGTCTAGGTGACGACTCTGGCGGCGAGAGCAAATGTGAAAAGTCAGTGCCGGTCAACCTTTAATGGATGAGATGTCGTCGTAGTATTATTATTATATTTAGTCCAGGCGGACAATTGTACGCGTGGTAGTTGCCGCAAGCGGGTTGAGTGCGGCAAGAGGAACTGGTTTCGTATGCGTTCCGCGATTGTTATTTATAAGTCATTACAACTATTCAACAATTCATTGTGCGTGCCGTTTTTAACATTAGTAAAAATACAAATTACAGATATTTTGGATTTTTACTTATTGCGGAAAAACGAAGATTTAATGTAAAATTGTGAAAATGTAATTCAAAAGTGAGAAGTTAATATTAACTTCTCAAATTGTGAAATTACAATTCAACAGTGAGAAGTTGATATTAATTTCTTACTCTTGAATTAAATTATGACAATTATGCTTTAAATCTTAGTTTTGTCGCAATGAGTAAAAATAAAAAATATCCGTGGTTTGCATTTTTATTAACGACGTAAACGATACGCACAATAACTCATAAAATACTTGTAAATAACAAAAGCAGCACATTTAAAGAACCTACATATGCATGTATGTACAGTAACACGTGCATATATAATAATAATTCATAATCACAGCTGTACGCGGCGCTAGTTGCTATTTGGCCACCATATATAACACATCACTCCATAAGTTTCCGGTCTGACATATAGATGGCACTACTGTTGTCAAATCTGTAGGGAACGACCCTCAGTCAGGCTGTGGGTGCCGAGCTCACTCCTGGCACGATGATCTCTTTGATGCTCCAGTCTGAGCGGATCTGGACGCTCATCGAGTCATTCGTTACACCTGTGATGAAGACGAGAGAGCTCGATGGGCATCGAGAGTCAAACAACGGGGAGGGCCCGTAGAAATCGCAACGGGGCCTGCACCCGCGGTCCTGCGTCTCAGCCGGACTTGTCTATCCGCGTCGACTCGGGAGGAGTCTTTTTATTCCCCCTCTTGTTGGCGCAGCTACTGGGTTTGCCTAACGGGCGTGTGGCCGCGGATGGGAGTCCCGGGCGAACGGATAACGGAAGAATCGTACGCGACTTTAAGGTGGAACCAATCGCCCGCGAAGTTTAAATCCGAAAGGCGGTCCCGCGGACGGTGTATTGGTTCGAGAGACGGAATTTTTTATTTTAACAGGTATGCCTAGACCCGTCCTAGGAGAGTCCTGTACAACGTCTTTAAAAGATTTCGCCATTTTTCCTTTTCACCAAAAAAAAAAATATATTCATTCGACTTTGTATTTCGGTACTTTCACCTTACCAAAGTCACCTTTAAATTGGACATCGTAAACAGTGCGACTGGAGCTTACGTATAATTTTACGAATAATACAATGGTATTATTCAAAGTATTGCCCATCTGAAGCTATGACTTTTTTCCATCTTTCTGGCAATTTGTGGATTCCATGCTAAAAGAAATGCGCCGGCTTGGCGGCCAAGAATGAATCAAGCCAATTTTTGATACCCTGTTCTGATGTGAACCGTATTCCAGTGAGGGCGTTTTGCATCGACCGGAACAAATGGTAATAAGAAGGAGCAAGGTCTGCGCTATAAGGCGGGTGAGGTAAAATTTCCCATCCACTGTTTTTCAAATAGTTCTTAACCGGAATATCAACATGGGGCCGAGCGTTGTCGTGATGGAAAATTATTGCCTCGTGTCTGGTCGCATATTCTGGGCGTTTTTCGGCTATTGCTCTCTTCAAACGGATTAATTGTGTTCGGTAGCGTTCTCCATTGATGGTTTCACCCTGTTTTTTAGCTTTGCCATTGATTTGGCTGGTTGGCCGGGTTTCACATATGATTTTTTGCGCTTGGGGTTGTCATAATGGATCCATTTTTCATCACCAGTAATAATCGGATGCAAAAATGAATTCTTTTTGTGGCGTTCCAGTAGCATTTCGGACATGCAAAACCGCCTTTCAACGTCTCTCGGCTTGAGTTCATGTGGAACCCAATTTCCTTGCTTTTGAATGTATCCGGCTGCTTTTAAACGTTTTGAAATGGCTGCTTGAGTGACTCCCAAAGATTCTGCGAGCTCTTCTTGTGTTTGGCAACAATCTTCATCGAGTAATGCTTCCAGTTCTTCATCTTCAAACTTTTTTGGCTGCCCAGGACGTTCTTCGTCTTCAAAGCCAAAATCACCACTTTCAAATCGTACAAACCACTTTTGGCACGTTCGCTCAGCTAGAGCATGTTCACCATAAACTTCCACCAAAATACGATGACTTTCGGCAGCAGTTTTTTTCATATTAAAATAATGAAGAAGAACTCCCCGCAAAAACGCTTTTTCAGGCACAAAGTTCGACATATTTGAGTGAAAAAAAATTATTGTTGTTCACGCTTCAAATGAATGACATATACTGAAAAGGACGCACAATGACAATAGCTTTCCAACGCATGTTCGGAATATTGTATCGATGGAATAAGAATCAAGTTATGCCATCTCTTAGCAAACCGCATGAATTAAGTTATAGATCCAATATTATTTGTGAATTCATAATAAATTTTATACTTTTATACCTATACTCTAAAGATTTTATTGCTGTTGTAAATTTGTATATTTTCGTACAAATTTCACGCGTTCTACCTTTGTGTACACTACTCATGTGCACATTTCATTTTGTATAATGACATTGTTGATTTTCGTAGTGCCTTAATTTATTTTATGTGCCTCAGCCGCGGAAACTCGTTTTTCTGTTACAGCTGAGAGTAAAGCAATGTTGTATATTCCGTTACAGAGGAATACAATGTAGAAATTGAACTGCGCATGCGCATTATAGTCTTACAGCCGAACGCAATCTATTTCTTATTCTTCTTCTTCTCACTTCTTCTTCGTACAGCGTTAGCAGTGACTACTACACAAGACCGATAAAATCAAAATAGCCGGGACTAGCCGCCAATTTGCGCCCGCTTCGTACAACTAGCGCAGCAAACAAATACAATAAGTACTAGATTGGATTCCAATGTATGCATAAAAACTCGTATCCGCACCACAGTCACATAAAATAGAATATGTGCCAATGCGTACAATTCGGGACATTGCGAGACTCGTGACAATGCAATCACCCTCATTGTGTGCCTAGGCACATAATATACTATAATAGATACGGGTTCCAATATCTCCTTAATTTCGGCAAAAACATCTACATTGAAGCTTAGGTCAAGCGACCTTGTCTTGTTCGCCGCTAATGATTCACGAATTTTGACTTAAGGCGAGCGCACCATCACGCTAAATCTTAACCTGCGCCGATGCTTTAAATGGAATTCCTGCATAGCAGCAGTTCCGTATCCTTTCATAGGGGCGGACTTTCTGGCACACTATTACCTCGTTCCATTCTTGCACGTATCGCATTTTCTCAAATTCTGGCATTTTTCCCGGAGCTCACACCTCTTCCTCAGGAAGCCATTTTTCATGAAGCCGACGTGAAACACCATATTTTGACTAAGGGTCTTCCCGTTATTGACCGTGCTCGACGCCATTTCCCGGAAAAACTAGTCACTGCCAAGGCAATTTTCAAACGGATGGTTGAAGATGGAATTTGTCGTCCTTCCAGTAGCCCATGGGCATCGCCCATTCATATGGTGAAAAAGAAAAATGGCGAGTGGCGCGTCTGTGGCGATTATCGACGTTTAAATGGCATCACGGTTCCTAACAGGTATCTCGTACGACACCTTCATGATTTCGCTTCTATGCTAAGAGGCAAACAGATCTTTTTTAGATTGGATTTGCACATAACTTACCAGCAAATACCAATAACTCAGAGCGACATACCAAAAACAGCTATCATAGACCCTTTCCGGCTATTTGTATACGTGGTTATGACTTTTGACTCAGAAATGCTGGTCAAACATTCCAACGATATATCTATCGCGCTCTTGGTGATCTCAGCTTTGTTTTCGCATGTATCGATGACATTCTCATCGCTTCTTCGTCCAATGAAGAGCATGAGAGTAATCTTAAAATCGTTTTCCGACGCTTAAAAGATTTTTCTTTGCCAATTAACTTAAGCAAATGCCAATTCGGCAAATCTGAACTCAATTTCTTGGGTTATCAGATTAACCATGAAGGTTGTTCTCCAACTGTGGACAAGGTGCAGGCAATCATCGAGTTTCCAAAACCAAAAACCGTCGTCGAACTCCGCCGATTTCTCGGAATGGTAAATTTGTATCGAATTTGTTTAAAACACGCTGCTGAAGTCCAGGCTCCACTTCAGAAATTCATCTGCGACTCTCGTAAGAACGACCAAGTTTAATTTCGTGGAATCTCGAAAGCGATGCTGCGTTTGAAAAGGTAAAATCCGACCTGACAAACGCAACACGGTTATCTCATTCTGCTCATGATGCTGAGACCCGCCTGGTCACCGATGCCTTCAACTTCGGTATGGGCGCATCCCTTGAGCAATGGATCAGCAACTCTTGGAAACCTCTGGCGTTCTTCTCGCGAAAATCCTCACCGGCACAACGCGTGTACAGCACCTATGATCTAGAACTTACCGCAATTTACGAGGCTATCTTCGTAAATTCGGTATTTTTTCGATGGGCAGGCTTTTATTATTGTCACCAATCATAAACCGCTACAAATATTAATTAACAAGACGACGAAAACATTGTTGCTGACTCACTTTCTCGTGTAGAGAGTGTCCGTGCACCCACGAAATTCAGTCTCGTGGAACTCGCGGAAGCCCAAACGATTGATGATGAAATTAAAGCTCTCATCTCCGACCCTCAATGGTCTTTGAATATCCGCAAAATCCAATGGGGTCCTGAACATACGTCAATTTACTACGACCTAACTGGCGAAGAATTTCGTCCCGTTATTTCATCGTCACTTAGGGAACGAGTGTTTAAATCATTTCATAATCCAGCACATCCGAGTGCAAAAGTTACGGATCGCGTTATCTGTAAGCGCTACGTATGGCCATCGATGCGTCGTGAAATTTCCGACTGGTGCAAAGCATGTCATGAATGCCAACAGTCGAAAATTTCGCAGCACAATAGTGTGTTCCCATCAAATTTTACAGCTCCGGATAAACGCTTTCGCCATGTTAATATGGATATCGTTGAGCCGTTTCCAATTAGCAACGGTTTTAAATATTGCCTCACTATCATCGACCGTTTTTCACGATGGCCTGAAGTGGTTCCACTTGCTAATATCGAAGCATTAACCGTTTGTGGAGTTATTATCGATCAAACGGGTCTTTCGTTACGGCTCGCCTGAGACTCTAACAACCTACGAAGGGAGTGAATTTGAATCTCAGATCTTTTCAGCGCTGTTGCAACTGATTGGCTACAATCGTATTCGCACCTCTTCTTATCATCCCTCCTCTAACAGTATGATTGAACGGTGGCACCGTTCGTTTAAGTCAGCCATTATGTGCCATTCCGGCCCAGAATGGTCCCGCTCGCTGTCAATTATTCTGCTAGGCCTCAGGTCTAACGTTCAGGACGTTGGAGCTTCTCCAGCAGAGTTTGTGTTCGGCGCTACCCTTCGGATTCCAAGAGAGTTCGTTTATTTTTTATTTTTAAGGACTTGAAGGATTCTACTCACATTTTCCTTCGTGATCACGCCAAAAAAGCTTTAGAGCGCCCATACACGGGCTCACATAAGATCTTAAAATGAACTTTTGACAGGGTTTACGAAATAGATTCTAACGGCGTTTCTCGCCACGTCTCTATCGAGAATATCAAGCCAGCATATTTCATGCGTGACGACATTGATCAACTTCCTTCTAAAGAAACTGTATCACCTGTATTACGAACGTACTCTCGCAAACGAGTATCCTTCATGTAAATGGATCTGGATGTTATTTGGTTAATGAATGACGTCGGAAAAGAACCATGACAAGTCAAACGTCTGGGACTGTGGCTTGGTATTTAACATTTTCTGTATTTCTGTCATCGTTATCCTTTAATTTCGCCAAATGTCGATGAAATGCACTACGTTTTTCTTGCTTGGTTTACATGGAACCTTTTCTTAATGGTAATCATCGATCCTGTAATTTTCTTTTGTTAGAAATTAGTATTTGTTAGGTTAGGCCAGCCTGAATCGCTAAGTTTCGCCTACAATAATGTTAATCGCATGTAAAGAACTGATTGTTATTGAACTAAATTGCTATTTTCGATGTTAAAAGCTGAGCAAAATTTTTTTCCTTATCGCCAAAAATTTATTATACATAGTATAAATTAAACTTACAATGTATACAATATTTATTTTGTAAAAACTAACTGTATTATTTTACATTTTAAACTTCTACGTTTTCATATGTATACATCGTTTTCGCTAAATTCGCATAAATTTGGCGCGCGCCATATTATACTCTTTGACCGCTCTCACTTAGGGGGGAGTACTGTAGGGAACGACGGAATGTATTTGGACTCATCGAGTCTCCCAACCTTAACTCTTATCCTCTTAAGTCATTGTTATTTAAATAAATATTTGTTCTTAACTGAAGTGCAATGTCACATTTATTTATAAAGTTAACCCTTACTGATTTGGGAAGTAGGATCTCAACACTAATATGCCAAAAAGCCTATAAATCCATATGATTTCTGGATAGTACCAACCTTCAAACGTTAAGTTGTTACGTCCCGAGAAAAAGGCGAGGGTAGTTTGAATTTTTGGATTTAAGGGAATTGTTGTGAGTTATGTAAATGTTGAGATAATTTATGTTATGAACGGAGGCTAATTTTATTTTCCTGGATTAGATTAATATTCAAATTCGGATCAAATAAAAAATCACATACTTTGCTTCTTAATAATTCTGAATAAACTGAGATTATAGTGTTTGAATGGTGTTTAAACAAAGTTTGAGAATTTTTTTGTGCTATGTAATTTTTATAATTGTTGTGGTTAATTTTCCGTTCTTAACTTTTAATTTAGTCAAGATAGACAATATTTTATGTCAATGACCCTAAATATTTGTCTATTATGTGGGAAAAATTTTTAAATTAAGAAAAAGGCTATTCTGTAGCCCTTAATTGTTGTTCTTTTAATTATAATTATAATTATAATTATAATTATAATTCAATTGTTTTAATATAGTGTAAGTGCTGTATTAACTTCGAATTTGTCTTTAATTATTAATTTTGAAAAAATTCATTGATTACTAATTTTTTGAATTTATTTCTCCTTATTTGTTTACCACTGACTAAATGGGGTTTTTTAAATTTTAAAATTGTTTTTGTGAATGATTTATGCTTGCTAATACTAGACTGCAAGTTTTCGCTATGATGCATGTAGTCGTTGCTGCGTTTCACCTTGAATTATATGATTTCAGTAATACAAGGCCGGTCAGGCCAGACGCAACCGCGAATTCCGGAGCGATATTTTGCAATAGATGGATTTATAAGTTGTTTATGTATATTAACAACTTGGGTTTTCGGTGATACAAGATTAATTAAATGAGACTCCAGAACAAATCCTTAATTAATCCTCAAAATCACGGTAAATGTTTTATTCGGGGTAATTCGATGATGTCATTGACGATGGCAGAGCTTGCGAGCTCGCGAAGTATACCAACACATAAAATAAAATAATTTATTTCAAAATTTGTTTCAAGATTTTTAAATGTCGACAAGTAGAAATGTCTTTTCTAATCATTTCTACCAAATTAAAAATGTTGTAATTTTTTGAAAATTTCTAGAATTTGAAGCTTTTATTAATGAGAACGTTGTCACTTGTCAGGTTATGGGCCCTAATTTGTTCACAATTATAAAATAAAACACTGAATTTATAAAGGTATATGATAATTTATTAAACAATAAATAAGGGTTTAGATGAGTTTATAACAAAGAACGATACTTATGTGGTAACTTACTTGTCTATCTTTTAGGTTAGAGGGTAAAAGAGAGAATTGTCGTTTGTTATTCCTATAGTTGCAAGCCAATGGCACAAAGTATTGTGAATAGGTTAGTTCGTCCCGATTTTAGAATTGAATCACTATTAACCGAACACGACTAAATACGACGATACACGTAATCCAGAGGAACTAGATAGCATTACTTTTGGCGGACTTGTATCACTTAAGGACCAAGGATTTTATTTACCAAGTACTGAAGGTAGAATTGTTCTGAAAGAAACCGATGAGACTTACGTTTATCGAAGGGCCTGCTCACGATGTTGGCTTACTGGTTTGAAATGAATCGAGTTGCCTGTACAACTGATCAGAACATAATGAAAAACCTCCAGAGGTGAATCTGGGTTATATATACGAGGTGTGTCCGAAAAGTATTCGACCTGCGTTCATATCTCCGCGTTGGTGCTATTCTTCGTAATTCGGACCGTGGCATCCTTCGAAGTAGACCCTATTTGATTGAACCACACGCTTCCAGCGTTCCAATAGTGACTGAAATGGGCGTAGATCGCGCAAAATTGTATAAAGTCACGCGCCGTGCAAATTTGTATAAAGTCACATGCGGTGCAATTCTGTATAAAGTCATGTCTGTTCAATGATCTATGTTTTGTTCCCACCACCGTTCATTTGTATTGGTTAACGTTGCTTTGAAACTTGGATTTTATACCTCTTCTCTTCTCTCTATTGCCTATTTTTATTCCTAGTTAACAAGTAGATTCGGGTATGACTAAGTTGATCTGTATCTACTCATTTCACAGTGCGGCCACTACCATGTATTTTAGGAGAGTACTTCAAAAAGTGAAAATGAGCATCTGCGCCGCCAAGTTTTGATAGCAAGAACTAATATCAATGCAAACGAAACCCCCGTCCCCCCAACCCAATGTATTCTAAAGAGCGGAAAATTTTGAAATATATTGTATGAAATTCATTTTATAAATTTAAATGATTTATAGTTGAAAATAATTTGTGAAAGAATAAAAATACAACAAGAATTTTTAAATATGAATCACAATGAACAGTTAAATACGGTACTATTACACGGAGAAAAATAGTTGAAGTAATTTTACTCAACTCTGTCGATTAAACTTGGGACTTAAGGACATTTGAACATTTATTAAATCCTAGTCGGCTAAAATGAATTTGATAAATACCTAATTTACCCAAAGTGAATATCAATAAGCGTTACATAGGAAATAGTAAGGAGTTGAGTAAAACGTTGTCGACGACAGGGCATCACAATGCGTCAGTGGGTTAACCTGAAATGTATAAGGGTCATTCCATATTAGATTGACAGTCGATGTCGCAGATTTGAACGAGATAATTTTTTTTCGGTTCTTTATCAACAATAAATAGACACGTATTTTTTTGTTTGGCCAAAAAAAATTTTTTTACAAGTATACGATTTTTCGAATTTTCTAAGAAATGATATTTTCGACATAGCAAGCGCACTTTCAAGCCTGTTTATCTTGAAAACAATTGTTCCCACGAAACTTTTTCTGAATTACGAAAATTGGGGGTTTGACTCTTCTTTACAGAGATTATTGCGAAAAAATTGTTTAAATATTTTTTAACATACAAAAGTAAAGAAATAAATAAACGTAAAATCTTTTTTTTCCAAATTTGGCTCTTCAAAATTCTATAACTTCCGAATTAATGATCCAGCCATTTTGATTCAATCGTCATATTTTATAACAGACTTCAAAGAATCTAAATTCACGAAAAAAAAGAAATTTCGAAAGGGGCCAAATTTGGAAAATAACGATTTTACGTTTATTTATTTCTTTACTTTTGTATGTTAAAAAATATTTAAACAATTTTTTCGCAATAATCTCTGTAAAGAAGAGTCAAAACCCCAATTTTCGTAATTCAGAAAAAGTTTCGTGGGAACAATTGTTTTCAAGATAAACAGGCTTGAAAGTGCGCTTGCTATGTCAAAAATATCATTTCTTAGAAAATTCGAAAAATCGTATACTTGTAAAAAAATTTTTTTTGGCCAAACATAAAAATACGTGTCTATTTATTGTTGATAAAGAACCGAAAAAAAATTATCTCGTTCAAATCTGCGACATCGACTGTCAATCTAATATGGAATGACCCATAAATATATCACCGACGCTTGAGGTGCTTCGAACGGTAGTTGAGTAAAATGAGCATCGGCTGTATTATTTCAACTGGCAATGATATGGTTGCTATGGTTACAACAGTTTAAAAATAACATCGGTAGCGACAATAGCGCCACCACTTGTTGATAACAAACATTATAATTCGTTCCCCTTCTCTCCTATATGAGTGGACCCACTGTGACTCATTTGTAGCTTATTTTTTATACATGATAACTTATGATCGATGATTAGTTCTAATTAATTGATTTTTTATAATCCATCGACCCTTTGATCTATGATAGCATATGTATCCCTATTATTGATTACTTATGATTGGTCATCTGCAATCAATAATAATACTACTAACATTGACGATGAATAATGTTTAATAACTAACAAAAGGTGGTATAATAATTTTAAACTATAGCAATAACAAGTCAGTGTTAATGAAGCCACGCCAGTAACCTGATACCGCCTCACTAGGTCACTAGCGTTGCATTACTATATTATCGACACGCGGTGTGACTCATAGACTCATTAGCGTGTTAGTGTAATTACCATATGGACCGAGCGATGCTCTTCTATATCACTTGTTCCCAATTGTCAAAACGATCTATCGACGTGAGGTAGTGCATCAGTTTACTTCTCGTGAACAGCTACCTGGACCATATAGTAATTACCTTATGACTAATTCTATGTAAAGAATTATTCATTAACTATTTAAGTTGGTGTCTCAAAGTTACCGGGATGTCAGAACGTATCAAAATTCCATGACAATCTGACGTTTCGATCAGAATTCACACAGGTTTTGGTGAAGCAACTTTTGTCATTTTCAAAACAATGGATAAAAAGAAGTTTCGAGTGTTAATCAAACATTGCTTTTCAATGGATAAAAATACTGTTAATATCGAAAATGAAATAGACTTGCAAAAGGCAAATGGGGTAGATCTTGGAAGAATTACGCATTCTCGTTTTTCATGTGCAAATATAACAGACTTTATTGGCAGCGAAATGAAGAAGGTAATAGTAGACATGTTGAAAGAAAAAAAAGGAAAATTTCTATTATTGTGGATGAAAGTAAAACTGAAAGTAAAAAATCTACAATGAACATTTACTTCAAAGGGAACTTTGCCGGCAATGAAAATTATACTTTGCAATTCGATTTGGTGGGAGTGAGTGACGCGTCTGCAGAGAGCCCAAAAAAGCTATTGTTAGGTTGCCTGAAATCTCATGGAATAAGCGAAGACTTTTTAACAGATATTTTTGTATTTCTTGTATCAGACGATGCATCTGCTATGTTAGGATAGAAATCTTTTTCAAGATTTTCATAGATAAACTTCATAAAATTTATCATGAATCACTTAAAAATACGCGCGAATTGGAAATCATTGCTTTTGACTTCTGCGCTCAGCTTCTAACCATCGGTCAAATATTGGACACCCGGTGAGTAGCATCAATTATGCGCTTGGTGAAAGCCGTCTGGGTATCCTATTCTTGCGCTACATGCACATTTCTTAGGTGAGTCCAACAAAAACAACCCTATGGAAAGTGCTACGTTTCGCGGTTTGGCTGCACGTCTATCATCTTCAGAGTTTGTCAACAATTGGGCCTTACTTTACGATGCTCTAGTTGAATTGTCAGAATTGTCTCTAATTTTTCAAAGGAAGAGTACGACGCTTGTTTCAGCACACAATTTCTTTGTTAGATAAATTGCTGTTTTCGAGAAAAGAAAAGAAACTCCTAGAAAGTATGCAAACGAAGCTATTGAACCTATCGAACTTGGCTCTTTTTCAGACGTAGAGCTTCATGCAAATGTTTGTGCTCGGCAGAATGCGTGGCAACAGGATTACACAGCCACATAAAACAAGAATAGTATCTTGATCTGGGGACAGACATGTATATTACTATGTATTTTGACGCGCTGAATCTGAATCCGCCATCAGAATTGGCCAAACGGGTTTTGGTTTGACCCTAAGTTCAAAAAACACCTTAAAATCGCTAAAATGGCCCGTTTTACTTGCAAAAAAGCGAAACACACACATATTAATACGTTTTTGGGGTCGTTGAGTTTAATCAGGGTACTTTACGAGCTAATCAGGTAAGAATTCATTCATAACCTAAAAATCGTCGAACTTAACCTCGAAGAGTACCTCCAAGCGACCAAAATATCTAATTTTTTACATGGAAAGAAGGACCAGCGCTTGAAAATTATATAAATATAATATATCGATGTTGTTGGCGTCACTGAGTTCAAATTCGATGTTTCTTGTAGCCCCATGGTGTCAAATTTTATACCTAACCTTAAATAATACGAGGCGTTGATTAGGTGAACCATTTTATTCCTACAAAATGCGATACGACCATAGATTTCTACGTTTTTGAGCTCGTCGAATCACGGCCCGCTATGCATCTGACCCAACGTAAGCGTTATCAAACATAATCTAAAAGAATTCCTCAAATCTACCTTTTTCGTCCATTGAAACTGGAACCCCATCACATTCTTAAACGTTCTCGGGATAGCAAAGACCAGTCATACTATTTGGTAAATCCTACTAGGTTATCATATGTTCCTAACCTCAAGACCTGTAAACCTAACCGCTAAAAAATTGTCTTAGAAAGAACCGACTGAGAAAAATACATTCAAAAGAAAAAAAGTATACCGCCTTGAAGTTGACGCCAAATTTCGCACTTTTAAAATTATATTGCAAGATTTATTTTCGTCCACAAAATAGTTTTGGTCGATCATAAATTAAAGTTGCGTGAAATACCTGACACCTTAAAGACATCAGAAGGTAGTGAGATTTACAATTTTGCACGAATCTTTGGGGATACGTAAGTTGTTTTCGAAGTGGGTGCCGTCTAAAAAAAACAACGTGTCGATAATTTGGAACGCTGATTGGAGCTATTTAAGCGAGGTAAAAAGGATTTTCTGCGTCGGCATGTGACTACGGATAAAACGTGTATCCACCACTATACACTTGAAACAAAAATATCGTCAGCTGAGTGAACAGCAGCTGGTGAAAGCTCTTTGCTGACCTGAAAAAAATGCTCCAGGAAAAGAGATTTGGCTCCAATGAAGAAGTGATTGCCGAAACGGAGGCCTACTCTTAGAGCAAAGACAAAACATTCTACAAAAAAGGCATCGAAAAGTTAGAGAAGCGTTGGAATGACTGTACATGGCTGTACATACGTCACAGTTTCCCCACCAACACTAAGCAGCGCGTGCAAGGGTCCTCACCACTTACGAACAGCATATGAGGAAGGACCGCAGCGCTGAAAAGGCAGCCCCCCATACCTGGAGGAACCGGAATGAGCGTCGACGGATGGGCGCTCCCATGGTCAGCTCTCGGTGTGAGTGCGCACCCAGAGTCAGGTGACCCTGACTGGGTACTGCTCAGGCTTCACCAGGAAATTGTTCGCAGACGACTTACGAACGCATGACCGCGACGAATGGTCAACGCGCCCCTGGACAGGAAACAAGGCTCGACTATTTAATCTTGTCAGCTATATGACCGGTCTACGTCCTAGTGACCATCAGGCCTGTAGCCACACTCACGCACATCATCCACGCATTTACATTCAACCACGCTTACATGCATACACACAAACAAACACACGCGCGCACGCACTCACACACTGACACCGGTCTACTACATCAATTATATTTACACTCACAACAACACACCATTTCACCTGCGTATTATATATTATATTATTTTGATAAATAAATACTTCATATCTTCGTTCAAATTTTCACACGTTTCCGATTCATTTCATCACCTACTCTCCCACTCCTACCGAATCCTGGCTAGCTGAAGCGTCTGGCAAGCAAGGGGGAAAGTAGGGATGTTACAACTTATTGAGTGATGTGTTACATTTTGTTCACACGACGTAGTCAAAAGTGGTTTGAAGTGACAGTTCAAAGTTTTAGTGCCAAAAAGATGCAAAAAGTAATGGAGGGTATCGAAGGTTTCCTATTGGACAAGATGATTTAGGTGGGAAGGTTACAATCTACTCCCTTTACTTATGTACATAGTAAGGGGCATCGGAAAAGTTTCGAATATGAGAAATGAAGACAGTTTCAGATGAGGAGTCAACCGCGCATGCCGAATTCTTTACAAATTTTGAGAAATAAATATGATAAGGCCTTTCGACTGATCAATAATAGAAAGTGCAAGTTGTATTGAACCTCAACTTTTGATAAATGCTAATATGTTAGATACATTGAATTTATAGTTCATAAATGATAACCTTAGATTTTATTAAAGTATTCCCTATTATTTTGAAAACATTTATCAATGACTTTCTGTCAAACTCATTAGAATATTCGTGCAACTTTGATACGTGAGCATATGGGTGATTCTCTACGAGAATGCAGTTTTGTGTCTTTTGAGGATTGTGCGCTTAGCTTAGCATTTTTCAAATGATTGAGTACATGAACACGTTCAAAGAACTTTTATTTTACTAACCCCGATGAATTATTTGTTCACATATGCATTTTTATTTTTCTGAAGCACATAATGCACTCCAAATGTCACAACCGTGGCATGTCCTCAACCCTGATTTCCTGAAAATTTTATCTAATCACGACTTGAATCTTTCGCGAAATAGTAAATGAGCTATACGTGTCAGCAATAAGTAATTGTACCTTCAATATTAAAAGTTTTTGTAATTTTTGCACGTTTTTCAAATTACCTAACTTGACTTTAAAAAGTGTCCATCAGTTTTGATAAAAATTACGTGCTTTGAATTATTATTCTGGTTCTTTTGTATCGTGCTTTGTTTTGCGCCTTGCATTTGTCAATTCGAATCAGCAGTGATCTCTGTACGTTTTGACAGCGATATGTCAGTCTATAAAAAAATTTGTGTTTATTTTATCACCCGAGAAATATCAAAAAACGGTACGTAAAAAAAATGTATGTCACAACCGTGGCACTTGTATCTTCTGAGTATCAAATAATTTATCGTGCATTTAACTATTTTTTATTGATGCTTGCTAGCAGAACCTCAAAATATTTCGGAAAATTTCCTAACTCAAACTGCTTCTCCGTAATGATCAAATAACTATCAAAATGTCACAACCGTGGCAGTTTTTTTACTTCGGAGAAAAATTTTACGGAATGTGAATTTGTTGTGCACAACTGATTTTAACAATGTATTGTATTATGAAAATATTCCGTGCTGCTGCACGAAATAATAGGAATCAGGGGCGTCGGAAAAATAAAAAAATTTTGGGAGGGGTTTTTCGAAAAAAATATATTTCCTTCGGTATTTTGTAATTTTTATTCTTTGACGATCTGGTTACTAGAGTAAGATTTGTCAATTTTTTTTATTTTTAAAGTCATACAACCTTTGGAGTCCAGAGTTGTAGATTTTTCATGATTGTATTTAATGTAACGGCGTACGATTTTTGTGATTTTCAAGTCACTGAAGTTTAGGTTTTTTTTTCCTTATACTTTTAGTATTTTTCATAATTGTTTTGGTATTTTTTCAAGTTAAAAGATTATCTGATGTTATTATAGATTTATATTCAGCGTTACAAAATTCGATGCTCTACAAATCAAAGTTCTGAGAAGTTTGAATATTTTTATAGATATTTGAGTAAATTATCAGTCAACAAATTTTAAGTATTTCGTTTATTTCTCAAATTTTTTTATTGTGTGTTATTTTCAACCATTAATCGTATTTAAATTGATTCTACAGATAACATTACCTTTCATATAGATTACCAGTATTTTTTTTCGTATTTTTGTAGTATTCATGAAAGTTGTAATTCACAAAAATGCATCGATATTTTTTTACATAATCGTTAGTTTGAGGAATACTTGTGCAACTTTGAATAATTTGGGACAATAAATATTTCCCTACTTCAATATTAGCACGAAAAAAAAGGAATAATTATATTTTTTATTATTTGCGTGAATGAATATTCTTTTCAAGCATTATACGCCTTTCACACTAATTCATTTTATTTGTCAAATTTCTATTTAAGACGCACGCAACAATTGTTTTCGTATCCATCCCTATCTTTTGAATATCTACACAATGTATACTATTTTTTAGGAAAAATGGTACGTTGTAAAAAGCGACTTATTTCTAAAAAATCAATGAAGGCTACTGAAAAACGTCAGCAAGATATTACGAAAATCAAAAAGTCGGTTTCCAATGCTAATAAAATAGGAAACCAGAAAGAAAGATTACTATTTATCGAAGCTTGATTTGATGCAAAAATTTGGTTTTACTTTTCATTTATTATATAACTATTTAACGTAAAAAACATGTGAATTTAATTTTGTTTCCAAGAAAAATATAATAAATATTGTGAACTTTGTTATCGAATGTATTTTGTCGATCCATGAAACCGCTTACATCAGTCAACTGCACCAAAAGTAGGAAAAATGTCACAATCGTGGCAATCTGCTCACAACCGTGGCACCGAAAATTAAAGATTTTATCGCCAAGAACAGACCATGACACTTGTAGCTTGACCACATTCAGGGTGTATTTCAGTAGTAAAAAGACAAAGCAAAATGACAAAAACCGTACAAAAAAGAGAATTTTCGTTTACAAAATTTTGGGCTTCCAAAACTGCGACCTCGCAGAGAATCACCCATATATAATGTCAATAATTTTATTATTCAATACGTTTATTTGACAAATTTGTATTTTCCAATCTTTAATTATATTTTCAAATGTCGCGCACCCTGCGATTATAAGTATATGACCTACATAACTGTAGCATCGCTTGCTAAACAGACGTTCAAAGTAGCATTTCTCACGCAATTCTGAAGGAATATAGTATGTGCTTTGCCTGTGCACCCAAAGCCACGCTCGTGGGCAATCAGTGACTTGCCAGACTCGCTGCCCAATATTCTATTAAGCAATAATTCTTTGCTATTCTAGCGAAAATTTCTGTTTGATAGTCTTTTTTGGATTCATCGTCCCCAAATTTTTTTTTCGACAGACAGTTTTATGAAACAACACGATAAGCCCTAACTATGATTGCAAATTTTTAATAAGAAGGGAAAGTAGTGTACCAAATAGAAACGTGATACAAGCTATGTAAAAAAATAAGCAACATTCAAGTAAGAAACAAATTTTTCAATAATGCTGGAGTCAAAAAGTAAAAATTAAAAATTTACTTAAAGCTAGTAAAAAAGAAAAAAAACTGATGTGCCAGCCAATAAAATTACTACAGTTCAGACACTTTTGTGCAAGAGATTTCTGCGCTATTATAAAAAGGTAAGTCTAGATATAACAATTTCATTCAAATATATTCTTTCTTTTTCTTCTCACACGTTATTTTTACTTTCTATTATTATATTTGTAAATTTAAGAATTTTCTCCCCCAAACATACTGAGTGCTGGTAATTAACCCAATACTGTAGTTCGTTTTTCCTTTTTTTCTCACTAATCCTCAAAGGCTCTGAAATTTCGACATGTTCCCTATTACTGGGTGTGCGAAAATTAAACCTTAATAGTATATTACGTGCCTAGGCGCACAATGAGGGTTATCGCGTGACGAGCGACAATGCTCGCAAAAGATCGAAGCCGAGGCGCGATCAGTCTTGCGAGCATTGTCGCGAGTCTCGTAATTTCCCGAATTGTGTGCATTGGCACGTATTCTATTTTATGTGACTTCGGTGCGGATACGAGTTTTTATGCGTACACTCAAATCTAATCTAGCATTGTAGTTGTTTGCGGCGCTAGTCATTACATTTGATATTTCGCAACGAGTCCCAGCCATTTTGATTTTATCGATCTTGTGTAGTAGTAGCGGCTTGTTGTAATAGAGCATGCGCAGTTCAAATGTACAAGGCTTTGTCAGTAGGGTGCTAACGCTGTACGAAGAAGAAGAAGAATAAGAGGAAGATTCTGCTCCGCTGTAAGACTATATGCGCATGCTCAGTTCAATTTTTACATTATATTCCTCTGTAACGGAATACATAACATTCCGTTACTCTCAGCTGTAACGGAACTACATAACCTATTTAAGAGTAGCATTGCTTACAGACTCAGCATTTAAATTTCAAAATCAGGACACTTTTTTGCTTACTGGAAAAATTGCTTCACGAGCCATTTTTTCTCAATATAAAAAGTAATATTATTTAATTAGGGTAACCGATATATTTAAAAAGTTCTTCGATATCTGAGGGCAGTATTGACGTGTCATTTGTTCGACGAAATGGATCATAACCAATAGAAATCCACCATGCCCGCTAAAAAAAAGTTAATCTTGATAGACCTGGTTAGATCTAACTTCCCAGATCTAACCAAATCTTGATTTTGTCGAAATCTGACCAGATCGGACCAAATCTAAATAGATGTGGTCAGACCTCCCTAGATATACTTATCTAACAAGATCAACTTTTTTCACGGGTGGAGGTCAGGAAGAATATCATGTTATCGTGAGAAAACCCATCTACAAAAGTAGAATAATTACGTGATATTACTTGAAACTACGTGAGATTTAGCAGTTGCTGAAAAGATTCAAAGAACTCCATGGCGACCACAATGTATGTGCTTCATTAACTGGACTTTCGAAGGAAGGAATAGAAAAAATGTGCAAAGAAATATTCCGTTGAGGAAATACTATTATATTCTTCTTCGACAGAAAAATAATAATACCACAGAATGAAGACATCGAGAAAATATTGAAAGAAAATAATGATAGTCTCTTAGGACGTCATAGTGGAGTGAAGAAAACATGTTATAAAATCGCTGAAAATTATTTTTGAAACACTTTAAGAAAATATGTCAAAAAAATGAAGTGATAATGATAATGTCAATGATAATTACTGTTATTTCGAGGGATTTAAATGATAAAATTGGCAGGGATATTTTTGGACCATTATTATTAACAGAAAAATGTAATGAGTATGTTTCAACAATCCAAAATTGTTTAACTACAGTCTGTTCCACAAGGAAAGGTACGCGTTTACTCGGAAAGTTTTGAAGAAAACCTCATTTTTCTTTTTTTGCAAACAGTGCGCATAAAGCACTAGGGCGCACTCATCTAATAAACCGTCCAATTGCCGTTGTTTTGGATAATGGTCTGACACCTTCTGGGCATGCTCTCGACTAGTTTTTCGGCATATTTAGTAGGTAGAGAGCGCCATACCTCCTTAATACGTCAAGAGAACTGCTTCAGGGTGAATGCATGCCTTCTATTTCCGCTTTCTAGGACGTGTAGAGGTGACTGCGATGTTTGGGGTCGTTGTCCTCTTGAAGGATCCAATCCTTATTGTTGGCTCCAAGCATCTTCTCTCCAGATCTCAGAAGGCCATGTTCGTAGATTTGAAGCATTTTTTGAGCGTTGAGGTTCTCAATAAAAACCTCTAAACAGCCAAAACCGCGCTGTGAGAAGCATCCCCAAACATGGATCTTTATGGGGTGTTTAACAGTTCGCTGGAGGAAACGCTCCCCAGCGGCTGACCAGGCACGTTTTAAGGGAACCCATGCCCAAAAAGACGCTTCGTCCGAAAAAAGTACATTGGACCAATCGCGATCAACATTTTCCGTAGCCCATGCCAAGCGTTTTTCCATGTGAACCTCTGAGAGCAGGGGTTTCTGCCTCGTGGGACGGTACTGGACTTTCGCCTCAGCTAATCTGCGTCTTATGGTAATTATGTTATACGCATAATGTAAACGATTATGCAACGATCATCTTATCCTCCTTACTGAACGTTGCTCGCGTCTCTCCATTCCCTGGCAGGTCATCGACGGCTTTTGTGTCCCTATACCGCTCTACCCACATTTGCACGAAGGGCTTAGACTTTTTAAGCACTTTAGCAGCAGCTGAGTATTTATTATTTATTATGAAAAGAATAACGTTTCGTACAGAGCGGGATTCAATGCTTGCCTAACCTAGTACACACACAAAACCAAGACTAGTTCAAACGAAGTCAGAAAGACTAGCTGCCGCCTTCTTTTCCAGGCCGGCGCCATCTATCTGTAATCTACTGAACCACACTATACTTGTAATTGCTATTTCAACACTCCCCTGCAATTTCAGTATAGTACAAAAAAATGCCTTTAAATTTATGCATCTTTTACCTTTACCAAATGCAACAAAGATATTCCTGAATTTAAGAATTACAAAACTTGTGACATTCCCAACTGATTCCGCAATTTTACAAATTTTTCGCTAGGCAAACCTTTTGTCATAATATCAGCTAACTGGTTATCAGTGGGAACATACGTTACAACCATGCTTCTTTCTTCAACCAAATCTTTGATAAAATTGAATTTAATATCCACGTGCTTTAATCGCTTATGTTCATACTTAGACAGTAGTTTTATACAAGATTGGTTATCCTCAAACATGACAACCTTTTCGCAATTAACTTTGAAGTTCAACAATAGACTTTTAAGCCATAAGAACTCTGCTGCTGCGTGTGCCAAAGCTACGTATTCGGCTTCCGTAGACGATAGTGCCACCGTCGATTGTCGCTTCGTTCCCCAGCAAATCAAGCTATTGTTTAATTGAAAAACAAACCCTGACACGGATTTACGATCATTTGCATTACCCCAGTCGGCATCCGCATAGCCAACTAAATTAAAACCGTTTTGTTTTTTACAATAAAACAGTCCTATGTCCACGGTTCCTTTAACATAGCGCAAAATTCTTTTGAGACCCTTCCAATGACTTAGTTTAGGATCACTTTGAAATTTACTAAAATAATTCACCGCGAAGCTCAAGTCTGGTCTAGTTGTTTGGCTCAAATACAATAAACAGCCAATTAGTTTTCTATACGGTTCATTCAACAAGGCGTTATCATCTTTTTCATAACTATCAAGTTTAGTCTCAATTGGTGTTTTTACCGCATTGCATTCTTTCATATTAAATCGCTTAAGTAACAGTTCCATATAATAAGATTGATTCAAAAATAGTCCTTTTTCATTTTTCTTCATGTCAATTCCAAGAAATGTACTGATTTCACCCATATCTTTCATTCTGAACCTACCTTTTAATTTTTCTTTGACACTTTCTATCTTACACCTGTCTTTTCCTGCTAGGATCATATCATCGACATACAATAGTAAAAACATTCCATCATATTCATTAATCCCAACATAAAGAAATTTGTCTGCATCTGACCTTACAAAATTCAATTTCTTCACAACTTCATCAAACAAGGCATTCCACTCACGTGGAGCTTGCCTGAGACCGTATAATGTTTTGTTCAATTTGCACACTTGATCGGCATTTGCTTCTACTCCTTTAGGAACTCTCATATAGGCGGTCTCATGCAAATCTCCATGTAGAAACGCGTTTTCTACATCTAGTTGACACGTTAATAGTCCCTCATTAGGTATCAACGACAGTAAAATTCTCAAGGTCATAACTCTAGCTACTGGCGCATACGTTTCGTCATAATCATAACCTTTTTCCTGGGCGCACCCCTTGGCTACTAACCTAGGTTTGAATTTGTCTATGTTTCCGCTCGCATCACGTTTGATTTTAAAAATCCACTTGCAATCTATTACTTTACAATCACGCGGCTTATTTACTAGTGTCCAAGTACCATTTTGCATCAGCGACCGAAGTTCTCGTTCAACTGCTTCATTCCAATCTTCTTTTCTATGACTTCTTTCAATCTCGTCGAATGAACTTGGTACATCTTCAACATAGGTTTGCGCATTAAGCGCCAGTACTGCATAGTCTTCCAAGTATTTTGGTTTCGCCTTTTCTCGCGTGCTTCGTCACAGCAATTCACTTGAAGTCGACTCTTTACTTCTTTCAGGCGCTGTATTGTCATCAACTTCATTTTATGTTTCTTTGTTAATAGTAGTTTTACTTAACTTAATAGCATCCTTGCTAATCTCTTTGTTTCCTGGTAGCCAATACTCAGTCGTTGTAGCTTCATGCTCAAATTTGCTTTCATCAAATATCACATCATGTCCGAAAACTATCTGACTTTTGTCCAGACTCCACAGCCTATAACCGCTTGTACAGTATCCCATAAATAAACATTTTTCCGTTCGTGTTTCTAATTTTCCATGAAGCAATTCTTTGGGTATTTTTGAGTAAGCAGCACAGCCAAAAATTCTCAATTTTTTATATTTAGGCACTTCTCCATACCACAGGTGCGCTGGTACTTTTCCGTCAAGACACGACGTCGGGCTTCTATTAACCCTCATCGGTTCTATGTATACGACCGTATACATTTTTTTGCGACTTTCCGTTACTTCCAAAAAAATTGATGTTTTGAACAGTATTTTTTTTCATCCATTTCCACATGAATGTTCACAAATTTGATTTATAATGAAAATAAAAATTCAAAAATAAATCAATAAACAAAAAGAAATGATTTTTTTCATTTTGAAACATTTAAAACAAATCTCAAACTTTTTGTGTATATGCTCGTATACACAAGAACCGATTAGACGTAGTTTTGACGGTCCCGATGAGGGTTAATGAGATAAACCGCAGTACGCACTGCTTCTGTCCAAAGCTTTTTATCCACTCTACTACCTAATAAAATACAACGGGCTTTTTCCAATATAGTGCGATTTGCGCGCTCAGCGACTCCATTATGCTGTGGCGTGTATCTTATCGTAAACTCAATTTGTATACCCTTTGTTTCAAAGTGTTCCTTCATTTCTGTTGACACGTACTCACCTCCATTGTCGCATCGAAAACGACTTACTTTGGTTCCAAAGTGAGCAGTCGCCATTGCTTCAAATATTCTAAAGTATGAGAATGCTTCCGACTTAGCTTCCATAGCATATACTGCCATGAAGTGGGTACAGTCATCGATAAACGTCACTAGGTATCGCTTGTTATCGTACGACGTTGGGCTCATGGGACCAACAACATCGCTGTGAATTAGCTGTAGCGGACGAGTTGCCCTCGCGCGCTTTTCGTTGTGGGGCATCTGCGCTTGTTTACCCTCAATACATGCAACGCACTTTTCCATTCCTGATACCGTGATCGATTTTATTTGCAGTCCGTATTCGTCACTGTAACCACTAAGTTTTTTTTACATTTTCGTAACTTAAATGTCCGAGTCTTTTATGCCAGATGTCAGTATTTTCGATTACACTACACATATTCACTGATCTCTCAACTCGTTTGAAACTTAGCTTATATAAATTCACTTTCGTGTCTAACGGTGCCACGGCTAATTTTGTTTTGCCTTTCAGAATTAATCCTGCACCACCTTCGTGAACGATTTTCATTCCTTCCGAATCCAATTTTCTGACAGAGATCAGATTGAACTCTAATCCTTCGACCGAAAGAACCTTTCGTATCAGTATTGGTATTTTCTCACCATCAACTTCAATGACAACCTCGAGCTCCCCTTCAAACCTTGCTTCCAATATTGCACCTGATTTGGCTGATTTAATACTTATCGGCCTTTCCAACTTTCTAAGATTTGTCAACGCAATATCTTTACACACTAAGTGTTCACTTGCGCCGGAGTCAAGGTAAAAATTCAAAACATTTTTCATGTCCGCTGTGCCAGCAGAGAAACAATAATAGTCACTTTCTCTAGGTTTGGTTTCATTGTTAGAAGTTAAATTCACCGAACTCGTTTGTTTTCGAGTCACATTTTTCTTTTTACATTCCGAGCGCTTGTGTCCAACCATATCACAGTTATAACACCTGTATTTAAACGATCCTTTTTTTGATGTGTTCGTTCCCTTCCAGCTCGATTTCGCCAAAAAAATGGCCGACGGTTCTGAAGCGTTCGTTTTCTTCTTACTATCCGTGCGTTTTGCTTCTTCATCAAGCAAACGACTCTTGACGAAGTTCACATCCAATTGATCGGAACTGAGCGTTTCGATCGCCGTGACCACGTGATCATACTCGCTCGGCATGGTCAGTAATAGATGACAGACTACGTCTGTATTTTCCAGCTTTGTTCCACTGGTTTTTATTCACGTATAAGTTTATCAAAGGCAAGGCAGTGACTCGACAACGTATCTTTTCCCGGATTAAATTTCATTGTAAGCAAACGTTTTCTCACGAGTAGTTGACTGACCATACCTTTTCTCTCGAAAGTTCCGTTGAGTGAATTCCAGATTTCAAACGTAGAGTTTTTATCCTTTACATACTCTAGGTGACTGTCAGCAATCCGTTGTATTATTTGTGATTGGCATTTCCTGTCCTTTTTTGCCCACTCCTTAAGCTCTTTCTCCTTTTGCAGTTTTTCTTCTGGTCTATCTGTAGCCAGAAACTCAACTCTTTCTGTATAGGGTTTTTCCGTCAATTCTATCAATTCCAGCTCTGTCAGGAGCGTTTCGATCCTAAACTTCCAATTTCCAAACTTCGATCCATCGAAAAGGGGAATCCTGTACTTTTCTGTTTCCGTCATTGTAGCACACAGATTTTTGTTTTTAATGACGCGTACTTAACCTCCACAAGCTTCCTTTTTTACTATTTTTTTTTTCGATTCCTTTCAGCAACACGGAATGTACACACAAACAGTATAGCGCTCTGGGCCCATAACCTGTAGAAATAACCACACGCGTGTGTAAGACAGATAATATATTTATTATGAAAAGAATAACGTTTCGTACAGAGCGGGATTCAATGCTTGCCTAACCTAGTACGCACACAAAACCAAGACTAGTTCAAACGAAGTCAGAAAGACTAGCTGCCGCCTTCTTCTCCAGACTGGCGCCATCTATCTGTAATCTACTGAACCACACTATACTTGTAATTGCTATTTCAACAGGAAGATGTGGTCCGCGTGCATGGGTGCACAAAAAATCGCTTCGTAACATTTAGCGTAGATAGCACTCATAGCTTAATGTTGTGTAATATCTGACACTTCAAACAAGACTGAAACGAATCGGTGGTTGCGCCGTTGCCCTTCGAACATACAGTCAGGACATAAAAGAAAGGAATATAAATCTTTGAAACTTTCTGAGAAAACGCGTAACTTTTCTTGTGGAACAGACTGTAAATACTTTGTGGGAATACCAATTCCAGATAGTACCGCTTCCATTGTAATAAGTGAATTTTTGAAGCAGTATGTTGGATATGTTATAGTTGCGCATAATATACCAACAGACATGAACAAATTTCAACAAGTTTCCACAAAATTTTGACAAATTTCACTAGTGAATTGATGAAGAATGTTTAAAACATGTTAGACATTGAGCACATTACAATAACCAGTTTTCAAAGAAGTAATCAGGTATTGAAAGACTATCTACGTTTTACATCAAAATGTACTCATTTTAATTTGTTTCAGAAGTCTAATGCATCTGGTCAAGTTGGAGGGTGAAAATAGGGAAGAAACCATTTTTTCTAATTTACCACATATTTGTATGGAATATTGAAGAGATGTAAGATTTTTCCACGAGACTTATAATATTGTATCTTACTTCAATTTGGATGAAATGATATTTGAAGAATTAGACATGTTTTAAAGTATCAACAATGTCGACTCATTATGTCAAATTAATTGTACGTAAACACATTAAATTGTAAGATAACGGAAACAATTAGAAAATATTAGACAAGCTAAATATAAACTATTTTCTACTACAGGAGTACCTACTTCAATTAGAGATGAGGCGTATATTTGACTTTCTGGGTAAAATTAATTAAGTACTTTTTGATACTATGAGTCAGGATAACGCTGACTATTACAATTCTGAAATTGTTACAATCCATAAAAATAATGAAAGAATGGGGGAATTATTTTAAAATAAGACATATATTTTACAATCAACTCTTTACCAGACTGGAAGTATTTTTAGAGAGTACAATAAAAAACTTGTCGAAATGAATTCTTATTTTTTAAATTTTGATAAAAATATGCAAACTGTTGTTAGAAAAAGGAAAATTATATTAAAAGACTCTTTAATAACCATAATGTGTTCAGAAATCGAACTAGCTTCAATAGAATTTATTGGAAATGCTAACACATCTGCACTCAATCTATTATTTTTACGGAAATGGGTCAAATAAATCCTCAATTATTATTAACGCCAGATTTGCTTATAAGTTCGATAAAACTAATCTGAGATGAAAGAGAAGCAAATAAAATGCCAATTGTTCTCCATGATAATAGTTATTTCGGATGCACACTTTTTATTCACATTTTTGACTTTTTTTTAACTCAAGAGAAAATTCTAATGGACAGCAGATAAATTACATATTGATCAAGACATCTCACTGTCGTTCTAAACACATGTTATCACCCGAACAAGTTTGAAACGAGTCTCTGGTTCTATGTACGAATAAAAACACGAGCTCTCCTCAGTCAAGCGGTAATCTTACTGCAATTAAGCAGCTTCCTTGGCGTTCTCACTCAGGTCGACTCGAAATACGCAAGTACGTTCATCTTTGCGTAATAATTACTGCTTCTTCAGTCTTACTTGACGATTCTACGAATTTGCTTTAGATTATAATTAAGAAAATGACTCACTCGAAATTTATGCCACAGCCAGATTAAGTCAACTCAGTTACCACTTACAACTTACAAACGCAAGTTATTTCGTAAAAGTCCAGATATATTTTTCTCCGAGTATTTATATTTAAAAAGAGGAAATTTCCTTTCATAAATTGGTGTAAAAGCTCCCTTCTATAGTAGCACTTATTGAAACATACGTGAATAAAATAAGCTTGGGGGGGAGGGGGGAGATATGGTTAATTCGGAGAAAAAATTGTGTGAAGAAGTACTGTGCAAAATTTCAAAACGATTGGTTCGGTAGATTTTGAGTTATGGCGTACACGGACTTCAAAAATAATAAGATTCAGAAAAACGCTTTAAAGTTTTGCTCACTAAAAAATTCAAAATAAAACTCGATAATTCTTTTATACTCACACAGAGTCGTCGATGCTAGGTCCATAGAGAAAAAATTTTTCATCAACATGATCTGGAGCATCTTTTTGTATTTGTCTACGCAAAACTCTTCCTTCTTCAATGTCGTGTATGATTGGTTTTTGTCATATTGGATTGTAATTTCAATGTAAATATCGAAAAAGTAGTGACTTTTGCGATATTCTTTGTTTTGTTTTTGTACATAATGTATAGAATTCGAAAACCACCAGGAAACGAGGTTCAAGTACGAATATAATAAAAGTATTTCGACCAGTGCAAAATGAAATTGTTATAAACAAATCGTATAAACAACAAACAATTATTTTACTACCCAGATAATGAATCACGAATTCGAAATTTCATCTTATTTACAAAATTCTATCAAATCTATTTAATCCTAATAAATTTACCAAAATTCTATTAAATTTATCTTATTTCGTTCATACGAAACTCATTTGACACAAATGTAAAATTTACTTACAAATCCATTATAAATTCGAACTTTCAAAACGTCAAAAATATTTCTCCAAAATTTTGATTCCGAAATCTATCTTCAAAATTTTCTCCCGACCAATAACTTCGACCAGAATAACCAGGAAAATTTTCAAATAAATCTTAATAATATTCCCGATTTTAAATCCAAAAAAAGAAAAATCTTCCAGGCCGATGATGATAGTGGTCGGTGACTCTCAACCTTGCTTCGCGACTCGGAAGTTCACTTCCAAAAAAAAATTTCTCCTTTGGTACAGAATTTCAAATAAGATTTTCAAATTTCCAATTTGACACTTTCTAACCTCTATTCTAATAAAAGGCAGATTTTCTCTCTTAAATCCAATTGCTGCAGCTGGTTAGGTCTAAGCAGGAATTCGTACTTTGCGGGTACTTAACAGGTTATCTAAAGCCAAAAAAAAATTCATGACATCTTCAAGTCAATGAATTCTACCCATAAGCGGTCAAACACTGCACTTCCGAATTCAAATTCCTCTCAAATATCCGGTGCCAGCTCAATTCAACCTTTATGCCCTTATTCTCAAGATCCAAAACAAAAGGAAGAAAATGTCAAATTATACACCTTCAATGCAAATACACATTAAAATTAAAATATATAATGCATATAAAATTACAACTAAACCATTGAAAATCAAAAATTCCAAATATTCCGTGTGCTCTAGCTCTCTTTCTTTCTCGTATGGGTTCTCTCTGTCTCGGAAACTTGAGAGAGAAACTTCAAATCTCTCAAATTTCTCAAATGGTATTTTCAAGAGAAATTCCGAAGTCATGATGTCCCAAAATCTGAAAATTTCCAACTTCCCGGGATCCACTTTTTCGAAATTCCTCGGTTCAAAATAATATTAAAATTTTCCACTCAAGAAAATTTTAACCTCCAACAATTTTACCAATTTGCGAAGTCAAAAGAAAATATCCAATCTTATCAACTTTCAACCTTCAATATCTTCAACATTCTTAAATTTCCATTCTTGAAATTTTATAAATTCGAATAAGTTGTCTAGGTTTCGGAAATTTGAGAGAATCTTCAAATCTCTCAAATAGCCGAATTAATATTTCCAACAATAAATCTTTTTACAACCTGAAATGCAATTGCACAAAAAAAACTTCCAATAATTGTAATATTCCGACTCCCTGTATTTTAAATTTCACCAAAAAAACTTAAATTCCACAATTTTAGTTTGTGAATATTTTCCAAATTTCATAAAAAAATCCAAATTTTTCAAAAAAACTTGATTTTAAATTTTTAATTTACAAAAATTTTTAATCTTTTAATTAATGTTAAATTTTAAATTGATATTTTTAATTAAATTCTGACTCCTGTTGTCCGGGCAAAACAACTTGTTTCGATCATGCCCGGCCCACGTTGGGCGCCAGTTGAGATGCAGGTTTTACCCGTAACCTGGCAACTCTTTATATTTGGCTAACCCAACGAATTTTATGTAGTTCGAAATTACCTGAAATCACAGGATCAGCTTTAAAGTTGTTGAGCGCCAGTCACTCCCTTGAGTGACAAAATTTTCATCAAATAAGGACAAGAGCAATAATAATCTCAATAATAATAATGTTAACGAGACTCGAAATTCATACCCCGATAGCAAAAGATTGAGCTCAAGATTTCGTCAATTGAAATGAGAGACTTATATGTATCAATGATTGATACTTAATTGTGTTTATTCACGTAAAATATTTGTTGAGTATTTCCAGTGTACTATTCATTGTGCATTTACGTGTGATTAACGCGTTAAAATGTCATGCCGGAATAACACAGAAATATGGGGTCACATCTTGTCGTGTTTTTTTCGCAATCACGTGTTGAATACGATTCTGCCACGAATGAGCATTCAGTCAGTCATTAAAGACGCTGCAGACTTCTGTCAATAGAGGCAACATCACAGTGTCATGCGTTGGAGTGCGTGAACTCGTATAGGATGTTTCAATCATTACAGAGTTAACAGTGATTCGAGATTTACTTTCATTTTTATGCATTATTGAGACTTTTGTATTGTATTGTGTGACAGCAAGTTTCTCTGAAATTTGCCTAATAACTGTGAGTAGAAAATTTTATCGCTGCGCATCACATTAAAAATACAGAATTCGAAGTTCGTAAAAAAAATTTTAGGGTTTACGTAATATTTATACGCATGAACTCTTCGAAAATTTTATCGATGGCTGAAAATTGCGGAATACATTTTTGGGATTACAGAAAGAATACCTGTATTTCGTTGAATGTTAGGTTTTATTTTATCACGTCCCAAGTGTTATTCGGATAAATTGCTTTTATTTTGTAATATTATTTTACTTCTTTTGGTTTTTACAACATTTTTCTGTGTTCCAATCATTTTCTTCAGAAAATCGTTAACCCGAGAATTCTTGTTTGTTTTGTTCGTGATGACAGTGAGGCACTTGAGGTTCGTTTCCTTATTACTAAAAAAAAATGAAGGTTAGGATTTTGCATTAATGTTAATAATTTTTGTGTAAGCAGTGCTCAATGTTAATTTTCAACTTCGCTAAGTAGCCTGAAAATAAATTTGCATTGGTGTGATCAACTTATTGTATTGACCAAATATATTCTTTACCAACCCAACAAATATTTTCCTTCCATGGCGCGTACTTCAATTTTTAAATAAATTTTTCCCATTTTAGTAAAGGGGCTTGGCACTAGCCTCTAGCAGCCGCAGGACGAGAGTAAAGAAAGAAGACGCGACGCCGGTAAAGTTCCCGAACTGCCCCACGAATTACACGCGTGACTCAATCGCGGACCTGGAAGCAGGTCACATGTCCTACATCTAGAACACGACTAGGCAACCCGTGCCTAGTACAGTAGTTGCCCTCGGCAAATAATTTCTATAAGCACGCGGTTCTCTCTATTGCAGCGACCAAAGCGTGTAGTACATTGGCACTATTGTAATTAGTGTCCATTAACATCATACAAAATAAATTTAGTATCAGAAAATGTCGTAAATACTAAATATCAAGTCTCGGGGTCTATGTGCCCCAGGGTACGTCTTCCGGGTCACGTGGTGGCATCTGGTCGTCTTGTACGTCGCTCTCCAACGATCGATGGCGGCGATAATCGAAGCATCGATACATCGTGGCTCGAAAGTCGACATGGAGGCCAGTGTTTACATCAACTCGGTAGCCGGTTGGGCCTCATCTTCAACGCTGCTGTCCTCTGGTGCTGTTGTCCTCTTGCCGTGTATAAAACAGACGGGACAGGAAGCGCAAGTGAGAGTAGTGAGTGATAAGTGTTTTCGAGTGCTCTCGGCTGGCGACGAAGTGCGGTCTCTCGCCATACGACTTTTTCCCTCGGGACATAACCCCACCTGTCAACCGGCGAGTTTAAACAGATCAAATTATTTTGATGTGACGGGTAAATTTTACCACGTGACATCTATAATTTTATAAAGTATTTTTCATATACTAATTTTTGTAAACGTGAATTGCAGCTATTTATCAATGATCCAAACGCCTTTTGGATTTGATCCAAAAATTTTTCTCATCTTAAAACGTAATTTAGATGAGTTGCCTGAATATGCGCGTGATACTTTAATTGCTGTTGACGAAGTTAGAACGAGAAAAGGTCTGCTTCTGGATTCTAAGACAATGAATTACAAAGGATTGGAAGACTTTGGGGACGGAGCGATTAATACAAATATTAGAGAACAAGCTGACCATGGATTGGTGCTATTGCTTCAGCCTTTAGCTGCAGATTTTGTCCAGACGTCTGCAGTCTCCGCATCAAAAGGACCCACTAATGGCCTTACGCTTGAAAGAATATTGATTGAAGCTATAGTCATCTTAGAGCAAGCAGGAGCGAGAATTCACGAAATCGTCTCTGATGGCGCGAGTCCTAGCAGAAAGTTCTGGTCGACAATGGGTTGCAGTGGAAAGCGAGAAAATTTAAATAATTGGTTTTGCCATCCTACTGAGCCTGATAAGAAGGTTTTTCTTTTCTCAGACACGCCTCATTTAATAAAAAATGTCCGAAATAGATTGTTCGGTACAGGCGAATTAAGAGTTAGTACTTTCTAAATTGCATACTGTTTTCCCTTTTATGTATGCGTAATTTTTTAAATTTTATTGCATTTTGTTCCAATTTTATTTTATTTTTCCACGTTTGAAACTGGACTGACGCTTGGTTGGGAAGATCTGAAGGTTCGTACCGGTCGCACTTAATTCCCATATTATTTTTCAGAAAATGTGCTAATAATATATTTGTTATGGTTAGATCATTGAAGATTCCATAGATTGGCTAGATGCTTGGGAAAGAAGAGCGGAAGATGGACTCCTAACAGCGGATGAGTTTTTGACGACCAACACAGCAGAAGGTTTAAGGATGACTCTTAGCTCTACAAAAGATCTCACATATTATCTGATCGAAAACTCTGGATTTAAGTCAGTTTTAACTGGAAAAATGAACCAGGATGCTTTGGAGGTATTTGTCAGTCTTTACTTGTAATACTTGTGCATTTATAAATATATCATATTAAGCTTTCAGGATACTACCAACAACTTCCGCTCCCTAAAATTGTCTGTCTTACAGACAACTCCAACCTTCCTACAGATTTATAAAATCCTCTCCACTTTTAGTCTTTTAAAGCCTCGTGAATTGGGAAACTGTTCCATATTTTATACCAAACCACCTAAATCATTAATTACCGTTTCCGAACTAAAAGATATATATTCCTCTGAAAAAAATAAAACAAGCGTCATAAACGATATTAAGAATAGGCTGAAACTTGTCTTGAACAAGAATGACCCCGATTTTAGAGATTCCGTCATTGCAAATGAGGAAGAATATTCCTTGGCAGCATTATTAGATTGTCTAACATTTTTTACAATCGGATCTGTATGTACAGATCTGCAGCCCTATACAAAATGTCATCGATGTCGAGACGTTCTTTTTCTTACCAACGAAAATGATTCTTCAACCGATTCTTCTAGTCTGGCTCATCATAACATTGTGGTCGGTAAATTCGTAAAAAGTTTGGAATTATTCTATAATAAACATAAAGAGTCTAACAATGTCTTCGATTTAGTCTTAAATGATGTATCTCAGAACTATGTATTCTATTTTCTGTGTGAAGAGCATACTCTTGATGTTCTAGCATATATAAGTAAAAAGTACCTGAGCGTTAGAATGCGGCAATATTCTCAAACTTTAAAAACAAAACAAAAAGGAGAAATGTTCTTACCAAAAAATTAGGACGTTGTGAAACGGAGTGATACCAAAAATACTTTTTTAAAGACGTATTTAGAAAAAATACTTTATGTATATTCAAAAAAAAAATACATTGTAGAAACGTATTTATAGTATCAATCTTGGGTAGTAACTGAGAAACTAAAAGGTTGAACTGTTTAATATATTGATAAAATGTACAAATATGTTACATATTGATTACATATTTTTCTAGTATTTATTGATTTATTCCTTTCCATCACAAATTAAAAGAGTTTTTTGTCAGCAAATAATCATAAATATAAAAACAATGAATAAAACATTTCAATTGCAAATATGCAAACTAAATATACTAAAAGTTTCTGAAATATCTAACATAAAACTTTAGTTTTACAAACAATACTCTGCTCCATTTGCAACCAGCATTTCTATCTAATTGACTAATTAAATTTGATTGATATTCAGTTATCATTTTAGCAATATGAAAAAAATGATCAATATAATTTTAATGTTATTTAAGGGAAATATTGTTAACATTCTTCAAAGAATAAAAGTTACTCATTTCATTCAAAATATATTTTCTACGTTGTCTTTTAGTTTATATTAATTGATATTCATTTCGGTTTCTATTCTAAATAGATAACAATTATTTATCACTGTTTATTATTTTTAAAAAAACAACAATATTTAATAATATTTCCATATTAACATGTGTAGAAGTCGGTTTACATGACGCCCAGCGCCACCTGCAACCCAGCTTACATGGGCCAGACGCGTGAACTAACCCCGTAATACAAGCGATGCATACCTCTGGTTTAATGTTGCACGTGAAGATAAAATTGTCTGTTTAATTTGTAAACAGCCAGGTCATGCAACTAAAAAATGTTTTCATTTAAGTAAAGCTTGAGAAGCAGTTCTAAATAAACGAAAAAATTTTTGTACCCTAACCAACAAAGATATAATAATTTCAATAGTCAAAGAAGTAGTAATAATAATTTTTCAAGAAAAAATTACGATAATTTTCCAAATAACAACTTTTTAAGAAATACAAATTTTTATTTTTCTTGATCTCCAGCCTCGACGCCCATCAAGTTCTCTCGTCTTCGTCACAAGTGTGACGAATGACTCGATGAGCGTCCAGAACCGTTCAGACTGGAGCATGAGAGGGACCATCGTGTCGGGAGTTAATAGTTAATAGTAGAACTGAAATGTTCTAAAAAAGACAGAGAGCGGCTGGACACCGCCTTCAAGGAGGCAGTTGGAGCTAGTGGGACAGTGCGTCATCTTATTCCCCGGATTGAGGTCGAGATCGCCGATCTAGATCCAAGCATTGAAGCCGGAGACGTCGAGGAGGCTGTACGTGGTTTCTTCGAGCAAGATTCAGAGATGGAGTTTAGGGTCTCCCCAACAAAGACACCCTATAGAGGGAACAAAAAAGCATACGTGCTATTGGAGGAGGCAAGAGCCTTGAAACTTCTCAGGGCGGCCCACGTCAGGATTGGGTGGGTATCTTGCAGGGTGCGCAGGAGAAAGGAGCTCAACCGGTGCTTCCGCTGCCTTGGCTTTGGCCATATGGCAGCGGACTGCCGCGGGCCAGACCGCAGCAGGTGCTGCTGGAGATGCGGTGAGGAGGGACATACCGCGGGATCCTGCACCAAGCAACCGCGATGCTACCTCTGCACCGCAAGAGAGGAAAAGCCCCGGGTCGATCACGTCCCGGGGACAATGCGTTGCGCGGCTTTTCGGGCGGCAATGCCCAAAAGGAGGCCGTAAAAAGCCGCAAGAGCTGAGCTGGAAGATGGACTCCAGGAAACAGGAGAAGAAGAAGCGAAGAGGACAACATCGCCTCAAGATGGCCCCCACCCTGAAGTATTGCCTAACGGCGGTTCCGGGGTGGGATTCCATGGCCTAGAGACAGGGAGGGAGTTTTAGTGGGTAGGCTGCGCGAGCAGCAGAGTCCCACACACCAGGGGGCACGGAGTTCCATTGACGGTGCATAAATTTTTTGTTTTTCTTTTTAAGAGTTACTCTTTCGTGCAACTGCATGAAGTCACATTAAATTAAATTAAACAAACGAATTATACGATGAATTTAGCGACACTACTGAGCTTAAAAAAGCAAAAAACGGCCACAAAAGTCGTTCTTTCTGGAGTGAAATGCGCCTGGGAGGACCGTACTTTCGGCTAGGAGATCAAGAAAAATAATTTTCCTAGAAATTTGTACAATAATAACAACAATGTTAATAATAATAACTATAGACAATTATATCCAGGACAGTATAAAAACTTTGCCTTAGGACAGTTCCAAAATCGAAGTAAACCATATGAAAATACATTTTTACAAAATAATAACAACACTCAACAAAATTCAAGCTATACGGAAATAATTTGCAATTACTGTAAAAAACTTGGTCATTTAGTACGAGACTGCAAGATATGTCCAAATAACCAATCGCAAACACCTCATCAGGAAAACTCCAAAGCTCTCCCCAGTACGGGTGCACTGAGGAAAGCTTAAATCGAGAACCACTGGCATCTACTTCTAGCAATCATACAACAACGACAATAAATATGTCAAAATCTACTGCAATCACATCAGTTATAATATCAACAAAAGGTCTAAAAAATCCAACACACATGATGATTGATACTGTTGCTGCTCGAAATTTAATTAAACAAAAGGTTCTCAACCCCGAAGTACCAATCTATCGCCAAAACGTATTAAAACTTACAGGGATTAATGATTTACCACTTTACACATTAGGACAAGTAAAAATAAACGTTTTTGGTTATTCACCGATATTTAACATTATTCCAAATGAAGTCCCAGTAGAAGAAAATGGAGTATTAGGATCAGAATTTTTTCAAGATAATAATGTAACTGGGTCAGAATTTCTGAAACGGATCACCCGAATTGAATGAAAATTTAAATCTACTTCAAAATGATAGTGTTTATCATTCCTGACATAAACCTAAAGTGATTTCGTTCAAAAAAATTTTTTGTTTATAATATTAACAATTGGGAATTTGCACATTTTTTTTTTGTGATGAAAAAATGAAATTTGGGGGTCACTTTTGCATACCAAATTTTTTTCTGAATTTTTTAGTTAATAATAATTTATTAATGAGCGTTTGAAAAGTGTAAATTTTAAGTTTTCCGAAAACGTTCCGGAAACAGCTGAATGCTTCCGATGATACGGTGACGTCACATCGTTGTATACGATCGCTCTGTGTCACATCTTTGTATAGAAGACCAAATGAAAATTGTATAAAATGTCGAAAAAACGGTTTATAAATGGTGCTTTGTCGATGAGTGTCATAATTCGACAACCAAGACACCCGACAAAATTTTTTTTCCGATTCCGGTAAATCCGATTGTGCGAAATAAATGGTTTGAAAGTGCACAACGGCGAGATATGCCAGGAAATAGTAACATGTTTTGCTGTCAAGATCATTTTGACGTAAGTATAGTTTCTTCTTTTGCTCATAATATTGTTATCTGTAAATAAACTGTAATTGAAAAAAAATATAGATTTATTTATATTTATAATTATAGCAGTTAAAACAAAATCTAACCTCAATTTGTCGATGTGTAAATAATATGATTTAAAAAGTTATTACTTTACGTCTAAGGAGCAGGTTTTATAGAGGAAATCATGATCATAAATTTATGTGATACAATTTAAGAATGTTAAACATAGAACTTGCTGTTATTACTGTTTTCAAATTTTTCAATAAAGAATTTTCAAGTTGTAGCTTCGAAAAAATTTGACAATAATAATGCGGTTAAATTAATTTATAAATTATGAAATAATAATTACGTGAATGAATTATTTCAGTTAAAAGAGGATATGGAAAATTACGTAAAGTACTCTTTAACTGGGAAACCAAGAAAGATTAAAAAAGGTGTTTTTCCGCATTTTTTCGATTGCCAAAAACATCGTAGTAATAAGAAAACTCCTCGACCTGCTTTTGTTAAACTCAACCGGAAAAGAGAAATTTTGGAAATTTTATTATTATAATGGTAAACGTAACGACTATCACTCTCTCAATGAAACTTTATTGGATATTATACTATTTAAATATTAGAAATTCAAGCAGTTAACAAATAATTCATGTCATTAGAACTAATTAAATTAAGAAGCAAATGAACTAATATTTATAATGACGAATAATTAATTATGTATAAATCATTCAAACGAATTAATTTATATTTATATCATTCATTTTACCAATAATATACTCATCTTCTTTAATAACGTAGTAATAATTCAACTATGTACTAGATACATTAACTTATACATGAGTGATTTTTCATTATCATCAATTAGTAGCTTTTTCTTTTATTTGAATTGACAGAGTAGAGTAATTATAATTTGTCAATTTTACTTACAAAGTGGCTTTGACACCACGGATTTCTGGTGTGGCATATTTAGGGTTAGATGTAAAATATTGCAACACCATAAACATAGAAATTTTTGTAAGATTTCCCGAGTCTGCTTTTACGAAGCCACTATCCACCCTAGGGTACATTTTTAACTAAACAAACCAGTTTATTTATTATTTTGAACTTCACTTGCACTTGGTTTCCATGTTGCCGATACGAAAATACAACGGTTTGACGTCAGAGACGCTTGACCGCCAAAGCGGTCCGTTTCAAACGCTCATTATCATTGAATCCATCGCAAATCCACAATTAATGAGTAAAAAGAAAACGCTATTGTAATTATTTTTTATTTAATATAAACTTTAGATTGCATTTACAAAATTGCATAATTTTTTTGCATGCAAATTCCCAATTAAAGATTTTTGTCACTTTTTTTTGTAAAATTAATTCTGGCTGATCTAATTATCCGATTTTTATGTTTTTTGTGACAATGGAATCGTCATTTAACATAGATTGACTATGATTTTTCCCGATTTGAAAACTTGAAATTTTAATAATTGTTTATAACAAATTGATGAACAAATGTCTTCTTCATCGGATTTCGACTGGAAAAAAACCACATGTACTTCATTCAATTATCTTTCATATTCCCTTGAGAAAAAAAATCGCCCGCATTTTGGAACGATCCAATTCGGTCGAAAACATAGTCGCGCGAGGTGCCAAAACTGTGCCGTTCGCTCGCGCGCATTTATTCTTCACCGCGCAAATGCTTCGTGCTATGTAAAAAGGATTTCTTGGGTGAATAAATAATAGATTTTTGAAACGTATATAAGTAGTATACAATCTTGACATCAGTTTATTTAAATTTAGCACAAAATAGGTATTATTTTCAAGGATGATATACTCCTTAAACAGATCACTCAAATATGATCAAAAATTACTTCTACTCGTTATGGTATTTTTTCGATAGGCATTGACAATGTGAACGTTAATTATTATGTATCACTTGGAGGCTTAATAATATGATGAGTTAAGGTAAAAGCACCAATAGCCGGACAGTACCCAGTAGCCGGACAGAGCCATGAATTTTTCTCAAAATTAGAGATTTATGAATGACTTATCGCTATTTTGGTGTACCGTATACAAACCTCGAAACGTACACTTTAAAAAAGTGAAAAATTTGTTCAATTAGAAATTAAAACTTCGCCAAGAAAAAAAAATTTCTCTACTGAAGCACAAGGCTGGTCGAAATGTAGCGAAATCTGCTCTATAAACTAACTGACGCGTTGTCTTTGTTAAGCAAATAACATTTACATTTACCATCATTTGTCATTTTAATACGTGTTACACTAAAGTCAAATGCTTTATATAAACCATAATATTTTTCAAGATTAAAAAACATTTTCCTTTAATTAAATATTTTAAATCCGGTTATTAGGTCAATGAATATTCGTTTTGCCTAATAACCGAACGCGCGTGTCCATGCTGTTAATATTTTCAAGAAATGTAGTATTTCATTGTTTTAAATTCATAGAAGATATCTATTTAATAAAATATTAGGCAAATTACTTTGAACATATTTTAATTAGTCAAATATGAAATCCAACCTCAATTGACATTTGACGTTTATTTTCTTGTTGATTTTACATTGAGAACAATGAAAATATGGATTTCAGAGTGAAATTTCCCCACTTTTTGATCTTTTTGAATGATAATTTCCAATAATAATGATAAACTATGATTAATAATGAATAATTTTTTAAAGAAATAATGTTGGAACTATGGATTTGCTGAAAATCTGATATTTTGAGAAAGTATTTTCATTTTAACATATGTATTTTCTGGGTTTTATGTATTTGGTGTCTTCATTATAGATCATGGAAAAAGTATCAGAAAAAAAGATTAAAAAGCTTTATACCAAAATGAATATTATAAATGCTTTTGAGGATATAAGGCAAAAACGATTGACAATTAGTGATGCAAGCTCTAAATATAATATATTTTATTTGTAAAATCTTTTCAATATTTTTTTTTATAAGCGTTGATCTAATGAATGTTTCCGTAAATATTTCCCAGTCTTTATTATGCTTAAAAAATATCAAATCCATATCAATAAAATTATAATATTCTCTTGTCCGAGTATTGGTGCAGCGCTGTCCGGCTATTGGATCAATTCACTTTTCCCGTCCGGCAATTCGCTCCAGAACATTATTTAATGAAGAGAATTATTAAAATGGATTATTCAGATTTAACACAACTCTGGATTTTTTGTTATAGTAGGGAGGACACATACATCAAAATAATCGTGGCAATTCTTGATTCCGCATCACATTTAGAACGATTAATACAAAAAATTGAATGACATTTCCTCAGACGTCCGGCTATTGGTGCTTTCACCTTAATTTGTTAGTTTTCGATCAACCGAAGAATCAACACATTATTTGTAAAATATTCCAAACACTTACATTAATCAGAATTATGTGTAAAATCAATCATTTAATTCAGTATGTTGTACTATATATCATTCTTCTTCTAGTTATTCATCATTAACTGTTCCAACTAAGTATTTTGTTACGTTTATTTATTCGCCCGAGAAATCCTCTTTACATAGCACTAAGCATTAGTGCGGTGAAGAATAAATGCGCACGAGCGAACGGCACAGTTTTGGCAGCTCGCGCGACTATGTTTTCGACCGAATTGGATCGTTCCAAAATGCGGGCGATTTTTTTTCTCAACGGAATATGAAAGATAATTGAATGAAGTACATGTGGTTTTTTTTCAGTCGAAATTTCACATAAAATTTCAAGTTATCATATCGGAAAAAATCATAGTCAATCTATGTTAAATGACGATTCCATTGTCACAAAAAACATAAAAATCGGATAATTAGATCAGCCAGAATTAATTTTACAAAAAAAAGTGACAAAAATCTTTAATTGTTAATATTATAAACAAAAAAATTTTTTGAACGAAATCACTTTAGATTTATGTCAGGAATGGTAAACACTATCGCAAAAAATCATTTTGAAGTAGATTTGAATTTTCATCCAATTCGGGTGATCCGTTTCAGAAATTCTGACCCTTATCTAGTTTTATCAACATATCCTCGTCTATCTTTGTCTATTTCTTTCTATCATTCTTTGTGATGATCGCACCTGCGCGCTCATCTGGTTCGCGGATTGCGAATTGAGATAACCAAGTTGACGTCACAGGCCATGTGGTAAGGATAGACTGTAAGTTAGGTTGGTCTTGGACGAAAGAAATAAATGGTAATCATTGGGAAATTGATGAAACAAAATTTTCTAGCGTAAAAGTAAGTCATAAATTTATTAATAATTATATTTTTCAAGTGCAAAATTCATTTTCGCTTATTTTGAGTACCTACTTGTCGCTTGTCATTCTTTTAATTTTTTAATATAAAATAATATGTCATAAATTTGTAGGTTATGATGACCGTTTGTTTTGAAAGATTTGAAGAATGTATCGATAAGCATGTTCTCGTTTTCAACACATTTTTCAAATCCTTCTAAACAAACGGTCATCATAACCTACAAATTTATGACATATTATTTTATATTAAAAAATTAAAAGAATGACAAGCGACAAGTAGGTACTCAAAATAAGCGAAAATGAATTTTGCACTTGAAAAATATAATTATTAATAAATTTATGACTTACTTTTACGCTAGAAAATTTTGTTTCATCAATTTCCCAATGATTACCATATATTTCTTTCGTCCAAGAGCAACCTATCTTACATTCTATCCCTACCACATGGCCTGTGACGTCAACTTGGTTATCTCAATCAACTAGATCGTGCGTTCTTAAATTAGATTCAAAATTCCTTCCTCGGTAGGTACGTAATTATATGGTACGTTACAAAGAAGTACTGTGGGAAAGTTTAATCTCGTTTTCATTTTTAAAATAATTTAAAAAGGGCAGAATAAATCTTAAGTTTTATGCTGCGGAGAGACTTTAATGTTTGTAAATGTAAATAGTAATACAATTTATTTATCGTGAATTTTAATTTGTGAAATGGCAAGGCTGAGCTTAGACCTATTAAAATACATGAAATACTTATAAAACAATCACATATTTCATTTAGATCTTGAAGGGAAGTCAAAAGATCTTTTGATTGAATGAATAAAGAATGAAGTTGCTTATTCTTAAATATTACAAAAAGGCCAGGCTTGTTCTCACAAATAATGAAGTTAAGGATTTATTTTCAGGGTGACAGGTTGTAAGGAAACCTCGAGGAATGCATCTGAAATAATTCATAGGTTTAATATAAAGAACGTGTAGAAATCGTTTTGGTGACTGAAAATATAACGCAAAAGATAATCAAAATTAGTATTTATCTTTATTTTATAACCATGTCTAAATGTCTAAAGCCTACTCTAGCGGACCCAGTTGAGACAGCGGTCATAGAATACTCTGACCGTTCTCTGACTTCGTATTATTATGGCTAAGAACAATTAAAAAAACATTTAAAACATTGCAATTATGATTCCGTGGCAAAATTTGGAATAGAAGGCCTAGGAATAAAAACAATAATTTTATTGTTCAGTGATAAAAACCAGGAAAACATCATGTACCTGTCATTGAAGGCAGTGCAGTGGTTCACCATTTGCGGAACGTCTCCATCAATAGTAAACCTTCACGGTGGAGACGTTCCGCCAATTGTGAACCACTGCACTGCCCTCAATGACAGGTATACGATGTTTTTTCTAGTTATTATCTCTGAATAATAAAATTATTGTATTTATTTCTACACCTGCTAATTCAAATTTTGCCACGGAATCATAATTGCAATGTTTTAAATGTTTTTTATTGTTCTTAGCCATAATAATGCGAGGTCAGAGAAGGGTCAGAGAACAGTGAGAGAACGGTCAAAGCATTCTATGACCGTTCTCTCAACCGGGTCCGCTAGGGTATACCATTCGTCGCCTCAAGAAAGCCTAAAACAAAACGATTCATTTATAAAATAAATCAAATCTCAAGTCTTCAGAACGATCCTAAAAGATTAATTTGTGTGAAAACTCGACATCCCCTAACTAATTAGGGCTTAATATTACGTGACCTGAAACTGACCCCTTGAGGCGAAAACACAGAGTATATGGGTCATTGCATGGTAGATTTACAGTCAAAATTTTTTTTTCGACGAAATATTTTTTTTTGCCTTCTTACTTCGAAAATAATCGACACGTTTTTTTTCAATGTGATATTCAATTTTTAATATAATTTTTTTAAGTTTGGCACTCGGGAAAAATTTTTTTCCTCTAACAGCTCACTGTATAAAAGCAGTTTTGAATATAAAATGTAACCCTTGCATTTGAAATGCGCGAAAGAGTACAAGCTTTCAAAAAAATTATAGCACACATTTCGTTGTTTTTTTTGTATTAACAATATAGTACATTTTTATAAACAATTGAATTTTTTTAAAATTTGGAACTAATTTTTTTCCGATTTTTTTGTTTCTAACTTTTTGTTGAAGTTTTTTCAATATGCTGGCAAAATTTTGGAATGGAAAAATGAAAACTGTAGGTGTAATTAATTTAATGTAATTGTATGTAATTAAATTCGAAGCACGTGTAGCAGTGTACCGCTGCAATGGGCGTGACAGATTTTATAAATTAATTACACCTACAGTTTTCATTTTTCCATTCCAAAATTTTGCCTGCCTATTTAAAAAACTTCAACAAAAATGTATAAACAAAAAAATTAGTTATTACTTAAAGTCAACGCCTTAAAGAACAAAATCACAAAGTGGGGAATTTATTTTTTAAGCCTCGAAGGATCACTCTTTGCACTCACGCATTCATTTAGTTTTTGACTTGTATTTCGTACTCGCTCATTCTTTTTATTTGTATGCGGATTTTTCTTCAAACACCGTTTTTCTAAGATCACTTGTACTTTTAAATAAATTGCCGTTCATTTGAATTTACGGGTCTCAAAACTTATTTAAACTTTTTAAAAATCCACCTTCCTGTCTTTATATGATTTTATATCGGACCACGCGTTGGCAAACTTAAATCTATTTCGTGAAGTTTCGTGATGTTGTCACATCTTTGTGACGAGCGACTATACCTCGCTCGTTCTCCACTAGAGAGCGTCAGCTCTCAGAGACAAACTTTGCGCACTAAATTTGAAACCGATTAACAAAATAAAAATTAATAATGATGAAATGAAGTAAAATTTCATATGAATGGTTATTTAGGAAATGTGGATGGTAATCGGAATGCATCATCGTTTTAACTATGTTTTAGTTTGTACTCCGAAAGGGAACTTATATTCATAAATTTACAGCTTCGAAAATATTGCGTAGCAAAGAATAAATTCCTTGCGTGAAATATTTAGTAAATATTTTTAAGTGCCACCGGCACGCAAACTCGTTTTTTTGCTACAGTTAACAGTAGCGCAATGTAGTATATTGCGCTACAAAGGAATGAAATGTAAAAATTGAACTGCGCATGCGCCTATAGCCATGCAACGGAGCACAATCTTCTTATTCTTCTTCTTCTTCGTACAGCGTTAGTACCTTACTGGCAAAGCCTTGTACGTTTGAACTGCGCATGCTCTATTACAACAGGCTGCTACTACACAAGATGACCTAACCCAAAAGGCCCAAAAGCATCAGCTCATCAGCTGGTTCTTGCGGTTGCGGTTTACGACGTTTACAGGAGCTGAAAAACACGGAAGGTGAATTGACGATAATCCGAACTCCGGACGATTTTTCTAAAGCTGTGACGATAAAGTGTTGAAGAGTGCTCAGCGGTTTTTAATCGCGGAGAACAAGTTAAAAATAATAAAACATCCAAAGTCTATCTGAAGAGTGGGACTGCGCCTCTCCTACCTATACGCGGGTCTTGATCCCTGGCCTTTTTAGGTTGGAACGCCTTTACTGGCCGGCGTCGGCCATTTCTAGACTGTGTGGGCTTTCTATTACATCCTTTTCGAAGAATAAGATAAATCAAAGGGTTGCGGAGGGTCACCCTCTAGCAACTAGCATTATGGAAAAGTCGAGAGAGAGCTCTGATAAGCTTCCACTCTCAATCAGCACCCATCCAAATGACGCAGTGAATGGTTTGTTTTCCCTCCATTCACAGGGAGCAAGCAAACACGGGCTGGAATTAGAGGAAGTCACTTCCTAGTCTTAGTCCCTCGCCAAGAGGTACAAAGCTCAAGAAATGCTTCAGTCCAAATCCTCAGAAGTCATTGAAAATCCTGAGTGGCGCTGGTAAACTTGCTGTGCTTCTCAGGTCAGCCAAGGAGGCCAACAAGCTGTTGGATGATCGCTCTTTTCTATCAAGCAGTGGCCTTTCGGCTTTCGTCCCACTAAGCTTCATCTCGAGCCAAGGGGTCATCAGAGATGTTCCCCTAGATGTATCGGACCACGAATTGTTGGTAAATTTGGAAGTTCTGGGTTGCCTACGAAGCAAAATTTCTGTCATGAATGTCAGGAGGCTAAGCAAGCGATTTTTCGATGAGGATACGAAGTCAAATAGGGTCGAGCCTTCTTCTACCATCTTGATCACTTTTCATGGTCAAGACCGCCCGGACAAAATCTCTTTCTTCGGGGTATCTAAGGTCGTCAAAGACTACGTTCCACAAGCTAGAATGTGCCTTAATTGCCTACGATATGGCCATATCAGTGCTAATTGCCACTCCAAAACTCGATGCAAGCAATGTGGTGGCTTAGCAGACCATAAAGAAGAAAATCCCTGCCCTAATGAAAATAGCCCTCCCGAGTATGCTAATTACGAAGGACCTCACTTACCAAATTCAAAAGACTGTCCTGAACTCGGACTCCAGAAGGAGCTTCGAGCTTACGTCACTTAAAACAGGGTGACCTTTGCTGAGGCAAAGTCCTTCTTAAGACCCTCAAAAAACCAAAAAAATAAATATCCTCCTAGCCCGAACTCCCAGCCTCCATCCTTTAATTCTTCGAACTTTCGTGAATTTGCAGAGGTTCCAGCACCCGGTACGACCAACTCCTCAGACTCACAAACTTATGTAGAAGCATTGAAAAATCCTAGCAACTCTGCGACACCTAAATCTATTAAACATAAAAACCACCTGAGTTACAAACCCAAACGGTTCTTTCAGTAAAAAAAAACCACGCCAAACAGGCCTATCCAGTTATTATTCTTCAATCGACAATGGGAGGACTCCCAGCTCCCTGCCTAGGGGTTTCGATCTTAACAAGCCAGCTACTAGGCCGGTACCTTTGCATCCTCCGTTGGAAAAAGTGGATGAGCTCTCCTACTCAGACTCTGCTTCTCCGTTCTGCTCTTTCTAGTCCAATCTCTGTAATCGGATTACTCATGAATTTACTCACGAACCTTATATCTTCGGTCTCAAAAGCTACTACACCTAACGAAATTGATAGTAAAGATATCCTTAGTACTCTCAATAACTGTGTTGACTCTCCTTCATCCGCCTTAATACCAGATTGAGATGGCCATAGATAGAGGTCTTAGAATTTTACAATGGAATTCTCGTGGTGTTCGTAATAAGAAAAATGAACTCCAAAGCATTTCTAATGATTTTGATATTTTGATGCTATGTGGAACGTTCCTTAAAAAGGACATCTTCTTTAAAATGGACAATTTTAACGTCATCAGAGTGGACAGGACCTGTAATAGGGGTGGTGGCTTGGGCATGGCCTTGAGGAAGGGAATTGTTTTCTCTGAAATTAACACCATCTTAAACATCGAAAATAGTCTTGAAACTCAAGCTATCACCATCAAATCCAGTATAGGCGAGCTTCTAATTGTTTCCATCTACAGAGTGCCCGCAGCGGCGAACATAATTGGATCAGCCACCTGGACTCGACTTTTAGGTTCCATCAGCGATATTAAAGCTCAGGCGGTATTCGTTGGCGGAGACTTCAATTGTCACCATATATCATGGGGCAGCCCGCGAATCTGTCTAAATGGAGACGAACTCTGCCAGGCGATAGACAACTCTAATCTGATTTGTCTCAATAATGGCTCATCCACCTATATAAACCACCCAGATAATCTCTCCTCGGCTCTGGACCTATCATTTGTTTCCGCTAACCTCTTCTCCATAGCTTCTTGGAACATATGGAAGGACTCCATGGGCAGCGACCACCTTCCAGTGCTCGTTTGCCTTGGAATCACAATCCCAATTGCTAATTTCACATCTAATAGATATGTTCTGAAGAAGATGAATTGGTCAGTTTTCAAATATAACATCGACAGCTTCGTCACTGAAAATACAAGTACACTTGTCTCCCAGACGGATAGCCCAACGGATAGATATAATCTGTTCCTAAAGGAGGTGGACGCGGCTGTTCTGGCCTCTGCTCCCCAACCTGAGCATCGCAGCCATTCATTAACGGACAACAATCGCATCACTAGAAGCAACAAAAAAAGAACTTTCGTACCTGCCCCGTGGTGGAACGACCAATGCGATAGGGCCATAGTTGAGAGGAGAGCGGCCACAGCGGCCTTTAGAAGACTCTCGGATTATGAGAATTACATCTCGCTGCATAAAATAGAGGCGAAAACAAGACGCACGTTGAACTCAGCCAGAAGAATCGCCTTTAGAAGTTTCTGCGAATCGATAGATAGAATGACTCCAATATCACGTATTTGGAGAACAGTTCATTGTTTTAAGAACAGATTTCTACAACCAGTGGTTGCCTCCTGCTCTGCTGACAGGAACGTGATCGACAAATTACATTTGTTGGCTGAGGGCATGTGTCCGTCTGGAACCTCTCCCACAGCTTCTTACGTCTTTCACCCAGAAAATTTTCGCAGTAACGCTTTCCTAGAAGCGCCTTTTAATAAAAAAGAGCTGTCAATGGCCATTTCTGCTCTGAAGGCAAAATATTCTCCGGGTTTAGACAAAGTCGAGAATCGAATCATTCAAAACTTCCCTGATAGTGCGAAAACGATTTTGCTCGACATTTACAACGCCCTCATAGCGTCAAGAAGCTTCCCTTTTTCTTGGAATGACTTCCTGGTGATGTTTATTCCCAAATCATCTCCTGGGAAATTTAGACCTATCTCCTTGGCTTCATGCATGCTGAAGTTGATGGAGAAATTAATTCACTCTAGGCTAAACTTCTTTCTAAAAAGCTCTAATATTTTATCTAACTCACAGTTCGGCTTCAGAAGGGGGCGGTCTTGCGCGGATAACCTAGCCATCCTGGCAACCGAAATATGGAGTGGTTTCGTCGCTGGTGAGGTCACCGCGGGTTTATTCCTAGATCTGAAGGGGGCGTTTCCAAGTGTCATTCCACAGATCTTAATCGAGGACCTCAGAGAGCTGGGGATACCTTGGCAAATCGCAAAATTCATCTACAATACCAATTTTTCCAAAAACATATATTTTAAAATTAACGGAGGGCTGATTGGACCCAGGGTTAACTTGGTGGTTCTCCCCCAGGGTTGTATTCTGAGTCCAATTATGTACGCAGTCTATACTCGAAGGCTACAGTCTTTTGTCCCAAATAATTGTGTTATCATCGAGTTTGCGGACGATATTGCGCTTCTCTGCAGATCAGCCACCCCCGAAATTTGTAGAAATGCCCTCCAGAGGTGCCTTGATGAGATAGTCCCCTTCCTCAATCGGAGAGGACTTGAGATTTATCCGGAGAAGACCAGGCTGCTCCTCTTTTTGCGTAGGAATGAGGATTCCAGTAATCTGACGCTTTCAATTGGCGACTCAACCATTGACACTTCTCGATCTGTTAAATTTTTAGGTATGCTATTAAACGAAAAATTCACATTCGAAGACCATTTTATGTACATCTGTAATAGAATTAGAAAAATTTTAAATGTCATCAAGGTGCTGAGAGGAACATGGTGGGGAGCAGAACCGACCATTCTACTCACAATTAATAGATCAATAATTAGAAGTGTGATTGAATACGGTTCTGATATTTTTTCTTTTCAATCACATAAAGCGTTTAATAAGATAGAAAAGGTTCGCAATAGAGCTCTGAGACTGGCCTTAGGCTATAGAAATAGCACGCCAATTAACGTCATGATGGCGGAATGCTGTGAGCCGCCACTGAAGAAGAGATTCTCATTCCTGGCCAGAAAGTACCTCCTTAAATCTTTCGCCAGCTTATCGCATCCTTTACCGGACGCTCTTTCCCTACTTTGGAATAAAGTAAAAAATAAAAACAACTTGAAAATTAAAGACACCTTCGTTTTGATGAACGCATTCGTCCACGTCAAGGACCTTAAGCACCAAATTAAAAAGTTCCCTACGCATCCATTTTACGATTTTCCTTTCGAAAATCACCTTTACTCGCCCAAGATCAACTTTGAGATTGGGAAAATGATCCAAAACAGTCCTAATCCTGATCTCTTATTCAAAGATTTAGCCTCTGAACAGTTTCCTGATCACTCTTTGTTCTTCACAGATGGCTCCAAAACCGATGGAGCGGCGGGCTGCGTTTCAATATTCCCCTCGAAGGGACATTTCATAAGGCATAAAATTGCCAATCACGCCTCGATTTTCTCTATTGAGGCCATCGCTATACTTTATACCTTGGATTTTATGATTAGACGAGAGGGTCAATGGATAGACGCAGCTATTTTTACCGATTCGCAAAGTGTCCTGCAGAGCGTTAACTCATCCGATTTTAAATCCTCTACTTCTTATCTTATTTTTCTCATAAGAAACCGTCTGTTTGTTCTTCATAAATTACAACGACCAGTAGTTCTGGCATGGATTCCTAGTCATATAGGTGTCTCGGGCAATGAAGAAGCGGATAGAGAAGCCAAATCGGCAGCACTAGAAGCTGAACTATTGAACATACCCTTGCCACCTTCTGACTTTACTGCCGCATTAAAACAAACCTTTCACCACAGTTGCGACTCTTACTTCAAAGATATTGGGAAAAACAAGGGTGCATATTACACTCAATTCTTTTACAAATTTCGTACTAAGCCGTGGTTCTCTGCATTTTTTGCTGGCAAGGAAAAATATCATAGACTCTGGGGTCTGTCCTTGCGACAATACCACAGAGCAGGACCTGGACCTTTAATTCGCTCGCGCAGTCTGGGATGGGTAGCGACCTCGTTGCGCATGCCTGACTCCGTACCTGGTCATGGCCGTATGTACAAGACTTTGTCAGTACGGTGCCAACGTTATTGGAAGAAGAAGAAGAAGACTACACAAGATCGATAAAACCAAAATGGCCGGGACTAGCCGCGAAATATCAAGTGTAATGACTAGCGCCGCAAACAACTACAATACTAGATTAGATTCGAGTGTACGCACGTTAGAATAAGGACCTTTTGTACGATTGATTGATAACTTTGTTTATAACTTAGGTTAGATAAGTATAAGTAGAGCAAGTATGAATGTAAATATTGATTATAATTTACGGCAAATCTTATTTATGCCGATGTAAGTAGAATAGGAAAGTGAACTGCTTGGAAGCTAAGAATGAAGCATAAACAATTAAATGTAGTTGCTAGAAAAATGTAGATAAGAGTCGAAGCGATAGGATAAATGTGAGTTGGTTTGAAAACTAGAGTGAGATTTAATTACTTTTCTTGGAACATCGGTCGTGAACAAAAAGTACCATTGATCCTGACATCATATGCACGGTATGCATCAAAGGGCAGAACAGGTGGGATCGAATTCGAGTATGATTGGCTTGCGTGGCTGCTTGATGTAAATACGTAAGAAATTGTAACGCGATAATTGGATGATGTGAAGTGTGAGGCGTTTTTCTAATTGCTTGAGATAAAATCTCAGCAACGGAGCGGGGGTTGAGAAGCTGCTAACTTGAATTTCTCTTCTCTGGAGCTCAGAAAATTTTGTACCACGGACATATAACTTGAAGTGATCAATCGTCGAAGTCACTCCAAGATATCGGTGGTACTTAAAATTTGTCTTTTCACGATGCGATCGCAAGTAAATTTGTAAATCTGTCTTGCCCATATTTACATCTTGTAGGTTTTATCTTTATTTAATCAGTTAACTGTGGCGACTATGGCAAGTTCCATGTATTTATGACGAGTATACTCGTCAATCACAGTTAACTGGTTAACAACAATTAGCCTATGACAGACTAGACATTGCGTCACGCCGTGGGAACGACCTGCTGCCAATTGCTGCCAACTGACTGCAGTGAGCTCAGATTGCAACCTGGGGTACCTACAGACACGATTGCACGAGCCGTATCCGTGCGAAGCGAGTAGGAAGAAACGACGGGGCGAGGAGAATGGGAAGAAGTAGTAGGAGTCGTTCTCGCGTGCCAGAGCGACAAGGAAAGAACAAAAGCAGCGCGCCGCATCATCTCTCCATACTCGCTTCACACGGATACGGCGTGCAATTGCGTTTATAGGTACCCCGGTTTGCAATGTGAGCACACTGACCACGGTAGTATAGACAGGTCTGGCAACTCCCGTGGTGGGGGATGTTCCCTTATCATGACGAGTAGTAGTTTCGAAAGTGACCACTTGAGCAGCGCTGCAATCGAGTAGTTAAAAGAATACCCGTGGTTTACAGACAGCTTTCACAGCTGACTATGTTCTGGGTATATCTATTGGATCTATAACTTAATTCCTGCGGTTTTTTTTTCAAAATTTGATCGTTTATTTAAGAAAAATATGTACAATAGTATTATTCAAAGTATTGCCCATCTGAAGCTATGACTTTTTCCTATCTTTCTGGCAATTTTTGGATTCCATCTCAAAAGAACTTGGCTTGGCGGCGAAGAATGAATCAAGCCAGTTTTTGATACCCTGTTCTGATGTGAACCGTATTCCAGTGAGGGCGTTCTGCATCGACCGGAACAAATGGTAATAAGAAGGGGCAAGGTCTGGGCTATAAGGCGGAAGAGGTAGAACTTCCCATCCACTGATTTCCAAATAGTTCTTAGCCGGAATAACAACATGGAGCCGAGCGTTGTCATGATGGAAAATTATTGCCTCGTGTCTGGTCGCATATTCCGGGTTTCTTCGGCTACTGCTCTCTTCAAATGGATTAATTGTATTCGGTAGCGTTCTCCATTTATGGTTTCACCCGATTTTAGCAGCTCATAATACAGCACACCCTTCTGATCCCACCAAATACAGAGCATTACCTTCGCGCCATGGATATTCGGCTTTGCCGTTAATTTGGCTGGTTGGCCGGGGTTCACATATGATTTTTTGCGCTTGGAGTTGTCGTAATGGATCCATTTTTCATCACCAGTAACAATCCAATGCAAAAATGACTTCTTTTTGTGGCGTTCCAGCAGCATTTTGGACATGCAAAACCGCCTTTCAACGTCTCTCGGCTTGAGTTCATGTGAAACCCAATTTCCTTGCTTTTGAATGTATCCGGCTGCTTTTAAACGTTTTGAAATGGCTGCTTGGGTGACTCCCAAAGATTCTGCGAGATCTTCTTGTGTTTGGCAACAATCTTCATCGAGTAATGCTTCCAGTTCTACATCTATAAACGTTTTTGGCTGCCCAGGCCGTTCTTCGTCTTCCAAGCCAAAATCACATACTTTAAAATCGTGCAAACCATTTTTGGCACGTTCGCTCAGCTAGAGCATGTTCACCATAAACTTCCACCAAAATACGATGACTTTCGGCAGCAGTTTTCGTCATATTAAAGTAATGAAAAAGAACTCCCCGCAAAAACACTTTCTGGCTCAAAGTTCGACATATTTGAGTGGAAGAAAATTATTGTTGTTTACGCTTCAAATGAATGACTTATGCTGAAAAAGACGCACAATGACAGTTGCTTTCAGGCCCTGTCAACTCAATGGTAGAAATATAAAGACAAATACATGTGATGTATATGTGTTGTAAATAAGTGAGAAATATAAAAACCTAATTAAATGATTAAATAATGCATGAAACAAGAGAAAAAAAACAATAAAAATACACAAAGTATAAATAATTATTCTTCATGTTTTTTTATTTATTTTTTCCCTTGCTTCATGTATTATTTGATCATTTAATTAGGTTTTTATATTTCTCATTTATAACGCACATGCTGCAAAAATAAGGCACATTTCTGCAATAATTTAATACTAAAATATTAATTATTCTGAGTGTATTTTTTATTTTTATCTTTCTAGGTTGATGACTATGATTCATATTATAAATTAAAATTTGAAAAATCTATGGAGAATTGAACGTTTTTCTGTGAAAACAGTTACGTATTCAACTTTCTTAAATTTAATAAATTTTAATTGATCAACATTATAATAAAAATAAATTAATTTAAATAATTGAGAAAGCAAATTCAAAAATCAAAGGTAGGCATACATGATTTATAATATGTTAATATAATTACATTCATTTGTAATTTTTAATCTTACATTCATTCTCGAACAAGGAAAAACAGACGTTCCAGTTTCATCAATTTTTAATTGTTTTCTATTTTGCGGCTTTTGCGGCGCTTGTTTTGAGATAGGCTTAACTACCTCTGGATTTGAAAACTGAGGTTCAACAACCATCTGCTTGGTCGAAGAGTCATGTTTGATCAGTCCAGGTTTCATTTTGCGAATCTCAAAAATTTCACTAACTCTCACAATCAAAACACAGAAAAATGACTGACGACTTCGAACTGACGTAAGTGGAAGAGGGACAGATGCGACCCACGGCAAGCGGGGTGAGATGTACAAACGGGGTTAAAACACAGCGCCAACAGTTGGCCGCCCATTGAACTTCAAAAAATAATAATCATAATTCGGCCCATTGGTCTATACGAGTTGACGGGGCCTGGTAGCTTTCCAACGCAAGATCGGAATATTAGAACGATCGAATAATAATCAAGTTACGCCATCTCTTAACAAACTATACGAATTAAGTTATAGATTCAATATATACATACTAGAGTTCTAAATTTCTCGGACATTTAAAATCCGGTCACGTTTTCGTGACCGTAACCGTAATTTTAAGACAACTTGAGAATTTACAGAGAATTTAAGGGAATTTTACCATACCTTCACCAATATTTTCTTTATCATTAAACCTTATAATACTGTAAATTTATTTCCAAACACTATGAATAGCAATAGTGAAGGTTTCATAAAAATAAACTACGAAAAATGTCAAGTTTTATCGGAATTCAATATCAAAAAAAATTTATTTATAGCCATTATAATAAATTCAAACATAAAGAACAAGTAATTAAAGTTTTCTTCGCACAAATTACGCTTTGATTTAAATAATTGTTTGACATTTTCGGGACAGTTTATGCACTTTTTTAAGTGCTCTATTTGTCGAGTGGCGTGCTTTATGTACATCTGATCACAGTATTTGCACTTGAAAGAAGCTTTATTTTGTTTATCAATAATTTTTTTTTTTAAATCCCAAACTATATTCTTTTCTTTTCATTTTTATTGCGCACGTTACACGAACTTCCAGAACAAAGCATTTATCAAAAACAATTGAAAGCTTGAACCGTTACGGAAAAATATTTTTAAATTCTCATAAATTCTCGAAGAGCACATTCATCAAAGAAATTCTCAGTCGTATTCCCGTGCTCCCAGACATATTCTCGGTTATATAAACTCTTTAGAACTCTAATACATACATGCTATAGTGCGGTCATTCGGGCCACTACTCGATACTAGCGCTATCCGTGGCGAAAATATGAAACATTCTGACTACAAGAAGGGAACATCCCCCACCACGGGAGTTGCCAGACCTGTCTATACTACCGTGTCGTCATGGAACTGCGCCCTGATTTCGCGCTCAATTCCAAGAATTACTTTAACTGAATTTTAAATGTAGATTTCGTAGAGGAAAAGTAAGGAAAATCTGAACCAAGACGCTACGTACTTTTTGCATAGTTTGCTAGTATTTTCAACAATACAGAACATTTTCAACTGCGGGTGGTCATCGAGAAAATCGAAAATGTCCTTTTATAGTTTAAAAAGTATTAAAATCTATAATTTCAAATCATTTAAAGGTGAAGTGGAAATTAGTGATTTTAAACAATTTTCTGTAATAATTGGACCGAATGGAGTTGGTAAGTGATAGTGCAGACTTCATCTATGCCTTTTAATTTTCTTAATTCCTTTATTTTCGATTCTCAACCCATGTAGGAACATATTAAATGCCCTATACAGAACTCTTCATAGGTGGCTGTGTATTCTTTGAGATAAATTTAAATGCTGCCTAGTAGTTTTCTGACACCTACAACTACATAGTAATATTGTAATACATTATGTTGATATTTATCGCAGGAAAATCCAATTTGTTGGACGCTTTTGGTTTTGCTTTAGGAGATGATTGGAAAGCTTTTCGTGTCCAAAACTTATCGGAGTTAATTCACGGCGCCATAATAAATGAACCTGCACCTGATAGGTTTGTGATCTATAAATCTTGATCTGTTGTATTTTCATCCAGAGATTCATTAATTTTTATGTCCAAAAAATTTTAACATTAAAAACAATGATCCAAAAAGTGTTTCAAAAAGTAAATGTAGGCCATTTATAAAATAATTTGTTTAATATACAGAAATTAAAGTTTAATTCAGTTACAAATTATGTTCTCTGGGCCTCTTAAGTATTGAATGTAAAGATGTCTTTTATTTTAAAATTTATCATATTTTATACATTTAGAGTAATTTAATTTAAAATGCAATTAATCTTTTAGATGCTATGTTACAATAATAATTCTTCTGGAAGATGGAAATGAAAAAAGTTTCACACGTACATTGCACAGGAATTCTGAAAAAATGCAATACGAAATTGATAAAACTGTATGTCTAATTATATTTTTCCTACATTTATGAAAAAAAAAGTATGTGCATGAAGAAAAGATTGAAATAACTTTATTTTAAAGGTTAAATAAATTTCAGACGTTTTAAATTAAATTTTTAATTAAATTGAAGTTTTTTTTTTTCATCAGAGTGGAGTGCTTATAACATTAAATTTATAAACCCTCAATTTATTTCTCAAATAAAAATACTTTATTTATGAGGAATTAGTTTAGCAAATGTTAAAAACTATTTTCTCTTAATTAGGTTGTATCGAGTGCAAAATATCAAGAAGAGTTGAATTATATTGGAATTTTTGATAACGGTAAAAATTGCTTGATTTTCCAAGGTGAAATTGACAGTATTGCTATACAAGACGCTAAGTCAAGATGCTCATTCTTTGAAGATATGAGTGGTTCAATACACTTTAAAGCAGAATATGAACGGTAGTTCCTCACTACTACAATTTTATAAATAATAATTATATAAGTAAATTTGTTTAATTATCTACTTTTCATTTTTCAGTTCAAAACAGGAAGTAAAGAAATTTCAGGAAGTAGTGCAAAATATTTATCAAATGAAAAAACTCGTAACTCATCAAGAGAAAATGCTTTCCTCAGGAATAAAGAACTCGAATCTCTTGATACGATTACAAGAAGAAGAAGTGAGAACTTAAATGAATAAGAATAGCTATCATATAAAAAAAAATTTGCTTTTTAAAACTACAAAGTTCAACTGTCTTCAACTTAGGAGGCGTTTGATAACTAAATAGACCAAGCAACGGGGAATTTGTTATGAATGATTTATGACATTATTTATTTCAGAAAACGGACTGCGCCATCAGAAGAGAGGTTGTCCATAGAGTAATTGTGTCATGTTTTGGACAACGAAATATGATTTATAAATTTGTTATTAACATTTAAGACCAAAAAATCGCACTTTTTTTAGTTTTTTGTTTGTAACATTAAAGGTAATAATCCAATCTTGATGACATTAATTGAAAAGTTGTAGAAAATTGAATTGCGAACAAAATGAGTCGTGGCTTGATCTGATTGGATAATTAGAAGCGGAGAAAATTCGGAAGAACCGGAAAATTGAGCTTTTGTTAAACAAATTAATATCTCAGTAAATTTTTAACTTTTCAGGTTGAGGTTTGGTGGAAAAGTAATCGACTTTATGCTCTTTAAATGAATAAAAAAAGGGACACTTTAAGATAATACGTTTCCGCGCTATTGACACTTTAATTTATTTCATGCGTTAATTGTAAAATGTCTGCTTGCCGCAGAGGTGGCCCGATTTTTATTTTGAAAACGGCTTTCAAAAATATAAATTAAGGAAAACAGAACGCCAATCTTGGTTTTTCGCTAAAATGTTGCAAAGTTTATTAAAAAAAGGTCCAAACATGGCTCTAAACGCTTGAACACAGCAAAGTGACACAATGAGCCTACTCGCCTTCTCCCCCCACCACTGTCACTTTGCTGTGTTCAAGCGTTTAGAGCCATGTTTGGACCTTTTTTTAATAAACTTTGCAACATTTTAGCGAAAAACCAAGATTGGCGTTCTGTTTTCCTTAATTTATATTTTTGAAAGCCGTTTTCAAAATAAAAATCGGGCCACCTCTGCGGCAAGCAGACATTTTACAATTAACGCATGAAATAAATTAAAGTGTCAATAGCGCGGAAACGTATTATCTTAAAGTGTCCCTTTTTTTATTCATTTAAAGAGCATAAAGTCGATTACTTTTCCACCAAACCTCAACCTGAAAAGTTAAAAATTTACTGAGATATTAATTTGTTTAACAAAAGCTCAATTTTCCGGTTCTTCCGAATTTTCTCCGCTTCTAATTATCCAATCAGATCAAGCCACGACTCATTTTGTTCGCAATTCAATTTTCTACAACTTTTCAATTAATGTCATCAAGATTGGATTATTACCTTTAATGTTATAAACAAAAAACTTAAAAAAGTGCGATTTTTTGGTCTTAAATGTTAATAACAAATTTATAAATCATATTTCGTTGTCCAAAACATGACACAATTACTCTATGGCCAACCTCTCTTCTGATGGCGCAGTGCGTTTTCTGAAATAAATAATGTCATAACAAATTCCCTGTTGCTTGGTCTAAAACGTTAAAGCCATGGATCAACTGGACGACGTAACGACGGTAATTCCAATAACAGTATGCAAGATTATTAAAAAAATATTAACTTAAATAGATTTTTAGTACCAGACAGAACTTTTCGACCCTTTTTTTACGTCTGTATGGTACATGAAATCCATTTATGTTAATAAGTTTCGATTAAACTTACATACTGTAATTGCAATTACCGACGTCACGTGGTCTGATTGACACATGACCTTAAACTTGAGAATTATTAAATTACTCAGAGTTCTAATTTTTTTAATCTGATTATTTTAAGAGAGACTTAGAAAGTAAAATAAAGCTCTTTCACTTATTTCACATCGAACACGATATAAAGGAATTGGATAATACTTTACAATCTCTTAGTAATGAGAGAAATAATCTTCAAAAACAAAGTAGTGCAGCAGAAGTTGAGTTGGTTTCTTTGAAAACAGCAATTGAAAATGAGAAGAAAGCGGAGGTTCAAATGGAAACAGAAATTGAAAGAATAGAAATTAAACTTAAAGAGATAAATATTCAGTTAGTAGGAAAAGAAAAAAAAATTACGTATCTAGGTGAATTGAAAGATAAAGCTTCTAAAAATTTAGCATCTGTTGTGAAAAAATTGGAATCGAACAAGAATAACATTCGTAAGCTTGAAGAAAATAAAGAAATCTTTGAAGCTCAGTTGGCTGTCTATGATCAGGAATCTTCAAGTAATTCGTACTCTCCAAATATTTATCAGTCACTCGATGAACAGAAGGTAATTATTTTGAATTCTGGACTTGAAAATAATTATGATACAAAATTTAATTATTTTATTTTACTATTTCAAAATATAATTTCAACTTTCATCAAGTTTGAACTCAAATTACCCATTCTCTTTTAAGGTTAAAAAATATAGACAATTAAAGCTGGAGGCTGGAAAACAAACCTCAGTTGATAATCATGAATTGGAATTAAAAATTTTAGAGCTGCAAACAGTACAAAATAGACTTGAGAATGAGATTCGAAAAAAGGAAGAAATTACTAGAGTTATTCAAGATTCGACAAAAAATTATCAAAAATTGCAAGAAGAAATCGATAAGTTACAACAGCAGTTCACTGCCACTGATACTTTGTTAAAGAAAGAGGAGAATTGTTTATTAAATTTAGAAAAGGAAGTCATTGAAGCAAGAAAAAAAATCCCTAAATTGCAATATGAGAGCAACAAAATTACAGAGGATTTAAAAAATTATGAAGACGACCATCACTTTTTATGGAGATCTCAAATGAAAGCAAAGTGCATAAAAAATCTGCGCGATAAATTCCCAGGAGTGGTGTGTAGATTTTCTGCTTTTAAGTTTTTCGAACTTTAGAATATTGTTTTTACTTATCGAAAAAATCATTATTGTTTCAATTGCTCTATTAACAACCAAATTTTGTTTTAGATTGGTCGATTGATTGATTTATGTCACCCAAAAGATCCTATTTATAGAATTGCATTCATGAAAATCTTCAAAGTCCACGCAGATCATATTGTTACGAAAACTACAAGCACTGCGAAAGAATGTATTCAATACTTAAAGAACAAAAAACTTGGAACAGAAACATTTATACCCTTGGACAATATTCATCCGCAGTCTATTGACGAAAGGCTTCGGTATGTGCGATTGATTAAATCCTTTTAACGACAAAACTAAATAATTATAAAAAAATTTAAAAGAACTACAACATTCAACTGAAACATGCAAATTAGCATTTAGCATTCAATTAACATTTTACAGGCATATAAAAGATCCTCAGAATGTAAAACTTGCATACGACTTACTTGAATATCCACTCGAAATTGAATTGGCGATCAGATCTGTTACAAAGAACACGCTTGTTTGTGAGACCATGCAAGATGCATGTAGACTTTCTCATAGTCTTGGAAAAGAAAGAGGGCGATTTTTAGGACACGACGTAAGTGGATAATAATAATAGACTATAACTATATGCAAACTAAAGTAGTTGAAATTATATTATATCAGAGGTGACCACTTGACCAGGATAATGATAAAAACAAAAAAATTCAAATTTAAGGACATGTGATACTTAGGAAATTATAAAATTTCATTGATTTTACATGTTTGCATGATTTACATGTTTGTATCTAAAGTACATAAAATTTTCTTTCAAAAATTTGGAAAATAGTAGAGAAGATAAAAACGGACGTAGATAGACTACTTTTGGTTACGAAATGGAAAAAAAAGTTCAGTTTTAGCAAAATATATCGAAACAATTTTTTCATAGTCAAAACCAGAAATAGTCTATCTACGTCCGTTTTCATCTTCTTTACCATTTCCCAAATTTTAAAAAGGATATTTAATGTACTTTAGACACAAACATGTAGAAACTGGACTAAATGGTTCACATGAACTTGCTACTTTTCTCAAGTATCACATGCCCTTGAAGAATTAGAAATCTTTCTGTGAAAAGAGAGACGCTTTTGACTGTGCCGGAATACGAACCCGGGTCTTTCGATTGTCGGTCGACTGTTCTTACCAACTGAGCTACACAGGCGTCCGACATTCCCTCCTCCACAGGAACACCTCTTTATACCTCCTAACGGCATTGCCTTATGGCTGTAATAATTTCAAATTGGGTTGTTAGGTTCGAAATGAATCATGTATCACAGAGGAACGTAACCTATCTGATACGTGACTAGTGATCCTTCGATAATGAAGGCAGTGGCAAAAATTTCGAACTCAATCACCTGATTTGAAAGCAGGAAATTCCAAAGAATTTTTTTATTTTCCCAAGAACTTTTCAAAATACTTAATGGTTAAAAAAATTGTTTACACTACACTGGTTTAAAAATGTATGATTTTGATTGATTTAAACTGAGTACTCGTTATATAATAGTATATTATGTGCCTAGGCGCATAATGAGGGTTATTACGCGACGAGCGACAATGCTCGCAGGAGATCGAAGCCAAGGCGTAACTGAGGCAAAGCCGAGACCAAGCCCAGGCGCGATCATTCCTGCGAGCATTTTAAGCGAGTCTCGTAATTACCCAGCTTCACTCAACTTTTGATTAAATTTTCACAAATGAATTTTCTCCGTGCACGCACGAAAAACGTGATGAAAATTTTTTTTTTCGGTCATTCACAAAAACGAAAATACCGTTTTGTAGGATTTGTCATGACGCATTTTTTATCTTCATATATTTTTTATCCAGCCTTAATAGTTTTTTTAGATAAAAATCAAAAACGCTAAATTTTTCGTCATAAAAAATAATCGAAAATCAGTGTTTTTCAAAACATAAGTTGCTATTTCTCGGTCAATTTTTGACGAAATCGTTTGTTTTTTTCATCATTAGGCGTAGAATACTTTAGCGGAGCCAATGTATTAAATGAAATATTTCGAAACATTTTTCTTTAAATAATATTTCAATGTAAATAAAAAACTATATTTTTGTGGTTGTCCCGGTAGAAAGTCTAATAAATTTTCGATTTTGTAAAACTTCCAGCGACAAAGTTGTTCCTTACTGTTAGAGGGAGTTTTCTGGAAATTTTCAGAAACATTTGTTTATTATTGCGGATTTGGCAGCGATGTATTTGGAAAATCGCTCCGCCGTCTTACGCATTGTTAGCTGTCTCGTGTCAATTGCGTAATTTTCTATTACCGAAGATTCGATTGGAAGATTCTGCGTATATTAGATTAGATTCGAGTGTACGCATAAAAACTCGTATACGCACCGGAGTCACATAAAATAGAATACGTGCCAATGCACACAATTTGGGAAATTACGAGACTCGCGACAATGCTCGCAGGACTGATCGCGCCTCAGCTTCGTCTCACCTACGCCTCGACTACGCCTTGGCTTCGATCACCTGCGAGCATTTTAAGCGAGTCTCGTAATTACCCGAATTGTGTGCATTGTCACATAATATACTATTATGTTACTTTCAGAAAGAATAAAAGTTTATGTTCATAATACTTAATAAAAAACATTTTAAAAATCATAAATTAATGTCTTCTCACTCAAGTTTTATTAAAAAAAATAATTCTAGATAGAAGAGTCTTTCTAAATATGTCCTTCAACAATGCTTCTTACATTTTTATTCATGTAAGAAGATATTATTCTGAATTTACTTGTTACAAAAGTTGAAATCTTAGTAAAAAAAACCTAATGAAATCTATGTTTTTTAATTGGTCCATTTTTGGACAAATATTTTTTTCTAAAATCTATGAAATGTATTTTTGTTTTATTTTTCAAGTTTTTATTTAATGAAACTTTTGTTAGACTATCTTAGTACTATTTCCTATATTTTATGCAACTATTAAACAGTCATTGTATTAATTGATTCGTCAGAACCTGTTTTTTTTTTTTTTATATTTGGACAAATGTAAATTTAAGCAATTCAAAGGATTCAACTGTGGATATTTTCCAATTTGAGTTTTTGATTCTTGCTTTTGTTTGTTGTTGCTAGTTTCCAATAGATAGTTTGAAAATTTTTTCAAGCTATGTTGAATGTTTCTTGAATTTAATAATCTTACATTCAGACATTATCAAACATAAAGACCTAAACATTTCATTTTTTCAATATTTGGTTCTGGTAAGAAGTTGAAAATATTTCATTAAAGAAATCAATAACTTTGAAATTCGTTTAAATGTCTTTAAAATGAACCAGAATTTATAATTATCTCATAATCTTATGATAACATGTAATTTGCTTAAACGAATGATTTTAGTGCGTTTCACTTAATGGTACCTTATTTGATAAGAAAGGAAATATATCAGGTGGCCGTGCAGATCTAATTCGAGAAGCCGGAAGGTGGGATAATAAAATAGTTGAAAAGTTGAAATCAGAAAAGGTACAATCTCCCCTATCAGAAAAGATGTTTAAAATATAAAATGAGATTAAAAATAACTTACACGTGAGTAAATTGTTTTTAGGAAAATATAGAAGAAGAATTGAAGATCGTTCTACGTAAGATACGTGATGAATCCATAATAATACGTATACGTTCTAAAGTCCAGAGTTTAAGTAAAGCTAACGAGTTTATCCTTAATAATTTGAAGTCCCTTGTAAGTTACGATACAGTACAATAACGTTAAATTATGATGACTGCTATTATCAAAGGTTTAATTAATTGTGTCTTACAGGTTCAAGATCAAGGGGCAGTCAAATCAAAATTGTATGATCTGAAAGCTAAGGAAGAAGAAATATCTGTAAGCATTTAGTGATGAATAAAAGATTCAAGATCATACTTTTCTGATATTAATCATGACTTCTTGTATCTTACAGAATACTGTCAAAGAGATTCAGAAAATAATTTCTGAAAAAGAAGATGCAATTAAAGTTATCAAACAGAAAATAACTGATATTCAGGACATAATATTCAACGAGTTCTGTGAAGAAATTGGTTGCAAGAATATTCGTGAATACGAAGGCGAAGATTTTAGGTACATAAAATCAGATAATAATACTACATATTGAAGAAAGTTTTACTATTATGTACTATTTTATTCATACATTTTAGTCGTACTACTTTCAATTATATTTATTTTATTTCATACATACTTTTCAGACTATATCAACAAAGACGCGAAAAGATTGACAATCTGAAAGAGCATCTTAACCATATAGAGAATCAACTGATCTTTGAAAAGCAGCATGACTTTGAAGGTAATATATAAGATGCGTTGTATTTATTTAATTTTCTTATGGAAAAATTTAATTTGTATAATTAATTGGCAATGTAGCTGAGATTTCCAAGTGGAAGAATCTCGAAGTCCAAATTCAGGCCGAACTAAATGAAGAAATCAAAGAAGAAACTGTTATTAATGAAGAAATGAAGAAAGTTCAAGCAAAACTTCAAATTGAACTTTCTAAACTTAAAGAAAAAAAGTCAGAAATTGGCGAAGCGATGAAGACGTGTGTCGAGTATGAAAATTTTATTAGATCCAATATGAAGAAGTTTGAAAAGTTCACTGAGAAATTTCTTGAATTGAATGAAAAAAAAGTAAAACTTAGACAAGAAATAAAAGAAATTCTGCAATGTTGCCAAGTACATATTTTTATTTATTTTTTGCTTTCAAATTCCGCTATATTTTTGCACTTTAACTCACTAACCAGATCTTTTTATTCATAGAGAAAAAGGATACCAATTCCGTTACTATCTGGAAATCTAAACAGTTTTGCTTCATCCCCGGAAAACGAAGAGGAAATAGATATAGAAATAGACTATAGTAACTTACCTGAGAATTACAAAAACAGATCGAATAAGTCGGAAATTGAGAATGATTTAAATAAACAAATGCAACAAATTCAAGCAAATTTACAACTCAGAGCTTCAAATACACCGGTTTGTACTTTTTTTTTACAAAGTGCAGTTTCTATAAGTGATGAAAACTTGAACAATTTTTTCTGTGAAAAAAGCAACGCTTCCACTCCGCTGGGTATTGAGCCATGGACCTTTCGATTGCCGGTCGAATGCTCTATCATCTGAGCTACGGAGGTTCCACAAAACTTTTCGCACAGAATCTATTTACGCCAATTTGGCCACGGATATATCATGAACTGTATACAAATTTTTCCAAATCATTTCGGTCGATTATGTCAATAATTAGAAGAGTGTATCACTCACCATAATAAACGAACTCTACCATATCGACCTTATCAACCTGTGATTTAGAGTTAACGACATAATCGACCGAAATGATAGAGTATTCGACCGGCAATCGAAAGGTCCATCGCTCGATACCCAGCGGAGTGGAAGCGTTCCTTTTTTCACAGAAAAAATTGTTCAAATATATATTGAAAATTCCATCTGGTCTTAAATGACGTTAACTCTAAATCACAAGTTGATAAGGTCAATATGGTAGAGTTCGTTTATCATGGTGAGTGATACACTCTTCTAATTATTATCGACATAATCGACCGAAATGATTTGGAAAAATTTGTATATAGTTCATGATAAAAACTTGTTGATAATGTTAATATTTTCGTTTTTAATAGGTTGAAGGTGAAAGGTTGAGACAAATGAAAAGGGAACAACAAATTATTAAACGTAAACATACTTCAGCTCTGTTAGAAGCCAACCGCGCCTCACGAAAATTTGAAGATGTCAAAAAAAAAAGAGTTGATGCGTTCATTCTCTTTTTAGAACAAGTATCTGATGTTCTGGATGATACTTACAAGGTATTATGCATAATTACATGCATAATTGCAAACTTAAATATAAATGCGAATTTAAAATTTTTTTAGCGCTTAACAGAAAGTGATTCGGCTCAAGCAATCTTGATAGCACAAAATCCCGAAGAACCTTATTTAGATGGCATAATTTATACCTGCGTTGCTCCTGGAAAAAAAGCTCTTTCGATCGATGCGCTTTCTGGAGCAGAAAAAAGCATAGCTGCATTTGCCTTACTGCTTGCTATTCAAAAGTAAGTTTTTAGAAAATCCGTATCTTTTGTCTCTAACGAAAATAGTTTCTTTTAATCATTTTTTCATGGCTCAATTACAGGGCGAGGCCAACTCCATTCATTTTACTTGACGAAATAGATGCTGCTGTGGACCACGTTAATCTCAAGAAAATAACGTCTTACATTCAGAAAGAGAAATCCTTGCAGTTTATAGTGGTCAGCCTAAAGTTGGGTTTTTTTCGTCAAGCAAACGAACTCATTGGAATTACTGTTGGTGTAAGTATTTTTTGTCCAAAATATTTTTATTCCATTTGTCAGCATGCTTTCAGCATCAAAGAAAGCCTATGAAAACAAGGAAAATTGGGGGTTTTGGAGCTAGAGGTTTCTCAAGGTATTATTAAGTTTTAAATCATTTAAAATTCAAGGGTCATAATAAAAATTTTCAATCTTTGTCTTTTAGGAAGGACCAACCCTGCCAAGCATCCCTTTTCTTTTTGATCTTGACAAATACTTGAAGTGAATTATAGATTTATATACAAGTAATTTTCGGATTTTTGCGTGTGAATATTATATAGAATATTTATTTATCAATGAAAAGTTTAGTTCCTTAATTATATTATTTTATTCATGTTTTATAAATGAAGCTTTCCCTTTTTTTTATTGTTTTATCAATTAAAAAATAATTATTGTATCTGACCTAAGTGTTCTATAATTATATTTTGTTTAATTCATGATTAGTCTGAATGTGATATATTTTGTTCTTTGCTCTTTAATTTTATCAAATTTAAATTTTTAAACTTTCAACTGGCATAGTTAAATAGTTTAAATTGATAAGAAAAATACTTGAGTGATTTGAAATTAAAAGTCAACTATTGTCTATTTTCTGTATCGTAAAGGAAGAACAAAATAAAATTTGTTTTCAAAATAATTCTTTTTGAAAATGACAAGATGGCTTTAAGTTTTTGTAAAATTATAATAACCTTTTATATTTTGCGACCTAGATATCTGCTGTGAAATATGTACGCCAATTTATGAATAGTATTATACCACTATTATTATATTACTGTTATACTATACTACTATTACATTACTTTGTTGGTCCATTCTGTTGCTTAGCAAACAGAATTTAGCCGAATGAACCAATCTTCTTCTTCCTCTTCTTCTTCTTCTTATTTGTGGCGTCTTGCAAATCTGCAAATAGCCATAACTATGCATCATGTAAATGTATCAATGTTAACAGTTGGGATTGATAGCCACAGAGTAGAATGAACCAATCATTTTCTGTAAATGAATATGCCGGCCACTCGGCCAGCAGCCAGAGAGGTATAGAAGCACCATAATTACGGAAGCTTGTATTCGCCAACTTGCCACAGTGTCGCTAGTTGATGGTCTATGCCAGTCTAAGCGGCTTGTATTCGCCACTCCCGACAGTGTCACAAGTTTCTTCGGCTCTTCCGGTTTGCTTATGCCACCTACATGGTATATGTTTTGTAGTGAGGTGAAGCCAGGTAATTCAATTTTTCCATATATTACTTATTCTTAAGTTAAAGATTATTGTCAAAGAAAAGTTTAATTAATTTTACGACAATTACTGATATATAAGATAAGTAATACAAAAATACTTGAATATAAAAAGCAAGAATGATACCACATAACCTCTTTTTGAAAAATATGTTCGGTATAACCAGCCCTCTGCAACTTAAAACTAAAAGTGGGCTGACTTTTGACTGGCGAGGGCATTAGTACTTAATGTGACCGAGCGCGGCGCTGATAGCTTTAGGGCCGACTAACTGTCAAATGCATGGCAAAACAGTAAAGATTTGAGGTTTTTTGATATTTAGTAGTGTTTTTATCGTGTTTTTTGTTGAAAAAGTAAAGTGAATAGTTTTCTTGGTGTAAGGATATAAAAAACAATAAAAAATGGTGAAGTGTATTGCCGTGAAGTGTGATTCTGGCTACAAAAATAAACGGAGTTCCGAGGAGCAAACTCGTCGATTTTTTTATGTGCCAAAAGATAAAAATTTAATTAAAAAATGGCAACGCGCAATTTTAAGAGACTATATCGAAGTCAAAGAAGGTCAAGCAGTTTGTGACAATCATTTTGCTGAAAGTGACATCATCCGCGAAAGAACAATTATTGGTCCTGACGGAATTGTTTTGGGAACGGTATGTATTTTTCGCATTCATTTTCTCTGTTGTATATTGTTTTGTTTATTGTGTACTTCTAATTCACAATCCCGCCGGATTCGCTAACAGAAATTAGCGTGAAACTATATTTTTACAAATATGATTCACATTTGGCTGAAATAATTTAATTTAAATTTAAATTTAAAATAAGAACAATCGAAATTTCCAAGTTTAAGGTAGTTATCACCCACGAAAATTAGACCTCAGGCAAAAATAGATAATTTTGCTTTCTAGAATACCAATGTTATTATTGAAGGGCTATTTTGAAAGAGAAAAGATTATTTTACATGAAAAAAATTTGAAACACAGAAAAAATCCAATTCTTTTTCTTATCGCTTTTCGCCAAATTTTAAAAAATTATGCGATTCTAATGAATCATGAATCATTTTTTCAGAGAAAAGATTTCCCACAACTTTCCCGTTTCTGATTTTTAAATACAAATTCTTTAATGGCTGAAAACATTAAAAAAAAATTTCCAAAACGAAATTTTTATAAACAAATTGCTAAATTTAATAATAATTTATTCATTTTTGAAAATTGGAAATGGTTAAGTTGTAGGGAATCTTTTTCTCGAAAAAGTTATTTGTAATTTATTAAAATCGCATAATTTTTTAAAATTTGGCGAAAAGCGATAAGAAAAAAAATTGATTGATAAAATTATTTTTCTGTGTTTCAAATTTTATTCATGTAAAATAATCTTTTCTCTTTCAAAATAGCCCTTCAATAATAACAATATAAAAGATCTTACATAGGATCCTACATAGGATCCTGTGTAAGATCTTATGCAAGATCCTATGTAGGAATTTGGCATAGGAACTCACATATGATCGTACATAAGATCTTATATAGGATCCTATGCAGGATCCTATGTAAGGTCCTATATGAGATCCTATGTGGTATCCTACACAGGATTTTTCAATAGGGTAAAAAATGTTTATAGACGAACGACTCGATTTAAAAGAATTGTGATAAACTTATTATTGTTATTGATGAAATTTTCTGATATATTTTATTGTTATGTTTTATTCACAATGTGATAATTATTTTTTTCATTATATGAGTGTTGAAATGCTTCTTGTATTTATTCTATATATTGTTTATCATAAAATACTACGAAGATTGGAATATATTTACAAGAATTACAATCTTGAAATTTTAAAATTGCCTTATTTATTATAAATCCTATATACATCCCTAATGTCTCTTGGTTATTGCTATTTTTATAATTGCAAAATATAATTTGTGTTAGTAAAAATAGTTCATCATGTTAAATAAATTTTAATAAACAGTTGAGTTAGTTAATTTACAACTGCAGTTTAAAAAAATGCAATAACCAATTTAGAATTTTGATTTTAAAAACTAACAATTTCCACACATTTATTTACTTCTCCCAATTACTATGACATAATTGAAATATATTAAAAACTAAATATTAATGTTTACTTGCACAAATAAATGTATTTATATTTGATTATAACTTATAATCATTGCACTAAAATTCATTAATATACTAATTATATTAATTTTTCGATTAATGACAATTTTATTGTGATTACTTCGCGTTTTATATTTATTTTATTCAATTCATTAACTGGGACAAATTTTTCTTATTGCTTTCACTCCTACTTGATTGTTCAGAAAATCAGTATATTTCACTTTTTTTCTCATATATTTTGTATTATTATATGCCAGAAACATTTAAGTTTATTTTTCTGTAAAAAAAACGCGAAAAGGCAGTTTAAATTTTAAAAAAACATAAATATTTACATTTTTGCCATGTATTTGAAAGCATTCGGCCCTAAAGGTAATCAGCGCCACCATTTCGCCTGGTGGTCGTGATCCAACTCTCAGCCAACTTTTATTCTACAGGCCTCCAGAAGAGTAGCACTGGGCTGGGTATAACTAAGTAACTTTTAAATTAAAATCTTAAGAATTTTATAATACCTATCAAAGAAATTGTTTGAAATAATAATCTTATGTTGTGTGCATAAAAATTTTTCCGCATTTTTAAAAATGTCCGGTCATTGGAATTAAAAAGTATATAAATTTCAATGTAGGTGGCATAAGCAAATCGGCTCTTCCAGCTTGCGACTCGCAAACCGGAAGGGCCGAAGAAACTTGCGACACTGTCGGGAGTGGCGAATACAAGCTGCTTAAACTGGCATAGACCAACAACTAGCGACACTGTGGCAGGTTGGCGAATATAAGCTTCCGTACCATAATAGTAGATTGTGCACCAAGGGTAGTATGCACGTTTTTATAGCCGAGCGTGATGTTTGTTGGCGCCCTCGACCTACGGCTCGTCCAACAATCACGCGAGACTATGAAGACAAACCCTACCCACCCTCGTGCACACGCGACTTTATGACTTTATGTTTTTATATAAAACAAATGCGCGTTCCCCCATAGCACAATACCTTCTCTGAACGTTCCCGTGGAATGTCCGGAAGGTTCCATCGGAACGTTCAAGGAACGTTCCTAGAACTAAGAAAATGTCCGGGTTTTTTGAACGTTCCAAAGCAATGTTCTCTGAATGTCCCTGTGGAACGTTCAAAAGGAATATTGAGAGAACATTCCGCAGCAATATTCAGAGAATATGCAAAGAGAACGTTCCTGGAACCTTCCATAGGAACGTTCAGAGATCATTTGTATCGAACGTTCGTAGAACTTTTCGTGGGAACATTCAGGGAACATTCGCAGAGAACGTTCTCGAAAATTCCGCGGGAACATTTTTTGAGAATGTTCCTGGAATTATTTTCTACGGCATTCAGGAAACTTTCTTTATAGATAATCAAATGTTACCTTTATGAAAGAATGTAATTTATTTACATATTATATTAAAAACATGTTTCAGTAAACGTTATAGCATCTTCCTCTTTGTACTGAAAGTATTTTAAAATATATAAACCAAATATTAATATCTGTAATTAATTCTTTTCATTTTACCTATAAATTAAAGCCCAAAATTGTTTATAAAAAACATTCTCTGCATTAGTATGTTTGAAGCTGCAGGATTATCTATAAAGAAAGTTTCCTTAAAACACTGATTTTCGATTATTTTTTATGACGAAAAATTTAGCGTTTTTGATTTTTATCTAAAAAAACTATTAAGGCTGGATGAAAAATATATTAAGATAAAAAATTCGTCATGACAAATCCTACAAAACGGTATTTTTGTTTTTGTGAATGACCGGAAAAATAGTATATTATGTGCCTAGGCGCATAATGAGGGTTATTACGCGACGAGCGACAATGCTCGCAGGGGATCGAAGCCACGGCGTAGTCGAGGCGTAGCTGAGGCAGAGACGAAGCCGAGGCGCGATCAGTCCTGCGAGAATTTTAAGGTAGTACTATCCTCACGGCGATAAATTTAGAAAGTGTTGAAATTTCAGGGCATCGTAAATGAAGTTAAAATACACAAGATTGCAAAGTTTGAAAGCGTTTGACTTATTAGTTTAAAAGATATTAATTTCTAGTCATCCACTTTTACATGGTAGGTATAGGTTATAGTTGAAATACAATAAGGAATTCCAGAAAAAAGAATACAAGAGAAATTAAGAGCGTGATCAAATACCGCGAGTAGAATAAACACTTCTTTAGATTCACTCCTGCTTAATTTGGATAACTTTGTCTTATTGTATTTCGAGTAACAACGCTTTAAAGTTGTTGAAATCGAGTTCAATAAAGAGCACTAAATAAATGAGCCGAGTGAGCGGCAACGTCGCGACGGAGAGAGAGAGAAAGTACGAAATAGCAAAATGTGTGCAACTGAGAAAGGCGTACCGAGCTTTTAACTTTAAACTTTTGATATATACTTTTGCTCTTTCACCCAATTTGTTATTGATAATTCATATTACCGGTCTCAATAATGCATTTCTGTAAAAAATACACAATATAAAATTTGGTAAATAGGAATAATGAGGTTGAAAAAAGTATTTCATTTGAACAAATATTTACTTATTACTGATAATGAACAATATGAAGATAGTATTATATAAAACATTTGTTGGCTTTTTAAAACTTTATTAGACACGGTATTTGTGTACGTGTACTAAGAATAAGACAGTAATTGAACGAATTGCTAAGCGTATCACAGCTTCCCTCACATAATGATATTCGTGAAAATACTGTCAGGCCTTCATCAAAAAATATATAGTGAACTTTGCTATGCTTATCATAGCGTTTTTTTCATCAGATTGATTATTACAATAAAAATAGTAAAATAGTACAGAATACAACATTATTTCTAAGGTGAACATAGAAAAAAATAAAATATAATCTTTGTGCATGAAATTAAGGAATCAGAAGAAATACCACATGAATATAAAATTTTCTCAACTTATTCAACTTGTGGCTTTCCATCGAAATGGGTCAAAATTGCGTCAAGGATATTTCGCCTTTTAATAATACGTTTCTTTGGTCCCATCCCCACAGCATTTCTGTAATTCCAGCCGAACCAGCCTGAAAAAAAAACATTTTGAAGCTTCTGATAATCGATCCCCAATCCTGCTAAACGCGTAATCATGCCCATTGATATTGCTTTTTGCATAGGAGCGAAAGATTTTGAAAGAGTAGTGGTCTTCTTCTACTTCTTGGCTTTCTCCACTCTTGCGTTGCAAATAAATGACAAAGTTTTTGAGTTGGCCAAGAGCTCATCAAGCAGGTTGTCCTTAGGAATTTTCTCGTAGAGCAGCCTTTGTAGAACTTGAACGTCGTACAAGCCATCGTGCAGTTTTTCCTGAGAACATCTTCTAAGAATTTCATGACTAAACTTTCAAGTGTAAAAGAATCAACTTTTCCTTTCATTGAAGAACGGAATAAAGAGAAAGAGTCTGCGATCCCAACAAAAACTTCTTTGAACGCATCATATATTCCAACTTGTTGTAAAGAGTTCATCAACATACGCGTGTCAAAGTTTGCATTGTGCGCGACCAAAAGACAAATTTTTTTAGAATCGAGGAATAAAATTAACTTCTCTAAAGCAGCTTTTAATGGGATAGTGTTGACTCGAACGCTTTTAACGTATAAATTTCCATCAACATTTTCCATGTGATTTGAAGCTGTGGCCTTGGACGAAATGTTACATATGGGGTCAATGAAATAATAATAAACCTTCAGCTTTTTCTTTGGTTTTCTTTAAGTTTTCATGTTTCTGCTTGAGGAATCGTCGCTGTCTTTTAGCATTGATTGTTTTACTTTTTTCAGATCTTTTTTTTTTATTAAATCGCGCCGTTCGTTATATTTCATCATGCTGGATCCAACAGTCATCCCAAAACGTTTTTTTACTTGAAGAACATACTGATCTCCTTCATTTACGGTGCATACATACAGCATTGGCCAAGCGGTAATCGCACGCCGCGCTTTTACTGTTGCATATGTTATTTTTCGACTTGTGAGCCATAACATTGTCGAAACTCTCATTTTGCTGACTTGACGCAGGAGTGGACATTTTGTGAGTATTGTTGACGTACTTTTCGAAAATCGATTTCAACGCTTTCATCAAGCTACTATTTTGAAGAATGATTATTGGCGCTTTTGACTTCGAGACCTGACTGCACCAATTTTCGCAGTTTTCGTGACTACCATATAAATGCGGAATTATATTTTGCATGGCTTGCTCGAGTTTTTTTGGTTGCCCTCGATTCTGATCCAAAGCATACTTGAAGCACTTAATTATGTGAGGATCAACGTCTTTTTTCTTTAGTTCTATGTAACTTTCTTGTAGTTTGTAGATTTCTTTGCCAAAATTTCTCTTCAAGTGATTTCTGTCAGCAAATTTGAATATTTTCGTTGATCGACCAGTTACAAGTTTTTTGTGCTTAGACGAGTCTTCGTCCCCAGCGTAAGCACCAACTCTGACATTAGCTTCCTTAAGAATTGAGCTTTTTTTCATCAATGAGTCTCCTACATCAGCTTCCATTGATTTAGCCGAGGCGAGATGATTTTTCCTGCAATCATGGTCGGTTGGGTCGTGGCCGTAATCATCACACATTCTGCAGCTTCTGTTTCGTGCTTCGAAATCAAGTACTTTCCCAGTCAGTGTGCCCATAATCGCTGCGTAGCCGTTTAAACTATTGTAATTACGTCCAGTACCGCGTTTGGACCAGGCCATGTCGTAAGTTACAGTAATGTTAACGACTTGGTGCAAAACTTCATCAAAATTATTGGTGGTAAGCAAAAGATTGTCTTCTGCGTCTCTGCCTATGAGATTGTGAATCTCGCCATAAAGCTCTTTTGCCACCTCTTCAGGTCTACGAAAGGAAAATTTGGTTGTGTGAGTAAAATTTCATTTTTTATTTTAAATATATTCAGATCATTTTATTATTTTCTTTTACACATTAATTACGGTGGAAAAATTAACAAATCTGTAAAATGCTTGAAGCACTTGTATAATAATTACTAACCAGCATTTAATAAATATTTCTGTTCACTTTCGCCCAACGATTTCTCAAAAGTGTAAAATTTATAAATTTTTCAATACAATTAACTTGAAAACAAATTTGGCAGATAGTTTGACAATTCCAGTGCAAAAATAATATAAAATACTAATTCGAAGAAGCAAAAATCTTACAATTCGTTCCGCAGTTTCTCGAGATTTCCCAAAACAAGACGTCGTTCTTCCATAGCCACTTTTCTGCAACTGTCTTTTGCAGTTTTCTCAATAATGGGGCCAATTTTTTTTTCATAGCATTTGAAAACTTTGTCACTGATCGGGTCAATATTTATAGTTTACATTACTTTGTTAATCGTTGTGCAGCAGATACCACCGTGAATAGCACCTACATTTTGATATGAAATAAATACAGATAAGTGCCTTGTTAAATGAATTACATTAAAATACATGTAACTCTACTGTAAGTTTGACATACCGAGAGCGATCCCAATATTTAACTCATTTTTCCGATCTCCAATGTTCTTGCTGGTTGGGACTGAGGTTATGGTTTTGCAAACGTCACATTGCACCGACAAAATCGTATGTAATCCGCGTTTAACAAGTTTTTGAGTGTTCAACATGGACAAAATTCCACCGCACTCTCTGCACTGCAAATTTGCAGCCAATTCATCAAAATCTGCGACTCGTGTTCCGAGTGATACTTTTGGCTTGGCCTTTTTTGTGTTCGCTGCAGACACAGTCGCCGCAGCTTTCAGTCGTTTTTCCATCACTGCTTTCTTTATCCATTTTCCTTTATGTCTATACGGATGCGCTGGACTAGGCATTTTTCATAATAAGCCAATGCACTTTATATGTTTCTTGTTGATTATTATTGATATTTATCGCGCGACGTTGCCAGCTTTCGAGCAGCTGATTTCGCTAAGTGTGCGCGCTCATCCGTGTGTACAGCTTCAGCCAAAATTATTACACTGGCGATATCGCAACAGTACTAGGGTTTGCCCGCACGGCAAGCGCGAAACTTTTGACTCACGTTAAAGGCTCACCTTAAGCGAGTCTCGTAATTACCCGAATTGTGTGCATTGGCACATATTCTATTTTATATGATTTCCGCGCATATACGAGTTTTTATGCGTACACTCGAATCCAATCTGAAAAGGTCAAAATTGCCATCTCACTCGACATTTCCCGAATACTTCCGGCCATTTTGATTTTCTCGATCTTGTGTAGTAGTAGCGTATTGTAATAGACGCTTGCGCAGTTCAAATGTATAAGGCTTTGTCAGTACGGTGCCAACGCTGTACGAAAAAGAAGAAGAATAAAAAGAAGATTACGCTCGGTTGCATCGTAATATCGTAATGCATGCGCAGTTCAATTTTCACATTACATTCCTCTGTATCGTAATACACAACATTATGCTACTTTCAACTGTAGCATAAAAACGCGTTAATGCGCCGGAGGCACATAAAAAAAGTGATTTTCATGCATTTTTCAATGCAGAATCCAACGCTGGGCTTATTTTTGGTATCTTGTACGGTTGCCGAGATAATTTAGAGAAACTGAGAAAAACACGAAACAAAAGATGTTTTCCAACAAAATTCCATATTTAACTGGAAATCATTCATTCATGCTTCAGGCTATCACCGTTTAACAGATACATGGCAGAGAAGTTGTCTCATTCTATAGTGCTGTCAGTTTCACGGGTTACACGTTACACCTACTTGAAGCGACTCATTGTACTGTGTCTAATATTTCATTGCACAACAATCTACAATATTTGCAATTCTCACATTATTCACGAAGTTTACCGTCACTGTAGTGTTAAAAAAATCTCCAGTAAGAAAATGAGACTTCATTTCATGCTCTCATTTCGCAACGATTGCAAAATGGAGCTCTGTTGTAACAATAATCCTTATAGCTTTTGCTACATTTGCGGTGTTTTTTTTTTGCCACAAAAACAAAACAAAAAATGTCTTCTGCAATGCGAGATGGCTATGAGATTTATTTTCAGATTAAACCCGAAAATGGAGAAAAATATTGAATACCCAACAGTTGCTGCTCGACTTGATTTTATTGAAGTCAGTATATCGAGATTTAGACATAGAGATATTACAGATAGAGTCGACAAGCCAGCCTGAAACCTGTCAGCTCGGGCGAGAGTGATTCGGAGGGTTAGGCTGTCTCTCTCTAACGCGTTCCGCGTAGACAGACAGAAGAAACCTCCCATCGTCTCTCTCTTTCGCTTTCACTGAGTTTCTAGACTGACGTTGCCACTTACAGACCGGCCTATGGCTTGTCGACTCTATCTGTAATATCTCTATGCATTTATATCAGAAAGGCCATCATCCTCAACTTTAGAGAAAATACAAAAATAAATCCTTTAGAAGTAAAAATTGGAGATAACGTATTTTTATTAAAAGGAGGTAAAATAAAAAAACTAGACAACCATTATACAGGGCCTTATGAAATATTCGAAGTGTTAGGAAAAGGAAATGTCAAAATAAGCTATAAAGGCAAACCTACTGTAGTTCACATTAGTAGACTAAAACGCTCACATGTACAAGTACAAAAGTAAATAAATAAAAAAATAAGAAACAATATATCTTTACTTCAATTATAAAAAATATAAACATACATAAAAAAATAAAAATTCATATAAAAATATATATTTTATATAAAAAATATATACAACAAAGAAAAAAATCATAAAATTTAGACATAACACATTATTCCAGATATAATGGATCAAATTCATCGCAAACGCATAGATGATCATCCAATCAAACATCCAATCAAAATTGAGGGATTGAGCACTACTTTTGTGTTTTTGAAAAAATCAAAAATTTTAATACTGGTTTTAGATAGTGCTCATAAATCTCTAAAAATTATCTTGATAACGATTTTTGATTAAATCAAAATTAGAAATGTTACAGCATATTCAAATTCGAAAATAATCTATTGAAAATCCAAAATTCAATTTTTTAACAATAATATGTGAAATACGAAAAAAACGTAAGAATACAAAGTTGTTCGTTTCCAAAAGATCTACAAGTTTTGTCTTACACTTTTTATAAAAAAACATATATTTTTCGTTTCAATTCCAAAAAATACGATTAAAATTCAATAATTCCATTTTTTAGACAAAATATATGAGATACATAAAAAAAGTTTAAATGAAAAATTATTTGCCTAAATGAGGTCTACACATTCTTATTAAGAAATTTCTCGACAGGATGTATATTTTATGTTTTGATTTTTAATATTAAAAAAATTCGATTTTTTTCACCAAAATATGTGAGATACGAAATAAGCGTTGTTCTGCAAAATCGTTTCCTTAAGGTAGAACGATCACGAAAATTAGACCTCAGACAAAAATAGATAATTTTGCTTTCAAGAATAGCAACATTATTATTGAAGGGCCAATTTGAATGAATATTAATGTTAATTTCATACTATTTCAAAGAAACTATGTAATAATTTATAACAAAAATTATAATATTAAGATAATATAAATTTTTATGACATCCAAAAAATATGTTAATATTGGAATGTATCAAATGGTAAAATGCAAAAAATACAAATTGTAAAACAGACGCCGAAATGAATGTTGTATTTATCATTTACATTTTGTTACTATATTAGAAAAAGAATTTTAATGTATTTCTTCAAGACATTAACTAATGTATTCTTCTTCCAAAGATTCGAACTTAGGGGGGATGTGTCACGCCCCGCGACGTATTTGAATGTATTTAATACACACAGGATGGATTGAGTTAGAAATCTATGAGAAAATCGATAAAGGGGAATAAGGAGTAGGGGAAGTAGGGAGCAATATAGGGCCCCTTCTCCTCGAAGAAAATATGACTACGTCACGATTTGAGCTGACCGTCAATTTGTATGGAAAAATACAGTGTCTCCAGAACGTGGGATTTTTCGGCCCCCACCACGTTCCCATCTGGGAGAAACACATGCAAACGTGGTGTGTCAGTGTGTCGGCTCTGCTACACGCTGCGGTCACCAGCTTCGTGTAAAGCCGAAGGTGCACGAAGACGGACTTCGTTACAATGCTTGAGTTTTCAAGTTATTTTTAGATTTCACGCTTTCGTTTATCGAGTCGAAATTAAGAATTGTATTTTTCTCGAGTACGTGCAAAAAAGGCGCGAAGCAGACGACGAATTTGAATTTACGAAGTATATAGTTCAAGAAATAACACTTTTCTTCAATTTCTTGAAGAAAGTCTGCATGAAACAAACATCAGTATGATCTTGGAAAATTTCATGAGGATTTCAACACTTCAAAAATAAACTTTCAGTGAAATTTAGTGACAATAAATGTATAAAATTTGAATCAATATATAATTTTCCATTCAAATTTATATACTTCTTACTAATTTTGTACATTTAACAATTTTTCAATTAGAACAATATTTTCTATCAAGATAAAATGAACATAAAATTCAAGTTCATAATTTATATTTTCAGTTATATGTTAGAAATATTTTCATCTCACATTTTTGTAGCCTAAGCACAAACTTTTCATTCCAAAACTTAAAATCTCTACGGAAATGGAAAATTGTCTAATAGCAGTAGATAAATTAAAAAGCTAAAATATGTGTTTATTGGTATTTCCATATTAACATATAAATATCATTCAACTTTAAATTTTACATAACAATGTTCGTTCGAAGTGTTCAAATCTTGTTACAAATTGACAAGATTTTATGGAGGAGTGCAATCTTTTGGATGAAATATTTTGTAGTTCTTAATTTGTCTGTCCGTATGAAATCGTAGTAAGATTTGAACAGTGAACAACAAATTTTCCAATAGAATTCAGGATCAATAATAATTGATTCAGGAAATACTTCAACTCTGTAGAGCATTTTTGCATTTCGAATTCAAAATGTGTGCTTAAGCCACAAAAAAGTAAGCTGAAAATGTAAATATAAAACTAATTATGTCATGTTTATGTCTTCTTAATGGAAAATACTTTGCATATAATTCTCTAATTCGATATTTTTTTAATGTATGAACATTCAAGAAATTGATAAATATTCCATCTTTTTATAGGAACTAAAAATTTCCGTATAATGCTTTGATTGAGAAAGCTAAAAATTTGTCAAATATTGATATAAATTGCAATTTTACAATTGCATTATTTTTCAAATATTTTAACATCTCTTCAATCTTGATAATTCTTACAGAAGATTATTTCATGTGAGTGACTTTTTCTTTTTCTAATGAAAGATTTCGTAATTCTAAATTCCGCCCAATTCGTAACATTGTAAAAAGATTTTAAAACTTCATAAAAATTTTTTTTCTGTTTTATTCAAAGTCAATAAATATTCAATGTTTGGAATCGAAATATTAAGTAAATGATTTTTAATTTCTGGGAATAAACTGCTTTAATAAGACAATCTTTCTTCTTTGTGAGAAATCTCAATTTTAAAATTAAAATTCTACGCATAGGATACAAAAACATAATATGAAAATACTTTTATTACAGAATTTTGAAATATACAAGTTGACCAATTTTTAATCGAGTAAATCGGCTACTGTAAGCAAAAAATTATGTTAAAAATATTTTATCAAAAAAAAATAAGACACATTAAATTACGGTTTAAAATCCACATTCATAGATTGATGGTAAAAGCAGTTTAAAGTTTTTTAATCTTACCGTTTAGTGACGTATGCATAGACTTTTAATCAGATAAATGAAATGCTTTATAGAAAGCCAAAATTTTCTTATTACTGCACTTAATCAAATTTATAAAGTAAAAATATTTTTTAATTGATGCTTTCACTCAATTCTTTAAACATTCATTAATTGAAAATTGTACTTAAAATTTAATCTTGCAGCGTTCCAATATTCCCACAATGTTACAAGATCTTATTAATCATTATTTTAGTCGAATTATTTTCAAAATATTTAAAAAATAAATGTAAATATTTTGATTAAATACTCTGTCAAATTTTGCATTTGACTGATCTTGCAAAATTGTTGAAAGTTTTGAATACCGATAGAAGAAACTTTAAATGAAATTTTATGTCAATAAATGCTTAAAGTTCTATATAGAAATATCAACTACAACATTCTCAAATTTTATAAATAAGCTACTAAATTCAAAAAGTTTCGGATTTATTTAAAAACTGTACAAATTTCAAATATGAATCAGTCAAAATCTACTGATTATCAGTGAAATTTGACTGATTTAAATAACTAAAAACAGGTTACTGTGAATCAGTCAAATTTCACTGATTACTTCAGTGAAAAGTAACTGATTTAACAGTGAAAAATATTGTTTCCACTGATGATTCAGTGAAAAGGCAAATCACTGATTTAATCAGTGAAAATTTGACTGATTCAGATTTAGAGTGTATACAAATTTCAAATATAAAGTGTACTCTGTACATTAATCAAACAAATTTAGAAGATGAATATTTTAATAAATATTCCTAAATATTATTGGAATATGATACATATCGATTTAGAAAAACTTCTTCAAAGTACTCAGACATTTTTCTTATTTTACGACATTTTTGCACCATGTTTGACCTTTGGGTAGGATTCAAGAAAACAATTGTAGACATACTTTCATTACCTAGTAAAATACTATGAAGACTTGCTTTTTAAATTAAAGCGAAAACTTTTGAAACCTTTAACAATCGGTTGCATAGATTCTGCTCTAATCTTGGACGCAATTAGAGAAATAGGTTTTTTTGCTTTTTTTAGATCTAGTTTTTGCCTTAAACATAAAAGAAAGAAAACACATTTGAAATATTAAAATAAAAAAGCTGGTTCATTCTTAGAGAATCCCAAATATTCTGAAATAAAACTCCTTTCCACACCACCACGGAGGTTGAGTTTAAGGCTCGTTTTTTTTACTTGGTATCCCCTGTAGGCCTAGTCCACGTCCTACGAAACGAAAAGGGTTTTTGCTTTCAAGCAAAAAGAAAAAAGGAAAAAAATGAAGCAAAGTGTCAGTATCAAATGCCAGTATACGTCGAACAAAAATGTTTTGTTTTAAATCAAATAATGAAGAAGTTTGATTAATTCGGGATGATTTGGGGTGCTTGATTATTGTGAGTCCTCTTGCCTCTCACTTATGCCCAAAGTGTGATATTACTCAATTTCAGTATTTTTTGTTACTCAGAAACTAATAATTAAAACTAAACAATTTCCATACCCGTGGCACGCGAAGAAAGGAATAAAGAACGTATCTCTGATATAAGAAATAAAATGTCATTATTTTGTGAGTAAGAAAGGGGTTTGAAATTGATTAACGCCATGCCTTGGCCATTAGAATTAATCCTCTCCTTCGTGAGCGAAGAGCGACAAACCACTTTCCCTATCACTTTCTGCCATCTCATATAGATTTTCGGTCATTAATTGCAAATGCTTCGAAGTGATGCTCGTTGTTCTGGCTGTTTCAGCTCTCGCCTTTAGGGCTGATCGAGTAACACAAATTGAGTTGACCGTCCTGTTTCCTAAGCGATTTCTTTTGGGAGTTTTCGCGTCCGTGAGCATGGAGAAACCTCGCTCCGCCTCAGCATTTGAATGAGGAAGACTCCGAACATGATTCAATACTGAGGTCAAATTTGGAAAAAGTTTTTCTCCTGTACTCGTCGAAGATACACCGATACTAGACCACATTTCGTCAAAAGATAAATTCGACCACTTTTCTTTGAGTTCCTGTCTGATTTTGAGTAAAGAATCCCACTCTTTTTGTACACCTATTCTATCAAACGACCCTAAATCTTGACAAACTTTCCAGACCCTAGGAAAAGTTTCGCTTCGATCAGCATAGAAAGCTACTTGAGGCCGGAAAACAGCAACGCAAGACAAAAAGATGTCATCAAAAGGAAGTCGATTGCGAATTTCTTCGCTTGCTGTGACATAAAATTTCAAGCAATTACGAAGAAATAGATCAACTTCTACTATTTGCAATTTCTTGTTTGTAAGTTGCTGCTGGAAATATTCTCGCGTTTCCTTACCAACGTCAATGTCTTGAAGCGGCTTTTGATTACTAGGATCTGCAAAGTTAACATTTCTAATGATTTGAAAGAATAAATTCGGTTGAAGAAGACCCTCTTTCAAATAACTGCTAAGAATCCATACGAAGAATTTAGCCGAGTTTGGCTGGAGTTCCTGAACCATTGTTTCGCGACTTTGAAATTTCGCATTGTATACGTTGAACTTATTCAAAGTAAATTTCAAGAATAGGAAATATGCGAGTGTCAAAGGATTCTGCATTTTTCCTAACAAGTCTTTGGCCTTCTCTACCTTCTCAGATACGAGGACCATAAGATACTGAAGAATAACTTCCCAATTCTTTATTATAATATCTATGCATCGATAGCGGACAAGCCAGCGAGTTTCAGAATGACTAGGAATTTTTTGATAGTCATTTCCTAATTCCAAAACAATCGATCGAAAAATAGCCGTTCGCTTGGAGCTAGCATTAAGAAAAGCTGGCAAATCTTTGATTAAATCCTCTACATCTGGGATTGTGGCACAAGCATATTTTGCCACAATTGCTGACGAATGCGAGACACACGGGAAAACAATTAAACAGGGACTTTTTTCCTTTAATTTTGTTTTAAATGAGGACCTATTGCCGACCATCACCTGTGCATTATCACAAGCTAAAGCACAGATATTAGATAAAGGGATTTTCTGCCCGGACAATGCTTTTTCGAACGCATCAAAAATTTTAGAGGCAGAACAATCCGAAGTATTTACATTAATAAGCTGCAGCAATTCCACCCTGAACGAAAATATCGTTGGCTCCACATATCGAACCATTAATGACAGCCACTTTTCTAGAGTCCTGTCGGTCGTTTCGTCTTCGTACACTGAAAATGATTGCTTACGCAAAATATTTGCCATGCGATCAGTTTCAGCAGCACATACGACGTTATTTACAACTAGGACCATTTTAGTGTGGCTCAATCTAACGTCTTTTAAAACCGAAGGTTCCATATCTTGGAAAAGTCCTATCAATTCTGATGAAATCGCGAATGGTAAATTATGCTCTACGAAAAATGTACTAATCCTAATCTCTGCTTCTTGTACTTTCTGTTTGAAAGTAACACTTTCCGGAATCGTGGAATTTGTGAATTCTGAAGCAGAAGAACTTGCTACACAAGGTTCAACACTTACTACTCCATAACATTCTAATTTATTTGAAAACTCTTGCTTCTGTATGTGTGATAAAGATGCTTCATGCTTTTCAATTTCCGATTTGCCACATAGCAACGTTTTATTGCAAATTTTGCAATGAAATCTTGTTTCATCTGCTAATGTAACCACCCACTCTCTCCACGACGGAAATTCCTCAAACCATCCCAACTGAAAGTTTTCTGCATTTTTCATGACTTTTCTAGCGGGTTGACATTCGTTTGAACCAGAGTTCAAACGGTGGTCAACCTTCGTTTGAACCTGGCTGTCCTTCAAAACACTCGAATTTGGGTCAACCGGATTACTCATTGTGAACAATAAATTATACGACGAAGGAAAACAGAATTATTTGAAAAGAATTAATAAGATGAAAAGTCGATAAAATTGAGCGAATGTGAATAATTTGTAATCTGCACACAAATTAAGTTTCACAAAATAAACTTACCCACAAGCATCAAACAATAACGTACGTAAGAGCACTCACGTATCACCAAATAATAATATAATATTCTTACTTTTGCCGTTTTCAATAAGGAATTACGATAAAAATATGAAGAATCCACACTCTTGCCTTCTAAAATAACGCATGAAGCGAGAATCAAGTATATCTTAGAAGAAAACAAAAGAAGGTTGCTATTATTATTTGTTTTTGTCTCCAATTTGACCTCTATACCGTTCGTTTGCGATTTAAAACATTGGTAACTTTTTGGCTATTAATCTGATTGAGCTACAACTTTTCAGAAAACTTTCTTTACTAAAGTATTAAAATTTTTCTCCTGTAGATAGTTTCAGAAAATGTAGACACTTGATACAATATTAATAAAATCGTAAAATTCTGAAAATTTGTTAAGCTAGCGCGAGTGGAAGTAGAGAAAACAATTTTTTTTTTAAATGTGCTTCTCCCAATTACTTGAAAAATTAGAAGTTTTCAAAATTTTTGCAAAAGGAAAAACGATGTGCCTTGAAAGTGTGTACAAGTCCTTGAAATTCAAATTCGAACGATTTTTATAATTAATTATCCTGTACATTTAAAGATACAATTTTTGTATTTGGAATAAGTTTTCTGCAATTACGAAAAAATTTATTTATAGTACATAAAATTTATTGAACTATTACTATTAAACTCTACCTCAGTGGTGGTGTAGGAAGGAGTTTTATTTCAGAATATTTGGGATTCTCTAAGAATGAACCAGCTTTTTTATTTTAATATTTCAAATGTGTTTTCTTTCTTTTATGTTTAAGGCAAAAACTAGATCTAAAAAAAGCAAAAAACCTATTTCTCTAATTGCGTCCAAGATTAGAGCAGAATCTATGCAACCGATTGTTAAAGGTTTCAAAAGTTTTCGCTTTAATTTAAAAAGCAAGTCTTCATAGTATTTTACTAAGTAATGAAAGTATGTCTACAATTGTTTTCTTGAATCCTACCCAAAGGTCAAACATGGTGCAAAAATGTCGTAAAATAAGAAAAATGTCTGAGTACTTTGAAGAAGTTTTTCTAAATCGATATGTATCATATTCCAATAATATTTAGGAATATTTATTAAAATATTCATCTTCTAAATTTGTTTGATTAATGTACAGAGTATACTTTATATTTGAAATTTGTATACACTCTAAATCTGAATCAGTCAAATTTTCACTGATTAAATCAGAGATTTGCCTTTTCACTGAATCATCAGTGGAAACAATATTTTTCACTGTTAAATCAGTTACTTTTCACTGAAGTAATCAGTGAAATTTGACTGATTCACAGTAACCTGTTTTTAGTTATTTAAATCAGTCAAATTTCACTGATAATCAGTAGATTTTGACTGATTCATATTTGAAATTTGTACAGTTTTTAAAAAAATCCGAAACTTTTTGAATTTAGTAGTTTATTTATAAAATTTGAGAATGATGTAGTTGATATTTCTATATAGAACTTTAAGCATTTATGGACATAAAATTTCATTTAAAGTTTCTTCTATCGGTATTCAAAACTTTCAACAATTTTGCAAGATCAGTCAAATGCAAAATTTGACAGAGTATTTAATCAAAATATTTACATTTATTTTTTAAATATTTTGAAAATAATTCGACTAAAATAATGATTAATAAGATCTTGTAACATTGTGGGAATATTGGAACGCTGCAAGATTAAATTTTGAGTACAATTTTCAATTAATGAATGTTTAAAGAATTGAGTGAAAGCATCAATTAAAAAATATTTTTACTTTATAAATTTGATTAAGTGCAGTAATAAGAAAATTTTGGCTTTCTATAAAGCATTTCATTTATCTGATTAAAAGTCTATGCATACGTCACTAAACGGTAAGATTAAAAAACTTTAAACTGCTTTTACCATCAATCTATGAATGTGGATTTTAAACCGTAATTTAATGTGTCTTATTTTTTTTTGATAAAATATTTTTAACATAATTTTTTGCTTAAAGTAGCCGATTTACTCGATTAAAAATTGGTCAACTTGTATATTTCAAAATTCTGTAATAAAAGTATTTTCATATTATGTTTTTGTATCCTATGCGTAGAATTTTAATTTTAAAATTGAGATTTCTCACAAAGAAGAAAGATTGTCTTATTAAAGCAGTTTATTCCCAGAAATTAAAAATCATTTACTTAATATTTCGATTCCAAACATTGAATATTTATTGACTTTGAATAAAACAGAAAAAAAATTTTTATGAAGTTTTAAAATCTTTTTACAATGTTACGAATTGGGCGGAATTTAGAATTACGAAATCTTTCATTAGAAAAAGAAAAAGTCACTCACATGAAATAAACTTCTGTAAGAATTATCAAGATTGAAGAGATGTTAAAATATTTGAAAAATAATGCAATTGTAAAATTGCAATTTATATCAATATTTGACAAATTTTTAGCTTTCTCAATCAAAGCATTATACGGAAATTTTTAGTTCCTATAAAAAGATGGAATATTTATCAATTTCTTGAATGTTCATACATTAAAAAAATATCGAATTAGAGAATTATATGCAAAGTATTTTCCATTAAGAAGACATAAACATGACATAATTAGTTTTATATTTACATTTTCAGCTTACTTTTTTGTGGCTTAAGCACACATTTTGAATTCGAAATGCAAAAATGCTCTACAGAGTTGAAGTATTTCCTGAATCAATTATTATTGATCCTGAATTCTATTGGAAAATTTGTTGTTCACTGTTCAAATCTTACTACGATTTCATACGGACAGACAAATTAAGAACTACAAAATATTTCATCCAAAAGATTGCACTCCTCCATAAAATCTTGTCAATTTGTAACAAGATTTGAACACTTCGAACGAACATTGTTATGTAAAATTTAAAGTTGATTGATATTTATATGTTAATATGGAAATACCAATAAACACATATTTTAGCTTTTTAATTTATCTACTGCTATTAGACAATTTTCCATTTCCGTAGAGATTTTAAGTTTTGGAATGAAAAGTTTGTGCTTAGGCTACAAAAATGTGAGATGAAAATATTTCTAACATATAACTGAAAATATAAATTATGAACTTGAATTTTATGTTCATTTTATCTTGATAGAAAATATTGTTCTAATTGAAAAATTGTTAAATGTACAAAATTAGTAAGAAGTATATAAATTTGAATGGAAAATTATATATTGATTCAAATTTTATACATTTATTGTCACTAAATTTCACTGAAAGTTTATTTTTGAAGTGTTGAAATCCTCATGAAATTTTCCAAGATCATACTGATGTTTGTTTCATGCAGACTTTCTTCAAGAAATTGAAGAAAAGTGTTATTTCTTGAACTATATACTTCGTAAATTCAAATTCGTCGTCTGCTTCGCGCCTCTTTTGCACGTACTCGAGAAAAATACAATTCTTAATTTCGACTCGATAAACGAAAGCGTGAAATCTAAAAATAACTTGAAAACTCAAGCATTGTAACGAAGTCCGTCTTCGTGCACCTTCGGCTTTACACGTAGCTGGTGACCGCAGCGTGTAGCAGAGCCGACACACTGACACGCCACGTTTGCATGTGTTTCTCCCAGATGGGAACGTGGTGGGGGCCGAAAAATCCCACGTTCTGGAGACACTGGAAAAATATAAAAGAGGCCCGCAACAAGAGCGAGCAGTTAATTCTTCGTCTGGTTCGTCTCTTAAATTTTCCTTCGGAATTATCAACGGTCTCACGACAATAGTTCAGTACGGCATTTCAAATTTGACTCCGAAAATCTCTTAGTTTGAGATTAATAAAATTCGACCGGGACAATGTAAAATCCAAGTTCGACAGTCATAAAAGTCATCGTGGACTTGTATAGATCTTTGTAAAGATCTTTGAACTGTGTCATAAATTAGGATTACCGCCTTTACGGAATATACCTGTCCGGCCTATATCTGTCATCATATATATATATATATGGATTACAGTCTATCATCACTAATTAAAATTCGCATTCAGGCGATTTTTTTCCATTACAAAACAAAAACTCAGAATTTAAAAACATTTATGTTAATTTCGTATAATTTGATACTGGAGCTCAAATCAATTTTATAATATTACAGATGACGTGAATTACACATTTTCTCAAACTCACTAAATTTGTTTTTGAGTTTAAGTGAAACAGGAAATTCAATTCACTTAAGGCTCTATCGGCCTTAAGGAACACATTCTCATCATGACACTCGCGCTTCACGCTCGATTTTCTGTATAAATTTCAGTAACTTTTTAATAAACATCACATATTTAGGCTAAAAGTGGAATTTTTTCAATAGTGTTTCTTATAATCAAAACATAAAATATACATTCCGTCGAGAAGTGTCTTGATGAGAATTTGTAGACCTCATTTAGGCAAATAATTTTCCATCTAAACGTTTTATTTGTATCTCACATATTTTGTCTAAAAAATGGAATTTTTTAATATTAATCGTATTTTTGGAATTGGAATACATGTTTTATCAGGAACTCTGTGAGATAAAAAATGTAGATCTTTTTAAAATGAACAACTTTTCATTCTTCATTATTACGTTTTGGTTTAATCAAAGAATGTTATGAAGATAATTTGTAGAGAATTATGAGCACTATCAAAAACCAGTATTAGAATTTTTGATTTTTTCAAAAACACAAAAAATGTTCTAATTTCTTCAATTTTAGTTGGATATGGCTGGTTATGGCTGGTTAACGAACTTGTCCTTACTTTTTCGGCGCCGATAAAGTGTGCTCAAGCTCAATTCAATCTGATAATTCTATCTAGAGTTATCGAGTATACGAGCTACAGACAGACAGACAGACACTTTCGTAAAAACCACTTTTTCTGACTCAGGGAGTCTCAAAACGTAAAGATTTGATGAAAATTCCAAAAGTAATTTTTCACATAAAACGAATACTTTCTCATCCATGATGAGAATATCAAAATACAAACATTTATTTGAAATTTAAAACACATGTGTATATATTTTAATAAAGTTTGTTAATTTTAATATATTTTGATTGAAAGGTTATTAAATTTGATGTGAACGTATATTAATTTTTCATGATATACAAATCTATTAATTTTAATTTATTACATGTATATTAAAGTGTATTGAAATAAACATAATTTTTAACAGAGTAACGTTATCATTTTTCAGCACGTTATAGTTCCCTGCATTCTCGCGAAAAGTTACACGTGCGCTTTTTGAACGAAAATTTGCAGTAAATCTACTTTTCTGTCGGTAGAGAAATACTTCGTGTTTCTTAGCGTTTTTCGAGAAGACAATAACACGGACGATTACCTCGAAACACAAGACTTAGCGATCCTATCAACCCACTGGCTTGCCTCTATGAACAGACTTACACCACTCTGTGTAAGTAACAACGGGAATTGGATTCTAATTTAATCGTTCGTTCAAGACGTGTTTCGCTGCTCGTCAGTCAAGTGTTTTCTTTTGTTTTGCAAACTGCAACAATTTTTATAAACCGTTTAAATTAAATCTTACACACGATTGCACGTCTGTGCAACCTTAAACGTTACGATTACTATGTTGCACCTAAATCACGTGATTTATGAGGTTTAAAGTTTTCCTGACTTTATACTCATGAACAGAAATTAACACACGAAAGAAGAAGTGAATTAATTTTTAACAAAATAACTTAAGGGTCTTGGATACAAACGATCCCTGAACAATTTGGTTGTTCCATCGCCTTAATTTCTTATTAGATTTCTATTATTTCCTTTGTTTTGTCGAAGTACAACTCTCTACAAAGTCATCTGAGTTCGGCCTTTCGCGTGTGTCATTACTTTCACGTTTAAAGTCTACAATAAAATCTGCGTTTCACCAAACTGCAAACTTTTTGTCGAAACACATTTTTCTAAATGGCGAACTTTTTCATTTCCTCTAAAGATCAAGATTCATTAAGGACGTTCTCTTGCCCATAGATGTGCTCATCCTACTCTATCATAGGTAGTGGGATTACTGTTAAGCTTTCTAACCGAATGAGTTGAACACCGTTTATGCACAAAAGTAACAAAATGTTTCTTCTGCGTCGATTTGTGCGATTTGGCAACACCGCTTTCCTGTCTCTCATATCGAGTCTAAAGCATATGGTGTGAGAGAGGTTATATTATGAGTTTATTGACAGTTTGTAAATACTAATAAGATGTCTAATAAATTTCTCAACAAAAATGGATTTTTTATTTTACAAAAATCAGCTGCTCGTAAAAATAAAGCTCAGGAAGCAATGTCAAATGTAAGCGTACGCGCGCGCTATTGATGCGGTGTTGCCAAGTCACCATATTTGCTTCAGCAAGCCGGCTAAGAATTTGTGCAACTGCGAGTTTCAACAACGTATATCTTTAAAAGTAGTGCCGGTACACGTATTTTTTATGATGGCATACGATTCCTTATAATCTCTAGTATAACATACTAGGTTTCCAAAAATATCTAAAGAAAATTGTGCTTTTAATGTAAAGAAAGGTATCGCGAAACTGAACTACGCCTATCTAACACGTGTTAAGAGATTGAACTTTAGAGCTTAGTTTCTCGATTTTAAGTACCGGTCTTGATGATAATCTTTTTACCGCTTTGTAGATCATGGTAAAAAGTACTTATTTCCGAAGTTTGAAAGAAATCTAAAGAAATGTGATTTTCAAGAGAACGTCCTTAAGAAACAATGGAGATACAGTGCGATGAAGTTTTTGCTCAATTGTTCAACAAATTTAACGACTAGAAAAAAAATATGTCGATAATTCATAGATTAAGTACTTTTGTTAACTCGGGAACTATTTGCGATAAAGTAATGATTTTTTTTTATTTCATACCTCGCAACGAGAGGAATTCATTTCTACTGTTGGAAATTCAATAATTTTGCTAGTTAAGCAGTGAAATACGTGTGATTTATTAACTGAAATTCGTTGCAGTTTTATTCGATGTTTTGATGTGGAAAAATAAAAAAGGATTTTACAAGCAAGATAATTTATTTTTTACACGTATATTTACATTTCTACTCCTATCGTAAATTAAATTTAAAGATTTTATTAACCTTACACACAATTTTATCGTTTCATAAAATGTTCAATGTTTTAGAAAAATATATATCTCAACAATCATATATTTTACAAGCGTATATTTTTTACTAATTAATAATATATTTAATATAATTTTATGCATACAGACATTTTATCATGCCTACAAATCCTTTCCTTAATGACTGTACAATGAAATTTTTAAAATTAATTTAGATCCTTTAGGCGGCGGGCTTTCATTGTCACAATTTGTTGAACAATTGAGCAAAAACTTCATCGCACTGTATCTCCATTGTTTCTTAATGAATCTTGAACTTTTTTTTTAAGTGAAAGCTCTTTTCATACACTTTCAATGTACGCAATAAAAAGTTATGAAAATGAGGTGGAACACTTGAAAAAATGCATTTTGCAAGTAAAACATTTATAAACAAATTTCCCTTAGTTGCAAAATTGAATTATTTTATCAAACAATGATGATTTTCAATATAAAATAGTGAAATCTATCGATAAAAAAATCAGCATCACTATATCTACTTCTATGGCTCGTACAGGTTAATTGTTTATTAATTTGTTTATAAGGCCATAAGTCATAAACTAACAAACTGCCCGACTCTATGTTTTGCACACATAATTGTCAATAATAAGAAGTATTTGGACGTTGTTGAACGGCGCGATATGAGTAAACAAAGCCTTTGAATGATTGTTTATTTAAACGTCATAAACATTATCTATTTTTATTCATAACCTTTATCCTAATTAATATTTTTTTACGCTCGGCATCTAGTTTTGTAGGTGTTTTTATGAGGAAAAAAAAGTTATTGAACTATTTTCCGATAAATAAAAAGAATCAAAGATATAAGCGAAAAACGTGAAATTTCGTTAAAAAATTATAAATAACCGTGATTTAAACAATGACGTCCATCGATTTGACACCACGAGAAAAGATATATAGCTTAACTTATTTTTTGACGCCTAAACTCAATTTTTCAGCCTGCTCCAAGAAAACATCGCGCTTTTCACTAAATCGCCTGGACTAAATACTCATATCTATTATTAACAGGAATTCCCAGGAGTACGAAACTGAACAAGTGAAGAAAAGAAAACTAATGTAATGTATAAAACTATTCAACTCTGAACAGAAAAATTAATGGGGTGTGGCAAGGGAGACCCTCGGTCAGGCAGTGGGTTTCGGGCTTACTCCTGACACGATGGTCCCTCTCATGCTCCAGTCTGAGCGGTTCTGGACGCTCATCGAGTCATTCGTCACACTTGTGATGAAGATGAGAGAACTTGATGGGCGTCGGGAGCGAAACAACGGGGAGGGCCAGTAGAAATCGCATCGGGGCCTGCACCCGCGGTCTTGCGTCTCGGGTAGACTTGGCTGTCCGCGTCGTTCGGGGGAGGAATCTGTTTGTTTCTCCCCTGGATGGCGCGGCTAGTCGGTTTGCCTAGTAGGCGTGTGGCCGCGGATAGAAGTTCCGGGCGAACGGATGACGGAAGAGTCGTATGCGACTTTAATGGAACCAACCACCCATGAAGTTTAAAGCCGAAAGGCGGTTCCGCGGGTGGTGTATTGGTTCGAGAAACGGGTTTTTTTGGTTTTAACAGGTATGCCTAGACCCGTCCTAGGAGAGTCCTGTATAACGTCTATAAAAGATTTTGCCATTTTTCCTCCTCACCAAAAAAAAAAAAAAAAAAAACATTTTTAATTTTTAATCATATCTCGAAAACTCGTCAAGATTTTTAAAATCGTATTGGCTTAAATGGAAGATGAAACTTCAAGGGTAGCGCGGTGAAAATTTCTGATAGTCGCTACAGTTTTCCGAGGTATTACCGTGAATTTGATTCGTGATAATCCACTAAAATTTGGGAAATTCTTGAATTTTTATATAAAACTTTTTAAGTGATATCTAGCGGCAATCGCTCGGAACTTCCAAAACAACTAAGAGGAAAATTGCATATCATTTTACGTTACTAAGAGCAATCTTTACGTATATAGTCCAGTATATTTAGTCCGATTCCTATAGGTATTATTGCAATTCATTGGGTAAGAAAAATTTTTTTTGCCATCTTTAGGGTACCATATAGGAAGCTTAAATCCAAGTTTTCGACCATCAACCCTTTGCAGGTTGTCCGCCATTTTCAATTAAGGGGTGATTTCTTGTATCGCGAATAACAGTCGTATTTTTGATTTTATCAAGAAAACAGTTGATACCATTTTTCACGAGAAAAATGAGTTCTACAAATTGGTTAATTTTATATTTTCTCGTATTTTGCTTATTTGTTGCATAAAAATCCATTATAAAAATAAAAAGAGGGTTGAACTTTTTTTTAGATCGAATATCTTTTTTTATTTCGGTGCTGTCGCAAAACTTTTTGGCAAAAGTTGTAATTCACACGATCCTTTAAAATTTTTGTCTAAAACTTTTTTTTTAAGAGCAAATGTTTACTTACCGTAGCGTCTGAAAGTTGCGCGCTCCGTCACTCGGTAGTTGGTAGCACTCACAATCAGTGGCGCGCGCTGTACCTGGCGCCTTGGCGCCTGGCGGAAAATGAGTCGCTTTTTTCACCTGCCTACTGTGGAATGTGTGTGACATAGTTCACGCCTAATGATCGTTTTTCATATCTTATCTAGCGCGATGAGACAAAAAAGTCTGATTTTCTCGAAAAATTAGTCTACTTTGGAACGTTTGCTGACATGGAGCTCGTGCAGCCGACCAACCATGAGTGATTGTTTTATTTGTAAAAAGGCTTAAATCTTTCCGATAATATCACAGTTCAAGAAAAAGGCATTCAAACACTAATCAAATCGGCAAATTTGTGAAAACACAAGGAAAATGAGTGCTACAGTTGAGAGTAGCGTAATGTTGTGTATTATGATACACAGGAATGTAATGTAAAATTTGAACTGCGCATGTGCCTATAACCATACAGCGGAGCGTAATCTTCTTCTTATTCTTCTTCTTCTTCGTATAGCGTTGGTAACGTACTGACAAACCCTTGTACATTTGAACTGCGCATGCTCTATTACAATACGCTATTACTACTCAAGATCGAGAAAATCAAAATGGCCGGAACTAGTCGCGAAATATAAGTGCAATAGACGAGAATCATGATGAATACTGGGTTAGATTCGAGTGTACGCATAAAAACTCGTATACGCACCGAAGGCACATAAAATAGAATATGTGCCAATGCACACAATTTGGGTAATTACGAGACTCGCTTAAAATGCTCGCAGGACTGATCGCGCCTCGGCTTCGTCTCGGCTACGCCTTGGCTTCAATCTCCCGCGAGCATTGTCGCTCGTCGCGTAATAACCCTCATTATGCGCCTAGGCACATAATGTACTATTAATAATCCTCATTAAAAATTATTCATTGTGAAAATATCAACTGTTTCGATTCCAAAAACTGAAAATTATTAATTCAGAGAATTTCTAGAGTTAAAATGTTTTAAATTTGTATTCAAATATAGAAAATCAAAATTTTCAAAATTTCTTTACCTTTTCGATTGCATCATGTCGATTTCCAGATTTTTCGATGTTGAATTTTTAATTTAAGTCGAAGCAGTTGTGGCAGTTAATCTCATTTGCCGTCTGAACAACCCGAAGATCAACCCTTGCTGTCGCCCTTCAATTTTGCAAAACTCTGTCCACTTTGTGGAGAAACAATCGTCATCGATGCTCGGAAAGCTTTTTCTAAAGTAACAAAACCTTGTATACGGCAAAATATCTTCAAATATTTGTGCGGACGTTATGAGGATTTCTCATTTATTCTTTCAACAAACAAGAGAAATCATATAAATAATCATATTAAATTATATTCAGCAATAGTAAGTAATTGAAATGCCAATAAAAAATAACCAAAGTTAAATCTAAAAACAGGAAAAATTCAAAATAAAAATAAAAGGTAATTGGAATATAAATCATACAAAATAAAAAATAGTCAAAATTATTTTTAATTGAAAAAAAAAATAAAAAAGAAAGAGAAGAAATGTTTAGCTCCATTCCAATAACGACACTTAGAATAATTTGGTACTGCACAGTGCTCGCAATCCAACACTACCAACTACCGAGTGACGGAGCGCGCAACTTTCAGACGCTACGGTAAGTAAACATTTGCTCTTAAAAAAAAAGTTTTAGACAAAAATTTTAAAGGATCGTGTGAATTACAACTTTTGCCCAAAAGTTTTGCGATAGCACCAAAATAAAAAAAGATATTCGATCTAAAAAAATTTTTAATCCTCTTTTTATTTTTATAATTGGTTTTTAAGCAACAAATAAGCAAAATACGAGAAAGCATAAAATTAACTAATTCTTAGAACTCATTTTTCTCGTGAAAAATGGTATCAACTGTTTTCTTGATAAAATCAAAATACGACTGTTATTCGCGATACAAGAAATCACCCCTTAATTGAAGATGGCGGACAACCTGCACAGGGTTGATGGTTGAAAACTTGGATCTAAGCTTCCTATATGGTACCCTAAAGATGGCAAAAAAAATTTTTCTTACCCAATGAATTGCAATAATAAAACCTAAATATACTGGACTAATAATAGAATTGACAAATTCTTGTTTTAACAAATAATTTATACATGCCAGTTTATTTTTAAAGAATAAAAACTTCTTCAAAATTCTATAATAAATCACTATGCTGAATTGTTTAAAAATATAATTATTAAAAAAAATGTATTGTATTTCAGAATATCTACAGTAGTTCGGGCAATTATGGAAAGGTCAAATCTGAAAAAACCTCAAATTTCAATATTTGTCCTCAAAAATTGTTTATAACAATGGTTATTGTTAAGTATTCACGCATTTTTGAGATTAGCAATTATTCTTAAAATAATTGAAAATAGTTACATTCAGTTGCATTAGACTCAAGTAAAAATAAATCAACTTTTTTCATCAATTTATTGGATCTATAACTTAATTCGTACATTACCTTCGCGCCATGGATATTCGGCTTCCATCAGCATATCGGAAATGCAAAACCGCCTTTCAACGTTTCTCGGCTTGAGTTCATATGGAACCCAATTTCCTTGCTTTTAAATGTCTCCGGCTGCTTTTAAACGTTTTGAAATGGCTGCTTGAGTGACCTCCAAAGATTCTGCTATCTCTTCTTGTGTTTGGCATCTATCTTCATCGAGTAATGCTCCCAGTTCTTCATCTTCAAAGTTTTTTGGCTGCCCAGGACGTTCTTCGTCTTCCAAGCCAAAATCACCACTTTTTAATCGTGCAAACCACTTTTGGCACGTGCGCTCAGCTAGAACATGTTCACCATAAACTTCCACCAAAATACGATGACTTTCGGCAGCAGTTTTCTTCATATTAAAGTAATGAAGAAGAACTCCCCGCAAAAACACTTTTTCAGGCACAAAGTACGACATATTTGAGTGAAAAGAAATCATTGTTGTTTACGCTTCAAATGAATGACATATACTGAAAAAGACGCCCAATTACAGTAGCTTTCCACCGCATGTTCGGAATATTGGAACGATGAAATAATAATCAAGTTACGCCATCTCTTAGCAAACCGCATGAATTAAGATATAGATCCGATACTTGAAATTTTAAGGATTGATAGACTAACACAAGTAATAAAATTTGTTCGTAAATAATCCACGAACAAATTTTTTACGTCAGAAAGTATGACGAGTGATTTTTTGAATTGTACGTTAATGTGAATGTAATGAATCGCAAGGACTGATTTTTTGTCAATATTATTTTCTTCGAGGGATTTTTGGAATCGGAAGGTACCTGGAGGCCGTGAGAAGGAAGATTTTGCGAGTCATTCGCCGATTTCTGATAATTTCAACAATTAAGAAAGAAAACATAAATGTTAGGAGGAACAAGTCTTATTATTTTCTATCCTTCTTCTAAAACTTCATTTGCGTAATACTTGGGGCTATCACTATGAATTTTTTCAGATTTTTCAAAGATGGCGTTTTTTCAAAAAATCAATTTGTTTCAAAAAAACATTTTTTTATTATTAAATTTGGAGTAAATATTTTCCCCAAAAACACTACTACATCGGCCATCTAATGATACGTTTGTGTAATTTTTTTCAGAATTTTTCCTAGTTTCAGTTTCTAAATAATTGAAAAAGAACAAAAATATATTTTTTTTTCGTTTATCCCATAACTTTTCAAATAACGCATGAAATAATCTCAAATTTTGAGTTTCTTCATTATTTATGTTATTCCATCAATTTTTAAAATTTCATGTAAATAGGAAACATGGAGTCCTGAACCCGTCCGATTTTCCATGGAACACATTATATATATATAATCTATAACTAGATTATATGTAGCTTTTAAGTACTAAATTGACTATAGTTTTCATACCTTAAAAGTAACGAAAGCTTCAGATAAAATCGAAACAAAAATTCTTATTGTAGTCACTTGTCATCAACTTTTGGATAGAACTGAAATTGTAAAAAAATTCGGTGACGATCCCAATAATTCCGTACACCTTACAATGAAAGCTTCTAAAAAAGTTGTTGGAATTCTCATTCGCTAGTAAAATCCAGAAGTCGATGCCAATTAAAGAAAGTACCAACAATTAATATTTTCCGAGTCGGAGCGTGAACTTCAATCTATTATCTATTATGAGTCATTTTCCAGTAATTACATGAGTATTGTAGTTACAAATTTTCTAAGAAGTAATTAGTGAAAAAATAACTATAAATGAAAAGAAATGTTCACCAAATTGAATTAGTGCCTTATTTTTCACTAATTAAGGTTTAGAGAGTGTATTTTTAATTTGACCAGTTTCTGTTATTCGGAATGCACGTAGAAGAATAGAAAAAATCACTGATAATATCTAGTCTCTCAAAAAAATTGCAGTTAATTTTAGGGGTGCATAGAGGATCAACAAATTAACAAGAAATCCCTATTAAATATTTAGTTCCGGAGTTTATTTTTTGAAATACCAAAGGTACAAGTTATGAGAAGCTATTATTTTCTAGATTGTGTAACACAGTCAATAATTGGCGAAAATAAGGAATAAATTAGCAACTAGCCTGAATCGCGAACATTGGAGGCAGCCGGTCAGAGCCCGGGCGGTCGGCGGCGTTCGAGCACACACTCCGCGCGAGGGCACACGTAAAAATAACTTTGTTGCTCTGTAGTTTCTAAACAAAGCACCGCATAACATTTCCATTTTTCATTTTCTAAACCCCCCCCCCCCCCCATTACCGGCTGGCACATAAGTGGTAGGACACACTGTATATTGTGATGTGGTACTTTTACCACGCACAAAATTTATAAAAAGTATCAAAATTATTGACCTCGAGCAGAAAATCGTGCCCGAGGAATGCTGTGACAGTCATAACTCAGGGTTCGAGCGTAATCTGCTCGGTAGACTCCTGACTCTGACTGATATGTTTCAAGAATTAAATGTAGCAGGTTATCTGAGGAGAGAGGTTAAGTTCCCCGGGCACCTATTCCCAGCGGCCAGACCAGAGGTTACGTCTACGCTTAGCACTAGTATTTTGATTTAATTTTATTTCTCATTTCATTTACTGGCTGATTTACGACTGACCACTGTACGAAGAGGATTCTCGGTGCATCAAGCGGATGTGAGTCGCACCTGCTCAAGACCACCAAGGAGAGAAGCTCGTCGTCGCAATGTTGACAGGTTATTAATAAACTAACCTGTGCGACGAGGTTAATTTCAGCAATCACCGAGTGGCGCTGACAAATATCGGCGTACTGTCGCCACCTGTCGTTCTCGGGCGCAAAACTCGTACCAAATGTCGGTAACGCAGTTAAAAGATGAAAGCGCCACCGTCTTCCGGTTTAGCTAGCACGCCAGCGGATCTCGCCATCTTAACTCATTCTCTGTTCAACGCACAGTGGGTCCACTCATATAGGAGAAAAGGGGCACGAATTATAATGTGTGCTATAAACAAGTGGTGGCGCTATTGTCGCTACCGATGTTATTTTTAACCTGTTGTAACCATAGCAACCATATCATTGCCAGTTGAAATAATACAGCCGATGCTCATTTTACTCAACTACCGTTCGAAGCACCTCAAGCGTCGGTGATATATTTATACATTTCAGGTTAACCCACTGACGCCTTGTGATGCCCTGTCGTCGAGAACGTTTTACTCAACTCTTTACTATTTCCTATGTAACGCTTATTGATATTCACTTTAGGTGAATTAGGTATTTATCAAATTCATTTCACCCGAGTAGGATTTAATAAATGTTCAAATGTCCTTAAGTCCCATGTTTAATCGACAGAGTTGAGTAGAATTACTTCAACTATTTTTCTCCGTGTAATAGTACAGTATTTAACTGTTCATTGTGATTCATATTTAAAAATTCTTGTTGTATTTTTATTCTTTCACAAATTATTTTCAACTTTAAATCATTTAAATTTATGAAATGGATTTCATAGAATATATTTCAAAATTTTCCGCTCTTTAGAATACATCGGGTTGGGGGGACGGGGATTTCGTTTGCATTGATATTAGTTCTTGTTATCAAAACTTGGCGGCGCTGATGCTCATTTTCACTTTCTTAAGTACCCTCATAAAATACATGATAGTGGCCGCACTGTGGTTCAACGTCCGTATTGCCAGTTGTCCCTGCCAAATCTCCGCACGATTTTTATTCCATAAAAGGAGAACTAAAGGATTGGTCGGGCGAGCAAGCTGGCGAGGAACCCGCAGGGTAACAAGTAGACCTGCATTAACTTTCTTTTATTTGCTTCTATTATAGTGCTGGTAGGTATACATTGTACCATAATTTTAGTTGCCCAAAGTTTCAATTGCCCATAAAATCACCAGACGTCACTATATTTGAAAAGCAGTATTAGACGAAGATTATGAAAGGAATGTGTTGGCAAAAAATGCGATGATTGCAAGGTGCAGGATTCCTGTACATTTCCCTGAAGCGCTCTCTACCGCCTATATTTGATATATACTTGCAGTTTCTGCCAATGCATTCCTTTGATAATCTTCGTCAAACACTGCTTTTCAAATATAGTGACTTCTGGTAATTTTATGGGCAACTAAAACTATGGTACAATCAGCCCCCTGCATCTTAGCCAGAATGCACGTAATCCGCGAAACGAAAATGTCACAAGAATTGACCGTGGCCGCTAGGGGCGCTGATTGTTCATGAGGCCTGAATTCATTTTAATGCATGGGAAAAATGCATAAAAATTAAATTTTTGGGGATAAAAACTACTTGATCATATTTTTTTTTACAACACATTAAACTAGAAAGTTTTAAATATTATTTAAAGCAATTTTTACTGATATAAAGGGTAATGTACTTGAAATTTGGGCGAAAATTGTCTTTGTAATTCTGGCTGGAAATTGAAATCAAAGTTCTGTTATCTTCGTTTTAACATTAATATTTACATTGTGATTATTAAATAAAAATACAATATTTATTTATATTATCAATATTACTGATATTATATATCTTATTATATATATTATATATCAGTCTTACATATTATAATAGAAAAATTGGCTATTGAAATTCCATCAAATTGAATTATAATACGGGTATTAATTATACCATTTTGATTTTGTTAGAAAAATTAGATTTTATTATAGGACATTTTGTATTTTATATTTTAAAACTTCTCAGTCATTGAAAAAATTACATTTTTATGAACAAAACTTTCACATAAGGAATGAACGTACATTTGAAAAAGTAACAAATATAAAGAATTTATAAAATTCCTTTATAAGTATTTGAAAACACTAAGAACAAAGATGTTTGTAATAAATAATAATCAACATAATATACTATATTTCATAATAATATAATGGATATTTAGATCTCATATGCACATAATTTATTATGTGTATTTTATCTATAATTAGCATAATTAGGGATGGGCGATCTCGATTCGATTCTACGGAGATCGATCTTTTTTACTCGATTAATCGGTTGGATTGATATTTTTTGTTCGATCTTCACGAACGATTCTCCTTTCTTTTTTTCCTGTTTCCTATGTCTATGAACTGTTCCTATGAACTGTTTTTTAGTTTAAAAGTGAGATCAAAGGGTCGACCACGAGAATATCCTTAATGTGATATACAAAGTATATTAATATTATAAACTTTATAATAATACTTCATATTTATGCCAGAAATTTTATCATAAATAATACTTTAAGTGATATGCAAAGTTCAAAGTATATTAATATTATAAACTTTATAGTAATACTTCATATTTATGCCAAAAATTTTATCATAAATAATACTTTAAGTGATATGCAAAATTCAAAGTTTATTAATATTATAAACTTTATAGTAATACTTCATATTTATGTCAGAAATTTACCACTAATAATACGCATTGCTTTAGAAATTGTGCAATTTTAAAAAATAAAAAACGTTCCTGATTCGCAAATATAGTGTGTTTTTTAAGCCTAATTTCCTTTTTTATTGATATAAACACTTTTTTATTTTGATAATTTAAATTCACAAAATATGCAAGATTATAGGGTCGTTTTGGTTAAAAATGTAAGATAGAGCCAGTGGCCGTGGGGTGCATCGAACTTATGCAAAATAAAACTGTCGCTTACCCGCAAGGACACCGTAATGGCCTGGGTTTTAGGGCCCAGATAATTCGGCTACGCATTGACGCTACTCTTTACACGGTATTTGGAGGATTCTGTAGCTTCGGTGTAGAAGGTACAGGGTGAACGAATACAAATTTGCCGGTCATTAGATAGGGGAAGACTCGGGTAAATAAGAAATTGTGGTGTTAGGTTGCCCGGGGATAAATAGCGCTATCCCGACCATTATAAATTGTGTTCGATGTTAAATAAAACTGTTAGTGTAAATGACAAGTGTGACTCGTATTAATTTCAATTTTAGGTAACATAACCTAAGCTTCAAATTAATTTTCAAACTAATAATTCATAAAATAATGGTTACAAAATGGCGTCCAACAGCAGGGCTTGAGTAGCATCATAGCGTGGCGAATTGCGGACACGTTCGAGCTTGGAATCTCAGAGGCAGTTTGGCATAATGGAACCCTGCTTTTAGGTAATTGATTAATGGTAGACGTAATATTTGTAATTGAATATTAGTAAAAATATTAATTGTAATTCATTGTTACTAGAATTTAGAACCGACGTGACAATTCAGCGAAATAAATAAAAAGTCGGAAAATGGAATTTTTGCCATTAATGTATTATAAATTAATTTTCTGTCAATTTTTTAAATCTTTTCAGTTAAGCAAATGATTCATTGGAAACTTTCGCAAACGATTGTCACTTAGGCTTCAATAGTGACATTGCATTCGGTTCGGTTTTGATGGGTATGGCTTGTATGTTACGCCTACTCTAGTCAAACCCTGGCACACGCCTGGTCTACACCGGGAAAGTCTATGATATAGTAGGACAATGCTGGCGCAGGCCTGGCTCCCTTCGGGCAGGCCTGAAAACGCACTGGATGAATACTGGTGCATCACTGGCTCAGGCCTGGCAGGTTTAATTTTGTTATTTGGCCAATAATAATAAAATTGCCGGTAATAATTTACTCTTTGGATATAATTCCTGTTATGCGACTAGATTACATCGGGACAGACAGGATTTTAATTAAACAGGATTGGTTTTGACGATTTGCCATCGGATTTGGATCGTGATACGAGTCGTCTACCCGTTATTACGTACTACGAGATTTTAGTCATCTGTTTTACCGTAAATAAAGTCTCGTTGATTAGACTTGAATGATAAATTGAATGAAAACGGCGGATACTGAATTTGAGGTCCCGTAGCATTTGTTTGACTTTTCAGAGGATGAATTGCACGATTTCCTTAGTAGGAACCTTGCATAATCCAATTGGGATTTATGATTTATTATTGAAGATAATCTCAGCTCTTCAAAATACTCCGGCGCAATTCCAAACGTTCTTTATGAACCAGTCACCATTGACGGAATTGCTTGAGTTGGTAAAACGCAAGACCGAACACATCAAGACAGAATTGTAAGACGCGATTTATAAGATGCGAGAGCTAATATTGTAGACAATTAACGAGGCCGGATTATCTTTAACCGCTGCAAGACCGGATTCGGAATCGGAACCGCTCGTTAGCGATCATGGCGGTATACACCGCGAATCAAATATTCGTGATGGCATTGCCGATTCTTGCCACCAGCCTTTTAAATCGGCTGCTAGAATTCGGGAACCCTCTTTCCACCTTCATGTTGATGGGCTAGCCAACCTGACTACCTCAGCTCCAGTCAATCGTTTGAACGAATTTATGAGAGGTCTGGGGGCAGACCGTGAGTTGTCTGTTTCAGTCGGTATCGAAGATAATTAAAAAACTGGACCAGCTAAAGTCGTGCTCTGGGAAGGCCAGCGATAGTAATTAGCATCGAACCAACCCAGCAGGCCATCATAGGGACTTCAGACCGCGAAATGGTCAGGAGAAGTTAGCCGTGCCTAGTAGAGGCACTGATACAATCCGCAACGAGGGCTGGAATAATGCCACGGAACGCACTCCCAAGTCGGAGCCCCTTGCTTTACCTGTGGGAAGAAAAAACATGTGTGGAGGCAATGTCCGTCCCCTTGGGCCAGATTCTGCCACATATGCGGCAAGCATGATCAAAACGAACATGCGGCTCCGATTACTGCCTGGGAAATGTGTAGAGGAGAGCAAGCTCAGGGTCAGTACTCCTGCTTTCGTTCCCCAGCCAGCCCTAAATTCTATTATAGCGGAAACCTTCTTCAACTCTGATCTGACTCACGATATTGCTGACATCACGTCGCGATCGTTCCTCGATATCGAGGTGGGTGGTGCCAAATGTTATTCATTGGTCGACACCGGGTCATCGAAGTCCTTTTCGGGTTCGCTCAACGTCCCACTTATCGCATCGGGAGGGTGCAAAGTGCAAGGGGCACCTGACGATTAAGCAGAAGAACCACCGAATCTCGCCTATAGTGTGCGACGAATTTATTAAAATCGCTGAACAGTTAATCGACCAATAGCCGATGGAGCCTTCTATCAGTAAGTGGTGTAATCCAGCAGTCATAGTTCGGAAGGATGACGGCTCATACCGTTTATGCATAGACTGTCGTAAGGTAAGTGAGATTTCTTAGAAAGACGCGTATCCGATCCGGACGCATTATCCCAGTTGTTCGGAAATGAAAGGATCGAGAAACTTTCTGTACTCGAGCCGATCGAAGATGAATTGTATACGCGTAGGCGCGAGGCCGTGATAGAATGGATGGAATAACACACTAGGACAGCAATGACGTTTGTTTAAATTTGACCTTAACATGAATTTTCTTGATCATATTCAAATCGAGACAATTTTGTTCACATTTTCTCGAGCAATTTTATAATCTGTGGATTTTTTTCAATGAAAGTTTTACTACTACGATACCTATTTTCTTGATCCGATTGTGAATTTCGAGAATTTTCAGTTGTTTTGGCTTTGCTATTTCGAACTCGTTGCTTTGTTGCAAATTTTTGAATCGTTAAATTTTTTGGTTTTGCGGTCTCCGAGTCAAGAGCATTTTGAAACTAAATCATCTGCCATGACAATTTTCAAAGCAACATTGAGAAAGTCGTGCAGTTTTGATCCTCCCAATTTGACAAGGTGATTGTACTGACAAAAAAATGAAAATCGTCATAATATTTTGTACATAAAATATGAAATATTCCTTGTCAGCGGACTTATGATTTTCACAAGATTAACTAGGTTTTGCATGCTGGTACTGAAGGCTCCCATTTGCTGCTGTAACTTACTGAAAAAAGATGTAACGTTCAGTATTCGTATAATAAAATGATGCATGACATTAGCTCGCTTGATTCCTTGAAGGATCTGCTCTGATAAATTGAAATCGATGACCGAGTCATTTGCGGTATTCTTTGTAGCATTCTTTGAACAATTTTCAAAGTTTTCGAGGACGGAATCCTGCGAATTGTCTTTGTCGTCATTTGTTTTTTTTATGAGTCTTCAACATATAAAGGATCAAGTGATCCCGAGGCCGGGGATGAGTTTTCGTTGGCAGATGTGTTTTCGTTTGTCACTTGGGTTATTGAAAAGTGTTCGAGGATCTTTTGGCAAATTTTCAATGTTAAAAGGAAAATCTCAGTGTGGAAAGAATTGTTTTTGCTTACGTATGATTCACATCAACGGATAAAACAGCATTTTTCAAAGACTTTCTTTGCATGCTTGCTAAATCTCTTTCATTTTGACCGTCATCTTCAAAGTAGCTAAGCGCATCGTCAATCTGGATATTTCTCCCTGAATCAACATCATGAGCTATTTAAAACCGATCGAAACCATCACTGAGGAACAGTATCGAACGCAATTGATGCGTTTGAGCCAAGCACTGCGCAAAAAACGGCCGGAATACGAACAGAGGCACAAAAAATTGATTCTACAGCATGACAACGCTCGGTCTCACGTTGCCAAACCCGTTAAAACCTACCTGAAACGATCAAATGGAAGTTCTACCCCACCCGCCGTATTCCCCAGATATTGCGCCATCCGATTATTATTTGTTCCGGTCGATGGCACATGGTCTGGCTGATCAGCAGTTCTGCTACAAAGTTGCATTTCCATAAAAAAAAAACAGCGGGAACTTAGTTGCACACCTAATAGTTATGTTTACAATTTGATAGTACTATTCAATACCATGGATGTCATTTCTCCAAACTCTTCAAACTTGATTTTATAATAAATAAATGAGTATAATATTACTATCAATTGTCACCGGTATGTGATAATATTCTATTCAATAATACTATATTATATTTTAAAAAAATCTATAGTCGATTACTTTTATGTAATTTGAAAGTAATATATATTTTATAATTTTCCACTCTTTAAATATTGGGTTGGCAACAAAGTCATTTCGCTTTTTCCCCCTAGATGACTTTAGTCGTTCGAAGTCGTTCTTCTCCAATGCAAACTTCAGACCGTATATGGTATTTGACAGCTGACGTTTCATAGATTATTCAGTAAAAAAAAAGTTTCAAGTTTTATTGTTTTGCATTGATTTGAAATGGAGATTCTAGACGGTCATTTTCGTTACATTTTACTTTATTTCTTCCGAAAAGGGAAAAACGCAGTGCAAGCTCGGAAAAAGTTTTATGATATTCATCAACAAAAGGTTATGCTGAGTGTTTGGTGGGATTTCGAGGTATTGTTTATTTTGAGCTGCTCCCAAGGAATCAAACTATCAATTCGAATGTCTACTGCCGCCAGATAATGAAATTCGACAAAGAAATCAAGGAAAAGTGACCAGAACTGTCAACTTGTAAAGGCGTCATCTTCCATCAAGATAACGCCAGACTACATACATCTTTGGTCACTCTAAAAAAATTATTGGAGTTAGGCTGGGAAGTGATGCCTCATTCACCGTATAATTCTGACCTTGCAGCATCCGATAATCATTTATTCCGTTCACTTCGAAACCATTTGAATGGAAGAACATTCGATTTAAATGAGACTGTCAAAAACGAGTTGATTCAGTTTTTTGACTCTAAGAACCAAACTTTCTATGAAAGCGGAATCATGAAGCTGACTGAAATATTCCAAAAGGTCATCGAACAAAATGGTCAATACATAATTGATTGATTAATTGATAATTAACTGAGGAAAGGCCGACTACCAGAGAGGTCAATTTTTCTCAATTAGATTATAAACATGATTATTTAAATTACGTTTTACAATATTGTTATGGTTTCCTTTTACCCCCTACAAGTCCATCACGGTATTTCTTTTGCATTAGAATGTTATGTGAATAATAAAATATGATAATTCTTGAGTTTCTCCAGAAATGTTAATTTTATTTCTCATAAGCAAAATTTAGTTGTAAAGATGTCATAAGATTTCTAGACTGATTCAGATTTTGTTTCGACTTCAATAAAAATAGTTCTGAAGAAAGGGTTAAAACTTTTACTTTATAATAGTAATAAGTAAATTGGCAATTTGAAACTAGATAACTGACTTTGCACTTGTTTATCTTTTCTGCTTCGTAATACTTTTCTAACCATATTCCTCTTCCAAAAGTTGTTTGCATATTGAAGTAATAGATACTTATGATCCATAAAAGAAGAAATTTATGAAGTAAGTTAACATTAAAGAAAGTTGCAATTGAATAAAATTCTTTAAAAAAAAAATTAAATACTTTATTTTATTTGGAGTCATAATTACTTTATCGAATTTTGCTACGCTTACGCGTATCCAATTGAGATGTTTTAACTTGCAAAATGATGCTTATATTATAAATCAATGCACCAGTCATTTTTATTGAAATCTGGACGGTAGTTATGGCAGGATTTGTAAATGAACTCGGTTTCCCATAAGGTTAGGTGTTAATCGTCTCAAAATGCAATTACTAATTACTCCCCTCCAGTGTGCCCTAGGTCCTCAAAAATTTAACTGAGTTATTTCTGGATTAACGTTTAGCATTGATTTCAATTTTATCAATATCTGAACAGTATTTCCATTTACGACTGTACTACCTTAATTTAGGTCGAGTTTGGAACTGATTTGAAATTTAGATAGTGGCTTCATTTTAGCCCAAATCCAGGCTAGCGGCTATATTTTAGTCTGCTTTTGGACTTTATTTAAGACTTTTTTTCTGCGTATAATTAAGAAAATATTCATAAATATTTTAATAAAATATATATGTTACTATTTGGTTTGGTAAATCACTTACTAATATTTTTAGCAAAACAGTTACCAGGAATTTTTTTGCATTATGAGTATATTATAATATTATTATTATATTATATTAATATAATATCGAATAAAATAATTATTAAAGATTGTCAATTCTATCCATGTGACGCATCATGTTTGCAACGGAATTTCTTTTAAAACATGTACAAGGTCTTTCCGGGAAATATTCGAATTTGTGCTGTAATTTTTGCTGAAATTACTACTGATACCATGATTGATGTAATTTATTTATAAAAAAAAGATAATACAATATTTAAAAACATTTTTAATATTTTATAAATTATAGGAAAACAGGAAAAAGACATACTCGCACATTCTGTCAAAAAAGTACCAGGAATTGGTCAATAAAACTCAAACTATTTATTATTTATACAAATTTATTTTATCTCCTTCAAAGCAGGCCTCTCTCGAAATAATACACTTATGCAAACGAATAATCCAATCATGAAATCATTTTTTAAACGCATTTTCAGGAACGACTTCAGTTCTTGTCGCGAATTCGCTTTTATGTCTTCTATTGACTGAAAACGGGTGCCTCTAAGTGGTAATTTGAGTTTGAAAAAAGAAAGAAGCCGTCCGGAGCCATATCAGGTGAAGACTGTGGTTCTGCGATGATATTCGTTGAGTTTTTGGCCAGAAATTCGTTCACAATGATAGCCTCTGGAGATGGTCTTTCGGAACTAGTCGAGCAGCAACGCGTTTCATGCCCCAACAATCGTTTGAAATGGTACGAATTGATTTGTGACACAGAAAATTCAACGGCTATCTCTCTTAAACTTAAATCGCGATTTTCAGTGACCATTTCCTTCACTTTAGCGATGTTAACTTCAGTTGAAGACGTTGATGGCCGACCAGAGCGAGGCAAATCTTCCATCACATCTCGACCGCTTTTTAATATACTACACCACTCATATGCATGTGTTTTTGAGAAAGTCGATTCACCGTAAGCCTTCTGTAACATTTTCAGCGTTTCCGAACACGAAATTCCATTTGCAATCCAAAATTTGAGACATATTCTTTATTCGATATTCTTATCCATTGGAAAAGTCGCGAAACACACTTGAGATGAACTGATAACATCGAGCACTGTGAACAAACTAAATGACAGATCGCGCTCGAACTCTACGTCAGTATAGAGGACAGTGGTGCCAACTTAGCGTCAAAATGGTTTCTGACAATCTCTTTAAGCGGGCTTTTTGAATGATGAATTCTGGGTACGCTTTTGACAGAATTTAAATGAAAATAGTCCTTTCCTATTGTAAAATTTGAGATTACGGTAATGTCGTACTTATTAAAGTTTTTACTTTACTTTCTTATCTGGTGGTTCAATAACCCACTATAATCATAAAAACTCATTGAAAAAATTAAACCAGACGAAATTATGGTAACCCACGTCGTTGTTTCAAATTTAAAATTTCAAAACTTCTTTTTTTGATAGTTTTGTCGTCAATAGCTACTAGTGACGTATCTAAGCACGTTGAAAATTAAAAAATAAACATGTTGTTTTTATTGTAGTGCCAGACGGTTTTATACAAGAAGTTAACTTTTGATTAATTATTATTATTTTAATAATTAACTTTAATCTTCCTCAAGTTTAAGGTAGTTGTCGTGCGGAAAAACAGGTATCTCGAAAAAATGTTCTTCTCTGACTTTAAGAAATGGAATTATAATATTATTCGTGTTTCATAAAAGAGAAGAAATTATTTTTCATAATAAAAATTGTAAATCAACGGAAAATAATACTTTTAATAATGTTTTCTATGAAAGAGTTTATTCTTACTATCACTTCTTATCCATTTTTTTGAAGTGATAGGATTTTTATAAATCAAGGCTTATTTTTTGGCGGAAAATATTCTTCACAACTTTACCTTCTCTGATTTTAAAAATAAATAAATAACCTTTAAATACAGTTAATTATAAAAAAAAATGTTTCCTTAAAAAAAATTGTTTGAATAAATTCAGCCATTATAAACTTTTCTTTAAAAATTGGAAATGGTAGTGTTGTAAAAAATATTTTCTGTCTAATTTGACTGTAGATGCGAGATAATAAAACATCTAAACGCCCGACGAACACGTCAACTCAATTTTGTTGCGTAGAGTTCGGGTGTATATACACTCTTAGCTTAACCACGGGAGTGAAACACAATGCAAAATCAGGGGAAACAAAACTGCGGTAATCGTTGAGCAACTAGAAAATGGTTGCTCAGAAATTACCGTAGTTTTGCATGGACTTTTTGGCGGCAGATTCAAATTGCAATTTATTTCTTTTCTATTCTATTTAATAAAATAATAAAAGCACATTTTCCTAGAAACGCTAGTGTATCTAAATATCTCTTTAAATGAAATGCATTTAAAATTATATGAATTTTCCGTTTTTTTGTTTCTTACAAGTCCATTTTAAATGAAAAGATATTTATATACAAAATTATATGCTTCATGAAGAATATCTTTTCGTTATTTATATTAATTAGAGAAATAAAATATTAGTTTTAAAACTATTTAATTATAAATTTGACTATTCACAAAATATATAGATGGGACTAAGTTCATTAATAATAAAAAAGTATTTTACTTTGAGTAGAATCTTTTTATTAAAGTCTGAAAAAGACGTATTCAAGAACAACAAATATTAAATTTTCCCAGAACATAAGATATAGTTCCATTCGTTTTAGAACACAGAACAAACTTTTTATAATAAGGAGAACGTTGTAATATGAATAATCTAACAATACTAAAAGCTAACAAGTTTTAAAGGGAGCTTTGTAATTGCGTGATGCATCGCGTTACTAAACATACTTAAATGTTAGGGAGTGGAAATTTATGAAGCATAGTTAAAACGCGTACGTAAACATTAAAGAACAATCATTTGTTAAATATTTTTATGGTTGTGCAACAACGTTAGGCGCAAATTTTTTTTGAACACAAATAGTTATTATATAACTATTAATAAATATCTGTTTAAAAATACAATCAATTTTGAATAAGTGAACTTACGCTTACAAATTTGAAACAGTTTTTTTAATATTTTGAAGACGAAATTCTGAATTAAACCTAGCGGACCCGGCTAAGTGAACGGTCAGCGAATTCGCTGACCATTCGCTGACCTCTTAATATTTTGATAGAGAGGAGCATAAAAAACATTTGAATTGTTGCTATTATGATTCTGCGGTATACTTTGAGTTTGACGGTATCAAAGTTAATACAATAATTTTGTGTTTTAGCTTTAAAATCTAAAAAAACGTAATGCCTATCATTGAAGGCAGTGCAGTGGTTCATCAATTGATATGTCTCCACCGTCAGGATTGACTATTTGTTAGAATGAGACGAAAGTAGTTGTGTCTTACTCCAACCAATGGTCAACCTTACGACGCTGGAGATGTTCGGCAAATAGTGAACCGCTGCACTGTCTTCAATGACAGATATTACGTTTATTTAGTTTTTATTGCTAAGAAATAAAATTATTGTATTAATTTCGATACCTTCAAACTCAAAATGTACCGTAGAATCATAATAGCACCAATTTAAATGTTTTTTATGCTCCTCTTTTTCAAATTATTACGAAGTCAGCGAATGGTCAACAACATAAATATGAGAACCCTAATTTTTTCACCTGTGACCACAAGAACATTATCGACTTCATGTTTATAAGCCAACCGTTAAGAAAGGGGTAATAATTTGTTACGTTTTTCCATGCGTATGCGTTTGTCTTTGTGTCAAATTTGCGTTGCCAAAGTTTCCAAGTTGGGATTTCCTCTATCAAATGGGACCAAAGTGAAAAGTGAGGAGACTCATCAGTCACGCCACATTTATATTCTGTACACAAATCTCCTGAAGCTACAAAATTTTCAATACTCCCAGCCATACTGTTACTCAATTGTGCAGCTGCCACTGCAACTTTCATTTTGTAAAAGCTGTCGCCCTCTTTAAAATGTTCTGGTTTTAATTTTAACAATTGTCTGTAAATTTTTTTTTGGTCTAGCTCAAATGCCTTTTTAGTATATTCAAATTTAGCTAATTTCCCATCGCGAAATTCAAAGGTACTTTTAAGCAAAGCATTTCTCGTATTTTTTAATAAATGAGGTACATCGAATAATATTGCAACAAGTTCACCAACATTGAAGTAAAATTGATCTTTCGTTTCGTTCGTCTCAGCGCACAATTGAGTAACAGCAGCTTGATTAGTGGGACCTTGGTCACATACTGTGGAAACTACTTTCAAGCCAATATTTTGTAATTGATTGATTAACGTGAAAATAAGATTTTCCAAATATTCTGTACAGATGGTATTAACTGTAAAATAATAGGCTAAAACTTGTTTCCATGGTCTTCACAGACCCCCAATCATGAATACAAGCGCATGATTTGCTTTTCGAATGGTACGACCTAAGTGGCCCAAATCTTCGTATCCAATAAATTTTTGCTTAATTGTGTCATAATGCAAACTCGAAGAGAGAGAAATTTCATCAAATAACAAAGAATTTTCGAGAGAGATTTTCGCAATCTTTCGTTTCAAATTTTTTACAATAGGTTCATTAATACCCATGTCAAAAGGTATTTTCGATAAGACGCCTTTTAATAAACGCGGAGTCGGTAGTATAAAATGTGATCCCATATAAATGTATAGTTTGGGACTTCGCTTATACATGGAGAGAAAAAACGCTTTATCTTCGACTGTCCCTTTTCGATTTTTTGGTGCTCTACTGGCATTTCTAATTTGAGAATCTATAAACCTTTTCGTAATATCATTCAAGTCTCTTTCAATGACGTGAAACATTGCTTTTTTGTACAAATACTGCAGGGTTTTTACTTCTTGATCTTTACATTGCAATTTATTTTTGAGCTTAGACAATTTGGTCATAACATTTCGGTGAATTCCGTACATCTTTTCTTTAGTAGGAGAAAGAGCTCGTTTATTCAAACCTATGTTTCCAAGAATTCCACCGATAAACTTTCGTTTAGCAGGAGGAACCTGATCAGAATTGGAGTCCAGATTTTCAGTGTCATCGTAAAGCGACTGAGTTTCTTCACCTGCCGTATTTGAAGAAGTCAATATTGTTCCCAAATCAATAAACAGTTTATCAGAAATTGGAATAGTTTCTGTTTCGTCATTAAAGACATTATTTGACGATGTTTTTTCACTATAACTGTCCGGACAATTAGCTTTTTCTGGATTACATTTTAAATCATTACTTAAATTTGGCGACTGATTACTAGGATCAATATTTTCAAATAAAGGAATATTTTTTGTAAAAGTTTCGTTGCTAGCGTCATTTGCTTGAGAATAACTCAACCGTGTTTGTTGATGATTTTTCAAATTAAAATTTGAATTTTCATTATTGTTCGTTTCATGAAGCAGAACATAAGAGTGATTATCAATAATGTTTAAAGATTCTGTGTCAGCTACAATTTTAGAAGGGTCTGAACTGTTCCCAATCAGAACTTTATTTGACAGAGACGGTACGGCATTATACTTAACTCTTTGTCTTAGATGATTTATGTAATGATCTTGTTTAAAGTGGTCATCGCAGACATAAAAATTGTCACAATTAACTGAATTCTGTATTTGACATACGGCTTGCCATTTTTTACGGCCTTGGTTATCTCGCGGAAATCTGTGAAAAAGTATGGTTTTTATATTCGAATTAGATGGGCTATAATATTTATTTTCACATTGTGGAAATTTGCATGATCATTTTAACTTTGGTTTTGGAAATGACATCTTAACTTACGCCAGCGAGAGGTATAAATTCTTAATAAAGCATTAACCTAGTTATCACAGTCAATTCAGTGAGAATCATTATATCTAAGATTTAAACTTTAATATCACAACGAATTCATCGAGAATTTTAAATAATGATGACTAAGAGTTAAACTAACTTATCACAGTCGATTCAGTGCAGAGATTCAATTATTATAACTAAGACTTAAATTTAGTTATCACGCCCAATGCATGTTTCGACTAAATTTTTTAATAATTCCTTTTTATCTTCTTACGTGTCACAACTGAGGAAAACGATGCAATGTGATCTTTCGACCAGTCCTTCAATTGAGAATTCCTGAATTTCCAAATTAATATTGCCGAATGCAACATTGCGGTCGATGTGAAGAAACAAGGAAACGATGTGTTTCGTTAGGTCATCCTTATTTTGGAAAAGCCCAAGGCAAGTTACAAATCTCTAAAGGTCCACATCTGATGGGTCATGTACCCGGTTCTCGTTAAGATCAGTTCAGAAGAGTTTAAGTTGGTCTTCTTGGTGGTTAGGAATGGTGTCCCTAAATTTCTGTTGAATAATATGAATATGTTATAACACATGTCTTATATTAGGAGACAAAATTTAATAAGTAAAGCGTTTTAAGGGCATGTAATACTTGAGAAAAGTAGCAAGCTCATATGAACGATTTGGTACAGTTTCTACACGTTTCTGTCTAAAGTACATAAAGTTTTCTTTTTAAAATTTGGGAAATGATAAAGAAGATAAAAATGGACGTAGATAGGCTACTTTTGCTTTTGACTGTGAAAAAAAAATCGATATATTTTGCTAACATCGAACTTTTTTTCAATTTCGTAACCAAAATTAGTCTATCTACGTCCGTACTTATCTTCTCTACCATTTTCTAAATTTTGGAATTAAAATTTTATATACATTAGACACAAACATGTAGAAACTTAAAATCAATGAAATTTGATAATTTTCTAAGTATCACATGCCCTTAATCTTCAAGAAAATAAACAAGTCAAGAGACGTTGTAGGTGAGAAAACAAGCAAATTGAATATATCCTTTATAGGAATCTATCTGATTTTCAAAAAATAATAACTTCATAGTCCAGAATATGAATTTTAATAAATATATTAAATATAATAAATATATTCAGGAAATATATTACCTCGAATATCTCGCCTTGCTGTCTACGTGTGCTGCTGTACGAGAAAATGATTGTTTTGTACTGAAAGAATTGCAATACTAAAATGAGGTGAATCTGTAAATGAAATATTAAATAAAAATTAAGTGACAAATTATAAAATATATTCAGATCGCAGAAAGAAAGAATAAAGATATTATCATGAAAATGCAATCAATTTTACTATGCTTTTACTTCAATATCAACATTGAAGTTAGAAAACTTCATGATACTAGTTTCATAGATTTTTGTTTTTTTATAGCATAATTATAGAAGTAAATTAATAAAGTATAGTAGAGAAACCCGTATTATATCAGACTTTTATACTTTTTTTCACTATTATATCGTACAATTCGGAAAAAATCTTTTCGTTTGTGCGTTGTGTAAGTGTACAAACATAACCTATACGTATTATAAAACAGAAGTTAATAATCTGAATCATGTTTAATTGTACATACCTTCAATTCCACGAACTAACGGAAGCTTTATCTTCAATATTCTCTTAATATTGCACAACCTTAAGATCAATTAAATTAATAATTAATTTGTAGTACAGCAGCACACGCGGTAGCGTTAATTTGTTATGGACGAAATGGACGAAATCACTAAAAATATTCAAACACTCGCGCTTGGCTCTGATTGGTCCACCGAAATCCCCACTTTTGCATGGCCATGTTGCTCCCCCTCCAACGTCGGTTTCACTCCCGTGAGCTTAACTTGATTGTCGCTCATTTTCAAGATATTTTATATTAAAGAAAATCATTTTTTGACAGTTATTCCTTCATTTTTCGAATAACATACATCGAAATCCTTATTAAAATGGTATAAAATGACACGTATTATTTTTCTTTTTTTAATTTCATAATTGCAATAATTTTCTGCCATTTAAACCCACATTTAAGTGGAACAGGCAATGTGTCACTGTGACCGTGTGGCCAATTAGCCTTTGTATATGAGCGCCGAGCTAGCCCAACCATATATACATCCGAACTTTATGAAACATAATTAACTTGACGTGTTCGGACGTTTAACTGTTATTTCAAAATTTGAATATGTTCCTACAGTATTTTCAGTTCCGGGAAACTAGACGAAAAAGAGATAAAAAAAATTACGAAAATAATTGAGACGAAAAATCATCTTATTCACAGAAAGTCTATGGCGAAAATCTTGATTTCACAAAAAATCTCAAACACACACGAATGAAGCTTCAATCATCGATGTTTAAAATATTGAAACATAGTACGTAGCTCTTAATTTATTTTTTCATGCGGTTAATAACGTTTCTTCATTGGATTTTGTGATTTTAGAAGACAAACGAGAATGCGAGCAGTAATAGCTTTATCAGGTATTGAGCCGATTTAAAAAAAGAAGAAAGCAAAAATATAAGAATAAAGCTATTCACCCCAGATAATGAAAACTGTGTTGATCTTGATACTTGTGATGTATGTATGCTTATTAAGTTGTTTTATTTTACGAAAGGTTTAATGTTTTTATTTTGGATTACTTTCTGAGGCTCAACCTTTATCTCTTCCATGGCCACTAACTTTAAGCATATATTTAGGAACTTGTAACCTCTTAATATTTATCAAGAAAGGTCGTGATATGAGATTTTTTAATTATAAGTGATAGTTACTTTAATTCTATTACTCGATTATAGCATTTAGACTTTAAATTCTTATTTAAAGGGATTCATAAAAAGTGAAAATCTCAAATTAAATTAATTCAAAATCGATAAAAATATTTTATATTCACTGCTTTGTGGATAAAATAATGAATATATCAGGTGTACAAATAAGTTTACAACGTTTTCTATCAAAAATTGGGCATTCATTGTGAAAGAATACATCTTCCTCAGAGAAGTTAAGTAGAAAACAGAAAATTAAGATACCCGGATGGTATTTCAAAGGTCCCATCGTTCTAAAAATTATATCTAGTAATCCAAGTGCTTAAAATTCATCTTCCTCAGGGAATTCAGGCTGAGAACTGAAATTTAAGATACCCGGATGTCATTTCAGAGGTCCCGTCATTCTAAAAATTATATCCAAGTTCTAAATTTTCACGTTGCTGATAAAACTTTTGTGTCGATTGCTGAAGCTATATAGGACATATTTCCTGGAGAGATTGCTGCAACATACTTTTCTTGATTTAGATAAAAAATGACCATTTTTTTAGAAAACTGGAACTCTATGGGCTCATTTCAACTACACTAGGGACGTTTTAAGGAAAAAGGGTCGTCTCGATAATACCAAGTCTAAAAGCAAAATTCAATGACTGTTTCTTCTCTTGCAATTTTAGATGAAACCGTTTCGCAAGCCCTTAGAAGTATAGCGAATTCTTTGAACAACGCCACTCTTTTCAACGATTGGAAAGTTTCATATAATAAAAGGAAAATTTAACTCAAAGTTGATCAGCTTTCTGTGAACGAGTATATTTCTAGGTATCCTTGTCTCCAAACACAGGATGCTATACAACAGGAGAGGAAGTTTGAAATTAAATCTATTTTGATAATAACACAGCCCCACAAAAAAAAAGTTTTGAGTCCTGGGGTCAGACCATGTATACTATATGTTTTTGGGGTCGCTGAATCTGAATTCGGAGTCACATAAACCCTATTGGGTCAGTTTCACCATAACCCCCGAAAACCCCATAATCTGAGCTATATAAGCTCGTAACGATAAACCCGCTACATCAAACCTCATAACCCCTAAACACTACAACCCCTAAAACCATAACGTCATTATCTCTCACATCATAACCGTTATTACTCCATTACCCAATAAGCCCATATATCGAAGGGATATAGTTTATCACGGGTAATCTATATTATTGCGAGTTGTCAGAGAGGTTCGAGATACCTTATACCCGTAAATTAAACTCCATAACCCCTTAAAACTATAACCCCAAAAAACCGCACCATAACCCCATAATCCCCAACACCATAACCCCATAACTCAAAACTCTTTAAATCATAACCCTACAACCCTACATACATATAAGAACTATATGATGTACAAAATCTGATCGTGCAACCTTCCTGCGATGTATATCGAGTAACGCTAATGCCGACGGTTCTACCATTGTTTAATGGTGCTATGGGGTTATTGTGTTTGACGTAATGGATTTAAGGTTTCCCGAATCTCTGTTACAACTTTTAATAATACAGATTGCACGTGATAAACTATTTCCTTTCGATATAGGGTTATAGGGTAATGGTGTTATGGGGTTATAGTGCGGGGGGTTTAAGGATTGTATTGTATTAATGTAACGGGTTTAAGGTATCTCGAACCTCTCTGACAACACGCAATACTACAGATTACCCGTGATAAACTATTTCCCTTCAATATATGGGGTTCTTGGGTTATGGAGTAATAATGGTTATGGTGTGAGGGGTTATGGGGTTTCAGTGTTAAGGGGTTACGAGGTTTAATGTAACGTGTTTATCGCTACGGGCTTATATGGCTTAGATGATGGGGTTTTCGGGATTACAGTGAAACGCCCACTCGATAGGGTTTATCAGACTCCGGATTCAGATTCAGCGACCCCAAAACATATATTATACATGGTCTGATCCCAGGACTCAAAACTTTTTTTTGTGTGGCTGTGTTATATAAGAATAAAAGTTTCTAAAAATACTAAAGTTTATTTCAAATATTTCTTCAATAGTTCCAAGCAGATTTTAACACTGCACAACGTAAAAGAGGTCCTTTATTGCATATGAGATTGCCTGTTATCACAAACGTTTTACTTGATCAGCTTGAAATAATAGCATAAAAAATTTCCACTTTGAAAAGGAGGCCTATAGCAGATATATATATATATATATATATATTTTTTAGGTCATATCTAAACAATTTTCTATGAAATGAAATATAATAAACCAGTTTTCTTAAACAACATTAAAATATTCCTAATAAATTAATTTCAGATACACAGGATGCAGTTGTTCTACATTACTTACAATTATTTATTGGGCATGGCCATTCCGGAGGAAAGAAAAAGAATAAAGAAAAATTGCGTATTAAGTATCAACCAGTAGAAACTGAGGAAATTGAGTCTGAAGTTGAGAAATTAAAGTCAAGACTGCTAGAAAGAAAGGAAACTCTATAACCTCTTCTACTTGAGATTGCATCTTTTTCAGACATTATGGAGGGCTTCGCTATTGTCAACGACTACAATTACAAAGTAACTTCATGTCATTGATTAAACCAGTGAAAAAACTTCTAGGTTTAACCACAAACGCTCTTCGTGTAGCGGGACTTATACAGGACCAAGAAACTTTTTGTCAGAAGCATGTCATTTAAGTTTAAATAACGATGTTCAGTTTATACGTCATGTAAGAGTAACCCACTCTGGGTTGAATATATTTAGATGTTTGGAATTAAATTGTGAAAAAACGTTTCAATTATTAGATTCTTTTATCCGTCGTGGACGCAGCAAACATCCAGATAAAGTTCAAATACCTTCCTCGTTTATTGAGAATCCATCATGTTCATTGCTTAAACGTCTTGAGAATTTATCTGAAAGGGATGAACAAGCTTCCTTTCATGTTTCAAGAGAAAATTCTTCTGTTTCCGCAGAACACTCTTCTGATTCCAGTGATTATGATGCTCTTTCAGAAGAGGATTTACTCTGGAACGATGAGAATTCTCAATGCCTTTCAAATGTTTTTGAAACATTACCTGAAAATCTTAGTAATGAAGCGTCCATACAATTCGCTGGAAAACTATACCATTATCTGGATCTACCAAGGAACAGAGTAAATAGTATTATTAAGGAAGCTTCTGACTTGTTCGAGAACACTTTAAGTTCATTGTAATACGAAATATGCAGTCACGTGAAAGAATGCAATTCTAATTTTTTTTTCACGATTTCGTTATTATGATACTTTTATTATTCCAGAAAGTTATAAAATTGGTCAAAGAACAGAATTCAAATCAATCCTTACCGGAATGATTCGTCAAGGTATTCCGGTTGTAGAACAATTTATACCTGTCTGGTGTGTTTAAAATTTTTTTTTTAATTACCTGAAGTTTATATACTAAAATAATGCAATATGTGAACTCTTTAAGTTCCTGTAATCAAGTCATATCAAACATTTTTCAGACTTACTTTTGGAAAGAAAAATGTTCTTCCTTTGTTGATGTGCATCAATGATTATGAGAATAATAATCCTCTAGGGAGTCACAAGTGCGTTTCAAAATGTGGAGCTGTATATTTAAGTATACCTTGCTTACCACCAAAGTTTCAAGTGAAAATCGAAAATATTAATTTTTTTATTTTATTTAATACTCTGGATCGCACAGCTTTCAAAAATTCTATTGTTTTGAAAAAGTAATGCAAGAGATAAAATTACTACAAGATGATAATTTGCCATGATGGACATTTTTTGAACTCAGATTCTTCTTTCGTGTATCCAATATACACTGAGAAAAAGAATATTTGAATCCGAGAATATTCCTTTGATTTGAATAAATAGTTGAGCTGGATGGTGACGAATAAATATTTTTGTATTGGATCTATAACTTAATTAGTGCGGTTTACTAAGAGATGGCGTAACTTAATTATTATTCCATCGTTCCAATATTCCGAACATGCGTTGGAAAGTTACTGTCATTGTGCGTCTTTTTTAGTATATGTCATTCATTTGAAGAGTGAACAACAATAATTTTATTTCACTCAAATATGTCGAACTTTGTGCCTGAAAAAGTGTTTTTGCGGGGAGTTCTTCTTCATTACTTTAATATGAAGAAAACTGCTGCCGAAAGTCATCGTATTTTGGTGGAAGTTTATGGTGAACATGCTCTAGCTGAGCGAACGTGCCAAAAGTGGTTTGCACGATTTAAAAGTAGTGATTTTGGCTTGGAAGATGAAGAACGTCCTGGGCAACCAAAAAAGTTTGAAGATGAAGAACTGGAAGCATTACTCGATGAAGATTGTTTCCAAACACAAGAAGAGCTCGCAGAATCTTTTGGGGTCACTCAAGCAGCCATTTCAAAACGTTTAAAAGCGGCCGGATACATTCAAAAGCAAGGAAATTGGGTTATACATGAACTCAAGCCGAAACACGTTGAAAGGCGGTTTTGCATGTCCGAAAAACTGCTGGAACGCCACAAAAAGAAGTCATTTTTGCATCGGATTGTTACTGGTGATGAAAAATGGATCCATTACGACAACCCCAAGCGCAAAAAATCATATGTGAAACCCGGCCAACCAGCCAAATCAACGGCAAAGCCGAATATCCATGGCGCGAAGGTAATGCTCTGTATTTGGTGGGATCAGAAGGGTGTGCTGTATTATGAGCTGCTAAAAGCGGGTGAAGCCATCAATAGAGAACGCTAGCAAACACAATTAATCCGTTTGAAGAGAGCAATAGCCGAAAAACGCCCGGAATATGCGACCAGACACGAGGCAATAATTTTCCATCATGACGACGCTCGGCCCCATATTGCTATTCTGGTTAGGAACTATTTGGAAAACAGTGGATGGGAAGTTTTAACCCTCCCGCCTTATAGCCCAGACTTTGCCCTTTCTGACTACCATTTGTTCCGGTCGATGCAGAACGCCCTCACTGGAATACGGTTCACATCAGAACAGGGTATCAAAAATTGGCTTGATTCATTCTTCGCCGCCAAGCCGGCGCAGTTCTATTGGGATGGAATGTTGTAACATCCCTTCTTTCCCCCTGGTTGCTAGACGCTTCAGTCAGCCAGGGTTCGGTAGGAGTGGGGGAGTAGGGAATGAAATAATCATAAAACGGTCGTATACAAGTTGAATGATAGTTTATTTAAGAAAGATAATATAAAAGATAACAATTTAGAGGATATAAGGTAGATTTAAAACGGAATGTGTGCGTGTATGTGTGCGTGTGAGTGGACATAAATATAATCGTGGTGTGCCGGTGTCCGTGTAACAGAGTTTACGTGTGCGTGTGTGTGCGTGTGTGTGTGTGTGTGTGTGTGTGTGTGTGTGTGTGTGTGTGTGTGTGTGTGTGTGTGTGTGTGTGTGTGTGTGTGTGTGTGTGTGTGTGTGATTGCCGGAATGCGCGTGTGAGTGGAAGCGAGGAAACAAAGCGAGGAAATAAGCGGGCGCTGGCCTATCGGTTTGTGTTTCTGGAATACAAATGCAACAATGTTATTTATTGTTCGCGCTGCGATATTTAAATAATCCTGAACACGGGCCTCTGGGAAGTGCTCATAACCGCCCCTGTCCTCTCTCCCTCGAGTACGTGTCGTCCGTGTGGTCGAGTCGGTGTCGTCTTAGGGCAGGGTGCTCCCAGCGGTATCTGGGCCCGCGTCCTGCCCTCAGGACCCCGGCCATGGTGGTATCCAGGGGGCCGGGGTTTCGGGTTTTTCGGTCGGTCGATCGGTCGGTCGGTTATTGAGAGAGGGGGCGGCGTCGCGTGTTCGGTTGAGCCCGGTGTTGGTCGGGTCAGGTCGGGTTCCTGTCAGTTGTACATGCTTGTAGTTCGGGTCAAGTTCGCTCTTAAAATGTCTGGGTCAAGTGTGGGTCAGGTTCGTGTTAAAGCGTCCGGGTCAAGTGCGAGTCAGGTTCGTGTTAAAGCGTCCGGGTAAAGTGCGGGTAAAGTGCGGGTCAAGTTACAGTCAAGTGCGGTCAGGGTGTGACATCCTCACCCAGGGATGTCGGGGCCAGGTTCAGTCAGGTGCGCCTGAAGCTGGTCCCGGCCCATGTCGAAAGCCGACCATGGGGGAACCCATTCGTCGGTGTTCGACACGCCATCCTGTTGATATATATATATATGCATTCAGCCGCACAATATGTATAAGCATTTTGAAGCGAGTTTGAATTATCGCGGGCTTATTGTACACTGTGGTCTACAGTAGCGTAATTAGATATGTTCAAATTCAAGATTTATTTTCACGTCAGAGGTGCGACTGCTTATAGTAAGTCTCAGTCTCTCGGTAAGCTCTGCCTCGTCATGTATGTTTTGAATCAATTATTAAAGATATATATTAAAGATACTAACAAAGGAAGTGTTTATTAAAGATATATATTAAAGATACTAACAAAGGAAGTATTTATTAAAGATATATATTAAAGATACTAACACATCCTCTGGGGATTAGTCCGGTCAGGGTGTGACGTCCTCACCCAGGGATGTCGGGACCAGGGTCAGTCAGGTGTGCCTGAAGCTGATTCATGGCCCATGTCGAAAGCCGACCATGGGGGAACCCATTCGTCGGTGTTCGACACGGCATCCTCTGGGGATTAGTAGTGTTTGCCACATCCTGGTGAAGCCTGAGCAGCACCTAGTCAGGGGAACCTGAAGCTAAGTGCCAGCTCGCACCGAGAACTGGCTATGGGGGCGCCCATTCGCCAGTGCCTGGCTAGTGAAGCTCCGCAAAATACCACCGGTCGTCAGGCGCAGTTTGTATATCCTGCCGCCGATGGTCACTCGGTGCCTTGTCGCGCCGACCGGGATCATCACGATTGGGTCTCCGGGGATGTCGACCGCTATTAGGTTTGCCCCCGAAATTCCCTCGTTAGGCGGTTCTACTGGCGTGGGTGCCCCTCCTGGTGTTGTTGATCCTGCTAATGGTGGTGCGAAGAGCCCTTCTAGTAGGGGTGAAAAGATACTCTCTGGGAAGGGCGAGAAGAACCCTGCTGGCATGGGCCAGAAGAGGCCCTCCAGCAAAGGCGAGAGAAGCCCCGCTGGCAGGGGCGAGAAGAGACATACTGGTTGGTGCATCCCTGCTTGTATGGGCGGCCCGGCTGGTGGTGGCGGCCCTGCTTGTCGGGGCGGCCTGGCTGGTGGTGGCGGCCCTTCTGGCTTGGGCGGCCTGGCTGGTGGTGGCGACCCTGCTTGTCGGGGCGGACCTTCTGGCCTGGGCGGCCTGGCTGGTGGTGGCGGCCCTTCTGGCCTGGGCGGCCCGGCTGGTGGTGGCGGCCCTGCTTGTCGGGGCGGCCCTTCTGGCTTGGGCGGCCTGGCTGGTGGTGGCGACCCTGCTTGTCGGGGCGGACCTTCTGGCCTGGGCGGCCTGGCTGGTGGTGGCGGCCCTTCTGGCCTGGGCGGCCCGGCTGGTGGTGGCGGCCCTGCTTGTCGGGGTGGCCTGGCTGGTGGTGGTGGCCCTTCTGGCTTGGACGGCCTGGCTAGTGGTGGCGGCCCTGCTTATCGGGGCGGCCCTTCTGGCCTGGGCGGCCTGGCTGGTGGTGGCGGCCTTGCTTGTTGGGGCGGCCCGGCCCAGGAAACGGCGAGCCTCTTTAAGGTTCCTAAAGAAATATCTGTAGTTTGAGTCGGGATAGTATGTCCATCCCGAGTAGGACGCCTGGACTCAGACTGGGTAATTCTATAAATTCGGCCTGGATCCTCTGCTTGGCCGCAGTTTTGGTGCCGGTGATCTTCCCCCCTAGGTCGACGATTGTCCCATCCGCCATGACGGCCGTCTCGCCGCTGTCAGCCGCCTCCCAGCCCTCTCGTCGGCATTGTTGTGCGTGTTTCCGGTCGAAGTAGGAACGAACGGATCCCGGGTCGACAAGGGCGGTGGTCCACTTGCGCCCTACCTTTACTTTGATGAAGGGCATCGGGTCGGTACTGCTGGTTTGTCGGGCCGGGCTGCAGGTCTGGTCAGCCCAGCCCGCTTGTCGTTTCCCGACTTCGGGCACCGGCACTCTCGGGTCAGGATATCCTCCTTGCCGCACCAAGAACAAAACCGTTTGGGTGGGTTGCGGCATTTGAAGCGGTTGTGTCCCCGTTGTCCACACTTCCAGCAGCATTCCTCTCTTACGAATGCAGCTTGCAGGGGGTGTGCTAGTCTGCTAAATTTACCCCCGGCCTTTGCCTCCGTTGGGCCTTCTCGGGGTAATTGTACCTGGACCTCCTCGATCTCCTGGACTCGTTGAATAAGTTCTTCTGGGGTCGTGACCAATCTTGGCCGTATAAGCAAACGCAGCCCTGGCTTCATATTGTGGTACATGGCTTCCATGGTCCTTTCATGGTTGAAGCCTCCTCGTCGTCGCATAAGAGTTAGTAGCGTCGTGGCATAGCTCCGAATCGACTCCTTGGACCCTTGTCGTCGTTCGCTGATTTGTTGGTCCAGGTGCCTCCTTTCTCCAGGTGATAGGTAGAAATCTCTAAGGTCCTGTTCTAGCTCATCCCACGTGGTTATGGAGGACGCGCAGTTTCGGTACCATAACTGCGCGTCTCCTCGCAGGAGCTCGGGAAAACCCCGCAGCAGTTGCTCATCGGACAACTGGTAGGCTTTCTGCAATTCGCGCACCCTCTCCAGGAATTCGTAGACGCCTCCGCTGTCGAAGTGGCAGCTCCATTTCCTCATTTGATCGAGGGTATGCCCTGTTGATTGCCTGTTCTGAGGTGGAGGCATATCCTCATGTGCCATTGCTTGGCGGCTCGTGCTCGGCGGGTGGTTGGCATAGCGCCCAGGAGGTGGTATGTGTTGCTCAGGAGTGGAGCCCATTGGCGAGTCCCGAGGTTGCTCCTCTTCTGGGTTGAGGGCAATCACCTCTCTTCGTGTAGATGAGGCCACTAGGATCTCTTTTAAGCCGTTTAGTTCGGCTTCCATCTATTCGAGATCGTTGGTTCGGTCAGGGTCCTCCTTGTAGTCTGGAGGGTCTCGAGGTTTCTCGGTAAATATGTCTGGGTACTGGCGGGCGAAAGACACTAGTCGCTGTCTCAGCACCGCCAGGGAACCGCTAGTATCTAGTTCATATTCTTCAAGCTCCAGGATGAGCTGATCTTCTGTTAGAAGATAGATCCACGAGACCGCCATGGTTTTCTGGTTCTGGTGTTTTTCTTTCTTCGAAGCGTAGAAAGCTGGTATATTCTCAGGTTTAGCGGTAGTCAAAGGCGCTGTATTGTCACGATGTGATCGCTGCGGTATCAGACGATAGACTGCCTTTCCCGGCCGAACGCTCGCTTTATATAGGCCTGTGTCCCCACTTTGTCTTTGTCAGGTCCCTGTTCGGGCGCCATGTAATATCCCTACTAGGGATGTTACAAATTTACAAATTTCCAGAAAGATGGGAAGAAGTCATAGCTTCAGATGGGAAATACTTTGAATAATACTATTGTACATGTTTTTCTTGAATAAACGTTCAAGTTTTGAAAAAAACCGCACGAATTAACCTATAGATCCAATAGATCAAAGAAATATTTTTATTGTCCTTAAAAAATGAATAATTAAAGCAAAAAAATGTTTCTCTAGTACTATTAAATATTCATTAGATTGAATAAATATGTTATTAACATTGTGTAGCAATTATTTGATAAGAGAAGTAAATTCTTTGATGTAAAATGATGTGATGCATGTTCAAAGAAACAATTAATTAATTCAAAAAAATTTGCATTGGTTCAAGTAAATTTGTTTTCCATTCCAATATATGATTCCTTGTTTGTAATGAGCGTATTGTAAATTGAGAGAAATATTTCTTTGAAATGAGAAGATAATTTTTGGTAGGATTAAATAATTATTTGCGCCGAAGATGTGATTTACTGTTTAAAATGGTCAAGTAGTAAAGTGTATCGAGTAATAATGGATGCAAAGAACGATAATATTGCCTATGGTAAGTTAGAGATTTGTGTCAAAAAGATGTTACTGATATGAATAAACGTGTTTTGAATTTCAAGAAATATATCTTAAATTTAAAGTAATATAAACTTCATGAATTGTAAGAAGTTAAGTAAAACGTTGTCATGGTTCTCTTCAATAACAAAAAAAATTCTTACCTCGAACCTGCCATTAGTTATCCGATACATGCATATATAAACATCATACAATTACATTCACACCATTCAGTCGCAGCCAATCATATTTTCTATCACAAATACACTTAAATATACAACTTCGCAAATATAAACCTAATAACTAAAACTTATATATAGGACGATACGCTTTCGTCGAATCACGCTCACGCTCGCTTACAATCCTGAGACATAAAATTTGGAATTTTCTTATATAGTGACTGCAGGAGTTATTCAGAGCTTGTGAGAGTAAGTGTCGTGACTAGAGCTTTTAAGCCTGACTCAAGTAAAAATAAATCAAATATTTTTATAAATTATTCATAAAATATTTTTTAAAATTATTATTATTGTGATTATTGATAAATATATAATATAATTATTAATCAATATTTAGTATACATTTTTACTATAACTATACGTATGAAGTTTAATGGAACTAAATTTTAAAATATATATTGTAAGCGGACGTCATAAGCTCTATAAATATAAGAGATTAGACTAGCCCCTGTAGAATGGCAACTGTGCTCATCGCTCCACGGGCAAGAAGTAGGGAAGCTCAGCATCCGGCTGAATCTCAACGCGCAAGCTCAGCATCCCCTCCCGAGATGAATGGACCAGAGTGGTAGATGAGCGAGATGCTATTAAAAGGGGATACTGACACCGGAATGGAGAGTCGGTGGCTCGCAAGCGAGCCACAAGCCATCTGGAGTTGTTCTCGAGGCAGGCTAAGAGGTTTTACGTCTTAGTCCGAGTCTCGATTCAGCTCTTGAGACGCTTTCCAGGCAGAACGAGGGGTTTTACGTCTCGTTTGAGTTTGGATTCGTTTCTGTAATTGTGGAGTACTGGGCAGGATAAGGGGTTTCACGCCTTATCTGAGTTCGGTGCACACAACCTAACGCTTGTGGCACGCCGCGTGTTCTGACGAGACACTCAGGTATACCGTAAGGCTCTCTCATTAGAAAGATAGATAGGTAGAATTATAGGCGCGCACAATTTGAATCACTAAGCGCAGTGTTAGGTAAATAATATAAGGCTTATCGGACTTTGCCTTTTCGATAGTCAGGGTAGAAATAGCATAGTGTAATTAGACTTAATTTTACGAGTTCCTCTTTTGTCAATTAACCGCAGATTGTAAGAATATTTTATAAAGAGTGTTATATCATGTAATAGTTATAAGTTAAGAACCACACGATGGTCGCGTATTTTAGAATGTCTTATAAAATTGTGCTAATGACTTTAAACTAGTAGGAATCAAAGCGCTTCACTTAGATTTATCAGGTGCGATACGGTTTTCATAGATTTTATGAACGTATATAAGCGAAGAAATTTTATGTTAATTTTGATAATCACAACACTAAAGGATGATGTAGGAGATTTATCTTCATAAGTGAAAAATATCCAAAGATTAATAATTAATCCAAATTCCCTACCTGCAAGAAGATAAATCTCAAGGTAAAAATAAACGGCTTATAGATAGATTGGGTCTTCACTTCTCCTCACGTAGCCGAAACCACAATTTACTATATCTCACATAATATGTTTAATTAATTTCATATTTTCTTCCGCTACCCATATGGTAAGAAGAAAATAAAGTTACAATATTCAAAAATTTCATCAATATAAAAAAGAATCGTGTGTAGAAACATTTAAAAGGAAATTCTTTTCTTTTCTGTGTTGTATATTTTCAAAATATAAATTATACAATTGTGAATTCCAAATTATTATTGAACCTAAGAAATTTATGTAAAATCTAAATCTTGCGTAGATTTTTTAGATTTTATGTTATGAATTTATCAAGACTTTTGCTGTTTAAATTTTTATAAAATCAATTTAATTTTAAAAACCTAAGTGAAAAATAAAGAAATAATTATAAATGAATTAAATTTCAAATGATATATTTGATATTGTGAATCAAAACGAATATTTCCTTTGAAGAGACTGATAAATCTTCAACCCTATGTAATATATTCCACATTTGAAAGTATGTATATGTATGTTTATATCAACTATGACAAACAGTTGATTAGAAAAAAATGTATACTATGGTGGGACGAATATTTGTTTGGAATGATACATTTCAAGTTGATAATGAGAGCGAATGTTTCTTAGAACGAGAATGATAAATTTTCAATTCTATAGAAAATATGTTTCAAGTTTAAAAAACATGAAATCATAACAACTATGCCAAACGTTTAAATGGATAAACAAATTTTTCACACGAAAAATACCGCAGTTTTTTCAAACAAATACTGCTTCCTTTTAAAAAAATGGTTTGTTTGGTGTAAATTATTCCATATTCATAATGCAGGCGAATACTTCCTAGGAGGAATTCAATAAACATTTAATTATATTAAATATGTTTAAAATTTACAAAATATGTTATTATAACAAATATGGCAAACCTTTAAATTAAATAAACAAATTTTTTAAACGAAAAATACCTACAGTTTTTTCAAAAAAATATTTCTTTCTTTTAAAAAATTGGTTTTTTTGGTTTAAATTATTTTATACTTATAATGTAGGCGGATATTTCCCAGGAGAAATCTAATAAAGATCTAATTCCACAAAATATATTACAAGTTCAAAAAGATTGACAATTGTAACAATGATGCCAAACATTTATATAAAAGAAATTATTTATTTTAACTGAACGTACTTACAGTCATTTCAACAAAATATCGTTTTCTTTGAAATAAATTTTCTTTTTTGAATGAATTCTTCCATTCTACTGTTCACAAAAAACATTTCTTTCGACTAAAGAAATAAATATTTATGTAAACACAATATTTTATTCATATCAAGAAACGTTACATTAAAAGACGTCTCTGATCATATCAGGAGTGCTGAATTTTAGAAAAAAAATATTTCAGATAAAAGTTGTTCAATCAAAAAAGATATACTTATTGGTAGAGTCAGTTATTGAGCTTATGGCCGAGTTTAGGCTCAATGGGACCAAAGTTAATTTCTTCAAATGTAAACACACATTTTCCATTGCAAATTCTAATTTGAAAATTATAAGGACGGTTTAAATGTTATGACCTCGAAAAGCTGAAAAACTCATATTTTTTATTTTTCATTCTTGACAGCCCCCCCCCCCCCCCCCCATCGTCTGCACATAGAATAATGAAAAGAAAATGTGTAGCTGGTACAAAGAAACATATCGCTGTTCCAGATATATTATTAACTATCCTAACCATAAATATGGCTGATATAATCTAAAAAATTCTTCTGACAGGTACACATTTTTTTCCGTGTGCACTCTCAGCTGATTACTCATAACACGTGAATATACAGAAAAGACATTGGTGGCGCCATCTTAAGATGGAGTCAAAATCGGTATACTGATAAACTTCTTTGAAAAAACGTTTGAAGAATAAAAAGCACATCTAATACTAATTTTCAAATTACCTCTGTTGAAACAAAGATATATTTTTGTACTAACGTGAACCATTGATGTATATTGGCACGCCAAATAGAATTCCGTGTCGCCCGCGCCTGGGCAGATTTGTGTCTGAAAATCTTCACTCGCTGCATTCACTATACATTCAGGCTACTGCCTAATCACAAACACTGTCTTCTTTACTTTGCTTTACTTCATTATGCTAAAAATTTGCAAACACTCACGAAAGAACGAATCTTCTGATTTTGTTTTGTTTACGCATTATGAATTGCCAATCTGATTCCTGTTCATACCACCAGGGTCGCTAGTAATGTCAACGTAGCGCACGCAAACCCTATCGATTTCTACAAATGTACCCTTGTGGTACTCGCAACAGGTAGCTGTAACATCTCTGCTCTATCATTATCAGACACAATATACCTTTATGATATAGAAGTTTGAGACGTCTCAAACCCAAACTTGTGACGAATTGTGAGACGAAATATTAGAAGAAATTTTTATACGAGACGGGAATTTATCCCTAGATCAGGTAACGAAAAAAGACAATAGAAGCAATAAATAGTACCTATATAAACCGAAGGACTTTTATACCTCAGTTCGGGATGAAATTTACATGCATAGAACTCTTGGGACAGACGAAAATTTTATGACTTTGAGGTTAACGAAAAATGTTTGTAAAGAACTCTTCTCATATTTTAAACCTACATGTGCGAAGTCCGCCAAGATTGCATAGTATGGTGCAGATAGAGGGTCATGAGAATAGAGGCAATAAACCGTACGTGCGGCGTACTCTTAATTCAAAATTGATCTTATCCTTAATTAACCCATGAGATTGAACATCATAGAGTTTTTTCGCGACACACATCATATGAGTGTACTGTCACATATGAGAACGCCAATTGTGGAATTTCCATGAAGTGGCTGTAATTTTAATAAAAAAAGTAATCTGAAGCATTGAATTCGAATCAAACATACTGTTTTCGGAAAGCAATAGAGTAAAAAATTATAATAGCTGAGTATGTTCTAATTAATCTTTTATGAGCAATGATTTAGAATGACTGTACAAATTTGTCATAAATATTTTTTAAAACATGCGTTCCTTGCATGCAGAAAGTATGATTTTACATCATACTTTATTTATATGCATTTCTGGGTGTTACGTTACTTTTCGAAAAAGTAACATGTTGAAATTAAGTTACTTTTCGAAAAAAGTAACTTTTCAAACTTAAAGTTACTAGAGAACAAACAGATCGAGTCATCAGGGTGTTTTACAAAAAGAATAAATGATGAAGCAAACATTGGTAGCATGAAACAGATTGCCGATATTATCCACAGATAAAATCGAGACATGTTTGTATTAATGTCTTTAGTTTTTATCTTGACCCAAAAATAAATTCAATGTAGTTTATTAATATAGGCATTGGGTCACTAAGTTTCCATTAAAAATCAATGATTAAGGAAGCATATCAAAGATTTTGAAAGGCAGGAAATATATTATTGAGATAAAAAGGCAAACGTTTCGGCCACAAATGGGGGCCCTCTTCAGTGCCAAAATTTAATGTACTTAGTGTCTAAGCTGTAAACGTCCAAAATGAATTATTAGCAGTACCATTAGATTTTTTGTCAATTTTCTATTTCTCCTGTAAGACACAGAGTCGGCAGATAGAAGTAGCCGCACACTCTGCTTGGTGTTAAAAAGGAAACTTTTTTGAAAAGAGAGCAGTACCGTTTAAAAACTAGCGTAAAAATTAATATATACAGTGACCATTTGTTGTGGAGGGTCAAGTTCCAGACGCATAAACAAACCCCATACACTCTATGTCCTGGAAACTCGGGACCCAAGTACGCTTAACTGTTCGACATTAGTCCGTTGTGAATATTAAATCGCATAAACAAGCCGCAAAATGTTCAATATATTACAGACGCATGTACTTCTCGCGGTATATAATCTCCGAGATACTTGAATTTCGTGCCCGGCATCGGTTATCAAATGATGGATTCTTTCAACAGGTAGTCATAACATTTATACACGCGAGTTTGCTTTTGAAATAAATACGATTTTATGTTCATTTAACCCCGAGTCGAAGTTCTTGCCTTCTCTTTGCCCTCGCTACACTTTCTATTTAAAAAATCGAGTGTTTGGCGAGTGTGGAGCGAATATTATGTCTCAAATTCTCGAAAAACTGAAGGTGAATAGTTTACAAGTTGAACGCAGAGAAGAACGAATACGAAGCGATAGTGAAACGAGAGCGAAGTGATATTGAAAATTACAATTCCAAGATCAGAAAATTTAGAATTCAAGAAGGTATAATTAATTATTTGGGGCAGATGTATATAGTTGCAATGAGTAATATGCATATGGGACATTCTTATATTTTTATAGCTTCCTTTTAATAAAGAACCAACACGTGTAACGGGATTAAAAAAAAAAAATTTTTTGAGAGATATATTAATTCAAACTTTTGATAAAATTGGATAAAATGCTAAATTCTCTTATACTTATAATTCATTATTTCCGATTGAAATAATCAAATCGATTTTGGGTTTGTTTCACTTTCTAGCTTGTTACGTTAGGTTTTCAGATAAATAATTTTATAAATTTTATTTTGTTAATTAACTACATATATAGGCAATTTAATTATTTAAACAATTTTTTCATGTTTGCCCCCACATTAGAAACATTTGGAAAAAATAGTATCGTATGCGCTATTTCTCAATATAACTACCGCATATTTAATAAAAGTAGAAACTTAATTAGATCGGAAGATATTAAAGATTTTTGAGCGCGCGACGTGTTTAATCATGTCCGAGTCGAGCCGCAACTAGCCTTCCTCGAGACATAATGTGCTTTTGGTCGACTCAGACAGGATTAAACACGTCGCGCGCTCAAAAATCTTTAATATCTTCCGATCTAATTGAGTTTCTACTTTTATTAAATATGCGCTGGTTATATTGAGACATAGCGCATATGATTGTATTTTTTCCAAATTTTTCTACTGAGGGGGCAAACATGAAAAAATTGTTTGAACAATTAAATTGCCTATATCTGTGGTTAATTAAGAAAATATAAATTATAAAATTATTTATCTGCAAACCTAACATAATAAGCTAGAAAATGAAACAAACCTAAAATCGATTTGATTATTTCAATCGGAAATAATGAATTATAAGTATAAGAGAATTTAGCATTTTATCCAATTTTATCAAAAGTTTCAATTAATAAATCTCTCAAAAAAATTTTTTTTTTAAATCCCAATATACGTTTTGGTTAATTTATTGAAAAGAAGCTATAAATTTTTTTTAATGCATTACATAAAATTTAAATAAAATTCATATTTTGAAAATATACAACACGGAAAATATCGTATAATTCGTTTGTTTAATTTAATTTAATGTGACTTCATGCAATTGCACGAAAAATCAATATTAATAATGTTTCGGTTTTGGGCGTACTGTCGGCTGGAGATCAAGAAAAATAGTATACAACCCACGGCCAGAATCTTTGATGCCCTAGGGTTGTAATATAATATTACACAAGATACTTTTTGATAATAAATAATGCAATTTTTACATTCTCATCATGGATGAGAAGGTATTGGTTTTATGTGAAAAATGACTTTTGAAATTTTTATCAAATCTTTACGTTTTGAGACCCCCTGAGTCAGAAAAAACGGTTTTAACGAAAGTGTCTGTCTGTCTGTCTGTCTGTAGGTCGTGTGCGGCATAACTCTCGATAGAATCATCAGATTGAATTGAGCTTTGGAACACTCTATCGGAGCCGAAAAAGTAAGGACGAGTTCGTTAACCAGCCACATCCAATCAAAATTGAAGGATTGAGCACTACTTTTGTGTTTTTGAAAATAACTTTTTGGAAAAATCAAAAATTTCAATACTGGTTTTTGATAGTGCTTATAAATCTCTACAAATTATCCTGATAACATTTTTTGATTAAATCAAAATTAAAAATGTTACAGCATATTCAAATTCGAAAAAAGTCAATATAAAAATTCCATTTTCCAGTTAAATTATACGAGATACGAAAAAACGTTATCATACAATATTATTGAATACATAAAGACCTACAAATTTGAATTGTAACATTTTTTCATAAGATGCATATTTTTCTTTTTAATTAAAAAAAAAACGATTGAAAATCCAAAATTCAATTTTTTAACAATAATATTGTTACATCCCTGATATTTTAAAATTTTAACACCTTTCGCCTGTGCCTAGGCAACCCAGTAAACGCTCAGGGATATAACTGATACATGTCTCCTCATTACAACACTGATAGTAGGAAACACCTGTCAGAAATTATCTGAGATCGACAAGGCAGTCGAGTTGCATAAAACAAAAACACTGCCTTGCCGTCGGTAATGTAGGAAATCAGATAAGTAATATTAATAATCATTTAACAAAATAAATAACAATAAAATCCATTATTGTCGTTAAATAGTTAATAATAATAATCAAACACTAGTACATAATAATCATCAAGGACCAATAATGGATAATCAATAACATCAATCACATTATTGGGGATTCGCAAGATAACGTAAATAATATTTCAAAATATAGACGCTAGAAGATTATGTATTACATAAATACTATAAGGAAATAAGATTAAAAACTAATGTATAAAATAATAGATGAGTCAGTGCATTTGTAACTTAGTACAATTGCACCGACCTGTCAACATATATATATTATGTAGCATAGCTGAAAAGACGAGAGAAAGGTGTACCGCACTGAGCGTAAATGAACTTTGATCCCGATAGTATGACCTGTGTGGGACCGCGCCGCGAGTTCATGCATTTACGCGATTGTCAGCAAGTATGGCCAATGACACTGCTGCCAGACGCGTGCCGATCCATCGAGTAGCAAGGTACGTGCCGATCCACGAAAATATGAATGCTCTCCCACTATAGGAATAATCAATAATATATAAACCCCAGATTTACCTCTGGAGGTTGTCTTTTCGCTAGTAGCTGTTCAGTCTTCAAGATCTTAACGTCGGTAATCACTCCGTCCGCAAGTCATACTGTCGGTGTCACGAATTGACCCTTCGATATTCGTAAATCGGTATCTTACACAAGGAATACCTCGGTACTTGGTAAATAAAATCCCTGGTCCTTAAGTGGTGCAAGTCCGGTGGTCGTGAATTGATAAGTGCCGTTACACTTTTAATGCGTGAGTTACATATATAGGCATCTCAAAACGTGTATTACTAACTCATAAACGCATAAAACCCTTAATATTGCCTTCTCATCCTGAGAAGTAGTATAAGTCATACACATAAGCATCTCAAAACTTAATGTATATCTGTCTTATAATTAATAAAGCTTGTACACCGCAATATAATCAAATTTGTTATTATTGTGAACAACTTGAGCCGCATAGGTTTCACTAGTGACCACGATCCCACAAAAATATAAATAATCAGAATTTACCACTCTGATTTAATCAGCAAACTTTCCTCCCTTTTCCTAATTTTCCCAACCTACCCTCGCCTTAGCTCGGGACGTAACAATATGTAAAATACGAAAAAACATAAGAATACAAAGTTGTTCGTTTCAAAAAGATCTACAAATTTTGTGTGACGCAGTTTCTGGTAAAATATATATTTTTCGTTTTAATTCCAAAAAATACGTTTAAAATTCAAAAATTCCATTTTTTAGACAAAATATGTGAGATACAAAAAAAACGTTTATCTGGAAAATTGTTTGCCTAAATGAGGTTTACAAATTCTTATTAAGACATTTCGGGACAGGATGTATATTTTATGTTTTGATTTTTAATATTGAAAAAATTACATTTTTTTCACCAAAATATGTGAGATACGAGAGAAGCGTTGTTCTGTAAAATCGTTTCCTTAAATAAGTTCTACGATTGTTTTTTCTTTTTGAGAGATTTAGAAGAAAATAAATTACTTTAATCATGTAATTTATTAAAAAGTTACTGAAATGTATACAGAAAATCGAGCGCGAGCGTCATGATGATGTAAGGCTGATAGAGCCTTAAGTAAATTAAATTTCCTGCTTAACTTAAATTCAAAAAGAAATAGAGTGACTTTGAGAAAATGTCTACAGTTTCTCTCAAAAATTCTGAATAACTCTTGCAGTCACTATATAAGAAAGTTTCGAATTTTATGTCTCATCATTGTAAGCGAGCGTGAGCATGATTCGACGAAAGCGTATCGTACTATATATAAGTGTAGTTATTAGGTTTATATATGTAAGGTTATATGTTTAAGTGTATTTGTGATTAAAAATATGATTGGCTACGACTGAATGGTGTGAATGTATTTGTATGTTGTTTATGTATGTATGTATCGGACGACAGTAGAGACTGAGACGAGTCTTAGAATTTCGACTCGGGACGTCTCATATATGAGATTCGTAAACATTAGTCCAATGCGAATATTAAATCGCATAAACTAACCGCAAAGCATTCAATATATTACATACTCGTGTACTTCTTGCGTAATATAATCTCCGAGATATTTGAACCTCGCGCTCGGCATCGTTTTCAAAATGGTGGATTCGAATATATGAGATTCGTCAACATTAGTCCTATGCGAATATTAAATTGCATAAACAAGCCGCAAAGCGTTCAATGTATTACATACGCATGTATTTCTCGCGGAATATAATCTCCAAGATATTTGAATTCTGCGCCCGGCATCGATTATCAAATAATGGATTTTTTCAACAGGTACTCAGCGCTACATAACATTTATACACGCGAGTTTTTCTTTTGAAATAAATACGAATTTAACGTATATTTGACGTCTCGTACATGAGATTTGTCAACATTAATCTGATGTGAATATTATGTCACGCCAACAGGCCGCTTCGCGCTCAAAACATACGCGTGTACTCCTTGTGAAATATAACCAAACAGAGTGTGCGGCTACTTCTATCTTGTGGATGGTGATGTTTTTTGCCTGCAAAATCTGTGGTTAATTTTGTAGGAGATATCAGTGTCCATAGGTGGTTCTTGTGTGTACCTTTGAGGAGGAGCAGTTTTACGGATTCACTCTTCGCGAATTTGCCGGATAGGAGTTTTTACACGTTTTTTTTAGAGGGCTGTGTTTTGGAGCGGTCTTGTTCCTAGACGCCTTGGAGCTTGCCAGCTTGCCTTCTCACATAAGTTTTTTGCATGTTTTATAAAATATTATTTAAAAACAAAAACAAAAGCAAAAAAAAAAAGCAAAAACAAACAAAAAATCTAATGGTACTGCTAATAATTCATTTTGCACGTTTACAGCATAGACACTAAGTACATTAAATTTTGGCACTGAAGAGGGCCCCCATTTGTGCCCGAAACGTTTGCCTTTTTATCTCAATAATATATTTCCTGCCTTTCAAAATCTTTGATATGCTTCCTTAATCATTGATTTTTAATGGAAACTTAGTGACCCAATGCCTATATTAATAAACTACATTGATTTATACACAATATTTCCCAATCGTAAGCAATAAATTGACTTAGCAGATGGTCGAAAAATACTATGACGGCCTCCTATTTTTTGAACTTTTAAAGCTCTAATTGATAGAGAAAACCTTCACGAAGCGAATAAATCGTATAAGAAAGCTTGCGTTGAATGTGAAGTCGGTTTTATATGCAAAATAAAAACATAAAATTTTCTGGAAATAAGAGTCGATTTGAACGCTCAATTGAGGCTTCGGATTCCATAACCGACGGAGAGCGTGGTCTAGTAGGCAAATGAGGGGATACAGCAATGCGCGAACTTTTTTTTTATTTAAATAAAAAATTCGGAAAAATGATCAAAAAAATGTGGCAGTACATGTTAAATGTCATTACACATATTTTTTCTACCATAAATGTTTGTGTCAGAACTCTAGTTTTTTTAATAATCGAAGAAAACCGTATTTTTTGAATGTACGAAATCAATCGATTTACAAATATGTCTAGAATATTCTGAAATTTTATCAACAGACTCAAAAAACCCTAAAGCTTCAGATGGTTATGTTCAACATAACAAAATTCTCGATTTGTTTTTGTTTAGAGTTGAGAGAACTTTCAGCGAGAAAGTTGCTCAGCAGGCTTTCAGGCAGTTTTTAAATATATTTTGAGATTTTTTAATCTAAAACTACGGTCAGGATGGGAATTTTGTTAACTGCGTTCAAGCGCAACGATACCGTCAACAGATATATCGATCGAACGCGTAGAATAAGAGATGCACCTATGCCGAGAGCACGCGATCCGACAGAGTTGCAACATCATTTTTGCCAATTCGTTTTCCTTATTTATATCTATTCTGTAAAAATTATTTAGAATCACTCTAGACAAATGGGAATAAATGATATATATATATACACCTTATATTGGCAATAATATAACAAAGTTTGATCATTTATCGTTAAATATACGTCAAAATAATCGTTATTACAGATTTGGTGGTTACATATTGAAAATTAGCTCAAAATTTGTCGAACTTTTTAGGACTAATACATTTTGTAAGATAAATACCCGAAATGTTCGTGAAAACACGGAGAAAAATAGTTAGTAATTTTACTCAACTTCCGATCAAATTTGGGACATAAGGACAAGTTAGAAGTTATTTAGTATCACTGTAATTATTTGTGATATATTAAATGTTCAAAAATGAATCAAAGTTGAATAAAATTCAGAAGTGTAGGGTGAAGTTTCAGAGCGTGCATTAAAAGTTTCTAAATATATATATTATTACTCGTAGTATAATTATAAAAAACCAGTATTTTATTAAATCATACAAAGAGTAGGACTTTCCCTTCATTCTACTCTACGCTTCAATCGAGAGTTGAGTAAACCATGACTCGTAAGATTTATTCCACCAGCTACACTGAAAGAAATACTTGGGATTTATCAGCCATATGAATATAGCTGATTGTTTTTAAGTAATTCGACAAAATATATTTGACAGTCAACCAAAAATATTGCTACAATAGTAATTCATATGTTTGGAATACATATACAGGCTGAACTAATACAAGCAAACCTTGGTTTTCGGTAAATCTCCAATATAATATAGGTCAAGGAACCACAATTATGTCTGTATCGTCGAATTCTTTTTTCAGTGTATATCTATTTACGTAGCAACGAATGAAAGTAATCTGCGCCTTGGGTACACATAAACATTTTTTCATTTCAGGAACGTGTTGAATTTTCAACATACTGATAATCCACGTTATTATATTTAATAATCAAAATCAACTAAAAACATACAAAATAAATTTTAAAGTGACATGTATGTTACAGTTTATTTTAGTACTCTCTAAATCTAAAATAGTGTAATTTTTTATTATATTTTGACAAATGGATTTTCTGTGTGTGCTTACGCCGGTTCGAAATAAAATTTCTGGCAAAATATTCTGAAGCTTTTCTTTGTTTTTATTCTTTTTAAGTCAATTCATGATTTACCTTCGAAGAGGAAACAGGTAATTAATCGCTAACAACTGTAACTTATTACATTAAATATGTTAAAAAATTTCAAAAATTTATTACTGTGGCCGTGAAAATGTCCCAAGAAACAAATCCTCAAGTGGGAAGAAAAAGATCAAAGAATCACGTAAAGTGGAGCCGGAATATCGGGAAGAAAGCCAGAAACAAGGTATACTTGGTACAAATTATTATTGAGCCTGCGAAAAAGTATTGATATTCGCATTACAATTAAATAACGTTATCAGCATCATAATTCTATTATCTTTGATTCATATAATTTTGAGCTGTCAAATGAAATGTTTTTAAAAATAGGTTGCTTGTCTTCCATTTTCACGAACATTTCGGGTATTTATCTTACAAAATGTATTAGTCCTAAAAAGTTCGACAAATTTTGAGCTAATTTTCAATATGTAACTACCAAATCTGTAATAACGATTATTTTGACGTATATTTAACAATAAATGATCAAAATTTGTTATATTATTGCCAATATAAAGTGTATATATATATCATTTATTCCCATTTGACTACACTGAAAAAATAAATTCGACGATACAGACATAATTGTGTCTCCTTGACCTATATTATATTGGAGATTTACCGAAAACCAAGGTTTGCTTGTATTAGTTCAGCCTGTATGTGTATTCCAAACATATGAATTACTATTGCAGCAAAATTTTTGATTAACTGTCAAATATATTTTGTTGAATTACTTAAAAACAATCAGGTATATTCATATAGCTGATAAATCCCAAGCATTTCTTTCAGTGTAGAGTGTTTCTAAATAATTTTTACAGAATAGATATAAATAAGGAAAACGAATTGGCAAAAATTATGTTGCAACTCTGTCGGATCGCGTGCTCTCGGCATAGGTGTATCTCTGTTTCTACGCGTTCGATCGATATATCTGTTGACGGTATCGTTGCGCTTGAACGCAGTTAAAAAAATTCCCATCCTGACCGCAGTTTTAGATTAAAAAATCTCAAAATATATTTAAAAACTACCTGAAAGCCTGCTGAGCAACTTTCTCGCTGAAAGTTCTCTCAACTCTAAACTTCCTCGCATACTTTTTTTTTTGAAGATGAAAAATGAGAATTTTGCCAGTCGCAACTGTTATAATAAAAATTATTAACAAATTGAGAATTTTGTTATATTGAACATAACCATCTGAAGCTCTAGGGTTTTTTGAGTCTGTTGATAAAATTTCACACTATTCCGGACATATTTGTACGAAAAACAGCGAGTTGATTGTAAAAAATCAATTGATTTCGTACATTAAAAAAATACGGTTTTCTTCGATTATTAAAAAAACTAGAGTTCTGACACCAAAACTTATGGGAGAAAAAATATGTGTTATGACATTTAACATGTGCTGCCACATTTTTTTGATCATTTTTCCGAATTTGTTATTTAAATGAATAAAAAGATCGCGCATTGCTATATCCCCTCTTTTGCCTACTAGGCCACGCGCTCCGTCAGTTATGGAATCCGAAGTATCAATTGCTCCAAGCTAAACGTCATTTCTGATTCGTAATTTCGCATGGATAATAAAGCGAAGTTTTAGCTTCATATTGCATATTAAAATGTCAACTAGAAATGCATAGAACCTGAGATTTCACTATTTTCGCAGTTGCATAAATTCGTCTAACTTGCAAGAAATTAGAATTTCTGCGTCCCAGATATGAGACGAATTGAGGGTGCGCATGCAATAACCGTCTAAGCCACAGTGCGGCCAGTATCATGTATTTTAGGAGGGTACTTAAGAAAGTGAAAATGAGTATCAGCGCCGCCAAGTTTTGATAGCAAGAACTAATATCAATGCAAACGAAACCCCCGTCCCCCCAACCCGATGTATTCTAAAGAGCGGAAAATTTTGAAATATATTGTATGAAATTCATTTCATAAATTTTAATGATTTAAAGTTGAAAATAATTTGTGAAAGAATAAAAATACAACAAGAATTTTTAAATATGAATCACAATGAACAGTTAAATACTGTACTATTATACGGAGAATAATAGTTGAAGTAATTTTACTCAACTCTGTCGATTAAACATGGGACTTAAGGACATTTGAACATTTTTTAAATCCTACTCGGGTAAAATGAATTTGATAGATACCTAATTCACCCAAAGTGAATATCAATAAGCGTTACATAGGAAATAGTAAGGAGCTGAGTAAAACGTTGTCGACGACAGGGCATCACAATGCGTCAGTGGGTTAATCTGAAATGTATAAATATATCACCGACGCCTGAGGTGCTTCGAACGGTAGTTGAGTAAAATGAGCATCAGCTGTATTATTTCAACTGGCAATGATATGGTTGCTATGGTTACAACGGGTTAAAAATAACATCGGTAGCGACAATAGCGCCACCACTTGTTGATAGCAAACATTATAATTCGTGCCCCTTTTCTCATATATGAGTGGACCCACTGTGGTCTATGCGCTCGGCCAGTGGAGGTGCGACATCTGATTAGCTGAAATTTCATTTCGAGAAAAATTCAGCTTATCAGTTGTCGCGTCTCCCCTCCGCTCGGCCTACTGACCGAGCGCTTAGACGGTTATTGCATGCGCACCCTCAATTGGTCCTACAACTTCTGTCACTCAGCTCGAAGTCGAACGGCCCCCACCATGGACCCTACCAGCTCATGGCTTCTTCCTCGCTCCACTGCCATAGGTTGGTTGAATGAGGAAGGCACAGTGGGTCCACTCATATAGGAGAAAAGGGGCACGAATTATAATGTTTGCTATCAACAAGTGGTGGCGCTATTGTCGCTACCGTTGTTATTTTTAACCTGTTGTAACCATAGCAACCATATCATTGCCAGTTGAAATAATACAGCTGATGCTCATTTTACTCAACTACCGTTCGAAGCACCTCAGGCGTCGGTGATATATTTATACATTTCAGATTAACCCACTGACGCCTTGTGATGCCCTGTCGTCGACAACGTTTTACTCAGCTCCTTACTACTTCCTATGTAACGCTTATTGATATTCACTTTGGGTGAATTAGGTATCTATCAAATTCATTTTACCCGAGTAAGATTTAAAAAATGTTCAAATGTCCTTAAGTCCCATGTTTAATCGACAGAGTTGAGTAAAATTACTTCAACTATTATTCTCCGTATAATAGTACAGTATTTAACTGTTCATTGTGATTCATATTTAAAAATTCTTGTTGTATTTTTATTCTTTCACAAATTATTTTCAACTTTAAATCATTAAAATTTATGAAATGAATTTCATACAATATATTTCAAAATTTTCCGCTCTTTAGAATACATCGGGTTGGGGGGACGGGGGTTTCGTTTGCATTGATATTAGTTCTTGCTATCAAAACTTGGCGGCGCTGATACTCATTTTCACTTTCTTAAGTACCCTCCTAAAATACATGATACTGGCCGCACTGTGGAGGAAGGCACAATGAGCTCGAAGCATCTATGGTGGGGGCCGTTTACGTCCACGTTCTGCGAACACTGAGTCGAACCCACGAGCAGATAGAGGGTCATGAGAATAGAGGCAATAAACCGTACGTGCGGCGTACTCTTAATTCAAAATTGATCTTATCCTTAATTAACCCATGAGATTGAACATCATAGAGTTTTTTCGCAAAACACATTATATGAGTGAATGATTATATGAGTCAAATATGAGAACGCGAATTGTGGAATGCCCATAAAGTGGCTGTAATTTTAATAAAAAAGTAATCTGAAGTATTGAATTCGAATCAAACATACTGTTTTGGGAAAGTAATAGAGTAAAACATTATGAAAACTGAGTATGTTCTAATTAATCTTTTATATGCAATGATTTAGAATGACTGCACAAATTTGTCATAAATATTTTGAAAACATGCGTTCCTTGCATGCAGAAAGTATGATTTTACATCATGCCTTATTTATATGCATTTCTGGGTGATTTACGTCACTTTTCGTAAAAGTATCATGTTGAAATTAAGTTAACTTAAGCTTAAAGTTACTAGAGAACAAACAGATCGAATCATCAAAGTGTTTTACAAAAAGAATGAAGCAAACATTGGTAGCATGAAACAGATTGCCGATATTATACACAAAATTTCCCAATCGCAAGCAATAAATTGACTTAGTAGACGGTCGAAAGCGAATGAATCGTATAAGAAAGCAGCAAAATTTTCAGCTGAACGTCCCGAACAACACGTGTTGTTGTTAATGTTAGTATTTCTGCGTCTGCAAACGCATTAGCGTTGTAGGTCATACAATTTAATCAAAATTTTATCACTGTTTTTCATGAGAATCATTTATTTTTCTTACAATATTTTATCGTTATTTTCTTAGCACTGTTAATATTCGGTGTTCCTTTCTATTTTCATTTGAAACGAAAAATTATTTGGCAGTTTCATAAGTTCCGTCAAAAATGTCATAGGTCAAAAACTCCACACACTTAAATTTTCAAAATTGAATTAACTCATTGAAAATTCTAAGGGAACATTGCTAGTTATAAATCACATGATTCCGAAAAGCAAGTTACCTTTATTCAAATTGTTTTCACACGTAATGTTAGTACAATTTACTTATTGTTAATGACACATGTTTTGAAATTATTAATGTGTTAAAACACAATAAAAAATTATTCATTTATGTATATCTATACATTCAGGTAAATATTTGATTAATCCAATAAAAATTTAGTTAGATCTACCAATGAATTTGCTTATTATACGATTGACTGAATTGTTGGTTTATTTAACCAAGAAATTATTTCATGCAGCTAAAGTTTGTTTCTTTGAATACGACTTGGTTAAATCAAATAAATATTCCAGTTGAATTAACTAAATTTCATTTGGAGGGCGTCAGGATCGCCGAATCCTTAAACAGAAATCATAGAAGCGCAAATCAGCAGGGAGGGAATAATAGAATTGGAACTAAATATGGAGAATGGGAAACGGAAGGTATTCTCAATATATAACAGAGGGGGAGAAAGGATGAAACTTCAGAAGATAAAGGAAATATAAGCGAATTTAAAATAGGAAAAAGAACAGAATCAGATCATCAACCGATAGAAATAGAGATCAAAGAGAAAAGCAATCAGAGTACAAGAAGGTTTAAGAGAACTGGTGGAGAAAATAAGGGAAGCAGTAACTAAGGAGTGTGAAAATACAAAGATAGAGATCAGGTAGAAAAAAGTGGTGAAATAAGGAACGCAGAGAAAGCAAAACAGAATTAAACAGGAAATTAAGAGAATACAAAGCAGGAAAAATAGATAGGAAAGAGTTCGCAATTGAAAAACAAAGAAATAAGAGGATATGTAAAGAAAGCGAGGAAAAATAACGGAAGTAGTTAGAGAAAATAATGAACATAAAAGATGAACCAGAAATATGAAAGTATATAAGGAAGGAAAGAGAAAAAAAAGTGAAGATAGATGAAAGTGTTACGGTAGATGAGTGAAGACAACACTTCATGAATCTATTGGAAGGAACAGAAAGGAGCAGAGGAAGAGAGAGAAGGATAAAGGCGTGAGGGGGAGAAACAGAAAAAATTAAAAAGGAAAATATCGAGGAGGCAATCAGAAAGCTGAAAAAGAAAAAGTGCGCTGGCGTGAACGGAATAGGGAACGAAGCATGGAAATACGCAAACGAAAAAGTTAGAAAGAGACTAAGGAAGATTATGAATGGGAAATGGAAGGTTAAAGAGTGGTCGGAGGACTGATAGGAAGGCATAATGTGCCCAATAAACGCAAGAAAGAAGAGAAAGCAAAAGCAAGCAACTACAAGGGAGTAACGTTAATGTGTAAAGCGTATGAGATGTACGTAACGATAGCAGAAAAATATTAACCTTTTAGCTGCGGGGAAATTTCAGTACAAATGGACCTCTCATAAAATGCAAAATTGATACATAAAATCACTGGATATCTCAGGTAGAGTCCCCGACCTGACTTCTGGTCGATATATCGACCAGCCCCGCACGCAATGTAAAGTGTAATGTAATAGTATATTACATTACAAGGGGCGAAACAGAGCGATTGCATGAGTGTGAAGTTTGCTGCCCGAGTGAAACGAGGGCTGGAATCACACGAAATGCTTTCGCTGTGTTTTGTTTCGAGTAATGTATACTATTTTTCATAGCAACTCTTTTGAGAATCTGATTGGCTGTAACTGTGGAGCGGGTTCAAACTACGATTTTCAACCGAAAATCGGATTTTCAAAGGAGGCGCTATGAAAAAAATTTGTCTCATTTGTCATGAAAGTTTGAGAGGGTATCTCTATGTAATTTCACGCGCTGAATATGAAAAAATAGTAAAAAAAATCCCGCAGATACCCTTGACCTTGAAAATCGCCAATTCAAGGTCAAATTTTATTTCTAATATAAACCACGTTTTTAGAAGGTTTTCGTATGTAGTTTGATGCGCTGAATACCCAACTCCAACTTTGGCTTATGAAAAAAATGAAGTGTGACCTTGACTGTAGATTTTCAATTTCAGGGTTACCTCAGTGATTGCTTTCAGTACTTTTTCATAGCACCTCTTTTGAAAATCCGATTTTCGGTACCTGCGAAGCGGGACGAACTGGGATTTTCAACCCTAGGGGCGAAACTTTAAAGGTAGGGTTGCAACCCGCACTTTCGTCCCGCTTTACGGGTACCGAAAATCAAATTCTCAAAACAGTTGCTATGAAGAATAGTATGCATTACTTGAAACAAAACACAGCGATTTGCAAACTTCACACTTGTTTGCAATCGCTGTGTTTCGTCCCTTGTAATGCAATATACTATTTTCGTATTCAGTCCATCAAATGACGTAGAAAAACACCCTGAAATCCTCGCTTCTACTAAAAATGAAATTTGACCTTAAAATACCGTTTTTCAAGGTCAACAATGTTTGGAGGAATTTTAAAACTATTTTTTACGTATTCAAAACATCAAATTTTGCCTAAAAACATTAAATATTTTGTGCCTCTTGAGTGGACGTGATGGACAACATAGAAAGGATGTACAGAGAAACGAAAAGCAAGGTAAAAATAGGAAAGAACTATACACAGTCGTTTTGGACAGAGAAGGGAGTAAGACAGGGTTTCCCACTGAGCCCGATGCTGTTCATACTGTTCATAGAAAATATAGAAGAATACCTAAGAAAAAGACAGGAAGGAGGAATTAAAATTGGGAACAAGAGAGTTTACGCGCTGGCATACGCAGATGAGTTGGTGATAATCGCAGAAACGAAAGAGGAAATGGAGAGATTGATAAAATACCTGAATAAGTACTTTCAGGACAAAGAACTGGAGGTAAATGCAGAAAAATCGAAAATAATGGTATTCTGTAAGGGAAAAAGCAGAAAGAAGGGAGAGTGGAAATGGAAAGGCAAGGAAATAGAAGAAGTAATAGAGTTTAAATATCTAGGATACACTTTTAAATAAAACAACAAGGATGTGCACAAAAGCAACAGCAGCAATGATGCAAATATGGAGCATAGGAGAGAGAAAGCTCGGAGGAGAATGATTATTCTAGGATTAAAGAGATGCACACCAGGCTATCTGATAAGAGAGGAGAAAACAGAAAAGATTATGGTAGAGGCAGGTGAGAGAGTAATTAAATAAGAGGGAAAAATGAATGAAAAACAAGCAGATACTGGATGGAAGAAGAAAAAGTCCTGTAAATTATGTGAGACAGAAAGACAGACTCAATGACTAACTTAATGAGTGAGGAGGGACAAGGGATCGAATGGATGAAAAAATTATAAAAGAAACGGGAAGGAAAACAATAAAGGGAGAGAAAAGGGAAGAAAGTGTAAGATAAGAACGTACAAATAATGCAAAATAATTTATATAGAAAATTTGAAAAAAAAACGTCGGAAAACGCACTCCATGTATCCCGAAAAGGAAGCATTATCTCAATAAAAAAAACTAAATTTCATTTGAATTAAACAAAGATCTTGGTTTATTTACCAAAAGGGTTTAATAAGATTGAGTTAACTTTTCTCTGGGTGTAATTATCTATTTTAAAAATAAACAATGATTATTATTTTCTTTGGAAAATGGAAAAAAAAATTTGAGCAATATTTGAATGGTTTTGAAAATACGGTTTACCACATAATTCAAGTTTTTTTCAAAATAATTTTAATTTTATCGAGTGACAATGATTTAGAAGCACTCTGGCTTTAAAATTTCTTACTGCCACTTCGTAACTGTACAATCATTATCAAGTAATTGGTTATCATTCTAACGACCTAAAATGAAAAATAAATTTTAATGATGTAATGATTTTTCTTCAATACTAAAATTACATACGCTTTGAATAAAACTGTGGTTTAGTGTGAAAAATCCATGAGCCGTAAATGTCAAACGATTCTGCATTAACTGCATCAGGAATTGTTCAATCTGCAATGTAATTATTATTTCAAATAAATTTTTTAGGTACATGGAGAGAAAAATCAGCGTTTGAAACAACGCTTATATCATTGATTATCGACTGCGATCAAGATAGCTTTTAAAAAGAAAAAAATTGTCAGTCAGCAAAGCCACATATCCCGAGTCGATTTTTTAAAACAGTTTAGTTCGATCGTTGAGAGACTCCGGTACCAAAGTTCTCAAGGAAAGTTTTCAAAATTGAAAACTGTTCCCGTTTTATTATTAATAACCAATTGGTCATCCGTTCTTCATAAAAGAAAAAAAAAAAAAAATTCCGGCCTGTTGTTTACAAATTTCTAAGTTTTTCATTCATTTTATCCGGTTTTCTATGTACAGTGATTTCTACATAATTTTTCCAATTCATGTTGTTGCTTACGGGACTTCTTCATTTTGAATTGCAAGCGATAAGATAAGTTTTTGAGTTTCATTATTATTCTTATTTTAACTATCTTCTACATTTTTATCTTTTACGAAAATTTTGAATTAATCTTAAAATTTATGGCACTGAAGAGGGCCCCCTTTAAGTGGCTGAAACGTTTGCCTTCTCTCCTTTTTTTGCGTTTTTTATCGTAAGTAGCATTGATAATTTTAATAGAAGAAAATAAAAAGAGGCTGGCCCAATGCCAAAAAAATGAGAAATTAACAAAAATTCTGTGAATTTTGGGTCAATATAATAGCAGACATGTCATCAAACATGTCACTTTGCAATACGAATATTATTTCGATAGAGTTACATTTGAAAAATTGAATTAAATTTTTCATAACAAAATTTCTAAAAAATGATTTTGACATATTCAAATTGAAAGCAGATTTTTAAAAAATTGTAAAAATTAGTTATAAATTTATTATAATTTAAATTTGAAGCATATGAAATAAAATAATGCACAATTTGATTAAATTATATTCTATTATTGATCAATGAAAAATTAAATAATTGTATTTATAATAATTGTTTATTATTATTAATGGATCTTAATTTTCTAAGCAATTTAAAAGGAGTTAGGGGAGAAGCGGCGAAATTGGCGCGTCGTCTAAATTGGCGCACCCTATTTTTCAGAAAATGATAACATAACAAAAAATAAAAATAGTTCTATCGTGTGCATTCTTGTATGATATGTATTTGATAGAAAACATTATAAAAATCTAATTGCTTAATACAGTTTTATTGCGATTAATCGTTTTTTGGCATAATGGTTATATTCGAAACCATTGAGTTAAGTCGTTAAATAATAGTAATTCAAGGTGAATTAGATTAATGCAACAATTTTCTAATCTTTGATATTTAATCTTACGATTAGGATAGAATATTTGTATGAAAAAATAAGCATTTTACGTAAAAAGTATTTAATTAATGAACGATACACTTGCGGCAAAATTGGCGCATACGAGATTCAAATCAGAGGCGAAGTTGGCACACGTGTTGTGTTTCTGGAAACCGGTGACTGAAGTCAAGTGCTCGGATGTTTATGATTGAAAATATAAAGAAGATAGTAAGTACACAATTATTAATATATAAATATATACATTTGAATGTTGCTGAACTTTTCTGCTAATCTTTTTCTTAAGATTTTTTGTGACATGGGAGGTAATGTGGTTCGCAAAACTGATGTAACGACTTTGTAAGGTTATATTCATTTGAACAATCAGTGGTTAAATTTTTTTTTCTAAGTTTGAGGTATTAAGGCATTTTAAAAGCGATTTTTAACAATTAATTTGCAGTCTGACAGTGTTTTGAAAGTTTTCTCGATTTTAAGATGTGAAAGCAATGTAAGTAAAAAATTTGTATTTTTGATTGATTGTTTCTATTATTTATAAGTCTTCTAAAGTTAATAATTGTATATACTTCTGATTACAAATTCAAATAATTCTCTATAAAAATGATTTCAATTTGAATATTCACTTAAATATCCACAATTGCCAGTATTTTATTGTACAAATATAAAATATATTTTAACTTTGGCTGGTTTATGTGAATAAAGGTATAAAAAATTTCACATATCTTGATATACTATCTCAAATTTAGTTTCAAATTATAACTACCTCTTTTCATCAACCTTTGCTACTGAAATGTAATTCTAAATCTATGAAAATATAACTAATACGTGGCAAGAGAAGATTATAATATTAGTGCGTCAATTTACCCGACATGGCGGGTAAATTGACGCAGGTGCAGTCCTTCGGAAATCTGAATAAAAACCTGCTTTAATAATTTTCAATGCAATCTTTATCCATTGGAAAGTATAGAAAGGATATCCAGCTATTAAATAAATATTTTTTCATAATTTTTAGTCATATACTTTCTTTTTAAACTCGCACTTTCTATTAGGTGCGCCAATTTCGCCGCTTCTCCCCTATTGAAGTATATATTGATATTAATCGCTGGTTATAACAACCTATGTTTATGCTCGTCAGCGCTTTTAAACTACAGGCGTGGCCTAATTCAGGAATGCAAGAGTATCGTAGTTGCAAACGACGATGATCGTAGCTTCGAACTACGGAGCTATCCGTAGGATGAAGCGACGATATTCGTCGTCTCAGACGATGATGAAGTCCTCGTTTTGAACTACGATGCCCTTTCGTCGTTTCAAACGCCGAGTTTTCTCTCCGTGTAGTTGATAATTTTACTGCAATAACCCTATTCGTTGAATTATAAGTTTATATAATACATATAATCCACTGCATTCACTTTTAATTTTAATTATTCTGTGCTTTATCCAATCGATTTTGAAATACCTCCGCTCGAAATTCGGCTTTACTTGATGGTTCGTGCAATTCGCATATAATGTTTTCTGTATTCAAGGCCTGAAAATAATAGTCAAAATCTGTACCCTTATTTTTCTGGAAAGGAATAGTAGTGATTTCGCTTCTATTTCAACGATATAGAATTTGAAGACGTCTAAGACCTAAACTTATGACGAATTGTTACACGAAAAATTACGAAGAATAGTATATTGTGTATCTAGGAGGTAAGATAGGTCTTTTGGGGCGAGGACTGAATACATCGGTCGAGTCTCAAAATGGCCGACCTCCGTGGCACACACGATATTTTTTGCAAAATACGTCCTAAAGAAGTATTTCGAGTGTTTGTAGAGTGGTACTGAGAGTGTCCAATTACGACTCGGTGGAATAGGAACATGTAAATGGACGTCCTTACAGCCGCTCTACAGGGGCTCGAAGTACTACTTTAGTGCCTGTTTTGCAAAAAATTCTTTTTGAGACGAAATTTATCCCTAGACCAAGTAATGAAGGAAGTCAATAGAAGCAATAAACAATAATTCTATGAACCGAAGGACTCTAGTATCTCAATTCAGGATAAAATTAACATGTAGAAAACTCTTAAAACCGATCACGATTAATCCTCATAGCAGGTAATGGACTACGGATATAATGGTAATAAATGCAACCTCTACACTGAGAAAGAATGCTATTGAATCAAAAGCATTTCTTTCCAAAAAGCATGTATATCATGCATGCTTTTGGAATGGACAATGGACAATGGCTATATCGCAAAACGCAAATATCTCAAAATTTTTATTTTGACTATATTTTTTTTGCACAAAACGGTGATGAAAAAACAAGATTTTTTGGTCGTCATTTTGTTATTTTTGCATTAGTAATATAATCTTTTTCTATCTGCAGATAATATTTTTATATCTATTGAATGCATCAGACAAGTATTTTATTGAAAATCCGGCTATTTCGCTAAGATTTTATATATCGTGTATTGAAGTGATCCGTTTTTGAATTGCGAAATGGTTTTTATAAAAAAGCCGTGAAATATTGACCAAACGAAAGTGTTCATTATAGGCAACTTTTTTATGAAAAAAAGGGTGCTCCGTGCGAGCGGTTTATACACTGAGAAAAAATGCTATTGAATCAAAAGCATATACATGATATATAAAAAGTATTATCTGCAGATAGAAAAAGATTATATTACTAATGCAAAAATAATAAAATGACGACCAAAAAATCGTGTTTTTTCATCACCGTTTTGTGCAAAAAAAATATAGTAAAAATAAAATTTTTGAGATAATTGCGTTTTGCGATATAGCCATTGTCATACCGAACCTAAAACCATTTGATGTTTCTGTTTCAGATAGCCCATTTCATAATCTCATACAAAATTCAGAAAAATAGCTTTTATTTCCATGGTCCAAAGTAGAATGACCCACTAAGCCACCCCTAGAGATTAGAATACTTTGTTTCACTCAGAACGCCGAAATTTTATTCATTTCAAAGTTTGATACAGCATTCATTCTTTCCATACAGCATCTTTGTGATTTATCACGTTATGTAGTGGAACAAAGATCGATAATATAATCTTTTGTTACCTTTAGATAATATTTTTCATACCTATTGAATGCATCAGATAAATATTTTTTTTGAGCTACTGCTGTTTCGTTGAGATTTGATATGTCGCCTATTTATATGATTCGCTTTTTAATTAGGAAACTTTTATTATAAACATGTCGTAAAACAACAATCAAACGAAAATGTTAATTAAAAGTAACTTTATCATGAAAAAAGGGTGCTTCGTTCGAGCGGTTTATAGTGGTTGTATTTATTACATTTATTTCCGTAGTCGATTACCTGCTATGGGTATGAATTTCGAATTGTTAGAGACCTATTTTTTGACGCTTCGTCTCGAGTGGAGCAAAGAGCGGTTATATAATCTGTTTTTATCTCCAGGTGATATTTTCTTTATCTATTGAATGCATCAGACAAGTATTTTATTTGAAGTACTGCTATTTCGTTGAAATTTCATATGTCGCGTATTGATATGATGTACTTTTTTATTACGAAAAGATTTTATGAAATAGTTACAGAATATGAATCAAATGCAGGTGTTCATTACAAGTAACTCTTTAATGAAAGAAGGATGCTCCGCGTGAGCATTTTATAGAGGTTGCATCTATTAAGTTTATTTACGTAGTCTATTACCTGCTATGGAGATTAATCATGATTAGTCTCAAGGGTTTTCTACATGTTAATTTTATTCTGAATTGAGGTACAAGAGTCCTTTGGTTCATGAAATTATTGTTTATTGCTTCTATTGTCTTCCTTCATTACCTGGTCTAGGAATAAATTTATTTTCAAAAATAATTTTCTTCGTAATTTTTCGTCCAAAAATTCGTCATAAGTTTAGGTCTTAGACGTTTCAAACTTCTGTCAAAGTATGTCGCTGCTTGATAGATTTCTACAGCTTCGAAGCTTTCCAGTTTCTAATAATAAAATTTAAAAATACCTCTTCACATGTAACGTAGCAAACATGACTGACTGCTATGACTTTTCCTGCGTAAATGCAAAACACGGTAACTAGTGAAACAACTGCAGCTTTTAGTTGCGTCCCGTCTGGTAAAGGAAGGAACACTACGCAGAAAACTTGGTATGATGCAACAGTCAATATAGCAAGAGAAATCGTCACTGATATCAGTATTTGAAGACCAAAAATTTTGTTGATTGTTCGACTGATTTTGACCAAGTCTAGATGTATCTTTCTATCACACATAAGACAGTTAAACTTAAATTTAAATAATAATCGAATGTAATAGTGTGGTGATAGTTACTTAGCTTCCCTCATTAGTATCAGATCATCTTTTGTTTTTTTACCAAGTTTAAGATTTGTAGCTTTAGTTAAACCAACTTTATAATAAAACACCTTTGCATATTGACTAGAAAATAAATCACATCCAGAAAGGTTGCAAAGCAAATAATTTAATTGCTTAAACTTTTTACCCAAGTAGCTGAAATAATAGGGTAAGATAACTGCACGTGTGTATTTTTTAATTGCGTACAATATTTTATCTGCAGTACCTTATTATACTCATGAACTGCATTTCAATAATGCATGGGACATTTATTAAAAAATAAAATATTAATCCACGTAAGAAACATATATCAGCAGTGAATACATGTGGCGAAGAAACATAGGCAGACATCTGAATAAGAACTGTAAGTGTTACCAGAAATGCTGGAACGCATATGTGTTTCTTAAGTAATTTACTGTAGTCTTCTTGAATCCCCATGTTTTTATATTTTCTATCTGTACTGCTAATCTTTTGGTAGCACAATTCCAATTCCTAAAAATATATTAAGACAACCTCTGTATTCAGATTTATGAGTAAATAATTAGAAAGTATTGAAATATAGTAAAAACCTACTTTTCTGTAAATCATTTCCATGAAAATAATAATGAAAAAGTAGAACGTATTTCCGTAGGTAAATATAGATAAAAATGCCTTAGCATTGGAATTCATTGTATCACCAAAAGATTCGTGAAATTTTTTGTTGTGCATAAATGTACATATTGTAGTAAGAAAAAAACACATTTTTGAATAAATGCCACTTAAAACTACTCTTGGATGGCCTAGAGGATATTCGATAACTCCAACTCCCAAAATCCATTTGGTTATTGTTATCGGCAAGAATGCGTCACTAACGTCTTTTGGTATAAACATTTTTATTCAATTTGAAAATTTTGATGGATCTGAAAGTTGAACAAGAATTTCGAATTATATTACACTGAATGAAATTATATATATTATACTATATTATAGTTGAATTTGTTCTCAAATATATACGTTTTCAGTTCAGGTTACCCGGAAAATGGTTATTTTAATCAGATTTCTGTCTACCATGACCTAAAGAATGTATAATAGTTAAGGACGAATTCAACTACAAAAACTAAAAAAAAACTACATAAAATTTCTCTCACTGTATACAAGATCCCCCTTTTTAACTTAGACACTGGAATATCTCGAAAACGAGAGCCTTATGAGACCCAAGTCCATTTTTAATAATAAGAACCCCCATTTTTGATTGCAGTTCCGTATTACATGAAAGAAAAAATACAAAAGTTTTGTTCTTAATAATTTTTTGACAAATCCTCTGCAACAGACGCAAAAAGGCCCTCGGAGTTAAGTTTTGAAATACGTTACAAATTATGGTTTTTTGTTAGTAATAATAGTAATATAGACTGGCAATTTGACAATCTGAATTTATGTTGGGCTGTGCGAGTGTTTCGAATTCAATCAGGCCAATTTTTCCATTGAAACTAATTTAATTTATCTTGAAATCATTCACGGAGAAAAATAGATAGTAAACCGCAATATCTTGATATTAGCAGATAATGTATTTGCGATTTAACTATGGGACAGCCATCTAGATATTGAAACACAGTATCTGTAGATATTAAAAAAAATATGTTATTTCGCAATATGTAAGATATTAAATTAAAGAACCCAATATGTTAATTTAAAATATCTCAGATGTTAAACTGAAATACATTAGACATCAGGTCATACTATTTGAGATATTAAACTGTAATATCTTAGATAATTAAAGTCAATATTTATGTCATTGAATGCAATTGTCTAATAAGTATGTAAAAATACTGATTGAATATTAAAAGAAAAAATGAAATTAAGAAAATAAAGGGTTTCCCAATAGGGGTGATATGATTTTGAATGTCCCTATCGGGCTCATTTGAACTGAAATTTTTGACGTCTGCTGTCAGTTGTCATCAGTAAGGTTTGCCATTTAATCATGAGTAGTTTCACGCTACCACAACGTTTGGAAATCGTCCAATTATTTTATCAAAATTCGAGAAGTTTTGTCGGTGTTTAAAGAGCATATCGTGCAAAATATGGTCGTCATTCTGTTCCATCCGCGCTCGCAATTCGTCAAATAATCGATAAGTTGGAGAGTGAATTTACTCTATTGGATACTAAGCCTAAAAATCGTATGCGTACCGCACGTTCTACACAGAATATAGCCGCCATACAGGCCAGTATCGAGGAAAACCGTGAATTGTCCGTGCAACGCCGATCTCAGGAATTGGGCCTGTTCAGGATGACTACCTGGCGTATTTTGCGATTGGATCTTGGCCTGCATCCCTATAAGATGATTCTGGCCCAAGAACTGAAGCCTAATGACCATCGTTTGCGTCGGGAGTTCGCGGATTGGGCTCTGGAATCAATTGAAAATGATCCCAATTTTCATCAAAAAATCATCTTTTCTGATAAGGCGCATTTTTGGCTCAAGTCTCGGGGGACATTTGGCCGATATATTGTTTAAATCATAAATGGCATAGAATATCCAATATATTAAAAAAGATTTCGATCAATTCCGAATGAATATTCAGTGTTTTTTTTCAATTTCAAAACATATCACCCTTATTGGGAAACCCTTTATAACATGATCTAAATAATGATTGATCAAGGAATTCAACATTTTCTTATAATCTCCTTTTTTTCTCGAATTCCTCGATCTAAGAGTTTTCGCAAGTCCATATTTTGTTGGTTATTATTCTCAAAGTCAAGGCAACCTGTTAATAAATGGAGATTATAAAAACGTTCAACATAATTGTAAAGATTTGGAAACTATTACGAATTCCAGTAAATAAATTCCGATTCGATGTTGAATTTAAAAACGGCTACATAAAGAACGAGTTATTGAGAGGTTAGAAAATTCGTTTCAAATATTGAAGGTATAAAAATGATATACTTATATAGATAGATACTTACTGATTTCAGTACTGGTAATATAAAAATTTTTCAAAAATCACGCTTCAAAACTTCATATAGACACAACATTATTATTTCAGTGTCAAAACCAAAAACCATGCGACCGGCAAAACTATGGGCGAGCGCGTCAGACAAATTACATGGAATTCAAAGACTCTGATCACGTGACTTTTCCACAGGCACGTGCTTATAAAAATCTTAGATATTAAAGTTTAATATCTAATATTTTAAATTTGGAATATAAACTGTTATTGGTGCTTAATATCTTGTATATTTAAAAAAATATATTAGATATTATGCAGTATAATCTAGATGATATAAGGTAATATCCAACATTCTAGTATCTCATTTTTAGTATCTATTTTTCTTAGTGTTTAAATAAATTAAAATCCTGGCATGTGTTAAGGTCAATCATGCGTGAATATGTGTGTCATAGACATCCTTCTTCTTTTTCACCGATCTATTATCGTACAATGATTTGTGAATTGTATACCTATTGAAAAATTAGGGGGAAAAAGTGGTGATTTCTGAGGACAGCAAACTTACACAAGCTAGAAATGACCAATCCTCTCAAGTCATGAACGATATTTTCTCCTACAAGTGAATAACAAGACCATAATTCTATGCCTGCAGAATGAGAGGGAAAAAGCCATTTCCACTCTCCAGGCAGAGAAACCACTCTTACACGTTCGTGATGAGCTAGTGCTTGATAATCAAAACTATTTTATTGTACGTTCGACCGTCTAGATTATACTCGACGCATCTACTCCTTGGATTGGGAAATACATTGTTCTTAGGATTACGTAAAAGGCGTTATTTCAGATGGCTTCTAACAGTGAATTGTTATATTGATGTTCAAAAGAAGAACTTGCTTCTTCCACATTATTGGTTCAGTATATTTGCAGTAAGTCACGAATAAAAATAAATCTAGTTCTGGTGATTTCCAATCAGTGTGCTAAGATCGGATACGCTAACCATGCGCACACAATTACAGGGTACGTCCGTGTGAAGAAAGTAGGAGCTGAGAGTATGGTTGCGGGCGCAACCGACTTCTTTTCCATGGGGGTGAAACCCAATGGTAAATTACTGGAAACAAACATGGCGGTAAAAGCATGCGATCCCCCACTTTTGCATGGAGCCTTTCAGCGCTCCTGTTAACCTCCTGCCCCTTTGCCCGAATAAATTCTAAAATAAAATTTTTATACATCTAAAGCGATTAGATGCTGAAATTGCAAAACTTTGAATTACTATCTATTAAGCAGTAAATTTGGTGTTGTAATTTCATAACTTGATCGCCTTTGGTGCCTCATTGAAGTATTTGGCATTAATTTCCTTGCCTTCAGACTTAATATTATTTCACAAGCAGCTATGACTTCTGAACTGCGAGATCAACTATTTTCTGGGGGATTTTTAATTGGCTGCGTGATTCCCCCACATTTGCATGGACGTGTTTCTCCTCTTCCAAAGCAGGCTTCACTCCCATGGTTTTCTGGGGGGTTTTTAATTGGCGGCGTGATTCCCCCACATTTGCATGGACGTGTTTCTCCCCTTCCAAAGTGGGCTTCACTCCCATGTTCTCTTCTTCTGAATTCAAAAACTCGGAGATGCTCGAAAATCTTCGGGAAAATTCGGCTCTCTCCTTATTTCGTCTATATGGTGGGTTCCATGGCAAATCGGACGGGTTCAGGACTCCATGTTTCCGATTTGCTTGAAATTTTAAGGATTGATAGACTAACATAAATAATTAAGAAACCAAAAATTTGAGATTATTTCATGCATTATTTAAAAAGTTATGGAATAAACAAAACAAAAAAGAATGTTTTTGTTCTTTTTCAATTATTTAAAAAATGAAACCACACGGAAAAAACAGTATAGCTGTTCGACCTATACCGGTATATAGTGTCTCGACCCATGCGGTATAGGTGAGAAAACAATACTGATTTGCCGCGCGACCTATACATTGCTTCGCATGCACGCGACTCTAACCTTGAAATGATAAAGAAGTGTCATTTTTTCGAGGCGTTTTTTCGAAGCGTTTGTCAATTTGTTTGGAGCATTTTTTCTTTCTTTGAAAGATCATTTTTGCGTATCGCGTATTGTTTTATCGCACGCGAAAATTCACAAGAGCGATAACGATGGCATAATATTTTGTTTACGATCGCTATACATGGTATTGTTATATCAACGAACTTGTATAGCTGTCTCACCTATCATCGTCTAGTTCTGAGGACCATACGGTAGCATTGGTCTGATAGCAATATTTTCTGGTTCTGAGGACTAAAATATAGTTCTCTTAGCTATACTGTTTTTTCAGTGCAGGAAAAATTCTGAAAAAAATTACACAAACGTATCATTAGATGGCCGATGTAGTAGTATTTTTTGGAAAAATTTTTACTCCAAATTTAATAATAAAAAAAAATGTTTTTTTGAAACAAATTTATTTTTTGAAGAAACGCCATCTTTGAAAAATCTGAAGAAATTCATAGTGACAGCCCCGAGTATTATGCAAATTTTAGGTATTCAATTAAGGTGCGCACTCAAAAATTCCGCGAAATATGAATTTTTTTGTAAAGTGATGCGCGTGGAATCACGATCTTCGATCGACGGCGTCCAGCGCGACTTCCACTAATACCGTATTACTGTCTACTTTTTCGAGAACGTTATTATCAAAAAGTGATGGAAAGTGATTATTTATTGCTTATATTATGTACATGTTAATATCAGTATATTATGTTCACATGAATGTACATCTTACCGCTTTCAGAAGTGCCAAAGATAATTTGAAAACTGGCAATTTCGTCGTTACTCTGGATTTTTCAGAAAATTTCGCGTTTGTTGTTCAGGAAGCCGTTCAAGGTTTCCACTGGAATAATAATCAGGCAAAGGTTCAACCGTTTCTTATTTATTACAAAAATAATAAAACTAATAAAATAGAACATGTATCTTATGTTGGCATATCGGATTGCCTCAACCATGACACAATTGCAGTACACATGATTAGAAAAAAATTGGTTGCATTTTTGAAAAAAAATTTCACAGTCGTTGACAGAATTAAATATTTTTCTGATGGAACACATCAACAGTACAAGATCAAAAAAATTTTTATTCATTAATCGCATCACTTAATAGATTTTGGAGTTGCGGGTGAACGGCATTTTTATGCAACAGGTCATGGAAAAGGAGCCGGCCACGGTGTCGGAGGCACTTTGAAACGGATAGCTAGGCGATCCTGTTTACAATCTGGCATCAAAAACGAATTTTGACCGCTCAAAAACTTTATGAGTGAGCAGTAGAAATTTTTAAAAACTTAAACGTCTTTTTATGTTTAAGGAGCGTTTACGAAAGTGCAGATGAGTTCTTGAAAATTAGGTTTGCGAAATGTAAAACAATTAAAGGAGCACTTTCCATTCACTCTGCATCGCTCGTTGATAATAACACTCTCGAAATCGGAACGTTTTCGAATAGTTCTACGTCGAGAAAAATTAAATTGTAATATTTCGAATGAAATTTTCAAAGTTAATGACATTTGTGGCACATATCACGTAACAGAAGCGGTAAGATGCAAATTCATGTGAACATAATATATTAATATTAACATGTACATAATATAAGCAATGAATAATCACTTTCTTTCACTTTTTGATAATAACATTCTCGAAAAAGTAGACAGTAATACAGTATTAGTGGAAGTCGCGCTCGACGCCGTCGATCGAAGATTGTGATTCCACGCGCATCACTTTACAAAAAAATTCATATTTCGCGGAATTTTCGAGTACGCACCTTAATTGAATACCTTAAATTTGCATAATACTCGGGACCATCACTATGAATTTTTTCAGATTTTTCAAAGATGGCGTTATTTCAAAAAATCAATTTGTTTCAAAAAAACATTTTTTTTATTATTAAATTTGGAGTAAAATTTTTTCCAAAAAATACTACTACATCGGTCATCTAATGATACGTTTGTGTAATTTTTTTCAGAATTTTTCCTGGTTTCAGTTTTTAAATAATTGAAAAAGAACAAAAACATTTTTTTTTGTTTATCCTATAACTTTTTAAATAATCCATGAAATAGTCTCAAATTTTGGGTTTCTTCATTATTTATGTTAGTCTATAAATCCTTAAAATTTCAAGTAAATCGGAAACATGGAGTCCTGAACCCGTGCGATTTGCCATGGAACACACCATATATAGTATATACGAATTAAAGTAAAAGCTAGCGTTCCCTACTTTTCTGAGTTTCTGCGATTTCTTCAATTCGATGTCACGTGCGTTGATATGGCTATTTGCTAGATCCAGTAAGAAGCCACAAGCAAGAAGAAGAAGAAGAAGATGCCACGTGCATCTCGTCGTCTGCTCTCCCGGCGACTACTGTTTACGAAATTTGACAGCTAAAAAATTTTGTAAGAAGTCTTAAATAACATTGAAGACGTGACATCATTTTTATGAATTTCAGGAAATGTTAAATAATTCTTTCGAGTGTGTGATCTGCAAGGACTATTTATTTGAAACTATTTGTTTGTAGAGTTTACATGCAGAATTTCAAGTCAGGTTAATAACCTGTTGTACTTAAGTAGTTCTATTTTTTAACATTCTTTGATTTTACTCAATTGATTTTGAATATTGTAAATTTAGAATGTTAATTAATTGTATGTTTTTGTACATTTTTAAAATAATCATCATTTCTACTTAATAAATTCTGTCATAATTACCTTTCTTGTAATTCTATTTTCTGAAAATATAAAAACAGTGCATTGAAGAAAAAATGGGGAAACCTAGCCTCAAGTTTGCTTACTGAGGGAAAACTTTGCAACACCTTGAATGGCTGAAAATACTTACTTCCTTAGGTTCCATCCGAAATTTATGAAATAACTACATGAAAATTACTTACAAGAAATAACTCTTTAATTTTTCTTTACCTATACCTTAGGTAATAAAGTACATCTATAAAGGGAAAAATTTGTACTGTCAATATTTTTGGTTCGAAATGAGAAATTGGAATTCTGAGTTTCGAATTTAGATCCAATACTCTTACAATCTTGCAAATGGAAATTAAATTACAGATATTAAAATGTCACAAAAGTACAATATAAATCAGATAAATTAATGATACAATGATCTGAAAATGAAAAAGTTTTAAAATCGTTTGGATTCAAATCTTTTTTAACTTTTATAGGCTTTTTGAGGCTATAAGTGCTTTTTAAAAGTGATTAATTAAAAACTCACAAGAGAATCATAAGTGGACAGATAAAAAATAATGAGGTTTTGAAAATTGCTCAATTAGTGTTGAATCTTTGGTTCATTAATGAGTAACAAGATTCTGTGTTTAAAGTTCTACAGTTTAATAATCTCTACTAATATAAATTTTTGTTGTTGGAAATACAATTTGTCGTCGAAGCTGTGCCCGGAGATGTAATTTTCAGTTAACCCTGTCGGTTGCGTAGTCAAGCTGAGGATCCTAGTTTTGGACTATTCGGAAACTGCCGTGGCAATTACAAGTCACTGAAAATATGTAGGTGGGGCGAGATTTGTTTATGACGAGAATTTTCTCACGCCGACCAGTCTACGCCAACCCTTAGATTGCATAGCTGCGTATAGGCCTATCGCCACGTGGACACCAGTTGTAAGGGAAGTACATCGCACTGACCCCATTCTACTACGTCTCATTGTATTTTCCCAAAACGGTCCATACTGAGTCCGGTCTTCTTCTGAATCCGCCTTTCAAGCATAATTTTAGAGGTAATATATTATATATGATATATATTCATTGATTTTATTGATGGATATATACATTATTATTGAAATAAAGAAATTGTATAGTCGAGACTCCCTCCACAATATTGTGATCTGCAGGAGAAGATGAAACAATAAAAAATGCTTCGCTTATTGTGGTGTTAAAAGTAGTTTCTTGATGCATTTTCATAACGTTATATTAATTTAAATCAACTTAATTGAAATAGGTGAAAGCTCAAAAGTTATTTTTTACTAGAAAATTGTAGCATATAAAAAGTGATATATTTTTGTTCAGTGTATTGGAACAATTTATTTTTGTACTTGTAAAAATAAATAAAAACATTGTGTACAACAAATTGTTTAAAGAAAAAAACATGATACGTGATCATATTAAAAAGATTAAAATTTTCAATTTAAAAATTGTTTTCTTAAAAAAATTAAAATCTATGTTTTCCTTTATTTCAATAATAATGCATATATTCATTAATAAAATTAATGAATATGGGTGATTCCATATTAGATTGACAGTCGATGTCGCAGAATTGAACGAGATAATTTTTTTTCGGTTCTTTATCAACAATAAATAAACACGTATTTTTTTTTTATCAAAAAAAATTTTTTTTAAAGTACGATTTTTCGAATTTTTTAAGAAATGATATTTCCGACATAGCAAGCGCACTTTCAAGCCTGTTTATCTTGAAAACAATTGTTGGCACGAAAAAGTTTCCAAATTACGAAAATTAGGGTTTTGACTCTTCTTTGCAGAGATTGTTGCGAAAAAATTGTTTTAATATTTTTTAACATACAAAAGTAAAGAAATAAATGCAAAATCGTTTTTTTCAACTTTGGCCCCTTTCGAAATTTTTTTTCGTGGATTTAGATTCTTTGAAGTCTGTTATAAAATATGAGGTCTGAATCAAAATGGCTGGATCATTGAATACCAAATATCTTCTAAAATACTTTATCTAGGAAAAAATAGTTCGGACAAAGGTTGACCAGGACCGAGGGGGGCATTTGGCTGTACCATAAATTTTGACCTTGAGGACCATTTTCAAGGTCAAATGGAGATAAGGCCCTTTTCTTAAATGAGAACCCCTATTTTTGACTAACGTTAGTCCCCTTGCCTCTCAACATTGCTACCAGTATTACAATCAGCCACGGAGTAACTGTTCGAAGTGCTCTCCATTGGCTTGAAGACACAAACGTAGACGTCTTTCAAAACCGTCCAGAGTTTTCAGCAAAGTTTTTCGAGAGATGGCTACGAAAGCTCTGAATCCTTTCCATCAGATCTTCTCTTGTTGTGGGTCGCTGAGCAAAAACTACTAATCACAGAGAAGTGACATTGTCAATATTGTCACTTTTGTAACCACATAGTCACAGTGTTTACATCTTATCCGAAATGATTGTTACTGTATTTTAGAAGATATTTGAGATTATAGATTAAAATGAGTCACCATTTATATAATCTATATACTATATATATAGATTATGCAGGGTGTCCCAAAGTCACTGTTACAAAAAAAATCATAGATTCCTGACGAAATTTTAAGACAGTTTTTTCTTTGCTATTCTTCGAAATTCGCTAAATTGACGTAGTTATTCATGATTTTATCGGGCCAATCAGAGCGCAGCCTTGGGCACTGATGAAAGGTCTGGTGAGAGCCGCTCGCGACGATCATGAGAACCACTTAAGGGGATCCCTCCCCTGCCGTGCGGAAATCGGCGTGTTTCCTAGATACCTGCAGATGCCTCAGCTCACCCATGCAGAGCAAGGTAGTAGTCTGTGGAATGTTTTGATTTCCCCAAATTTAATCTTATCTCAACATAAGGATTAATCCCTCGGATTTTGAATGTTATCGTGAAAAAATGAACATGTTTCTGTAGTTCAGAAGGTGCGAAAATAAAAAGTCAAAAATAAATTCACACAGAATTCATCTTTTTTTTAATGTTCTTAAATCTACTTGCCACCATTAATCATCGATAAGCCGCTTTGGGTGAGCTGAGGCATCTGCAGGTATCTGGGAAACACGCCGATTCTCGCACGGCAGAGGAGGGGCCCCCCTAAGTGGTTCTCATGATCGTCGCGAGCAGCTCTCACTAGACCTTTCAGCTAGAGTCCTTAGAAAAATAGAGTCTGCCGAACTTTCCCTTCAATGATTGGTGCAGCCATTATGGGTACAAACTAATCAAAATTGCTGCTACCGGCGCGAGTAGAGTTCTTTTTTCAAACTAAAGTATACAAAATATCATCACGTTTGCTTTTTTTTCGTTTTCTTATTTTATTTTTTTTTTGCATTTAAACGAATAAATGAATTATGAATACACTGTTAGAAATTCATGTCATAATTCTCTGTCACACGTCACTGGAGCTTTATGCTGTTACCGTGGCAGAAAATTCTGTTACGGTTTAGAAATTTCTGTTACTGGTAACTGCATAAAGCTCCAGTGACATGTAACAGAAAATTCTTTTACGGGCTCAGGAATTCTTGTAACAGTGTCAAAATTCGACATGAGTGACAAGTAACATAAATTTTAGTTTCTGTTGAATAATCTGAATAATAATAATAATCTGAATAATCTGAAATTTTTGTGATAAAAAATTAATTACGCATTTCATGATGCTTTCGTAATTATTAAGGTTATGATATCCGTTATAAAGCTGACTCGAAAAATTCTTTGCCGATGAAATATTTTCGTTGAACGTTTTAAAATTTGACTTACCTTTTTACAAGTATTACTTTTTTGCAATTTCCCTGGTATATTCTTCGTGAACAATTACGGACACATTCTTCGAGTGTCAGAATCAAACACTCTAACCACAGCTAGAGTGGACTCTAACCGCACAGCTACTCACACGGATTAACGTACATACGCTCAGTGGTCACCATCCAGATCGGCAGACTCTATTTTTCTAGGGACTGTACTTTTTGTAGTGCCCAAAGTTGCGCTCCGATTGGCCCGATAAAATCATGAATAACTCCGTCACTTTAGCGAATTTCGTAAAATCGCAAAAAAAACTGTCATAGAATTTCGTCAGGAATCTATGATTTTTTTTTCGTAATGGTGACTTTGGGACACCCTGTATAATATATTACCTCTAAAATTATGCACTTTTTAGTATCTTCAGCTGATAATTGTTTCATTTGGAATATTTAATTAATTGCAATTTGAAATGATTTTCATGAATGAATTTCCTAGTTTTCTAAAGTCCGAAGACATTCAATTTTTTCGATATATAAATAAAATTACTTTGAATTATATAGATTTAGTTTAAAAACGCTAAAATATTCAGGACATTTTGCAATTGGAATTGTTTGCAATTGATATTTTTTTTAAAGAGAAACCATTATAATCATTTGCAGATCTTTTCATTTAAGTCTTCCCAACTTAATCAATTTAAAATTGGAAATATTACTAATTGAGCAATTTTCAAAACCTCATTATTTTTAATCTGTCCACTTATGATTCTCTTGTGAGCTTTGAATTAATCACTTTTAAAAAGCACTTATAACCTTAAAAAAGCCTTTAAAAGTTAGAAAAGATTTGAATTCAAACGATTTTTAAACTTTAATTTTCAGTACAAATTTTTCCCTTTATAGATGTACTTTATTACCTAAGGTATAGGTAAAGAAAAATTAAAGAGTTATTTCTTGTAAGTAATTTTCATGTAGTTATTTTATAAATTTCGGGTGGAACCTAAGGAAGTAAGTATTTTTAGCCATTGAAGGTGTTGCAAAGTTTTCCCTCAGTAAGCAAACTTGAGGCTAGGTTTCCCCATTTTTTCTTCAAAGCACTGTTTTTATATTTTCAGAAAATAGAATTACAAGAAAGGTAATTATGACAGAATTTATTAAGTAAAAATGATGATTATTTTAAAAATGTACAAAAAAATACAATTAATTAACATTCTAAATTTACAATATTCAAAGTCAATTGAGTAAAATCAAAGAAAGTTAAAAAATAAAACTACTTAAGTACAACAGGTTATTAACCTGACTTAAAATTCTGCATTTAAACTCTACAAACAAATAGTTTCAAATAAATAGTCCTCGCAGATCACACACTCGAAAGAATCATTTAACATTTCCTTAAATTCATAAAAATGATGTCACGTCTTCAATGTTATTTAAGACTTCTTACAAAATTTGTTAGCTATCAAATTTTGTAAACAGTAGTCCCCGGAAGAGCAGATGACGAGATGCACGTGACATCGAATTGAAGAAATCTCAGATACTCAGAAAATTAGGGAACGCTAGTTTTTACTTTAATTCGTATATACTATATATAGACGAAATAAGGAGAGAGCGGAAGTTTCCCGAAGATTTTTGAGCATCTACGAGTTTTCGAATTCAGAAGAGGAGAAATCGGTTGCACCCGCAACGATACTCACAGCTCCTACTTTCTTCACACGGCCATACTCTGTAATTGTGTGCGCATGGTTGGCGTGTCCGATCTGAGAACACTGTTTCCAATACTTGAAGTATGGCCAATCATGCACCGAATGAAGTAGTGGATATCCTGCTGGCTCTTGGTGAGTGCAATAAGAGCCATAGACGTGACTTATGACTTTATGCTCAGCACTATCCTAATCGCCGAAATCCAAATGCTCAGCAAGTAATAAATATCTAGAGAATAGCGCGCAGACAAGTACTATATTGTTAGAGGCAGAAAAACAGGATACAAAACAATAGCAGTCCTAGACTCTCCGTAGTTCTGGGCCTGGTCCATTTAAATCTGCACATCAGTATCTGGCAAAAAGAATGTGAATTAAGAATCCCTCGATCTACAGCTCATCGACTATTGCAAGCTGTACAATAGCATCCTCGCCAGACTAACCTGATACAAGAAATAAGCAAAAATGATTGCAGGCTGAGAGTTCAGTTTTGTAAGTGGGTACTCGAACAATTAGACCAGAATCCAGATTTATTTTGGTGTGTCTGTTCTAGTGATAAAACTAAATTGCATAGCTGTGGTAGTCTCAATAGACACAGTAGCCATTATTGGTCACCACTAAATCCCAATTGGTATCGTCAAGGACTCAACCAGTATTTTTAGAGCATCACTGCTTGAGTTGGAATGTTAAGCCTAGCGATATAACTCATGAAAGCGACAAAATAAATATTTATCTTGTTTGTATCCTTATTCTAAGTTAAAATTAACGTTGAAACGTAATGGAGATATGCAATAGTTTTATTTATTAAGGCTACAAATTTTAAAAATATATTTATTTAGACTCCCTCCGAAATCATCTGCCAGGATATTTTGAGGACATTCTACTAAATGCCTGACAAATATCTTGATTATAACAAGACAGTGCTCCAGCACATAAAAACAGAGTTGTTTGGACATTCCTAGATAAGCAATACTCGAACCGATGGATAGGACGGGAAGAACCAGTCTTCTGGCTTTTAAGATCACCGGATCTGAACCTGCTTGATTTTTACTTATGGGAATACGTAAACAACATAATGTTTCAAGAGGAATCCACCACAAGAGAAAACATGACCGATAGAGTTAGAAGTTCGTGTCAGAATATAAAGCCACGAATACAAAAAGAAAGCATACGTAACTCTAGATGTAGAAAGAATCTGTGCTTAGAAAAACCACGGTGGTAATTTTGAGAACTCAATCCGTTAATTTACCTTGTTGGCCGTATCAATCATCGATCTCATCTTCATTGGATGGATCGTTAACTGATGTTGCCTATATTTGGAATTGCGAGAGGTAAGAGAAATCACAAAAACAAGCACGACGAAGGTGTGGAAGGCAAGGGGACTTACAATAAACAAGCATCCCGGAATTGTGAGAGGCAACGAGAATAACAATAAACAAGCTCGACAAAGACTTTGAGAGTCAAGGGGACTCACAAAAAAAGCACCCTGGAATTGTGACAGTCAAGGGAACCATCGAAAAATAAGCATATTTAAGTTGTGAAAGGCAAGGGGACTCACAAAAAACAAGCATACCAGAAATGTGAGAGGTAAAGGGACGTACAAAAACAAGAACTTCGGAATTTCGAGAGGCAAGCGGACTCACAAAAAACAAGCGCGACGAAGTTGTGAGAAGCGAGGGAACTCATAAAAAACAAGCATCCCGAAAATGTGAGAGGCAAAAAGACTTACAAAACACGAGCACGTCGGAACTGTAAGAGGCACGAGGACTCACAAAAAACAAGCACTCCGAAAAAAACTTTTTTATTTTCTTTTTCATGCAGTACGAAACTGCAATCAAAAATGGGACTTCTCATTTTTAAAAATGAACTTGGGCCTCGTAGGACCTAACACAGGCCTCAGGCCGAAAATTTAGGTATTTCACTGGATGGCGCCCTTCGAGTCCGACAACTTTTTAAAATATTTTTTCCGAAAATCTCTCGTTTTCAAGGTATTGCTGTCTCTAAGTTAAAATGGGACACCCCTCATAGACATTTTATGGCATTCGGGTAAAATTTATTCTTCTTAATAATATGTTCGAAATATTCAAAAGTATGACCTTATTCGCAAAGTTATAGTGTCAATCGATCTGAACCTAAATAAATATGTAGTTTTTGAAATATAACGACGCAATATAAGGATTACCACTCTGAATACTTTGAGTAAAGAATATCTTGTATAATATTCTTATCTTTATTAATCGTTTAGAAAAGCATTGTTAATGGACAATATATTATTCACAAACTGCATACATGAAAGTATTTTGATATGCAGTTTAAAAGTAGGAAAATATTTTATGAGGCAATAAGAAAGAATGACTAATCTTTAACTATTTATTCAAATTATAGATAAAAATATTGTATTCTATTTATTATCAAAGAGAATTTGACGTGGGTACTTTAGTAATATATGGTATCCATTATAAGCGTTTCATTTTTTAATTTATGCTACTCTGCTGTAGCATTGTCACAATGAAGAATCGATATTGCGACATTGCTACTATTGAAATAAAAATGAAACGTAATGGATTATTGTGTTATGAAAACATATGTACTAGTACGAATCGGAAGATGATATTTTTCGTTTATAGCTCTCAAAAATTATCGTTTTTTAGAACTCCAGAACTATTTGCGACAACCGTGGTGTACTCATCAATCGCCAGATAGATAAAAAAATCGTCTACAGGGATTCCTTCAAAACTTTGGTTTTGTGATGATCAGGAACAATTTAGAATACATTAGTGGCGACTTGGGGGATAATCAAACCTCAGCTAGATATAATAATACTTTTAAGTAATTCGCACTTAATTCCGATTTGAACAAGATCAAGAACGATTTCTAAAGCATACATGATGACTTGCATCTATCATGTATACAGATATCAAATTGCGTGCAAAGCAATTGCATTTCAACCCGTACACGTGAGGATCAATCAGCGTTATGTCAACATAGAGACCATGCTGGTGAGAACTATTAGTCCAGAAGTACATGGAGAAAAATGGATATTGATCCATGATATCTAGATATTGAGACACAATGTAAGTAACATTAAATTATGTAACAAACATCTAGATATTCTACTTTAATATCTGCAGACATTGGAAAAAGATATTAACCATTAGTATTATAGATTTATACATCGCATTCCATTATTATGTTTGTTTTACTATTATGGATTTTATACATGAATACTGGATGCTAATTGAATAAGACTAAGGTTAGATTTCATTTACGGCTATAAACTACATCTAATTAAAATATATAACTTACATGTTTTACTTACTGCGCCTCAAGTTACATGCGTAACTTGTGCGATAACCTAATGCGATATTACATTCGTGCATTGTATAAATTTATGCTTCAATATCTAAAATATTGAACATGGATATCAAATTTTACTTCTCGAAAAAATTGTATATATTGAAAGAAGAATTTCAAATACTGAGTGTCAATATCTAGATATCATGGATGAATATCTTTAATTTGAACATCTACTATTCAATATCAATTTTTTCTATGTGCAGATAAAACTTCAAGGAAGTTTATAATCCAAAATTTCATTAGATTTCAACCTGAATATTTCAGGGTTATTCAGCGTACAGATAAGCACTTGCACGTAGAAAAATGTATATTGAAAAGTAGATATTCAAATAGAAGATATTCATCCATAATATCTAGATATTGACATCGTTTTCCGTTATTATGTGTGTTTTACTATTATGGTGTTTATACATGATTACCTTAAGACTAGGGTCAGATTTCATTTACGGCTATAAACGACATCTAGTAAAAATATAACTTATATGTGCTTATACTTAAGCGTAACTTATACACTTTTACCATACAATTTGTCCATTCTCGCAGTAATGAATGTAGTGAACCTCAAGATGTTTATTTTTATACAAATCTAACTATATTATAATTGTATTCGCGAAATTGGATCTGTCAATTTTAATTTCCAATTTTCGATATCAAACTCGGGTTCAGCAACTGCAAAAACTCAAAACATAAAATCATCCAGAGAATCCGAAAACTTTTTTTATCCTCATTATATAAAAAGGTATTGGTTTTATGAGAACAATTATTTTTTAAATTCTCATAAAATCTCGACGTTTTGAGACGCTTTGTGTAAGAAAAAATGGTTTTACGACGTTGTCTGTCTGTCGTCGTAGTCGTCTGTCAACACGATAACTTTCAAAAAAATTATTGGATTTTATTAAAGTTTGGCATACTTCTTGAAGGGCCCAAAATGAAAGGATCTCTCCGCCAACCAGCCATTTGTGACTAGTGGTTCTGGTTTTATCCATAAAAAACGTTTTTGTAAAAATCAAAAATTCATTTCTTCCGCCAAAATATACGCGATACAGAAAAAATTTTGAAAAACAAAATTTTTTATTTCAAAGAGATTTACAAATTTGGTGCTAACCATTTTTTCAGAGTTATATTTTTTCCTTATTACTGAAAAAGGTTAATAAAAATTAATAATTCAGATTTCTAAAAAAACTATACGAGATACGAAAAAAATATTGCATTAAAAGGTGTTCATCTCAAGAAGGTATAAAAATTTACGTCAGACCATTTTTTTAATCAGACAAGCAGTTCTCGTTTTAAATGTAAAAAACGTTATCAAAAATAAAAAATTCCATTTAGTACCAAATATATGCAAGATACGAAAAAATGCCAAGTCAAAAATTTTTCGTTTCAGAAAGATCTACAAATTAGCAGTTGACTATTTTTTCATAAGAGTTATTATATACCTTTCCATTTGTTATGAGCACCGATGATCTATTTTCACTCCCTTTCTCTTGAGAGTGTTCTCCTGGTGTCAGTTCACTTTAGTTTCACATTAGTCTTCAACGACTGTACATCGTACCTCTGCCGAATAAAGAAAGGCTGGGCATTAGTGAGATGACTCAGCAGTATTTTGAAAACACAAACATCTATTTTTTACTCATAACATTTTGGCGATCCTTCCAGGATATAGGTCTCCTCGTTTTTAAAAATTAAATCTCGGTTTTCTACGGCACGAGAGAAGCCATGTAGAAACCTATCGGCGAAACGCACCAAGAAAGCAGAGAAGAAAGAGTTTTACGGAACTCAAAGAAAAGTGAGTTCCGGACACTTCTACGGGTTGGCCCAACTACCAAGCAAGTAGGTTAAAAATTAATGGTGAATCAAGTAGCCATTACACTACGAAAAATCAAGTTTTCCAAAGCTTAAAAATAGAACGAGGCCCGCAAACAGGCGAAAAAGGCACGTTACGCAAACGATAAGGCCTAAGGAAGACAGGCATAGCAACAGTGACGTCAACTACGGTGCGTCAACCCGGCATAGTGACAGCACTCAACGACAGCAGGCGATTGACACGTCATCACCGTGAGCAGCAGCAGGGATCTCTATGGAATCCGGTCCTCGGACTCAGCGTTGATTAAAAAAGTAAGCATTATTGCCTAGAAAAATAAGAAATAAAATTTGTGAAAACAATTTGTCAAACGAATCTGGGTCTTAGAGTATAAATCCTCTTAACATTCGTTGAACGGTGACTGCTTTTGCAGGTGAGGTAAAGTTGAGACAGATTCGGGTCGGCTATACTCCTTGTACCTCAGGACACTGGGTGTTCCTTAATAAAATCAATTCACTACTTATGAAATCAGGGCAAGCTTGTAGCAGCTTGTGACTACACTCATATTGTATTAAATAAAAAACAATTAAAATTGCCACGCAACAGTAACACCCGCATCATAGACAAGATAAGATGAGCACACTAGCTTACAATAAACATCGTGAAAGTACTTTGTATCCAACTGACTAAACTGTCGATACTGACTCACTTTCTATAAATTTCCCCTTCACAACAGCCCCAATGTCACGAACACAATCCCTCATCAAGGCGCAACCACCCTCTCACACCACAGAGGAATTGCTGGGCCGCATGTTAGCCCAAATGGAATCTCTGACGATTTCATTTAATACATCAAGAAGAAAGAACGACAATAGAATAAAGGAAATTTTAAAACTAGCAAAAAAAGTGGGATGTTCAGGAGAAGTCGAAACCGATAAGGAAGCACGTCAACCCGAATTTATGAATGATTCTTCCGCAGAAGAAGAATTAGAAAACAAATAAATGCGAGAAAATTTTAGTGTAAAAAATAAAAATATATACACCGAACCGAATTCTAGGTTCCCAGCACCCACGGCACCAGTAATAATTGAGGAAGAGCGCATAAACGCCAAAACAGCTATAGAAACCATTCTTGGAATCAAGAGTCAAGATGACGTAGGTGTAGAAAACTTTATTAAGACTTTATTAAGACTTTGAAACGAGCAAAGACAAGATGTACGCAACCTAAACTTTTATTGGATTTAGTTATTGCAAAAAAGATCACAAGTTTTGCAGAACGAGCAATGCGTTACATAACAATTAATTCCTATGAAGATTTAATTGAAGCATTACGTCAAAACCTGAAACAAGCAAATTCAATTTTAGCTTTGAAGTCAAAATTAGAAAGCTGTAAGCAAGGAACTACTGAAACAGTTCGAAATTTTACACTCAGATACCGACAAATAATTAATTAAATTAATTACGCTATTTAATCTCAACACACGAACCCAATGGAAAGACGAATTAAAATTAAATTAGAAGAAAAAGAGGCAGTAGGTAGATATCTCTTGAATCTAAAAAGAGAATTAGGATCGCAAATACGACTCCTAACCTCGAATAAAATAAATCTACTACCAAGGACCATGCAAAAATGTATTCCTAGCCCAATACAACAGTCACGATCAAGTGCGAACACTACCCCTAGAGCGACTTACTCTAATATGACCTTAAGCGACAGATCCAAGATGACTTGCCACAAATGCAGCAAAATAGGGTACATCGCAGCCCAGTGTTTTGTAAAATATCAGGGTTTTCCACCCGACCAATACCAAAAGCGACCACCTCAACCCATTAGAACAATACAGGAAAACGAATACACATATCATATAGAAATGACTAACGAAGAAGTACAGGAACAAATAGAGTACGAGGAATCAGCAGAATATCAGCCGTATGCGGACGACTCCAGTCCATACGAGGAAGAAGAAGAACAGGAGAATACAGACTACTGGTCAACTCAGGAGCAGCAATAAATTTAATTAAGGAAAAAGTGATTGCCATTAACGATAAAAGGCAAAAATACACTTAAAAATTTATTATGGGTAGAGACGAACACATCTCTACCGAAACAGCTAACTTAACATTTTTTGGACAATCACATATTTTTCATATTATACCTGACAATTTCCCATTTCCGAAAGAAGAAATAATAGGATTAAAATTATTTTCGAAATATCGACGTCATGCAATAACACCAGAATTTTTGATACTCGACAACATAAAATTACCGCTCCACGAAGACGGTGAATTTATCCCTGGAAGAACAACAAAAATATTAAAAATAGCAACGACTGATCAAAATCAGGATACACCCGTATTAGATCAAGAAAACATACCAGACGGAATTTATAGAATTCAGAACAAAGAGATTTCTGCACCCATTACCAATTACTATATACAACTTAAACCAATAAACACCAGAATTAAGTATGAACAAATACTAACTATTGAATCCCGAGACATAAATTCATGGAAAAAGGAGGGCAAATTAAGGAATAGATTACAGAAAATTTTCAAACTATCAAAACTGGATCATTTACAGGAACATCAGAAAGATATTATATAAAGATTGATTACAAAATACCAAGAAGTATTCTCTTTGGACACAGAACCAATTCGATGCACAAACCTAGCACAACACGAAATTGTTCTGGAATCAGGAAAAATTATTAGTTTAAGTTCACACAAACTGCCGGCAAAACACCGAGAATATTGCCCCCAGGAAACGGACAAACTTTAACGAAAAGAATTATAAGAAAATCCCAATCACCATTTAACTTCCCACTGTGGATAGTACCCAAAAAAGGTAATATTAGGTGTACAAATAAGTTTTAAAGGATTGACAAAAGATGATGTAACTAGTATTAAATCGCATCGTTCCATCTTGTAACTATATTCATATTAAAGCATCACCATTTTCCTCTCATAATCAGTATGCGTCCTTTCGCTGAAGTGTAAACAACACGCCTTCTTTGTGCTCTAACCATGTCAACTTTTGTGCTAACAAAACAACATTTGAGGGAAGCGCTGCTTTTTTGCTTTAACTTGAAGAAAAGTGCAGCTGAAGGACAAGGTTTGCTATGTGAAGCATATGGGGAACATGCTCCATCAACAAAGACATGTGTGTATTGGTTCCGGCGTTTCAAAAGTGGCAAGAAGCTAATGCTGTGCATCTGGTGGGATCAGCTCGGAGTGGTCTACTATGAGCTACTCCATCCTAACAAAAGCATCACTGCGGAACGTTACGAACAACAATTGATGCAATTGAGCCGAGCATTGAAGTTTAAACGCTCCCAATATGCCAAAAAACTAGTGATAGGCGATACAGCATCGATACTTTGGAGTATCGATACTTTTGAACCGATACTTCGATATTTTGTATCGATACTGTCATACCCGATATTTGTTAGTATCGATACTGTTAGCCTGTATCGATACGCTAATTAAAGTGCAATGAAATGTCGTAAAATTGTAAAATACGATATATTTTCACAATAATAAACATCACAGTTTTCTTCCAAAAGTAAGTTTTTGATTATCGTCAAACATTTTATTTATTACAGGGTATACATAACAAGGTCAATGTTTAGTTTAGTGGCTTTTATGGAGCAACAGGTGAGGTTCGGAAGCCCATTTATTCTGATAAAAACATGATTAGAAATTGAAACATGAGAAATATTACAAATGCGAAATTTCAAATTTGAATGATTAAATGTTCAAACCTCAAAATGTTAGTAGATTAATGTGACGTTGAAATATGTAGAACTTCGAAATCAAAATTTTCTCACGAACATAAATTGTATTGTGACAGCTAAAAATTGAGTAAATAGAGAATTATTTATCTAGAAAAGCCTCTGAACTAAACAATTACCTAGGAGAAAATATTATTATATTTTTAATTGACATAATTGTGATTAATTTGGAATACATTTTTTCCATATAGTGTCTAAAAGTACCTCGATTGTCTGGAAGCATTTCCAGCGCATATCGACAGCAACAGCGAGATGCAATTTGTGTATGACTGAAGTTCGTTGTTCTGGGAATACCACTAATTTAACCTTACATTTGAAGCGCAAACACGCTCATCTTTCAGTAACCACTCCTATAAGTGTCAATACTGACAGTGACAAGACTGACACAACCAAAGCTGATGAGATTTCCAGAAAAAGAAAAATTCAGGTATTTCTAAAATCAGCTATACAAATTTGAATACTGTCATGTAGTCGTTGTTACAAAGCATTTAACAGTATACAATTCCAACGATCATGAGTTTATAAATATTTCTGAACTCAACAATATCTTTGACTTTAGAAAAATTTCCAGATATTGTAATTCTATTGTTTTGTTGTTTAAAAAAGTTTTGCGATTCCTTTTTTAGGATGAATCTGCGGATGACAGCGATGTAGAAACACTATCAGATTCTAAAATGCCCCCACAATCTCCGTTGCCACCAACTCCATCAATGCCGACGGGTTTTCATAAAACACAAATGAAAATTGATAACCTTTTCAACACTCAGAAGTCATTTCAAGGTATACTTTCGTTGATTTTTTAATATTAATAGGTAAAGCTACTTTAACGGTTCTCCTGTATATCTAAAGTTGCTACTGTCCTGTTTCTTCCCTGTTCTAAGATTGAGATTAATGCATTATCTATCACTTATATTGTTTAATCTAGAAAAAATTACTCGAAATAATTGATTGAAGAATTAAAAAATAATTAAACGAATTTTATAAATGTATTTTTTCACCGATTTCACTTTTTTTTGCAGAGGGAGGAACAAAACATGTGGCTATTATGAATTCTCTTCTCTACATGATAGCAGCAGATAATATGCCATTGCAGACTCCAGAAAATCGAGGATTCCAAAAGTTTGCAGCAACAGCTTGCCCATTATTCAAGATCCCTAGTAGGAAAACTCTCACGAGAATGATGGATGCGAAGTACGAATCTCTCGGCGACAGGGTCAAGATCACACTCGCAAATGTTCAGCACCTGTCATTTACAACTGATTGTTGGACGGAAAGCAAAACTACGAAGACTCACATGGCGCTAATCGTCCATTATCCTCTCGGAGGCTCTCCGACGATTGTGTCAACCAGCTTGGGTTGCTTCCCTTCGAACGAATCGCACACAGGTCTCTATTTAGGCACTGAATTGCAGAAACTTTGCACAGAGTGGAACATTTCAAAATCTAAGATTACGTCTTTCACAACTGACAACGGATCGAATGTTATTAAAGCAATTGGTGATTCATTCGGCGAATCTCTTCGTATCCCTTGTTTTGCTCACTCTTTGCAATTAGTCCCAGAATGTGCAATAAAAAAACAGAAATGTTGATAGATATTTCGGAAAAAGTGAAAAAAATTATGATCTATTTCAAACGAAGTACAGTAGCCGCTGAAGGACTGAAACAAGGTCAAATTCTCGCAGGGAAAACGGTGGGAACGTTATTGAAATTGATCCAATCTGTGAGCACTCGATGGAATTCGGAATATTATATGCTTGATCGTTTTGTTTTGCTAGAAGACTTTGTTACGACTGTGTTTTACAAACAATGCAAAAATGATAAATGCAATAGCATTCCAAAGCCATTGTTACCTGAGGAACGGAAAGTTTCAAAAGACGTACTTCTCCTTCTCAAACCTTTTGAACATGTGACGACTGAACTTTGTTCAGAAGATGTCACCTCAAGTAAAGTCTTACCTCTCATCAATTGGTTGAACTTGTCATTAGAGTCTGCGGAACCATCCTTAGAAGTTGCAATGGTTTTGCAGTTATACTTGAAAGAGGAAGTGAAAAAAAGATTTAACTCATTTTCTGAAAAGTATCCTATATTTGCAAAAGCCACACTTCTCGATCCGCGTTTCAAAAAAATTCACATCCCGAAAGCTTTAATAGTCTCAAAAAATGTTGGCGAAATATCGAAAGAAATGAACACCATGGAAGAATTTCCACTACCGAATTTGGACGTAGAAAACGATGCGAAAGTCAGCAATACGGATGATCTGTGGAGTTTTCATGCCTATGCAGTTCAAAGAGCTGAGTTGCTACGTGATCCAGACGAACCAGGTGGGGTTTCTTCTGAATTAAGAAATTATTTGTCACAACCCACGATTCCCAGACAAGCCGATCCACTGAAATATTGGGAGGCAATGAAACACTCCTTTCCAAACATTTATTCCGTTGCGAGAAAATACCTTTCGGTTCCTGCGACCTCTGTCCCTAGCGAAAGGTTGTTTTCAAAAGCAGGAATTATTGATTCTGACAAGCGGAGTAGGTTGGATCCTGAGCGCCTCAACAAACTCGTTTTTTTGTCCAGTATTAGGGAAGAAGACTGGGATTTTTGATTTAGATCAACTGAGCAGTACGAGATAGTTACCCTAATTCGAAGTATAAATTCAATTCGATTAATGAATATCCCAACACAATATTTGAAGTTTTGAATTGATAAACCACTGAAATCCTCAATTAAACACCATTGATCAACAATTTGCCTTATAGAGTACATTGGGTTTTTTCATGAATAAATCGCATCCAATGGTCGATCGTCGTGTAAAATGTTTTAATGGAAAACCATTGATCTTAATTAAACGCAAAATTGCAAGTCCAGCTGAAGTCAATGGTTTTCAATTATAACATTTCACACGGCTATCTACAATTATATGTGATTCATTCTTGGAAAAACCTGATTAAGTCTATAAGATAAACTAATGACATTAAGTTAAAACTTGAAGTGAGGATTAACTAGTTATTAGTGTTTAGTTAAGGATTTGTGCTAATCTCGGTAGTTTTGATTTTTCAGTACTATAAAAAAAGACTCGGATTTTCCGTTTGAATAATTTCAGCAATATTAGATAATTTAAATAAATTATTTGTAGTTTAAAAAAGAAGTGAACAGTATTTGAAAGTACAATTAAAAAGTATGTTATTAATAGTTATTAAGAAAGCAATTAACAATATTCCAAAGTGCAATTTAGAAGTCAAAGTATAAAAACGAATGTCATGCTATTATGTAAGAAAAAATGTTATTTATTTTCTACTGCGTGTAATTTATACATGAAACTGAATATACGATTCATTGAAAGTAAGAATATCTTAAATTTGTTGTTTATTTGCTTCGAATGACAGCTTTGGAAGGAATTTCTGTTTTTTTATGAATATACTGTTGAAATACCCACACTTGAGTACAGAGTTGACTGAAAATTTTTCGACATTTAATTAAGATCTGTAAATGCGATAAAATTGTATTACATTTATTCCTCAAGGCTGGAGACTTCAACGGTGGATCAAAAAATGTTCAATCATTTCACAGCTCGAAATATTGAAATTAAATTAATGATTATAAATTTGATGACCTGTAAAGATTATGCAAAACTTCGGTATGACTACGTTAAAAAATCAAATCTTTAAAATATCCATAAATTTGTGTGATATTTGAAAATATTGATTGAAATATGTGTATCGATACAATTATATCGATACTTTTATTCAATTTTTTCTGCGTATCGATACAAACACAACCGATACGTATCGATACGAAGTATCGATACTTTTCCAACGTATCGCCCATCACTACCCGCGCGGTAATTGGTCAGTGAATCATGCCGCGCGTCGATAATATAGTGATGCAGCGCTAGTGACCTGACGAGATGGTAACAGGTTACTGGCATGGCGCCATTAACATTGACTAATTACTGCTTTAATTAATAATTAGTATACCATCCCTGTTAGTATTTAAGCATACAATTATTATTAATATTGATAAAAATCAATAATAATTTATCAATTAATCATAAGCCATCTACAAATAAGAAAACATGTTATCACAAATATAAGGATTGATTGATTATAGGTAATCGATCAATCAATCGATCATAGGCAGTAATACATAAAATATAAGCTACAACTAAGTAGATGCAGGTATTCTTAGTCATACCTGGATCTACTTGTTGACTAGAAATAAGAATAGGTAAGAGAGAGAATAGAAGGGATATAAAATCCAAATTGCAGATCAACATTGACCAATAGTAATAGACCGTGGTGGGAGAAAACATAGATCTTTGATCGAACGTGATTTTATACAGAATTGCACCGCGTGTGACTTTATACAAATTTGCGCGATCCACTCCCACTGCAGTCACTATTGGAAGATCCAATAATATATATTCCCCAGATTCACCACTGGAGGTTTGTCATTAAGTTCCGAATAGTTGTACGGTTGTTAGGTCCGGATCGGTAATTTAACGTCGTGAGCAGACCCTTCGATAAACGTAAGTCTCATTGGATTTCTTTGAGCACCTCAACATTCGGTACTTGGTAAATAAAATCCCAGGTCCTTAAGTGGTGCAAGTATTATCATTGTGAATAATTCAGGGCCCATAGACCTGACAAGTGACGACGTAACCTCAGATAAAAATAAATTATGAGGCCTTACCAACCTGATATAATCAGCTAACCTCCTCCCTTACATCCAAAATCCAAACTACCCTCGCCTTTTGCTCGGGAAGTAACAGCTGATTTGGTGGCAGCGGTGGGATTGTCACTTTTGATGTCACAATTGATAATAAATTAAAAATTATTTAATTGAAGGTAATCAAAATTATATATTCAATTATTTCGAATAAAAATTGTGCATAAATAAAAGCTTCGAAATTTAGGAATTTTCAAAATTACAAAATAATAAGTTTAGTAGAAACAATTAGATAAGATATTTCTACTTGTCAAAATTTACATAGTTGGAATTAAATCTTAAAATAAATTTTTTGCAAAACAGGCACTAAAGCAGTACTTCGAGCCCCTGTGGAGCGGCTGTAAAGTTGTCCATTTACGACCAGCATGTTCATATTGTATCTGTTTTCTTCCTTAAGTCCTACTTTCGTTCCTTATGTCCTACTTTTGTTCCTTAAGCCCTCTGCACAGTTGCGAAAAATGGATTATATTTCCCCCCAAGCAAATACTTGATCGGACCGCAAGATGGCGACAGCAGGGATTAAGCTAACTCCTTCATTGCTCACCAAGGAGCCATCTCGCACGTTCTGGGCTCAGTGCAAATACTTAAGGTAGTACGATCACGAAAATTAGACCTCAGGCAAAAATAGATAATTTTGCTTTCAAGTCTAGCAATATTATTATTGAATGGCTAATTTGAAAGAAAAAAGATTATTTTTCATGAAAAAAATTTGAAACACCAAAAAATAATGTTATTAATAAATTTTATTTTTGCCTGAGGTCTAATTTTCGTGATCGTACTACCTTAATTAATCTAACCAAAGTTTATACTTTTCCATACGTTATTAAATTCAATCAAATTTGTTTCTTGAAATACTGAATACCCCAAAAATTGTACCTAAAATATTTTAAACTTGAAGAAAAAACATTTTACGTTCCAGAAAAATATTTATGTGACGTCTAGGGTCACACAAGTTTTAAATTGTCTGAAGGACAATTTAAAAAGTAGAATTTTGAGTCTAGAGTTTTCACTCTAATAACTCAGGAACGAATTTACAATTTATTTGGCAGCTAGAATGAGGTAAAAAATTTCTTTCTTATCCTAGGGGAATCATTCAAAATTGGAAGAAGGGAAGTGAGAATTCAAACAAAGTTGCACATCGCATTACGGAGCACACCAGATTGTTTGGATTCTCGGGGATAGGTGTAAGGAAAGAGTTACTATGAATATTGATACCAGATTGGTTACTGGCACCCAAATATTCATAGGGAGGATACAATTTATTTCAAAATATCAAAATAAAAGATTGAGAGAAAAGTTAGATAGCGATAGTATTTATTTAACTTACTTTGTTTGGTTGTAATAATAAAATCCTTGTACAATCCTGGTAAAATTCTCGTATAAATCCTTGGAGGAATCGATGTATCGTGGTGAAACTTAGAACTGCAACCCGCCTCCTTTTAGTATTTTTTATTTAAATTGGGGGACCGTGTATGAACTATAATTTGCGATGGAAACCGAACACAAAAAAAGAAACAAAATATTAATGTAGAAAATATAATTTAAACTTCGTATAAAAGCTTTGAGGATATCACAACCGACGAGTACTTAGGAAAATTTCGTAATTTTTGTGAATGAAGAGAACGTTTTTGGTGAAAGAATGTAGAGAAGCGGAACTTATTAAAAAAAATGAAAATGCATAGCTTTTATGTATTCTCATCTTTTCCCTTTCTACTTGAAAATCTTTTAGGGGAGTTGAATCCACTAGCTTCAGTTGTCTGATTGGTTGGCTGTCTATAGTGACATAGTTACGCCCCCGCAGTAGTCTACGAAAATCTTAAGGGCTGACCCATTGGGTTGGGCCTTGTAGGAGTTTCCAAACTTTTCCAGATTCATCGATTTCCCAAGAGATTGCGCTACATGTATATTATGAAATAAAATACTTTAAAAATTAATTATTTAAACAATTATGTTTACAGATTCAGTAATTTTAACTAATCGGAGCGTCAAACAATGATATGTTTCATTTATATCCTGACTTGACTTACAAAATCGTGAATTTACATTAAATTAGTCATGTTTTCACTTTATATTAAAAAGGATCATTATTGATTAAGATTAATACATATTTCAAAATTAGTTTTCTAAATTATTCTTATTAAAGGTCGAATATTTTGTTTAAATATATATGATTCTTACATTTAGGAAGATAAATTTATATATAAGTTTATCTTACTGAAATTCGTTTCTTAAGATATAAGTACTAATTCTAAAATGTAACTTTGAATTCAATTTTCTATTGCTTTGTTTTAACGTTTTTACCTGTAGGTAAAGAAGTTATAATTTAACAATTAAAACAAATTATTTTGATTTGAGGGTTGCGTGCAAAATCACGTATAAAATATATATATCTAATTACATGATGGTGTCGGTAAAACAGAACATTGCTATTACTTAAAATTCTGAATGACATTTGTTTAATTGAATTATTAATATTCTAAATACAATTATATTTCTGCGTATTAATTACAAGTTGGTTTGGAGTTTTTGTAACTCAGATTGATTCAATGCTTTACGAAGTTTGAAATATGTTTATAGAGAATGGATGTATATTTTTATGAAAGTAAAATAGTTTGGTTTATTAAATTACTATTGAAAATAAGTATGAAATATATTTAATTATTAAATAAATTGATGTTGGATTTATTAGAATTAATTTAAAATACAATGAGAAATGTATTAAGAATTTTCCGTAATTTATTACCTGGTATTTTACCTTCTTAAATAACTTTCCGTAAATTATCACGTCGGTAAAATAGGTCCCTGATTATTAACAACTTTTAAATAAATTGCCATTAGTTTACATTCTATAAGTTTCAAACATTGGTTCAAAAATAAAATAGATGCAAGTTGCATTTCTCTCATTAGTCGAAATAATTTCTTTTCCTACTCATAACATACTGAATAATATTTTTTTATACTGAATAATATTAAAAGTAATGTTAATTTCTTATTTAATTTTAATTATTTTATAAAATATTATTTTCGAAAGTTTTATTTTCTGTATTGAATTGGCCTAAGATCTTATCTGGACAGAGAGTGCACTTTGCATCTATTTGTCTTTTCATGGGCGGGGTACCAGCGCGGTCCCTTTTGAGTGACAGCCTAAGCTGTTTATGATTTCCTGTAATGGCTAAATACTGGACTATCTACTGCTTGTATTTGTTTGGAGTTTTATGAATTTATCTTGTTAGGGGCTGGTAGACGTTTGTAAAGGAAATACGATTGTGGGCGACGCGTTTTGGTCGAAATAGAGAGGTACAAAGTTTATTATATTTTACGATAGTTTAAGTAAATTTTCAGTGTTCATATTGAAGCAGCTGCATTTCAAATTTATCTTGAAAGGTTTCTAGTCTTAGTTATTTACAAAAGATTGAGAAATTCGTCGAAAGGTATAAAATAATTTATAATGTAAAACCGCTCTTAAAGTTTCGAGAAATAGTGGAGAAAAATAAGATTCGGAGAAAAAAAAAAGTAAGTAATTTCAGAAGATGTCACACCCCCACCGTTAAATGGTTGCTAGGAGGTTGAAAACTGAATAGCAAACATATCTCTGCGTATACATTTCTTAATTTTGAAGAATTTGTTCACAATAAAAAGGGTTGTTTTCTTAAATCTTGATGATCTGGTTGAATTCATTTTGGTTGAGAGGGTGGTTGATGTAGTCGTTGCTTGTAAGGTTTCCACATAAGTCAGTTGTGTTTTCCTCAATTCTGTCAGTTGATTATGTTAATTGAAAGAATTGTTTGTTAGTTGATGAGCTACTCCTTCTTGTGCTGTTGTTGGTTCAGGTGCTTCGTGTGTCAAATGTTCTTGTGTGGCTGATGTATTTCCCATCTCGATATCGTTAGTATTCTCTGGTCTTCTAGATGCGTATATCAAGAAATGTGTGACTGAAGTCCATAGGGCTCCCAATAGGTGTACTGACCATCCGTAGACTGAATGAATGGCGTACCCTTGTAGTATAATGTCGACCGTAATTTTGATGATGTGAATGATCGTTAATATAGCTATTATCCCTGCACTTATTGTCCCAAATGTAAGGAATTTGGTCCAAACTCTGGTCCAAGTGTTTTCAATGATTTTCTCCATTGCATTTTCGTTTAAGAGTTTTAAAAGACTTCCTTCGCTATTTCCTAGAGGGTGTCCTCTCATTTCTCTTGCAAGGTCGTTTAATACAGCGGGCCTTTCCACTGGAAACATTATCCGTTCCCTGATCTGGTCCAATTCTTTTTCGGTGTAGATCCCGCTAGTAGCTAATTCTGCAGGGTTAGTGTATTTCCATGTTGGTCTTGTCATCGGTTTCATTATAGTTGGGTTCTCAGCTGTGGTAGGTAACGGTAAGATTTTGTACCATTGGTTTTCTACGTAGTATAGTGATGGTAAAATCCTGTTGCATGGTATTTCCGTACCCTTAGTTTTAAGTACGTGGGTCCTTGGTGTGAGGAAGAATGTTTGGTTGTTCCTAGTGACTTGAAGTTCGGCAAAACAGTTGTCTCCATGTTTCATTTTTATTTCTACGGGCACACATTTGACTATGTGTACTACTTCACCTGCAACGACTGCCATGTAACCTGGTCCTTTCATCAGATCAAATGCGAATTCGTCTGGTGCTTGCGTTGCTATTGACAAAGAATTTTTTTAACGTCTGTTTTTCTAGATTACATTTTTGAGTAATGACATCGTTATACAATTGCTTCATTTGTGAGCGAATATGTTTTTCAACGTATACAAATTTAGAGTTTACATAGGCGAAAATATCAAGATTGGATACAGAATTTTCTTTATTAATCGCAAAACTATCTCCTCTTACTGTTTCGAAAATTACTAATTTAGGATGTTCGGTCTTTACTAACGTATATCCACAAACTGATTCTCTGCCTTTTGCTGCCAAGGCGAAGGTTATATCTTGTGTCGCGAGAGAATATATGATCTGATCGTTATTAAAGTCAGAGTCTACCATTTTATTGGCTAAACCTTCGAATAAGATGCTATATTGATTGAATTTACAATTATCAATTGGTATTGTATTCCAAAAAGTATAACCTCCCTCTTGATCTATACAACTTCCTTCAGAGAGAGAACATGCGGTTCCAGAGCGTAAATGAATAGTATTAGTGTTTAAATTGATTCTAGCTTGTTGTTCAGTTAAAGTAATTTTAATTGTGCCTTGAACTACTACATTTTCCCATGTTCCGAAGGGATCTGAATATCCTGCTCCGTCGCATTTTCCTTCTCCGTTTAAATATCCCGCTAACATTATACTATGTGTAACCGTTTGATTTACTTTTATCCCGTGGATAATATGTGATTCACTTACTTTTAAAATGCCGGTTTTGTGTACATCTTGACATGCGCTTTTACTTACATCATTAATATATTCGTTTTCGCCATTTAAAACAATAGAAATATGAGAATTCATTCCGCAATAGTAAATCGTACGATGAATTTCCATTTTACATTGAATAATTCTTGTTTCGGTATACTGATTTATCTGGAGTAGTTGTACATATCTTCTAGTTATATTTATTTTTGTTTCTGGTAAATCGCAATTCCCTACCTCTAATAATGATAAGGTTGTTACATTTAAATGACGCGACCCACAATCGTATCCTATAAAACCATAAGCTCCTGCTATAATTGTGAAAAGTAATGTCCAAATCATCTGTAATCAAAAAGAAGTATTAATTTCGGTTATACGGGTTTTTGTTGGCCCCATTATATACATTTGGTTGAGAAAGAGACAAAAATGATATTTCTATTCACTATCAGAATTTTCCTGTTTCTTTCTCTTAGGTTTGATTATTTGATTTATGTGTGAAATTCTTAGTCTATTTGCATGAACTACTTTTGATCCATTTTTATATTGGATCTTAATGTTATTTTTATTTATTATTTCTAAAATCTTATGAGGTCCTGAGTAATGATCTCCAAATTTTTTTGGTTTAGGACCTTTTAATAGAAAAACATAATCTCCTATATGGAAATTACGAGGATTAATAGCTCTATCATAATATTTTTTCGATTTTTCTTTTGATTCTACTAAATTATCATAAACTAAAGTTCTAATTCCATTTAGCCTTGTAACTAAGTCTATAATATATCCTTTATAAGTGGGTAAAACATCTACTTCCCTTAAAGGATCACTTGAGGGTAATCTTGAAAGTTTTCCGAATACTACCTCGTAAGGTGTATGTTTTGTGCTTTCCGAAACACATGTATTATAATTCAAAATAGCGATCTCTAACCATTCATCCCATTCTTGGTCTACAGTTGTATACTGCTTTAGAAATTCACCTAGGGCATGATGTGACCGTTCTAGAGATCCGTTAGATTGGGGGTGGAACGCGGTGGTCCGTACTTTTTTAATTTTAAATCGTTTAGAAATTCGCGTCATAAGTTTGCTTAAAAAATTTTGACCTTGATCTGTAAGTACTACTTTAGGGGCTCCAAATATGCAAATAAATTTCTTTATAAAGGAATCCGCTATTGTAGTGGCTAAAGTGTCTTTCAAAGGAACAGCTAGGCAAAATTTCGAGAGTTGATCTTGCATAGTAAGAATGTACTCATACCCATTTTTTGTTTTAAGTAGAGGTCCTACTACGTCAAGTGCGATTTTATCAAATACCGTCCCCGGGGTGTCAGTAATTACCATTGGCTCTTTTGGTTTTTAATCTGACTAATTTTTTTAATTGGCAATTAAGGCATTGTTGTATTCTTCTTTGTATATCCTCCTTAAGGTTTTCCCAATAAAAATTTTGTTTTATTCGGTTATATGTTTTTGAAACTCCTCGATGTCCTCCAATCGGTGAACAATGTAATTCGTCAAAAATCTCCTTTCTTTTTTCTTCAGGAACAAATTTAAGGGTTCCTTTGCAAACAATTATTTTGATTGTTTCATTTTTAAAAACTTTTTTAAATAAAAATATTACTTCAGACCATTGTAAATTCTCTATATTTTCGCTTTTCGCGATGCTTAAAGTTTTTAGATTTAGCTTAGATACTAGGTTTTTTAATTCTACTAAAACTTTATATACATTTTCTTTGATAGTTGAGATGGATTCGGGTTCAATTCCTTTTATACAAAGAGCAAAATGGTTTAATTTACTTCTTTTTAATGCATAGTTTACACTTATTGGTTTAAAATTTTGTGAAGATTCAATTTTATTAAATTCAATTAGTTTTCTTGCTCCTTCATCACAGGGTTCGCTTGTGCTTGATACAAAATATATAAGATTATCATGTCGGAACTGGATCATTTCTTTAGTTTCGATCACTTGACACGGTAAATTAGAGTTGAATCTTCTTATTTCTTGGTATGATGAATCACTATTAAAATTTGAAGTGCTTGCGGTGGTTGAAATTGGTGCTTTTTCCTTGTTTTCTTCGTATTCAGAATTTGATCTCTCCATTACAACTGTATCTTCGTTGCTTGAATAAGTACTTAATTGTGGTATTTCGAATGAATTTTTGTCAGGAGGCATTTTCGTTTTTGCCTTAGGATTAATTGAATCACTAAATTCACTTTCTACATAATTAGGTTTATTTACAGTAGTCGTATTTCTAAGTTTCCTAGGAGTTTCACCTTTGTCCTTAAAGGTTTCTTTTTTGGATTTTTCTTTTCCTAAACTTTCTTTGATTTTTGAAGAATTCTTTGCTGGTTTTTGCTTGTTTAGTTCTTCTAGTTTTTTCTGATGTCTAGTAACTACATTTATCACCTGTTCTAGAATGGGTTCAGCAGGATTTCTCGAGAGTGCATCAGCATTTGCGTTTAATCTTCCTGGTTTATAAATTACCTCATAATCAAACTCGGATAATTTGAATCGCCATTTTTGAACTCTGGTATTTAGTTCTGCTGTTTTGAACCATACTAAGGGTTGATGGTCCGTTATTAATTTTACCTTTTTACCATAAATATATGATCTAAAAGTTTGCACTGCATGTATCATTGCTAATGCTTCTTTTTCATAAACCTCATATGCTAATTCTGGGCCTCTTAAAACTCGTGAGCAATAGGCTATTGGAAGATCCTTTCCTATTCCTCCTTGTGATAGTATTCCTCCAATCGCATAACCTGAAGCGTCGGTTGTAATGTTGAAGGGTTTGGAAAAATTTGGGTATTGTAACACCGGTGGGTTACAAAGTGCTTCTTTTAAATCCAGAAAAGCTTGCTCTGCTTTATCTGTCCATACGAACTCGACTTCCTTTTGCAGTAATTTACACAAAGGTTTGGAAATTTTTGAAAAGTTTTTGATAAACCTACGATAATATCCAGAAAGTCCCAAAAATTGTCGCACATTCTTGACATTTTTTGGTCTTGGGAATTTATCTACGGCTTCCAATTTTCTTGGATCCGGGCGTACTCCATCTTGACTCAATATATGTCCTAAATAACAAACTTTATTCTTGAGAAATTCGCATTTATCACAGTTTAATTGAAGATTTGACTTTCGTAATCTCTCCATGATGAGATTCATTTTTTCTCCATGTTCTTCGAGTGTATCTGCAAATACTACGATGTCATCAATGAAAGTATACATTATTTTTCCTTGTAGGTCTTTAAAAGTTTCATCTATAAATCTTTGGAAGGTAGGTGGGGCATTTTTCAATCCAAACGTCATTCTTACGTATTCGTAATGACCGTAAGCTGTACTAAAAGCCGTTTTATGGGAATCGCGAGGATCCATAAGGATTTGCTGGAATCCTTTCGCTAAATCTAAAGTAGTATAGTACCTATGTCCACCGACTTGATCAATAATTTGGGTAATGTCGGGTAGTGGGTATCCATCACTAATTGTTTTATCATTTAGAAGTCTGAAATCTGAAACTAGACGCCATTTTTGTTTTTCGGAAGCGTCCATTTTTTTAGGGACAATCCACAATGGTGAATTGTAGGGAGACGTAGATGGTTTGATGATTCCATCTTTTAGTAGTTCCTGTACCTGTCTTTCTACTTCATCTTTAAGAGATATGGGTATTTTATACTGTTTTACATTTATAGGTATATCGTCGATTGTTGGGATTCGATGCATTACCGTACTGGCTACACCAAGCTTTTGGCCCTCTTGGTAAAATCTATCTTGATTGGAAAGTATTAAATTCATTGTATGATCCTTTTCTTCTTCGTTTAAATGTTCAAATCTTAGTTTATTTAATAGATCTGTTTCTTTGGATGTTATTTCGTGGTTTTCAATAGAATAAATTTTTACAAATGGTGACTTTGAAGAACTTTCTTTAAATATCTGAAAAGTTTCATTTACTTCCATTGTGGAATAATTTTTAAAGTTGAGTTCCGAAGATACTTCATTTAATATATCCATAAAATGTGGTTTCGTTGAATAATCCAAATCTAGTAGTTCCAAGGGTTTAAAATCTGTTACAATTGAAAGATTTTCATTCGATGACTCAGGAATTTCTTCATCCATATCTTGAAGTTGGTTTTCATCGATATTAATTTGAGGAATTGCGGACACATTAGTTTCTAAACTCCACGTGGAATTTATTTTGTTCTCAGCTTCAGTTGGGTTTATTGGAATGTTCTGAATTTCATTTATAATGACGGAATTCGAAGTTTTTTCTTCATTAGCATTTTTCAATTCTTCCTTAGCTAATAAACATTGTTGTTTATTCATGATAGATGGTTCTTTTCTGCATTTTAAATTTGCTATTGTCTCGCCAATTTGAAGTGTACCATTTCCGTAGTCAATTATTGCTCCTGTTTCAGTTAAGTAAGTTACCCCTAAAATTCCTTCGCATGGAATGTCAAAATCTTCTGTTACTATTAAAAATGTCGTCGTTCTTCCATATATCGCAATCTCAATGGATCCCATAGTATTTTGAAATTTGTCTCCCACTCCTTTTAATAAAACTGTTTTATAATTATTAATATCTATTTCGGTTGGCAATAAGTGAGATTTAATGATATTGGCTTCTGATCCAGTATCTATCATAAATTGACCATAGCTATTTGAAGGTGGATTGAAGATATCTATAAAGGGTAAGGCACTTGTTGAATTTTTATTCCATTTAGATATTCCATTTACTTTTAATTCAAAAGGTAATTTTTCATTCTGCTTAAATTTCATTGATCTTTCACCTACAATAAGTTGTCTGGTTTCAAATTAAATGTTGCTTTTGTTTCTAGAAAATATTCTGAGCCTAAAATTCCATTGAAAGGAATGCAAAATTCTTCAGGGACTATGTGAAAAGTTACCATGTTGTTTAAAATTTTAATCTCAATTGTTCCTATTGTAGGAAGGATTGTTGTATCGATTCCTTTTAATAGTACAGTTTGGTCAGTATTTATTGTTTGAGTTGAAGAGACTGAACCAATTTTCATAATATTTATTTCAGAACCAGTGTCTAACATCAACTGTACACTATTTCTTTTGTCTGCATATTTAAATTCAATATATGGATGTAAACTTGATTGATTATTTACTCCGATGGTAACAACTCTTCTCGAAGAAAGTTTATTTGATTCGAATGCTCTTGGTTTCTCCTCACCTCCATGGATGCATTCTTGTCCTGAAGGTTCCGTCCGTTTCCCGCGTTTTGTTCTTCATTGTATTTTCTTTTTCTGCAATCTTCGATGGTGTGCCCAGGTCTTTTGCAGTATCTGCATTCTTTGATATCTTGTACCGGGGTTCGACAATACCTAGCTTCATGTCCGGATTTATTGCAAATTTGACACGTTAATATATTGATCGGTTCCATAGGTTTTTGATTAAAATTTTTGCTTAGTTGAAAGCATTTATCTGCACTATGGCCTAATTTATTGCAAATTTGGCAGGTTATTTTAGGTTGATTACGATTTTTATTTAAAAAACAGTTTTGGGCTGTATGTCCCTTTTTCTGGCACAATTGACACTCATTTAAGCTATAACATTGAGTGGCAATGTGTCCTTCTTTCTTACAAATTTGGCAAGTAGTTTTATTTGCTGGATATTGGTTTTTATTTTTGAAACAATTTTCCAGAGAATGTCCATTCATTTTACAAGATGGACACCAGAATTTACTTTTGCAATCTGCTGTCTCATGGTTGTTTTTGTTGCAAATCTGGCATGCAAAGGTCCTTCGTGGTTTGAAATTGAGATTTTCTAATTTAGGAATAACTTTATTTCTTAAATTGCACTGGGCTTCTAATCTTCTTTCAATCGTGATAGCACTTTGAACCAGATCACCTACTGCTTCATCTTCTAGCTGAGGTAATCTTTGTTCGATTTCTAATTTCAATCCTCTTCTAAAGGAATCGACTATAGTTTTATCGATGGATGCCTTAAAAATTGGGTCCAATCGTCCACCATCATCTAATTTCTTAACTTCTAAAATTCTTGTTCCTATTTCTCTAATTCTATTTGCGAACGCTATTACACTTTCTTCGTCCCTTTGAAATTCGTTGCCTAATTCCCCTAGTAATTGTGGGATAGATTTTGCTGGGGAGTAAATATTTTTAAGAAAATTCTTGAGTTGTTCTATATTTGCAAAGGACTGTCCGAAAATAGATTGACGTGCTTCTCCTGTTATTTTACTTCTTATCAATTTTACTAAATTAGCTTCGAATTCTGGCTCTATCATTTCTTTGGCTTCGCTGCAGCCTTCAATGAATTGTCCAAGGGGTATATTTTTTCCATTAAATTCGGGTACCATAGTAAGTGCGTCCCTTAATGTGACCATTTGCCCTGAAGGGGTGTGAACAGGAGGGATATCAATTTGGTCTTCCATTTTAAAATTTTTATTTTTATTGAATTTACTACCAAATTTATTACTAGGTTTGTCACTAGAATTTCCACTAGAATTACCACTAGAATTTTCAGAATAAGACCCTAAATCAACTACTGTATTATTCTCTTGGTCGGAACCTGACATAGAATTATTTAAAAGTGCTTCTTCTTCTTCTTCTCCTCTTGGTAACTCTTTTCTAGGCGCAAAAGGGTTATATTCTTCTATTTCACCCCTTAATTCATCATTATTTTGAGCTTGAGTTCTAGTGATTCGTTTATTTGACATGGGTAAATCAGAATATCAAAGAATTCATAAAATTCGTTTAGGAAAACAAGTTCAGTAAAACAGACATACGTAGATTTAAAAAAAAAATATTTCAATAATTTGCATTTGGATTCTCGTGATCCTTTAAAGAATTTTGTAAGTAGGCTTTATATTCACCTATAGAAATTTAGAACATTTAAAATTCGGATTATTTTAATACATTCAACGATTTATTTAACCCCTTTTTATTTTTCTTATTTTTAGAGATTAGGATTTTTAATAATCCTCTTGAATTTTACTATTCTAGAATTTTGAAGTTTGAATTCTTTTAATCCGTTTAAAATTTTGTTAAAAATTTAGGATTTTTGTAATCCTTTTAAAATTTAGTAAAATTGGATTCTTTTAATCCGTTTAAAATTTTGTTACAAATTTAGGATTTTTGTAATACTTTTAAAATTTAGTAAAATTGGATTCTTTTAATCCGTTTAAAATTTTGTGAAATTTAATGATTTTGGATTCTTATAATCCATTTAAGAGTTTGTAAAGATTTAGAGATTTTGGATACTTATAATCCATTTAAAAATGTTTGAAAGTTGGATTCTTTGATCCTTTTAAAAATCTTGAAAATTGGATTCTTTGATCCTTTTATAATTCTTGAAAATTGGATTCTTTGATCCTTTTATAATTCTTGAAAATTGGATTCTTTGATCCATGAAAAAAAAATTTTGTTTAATATTTGGAATTTTTGTAATTCCTTTTTAAAAATTTGTTGCCTTGGATTCTTTTGATCCATTTAATTTTGAAAAATTGGATTCTTATAATCCATTAAAATTTTTGGAAAATTGGACTCTTATAATCCTTTTGAAAATTTAGAAATGTAGAAAATTTTTTTGAATCTGGATTCTTTTACTCCATTTTAATAATTTTAGGATTCTTGTGATCCTTTTTTTAATAAATTTAGGACTCTTATAATCCCTTAAAAAGTTTGAAAAGTGGATTTTTATAATCCTTTTAAAAAGTTTGAATATTGGATTTTTATAATCCAGAAAAAAGTTTAAAACATTTTAGAATTTTAGAATAAATTTAGGATTTTTATAATCCTTTTAAAATTTAAGAAATTTGTAAAACATTTTAGAATTTTGTAATATATTTAGGATTTTTATAATCCTTAAAAAAAAAGGTTGTAAAATTTTAAAATTTAAGAAGTTTGTAAAACATTTATAATTTTGTAAAACATTTTAAAATTTTGTAATGCATTTGGGAAAAATTAAAACATTTAAGACTTTTGTTATATTGCATTTTGAATATAACACTTAACATTTTTTGGTTTCGAACCAAATTTCTTGGAAATTGTCATTTATTCAATATTTCGACAAATTCTCCATAAATTACCAGTAAATTTCCATAAATTTCAAATAAATGTAATTTTTAAACACTTAATTCAAAAATAGACACATGATTTTATTATTCATGACATTTAAATTTAATTATTTAATATTTAATCCAATTAATATTGTTTAAATTGTTATGATCCAATATAAAAAATACTAAAATGGCCGAATCAAGAAAATATTACAACGGGGGGAAGTATCTGAACAAGCGCCATTTTGCTGGCCTAACCTCATGCAAGTGCGTCATAATTTACGTAGGTTCATATTACGTATATTACGCAGGTATGCGTTAAAAATCTAAAGGCAGCATAATAAAAGAGAGAGAGAAGAGAAAAAAAAAAGAAAGAGAGTTTACGTATTTATGACCAGTAATCTACGTATTGCATATTAAGAAAGATGGGAATATTCATGGAAACTACCGTAAATCTTTTTGGAAATATAAGAGAATTATGATTTTGAAAATTAGTTTTCATAAAAATTCAATTAACAATATAATTTGATTATGAAAATATTACACATGTTTAGAATAGATAGTTTTATAATATATACGGTAACCAAATAAACAGATGTTATTGGCAAATGATAAATTCTCAGTTTCAGTTATATATTCAAATTCCATAATATTCTCGGTAAGTTCTCGTCCTGTCGGTAATGTATGGAAATTTCTTATTTTACCTACCGCAATAATACTTGGGAATTTCGAACTCTATTCAAGACTACCCTCTAAGTGTCTTGATGAGTTTAAGATCATTAGTTGTGAAATGTCATTGAATTCACAAACTTCTGACATAAAATATGGGAAACTTTTCAAAAAAATAACATAGGTTGTTGCCAAGGTTTAAAATTCAATGAAATGAATATTATATTTTTAAAATATATCTACAAATTTTGTCATAAAATATATCGAAATTTGTAAAGCACAAAAGTTATGTTTTATTTCCAAAATTTTGTAAAATTTGTTTAAGTAAAAAGGAAATTGGTAACTTATGTAATCTTTGTTTCGAAATTTTTAGGTTAGTTAAATTGATTAAATTTTGTGATATTTTAATTAAAAATTTTTGAATAATTTTGTAAACTTTTGTTTGATTTTAGGAAGAAATTGGTAAGATAATTTGTAAGATTTTGTTTCGTTTAGAAAATTCAGTTTTATTTAGTAAATTTGTAATATTTCGAAGAACTCTTAAAATTTTTAAAATTTGAAAAATTTATAAAACTTTATAAAGTAATTAAATTTTTGTTAAATTTGTAAACTTTTAATTGATTTTAAAAAGAAAATTTGTAAGATTTTATAAAATTCGTAAGAAAAATTGTTTAAGATAAACTTGTAAAATTTTCATAAAATTGTGAAATCAAATTGTATAATTTTATTAAATTTGTAAACTTGTGTTCGATTTTGTTTTATTTTAGGATATATTTGTAAAAATTATGGAAGTTTGTGAAAAGTTGAAAAATTTGGAAAATTTTAAATAATTTTGCTTATATTGCAAAATTTGTGAAAGTTGGAAGATTTGTATATCTTTTTGTAAAAATTGTAGAACTTTGAAAAATTGGCAATTTAGGAAATTTTTAAAATTTTTAAAGTTTTATTTAATTGGAATAATTTTAAATATATAAAAATTTTAAGGTTTTAAAAAATTTAGTATGATAATTTAAATTCATAATTATCATTTTTCACAACACGATTTATACGTCACCATTGGCAAATTTTTAAGTTTCTTCCTTTGTATAGGAAGAACTACTCAGATTGGGACTTAATCTAAATCAAAACATTTAAAAACATAAAACATTTGAACTACATTTTTATTTTCTTGAGTTCTATAGCTAAACCAGAATTTCACACATATATATATATACGAAAAATATAGAAGAAAGAAAGAAATGAAGAAATATATATAAAATTTCGAAAACTTTTGAATGGGAATTATTTCAAAAGTTTTCTTTAAGAAAGAAATTTCAAGTTCAAACTGCCAATCAAAATTCAATCTATCCCTCCGGGGCCTCCAAAAATTTTCTATGTGACGTCTAGGGTCACACAAGTTTTAAATTGTCTGAAGGACAATTTAAAAAGTAGAATTTTGAGTCTAGAGTTTTCACTCTAATAACTCAGGAACGAATTTACAATTTATTTGGCAGCTAGAATGAGGTAAAAAATTTCTTTCTTATCCTAGGGGAATCATTCAAAATTGGAAGAAGGGAAGTGAGAATTCAAACAAAGTTGCACATCGCATTACGGAGCACACCAGATTGTTTGGATTCTCGGGGATAGGTGTAAGGAAAGAGTTACTATGAATATTGATACCAGATTGGTTACTGGCACCCAAATATTCATAGGGAGGATACAATTTATTTCAAAATATCAAAATAAAAGATTGAGAGAAAAGTTAGATAGCGATAGTATTTATTTAACTTACTTTGTTTGGTTGTAATAATAAAATCCTTGTACAATCCTGGTAAAATTCTCGTATAAATCCTTGGAGGAATCGATGTATCGTGGTGAAACTTGGAACTGCAACCCGCCTCCTTTTAGTATTTTTTATTTAAATTGGGGGACCGTGTATGAACTATAATTTGCGATGGAAACCGAACACAAGAAAAGAAACAAAATATTAATGTAGAAAATATAATTTAAACTTCGTATAAAAGCTTTGAGGATATCACAACCGACGAGTACTTAGGAAAATTTCGTAATTTTTGTGAATGAAGAGAACGTTTTTGGTGAAAGAATGTAGAGAAGCGGAACTTATTATTAAAAAAATGAAAATGCATAGCTTTTATGTATTCTCATCTTTTCCCTTTCTACTTGAAAATCTTTTAGGGGAGTTGAATCCACTAGCTTCAGTTGTCTGATTGGTTGGCTGTCTATAGTGACATAGTTACGCCCCCGCAGTAGTCTACGAAAATCTTAAGGGCTGACCCATTGGGTTGGGCCTTGTAGGAGTTTCCAAACTTTTCCAGATTCATCGATTTCCCAAGAGATTGCGCTACATGTATATTATGAAATAAAATACTTTAAAAATTAATTATTTAAACAATTATGTTTACAGATTCAGTAATTTTAACTAATCGGAGCGTCAAACAATGATATGTTTCATTTATATCCTGACTTGACTTACAAAATCGTGAATTTACATTAAATTAGTCATGTTTTCACTTTAAATTCAAAAGGATCATTATTGCTTAAGATTAATACATATTTCAAAATTAGTTTTCTAAATTATTCTTATTAAAAGTCGAATATTTTGTTTAAATATATATGATTCTTACATTTAGGAAGATAAATTTATATATAAGTTTATCTTACTGAAATTCGTTTCTTAAGATATAAGTACTAATTCTAAAATGTAACTTTGAATTCAATTTTCTATTGCTTTGTTTTAACGTTTTTACCCGTAGGTAAAGAAGTTATAATTTAACAATTAAAACAAATTATTTTGATTTGAGGGTTGCGTGCAAAATCACGTATAAAATATATATATCTAATTACATGATGGTGTCGGTAAAACAGAACATTGCTATTACTTAAAATTCTGAATGACATTTGTTTAATTGAATTATTAATATTCTAAATACAATTATATTTCTGCGTATTAATTACAAGTTGGTTTGGAGTTTTTGTAACTCAGATTGATTCAATGCTTTACGAAGTTTGAAATATGTTTATAGAGAATGGATGTATATTTTTATGAAAGTAAAATAGTTTGGTTTATTAAATTACTATTGAAAATAAGTATGAAATATATTTAATTATTAAATAAATTGATGTTGGATTTATTAGAATTAATTTAAAATACAATGAGAAATGTATTAAGAATTTTCCGTAATTTATTACCTGGTATTTTACCTTCTTAAATAACTTTCCGTAAATTATCACGTCGGTAAAATAGGTCCCTGATTATTAACAACTTTTAAATAAATTGCCATTAGTTTACATTCTATAAGTTTCAAACATTGGTTCAAAAATAAAATAGATGCAAGTTGCATTTCTCTCATTAGTCGAAATAATTTCTTTTCCTACTCATAACATACTGAATAATATTTTTTTATACTGAATAATATTAAAAGTAATGTTAATTTCTTATTTAATTTTAATTATTTTATAAAATATTATTTTCGAAAGTTTTATTTTCTGTATTGAATTGGCCTAAGATCTTATCTGGACAGAGAGTGCACTTTGCATCTATTTGTCTTTTCATGGGCGGGGTACCAGCGCGGTCCCTTTTGAGTGACAGCCTAAGCTGTTTATGATTTCCTGTAATGGCTAAATACTGGACTATCTACTGCTTGTATTTGTTTGGAGTTTTATGAATTTATCTTGTTAGGGGCTGGTAGACGTTTGTAAAGGAAATACGATTGTGGGCGACGCGTTTTGGTCGAAATAGAGAGGTACAAAGTTTATTATATTTTACGATAGTTTAAGTAAATTTTCAGTGTTCATATTGAAGCAGCTGCATTTCAAATTTATCTTGAAAGGTTTCTAGTCTTAGTTATTTACAAAAGATTGAGAAATTCGTCGAAAGGTATAAAATAATTTATAATGTAAAACCGCTCTTAAAGTTTCGAGAAATAGTGGAGAAAAATAAGAATCGGAGAGAAAAAAAAAGTAAGTAATTTCAGAAGATGTCACATTTAATTAATCTAACCAATCGAATTACCCCGAATAAACCTTGCATGTATTCTTTGTAGCAAGATTGTGCAAGTGAAGGGTTTAAAAAAATATAGAAAAATTATAACATCATTATTGACTTAAATTCATTTAAACTTCAGAGCCTTTTCTACTTCAAGTTTACGCAGGAATTGTGTTTAAACCTTACCTGAATAAACTTACGGTATTAAAGCATTGAATATTTAAATTGAAAATATTAAAGTATTAATCAATTTTTCTAAATCATTTCAGTCGATTATGTCGATCATTAGAAGAGTGTGTATCACTCTACGTGGTAACAGAACTCTACCATATCGACCTTACCAACCTGCAATTTAGAAATAATTTTAACGTCTCTAATGATTGACATAATCGACTGAAATGATTTAGAAAAATTGATTAATAGTTCATGATACATCCGTTGCCGAATTGGCGTTAACAAGTTTCTGTGAGAAAAGTTGTGGAACCTCCTTAGCTCAGATGACAGAGCATTCGACCGGCAATCGAAAGGACCTGGGCTCGATACCCAGTGGAGTGGAAGCGTTCCTTTTTTCACAGAAAAATTGTTCAAAATATATTAAAGTAATCCGAATTTCTGAAAGTACTAAAATTACACAAGGTTTTGAGCTTGAGCCTGGCTTGTTTAATTTCGTACTACTGAAATTTTCAAATTATTAACTAAGTTTGAATTTAAGTTTAAAACAAAATAAGAACAGCACACGAGAGTATAAGTCCTTTTTAGATTCGTTGAACGGTCACCATCGATGACGATCGACTGGGTAAGGCAAAGTTCGAAGTGCTTGTATTGTAATTGTTTATAACATTCATCCTAACTTTGTTAACTAACAGAATATTTTTGATTGCAAAGATTGTCCAAGAGTCTGTGCTTGAGTCTAGCTTGTCCAATCTTGCATCTCTAAAATTCTGTAACATTAAACAAATTTTTTTTGTTTATTAACAATAAACATTTTCTGTAATTTAAAAAAATTAATTAAGGGTTTGTGCTTGAGTCTGGCTTCATTAATTTTGTGTTACCGAAAACGCAAGTTGTTAATACACATAATCAAATTATAAATTCAACATTTGCAAAAATTTGCTCAGGAATTCGCGGTCGCGGCTGGCCTGACCCGCCTTATATCACTGAAAACATATAATCCAAGGTTAAACGCTGCAGCGACTGCGCGCGCCACAGCAAGAATTTGCAGTGCAGTAATAGCTAGGACAAATCATTGACAATAATAGTTCAAAAATTAGAATTACCGCATTCATTTAACAATAAACAATTACAGACGAATAAATAAACAAATTTAACAATAAGTAAAATTTTCTAAATTAACAATTAAAAATCAAATTCAAAGTAATTACGATATTACAGTACAGAATAATAATAATTGATTTATAATAGTTTTTTTTTTTAATTCAACACTTTGAACAAATTTTCATACCAAAAGAGATAAAGGATCAATTTCAATATTACAACAGCTTATTCAAACTTCGAACCTTTTTACAGCCTAAAACAGTCAAAAAACCGCGACCATACCCAGGGTCGCAAAGGAAGAAGAAATTAAAGGCTCCTGAATAGACTTTTCAAAATTTTAAATGTTCAGTTTTGCACACAAAAAGACAAAATGTAAGGTCATTAACATTATGCCTCAAACTATATTTTATTCATATAGTATACACTAAAAAATAAAGTCGGCAGCTTTTCGTATTATCCATAATTATAAACAAAGTTTCGTTCAAAATGTAGATTAACTACAGAAATAGTTTGAATAATTTGTAAATATATTAATTCTCATAATTGCTAAATTTATTGCTCAGAAACATAGTATAAGGCAAGAAATTTTAAAATCAGAAGATTCAACGCAAAATCACATCAGAAAGTTGGTAAAAAATTTGGTTGAACAAAAAAACAAAAATTAATGAATAAATAACTCGTGATATCAAAATATGCGTGACAAGCCATGAATCTTCAAATAGAGGACCTTGTTGCATTCTTACATTCTCAACTAATCGTCCTTAAATTCAAAATCTAAATTACATATATAACGTTTAATAAACACTATCAGACAAAATGTCTCATTTCCAGGAAAAAACTATATTAAAGGAAACTCTAATTAGAAAATTCAAGGATGACATTTCGTGCGACCCAAAAGATGCTATGATAAAGTTAATGGCCGAATGTTTTGCCACGCAACAAGGAGTTATGAACATTCCTATATTCGATGGCAAAAACATGCCTGTTAGCGATTTTATCGAAGATATTATAACTGGACAGTCTTTCGTGCCTGAAACTTGCGAAAAACAATACGTTATAGCGGTGTTAGCGCGATTAAAAGGTGCTGCACGATTCAGCACTTATGGAAAAACGTTCTCTGAACTGAGTAACCTAATTTAACACCTCGAACAACGATTTGCCCCCCATAAAACTTATTTGTGGTATGTACGCGAAATAACTACCATTCAAATGCTTCAAAATGAAGGTGTTTCTGAATTTTATGACCGATTAACATTTTTGAAGTCGAGAGCTCAGGCAGCTCTTGAAAATAGATATAAAAATGCCAATCAGATGATACTTCCCCTCAACGACTGTGCCTTGGAAGCATGCATTCGGGGTTTACCTGGCGCAATGTCGGCCAAGATAAAGGCGCGAGATCCTATGACCTTGGAAGAAGCATTCGGATGTGCTCTTGATTATGAAGAAAGACACCAAACTGATAGGCTTTTCTTTCAACACTTTTCGCGGTATCAGCAGCCGAGCTATCACGATTCGGAGGAGAAAAATTTTAGCCCTGAAGGACGTTCTACTCCTAATGGACGAAATTCTACGAACCCCGCGCAAGACCCAGATGAAAGGCTCAGCGATTTCGATAGTCCGGAGTTTGCAAGTAACTGTGACCAGCAACAGCGACATATACTAAATATAAAATTCAACCCCTATCAAAATTCTTCGATGCATCAAAATTATAACCATCGCCAATTCAATCATAGCCCCGATTATAGAATATACTATCGGCAAAGTGAAGAGTTATGTCTGCCAGAATCAACTGTTTTAATTAATGCATTTACAGAACATGATATTGCGAAAGAATGCGAAACCACACGCTTCGAAAATAACCTAAAAACTGACTCAATTTTAGTACTTCGGATCCTCAAAGTGAGGCCCCCTTTGGCTCTGAAAATAGTAAAAGCATCGACCATATTAAATAGTAATATTCCCAGGACATCATTAATTGGTACTGAAAAGACTGCAAAAGTTACAGAAGAATCGCGGGATACGTCAACAGAATCAGATAGCATTATAAATCACGAAGCATTCACACGCATCAATCAAGCGTCTATCCTATTGCATCGCCTGAAGCTGACATTCAAACGGCTTCGTCTACGCCTGACCGTGCTAAAGCACTGATTATTAACATGCCTATGGAGCTGAAAAAGGGAAACAACCAGCAACTTAATCCTAAAATCCACGGGTTGTTCTGGACACAGTATCCAATCCAGCGCACAGTGGAAAGGGAGCCATGTGGTATTGGTTAAATGACATATAATCACTTTCCTGATAATATGATGACTCCCAGGCAATAATGTGACATGAATAACTCATAAAGTGTATATGTATGATAATTCTTACCTATTTTTACGATTTTCCTAACGTATATTTAAAAGGCAATGTTCACAATAATTTTGTAATCCTTTCACTGCTAATTGGAGCATCTGCCTCAAACAGTGAAATTTTTCACTATTATTAATTGTCGATCATGCCTTATTTAAGGTAAAACTAAAAATTCAATTATTGATTTAATTAACAGTGAATTCTCAATTCAAGAAGAGGATTTTTAAGCAAGTACAGCTTTCAGTTGGCAAGACTTAAATCTTGATTTAAGGTAAACAATTCTTGAAATAATTTTTAGACCTTCAATGCACTAAATACTTTATGATAGTAAACATAACCTAAATTTGATTCATTATACAGATGTTATTTAAAAAAAATCAAATTCTAGTAATAAAAATATACTTCTGTTTCTTAATGAATGCAGCCTTTCAAAATAACTTTAGCTTAAACTAAACTTCTAACTTAAAAAGTTACCTCCAGATTACATAATATTAACATTTTAGATTTCATTAATCATAAGATTTAATAGTTATGACTAATATGTCTATAAATTATTTATTCGAATCACTAACTAGAAACTTTTCAGCTTTTAACTATTCATTTCTTTAATAGTCATTCAAGATATTAGTATTATGACATGCATGCCTAATTTTAATTTAAAATTTCCGCGTTTCAAAATGAAGTTCATTGAATAATCAGTAAAATGGCAATAATTTGTAATAACATAGAAATTTTATGGATAGGTGAATTGGTTGATATTCCTAGAATTCCGTTGAACAGGATGATCATAAAATAATTTTTCTGCGAAATTTTATTAGTGTTTAAAGTAACATTCTCAGTTCTAATAATATTCGAATCCAGAAATTTCCTATCGTGTTTTATTTTAATGAAGATAACTGTGTTAAAATTCACTTATAAAGTGCAAGGACCCTAAAACAAAATTGTTCAATGCAGTACCTTATAAATTTTGCATAGCAAATTCTGACGGAATAGGAGTAAATTCAGATTGTGTATCTACATTGCATATCTTACTATCTAACATATTATATATTATAGGAACGTAATCAGCTATACTAAAAATTAGTAAATTAAAAAAAAATAAGAAAAAAGTGTTTTCATTAAAAATTATATCCCAATTATAAAATTATTGAATAGAAAACGATTTCAATCTCTATATAACTCTAAATATGTTATACTGTTAATACCATTTTCATAGCAACAATAGTTCATACAAATAAACCATGCGAAGTGATTATTAGCTAATTTTTTGAAAATGTTTCAGTTACATAATATATCAATTTTGTGCGACAATAAACATTGACTAGATTAATTGTTGGTAGCTAAATTTTCCAACGACAATCTAACACAAATCCTTTCCATGACATCAAATATTTATATAATTTTCTGAATGTGCAGGTGCGGAACAACATCTTCAGGGATGATTGATGAAGCAATGCTTTCTATTTGCATCCACTCTAGAAATTCCAGCACAGCATGAGATACAACCTTTTCAGTATTCAGAAAACCCAAGGCTATTTCCACGCTATTTCCAGACAAACTAGATGATGACCTAAGCCTCAAAAATCAACGGACGCAAGGAATGGAAATAAATATACTCAAAAACCCAGACGAACTGCTGTGGGCGGTGCTGAAGGGATGCCAGTGATTGCCGTCTGACCATTCGCGACCGTCAATCACTTGCTACAGCTACAGCTTGTGAAATACCCAGAGTAACAAGCATTCACAGTAGTAAAAACGTGCGCGTCAGACATAGTAAAAGTAGAAGCAAATAATATTCGTCAGAACTTAAACAAGGAAAATAAATGAAGCCATCCACAAAATAGAATCGCAAGAACAATATTGGAAGGATTACATGTATTACGAAAAAATGATGCAATGGTCAACATAGTTGGAACTAAAATTGGAACATTTATATTAAATAATAAAACAATTCATTAAAATAACAGAATACGCACGAGAAGGCAAATTACATCCTTCGACAATTTCCAAAGCCCAACTGCAAGAAGTAATCACTGAAATACACACTAAAATGGAAGATTACGAATTTCCAATTCCCTCTTCACACATTAGAGTGGAATTACTTTCACAAATTGGCAAAACGGACCTTGAAATTAAATCTGGAAAATTACTAATATCAGTAGACATTCCATTGTTAGATAGAAAGGCACTACAATTATATAAAGTTTACCCATTTCCTGTGTTCCAGGACATTTCAGGAAATTATACTAGAGCAGTCTACATTTCACCAAGAAAACAATATATTGCCCTGGCAGAAGACGAAAGGAAATTCTTCTTGGCAGTTAAAGAGTACTACGACACCTGCCAGAAAACAATCTATCACACAATTTGCGAAAACACCCAACCAATACACGAAACAGTCACAACTACGTCCTGCGAATGTCTAATGCTTACACGCCCTTCAATGAAAATTTTACAGCAATGTGATATAAAAATTAACACAACAAATTCAGTTTTTCGGAAGCATATTCCATCCTTAAACGCATGGATATTTTCAACTAAAAAACCAGAGCCAATCAGCATCACCTGCAAAAAGGGAAGAACAGAAAAAGGACATATTACAAATTCAGGAATATTAAGATTAACTGCAGGGTGTATTGCCAGAACGGAACAGACAACTTTAATTGGAACTCAAATAAATGTAAACTCAGAAGAATTTATCTGCAACCCCGGATTTGCATTGAATATATCAAAAATTTCCCCAATAATCTATAAAACGATGCATATTCCTAAGATAAAATCATTTTTTTGGGAAACTGAAAAAGATGAAAAATTAAAAAATCTGCATACGGAAGAATCACTCTCCACTATAGAAGAACAGCTGCTCGACATGGAAAACAATCATTATAAACATAAATTAACCCAAAAATATTGGTCAGGAGGGTCCAGTATACTGACCTTATTAATAATAACAACTGCTTTATACTTCACACAAGGAATTATCCGCAAAAACTGTAAAACCCATAATAATTAAAATTTTAACATAAAAGAAAACCAAGAGGAAGTAGAACTACAACCCCTTTCGGTAGACAACCAAGCAAACACAGAAGAAGTTCACCCCCAACAAAAAGTATTAACAATTCTAACAACAAATGTTAGAATTGCATAAACAAATGCAAGTCGTTGAGGACAACGACACTTTTAAGGAGGGAGGACAAGTACCCAAGTAGACAAAATTTTTGCCAAAAATCACCCTGAATTACGATACATCATTATGGATACCACCAGGAATATACAAATGTAAAATGTTGCAAAGTTTATTAAAAAAAGGTCTAGACATGGCTCTGAACGCTTGAACGCAGCAAAGTGACAGTGGTGGGGGGAGAAGGCGAGTAGGCTCACTATATAACTTGGCTGTTTTCAAGCGTTTAGAACCATGTTTGGACCTTTTCTTAATAAACTTTGCAACATTTTAGCGAAAAACCAAGATTGAAGTTCTGTTTCCCTTGATTTATATTTTTGAAAGCCGTTTTCAAAATAAAAATCGGACCAGCTCTGCGGCAAGCAGACATTTTACAATTAACGCATGAAATAAATTAAAGTGTCAATAGCGCGGAAACGTATTATCTTAAAGTGTCCCTTTTTTTATACATTTGAAGAACATAAAGTCGGTTACTTTTCCACCAAACAATTACTCTATGGCCAACCTCTCTTCTGATGGCCCAGTCCGTTTTCTGAAATAAATAATGTCATAAATCATTCATAAAAAATTCCCTGTTGCTTGGTCTACCTCCCGAGATGAATGGACCAGAGTGGGAGATGAGCGAGATGCTATAAAAAGGGGATGCTGACACCGGAATAAGGAGTCGGTGGCTCGCAAGCGAGCCACAAACCATCTTGAGTTGTTCTCGAGGCAGGCTAAGAGGTTTTACGTCTTAGTCCGAGTCTCGATTCGGCTCTTGAAACGCTTTCCAGGCAGAACGAGGGGTTTCACGTCTCGTTTGAGTTTGGATTCGTTTCTATGATTGTGGAGTACTGGGCAGGATAAGGGGTTTTACGCCTTATCTGAGTTCGGTGCACACAACCTTACGCTTGTGGCACGCCGCGTGTTCTGACGATACTCTTAGGCTTACCGTTAGGATCTCTCGTTAGAAATAGAGAGAGATAGAATCGTGGGCGCGCGCATTTGAATTATTAAGCGCAGCACAAGGTGAATTACGCGAAGCTTATTAGATATTGTCTTTTCGATAGTTAGAGCTGAAATAGCATAGGGCCATTAGAAATAACTTTACGAGCTCTTTTTGATCAATTAACTGCACATTGCGGAGATATTTTATATAGAGCCTTATATTAGATGAATGTCATAGTTAATAACCATCAAATTGTAGCGTATTTTAGAACGTAATGTAAAATTGTATCAATAATTTTAAACTGTTAGAAGTTAAGCGTATAGAAGCAAGTAATGTTTAGCCTAATAATACTCGAAATTGATATTGGAGCTTTATTTTCATGAGTGAGAATTGTCCAAAAACCAAATAGTTAATCCAAGCTCGTTATTTGTAAGAAGATAAATCTCAGAGTAAAAATAAAATTTTTATAGATAGATTGGGTCTTCACTTCTTCTGACGTAGCCGAAACCACAATTTATCATATTTTACTTAATTTTACTGACTAATTTCATATTTTCTTCAATTAACCAAATGGTAAGAAGAAAATAAAGTTACAATATATATCTATTTTGTAAAATTACTAAGGAAAGGGTGAACCAAAACTCTGTAATAAGAGAAACTGGCAGAAGGGGGGGGGGGGGGGTCCCGTCTGACGAAACATGAGAATACAACAACACCTCTGCCAGTCTCTCAGGCGATTTCCTTGTTTCGACATATTCAATTAGAGATAACGAGAAAGTATTTACAAATTTATATTTTACAACTAAATAAATATAATAAACGGATAAAAATAACTAAAACTAGAGAATAGATGGAATAACTATACAGGTACTTAATGTTAAGATACAACTATTTAAATTACTTTAATAGTAATCGCCCGCATCTTCCTCCCCGGACGATCTTTCCTCAGCTGGCTGCATTGCTGAAAAGAAAAAGAAAACATTAAAAATCAACACCTGAGTCAGGGAGAATTTCAAATTAGTCAAGAACAGGAAAAATACACTTACCAGGGAGAATTACCGGACTTGACCCACGCCGACAGGGAAGACACCCCCGGCCAGAGTGGAGGAATCGGCCAGATAAACAAAACACCCCCGCAGCTCCAGAATTCCTGAAAACAAAACAAGAAAGGAAGAAATTAGTACATTATATGAGGATATTATACCAGTGAACCTAGGCATACCTAGGAAAGACTTTACTGCGACTTACCCCAGGCAAACAGCAGACGAAGGAGGCCAGTGAACACAGTTTCGCGCTGCAGGAGTGGCCACGTGGGCGTCAACAAGTGACAGTAGCTCGGCTGCTCGTTCACTGGCTAGCTGTTGGTGGATCATGGCCACCTGCTCGAGGGAAGCAAGGTAATGAGCCGCAAAAACTTCATTTTGGGCTCTACCTTGGCTCGGACCCCCGACAGTGCCCCTGGCACGCCCAGTATAAGCCATGCGACTACAGCTTGACCCTCAAACAGGTGGTTAGCAATCTCGGTATCCAAGAGCCGGACCTTGGCCAGGAAGAGCCCTGGGCGGCACCGCAGCTGTCTACGAGGACGACCATGGATAACTGAAACAAAGAAACAAAAGTAAACAAAGATTAGTGCAAGTCAACAATAAAAACAGAATAAAATTTTAAAACATTAGCTCTTTAGGGGGTCACAACCCGGAACACACACCTAGGCGAGATCCACGAAATACCCGCGCAGTTTTAAAATGTCTTTGGCTGCCAGGGTTTGCCGTTTCAGGACGACGGTCGGTATGCGCTGTCTTGTATCGCCGGCGACCCAGTACCCTAACCAGGGTGAAATCAGCCCTGTCAACCCGCAACCCTAGTTCATTACGACACAGCGACACTATCAAAGGTATCGCAGCACTAGGAGAAGCGCGCCAAAACGCGAACTGATGCACCCCCAGAAGGTCTTCGATCTCCGAGACCCGGAGCTTCATGCTATCCTGGCATAAAGCAGAACAACTGGAGACATCCACGGAGGCTGTTTCAGCCACGGATTCACTTCCATCGACCGGCTCTAGCAACGACAAATCAAAGTCAACCGCACTGTTTACAATCGGGTTACACGTGGACCCTATTGAAGCGTTGTTATAAGAAGTGGAGGTGGACACGTCAAAACACTCCGCGAGGAACGACTCGAACGAATCAGCCCGACTTAGTGAACCCGACATATCTTAAGCGCGTGAATGGCGAAACTTAATTAACAGCCAGTCAGAAGCAGAGCACTCGAAGGAATGAATAAAGGGTACTTACCACCAGTCTTGGGAACCACAGAAGATCCACTCTTCAAGGGAAGGAGGTGGCCCTGATCAACGTATAAGTCCTCGTAGGACATGGTGACGGAGCTGGAGCTGGATGTGTCGCTGTCCATGATTATCAGAAAACTGACAGTAAAAACAAGCAGATGGCCCTGCATCCAGCACATGACATCACTATAAAGTCCTGGATCAGCTATAATTCCCACCAAGACGACAGCAAGAAACCCAGGTGCACCACGACAAAGTACAGGATCCAAAATCGCCATGTCAACTTCTACAGAAAATTGACTCACGGCAGCCACAGCATGGCATCACTATCCAGCATCTCTGGAAAATGACATCACTCCACGTCAGCTGAATCCCCAGGTAACAAAATTCTCGGGATGCACAAAGCCTAAGTGAAAGAACAGAACACCAAAAACTTCGCGTTTAATTAGGACGAAAATTATGTCATCCGATGAAACCATCTATAAGCAGCTGCAGTATAACATTACTAGTATAAAATTAAAAAATAATGCTCTTATGACAACTAGAAATGAGAAGAACTGCTGCACTTACCTGGGATACCTGGAGCCTCCACGCATCACACGCACAACAATCCATCGAGACAAGACGCCATCACTCATCAAAAAAGGAATTCACTTAACCCGAAAACCCCTATAATTTTCATCGGTGACGATGATTGTTCTAAGGAGGGAGGACTGTTGCATCCCGGTAACCTTAAATTTTTAAAATTTTAATTATTGCCCCTGCATATGAGCAATACGTAATACACAAGCGTAAATAAGTATTAAATACTCTTTAAATTTAGACTTATGGTAATTACTATCTGGACCGGGTAACTGTTCTATGGAGGTAAACTAATGCGCTACCTCACATCGATAAATCGGTTCGACACTTGGTAACAAATGATAAAGAAGAGCATCGCTCGGTCCATATGGTAATTACCCGCGCGGTAATTGGTCAGTGAATCATGCCGCGCGTCGATAATATAGTGATGCAGCGCTAGTGGCCTGACGAGATGGTAACAGGTTACTGGCATGGCGCCATTAACATTGACTAATGCTGCTTTAATTAATAATTAGTATACCATCCCTGTTAGTATTTAAGCATACAATTATTATTAATATTGATAAAAATCAATAATAATTTATCAATTAATCATAAGCCATCTACAAATAAGAAAACATGTTATCACAAATATAAGGATTGATTGATTATAGGTAATCGATCAATCAATCGATCATAGGCAGTAATACATAAAATATAAGCTACAACTAAGTAGATGCAGGTATTCTTAGTCATACCTGGATCTACTTGTTGACTAGAAATAAGAATAGGTAAGAGAGAGAATAGAAGGGATATAAAATCCAAATTGCAGATCAACATTGACCAATAGTAATAGACCGTGGTGGGAGAAAACATAGATCTTTGATCGAACGTGATTTTATACAGAATTGCACCGCGTGTGACTTTATACAAATTTGCGCGATCCACTCCCACTGCAGTCACTATTGGAAGATCCAATAATATATATTCCCCAGATTCACCACTGGAGGTTTGTCATTAAGTTCCGAATAGTTGTACGGTTGTTAGGTCCGGATCGGTAATTTAACGTCGTGAGCAGACCCTTCGATAAACGTAAGTCTCATTGGATTTCTTTGAGCACCTCAACATTCCGTACTTGGTAAATAATATCCCAGGTCCTTAAGTGGTGCAAGTATTATCATTGTGAACAATTCAGGGCCCATGGACCTGACAAGTGACAACGTAACCTCAAATAAAAATAAATTATGAGGCCTTACCAACCTGATATAATCAGCTAACCTGCTCCCTTACATCCAAAATCCAAACTACCCTCGCCTTTTGCTCGGGACGTAACAGGTTCTATTTTTGCGCAAGAAAGCTTATATATTTTCGTATTTTGCGTTCTTGAATCCATATCTGACGTGAAAAATGTTCCACAGTACCTCAGAGTTTCCCTAGCCTATAGAAGATGTGCAAAGATAAGGGAAGCTTACAATTTCACGTGATCTTTTTTTTATACGGAGAAGCTTATGCCTTCTTGTCTGTCGGGTAGCTGAATTCATATCTGATAGCAGACTTTTTCTACAGGACGTAGAAATTTTTTTAGTCTAAGGTAAAAAGAGTAGTACGTGGATTTTACGGTGACTTGATTTTTACATAGAAAAGCTGACGAGCATATATCATGTGTTTAACCATTGTGAAGGACAGAACTAAACTTTGTCCTCGTTTTCTCTGTTTCACTTTTACTTTCTAGCATAGGAAAGAAAAGTTATAACTGAGGAAAACTACAGTTTCAATGTGGGTCGAACTTATGTATTTTAAATTTGGTAGCATGATTGAATCACACACAGGCTACGAAATATTTTTGACTCTTGATTTAACCTGGGCCTGTGGAAATGAATTTCAGTTTCAGAGAATCACTCCACGTTCATATGTAAATATATCCACATGCAAGTTGATTCTGTGCATTTGGTAATCTCTTGAATCTTGAGCCTGTATCGCATATGCAACCCCATTTCAACGGGCAACCATGATTGTTCCTAACAAACTGCAAAATCCTACTGCCTTGGCAGATACTGGGATGATGACAACTGCCCCGAAAGGGGATGTGTAGAATGATTCGTACTCAGGATTGTCAAGGCAACGAAGCCAGCGAAGGCACGCTGACCTGCAGGTGGGCGTTAAGGAGAGAGGATGATGCCCTAATGTGTTCGACGATGAGTTGAGATGGTCCTCGTCAAAGTCGGAAAGCCTTCATACTTAGGCCTAGGGAGGTATGAAGGTTATCAGCCTTAGGACGGCGCTCTCACCTGCGGTCGGAACAGGATCCTTAACCTGTGGGTTTCACTATCAAATGTGAATTTTAAAAAGCAAACCAATAAAAATAAACAAAAATCTGGGCATGGTCACCAATGCAGCGGGAACGCTAACGCTTTCTGTTATGTTTGCGGTGAATTTGTTTCTCAAAAATGTCAAAGAAAGATTATAAATTCAATCAAAAAACTGTACAAAGAATGTTTCCATATTGAAACTGAAAATCAACAGAGTGATTGGGTACCACATGTTATATGTGGTCTTTCTTATAACATGCTACGCCGCAGTACAGCAGACAAAAAAATCAAATTCACTTCACCTACACTTTGGAACCAACCTAAAGATAAAAAATATTGCTATTTTTGCATGAGAAACATCGTCGCCTTTAAAAATTCGAACACACAAAAAATCAAGTATGCAAATGTTTCTAGCGTAACTTATCCGACTCTTTCTTGCAATGAACATGTCAAAAATATCAAGACTTCTGAAAATATCGAGGTTGTCGAAAAGTGTCGTTTCAGCTCTGATGGAAATCGCAATTGAAACGTATTCCTACGAGGAATACGCAAGCGACAGCAGTGCGAGCAACTCTGATGATAACGATGAAGATGAATTCATTCCTCCAGGCCAGCAAATGAAACCTGAGTTCAACTCTCAAGAATCATTGAATGACCTCATCAGAGATTCAGGGTTACCCAAAGATGCTGCTGAATATTTAGCTTCAGATTTGAAAAAAAGAAACTTGGTAATGAAAGGAACTCAATCCACTGTTTATCGAACCAAAGAAAAAGCGTTTTTGAATTTCTTTTCTTGAGAATCTGATTTGGTTTATTGTGCAGATGTTAATGGATTAATGAATGAACTGAAACCGAATGTTTATAAAGATGAGGAGTGGAGACTCTTAATTGATTCCTCTCAGCGCAGTCTTAAAGCAGTGTTGATCCACAATACCAAGAAGTTCGCATCCATACAGATAGCACACTGTCCAATATTGAAGGAAAGCTATGGATGATATGGAGAAAGTGTTAAGTGTAATTAAGTACTCGGAGCATAACTGGATGATATGTGGAGATCTCACAATTGTAACAATACTGTTAGGGCAACAATCAGGCTTCACCAAACATCCATGCTTTTTGTGCTCCTGGGACAGCAGAGTTCGCAAGAATCATTACAAAAAACAGAAATGGCCTAAGAGGAGTTCATTCAAACCTGGCTCAAAAAATATACTGCAGAAACCTTTGGTAGATCCCACGGAAATTCTCCTCCTCCCTCTCCATATCAAACTTGGCTTGATAAAATAGTTTGTTAAATCACTGAACAAAGAAGAAGCCTGTTTCAGATACTTAGGAAATAAATTTCCTAGTATATCTGACGCCAAATTGAAGGCGGGAATTTTCGATGGTCCTCAAATTTGTACATTGTTAAATGATGGCAAGTTTACTGACAGTATAAATGATAGGGAGAAAGCTGCTTGGATCAGTTTCAAGTGAGTTGTCAAAAATTTCTTAGGTAACTTTAAAAGCGGCAACTATAAGAAAATAGTGAAATGGAGCGACATTATTAGGAACGATGGGATGAACACATGATGGCAGATTTTTGCTGGCTGTTGAAGAGGGATGTTGCAGGTCAATGCAAAAAAAGAAAGAGGAATTTAGAATTCACATTAATTTATTCAGGATAATAATAATTTGGAATTCACAACTGTAAAATACATCTTTTGAAAATATACAAGACAGAAAATCATTTGATTTTTATTTCATTCAATAATAATGGCACGAATCTTCTCTTTGAGTTCTTGAATTGACTGAGGAGCATCAACATAAAACTTTATCTTGCACGTGACCCCAAAGCAAAAAGTCTGGATGTGTTAAATCGCATGATCTCGGCGGCTAATTGTAATCTCCGTTCGTGAAATCACTCGGCCTGGAAACTTTTCACCCAAAAGACCGATGGTTTTGCCACTTGTGTGGCACGTAGCGCCGTCTTGTTGGAAATGAACATCCACGGTTCTCCGAAAGATCATTCTCCCCGACCAAGAGAGTCTGAAATCGTTATAGAATCATCTTCTTCAAAAGCTTCCCCATCGTATCTAATAGACATATTGGTCTATACGATGAGGTATATCAGAGGTTTATTTCCTTTCCTTAGTAGGACCAGCCTTTGTTTTTTCCAGTCGTTGAAGAACATCCCCTTCTGAAGGCAGGAGGTAAAAGCTTCTAGGAGGATGCCTGGGTATACCGCGATCACTTCTTTGAGGATATCTTTTGGCAGCCCTTCGATGCCCAGCGCCGTACTTGCTTTAAGCCTCCCACCTGATCTCTTCAGTTGTTCAAGAGTGAAGAGCTCTTTGCACCAGTCTACGCAGGAACTTTGGTCCTGTCTTTGGAATGACTCTACATGTGAAAACAAGTTCCGCACAATGTACAATACATGACTCGATCGGAACTATCCAGACCAGGGTTCTGTCTTCTAGTCACCAATCTTTTGGTAACTATTTTGAAGGCATAGGTCATTTTCGACTTCACCAATTAAGTCTTTCCAGCAATGAAGGCGGCTATTCTTTATGCCTCGCCTCAAAGCTGCTTTTGCCGTTTTCCAGGCCTCATGCTGCAGGGCATCCCCGTAAACCGGGTGAATTTCCGCCGCGTTGCGAGGCGAGGACTCATGCTGAGTCGTCTTGTGTACCAGGAGGGGCTCCTTCCTTTATCGTGTCTACCCTCATTCACTGTCTAGCAGCCGGTACCGGATACATGGGCGAAATCTTTCTCGCCCCTATATAAACATGTTAGACACCCCAGGGGCACCTTACAATCTTTTGCCGCGTGTCCCGTGGCGTCGCATCTTCAACAGGCATCTTTTCTGTCAGGGTCGCCGTAGCCTCGGGACCTATGACCGCACCCGAGGCATCGGAAACACCGGGTAACCTCTGCATGCTCTCGGATGCGGCACTTTACACATCCAATCCTTAACTTTTCGAGATGAAGCAGACGTTCTGCGTCTGACTCAGTCAGTTGGATCACTGGAGGAACGACTTCGTCCTTCTCTACAGTCTCGTCAAGGTTTGTAATTTCTAGCGTTAGTTCCCTGTGCTTTTTGCACAGGTTCTTTCGCTTTCTTCTCCGACTTTGTTTTTCTTTCATTTCTTACTTCTCCTTTTTATCCCGTTTTGCGAGAAGTTGCCATTCCTCTTTTTTATTTGGGGCCTGGCTTCAGATCACTTGGGCGCACTACCTGATCAGAGTCCCGAAGGTGCTAAATACTAATCCCACAACGCACCATTCGGCGGCGTGACACACTTTTTATTGATTACACAGGCCCACGAAAAAAAGTGGAATGAACTTTACATGTAAGTTTACTACCCCTATAGATTTTGAGCCACTGAATCCGAATCCGGTCTCAGAATTTCCCCTGTGCCTCCCAGTTTTCCCCTAGCCTAAGGGAAATGCGTGAAATCATAGAAATTTCAGTATCTGTGAAAGCAATTTTGATCTACGCAATATTAAATGAATCGGTCCCTGATAATGTCGCTACATTTCACTATTTTCTTATAGTTATCGCTTTTAAAGTTAACTAAGAAATTTTCGCCAACTTCCTTGAAACTGATCCAAGCAGCTTTCTCCCTATCATTCATACTGTCATACTGCAGAATTTAATATGGGGAGGGGGGATAAGAACTTTCGTAGGATATGGATATATTTACATATGAACGTGGAGTAATTCTCTGAAACTGAAATTCATTTCCACAGGCCCAGGTTAAATCAAGAGTCAAAAATATTTCGTAGCCTGTGTGTGATTCAAACATGCTACCAAATTTAAAATACATAAGTTCGACCCACATTGAAACTGTTCTATTTAATATTGCGTAGATCAAAATTGCTTCCACAGATACTAAAATTTCTATGATTTCACGCATTTCCCCTAGGCTAGAGGAAAACTGGGGGGGGGGGGGAATTCTGAGACTGGATTCTGATTCAGCGGCTCAAAATCCATAGGGATAGTATACTCACATGTAAAGTTCATTTCACTTTTTTTTTGTGGGCCTGTGTAATTTAATGTAACTGTAGATCAGGTTGAAACTGCGATTTCAAAACGTTTAAGGTGGCTTCGGCGTTTTTGAAAAAAATTACAGACTGCTCTGAAACTTAGCGATTATCTTAATTTGATATGCTAGATTCATTTGGAAAGAAGAAATACCGTGGTTGACGATGTTATTGCCGAAAAAATCGATACCGAAAAAATGTCAGTTTAACACGTAGTCTTATGGGATTCGTCGTCAAAATCGGCGAAACTCCGGAACAAAATCACAAGTCCCCATAAATCAAATATATACTAATACTTTCGATTTCGAGGAATTTATTAGTATTATAGAAACAAAGGGTTGACAACTTCAATCAATAGAAAATTGCGAGAAAAGTACAGAATATAAAAATCGCCCCGGGTTGAAACTAATACATTTTTACTATCGCTTTTTTCTGGGGAAATTTCCGCGATTTCTTACCCTTCCACTCAGATGTTACTATAATACATATGATTATTAAAAAATAAGTAGCAATGAGCATTCATGTAACACGTGCCCCCGCCGGTGCCCCTCACTTCATATGACACCAAACACCGAAGCCACCTTAAAAGCAGCCGGATACATTCAAAAGCAAGAAAATTGGGTTCCACATGATCTCAAGCCGAGAGACGTTGAAAGGCGCTTTTCCATGTCCGATATGCTGCTGGAACGCCACAAGAAGAAGTCATTTTTGCATCGGGTTGTTACTGGTGATGAAAAATGGATCCATTACGACAACCCTAAGCACAAAAAATCATGTGAAACCCGCCAACCAGCCAAATCAACGGCAAAGCCGAATACCCATGACGCGAAGGTAATGCTCTGTAATTCGTGGGATCAGAAGGGTGTGCTGTATTATGAGCTGCTAAAACCGGATGAAACCATCAATGGAGAACGCTACCGAACACAATTAATCCGTTTGAAGAGAGCAAGAGCCGAAAAACGCCCGGAATATGCGACCAGACACGAGGCAATAATTTTCCATCATTACAACGCTCGGCCCCATGTTGCTATTCCGGTTAAGAATTATTTGGAAAACAGTGGATGGTAAGTTTTACCCCAACCGCTTTATAGCCCAGACCTTGCCCCTTCTGACTACCATTTTTTCCGGTCGATGCAGAACGCCCTCACTGGAAGTTAAAAGTAAACAATTTAAATAGACGAACACTGATCAAGTTAATTGTTCAATGTTCTGTTCGAAAATTTCAGAATAAACAAATTAAACTAACACTGTACCAAATTAATTGCTCAATGTTTCGTGTGAAGATTTACAAGTTAACAATTGAAATAGACGAACACTAAACTATACCGGTGCTCAATGTTCAATTGGAATTTGAGAAAATCGAATATGTCCAAGACTTGATTTTATGATTGCCCATTGATCAAAATAAGGTATTGTATTTAGGAAATAGAAAAATTGTTGGAAATTGAAATTAAGGAATCAGTAAGAATAAAAAAAGTTGATTTACTTGTATGCTTACTGGAACCTCTGACAAAAATTGAAATTGCAGTTGATACAGAACAAATTTAAATACATTGCTTAGAGCTTGTTTAAGAGAAAAACTTGATATGGGGCTAAAGCCCAAGGTGAACTCATTTCTATGAAAATTTGTCGCCTATTCATATGGCTTGGATCCCATATGTTCTATGAGTAAGACAAAGAGAGCATGAGAGATGTGCAGTGACATGAGATTGGGAGGGGGGGGGCTCCTTATCTTATGTACTTTGACATTTTTATTGCTCTCCTGCACTCAGGATCAGCTGCATACAAGTGGTCGCTTCCCTTGTATACTGGATGACAGAATTTCTTATTAATTACTATTTCCTACTTGCTACTTTATATAAAAATACAGACGTCACATTTCAGTTCTCCCGCTGAATGGACTATTAGAGGCCTGCACCAGGCGGGAGAAGTAAAGCGTGTCATCTGTATTGAATTTTTATATTTGGTTTTCTCTTTAAATTTTCTGTTTGAGCTTATAATTATTGTCTTCTTTGTAGCTCTCGTTTTTTATCAATTTTTTCAGCTCCTGTTTATGGTCCTTTCTTTTAACCTTGTGTTTTTTCTGGTCATTTCGCCTAAGAAGTTTCACTTCTCCCGCCTGGTCCAAACCGGTTTAGATTTTTTTTTCTTATTAAAATCTTACTTTTGAAAATTGCTACTTTATGTTCATTCCTCTAAATTGTATTATCTTAGTTGTAATTTTCATTCCCAAATTTTCATATATTTAATTTTTTTATTAAAAAAATGTAAACTTAATGTGTTTATTTTGAACATTACCGGTAAATACAGCAATTAAATACTGAGCCAACTTGCTGAGTCGGTAATATAGTACTACTTGAGCGACGCCACATTTCGTAACAATTTCGAAATTGGCGCGTTTCAACACGTTTCATTGCGCATGCGTGCTGTTTGACAATTTTGATGTATTTTATTATTTAATAATTGAAAAGGAGAGAAATCTATTTGCCAGGGAAATTAGTAATTTTATTACTTACTTCATTATTTGTTGATTTTTTCTGTTTATACCACTCTCTAAACAGTTTTTTAGGTGCAGCAGTTTGTTCTTCAATAGTGTTTAACCTTTCGAACTGCAGTATCATTTCTGACTCGCAAGTGTGTCTTTGCTATAATCTTCAATGAATAGCTTATCACGATGGAATTAAGTTTAAATATTTTATCTCAATGAGACAAGAACTTTGATGTAATTTGTTTGCAGGAAGTTAATGGGATAATATCATGTAGAAACTGTAAAGTTTAATCAGCTTGTTTGCAATAGCACCATCTTTGAAGGATTTGATAAAAATAAGCTATGGAGGACGGAGATTAGATAGTCATTAACTATCGCAGCATTGTATTTTTATGATCGTTAAAATTAAGTCGAAATTAATCATTTTAAATTAGATGGTTTCCGAATCCCGGCGCAATCGAAAGCGTCTCTTTTTTACAGAAAGATTTCAAATTCTTTAAAGGGCCTAGGGGGGTAAGTATGTAAAAGTTGCCCCCGCACGTATCAAGTTCATATTACCACCATAGATCGGCACCCATGTGACATAATATTTCTCCAAAGGATAACCTTAAAATTTCATTATTGGAAGAGTTATGGAGGGGGAAAGTAAAATAAATAAAGTCATTTTTCTCGAAAACGACTAAACCGGTTTTGATGATCGAAGTATATGTTGTTCTCACCCATAAGACTGCATAGAGAAAAAAATTTAATTTAAAAAAAATTTTCATAGGGGTACTCGTGTGATACTATTATACTGATTCCTTTATTCACTTGTTTCGAAATGATTGTCAAATGTTTTCATGACATCTTACTACATGACGCGACACTATCTTTCTGAGTCCGTTATTCGCTTATTTCGGGCAAAACTTCATTATCATCTATCAGCAGTATTAATTGTACTACATACTTGTGCTTTAAAACACCTCATTTTTTATTAAGAAATTTGTGAGCCAAAAATAAATGTACAATGTGCTGGTTGCGACGCTTTTGTGGATAAAAGGAAAGGCAAAAAAAGATAATAGAAAACGCAACTGAAGCAAACGATTTCTCTCTTTGTTTAAACCAAATAATAGTGGTTAATGACATTCTATGCCACAGTAATGGAAACCCTTTGTATAAGGAGTAATTTAAGTTTCTTTGATAAAGTAGGTGAATATTATCTTTCCGAAAAACAATTAGATGTATTTACAGGATTAGATGGGAAAAATTCAATGCTCTTAAAGAGATATTGCTCTCACTGCGGAACAGCCAATCTCGTTCTGTGATCGAAGGACTCGTAGTCTTTTTGTTCGAATTACGAAAGGGGAACTCTAATAAAATGCTTTCTTTTATCTTACACAATGTTACGTGCTATGTGCTATACACGCACAGCACACCGCGTCAGATTTTATTTTTTCAAGCTATGAAGTACCCTTATGAAAAGTTTGGGTGAAATATATGTTAAAGTAGACATCAGCATTTTTTCCAAAAAAATCAGAGTTGTATCTGTAAAAGATAACCTCAAAAAAAGGTTTTGAATATTTTAAAACATCTTTTTTACCCCTATTTTTTATTTTAAAAAATTCACATGTTTTTGTCTATACATTCTTATGGTTGACAACAATATATACTTCGATCATCAAAATCGGTTAAGTCGTTCTCGAGAAAAATGACTTTCTTTATTTTACTTTCCCCCTCCATAACTCCCCCAAAAATGAAATATTAAGGTTAGCCTTTGTAGAAATGTTGTTACATGGGTGCCCATCTGTAGTGGTAATATTAACTTGATATGTGCGGGGGAAACATTTACATGCTTTCCCACCTAGGCCCTTTGTAATTAATATTTTTGTAAATTCTGTAATACATGCAAGTTTAGATACGTTGTTCTTAACATGTTTTAAATAGATCGAAACAAATTAATGAACAAACCAAAACAGGTAGCTTTTATATTTCATTATCACTTATGTTGCATTGGATTCTTTCTCGTTTCTGATAAGGAATTCCAAGAGATTACCGAAGACCGATTAATGAGTTGATCCATCATTCTCTTCTCATTCAAATGCCGCTGTCTTAGAGTCTCGAGATGCGGCTCTTGTAAGATGGGAAGGGAAGTTTTGTGAAGACAGTGGCTTAAAGACTCCAGGACGGATTTTGATCTCCTCGAAATCGACATCTTGATGGATGATACCTTCGTTGGCCGAGATGGTCGGGTGGAATGATTCGCAACGTTATCTAAATTTGAATCCTTTCCCGGTTCTTTTGATTTATTCTCTTTTGTCACATTCTGAAAAGAGACAAGTTATTTTTAGGCAAAATCAATTTTAATAACATGAATCATACTTAATTTTTAATTATTTAGTATACAAATGATTTGCCTATTTTAACAGAAATATTCAAATAGTATATCTTAAAACTTTCTCAATTTACGACGGTCGTTGATGTTTCGATCCTGTTCAGAAATGAAGTATTTTTCATTTTTACATTCTCATTACAAATGAGAAAGTATTATATTTGTGTAAAATTTAACACCAAAATTTTTTTAAAGAATGTCCACGCTTCATGATCTCCTCAATCCAAAAAAAGGGATTTTTCAATCCTGTCTGTCCCCGTCATCTTTGTTGTCTTCGTTTTCTGTTGACACGGTAACTATCAAAAGGATCCTCAGATTTAAATGCACTTTGATTAACTTTATTAAAACTCAAAAAACAAGGACAATTCCGTTAACCAGACATATCCGAACATAATTTAAAAAATAACAAATTGCTCTTATAACATTTTTTCATCAAATCAAATTTAGAAAAGTTACAGTTTATTAAAAATTAGGAAAAATCAATAATGAAAGTCTATTTATCAGTTAAACCATACGAGATACGAAAAAACGTTACAATGTGAAGTTGTTTGCTTGAATAAGTTCTACAAATTTTCATTCACACATTGTTTGATAGGATATAGTACATTACGTGCCCAGGCGCAGAATGAGGGTCATTGCGGGACGAGCGACAATGCTCACAGGAGATCGAAGCTAAGGCGTAGTCGAGGCAAAGCCGAGACGATGCCGAAGCGCGATCAGTCCTGCGAGCATTGTCGCGAGTCTCGGAATTATCCGAATTGTGTGCATTGGCACGTATTCTATTTTATGTGACTTCGGTGCGTATACGAGTTTTTATTCGTACACTGGAATCTAAACTAGTATTGTAGTTGTTTGCGGCGCTAGTCATTACACTTGATATGTCACGACTAGTCCCGGCCATTTTGATTTTATCGATCTTGTGTAGTAGTAATAGATTTTAGTAGACGCATGCGTAGTTCAAATGTACAAGGCTTTGCCAGTAAGATGCTAACGCTGTACGAAGAAGAAGAATAAGAAGGATTGAGCTTCGTTTCATGGCTATGGGCGCATGCGCAGTTCAATTTTTACATTTCATTCCTTTCTGGCGAAATGTACTACATTGCGCTACTGTTAACTGTAGCGAAAAAACGAGTTTGCGCGCCGGTGGCACATAAAATATTTTTTGATATGATTTTTCTTAAAATCGCTCGCAAATTTGGGAATGTAAATATATATATATATATATATATATATAGGGTGAGGACCATAAGGTGTTACAGAGCGATAGTACTCAAACTATTGATCATATCCAAAAATGTTTCAGACAAAAGTTATTATAATTATAAATTACATTATAACCGATTTTAAGACGAATTCAGCGATATACAACACCAGGTCATTCTAGTCACGCAAAGTATGAAAATAGTCGAGAAATCGAAACATATCGGAATAATCACTTTCAAAGGATCCACTAAACTTGTTTTGGGTCTACCCACAAAAGATGCTCGAAGAGATGACCCTCGACTTGTAAGCACTTGTTAATTCGCTGATGAGAAGACCGTATAACTTCAGCCAACATTTGTGGTGTAATTTCGGTACATGCTCGGCGTATTTTTTCTTTCATGTTGTCAAGCGTGGTAGGTGCTACCGCCATTACGCGTTCTTTGGCAAAACCCCATAAAAAGTAATCTGGTGGTGTTAGATTTGGGGAACGAGGTGGCCAAGCTACAGGGCCACCTCGTCCTATCCACTTTTCTTCAAAAATCGTGTTCATCACTTGTCTTGAACACAGAGCATAATGGGGTGATGCACCGTCATGTTGCATCCACATGTTCATGCGAACATGCAAGGGCACGTCTTCCATTAATTGGCACAGTACTTTTTGCAGAAAGTTTGCGTAAACTTGCACAGTCAAGCGACCTTCAAAAAAATATGAACAAATGACGTGATCACTGACAATGCCGCACCAACAATTAACGGACCACGGATGTTGAAATGGTACAGTTCTCATCCATCGAGGATTCTCATTTGCCCAATAATGCATATTATGCGTATTCAGATTACCCGTATTTGCGAAGTTAGCTTCATCAAAAAAAGCACATGACTCAAAAATGAGACATCTGTGCGCATTTTTCTACGAATACAATTACAGAAATTGACGCGTTTTAGGAAATCATTGCCATACAAATCCTGATGTAATGACATACGATACAGAAAATGCTTACTTTCTGCCGATGTCAACAATACCCTAACGATGTGTATTATCATGGGTATCGTAAGAAATGAAAAGAAATGAAAATGACTTTTCAAGTATTTTCATACTTTGCGTGACTAGAATGACCTTGTGTTGTAGGTCGCTGAATTCGACTTAAAATCGGTAATGTCATCGAAAAAAAATACACGGTTCCATTTAAAAAAGAGGAGTAGACCTTGACGTAGCTTCAGCGCCTCCACCGATAAAAAAATAGGGTGGTCCAGTATGACGGCCTTCTCAAACACTGAAACTTTTGTCTGCAACATTTTTGGATATGATCAATAGTTTGAGTGCTATCGCTCTGTAACACTTTATATGCCTCACCCTGTATATTACAGGGAAATCAATATGGACTTACACTGATTTTTACATTGTCATATTGGAAGGTATTGGATTTATGTGAAAAATGACCCTTCAATTTATAAAAATAATATTAAAATTCAAAAATTAAATTTGCTAAACAAAATATGTGAGATACGGAAAAAACGTTGAGATGGAAAATTATTTGCCTAAATGAGGTCTACAAATTCCTATACAAACGGTTTTTGACAAACTGTATATTTTATGTTTTGATTTTAAAAGCACTGTTGAAAATCAAGAATTCAATTTTTTAACCAAAATATGCCAGATACGAAATAAACGTTTGCTTAAATAAAGTCTACAGTTGTTTTCCCTTTTTACGTTATTTGGAAGAAACTCAATCATTTAAATAATCACTTACAGAAATGTACACAGAAAATCGAGCGCGAAGCGTCAGAATAATGATGAGAATGTGTTTCTTAAGGTCGATAGAGCCTTAAGTGAATGAGATTATCTTTTCTATTTAAAATCGAAAAAATGTATCAATTTGTATGTAAACAACATAGAATATCGAGCGCGAAGTCCACATATTTTTGGATGCAAATGTAGCTCTAATGAATATAAAGTAAATAATTGATATCAAGTTAAAAATCGAGAGCGTAGCGCGAGTATAATGATGAGAATGTGTTCCTTAAGCTCGATAGAGTCATAAGTAAATTTGTTGCGTCTTCAATATAATTTTATAAGTTACAGACATTTATTTCTAAATCAGAATTTAGAAACCATTGCAAGGATTAATTTATGACTTACTTCTTAGCAAAAAATAAACAGAAGATTTAAGAATCCAACATACCAGATGATGTAAATAGCCTAAGCTTTCTAAAAATTGTTATTAGAGTCAAGAAAGTTTGTTTCGGAATGCTTATGTAAAACCTTATTGTAAAATGTCATAAAAGCAAATTGTTAAGCTTCTTTCAGATGTTCCCGTAATCTTAGAAATTCTATTTTTGGCACGTAAAGAAAATGTGCAAGTGATAAATTTTATGAACGCAATATTAAGTTAGCCAGGATTAGAACTCTGTACCTAGGTCGACTAATTAGGGTCTAAGGTTCATAATCACATAGTTTCGGAAATTGTCTAAGTAAACCCATCCTTGTACCAGTGATCCCAGAATGCGTAAGATTTTTGCTCCCACCATGGCTCCCACCAGCTCATGGTTTCTTCCTCGCTCCACTGCCAGAAGTTGGTTGAATGAGGAAGACGCAATGAGCTGGTGGGATCCATGGTGGGAGGAAAAATCTTACGCATTCTGTGAACACTGCCTTGTACTCCCACCTTTTTAGAATTCATAACCAACCAAAATTGTGCAGTTATCCCTTCTCTCTCGTTAAACACCTCCTCCTACCCTCATTAAGTACCACCTCTTCATCTGTTCGTAGACTTAAGAATTTGATGTAACTAGATACAACTTAACATGATTAAATGGCAAACCTTACTGATGACAACTGACAGCAGACGTCAAAAATTTCAGTTCAAATGAGCCCGATAGGGACATTCAAAATCATATCACCCCTATTGGGAAACCCTTTATTTAGCTCAGGAGTGTTTCACTTTAAAAGAGTTTTTACCTTTTGTCTTTTGTTTTGTTTTTAATTGAAGTGTCAGTTTATTGGTGTCTAGTAAGGCCTAGTAGGTGATAATCAAGGCCTTCTAGGCCATAGTTGCCCATTATGGCGCAACAAGAAATTCGCTGCGACGAAGAAGTTATGGACTCGTCTCCTTCTTCTCCTTTGGATGCAGAGATCATAAAAGAAACTCTCTCAAATTTTAGTGAAGAGACGGGTTTCCTTTCTCAAACCTCCCTAGATTCCGTCCCTCACCCTCGTAATCCTAACCTCGTACCCAATCCTAACCTGGAATCCACAAATAGAAAGAGAGGTGCTTCACATATTTCTGACCCCTCCAGTTCGAAACCTAATAAACTTCCTAATATTAGAGAGGCCTTTATCGATGCTGCTCACGATAACCTACTAAATAATCGGTACTCGGTTCATAATAAAGGACCATATGTCATTTCTGCCCAGGCTACCAACGGCGGTGCATGTAAACATGCTTTATCGATGGGGAAAATTCTCCATTCCACCTTCCCTGGTCTCATCAAAAAAATTGAAAAATCAGATAGAGCAAGAGTCACAGTGGAATGTTTTGATGGTAAGTCAGCTAATAAAATTGTTACCTCTAAAGACGTTCTCTCTAAGTTCAACCTAGAAGCTTTTATTCCTAATTTTCGGGTTTCCCGTGAGGGGATTATCCGCAATATTCCACTTGACATATCCACGGAAGATATTATCAGATTCTCAGCTACAAGCCCCAAATGCCCTATCATGGAAGCACGACGTTTTGTTCCCAAAAATGAAAAAGGAGAAAAAGTCCCTTCCACTACAGTTCAAATAAAATTTAAAGGGCACGAGATTCCAGATTTCATCGATCTTTTTCATATGAGAATCAAGGTAGACCCATACATTACACAACCTAAACTATGTTATTCTTGTTCTAGGTTTGGTCACGTGGCAAACCAATGCAAAAACCCTCGCTGCCGCTTCTGTGGATCGCCTCCCCATGAGAAGGATCAGGTTTGTCCACAAATTAATGGACCATATACTTGTTTGAATTGTAAAGGCTCTCATCTTGTTTCAGATAAAAACTGCCTGGTCTTTAAAGAGCAATCCAGTATTAAAAAAATGGCGGCCTTTAGGAACATTCCTATTAAAGAGGCTTCTCAGTTATTCCATCAAGAAAAAAGGCAGTCTGGGACCAACAATACCCCATTTGAACCCAACTATCTGTATAATAAAAAAACTATCCTAACTTTCCTGGTCTGGGGGAGGTCGATCTTGACTCCCCATTGGGAAATACGTGCCTTTCAAATGTGCCATCATATGCCGGTATGGTTTCTTCCCATCCCAAATCCCCCATGAAATCCCCTCATAAACAAAACTCAATTCACGTGTTACAATACAAAAAACTCGTCAACGGCTTGGTTTTACTTCTGGTGGACTCCCTTTACAACCACCAAATCTTGAACTACAAAATTTGTCTCTCAACACTGTTTCTCAGCCCAGTTCGGGAATCTTGCACCGTAACCCTCATCCCTTAACTAACTCGAATCAGAATCACACCCGTCCTTCATTCTCTAGAGATACTGAACCCCCTTCCTCTTCGTTGCATGATAACCATAAGTCTCTCACCCCTCAATTGGCTCAATCCTTTTCACAAATAATGTCATTAATGATGCATCTCTTAAATCAACTTACCCCATTGCTATCTATGGTCGGCCAATATAATCCCACAATTTGAATTTGAACTTCATTTCCATTTTGACAGAATCCTGTCACATTACCCATTTGACCTGCTGTTTTGCCCCCTATTCTTTAAATCTTATCCTTCTTATCCATATATACCTTTAAAACCCTTATTATGCCAAGAGGAAAACATTTAAATATTCTACAGTGGAATTGTCACAGTGTCAACAATAAAAGGGGCCCTCTAGAAAAAATTTCCAATGGCTTTGACATTATTCTGTTAAATGAAACTCGGTTGAAACCTCATTCAAAATTTCATCTTCGTAATTTCAACATTATTATGAAAGACCGACTATCTCGACAGGGAGGAGGACTATTGATTGCATTGAGGAACGACATCCCCTTCAAACAAGTGGACCTAAACACAAACTTTAACGATAAACTTGAATTGCTAGCAATAACTATTCCGACAGAACTTGCTCAAATATTGGTCATTAATGTTTATAGAAATCCTCGTACCCCTGCCCATGACATAGATTGGTCTTTCTTCTTTGACTCTCTGCCAACCTTTTCCTACATTCTCATTGGGGGTGACCTCAACTCTCATCATCAGTCTTGGGGTTGTGATCATGCTTGCCCTTCAGGAATCGCCCTTTCAGACGCCATTTCAAATTCTAACCTTAATATATTAAATAACGGCAAACCCACTTTAACTCCTCGTCCAGGTCAATAAAATACAGCAATCGACCTTACATTGGTTTCTTTTAACTTAAAACCACTCTCATCTTGGTCAACTTTAGTTGATCGAATGGGTAGTGATCATTCTCCCATTTCAATTAATATTGGAATTCCATTTATTTTCTATCAATTTTTCTCTCATAAATATAATTTGAATAGGGTAGATTGGAGGGTCTTCAGGAGTGAACTGTTGGCTGTTCATGAGGAGAACGAGCTTCCCCTCTTATCTAATTCCTTGAGCATCTTGGATGCCTATCAGAAATTTGTTAAGGACATTGATGATGCCCTTCATAAGGCTGACCCCAGATTAGACAGGAAACCATCTAGAAAAAAGTTTTACCCTTCTTCCCCCCCCCCCCCCTTGGTGGAACCAGGAGTGTGACAGGTTGGTTAGGATTAGACTGGCTAAGCTGAAACATTACCTGGCTAAATCTGATTATTAAAGTTTTATTGATTACCAAAAATTTAGTGCACAAATCACTAAAAGGCTCAAAATCATTAAGCGTTCAAATTTCAAGGCCTTTTGCGAATCTCTTTCCTTTAATTCTCCGTTAACTAACGTTTGGAACAAGATCCATGGGTTCAGACATAGATTACTTAATCCACCTTCGATCACAACGTGCCCTCTTAATCAAGAAGTCTTGGAGGACATGGATGCTTACATTCACGGCTTCCTGGAAATGTCTAATGACTTTTCCGGCTTGGATATTCCTTCTCTTACAGAAACGAATGTTGATGATCTCCTCAACTCCCCTGTACGTTTTCCTCCTGTTGTCTCTAATTCTGACCATGATCATGACCTTTTTTATCCCCCTTTCACTTTGGATGAACTAAAATACACCTTACATAATCTCAAACCTAAATCTTCACCAGGCATGGACAGGGTGAACTTTGAGGTGATTCTTCACCTCCCGGAATCATCTTTGAGTCGCTTACTGCTTATACTGAATGCTATTTTTGAGGGACATCTCTTTCCTGATTCTTGGAAGAATTTTCTTATATTTCTCCTACCTAAAACCACCCGCAGGAAATTTAGACCTTTAGCCCTAGCTTCTTGTTTTTTAAAGATTTTAGAAAAACTCATCTTGTACAGATTGAACCATTGGATAGAGAATAATAACATTCTTTCCCCTTTCCAATATGGCTTTAGGAAAAACAGGTCTTGTGCCGATAATTTGGGTATTCTTTCTTCTGATTTACATCTATCTCTCGCAACTAACCGTATTACAGCAGCTTTTTTCTTGGATGTAAGCGCTGCCTATGACAATGTCATTCCTTCAATCCTGGTTCAGGACCTCCTCCACCTCGGCTTACCTCCAAAAATCTGTAAATTTATTCATAATCTCACAAGCGAACGATATATTTCCTTTAGAATTAATGGACACAATAAAGGTCCTTTCTGTTTGAGAAAGGGTCTTCCGCAGGGATGCATCCTTAACCCTGTTCTTTATACGATTTACACACGTAATGCACATTCGGTGCTTTCCCCTGGCTGTAAAATTTTAGAATTTGCTGATGACATTGTCATTTACTTTTCAGGTGACAACATTCAGGAATGTATTTTCACTCTTCAGAGAAACCTGGCGAATCTAAATGATTTCTTCAGGCAGAGAGGTCCTTCAATTTTTCCTTCGAAGTTTAAACTAGTTGTTTTCCCGGTTGCATTCAATGAGCTGCCAGATGATCTTGTGATCACTATAGATGATCAATTTATTTATCCATCCGAAGACACAAAATTCCTAGGTCTCTACTTTCATTGTACTTTATCTTGGAACTCACACTTTTCGAACTTAATTTCTCGAGGCCAACAAGTCCTCAATATAATTAAATACTTATGTGGTACTTGGTGGGGGTCTTACCCTCGTATCTTTTTGTTACTGTTTCGCTCATTGGCAAGAAGCTTTTTGGAGTATGGCTGTCATGCATTATCTATTTTCAAAGAAGACACAATTTTTACTAAACTTACAAAACTACACAATAAATTCTTGCGAACCATCTTGGGTTTTAGAATCTCTACTCCCATAGTGGTTATGCAGGCGGAATTGGGGAGTTGCCACTCATAGACAGATTCCAATTACTTTCCGATAAATTCCTGATCAAATGTTTCTGTGTTTCAAATCACCCAGTCTTCAATACTTTCAAACAACTGTATTATACTACTAAATACAATCAAACACAATATAATTTAGATAAAGGGTTCCTTTTGCTTAAGTCCTTTTTCAAGCTAAAGGGATTTCGGGAAAAGGTTCTTAGCTCCACTATTCCTATATATTATATCTGTCCCTATGAAGTGAAATTTTTCCAACCCACAATTGATCTATCCTCTGGTCTCATTTTTCAAAATAGTAGATCCCCTAACATTACTTTTAACAATTTTATCACTAACGAATTTCCATCCATCATCATGGAATTTCCTCTCGCACACACAGATGTTTGGTCCTCCACGCGTCTGCTTCAACATAACTCAACTGTAGGTAAATGGCTTGAGGTATCTGAGACCAGGAATGTGGGTCGCTATTACTTTAAAAAAATTTTTAATCCAGATAAAACAAATAAACTATGGTTTTCTGAATTAAACCTGGACAGGGGTTTCATTGTTACTATTTCTAGATTACGAGCTAACCATTATAGCCTAGCGGCCAGTTCGGCAAGAAAATTTTTTATTGAATCTGATGAGTGTCCCCATTGTGGATTCCCCGGTGAGGACATTAATCATGTCTTGTGGGATTGCCCTAATTACTCCGACTCTCGTAAAGTCTTAGAGGCCTCCTTAATAAAAATCAAATGTTTCCCGCCTTACTCTATAGAACCTTTTCCGTATTCAGTCATATTCATACTTGTATCCTTTCGTTTTATATTGTATTTGCATTTTGCATTCTCTTTTAAACACAGATCCACCTACTTGGCCCGCCTGGCGTTAAAACTAAGAAACGCCTATAGACATTCCTTTTCAAATATCTTGTGAAAAGTTAACCAACCCTGAGGCTCCATCTCTAATAGACATGGCCAAATGGGTCGCTTATTCTCAGCAAGGAGATTGTATACTCTCCGGACCTAGGCTATCACTTCTCCTCCCTGCTTTTAATTGGGAGTGACAAAGAAAGAAAGAAAGAAAGACAACTTAACCACCAAACCATCAACAGTTTAAATATATAGTTTTCTCATTTGTAAATTTGTGTACAAGTTTCATTTTCTTATTGGTTATATCCCATCTCAATACAGCCTTCTGATCACTTTTTTTATCTTCGTTAAATCAAACGAGGGTGTATAAACATTTTTGTCCTTCGAGCCGGATCTTCGAGTTCCGCGTGTGACAGTGTGGTTCTTGTCGTTGATCCAATAATAGAACTTTGTTGTGAAAAAAGATCATGAAGGCCTGGTGGTGATATTATAGTGTTTCGTTATTAGTGCTCAAGAAATTTGAAATTCTCAAGAGTGTATAGCAGCAGGAGCTGAAACTTGTCATTTAGAGCAGAACTGTGAATCAAAAATCCAAGCTAGGAGTTTCAAATTTGTGTCACAGAAAAAACAAAGTGATCTTTGTAGGACAATTCGTGTTAATCAAAAACAGTGCTACAGGTGCATTGTTGCAATCTAGTTGATTTTTATTACCTGTGACATTCAGCAATTTGTGGACAGTATCGTGAATGACATTGTTTAACTTGGATTTGGATTAGACATCAACTGAAACTTTGGTCTCTTCACTGTGGTATTTGGGTAACGCAGTCAAGGAAAGTCACGTCTTGGAGCAGCTGAAAGTCATCTGATTGGTAAGTGAGTTTGCAAACCATCAATCTATCCTATCGAATAATTTCCTTGTATCTTTTCGTACTATTGTTCAAACTTATTATTGTATCTCGTATTTGTGTGCATTAGTGTCGTGGCTCATTCGTACTAGTATTTTAACTTTCGAAACACAAATGGCTGAAGCAAGAATTAAACTTTTGAAAGGCCATCGCGCAAATTCAAAACGAATGTTGACAAATTTTGAATTTCTTTTAGATAAATTCGAATCTAATAGAGATTTTCCTATCCTTGAAAAAAGGTCGAAGGAACTTGATGAACAAAGAGAATTGTTCAATAAGTGTCAGTCGGAATTAGAAACGCTTGGAGATGAAGTTGATTCGGAATCTATACGAACGGATTTTGATGAACGATACTACGCGGCATATAATCGAGCAAGCGTTTCAAAGTTATCGGTTTCTAGGCTACAGACAAATAATTCTAACAATGTAGCACATGCGTCCGATCCTAGTGCGTCAAATAGTAATGTGTCTTCCGTGAATGAATTAACTCGTTATAAAAGTAAACTCCCTTCTTTGAATTTGCCTACCTTTGAAGGCAGTTATGCTACGTGGCTCGGTTTTCATGCCCTGTTTATGTCACTAGTTAATAACGATCCACAATTAACACGGTTAATCCACAAATTACACGGTGGCATGGGAATTATTAAAGAATAGGTACGATAATCGTCGACTCATTCGGGAAAGTCATTTTAAAGAATTATTAAAGCTTCCTGTCATATCAAAGGAATTTTCGGTTCGCGCTCTACATGATCAAACTCAGAAACACGTAAGATCTCTCAAGGCATTAGGGGAATCGGTTGATTCATGGGATTTGGCCTTAGTCGTCATTATCAAAGAAAAATTTAATAATATTTTGCCAGAAAAATGCTCGGATTATCGTTCTGAATTAGATAACCCTACATACTCTGATATGATTAATTTTTTGCAACGTAGAGCACAATTAGATGATACTCAATCGTATCACAACACACACAATTCGCATTCTTCGAATGAACGAAAATTGTGAAACTTCCGACACGTTTCACGGTTACATTTTGAAAGCACTCAGGCCAAGCAAGTATCAACTTCAGCTGAACGGTCAAAAAATAGTATCGATAGCAAGTCGTCCAGCTTGAAAGCATATAGCGCACAAATTTATTCTGACTCCCTACTTGCCACTGCAATTGTCGATATTGTCAATGCACAAGGCAAAACACGGACATGTCGAGTTTTCTTAGATTCGGGTTCCCAACCAAACTTTATTACCGAAGAAGTAGTTTCATTTTTGAATTTACCTAAAAAATCCGTTGACGTTTCAGTGAGTGGTATCAAGGATACCAGCACTGATATTAATTATATGGTTTCAGCTATCTTAAAGTCGCGGTGTAGCAATTTTTGTAAGAATCTGAGTTTCTTCGTTCTGTCTCAAATCACACAGCCAATGCCGTCTAGGTCAATAAGTCTAGCTAATCTCGAAATTCCTAAAAACATTTCTCTCGCAGATCCAAAGTTTCACGTTCCCTCGAGAATTGATCTTCTCCTTGGGACAAAACTGTTTTATAAATTACTGTGCATAGGTCAAATCGTTGTTAAGAATCATCCTGATCTCGTGTTACAAAAAACACACCTTGATTGGATTGTCGCGGGTGAATTCAATGATCCCTCAGCGATTTCGCATAACTTGCAATGTCATCTCACGATACATCCATCTCCTCTAGAGTCAACCCGTTCCAAATTTTGGGAGATAGAAGAATTACCTGCCTCAAGAAAATTATCAACAGAGGAGAAGGCATGTGAGCAACACTATGTCGAAAATACGGTGCGAAACTCTGACAGTAGATATGTAGTGAGACTGTCCTTTAATAAAAAAAAGTGCACGCTGGGCGAGTCCATGGCTCAGGCACTGCGTAGATTTCAATTGTTAGAGAAACGTTTGATTAATGATAATAACCTTAAATTAGAATATTGTAAGTTTCTTGAGGAATACGAATCTTTAGGTCACTTGTCGATTGTCGAAGATTTTAATACGTCAAGCCCTGGATTTTATCTACCACATCATGCAGTGGTAAAAAATGATAGTCTTACAACAAAACTTAGGGTAGTTTTTGATGGTTCAGCCAAATTTTCATCCAGCATCTCATTGAATGAAACATTGATGAATGGTCCCACAATTCAAGATGATTTATTCTCAATATTGGTTCGTTTTCGCTCTCATAAAATAGCATTGACGGCGGACATTGAAAAAATGTATCGTCAGGTATTGGTCCATCCAGCTGATGCAAATTTTCAAAGGATATTATTTCGTTCGAACCCTCAAGATAGTGTGAAAACCTATAAATTAAACACAGTAACATATGGAACAACTTGTGCTCCTTTCCTCGCAATTAGAACCTTACATCAATTGGCTGATGATGAAGCTGAGCTACAACCAGTTGCAGCAGCACTCGTGAAACGGGATTTTTACGTCGATGATTTGCTGACTGGAGCAGACACGCAACAAGAAGCATGCTTTATTCGAGATGAACTCGTCCAGCTTCTGAAAAAGGGAGGCTTTATTCTTCGAAAGTGGGCTTCTAATGATCCCACGTTAGTCTCGGATAATCTAGGCAATTTTACTAGCACGCATATGTCACTTGATCCAGACTCAACGGTTAAAACTCTCGGTTTGCAGTGGAATTGTCGAGAAGATTGTTTGTCGTATTCGGTTGATGCATGTGGTCCTTTGAAAAAACCAACCAAACGATTAATTCTATCTCGAATTTCTAAACTTTTCGATCCCTTAGGATTATTAGGTCCAGTAATACTAAAAGCTAAATTAATGATACAGATACTATGGAAGGCTGGAGTTTCGTGGGATGAATCTATACCTTTTGAAGTTAATACTATGTGGAATGAATACCAGAAGCAGTTATCTACCCTACGCAAGATTAGTTTTGATCGCTATGTACTCATTTCGGACGCACATGAAGTACAAATACATGGTTTTTGTGACGCAAGGGAACAGGCTTATGGGGCTTGCATTTATTTTCGGTCAAAGAATTCGTGCGGAAAAACAAGAGTATCATTAGTATGTTCAAAGTCAAGAGTTGCTCCGCTCAAACTATTGACATTACCACGGCTAGAATTGTGTGCTGCTCTTTTACTCGCTTGATTGATCGTCTCAATAAAACAGGCCCTTCAAATTAATTTTTCTAAGGTGGTTCTGTGGTCTGATTCGACCATAGCACTCAATTGGATCGCTACAGAACCTTATAAATTAAAAACTTTCGTCTCGAACCGAATCACCGAGATTCAAGAATTAACTGCCAATTGTCAATGGCGACACGTACCATCATTACAGAATCCAGCTGATTTGGTATCAAGGGGTCAATTACCTCAAGAATTTATTAATTGCATGCTTTGGAAAAAAGGTCCCGAGTGGCTTAGCCTTGAAGACAGCTACTGGCCACCAACAAATATTCAAGCGATTGAATTGCCTGAGAAACACGTTAAATCAATTATTATGCGTTGTCTGACTATTACTATAAATAAAACCAACATCCTACAAAAGTATAGCTCAATAGGAAAACTTACGTGCGTCATGGCATATGCCAATCGATTTGTGTACAATTTTAAAAATAAACCTAAACGAGTGGGCATTTTGAAGCCCATAGAACTAGAAACTGCTACGCATTTTATAATAAGATTCACTCAAAGTAAAAGTTTTGCAAAAGAAATAGAAGATTTAAAGTGTGGTAGGTTGGTAGATAAACGGAGTAGTTTGCTTCCATTGAACCCATTTTTGGATAAATTCAGTATTTCTTAAATTAATTTATGACTTACTTCTTAGCAAAAAATAAACAGAAGATTTAAGAATCCAACATACCAGATGATGTAAATAGCCTAAGCTTTCTAAAAATTGTTATTAGAGTCAAGAAAGTTTGTTTCGGAATGCTTATGTAAAACCTTATTGTAAAATGTCATAAAAGCAAATTGTTAAGCTTCTTTCAGATGTTCCCGTAATCTTAGAAATTCTATTTTTGGCACGTAAAGAAAATGTGCAAGGGATAAATTTTATGAACGCAATATTAAGTTAGCCAGGATTAGAACTCTGTACCTAGGTCGACTAATTAGGGTCTAAGGTTCATAATCACATAGTTTCGGAAATTGTCTAAGTAAACCCATCCTTATACTCCCACCTTTTTAGAATTCATAACCATCCAAAATTGTGCAGTTATCCCTTCTCTCTCGTTAAACACCTCCTCTTACCCTCATTAAGTACCACCTCTTCATCTGTTCGCAGACTTAAGAATTTGATGTAACTAGATACAACTTAACCACCAAACCATCAACAGTTTAAATATATAGTTTTCTCATTTGTAAATTTGTGTACAAGTTTCATTTTCTTATTGGTTATATCCCACCTCAATACAGCCTTCTGATCACTTTTTTTATCTTCGTTAAATCAAACGAGGGTGTATAAACAAAATTGAATTTCCTTTTTCATTTGAAATCAGAAACAAATTTAGTTACTTTGTAAAAATGTAATTCACATTCATAATATTATAAAATTGACTTGAGTTTCAATATCGAATTACAAGAAATAAACTTGAATGTATGCGAAGAATATAAGACCGAGCGCGAAGCGCGACGGTCAAATTGCGCGCCCTAAGTGTGCTCAAATTCGCGTTTGAAGGGCGTGATGAAAATGTGTCCGCGAAGCTAAGAGATTTTTTTATTTATTGTTATTGCAGACTCTGTTTTGATGAAATGAGCGCAAGGGAGTGAACGAATACTCTGCTTTGTGCATATTCAAAGAGGTCAATTTATCGTCATGTCCCTCTTTCAATCTCTAGACATCATGAGTCACGGTAGAAATGGTGCCCTTTTTCCAGGAATTCTTCGTCTTTTTAAAGAGGATGTATTTCACTACTACACAAAAAGAAAAAGTTTTTTGAAGTTTATGAACGTCGATTTAAAAAATTCAAACAATTTGTAGGGAAAAATACTTAGGAAAATTTTAATAAGTTTCACATAAATAAAATTTAAGGTATTAAAGAATTAAATTCGAGATATTGAATGTTTATGAAATCTTTTTTAATAGTCGTCACTGGATAAACGGCAGTTTGATGTCAGTTTTTCTTTGTTATAACGTAACTTAGGAAAAATCTGATGTTTAAGTGTAATAAATATCGATGTAGAATTGTGCTTTGGCATACTTTATCAGAGCCCAAAAAGTAAGGACAAGTTCGTTTACCAGCCACATCTAACCAAAATTGTAAAAACAAAGGGATTTTTTGTGTTTTTCGGAAAATCTAAACTTGTGATATCGGTTTTCGATAGTGCTTGTAAGTCTGTACCAATTATCCCAATAATATTTTTCAATTAAACCGTAATTATAAAAGTTACAGTATATTAAAGTTTTTAAAATGTCAATATCTAAATTCCATTTTTCAGTTAAATATTACGAAATACAAAAAAACAATATAATAAAAAATTGTTTACTACAAAAAGATCTGAAAATGTGAATAGCATTTTTTTTATAAGATGTATATTTTTCTTTTTAATTTGAAAAAATACTATTGAAAATCGAAAATTCAATTTTTTAACCATAATATGTGGATAATAAGCTCTACTTGCAAATTTTGTTTCACACAGTTTCTGATAAATTCATATATTTTGTTTCAATTTAAAAAAATACGGTTGGAATTCAAAAATCACATTTTTATAACAAAATATGTGAGATATACGAAAAAAATGTTGAGATAGAAAATAATTTGCCCAAATGAGGTCTTCAAATTGTCATCAGGAGGTGCTCCTGCTCTCGGGAATGCGTCGGTATCTCATGAGGGGGTTTTCATTCGCGAGTATTTCTAAATAAGGGACGAATAACGTTATAAAATATGAGCGTGTCGGAGCGAGTCGACGTTTGCATGTGTATACGTGTATATCAACGGCTGCGCGCGTGATCGCGCATAAAGTCTGAACAGATCAGCGTGGTTGCTATTTTCCGTGTGATTATTATTTGATTGATTCTAAGCTTTTTGTTTAATTTTGGAAATTTTATAAAAACTTATCACTAGGGTGATTTGCGATAATTATTATACATCATTTTCATAGATTGTCAGTTAATAATCTTTATCAATATTAATGATCAATAATAATTACACGCTGTAATCATGACTTATTAATCTAGAATCTTGAAATTCGACATTACTAAATTCAATATATGCTATTGTATTTAAACCTAATTCAAACAAGACAGTACAGAATCGCCTTGAGCTGACTAGGGAATCGACGGAGACGGTGAGTACTGGCGATTTACGACGAGTACGAAGAGTGGTGAGTATGTACGGAACAGCAGTTTTAACGTTATTAAGCGATATTTTTCCTTAAGAGAAGAAATACTCGAATTACACTGTTTGATTCGGAATCAACTTATCACTGAAAACACCCTTGGTATCTCAATTGTGCACACTGACACGAGGCCAAGAAGCTGCATGTGGCCAATTTAATGAGGGGATTCAGCGTTTACTCTGGAGCAGCTACGCCTCCCGCTGCACACCAACAAAGGAAAACGAGTTACTGTGGGAATCCTTCACGACGGTGAACTGGCTCAGGACGTTCCGTGGATCGAGTAGCTGAGCCTCTGAATTACGGAAACGGCCCAAGATCCCCACGGATGGCCTCAGCACAAGTGGCCATTTTTAGCAAATATTATACGGATAATTGGTAGACGTTCATGAGCACTATCATAATCCAATATTGCAATTTTTGATTTGTTCGAAAAAACAGAAAAAGCTCGTATTTTACAATCTTCCTCGAATATGGCTGGTTAACGAACTTCCCCTCACTTTTTGGGCTCCTATTAAATATGCCAAAGCCCAATTCAATCCAATAATTCTACCGGGAGTTATCGTGCGCATAACATACTACTACAGACAGACAGACATTTTCGTAATGTCCCCTTGTCAGGTAATAAGATAAAACTATTTTAATACAAATCAAAATTAATATGCAGACATATTATTTAGCTACTGAAATGGTAGATGATGCAAAATATGGCCGCAATCGTACATTGATTTAATCAATATAAAATTTCATTTAAAAGACCTTTTATTTCTTGAATACCTAAATTTTATTTCTGAAATAGTAGATATTTTTTCATAACCAAAACGTGAAATGAAGCGTTTCTCATGCACGCACAGCGAACGAGAAATTTCTCATTTCAATCGATGTTCGAGGAAAACTTAAAAATGTGCCCATTCGATAGTGTTAACATGAAATTGACGTTGTTTGGAGATCTATACAAATAACAATTCACAGATCCCCAGAACACGTCAATTTCACAGATATGTACCGGGAACTGATAGAAAACTCGTGTCCAAAATCTTCTCGGAAAACACTGAATGTTCGGTTGCAGCTGTGAACAAAAAATAATTTGTTCAAAACACAAATCTACGACCAACTACAAAACGTTGTTTTGTGAATAATATTCTATGAAGAAATATATATTGCTTTCGAACAAATAATTCTCTGTCATATTATTTACAGATGTGCCCAAAGTACGATCGAGCGAGTACGCATCGCGCGCTTCAAACTTGAACAATTTGAAAAGTAAAAGGAAACACCAAAATTTTTTTGCATTACAGGAATCGGCTAAAATGATGGATCGTGTTTCAATTTAACACACATTTTAAAAGAAAAACGGCATCGTCACCATAAATCTAGACGGTGATATGGATTTTTCTAAAAAAAGGGCATTGCAATTATGATTCTGTGGCGAAATTTAGATTAGAAGGTGAAGCATGAAATACAATTATCTTATTTTTCAGCGATAAAAACTGGAAAAACATAATACCTGTCACTGAAGGCGGCTTCAACTGCTCTCAGTAGCATTTTGCGCGCTAAATTTAAAAACAAAATTAAGGCCATGGACCAACCGGATCACGTGACTAAATTCCTACCTTATCATCATTTTCCATTTGTGTAACCCCATTTCTGTAAAAAATGGGATAATAAGTTAGAAATTTGTGAGAGTAAATGAAATGCACAAAGGCAAGTCTGTCTGGTCATAAATATTTATAATTATAAAAAAAAAATGTTTGCAAAGAAATTTTTTTTCATAATTATGAACATTTATGACCAGAGAGACCTATAATAACGTATTTTATTTGATTCTACAAATTTTCAGTTACTTTTCTCAATTTTTATAGAAATGGGGTTACACAAACTGAAATGCCGGTAAAGTAGGAATCTAGTCACGTGACCAGGTTGGTCCATGGCCTTAAAGACTGAGAAATGCAAATGTGTAAGATAAATTAATTTAATAATGAACTTTACGTAATAAAAGGTGCTAAAATTAATTAAAGTTGCATGAATAATGTAAACAGTACTTTTTAAAGCCTCTGATGTACTTCAATTGCCATTTTTTTCTTTTGTGCATGATGCGACTTTACCGACTGCCGTGACTAATCAAACAAATCATTTTGATTGAGAAATGCAAATGTGTAAAATAAACGAATTTAATAATGAACTTTACGTAATTAAAGTTGCTGATATTAATTAAAGTTACATGAATAGTGTAAAGTCTCTGACGTCATTCAATTGTCATTTTTTACTTTTGTACATATGATGCGACTTTACCGACCGCCGTAACAAATCAAACAAATCATTTGGATTAAGAAATGCAAATGTGTAAAATAAATCAATTTGATAATGACATTTGCGTAATAAAAGTTGCTGATATTAATTAAAGTTGCATGAATAATGTAAACCAGTACAGCTGACTAAATCAATAATATCAGTTTCCCCCAGGATTTTCCCATAAAAATAAATTTTGATATTTGAAAATTTAGGACATAATAAAAAGTAATAATTCCTGTTTTACCGATACTAAAACTTATTTAATTGCTCAAAACTAATTAAAGTCTACAGCCATCCGCTATTGTGTCCTTTATTATGTCCTAGAGTTTCAGCTGAAAAAATTCATTATTGTTGAAAAATCTTGGGGAATTGATATTATTCAGTCAATAGCAAAAAAAAGTTTTTCTATACAGAATTATGTCGAATTTACAAAAGAGCACAGTATACAATTAAAATTAATACAAGTGCGTCTCCTAAAACTAAAATCATATATGGTAAATATGCAATTATACATACAATATCATTCAATACGAGTAGAGTTATTAAGACGGTTCAGCTGTATACCGATTTATAATCATGCATGTCATATTAGTTATAAATTAGAACTAAATGACACCTGATCTCTGAAAATAATAAAAAGATAGACCTTATTAAGCCGTCATAATAAGGCGAAAGATGCAATATGCAAAGTAGAATAGGTCGTCTCGGAAACTTCTATTTAATTTTGGCACGTTTCCTTGATCAAGTGCCGTTAGGAAAATTGCGTAACCTGTGAGGGGATTTAAACCCATGAAAATATTGACACTCGTGTCTGGCCATTAGACTACGGGTCAAGGCCGGTTACTAGACGACGACAGGTGAATTTTTTTTCCCATTCTAACGCTCGTGTGTTCTCTTTCCCTCTTATCTCTGATTGCAGGAAAATGCAGAAGGGCATTTTTCCGGCAAACCAGAAATGATAAAAATATGGGAAAAGGTTCGTTGTAACGCATGAGGAAGCACGCACCATTTCGACCGGGTAAAAGGGTAAAAGGAGCATTAATGTGTGAAAAGATAATTATTTTTATGAATTTTTTTTCTGCCACTCCCATTGGTTCCCCATTTTTGGTGATCTCATGTCAGGACAGTCATGTGAGCCCCCTTCTAGCAAATTTATGAAAAGTGGGGAATCAATAACCGCGAATCAAAGGAAAACCGAGGTGACGAGCGCGTTGAAAAATTACCAAAAGTCACTTCGTTCTCAGCACCTGCTTAAGGTAGGTTCGAGGGACCATCCAGACCCTGGGAAAAAAGTTGCAACTTGACGGTTGCTCCGAGTTTCCTCAGGATCGCCTTTCAAAGAGAAAATGACTTGGTAACTGTTTCGCTGCATTGTAGCATCAGCGAATCAATTGCTTAAGAGCTTCTCCGCGTATGATAACCTGTCCTCCGTGGATAGCTAGGGGTTTGTTGGCTCACGCGGTCGCGTATAAGTCTTAGAAAACGAATTTCATTGATTAAAGCCTGAAAAAAGAGGCGTTTTTGATCATATATCTTCCGAAATCTCGAGTAGTGATTCCCTTTCTACCTGAAAAGAGCAAGGGATAGCTACTCCTCACTTTACACAATAACCCACAAAATCAGGGTGCAAAAGGACGACTTCTTACCCACCGTGGAATTAGTCGTTTTTACGTTGTTCCTACGATAATCACGCCCATCTACCCCCTGGAGTTGGTAGCGTGATTTTCACTCCTTTCCTAAACCACATTGAATTTATCTACTGAGATTTCGGAAAACATGTGTTGTAAGATTTTAATGTAATTCAGAAATTTTTTTTTGAAAACGCGGTCTTATAATATGTATCAACGCAATGCTAACAAGCCCACAAAACATTATTTACAGAGATCAGGGAACTCCCAAAAATTAAAACGTGTTATCCATGCGCAACTGCGTGAATTTTGAAGAGGAATAATAACATTTCTTTTATTTTTTTTTTATTATAGATTTCGAACAATCATTTCACAAATTAAACGTGAGGAGAGAAGGATCTTCGTGTTAATCGTTCGGTTACAAAAGATTAAAACGTGAGTTTTTTTTTACGTCCTCACGTCACTAGGATAGAATTTTCATATCAGCGAAGTTTTCCCCCTTCGTGAAACCCAATAAGTAGTTTTAAAATCTAGAAATTTTAGCTAAATCAGGCAACAAAAGAGGAGTGAATAACTCATAAAAAATAAAAATACGGAACCGCAAAAAAAGCGAAATGTTTCATTATGTTATTTTTATGTTTTTTTTTTTTTAGGAGATAATTGTAAATTTATATATTTTATTTGCTATGTACATTTTATTCAAAATTACATTTCCCATTGATTTAATGAAATTAAGTTAGTTCTGACATCAAATTGATTAAGAATCTAATTCCAAATAAGATCTACATTACAAATAAATTATATAAATTCCCAATAATCTTCTAAAAATATAACATAATATTACGCTTATAGCTAACACAAAAATGAATTCCATGACTAATTCAGAAATACTTTTTACAACAATTCCAAGAAATTTGATGATATAAGTACGCACTTGTATTAATTTTAATTGTATACCGTGCTCTTTTGTAAATTCGACATAATTCTGTATAGAAAAACTTTTTTTTTGCTATTGACTGAATAATATCAATTCCCCAAGATTTTTCAACAATAATGAATTTTTTCAGCTGAAACTCTAGGACATAATAAAGGACACAATAGCGGATGGCTGTAGACTTTAATTAGTTTTGAGAAATTAAATAAGTTTTAGTGTCGGTAAGAAGGAATTATTACTTTTTATTGTTTAAAAGTAATTAAAGTCTACAGACATCCGCCAATATGACGTTTATTATGTCCTAAATTTTCAAATATCAAAATTTATTTTTATGGGAAAATCCGGGGGGGGGGGGGGGAACTGATATTATTGATTTAGTCAGCTGTACTGGTTGATACATGATCTTAAGTTCTTCCAATTGGATATACACCTGTATATTAGAGGTAATATCCCAAGTGCGAATTGCCGAAGGTGATAACACGGCACTATATTGGCCCAATCTCGGCAGTCAAGAGTCGGCCATTGTTATTGGGCCAGTGTCACTGTTTGCATCGGTCAAGTTCTGGGCCGACGACGGCGGCCTTTTTGAACTGTTTAAATTTACCGACCTTCAGCCGAAACATGGCCCAGTATCGGCCCTATACCAAGCCGATTGTCATTTTTACTATGGCGTCCAGTTCTGAAAGTAGAAGAGGCAGAGTCGGGCTCATGGACGGCACATTACTGGGCCATGTGTCACTTTAACCACGGCAAACCATCCTGGAAGTGAAAAAACCAGAGTTCGACACAGCATTGGCCCGTTGCTGTGCCGAAAACAAGTGCTGGCGGCCAGAGTTTGGGCCAGCATTGGCCGCCAAGTGCATACCGGAGTTATCATTCCAGCAACGGCACGATATTGGCAGCCGATCTTCGGCAAATTTTTGGCGATGCTGGGCCAGTGTTGGGCCGTATCTAATTTCGCACTTGGGATCACCCAAAATAATGCAAATACAAATACTGTCAAATTATAAATATTGTTTCTCTTATTTTGCGTATTTCTTTTTAATAACTAACAAAGCAATATCACCATCATTTTTAGTCAAAACACATAGAGCTACTCTATAGTCACAAGATTCTGTTTTACAAAGGCACCTACTCTTAAAAGCTCGACTGGCTATAAGGCTATTCAGACTTTCATTTGCCTGACTAGATGTAGCTACATAAAATTTACTAGCGCTGTTTGCATATTTTACAAAAATACTTTTGATTGCATCATAAGAAGATTGATCTTTCAGCACCACTGTTTGTATATGCCCTTCATTGAAACTTTGACACCAAACACCACAGTTCTCATGGCTGTTATAAAAGTGGTCAGGAATATTCAAAATAGCATCAGAAAGATCAATGGGTTTACCCTTATTTTGTGCAATTGCATATACAAAACATCTTTTAAAATGTGGTATAACTCCAGTTCTTTTCAATTCTTTGTGATTATGGTCCTTACTATTGGCCAAATGATAAAGCTCCCCAGTAAAATTTCTCACCAAATGGTTTTTGTCTGCTAGTTTATAAACAGTTCTGGCACTATTTCTTCTCACCGCTGCAATCATACTACTGTCTTCATCGCCTATAACTAACCAACGTTGAGCATTGCATTTCTTAAAATTTGGCCATTGGTTATGAATTGCACCCCAGCGTGAGCTTCTATGGCTTTATAGCTTCCGCAAAAATTTTTACGACAATCATGGTCGCTTTGATCATGGTTTCGATCACACTTGCAACATTGACGATTTATTGTTGTGTAATCTAAAATTTTCTGACTCAAAAAGCCTATAATTGCTGCGTACCCATTCAGGCTATCGTAACTACGGCCTGTACCACGCTTACTCCAACCCATGTCATAAGACACTATGATATGTATCATGTTTCCGCAAGCAGCATCAAATTCTTCTTCATTAGTTGAAGCTTTCAATTTTCTGAATTCTCCACACAAGTCTTCGGCTATATCGTGAGGTCTATTGGGAGCGGAATAAAAAATTATGATATGGTGACTTATAAAATAAACAGTTTCTACATAAAGAATAGGTGTAAAACGGATAAAACATTTCGTTTCGAATATAATTGTTATCAAGAAAAAAATCATATCAGTGTCGGTTTTCAGTCATCTTATGAAATAAATTACATTTCATAAGGATTGACTATGTGACCATAATTACATCTCTTTGAAATGAATCACAATTTCACTCAGAAAACAATTAATTATTAATTGAGAATATATGTTGATGTTGATAGTTGGCTTTTAGGGTCCAAGGTTGATAAAATCTCAAAGTAAGTCCTGAATATAAGAATTAATTATAAATATTTTGTAATCTATATACACGTTTTGTTAACATGATTAAGTTTACTGTAAAATTTACTTATAGCATAAATATTTATACAAACTCAAACTGTGTAGATGTACAAAAAATTATTTCAAAATATAAATATAAAACCATCTCGTGTGAAATTGTTATACTCATTTCCCAACATAGTATTCAGTACTATTTACCCTGATATTGTATAATTAAATTGTGATTTATTCTTATAAATCTAAAATCATGATTTCAATGTTCAATCTAAACTGCCTCTTACAAAGTTTCACACAGCTTTTCCACGTATTCTATTACTAAACGACGTTCTTTCTCAGCTGCTCGTTTACAACTCTCCTTGGCTTCTTTTTCAATAGCAGGTCCAATCAATCTTTCATACCTTTTATACATATCCATAGTGATATTGCGTGAGTCGAGACAAGCCAAAACTTTTTGTACGCCTGTGCATCCCATACCAGAGTACATGGACCCTACAATAATGTTATTTTACAGATGAAATTTCGCTGTTTTTGCAGTTACATAAATTCATATAACTTGGCAGAAATTAGTTTTTCTGAGTGCAAGATATGAGACGAAAATTGTATCGCAGCTGCTGTCGGCAAAATCGAAGTCGAACTCAAGAGTAGGTAGTGGGTCATGACAATAGAGGCAATAAACCGTACGTGCGGCGTACTCTTAATTCAAAATTAATATTATCCTTCATAAACCCATGAGATTTAATATCATAAAAATTTTTCGCAAAACACATCATATGAGTGTAATGCAACATATATGAGAACGCGAATTGTGGAATGACCGTAAAGTGGCAGTATTTTAAATAAAAAAGTAATCTGAAGTATTGAATTCAAATAAAACATACTGTTTTGGGAAAGTAATGGAGTGAAAAATTACGAAAACTGAGTATGTTCTAATTAATCTTTTATGACCAATGATTTTGAATAAATGCACAAATTCGTCATAAGTATTTAAAAAACATGCGTTCCTTGCATTCAGAAAGTGTGGTTTATATTAAATAAAAAATAATTACAATAGCGTTTCTTTTTTACTCTTTAATTGTTGATTTGCGATGGATTCAAAGATAATGAGCGTTTGAAACGGACCGCTTTGGCGGTCAAGCGTCTCTAATAGGTTCCTTGAAAGTGTGACGTCAAACCGTTGTATTTTCGTATCGGCAACATGCAAACCAAGTGCAAGTGAAGTTCTAAATAATAAATAAACTGGTTTGTTTAGTTAAAAATGCCTCCTAAGGTGGATAAAGGCTTCGTAAAAGCAGACTCGGGAAATCTTCCAAAAATTTGTATGTTTATGGTGTTGCAATATTTTACATCTAACCCTAAATATGCGGCACCAGAAATCCGTGGTGTCAAAGCCACTTTGTAAGTAAAATTTACAAATTATAATTATTCTACTCTGTCAATTTAAATAAAAGAAAAAACTACATATTGATGATAATGAAAAATCACTCATGTATAAGTTAATGTATCTAGTACATAGTTAAATTATTATTACGTTATTAAAGACTATGAGTATATTATTGGTAAAATGTATTTTATTTTATTATAATTTTTTGTAAAAACGTGTATAAAGGTTTATTAAACCTTCGTGAAGGTTTGTGGAATCTTGGTAAAAGCTACAAATGTCCGCTTTTTGAAGCTTCAATAAAGCTTTCGTCTGATCTTTTAGGAATATGTATAAAACGTTTAGAAACCTTTCCTGAGTTTTCAATAAAAAAAAACTTCACATGAAAACTTCTCTGAAGCTTCAATCGAACATCAGGAACAGTTTTCCTAACGTTTTATAGAGATTTCTGAATCTATAGACGAAAAATTTTCTGAAGTACAATCTTTCAAAACTTCAGGAAAGGTTTACAAACCTATTTATTAAGATTCCTGAATCTTCGAATAAAAACCTTGTTGAAGGTTTAAAAAGTATATATTTAAAGCTTCTATGGAAGGTTTGACAGATCTTTGAAAAGTTTCAGTAAATATTTATGTAAGTTTTAATAGCATCTTGTATACAGACTAATACAACTTTCGGTGTCTAATAGGGTGATAATACATCCAATGAGAATTTTGATTGAGTATTTTATCACGATTTGCACAAAATGTAAGCAAAATTTTAGCAACCGTTTAAATCCTTGAATATTTCCATTACTTTTTTTCGAAATATTGCAACACAATTAATAAAGAAAAGATGTTAGTAATCAAACATTTACAAAATTAAAAAAAACGAAAACTATATATTACGTGTTACAATATATATAGTCATAAATATATACGTAGAATAAAAATTTTTTTTTGCTTACATCTGTCCTGGACGACTCGAGTTGCTTCTTTGCATCATTTAGATTAGAATATACCTCAGGCAAAACTTGAAATGCGGATGGGTCTATGCAGTTAGATGTTTTCTAATTTTGCGCTAAATAATTGCACCAACAGTTATGAGCAGCTAAATGTTGCGCTAAATGACTGCATGTGCAGTTATGAGATGCTAAATATTCCGCTAAATAATTGCGAGAACAGTTATGAGCAGGTAATTGTTTCTTTAAAAGGTAAATTTTGGAGGTAAATGGCTACAAAAACTATATTCACGTTTAGAGACATAGGGCATAAGGTATCACCCCTAAATTCATGGACAATAGCCCAGAGCTTTTAACGTTATATCAGTACATAAAGAAATTGGATAGTCACTAATCCTCATTATATGGACACACTCGTGCAAACTGGATATCATTAGCATAATCTTTGAAGTATATGTTCTCATTCTGTAAGTCTTATAAGCCGACGAGGATATTTCATCCAACTCCTTGGACGTACTTTGCAGAGAATACATAACACATTGTTCAATACGTCCCAGGACTAACTAAGAAAACAACATTTGTATTGCAAAATTCATTTTTATTCATCAATATAATCATCTTCAAGTGCGATACAATCATTCCAACGCTTTTCTAACTTTTCGATACCATGCTTGTAAAATTATTTGTCCTTGTCCTCGAAATAAGCTTCAGTTTCAGCGATTACTTCCTCATTCGAGCCAAATCTTTTTCCCTGGAGCATCTTCTTGAGATCAGCAAAGAGCCAGTAGTCGCTGGGGGCTAGATCTGGAGAGTATGGTGGGTGGGGAAGCAATTCGTAGCCTAATTCAGACAATTTTGCCATCGTTTTTCCTTGACTTGTGGCACGGTGCATTGTCTTGATGAAAGATGATTTTTTTCTTCTTCATGTGCAGTCGTTTTTTGCGATTTCGTCCTTCAAACGCACCAGTAACTCAATGTAATAGTCGCTGTTGATATATTTTCCCTTTTCAAGGTAGTCGATGTAAATTATACCGCGCGCATCCCAAAAAACTAACGCCATGACTGTGCCAGCTGACTGCCGCTTCGACTCCGGAGTAAAATGATGGATCCATGTTTCGTCCATTGTCATATACCGGCGCAAGAAATCCTGTTTATTGCGAGTAAACAGTTACAAACAGCTCTCTGAATCGTCGACTCGTTGTTGCTTTTGTTCCATTGTGAGCAAACGCGGCACCCATTTGGAAAAGACCTTTTTCATGCGCAATTTTTCGTTTAAAATCGTAGACGCACTTCCAGTTGATATGTTCACCATCTTTGCAATCTCATGGACTTTCAGTTTGCGGTCGTCCATCACGATTTTCAAAACTTGATTAATATTTTTCGGAGTTACTGCTTCATTTGGCCTACCCGAGCGTTCCGCATCATTTGTATCAGTGCGACCGCGTTTAAAATCAGCATACCACCGGCAAATCGTTGTTTTCGACGGAGCACAGTCCGGATAACATTTTTTAAGCCATTGTTGAATCCCATTAAATAGCAATGTTTTATCAACACAGAAAATTCGTTTTTGTCCATTTTGTACACAAATGCAAAAGTAGCGTCATTTTCACCACAGTAGCTTTGCTGTTTACGGTCTGATTGACGTGAAAGTCAGACAAGTATCATTTAAAGGTTAATTCTTTTGAAAAATGAAGTGGATTTGATATTACTAATGCCATCTGTGGGTTAGTCCCGGGACTTATTGAACGATGTGTTATGTATTGAGAGGATTTGCTCGCCCATTCTACCATTGTTTTATTCTCTCCAGGAATGCAATTGCTATGTGCAAATCGTCTGCAGAAAATGCACATCACAAGATCATCCTCATTAAGGCTCGAGTTTACCACAAAGCAGTGAATGTAATATCTTTACATGTCTTCTGATTGTTCAATGGAAATTCGACTATTCTACGCCGGAAATTTGCAGGATTAAAAGTGATTTCCATTTCACTACTATGCCCAATAAACTGCATATAGTAATATATATATAGTAATAAACTGCAATGATGCTCCACAATTATAAATGTCATTCTGGAAAGGTCTACATTTTGTCCATTGTTCTTCTTTCCACTCAACGTGACGGAGCTTATAGAAAGAGCATGTTTGTGGACAATCAGAAACGAATTTTTTAAAGTTTCTTATTACTCTGATTTCCTCTAATTTGAAACTGTAACTTTTTTTCTTCGTTACTCGAATTGGATCAATCAAAGTAAACGAATTTTTATTGCAGTTTATTAGAAAAATACGCCAGTGATTGTTGAACAGGTAAAGCATAAGAATTATACCTGAAATCGGTAAATGTACGTCATACATATGGAATTCTTTGGGAATATTCGCATCATTACTTCCAAAGATACACCTCGTATAATATGTTTCCATATAACAAATGTCATGCCAATCCAAATCGCATTTCATGATGTATGCATCGATGACAGATCCATCAATCCATTTATCTCCTTTTAGTGTCTGAAAAGCGTTGAGAGAAAAATGTAATTCAGGCACAAGAGAAAGAATTGGTGAGTCTGCTCTTGTTTTATAGGCCCCAAAAGGGATATTCTCTTCCACTTTGTTGTCTATGTAATAAGATATATCACACATCAGTCCATTTCCTAGTGCCAGTTCATGGATGGAGTTATCGCTTTGGTTATAGATTGATAGCGACGCGTTGTCCCATGTTTAAGAGATCTAAGGGAGCTGGAATTGCGGCCAAGAATGAATCAAGCCAATTTTGGATACCCTGTTCTGATGTGAACCGTATTCCAGTGAGGGCGTTCTGCATCGACCGGAACAAATGGTAGTCAGAAGGGGCAAGGTCTGGGGTATAAGGCGGGTGGGGTAAGACTTCCCATCCACTGTTTTCCAAATAGTTCTTAACTGGAATAGCAACATGGGGCCGAGCGCTGTCATGATGGAAAATTATTGCCTCGTGTCTGGTCGCATATTCCGAGCGTTTTTCGGCTATTGCTCTCTTCAAACGGATTAATTGTGTTCGGTAGCGTTCTCCATTGATGGTTTTACCCAGTTTTAGCAGCTCATAATACAGCACACCCTTCTGATCCTACCAAATACAAAGGAATACCTTCGCGCCATGGATATTCGGCTTTGCCGTTGATTTGGCTGGTTGGCCGGGTTTTACATATGATTTTTTGCGCTTGGGGTTGTCGTAATGGATCCGCTTTCCATCACCAGTAACAATCCGATGCAAAAATAACTTCTTTTTATGGCGTTTCAGCAGCATTTCGTACATACAAAAGCGCCTTTCAAAGTCTCTCGGCTTGAGTTTATGTGGAACCCAATTTCCTTGCTTTTGAATGTATCCGGCTGCTTTTAAACGTTTTTAAATGGCTGCTTGAGTGCTTCCCAAAGATTCTGCGAGATCTTCTTGTGTTTGGCAACAATCTTCATCGAGTAATGCTTCCAGTTCTTCATCATCAAACTTTTTTGGCTGCCCAGGACGTTCTTCGTCTTCCAAGCCAAAATCACCACTTTTAAATCGTGCATACCACTTTTGGCACGTTCGCTCAGCTAGAGCATGTTCACCATAAACTTCCACCAATATACGATGACTTTCGGCAGCAGTTTTCTCCATATTAAAGTAATGAAGAATAATTCCCCGCAAAAATACTTTTTCTGGCACAAAGTTCGACATATTTGAGTGAAAAAAAATTATTGTTGTTTACGTTTCAAATGACTGACATGATGGGATAATAATCAAGTTACGCCATCTCTTGGCAAACCGCACGAATTAAGTCATAGATCCAATAAGTTTGGCCACTTCAGGACTGTAACACTTATTTGAGGGTTCTTCCTCATCACTTAACAATCTCATGCTGCTTTTCACTCTTTGGAAAATGTTGTAGAAGTGAAAAAAATATGGTGAATTGATGGCAATGCCATCCTTGTCACCGTCATCGTCGAACGTCAGTTCTACCTCAAAATTACTTTTATTTCCCATAATTTCTGCAAAACCTGCCTTATGAAAAGTATTCAACTTCTCCAATCCCTTATCTGTAACTGATACATCGGGTGACAGAAGGATTGAAACAGTTAATTCAAAAACTGCATCCAATTCACTGAACTTTTTACAGAGTATCATAAATGCTATGCAATCCAATACAAGATCATGTCCAGGATACGCTGGAAACATCCCACTCGTTGCAAATAAGGATCACTTGTTTTACGATCATCAAAACATTGCTGTACCAAGTCACCAACATGATTCGATTTCAATCTTAAAATTTTAAATTTTGCATATTACCATCTTCAGCTAATTCCTTATTTGTTTCATGTGTAATTTCCAGATGAATCTCTCTTGGCTTAACAGTCTGCATAACTTTCTGCGATTCTTTTCGAGCCTTACCAGCTAACTGAGAGTAATGCCTAGGTCCATCGTGAATAACCTCTCCAGCTGCATTGCTATAAACTAAGAGTGTTGCTGGACCGTTATCAGAGTAGCTACTGTCGAATTTAAACCTTTGGGCATAAGATTTGTATCTACAGATACCATAAATAACGTCGAAATCTTTATTCCTTCTGTAGCCATAAAAGCGCAAAGTACATGTGATGTAAAATTCTTTGGACAATATGTCAGTGAGCGTTTGACGAGTGAGATCTTTTTTCAAGTACTCATGCTCATCAATTAAATTTGAGGCCAATAAACCATTTCCTCGATCCTCGGAAAACATCCTCTTCGTTTCCTAAAATACTCTCCCTATGTTTCTTGACATCACTGTCAAAATCATTGCATACCAGTTCAGTATCGGTATCACAAATATTGAGACAATGCAGTTACATATTTTCGAAATAATAGAAGCGAAATATTTTTTGTTTATCATTGCTCCTAAGTGAATTATCATTAGAAATCGCCTCGCCAAAAGCATGCTGTATAGAGTTCTTAAATTATCGAGAATTCATGTTCAAGCAATATAAGCGAGAATATTACAGAATTCAAAGAATATAAAGGGAATTTTGAGAATGTATGGTTTAAATAATTATTTATCAATATTTTGAGTACTTTTATAGGTAAATAAGAGGCGCTCACTCATATAAATATAAAGAGATTTTGGAAATCTTTCTGCGGAAAAAAAGCCGTTTTTGACTGCACCGGGATTCGAGCCCAGGTCTTTCGAATGTACATAATTTGAGGTTGAGTTCATTTTTAATTTAATACACTGATTACTAAAAATCTTAAATTAATATGACACTTGAATTTATATTATCTATACAATAAAATGCATATAATATATATACAGGGTGTCTAAAAAGTCTCGGGACGGTTGGATATTTCCTCAAGTAAAATTTTTTGAAAAAGTGAAGGTCATTCCTGAAGTAAATTTCAATGAGGAACTCAATGGTAACCTTCATTTTGACCTTGAAGTTGACCTTCATGGATTTTTGAAGGTCAACTTTGTTTTTTAAATAGAAACCCCCTTTTTTACATCTGCAATCGATAGAGCGGAAAATTCTACGTTCAGATATGTACCCGAATCATAGATTAATTGTAACGTTACAGGTCAATTAGAGGTTATTTGAAATAAACAAAGTTTTCCAAGATGTCAGTGCAATTCCTGAAGTATTTTTCAATGGGGAATTCAATGGTGACCTTAATTTTGACCTTGAAGTTGACCTTCTTGGCTTTTTGAAGGTCAAATTTGTTTTTTTTTAATGGAAACTCCCCTTTTTCACGTCTCCAATCGATAGAGCGAAAAATACTACGTTTATGTACGTACCCAAGTCATAGGTCAACTGTAACGCTCCAGGTCAGTTAAAGGTTATTTGAAATTAACAAAGTTTTTCAAGAGGTCAGTACAATTCCTGAAGTATTTTTCAACGGGAAATTCAATGGTGACCTTCATTTTGACCTTGAAGTTGACCTTTATGGCTTTTTCAAGGTTTCTTCCAAGCAGTTTAAGTTTACGTTTAGCATTACCCAGGAACAACGACGTGGATGTAGTAAATTCTGTTGCCTTTGGGGTGCTTGATTAGCGTGAGTCCCCTTGCCTCTCACGCTTCAGTGAAGATGTTCGAACTGAAAACCTTGAGCTTCTTGACAAAAAGCTATGCAATTGTAAAAATGAGTTACAGCATTACGAATCAGCTCCTTATCAATCAAAGTAGCCTCTGGCAGAATCCGATTCTGCAATTCGTCTAAGCTTTAGGGTTACGTTGAGTATACTTTGCTCTTTAAATAACCCCAAAGAAAATAGTCCAGAGGCGTCAGATCAGGAGATCTAGCAGGCCACTCGATTTCACCCCTTCTTCCAATCCACCTATGAAGGAACTGAGTATCCGAATATGTTCGAACCTCCCTACCGTAATGAGCCGCTGCTCCGTCCTGCTGAAACCAAATATTTTGAAAATTATCGCCTGTAATCTCCCTTATTCTTGGTACAATTTTGTTTCTGAGAAGCTCTTCATATGCACGGGCATTGAAATTACCATCGATGAAGAAAGGGCCTATCAATGTATCATTCAAGATACCGGCCCAAACATTAATCTTTTGTGGATATTGTGTGTGACTCTCCAACATCCAATCAGGATTTGTCTCGGATCAATATCTATAATTTTGCCTGTTAACTTCACATTTTAAAGTGAAAGTAGCATCTGCATCTTCTCAGATCCTGCGGATTTTGGCCGACCAGTTCTCTGAAGGTCCTTGATAAATCCATGATTCATAAAGCGCCTTACAGTTCTTTCAATTGTTGATTTTTAGACAGGATTTAACCCTTCTCCATTACGAAAAGTACGATTAAAAATCAAACGAACTTGATCATAAGACCGAACTCGATCTCCCCAACCACGCATCATTAATACAGATACCCTCTCTTGTCCGGAAAGTTTAGCTTGTGCCATAATAATCTTTTAGCGAAAGATAGTAAGTATGCACTCGTAATACGTAAATTTAGTTTCGATTCGTAATATTCGTATGGAGACAGAAAAACGGTATAGGACTTATGGTATCGCCTTAGGTACTGACTTAGGTTTCGAAAAATGGAATAGGACTTTTCGATATAACTCTTTGGGGAGGAACATAACTCTCACCAGAACTCATGGAACTTTTAATGAAAAATATACTATACATATGATTTTACAATATTCAAAACGCTGTAACCAAGATCAATACAGAGCTCACCAATGAATTTCTCGTTGAAATTTACTTCAGGAATTACACTGACCTCTTGGAAAACTTTCTTAATTTCAAATAATCTCGAATTGACCTTGAACGTAGTATTTTTCGCTCTATTGATTGCAGATGTGAAAAAGGGAGTTTCCATTAAAAAAAAAACAAATTTGACCTTCAAAAAGCCATGAAGGTCAACTTCAAGGTCAAAATGAAGGTCACCATTGAATTCCCCGTTGAAAAATACTTCAGGAATTGCACTGATTTGGAATTGCACTTCGATTTGGCCGACAGAAGTTGTGAGACGAATTTCGTCTCATATCTTGCACTCAGAAAGTCTAATTTCTGCCACGGTTGACGAATTTATGCAACTGCAAAAACAGAGAAATTTCAAGTTCTATGCATTTCTAGTTCACATTTTAATATGCAATATGAATCTGAAACTTCGCTTTATCATCTATGCAAAATTACGAATCTGAAATGACGTTTAGCTTGGAGCAATTGAGCGTTCAAATCGACTCTTATTTCCAGAAAATTTTATGTTTTTCTTTTGCGATCTGTTTCATGCCACCAATGTTTGTTTCATCATTTATCCTCTTTGTAAAACATTGTGGTGACTTGACCTATTTTGTCTCTGCTAACTGTAGGTTTGAAAAGTTACTTTTTTTCGAAAAGTAACTCAATCTTAAAAAGTTACTTGTCCAAAAAGTAACGTTACTCACCCAGAAATGCATATACATAAAGTGTAATATAAAAACCATACTTTACGCATGCAAGGAACGCATGTTTTTTTAAATATTTATGACGAATTTGTGCATTAGTGGGAAATAATTGCTCATAAAAGCATAATTAGAACAAACTCAGTTTTCATAATTTTCCACTCTATTACTTCCCCAAAACAGGATGTTTTATTTGAATTCAATCCTTAGATTACTTTTTAATTAAAAATACTGCTACTTTACGGGCATTCCACAATTTGCGTTTTTATATGATGCATTAGACTCATATGATGTGTTTTGCGCAAAAAATCCATGATATTCAATCTCATGGGTTGATGAAGGATAATATTAATTTTTAATCAAGAGTACGCCGCACGTACGGTTTATTGCCTCTATTGTAATGACCCACTACTTGTTTTTGGGTTCGACTTCGAGCTGGCTGACAAAAATTTGGGACGATTCGGCTTATAGCATATATGTGACGCGATCTGCAGAAAGACCCCTAAGCGGCCAAACGTAAATTTTAGAGAAGAAGCAGGAGAATTGTTGACAGGCCGATAGGATTCTTCCGATATTTCTCTCTCTTTCCATCGCACATACTTGTAGAGATCTATTGTGTGTGTGAGTTCGATCGGTTCAGCCGTCTTGGAAAAGAAAGTCAGAGTATTCACACTCCTCTAACTAATAGGTATATTAAGTGCCATCTGCTTTCTCTTACACTTTCATATACCACGACCTTATTTATTGCCTTTCTCCCCTCTCCACCGCCATGATGAAGCAGAGCGTTCACGATTGCTGGAGTGGCTCACAGTTACTGCATTCGCGCATGTGCGTACGTGTCGAGAGAGAAGTCTCGAGTGCTCTCCCGAACGACAATGTTTAAACGCTTGTACTGAATAAATTATTAATGATGGAATTTTGTTAACTATACCATCTTCAAGAGCAAGTTCGAATCTACGTAACACATCAAGAATCAGAGAATCGATTTTTAGCCGCTTAGGGGTTTTTCTTCAGATCGCGTCACATATGCATATATGCAATCTTTGCGGACTTCGCACATATAGGGTTATAATATGTGAAGAGTTTTTACAAACATTTTTCGTTATCCTCGTAGTCATAAAATTTTCGTTTTTCCCAAAGGTTCTATGCATGTAAATTACATCCCAAACTGAAGTATAAAAATCCTTCGGTTTATAGAACTATTGTTTATTGCTTCTATTGTCTTCATCGCCCGTTATGATTCGCTTTAAAAATGTATCGGTTTCGTTACGTTTCAGAAGTGAATCGCAAATGGAAATTCGTTTGGTGAGTTGAATTTCATTCAATTTGCGAGGAATCAAAATATAGAGCTTATTAACGTAACCAAGTTATTTTAAATGTCTTTCAACGCATGTATGTGACATGTTAAGCTTCTCTGCGATCTCTCGTGTCGTATTACGCCGGTTATTTTCTATCATTGCTTTTATTTTGTCGTCGTCAACTTCAATTGGGCGTCCAAAGCGTGGTGCATCTTTGAGGTCAAAATCTCCAGAACAAAAAGGAGCAAAGCAATTCTGGCACTGGCGTTCTATTAATGAGTTTTCACTATAAACATCATACAACTTTTTTTGAGCTTGCACTGCGTATTTGCCTTTTCGGAAGTAATAAAGTAAGATGTGACTAAAATGACCGTCTCCCAAGCAGAAATCATGACCCTCTGCCGACTGTGACGATCGGTTAAATATTGATCCGATGTAGGAGATCGACTGTTGATTACCAACGTTGGCACAATGTTGGGAAACAATTGGCCCAACCTTATTCCGACTGTGGAAAAAGTAATTTCCGATAGTTGATGTACGAGGAATAGCTAGTGTCTATTTAGCCACGGTAGTCTACTATAAAATACCAGCGTTTTAACAATGCTGGATGTACAACGAACCCAACCTTCTTCCGACTGTGTTAAAAGTAATTTTTCGACAATAAATGTACAAGGTCCACCCAATGTCTAATCGACTGATAATTACCACTGTAAAATACCAATGTTTGTGCAAAGTTGATTCAACACGGGTACACTCTAAAAATAGTCGATTAATAGTGAAGTTAGGTTCCTTTCAGAATGCATCCATTGAAATTAAGCAGAATTTCGTTTGCCTTTTAACAGAATCGTTTTACTGTTATTGTAGTATTGATGATAACCGATTTAATATTGGGATTTGTCAAAGTTGGGCTTGAGTACATTTCTAATATTTATATTAGATAGGTTATATTATACAATTTGTTTTCTTTTATCCTCGAAATTATTTTTTTTTGTACGAGAAAGAATTTCATTTCAAGACCAAAGGTTATACTCTGACAGTAAAAGGTTAGCATTTGAAACGATAATCGTTCAACTGCTAAAGGATTTCCTATTATGCCAATTTTGAATAGAAAATCCTTTAATAGTGAAGGGAATCGTTTAAGAGTCAATAGTCTGTTTTTAGAGTGTAGTCTTTTTTAAAAAATGTCTTTAACCGTAAAACATGAATTTAATGATAAAAGTATATAACCAGTATTTTAGAAATATTGACAGCCAGCGTTAAAAATATGTTGTTGCCAGTATTGATATAACGTTGGAAACGGATTTCGACAGTCGGAAGTTGGCATCCAATGTTGGATCCACGTTGGTCCGATTGTTAATTTCTGCTTGGGCTGGAATCTTCATTTCAAATTAATGCAAAACAATAAATAAACCAAAAAAATTCTAACTTTGTTTTTACTGATTAATCTATGAAACGTCAGCTGTCAAATACCATATACGGTCTGAAGTTTTCAATCAAGAAGAACGGCTTCGAACGACTAAAGTCTGTAACGTGGTAAATTACGTTAGCTTTTTTACCTTGACCGGCAAAGACAGGATCGAGCCCAAGCCACCTTTTTTAATTAAAACTCAATACTGTCAGGGATAGTCTGAGAGCTGCTCATAAAATTCTCTTATTTTTGATTGTTTTTCTGGCCGTTTTTTTTTTTTTTGTTTCATTTAAAAATACCAGCTTGAAAGGCGCCTGCCAAGGAGATCGCCATGTTACCATCGCACGCAGAGGGGTTCAGAGGCAAGCCACAGAGGGCATCACCCAGCAGGCATGGCATCTGAAACGACCACGTGCTGCAGCCCATGGTTTCCAACACCGTCGCACCGTTATTATTATAATTAAAATAAAAAGGGGCATGACGAGATGGAACAATCATCAATTATGTTATATACTGTATATTAGCTTTGTCTGTTTGTAACTGCTGTGTTGTGCAGTACATCTCTACGTAGTTCAAACGCAGCCCTCTACGTTTTAAGCCAATGGGGCAAGCCGACCGATAGACACTTCAGCTCATTGGTTGCCTGGCGCCGTCGTCCTCACAAGACGAGTCGCCCGCGCAAACCTGAGCTTCGTGCGCGTGCGCTAACCTTTCCAGCTGACGTAATAAAACTGCGCGACACCTTTGGCGCGCAGCTTTATTCTGTCTTTGCAATCCGGTGTGGCAAATAGCCAAAGAGGGAACATTATTAAGTCTTAAATTTTTTTAAATGGACGCTAACATGGACTTCGATTTGGAGGAGATAAGGCGCGAGATTGCGGCCAGAAGCCCGGTATGTCTTTGAGACTATATTCCGGGCTATTGTAAACATTTTTTTGTTTTTTTGTCTTCCATTGACACCCGCGTGGATCTCAGGCTCTCCAGGAGTCTGCTCGCCATTATTGGCAACAAATTCATATTCACTTTTGAATTTATATCGAGCCAGGGCCTTGCCCAATAATTGAATGAATTGTAGGCTATCTTTTTTATACTGCTTAATTTATTTTATTTTGTTTGCGCAAGAGCTCCTATTCTTAGGCTAGGATCCCTTCCTTAACCTCAAAACCTTTACCTGATCCGGACTCCCGAATCCATAATCACCCTAGCCGGAACCCCCGCTTGGCTTCGCTTTTTTCTTTCTTTCTTTTTGCATGCTAAGTTCTTATTTTCAGGGTCATCGATTTATAAATATGGCGTCGGGAGACACCAGGCGCTCAGTTTAGAAGCCGCCTTAGTAACGTTGGTGACACCGAGGGTAATCCCGAATCCTCGAGTCCGCATTGTTCAAAATTTTCGGCGTCGAATAGTTCTTGAATAATTAGTCATTGAAAACTGTTTATTTTTTTACAAATTTCAAAAAACCATGTCTTGTAAAAGAAAAGAATTTTCGAAATAAAAAGTACGTGTCGATTATTTTGATATAGAGAATGCTAGAAAATAATTTTGGTCCGTATTAAAGTTTCACTTATAGATCTGATAGGGAAAGACCCATATGTTTTCTGTTCTCACGAATAATTTAACTAGAGACTATGTATACATTTAAATATCTAAAGGCAAACCTTGTCATCTTATTACCTACAATCACACTTGCTCCAGAAATATCACGCTCATTTAGTATCATCAAAAGTATGAACTATAATATAAATGCGAGAGCTGATGTAATAAAACTGAGCGATACATGTGACGCGTAGCTGAATTCTGTCGTTGCCTGGGGATTTAACCTCGTAGTGTTTAAATTTTTCCGAGACATATCGATCAGAATAGACACTCAGAGTTTTGATCTGAACGGATTGAGGCGCGAGATCGCAGCAAGAAGCTCGGTAAGTCCGTAGAGATTGCGTTTCGGACATATTTCGTTCATCAACATTTCATTTTTTGTGATAGAGTGGCTCTTGAGCTTTCTAAGAAAGTCTTGTAATTGGCGTTGCGCCTTATTCTTGATGGGGTTTTCTCAACCCTTCTTTCTTTAAATTATTACTTTATTTTAATTTTGTATAAAAGCAGAGCTCAGCCCATTCAAAAAAAATTATAGACTTTCTGTTAATTTACATGTCTACTTTTATTTTTATTTTTATTAACAAGTAAGAGTTTCGACAAGTGTTAAATTAAGTTTTCCTAATCTCCTCCAAACTGAACTCAAGCTCCCGAATTCACTCGCCCAAGTCGGAAACCTATTTCAGGCTGCAGTTTTTATTTTCTTCTAACCTTTTTCAGGACTGAAAAAAATGTTACAAATATGGTTATAAATATGTCATTTTTTTCTGATGTTTTATCAGACAACTCACCTGTTACAATTTATGTTAATCCATTTTTCATAAGGCAAAAAAACTAGTAACTATTGTATGATTCTAAAACTATAAGTATGTTAATTTGATCATTAATTATCATGATACTTATGTAGAACCCATATTCAATAATAAATATTGTACAAATGTCACCATCTTTGAGGAAAAAGATGAAACTGGAGAAAATTTGGCACCACCCACAAGACCCAGAAATCAGGGTCAGCTACCGAATCTTCCTATGAGAATCGAGAGTTTGACCGCTCTTGCATATCTCAACCAATTATAAGACAAAAAGATAACCGCTAAGTAGAGTTGGAACATGTTTTATGGAAAGGGAAAGAAACTTCATAAAAATCAAAGCCAGAATTATCTCAAGTTCAAGTGAGTCAAGTTCTTGGTGTCAAATCTTCTCAGATCCATCTACTTATACAAACGATTATTTTTATAAAAAAAAAAGCAAGTTTTAATGAATTGACTATCTTTAGTTTTCTCTTTTCCTTCTTCCTTTCTGTAGTTTATACATCAAAGATACACTAGAGTCGCGATACTGCGAACTTCGATACTGCGAACTCCCGATATTGAGAACGTTTTTCTCCCGATATTGAGAACCCTACTACTTATTTATACATTTCAAATGTAAAAAATGAAAACGATTTTTCTGAAATTTCCTCATAAAAGAAATATGTTTAATAAAAAAAGTTCAATTATATAATTTCATTAATTTTTTATTACATTTTTTATTGTAATAATTATTATAATAGACTACTCGTACAAATCGTGATGATTTACGTAAAGACAATATTTCTCAATTTCTTTTTTTTTCCTCGTATGATCTTCAAAACGATCAAAAACATGCAGAATTGTGATTTTCCACAAAAACTACATTTTTTATTGCAAAAAAAAAATTTGAACTTTGACTAAGCCAAGCCATTTCTGGTCAAACTCGTTAAATTATCTCGAAAACTAAAAAAGAGACAAATATTGGAACTTTGGTTTTTTATTCCAGTCACATAGTGCTACACGAAAAAAAATATAAATTAAATATTGAGTTTGCGGAGCGAAAGCAAAATTAACAAAGTTTGACCCAGCCAAGCCATTTATGGACAAACTCGTCAAATTATCTCGAAAACTAAAAAAGAGACAAATATTGGAACTTTGGTTTTTGATTGCAGTCACATAGTGCTACATTAAAAAAATATAAATCAAAAATTGAGTTTGCGGAGCGAAACCAAAATCAATAAAGTTTGACCCAGCCAAGCCATTTCTGGACAAACTCGTCAAATTATCTCGAAAACCAAAAAAGAGACAAATACAGGGACTTCGGTTTTTGATTTCAGTTTCATAGTGCTACGTTAAAAAAATATAAATTAAACAAATAATTGCGTCTAAATTTTCATACAAAATGGCACCTACAGAATTCTTCAATAACAAGCAAAATTAAAGAATATTTCTTGAGAATAAAATAAAACAAATAAAAGTAGATAAACTGACTTAAAAGTATTGTACATTTGATTAAAAAAATGAAATAAACTATTTCAAGATGCAATGTATTTAAGGACGTTCTCTTGCCCGTAGATGTGCTCATCCTACTCTATCATAGGTAGTGGGATTACTGTTAAGCTTTCTAACCGAATGAGTTGAACACCGTTTATGCACAAAAGTAACAAAATGTTTCTTCTGCGTCGATTTGTGCGATTTGGCAACACTGCTTTCCTGTCTTTCTCATATCGAGTCGAAAGCATATGGTGTGAGAGAGATTATATTATGAGTTTATTGACAGTTTGTAAATACTAGTAAGATGTCTAATAAATTTCTCAACAAAAATGGATTTTTTATTTTACAAAAATCAGCTGCTCGTAAAAATAAAGCTCTGGAAGCAATGTCAAATGTAAGCGTACGCGCGCGCTATTGATGCGGTGTTGCCAAGTCACCATATTTGCTTCAGCAAGCCGGCTAAGAATTTGTGCAACTGCGAGTTTCAACAACGTATATCTTTAAAAGTAGTGCCAGTACACGTATTTTTTATGATGGCATGCGATTCCTTATAATCTCTAGTATAATATACTAGTTTTCCAAAAAAATCTAAAGAAAATTGTGCTTTTAATGTAAAGAAAGGTATCGCGAAACTGAACTACGCTTATCTAACACGTGTTAAGAGATTCAGCTTTAGAGCTTAATTTCTCGATTTTATGTATCGGTCTTGATGCTAATCTTTTTACCGCTTTGTAGATCATGGTAAAAAGTACTTATTTACGAAGTTTGAAAGAAATCTAAAGAAAAGTGATTTTCAAGAGAACGTCCTTAAGAGTAATATTTATAGAATTTGAATTAGTTAGAAAAAAATGTATTAATCAAGACATGGTAATGTCAAAAGTTCGACTATCTACAATTGAACCAACGGCAATCAAAACATGTACGCCCGAAACGCTATCGTTTTAGTTGTCCCAAGAAAGATTTTTGTTCCATCTCAAATTCCAATACTTTTACTTACATATCATAGCATGCACTGATAGAAATGGTTCGGGAGTTTTAGCCATTCGGTTGTAGGTTGGGAATTTATAATTGTATTTATAAAATATGTCTTTCTGAACAACGCAGAGTGTTGAATACAGAAATCAAAATATTTTAAGTGAAACTGGTCGAATCAGAAATATAATATGGGAAGGCGAACAATACATTTTTCCATAGCAACCAATAATATGGTTGATTCGTTCATATTTATTCAGTTATAATCGGATGGTTAAAATACAAATCTTACATTGCTGTATCTATGCCAGCAATAAGGTAAGGTTAAATTAATCATAAATATTCAAATTTCCTATCAGAACATGTAATTAGAAGTATTAAAATTTTAGATGTTAAAAAAACCTTTCCGGTGTCAACTGAAACTATGGCGTTTCGGGCATGTCCCTTTTTGATCACCGGAGGTTCAATTCAGCTGTCCCATCAAAAAAGGATACGTAAACTGTGTGACGTTGCAAAATTCTTGCAACTCACAAGTTAAGGTATTTCAGAATTTAGAAAACTTATGATACTACAATTTTGAATATTAGTAATTTCGCGTTTTATAAGTTCCGGAAGCTGCACGGTTTTCCAAGAGTTAGGTTAATATAATTAAGATCCTTTAAATTTAAGAATTGATTTTGCCTATTTTTTCCGTTTACTTATGAAATTCAACTGAGACTCAGAGACTTCAAGAGACTTCAGTAAGCATTTGGGACGCCTTTTGTTACTTGAAGAAACTTGGAAGAGTACCTAAATCATTATGTCCAACCTAAACTGCAGTAAATCCAATCCCATCCTTCTGGTTGTACCTCAGAGTTATTTGTTTATCTTGAAATGTTACCAGGATTCTTGTTGCGTTTTTTTGGCCCTGTATTACCTGAATAACTTATTCTCCTTGGTGAGAAATTCAAGATAAAGTAAAATCTGAGAAGGCTTATCGTTAATTCCCCGGCATGTCGAGTGGGACCTCTATAGCTACGGCCCTGGTATTACTGTCAACATTTCTGTGTGTCTGGATAAAGAATTCTGCCAGATTCCCTTTTGCGAATTGTCAGAAATCTGGATAGCCAGCTTGTGGTTTGGCAAATACTACGGAGAAGAAGAATGATATCTACCATCTATTGGACCGAATTGGTTGAACCATTGAAATCACTATATTCAGAAGTAGAATATTTTATTGGACAACTGCACCCTTTCTTGCTACGTTCATGGATTATTCTATAAAATTTGAAAATTAACCATAGCAACATTGATCCACTATTTTATTTAAAGAAATGAAGATCTTCGTTGTTAACGGAATCAACAAGAAGAAAGAATATCTATCTTTTCGTCAGCAGCTTTCGAAGCAAGAAGTTCTCCCAGAGTCCATCATTTAAAATATTGATAGTTTAGTGTCGATTTAACGTTTATTTGTTACTATTTTCTCATTTGTGAAGATTGTGAACATCAAGAGCATTCGCCGAATTAATAAGGTACTGTTTACTGTGAAAAATTCAGAAGTTGAATTTATATTTTGTATTCTCCCTGATTTAATCAATATTTTATGAATGGAATAATTTCAAATAAAAGTTTAATAATAATTATATTGAAATGTTAAAGATCCAAATTATCCCTCATTTAGTTTGATTTATTAATGAGAGTCTCCCTTTGAAGTAAATTTAGATCCATACATTGTGGCTATTTTGTCTAGTCTTAGAAATACCAGACGAATAGATCAATACTTTAAGATCGTAACTTCTTTATTTTCTTTACTATAAAAATTTTTGTGATGACGTTATGTTAGATATTGTTGTTAAATATTCAATGAAGCTATGTTTCTAATTGTGTAAATTGAATAACTTCAACTTGTTAAATATATAACTTTTTGTAAAAAAAAAATTAAAATCTTTTCATTGAATTAAATTCAATATATCCAATAAAGTTTACTTATTTTTAAAGAACCAGCCCCTCTCCATTATCCGGATAGGGACTGAGCTAGTTATTAATTTTCAATTTAGATCCGTTACAAAATTTATTTCATTTAGCTTTTTGATTATCCTTGATCCGCGAAAGATCTGGCGCCCTAAAAAAATTGAACAAATTAGTATAATATTAATTTTAAATTATGCTAATTAAAGAATAAGTTTTGTACCGAAGGTGATTTAAGAAAAAAAAAGTTATTATCACAACTGATTTCGCTATGAGTGGGAAGGACCCTTGTCATTTCAGCATGAAATTCTTATAAACAAAATGTACTCGTACCTGTATTCCAAAACGGAAAAGGTTTCATTAGTAATCATAGCGAGCGTATAACATTTATATTGATCAAGTTTTATAATATTGAATTAATATTATTTTTGATATTCAATTTACGAAACAAGATTGGCCCGCAATAATAAACGCATATAGTAATGTTTTTATTTTATGATTCTAAATAGAATATGATTTTTATTCATAGTTTTCATTTTCGGCGACGGCAAGCTCTATCAAAAATCACAGCTGAGAGATACTCCCTACCCGGTCGCTGCTATATATTATGGTATACGAGCGAGGCGTTCAGCCATTAGCAACTTTGAAATTCCATAACAATTTCTAAAGTATTCATTCCATTGTGTTCAAACTTTTCAGAAAACTTCTTTGTAATATCCACAACAATATTTCAATGCAAGTTTGCCGTTGCAAAAAAACTCGTTTCTTGTAATTATTGCAAGTACTATAAAATATACAAAATGTTAAAGATACATAGAAAAGAAATTCTTTATAGTAATATTCTTTTAAAGAATTTGAAATTCATAATTTGATTTTTAAACCTTTCTTTTGTGGCAGCTCAATCATTATTTTCACCAGCTACACTGTTCCAACGCAGCAAATGAGTGAGTGAAGTAAAGAACGTAAAGAAGAAAGTACACAGTGTGTCCCAAAAATAACCGAACTTTTTGGATATAGAATAAGATTCACATTATATTATCTTTGAAAGTTATTATTTATTCAAAATAGGTTCCATTAGACTCAATACAACGTTTGGAACGATCAACCCGCGCATGCATAAATTTTTTTATGTCATTTATAGGAATGTTCTTCAGCACCTCGGTTGCGGCTGCTTGAATGGCTGGGATATCATCATAAAATGCTCCTTTCATCTTGGTTTTCAATTTTGGAAATAGCAAATAGTCACATGGTGATAGATCAGGCGAATACGGAGGGTGGTTGATGAGAGAAATCCGTTTTTTCATCAAAAATTCGTTCACTTTTTTGGTCTTGTGAAGTGGTGCATTTAACTGATGCAGAACAAAACGTGCACAGACATTTCTTTTACCCAAATCTTCAGTTAAAATTCTCCAAATAGTGTTTTTACTCTTACTTAATTCCTCAGCCAACATTCTCGTAGTAAAATTTGAATCGATACCAATGATTTCACGGACTTTTTCTACCAATTCAGCACGATTACTAACTTCTGGACGACCTGGCCTTAGGTCGTCATTGAAATCCTCACTACCATTTTTAAATCGTGTAAACCACGTATAAACTTCAGTACGACTCATACAATCATCACCGTAAAGTTTTTTCATCAATTCGTATTTTTGTTTTGTAACATTAGCACACTTTTTCTTTTATTGAAATGGCTGTAACTTTCACATCTGTCATCCGATTTACAAGAATTTAGGTGCGTTTGAATTGAAAGAGGATGAATGTATCTTTTTAATGCTGCAAATTTTCAATAGATGGCGCTGCATGTTGTATGATTTAAATATAAAGTTTGGTTATTTTTGGGACACACTGTGTAAGAAAAAATAAAAGTGTTTTAAAGACTTCATGAAAAAAATGACTTTGTTGAAACATTTCGAAGTTAAAACAATTATATTTTCGCACCATATTTTAGGGTTATTTCAAAATATTAAATTGTATTCGTAAGGAAAATTAAATACTTTTATAGACTAGATTTTTGATTGTTTGCACCATCATGATTTTTTCCTTTTCCGGTGAAACTATGCGATATACCAATAACTGTTGTAATACAAAATTGACCATTCAAAAAGATACAAAGTCTTGATTTAAACGCTTTTTTATAAGATGGATATTTTTCATTTCAATTTAAAAAAAAAAATAAAGAATAAATTTTTGTGCTTTGAGTCAACTTACATTTTTTGCAATTTTTAGTGATCATTTAATAAGGGTATATACTATTTTCAGGAACACTAAAGTTTTGAAAACAATTTTGTGCTTTGAGACACAGTGCATTTTTTAAATCTTTTTGTTCAACATAAATTTGTGGTTTCACCTTAAATACGCCACTCATTTCCCCAGAAAAACCGCCATAAGGACACTCACGATTTCTTAACCTGTTAAATTCGACATGCTACTCAAAATATAATATATAGACGTATTTATGGTGGTATAAACGACTTTGTATAAGAAACCGTATTCGAATTATGGCGTATTCGTATTCGTATAGTCATATTTATGGCCGTACTTCGAACGTGTAAAAGATACCGTATTTGTGACCATAAATACGGCCGGATTAGAAAAGAAATGGGCTGCTCAAAAAATTAATCTGACTTAACTTTTTTTAGCTCAAGTAATAAAAGAATAACATAAATCTCTATACTTTCAAATAAAGCAAGAAAGTTATATTTATTAAAAGGAAGAGTTTATCAGAGTTGAGCTTCTATTTTTAACTTGGGCAAAAAGTAAACTAAGTTTAATTTTTTGAGCAGCCCATTTTTTTTCAAATTCGTCCATATTTTTGACCGCAAATACGGTTTCTTTTACAGGTTCGAACTACAGCCACAAATACCCATGGCAAAGTATCTCTCGACAAGAGATCTCTTAAAAGGAGCGAATTCGCCCACAAGCGATCGCTTTGTAGATTTCTTAGTCGGGCGATCGCTTGGGTAAGAGATCTCTTGAAAAGCCACCGCTTGTGAACGAATTCGTTCCTTTTAAGAGATGTCGTACCCAAGCGATCGCTTAATTGTAAAAGATCTCTCAATCTCGCGATCGCTATGTAAGAGATCTAGCTTAAGCGATTGCTTAAGTGTATTAAGTGTAAATCCACATCGTTGTGTATAATAAACAAAACATTGCTATCAGTATCGAATTAAGTGTATAAATCATTCAGTAACGATGTCCGATTCATTTTTTTAAAGCAATTTTAATTTGAGATGCAAATTTCTAAAGATTAAAAAGTGTTTGAAGGATTTATAGTGTTGATAAAGACAATTGCGCTCTAGCTGCGAGTGACCGCACAATTGAATGTTAAGGGCAAGCGCTAAGGGCTAAGGGCTATGGGCGCTAAGGGCTTGCAGCTAATTACCTGCAAGCTAATCTCCCTCATACGCGACTGCGCTTTTATGACTAGGAATATCGCTTCAAAAGCGATGTCGCTCGCTAATAAGATATCGCTTAGGGTGAAAAGCGACGAGGCTTGTGCCTGAAGCGACATGGTTTGAGGTAAAAAGCGATGGCGCTTGTGACTAAGCGACATCGCTTGAGGTAAAAAGTGATGACGCTTGTGACTAAGAGAAATCGCTTGAAGTAAAAAGCGAAGACGCTATAAATAAGAGTTGTAGCTTCGAAAAAAGGGATATCGCTTGAAAAATAAGCGATTGCTTTCATTTTAAAAGCGATACTTTGCCTTGGGTACGGCCATAAATGCGACCATAAATACGCCAAGTTAAAAGCCGCAAGTACATTTCCTAATTACTTACACTGAAAATGATTATTTTTGTGCTTAAAAAATAATGTTCTTATTGCATTGTGAAAGGGAATGGTTATTGGCGTTTTTTCGGTTACGCTTTGACTAGACAAACTTGCGGTCTTTTCCTTGGGACGGCAGAGGTGTGGTAAATCTCGATACCACCGCTCATCTTTTGAGGCTAATCATTCATGTATGAAACAAGTAGAAACGTATAATCAATAAATTTTGCTAATTTCTCGAGTATCACATACCCTTCAAAAAATTAAAACGTCAAATGTGGTCATATTAGTGTAACGTCCTAGTCACATACCTACTTAATTTATATTTGAAACCTTCCTCGTTTTTGGACAGTAAAGAAATCTGAATGATTTCTAAACTGAAACAGGGATGAGGATAACCAATGATAAAAAGGGGAGAATTATCGGTGAATATTCTTTATTGAGACAAAGTAAAAATCCCTAAACAAAAACTGATAATCCTTTTTCCTGGATAAATCCGTGAACTTGAGTGGTCGTTGTGGTATGGCGGGACCAAACTTCAAGGGACGAATTAACTTCCTATCAATCGTCAGAAGGTGTCGAAGCTTAACCGGAACTGACTAAGAACGGGAACTGAACTCCTCACGAGGTGACAGCTTCCGAGGCAAAAGTCTCACTGGAACTGAACTCGAAGTGTCCGGAACTCGTCGCGCGGTGTCGGACCTTCTGGGTCAGAAGTCAAACTGGAACTGAAGTACTGACCGTCTCTCCTTGGAATCGGGCAGCCTAAATATCCTGGGGGCTGATCATTTCACCCTATTTTATGACCTTGTTTTTCTGGAACTTGGCCCCCTTTGATATTTCCCAATTTAATTAATTTCATTCCTTGTCAGTTTAGTAGATTTTTCTCTAAGCAGAAGTGCTGTCAATCCGTGTATGTGACACGATTAATGGAATAGGGTATAGTATGTATGAGAATTTCCATTTCGGTTTATGACCAATCTTGGTACTTCCTCCTTGTTGGTCCCCAAATTGAATTTCATTTACTGCGTTTTTATAGTTTTATTTGTACAGTTCCTCCCACGCAGCGTTAAATAATAGAAACCACCTTTTGGAGTCTGAGACTAGTTTTTTGTTATTTATGGAGTCTGCTTCAGAATTTTGGACAATCGGTCGTCTATTTTGGATCAATACTTACCGCATTCCTGAAGTCTACTTGTTGCTTCTAAATGACCCTCATAAAATTAGGGTGCGATGACATCTCGGCTTTATTTCTTATTGTGTATCTCCAGTTGCGGTGAGAATGGAGATATTGATTTGTTGACTAGTGATTCTGAATACTGATTTCCTTGTTTACTTCTCTGTTTTCTTTTACAATACTTTTGATTTGCCCTCTCTGTAGTTTCTTTCCGGTCGATTCTAATTATTTCTTAAATAATTTGCTTACATACGTCAATGGTCAATGTTACATTCAAATTTATACATAGTTTCAACATTAACGTTTATTATATTAAGAAGAAAAGGTCACAGGATGTAACATTAGTTATATTATTTTTTGTTGCTGAAAAGAAATCCCTATATAAAATCACTGTGCGTCAGAATTTTTAATAAATGCAGTAACATTTGAGGAACATAATTATGCAGAATACTACTCCACCACATTGTTATGAAAAAATTATTTAAATTAATACTTCTTATCAGTGTTTAACTGCAGAACAATGTTCTTTTCGTAAATGGAAAAACTGCAAATTTTCGAAATAATATTGTTTATAACGGAAAGTGATTGACATAAACATTTTAAAAAACAATTGAATACTTTTTCTTACTACCTTAGTCGAAAGTACGTGGTTTCGGCACCAATTTTACGGCAGAAAGTCTAACTTTCATGCATTGGTCAAGCTATATACGCGCCCTCTATAATAGCGGGAGTAAAAACGTCAATAACCTCAAGCGTCAAAATTTGTCCGCTCTCTGCTAAGGTTTATTAGTGTCAATGAGTGGATATTATTTAGAATGTAATAGTAGTGACTGAAGTGTAACAAAAAAAAAAAAAAAAAAATGAAGGACATATCATCTGATGAATCGACAGATGAAGTAGAAATTAATAAAAACTTTGAAACTGAAGCACAATTAATGATAGAAACTGATACCTTACCCAAAAATTCCGCTGACAAATACATACTAGTCTATGATAATTACCAAAGATGGAAACAAGAAAATAGAAATGCTTTATCATAGTCTTAGGAGAGTAATCTAATTGTATATTCCAAAAGTTTAAGTGCAAGATTAAGAGTCCATCTACTCTGTGGAGTGTCTGTTCCATGCTAAAATCAACGTTATAAAATTTTTAAATAATGCATCGGACTATGACCGTTTAGCTCATAAGGTATGTGTTTATAATTTTTTAAAATAATTATTTAATTAAATAATTCATTTCTATCTTTATTTTAATATTTTAAGGTTGTGCTAATCTTTGGTATTTGTGGGGCTACCAGATGTGACGAGCTTAAAGAACTCTAAGTTGCTGACGTTGAAGACCTTGGTGGAAAATACCTAGTTTCCATAAATGACTCAAAGAATGGTCTGCCTCGTGAATTTATAATCGGAGATCTTTTTTATGAAAGAGTAAAAAAATATATCGCATTAAAGCCTTCTGATTTTAAAACAGAAAGATTTTTCATACAATTTCATAGGGGCAAATGTCACCGACAAGTAATGGGCCGAAATAAAATTGGTCACATTCCTAAAACTATAGCTGAATACCACACCACAATGCTTAAACAATTGGGAGGATGGAAATCGGCTGGTGTAGCAGAAGGTACTGCTTTTATTTATTAAAAAAAGTAATCAATATATTTCCTATAGTATAAAAATTTAATATATATTTACAGGATGTATTGAAAACTCATTGATGAACAGACAGAAAATATTTGACAGTATCACTCTTGCGGCTAAAGCTGGTGCTCAATCGAATCCTCAACCTTCTACAAGTGGAACCAATACAACTAAACCAATAAGCACTGATCAAAGTAAAGAATCTAGACAAATAGAAGTCGATTGTGATAATTTTTCTGACAACTTTGACTTGGATGATGATATATTAACGGCAATCAAACAGTCGTTTGTATCAGAAAAACCAAAATCACTACTGCCTTTCTTTACCACAGCAAACAATAAAGAAAGAAATATAACCACTAATCCTCAAACAGCACGACCTAGTCATTTTTTTAGAAAACCGCCAATCTCAGTTTTTCGACGTGGGAAAGAAAATGAACCACAACTGAAAAAACATAAGGTCCATGAAACAAGTATTGCAAAAAATAATCAAGAATCGGTATCTACATCTACTCATATTGTAACAAATAAACAAAAATCGGAATCTACATCAACTAATAATAAGACAAATAAACTGGCCTCGAAATCTACATCCACTAAAATTGAGACGAATATAATATAATAATATAATGTTACGGACACTTGCATATTAATATTCCGTTTGGAATATTAGAGAGTTTTTGTAGTTATTGGAGGTTTTGAGACTCTTCATTTTTCCTTTACCTGCTAATGTATATAAAAAAACTGAAATCTCTAGGAATACCTCATATATTAATAAATAACTGTTGGTTACAGATATTCCAAAAGCTCAAGAGGAAAGCAACGAATAAAGGGAGAATACAGTTACAAAAGATATGGCAAAGCAACAAAAACGATGTATGTAATGCTTGTAGCACGTTCACTCCGCGAAAAGAAGTCTTTAGGAGAAAGTGTGTGCACAACAAAAGACCAAGATGCAGAATTAAGTATAAATGAAGAAAAAATTGGAAAGGACGACAGATTGCAAAATAATGTATTGTTAGGTATAGGCTCAGCATACTTGGAACAGGCGGGTGTAGAAAAAAAGCAGTTAGGAGAGGGAAGAAAAGAAAAAGAAGGAAAAGAAAATCAGTTGCAGGTAAATATGTAAATTAAGAAAGAAGAAAATTCCAGCCATGTTAAAATTGACAATCTTTTACGAAGGAAGAATGTTACTAAATGTACAGGTAATTTCAATTTAGAGATTATGGATACACGTATTATTCAATCATGCGATACTTTTCCGACTTCCGGGTGGAGCCGGACAGAACGCTGGCGAATGGGCGCTCCCATGGCCAGCTGTCGGTGCGAGCTGGCGCCTAGCTTCAGGTGCTCCTCAGTGTGTCCAGATTTGACACGCGAATGTTACGCACGCAACGCCAACATCAGTACGTACGTGAGAATGGTTGCGCGTGCAGCGTAGTGTGTCTGCTGTTCGCAGTGGTTCTCTGAGTTTTCTCTGGTTTTCTCTCTTTGACAAGGAGCCTTCAGCCAGAGAAAACTCAGAGAACCACTGCGAACAGCAGACACACTACGCTGCGCGCGCAACCATACTCACGTACGTACTGCTGTTGGCGTTGTGTGCGTAAAGTTCGCGTGTCAAATCTGGACACACTGGCGCTCCTGACTAGGTGCTGCTCAGGCTTCACCAGGATGTGGCAACCCCCAACCGGACTAATCCCCAGAGGATGCCGTGTCGAACACAGACGAATGGGTTCTCCCATGGTCGGATTACGACATGGGCCAGGAATCAGCTTCAGGCGCACCTGACTGAGCCTGGCCCCGGCATCCCTGGGTGAGGACGTGACACCCCAACCGGACTAATCCCCAGAGGATGCCGTGTCGAACACAGACGAATGGGTTCCCCCATGGTCGGCTTTCAACATAGGCCAGGAATCAGCTTCAGGATCGACCCGCACTTAACCCGGACATTTTACGCGAACTTGACCCGCACTTGACTCGAACTTGACCCGGACATTTTACGCGAACTTATTTACGCGAACGCGTAATTATAGTAACGATAGTAGTGATAACCGTGATTGTCATGAGAATAATATGACTGGTATTTCTCGACCTTCATTGACGCCTAAAGCGGAAATACGATTCAGTGAAACTCGTGCTAAATTTCAACTTCCGTACAGGTACGATTTATTTCATCGTGAATCGGGTAAATTAATTGTTCGAAAAATGCGTTCCTTTCCGAAACATACTCTCCCGAAAGAAGCAAATATAAAATGCTGTCTACGTTTTTATGGCCAAAGACAAAATAAAGAGTACTTCATTATGTATGCAAAATGTAGGTATATCGAATATGATCAGCGATTTAAATTCGACATTACCTATTACAATTCACTGCCAACAACAGTATTTGTTTATAGTACAGATTATAGCGATGAAGTACATCCTTCTAATAAGAAATTGTACTATCCGCTTCGAGGCGAAGATGGCAAAGAAGTACAAGAAAGATTGAGGCATATGATGCCAAGAGTCTACGAAATAGAAGCAATGAACGCAATAGATGAGGATATTGCTAGAGCTGGTAATCGCTACCAGCGATCCTTATCTTCGACATGTTGAACTTCCCTTGAATGTGACAATGTTCTCGAAACCCCAACTGCATGCTGCAGGTCCTGGAAACATAGGACGTTTAGATGCAAATGGAAACTGTTGCGGTAAACCTTCTCCGTTGAACTACAAACGTATACTGTACTACGCACTTGTAGTAAACGTGTTCGGAATCATTCTTTCAATGCTCGAGTTCATAACATCGGAAAAGTGGCCATATTTCAATATTATTATTGTAGATTGGAGTTGGTCTCTCATTCATTCAATCGTTGCCAAGTAACTGGACAATTATTTACAATTGTGCAGTTCATTTTCTGAAGAGAGTAACTGATAAAATAAGGAAAATCGAACCCTTGTATAAAGGGAAAGATTTTATCTAATACTGCATGGCCTTTATGGTACAGTGCAAAACAGTAACTGAGATGGATACCGTTTTCATAAAAATGGCAACAGTTCTACTCACACCATTTGATCACGTAAGAGAAGCTGCAGCAAAAGACCTCAAAAAAGTCCATTGCAGAGGATTTGCTGAATTCGGTAACGACGATGAAGGGGATGAAGTAAAATTGGTAGATGAAACTAAAGAACCTGAAGACACGATATATAAAAGTTCACCATTTTACACTAATTATTTAGAAATTTTGAATAAATCAAAGAGTGTTCTTATTCCGTCCACTAAATGTACATCAGGAAATGTTTTTCGATCGACTTAACTTGCACAGTACATAACTGATCACTATATGCCTTATGCAACAATGTGGTCAGGGATTATCATTCAGAATTTTGTGCATGAAATTTTATATTTGCACAACCATCGAGTAGAAAGTCATTTTCATACGATAAAACATACCGTTCTAGAAGGAAATGAAAAATTGTCGATTGGATGTGTTGTTAGGAGATTAAAGAATTATACCAAATCATTAATTCACTCCATTCGGCTTGGCATTTAGAGGAAGAAAGGTGCGAACCCTAAGCCTGAATTTCAAATTTGTGAAAGTAAAAAAGGCATGAATTAGAAGAGGCAGACGAAATGGTAAATCAAGATATTTCAAATTCATTAAATCCTTCGGTTCAAGAATCGTGGCAGAAATGACCAAAGAAACAAAGTGGAATAAGGCGTAATCATTTTCAAGGACACCACTTAGCAAAACTCCCCAAAATAGATAAAAATTCGAAAACTTTATGTAAAAGGAAACAACGGGCTAATATTGTGCGTCGTAAACAAGTTGTAAAAACGAAGCAGCTCAAAGAAATTCAGTATAATCCAGCCTGGGAAAAAGTACTGTCAATAACAAAGGATCAAAGTGATAATTCCATTCACAATAAAGCAATGGAGAATGGATCATTCGATAATCCAGAGTATTATATGCAAGAAGTGCAAAATCAAATAACAGTTGGTCGATACATTCCCAAAAAGTAAATGTTGTTCTATAATGAATCGCTTTTACTGCAAGAAGCATACAAAACTCTGCAAGTGAAAGGATCTTCGAACCTTGAAAAATAGATTGATGGTTATGTCAATGATGCCTTCGTTTTCACTCAAATTGATGACTGGAAAGATGTTACGTATGTTCCGACATCAAGTACATCTCTGATGATAGGCGACTGCAGTGAACAAGGTTATAAACTTGGTTTGAAGAGAAAAAATGAGGGAAAAAATGAAAGAAAAGAACGCATCTCCATATTCAATTTCAACAGCTCTGGAAAATATAATATTCCTCCCTAACTTGAAGGCAAATCATTGGCGTTTACCTATCCTCGATGTTTTAGAAAAAACCGTAACTGTTATGGATCCTTTTAGAAAGGAACAAATGAATGCGAAGTCATTTCCCAGCGAGAAACGACGGGTAATAAATGAATTTAAGAAATTTACGCGGTGCCTGACTTGCACTGATAGGGGCGAAAAAGATGTCGCCCATGCTTCGTGGAGCGGTTCTTGCCCAATATTCAGGGCGGAGCTCCGGAGGTTGAGAGGTGGAAAGTTAAATTCCTACAGCTCAACCTCGGGAGAAGGAAGGAAGCCCAGAACCTTCTGATGCAGACTGCCAGGAAGAGGGGGGCTGATGTGTTGCTCATTAGTGAGCAACACAAATGGTCCGAAAACTCTGCTTGGTACCAGGATGCTTCAAGGAGGGCTGGGATCCTTGTCTGCAGCCCTGATTTGAGCATCGCGGAGTTCCTGGAGACCGACGCAGGGTTCGTTTGGGTGGAGGTGGCGGGGGTACGTGTGTACAGCTGCTACTTCTCCCCCAACGATCCTTTCGAGATCTTTGAGACCCAGATCCTCCTCCTTGAGGAAAGCCGGTGAGATGGTCGCCAGGAATGACCTGATTGTATTGAATCGGGGCAGGGATTTTACGTTCAGACGAGGAGCGGGGGGAGGGTCGATTATCGACCTCACGATTGCCGCGCCCCGCCTTGCCTCAATGATAGGCGACTGATGCGTCCTCGATGTAATAACATTGAGTGACCATCAGTGCATTGAGTTGAGCATCCAGAAACGGAGTCACCCAGTGAATACAGGAAGGGGCGGCAAGGTAAGGAGCCACTCCTGGAACACAAAACGACTCAGCAAAGACAAGCTTCGCGAACATCTTGAAGAAACCAGGCTCATAGATGAGCTTGGTTGGGCAAGGTCTGCTGAGTCGTTGGAGGACACTGTGCGGGCGGCGAGGCGGAAAGTGGTCGCAGCATGTGACCACTCCATGCCTCGATGCGGGTACAGGCGTACCGGGGACTTGATGCACTGGTGGAACGACCAGTTGTCCGTCCTGCGTTGAAAGTGCCTTACAGCGCGGCGGAGTTTCACCCGCTCAAAGGGTGATCCTCTGCTGCGCGAGGCATGGAAAAAAGCAAAATCAGCTCTGAGGCAAGGCATAAAGAAAAGTCGACTTCAGTGCTGGAACGACTCGATCGAGGAAGTCGAGAAGGACTCATGGGGTCTCGCCTTCAAAATAGTCACGAAGAGATTGGTGACTAGAAGAAAGACCCCGGGCCTGGATAATGCCGATCGAGTCAAGTACATCGTGCGAAGCTCGTTCCCGCATGTAGAGCCGTTCCAAAGACAGGACCGAAGTTCCTGCGTGGTCCGGAGAGAAGAACTCTTCACTCTCGAAGAACTAAAGACAGCGGGTGGAAGGCTCAAGGCTAATACAGCGCCGGGGATCGACGGGTTGCCGAACGAGATCCTCAAAGAGGTGATCGGAGTATACCCGGAGATCCTCCTAGAAGTCTTTAACTCCTGTCTTCGGGAGGGGAGTTTCTTCGCAGACTGGAAGAAGCAGAGGTTGGTCCTGCTGAGGAAGGAAAACAAACCTCTAGGGGATGCCTCATCGTATGAACCAATATGTTTATTGGATACAATGGGGAAACTCCTAGAGGAAATGATCCTACAAAGACTACAGGGTCACATGGTCCGCGAAAATGGTCTCTCGGAAAACCAGTTCGGCTTTCGGAACGGCAGGTCCACAGTTGACGCCATCCAGGCAGTGGTGGACATCGCCACTAAAGCAAGAAGAGGAACTAGCAAGCGTAAGGGATTCTGCGCGTTGTTCAGCATTGACATACGCAATGCGTTCAATACCGCGAGATGGAACATCTGCATCGAGGCGATGGTGCGCAAAAAGGTTCCAGACTACCTGTTTCGAATGATGGATGACTATCTGAGCGACAGGTGGGTGATATACGATGGCGACAAATGGTCTCTCAAGGAAGAGATGACATGTGGCGCCCCTCAAGGGTCGCGGGTAGGTCCACTCGTTTGGAACGTCATATACGACGATTTCCTGCGCATGGACCTGCCTGCTGGAACGAGCATCATTGGCTTCGCGGATCACGCACTTGTCGTGTGCGCCACTGACGACGTCAAAATCCTAAAGCTGAGGATCAATGATAGTCTGTGGCGAGCAAAGCGTTGGTTGGATAGCAGATGCCTGAAAATGGCCCCTGAAAAGATCGAGGCTTTGCTGGTCACAGACAGGAGATCCTTCAAATACCCGAGGATCGTTCTCGGGAAACATGAAATCAAGTGGAAAAAGAGCATTAAGTAGCATTAAGCCCAACATTGGTGGACCCAGGGAAGCTAAGAGAAGGCTGGTGGCGAGCGTGGTAAATTCGAAGCTGCTTTATGCAGCTCTGATCTGGACTAGTGCCCTTAACAACCATGCTATCCTGAAGAAGCTGTTCTCGACACAGAGAGGTGTGGTGATGAGAATTATCTGAGCATACCGAACTGTGTCGACGAGCGCGGTGCTGATCCTGGCGAGCGTCCCACCAATAGATTTATTGGCGGAGGAAAGGAAAGAGACCTTTCAGCTCCGTAAGGAGCACACCTGCTTAACAAACCTGCAGGAAATCGCTCGCGCGAAGGAGGCCATCCGCAAGGATGGAAGGCACAGACTCGTCGAGAAATGACAGACGAGATGGCATGGTGACCAAACCGGGAGATGGACACACCGTCTGATCCCGGAGCTCGCCACCTGGCTGGATAGAAAGCACGGTCAAGTCGGCTTTTATCTAGCGCAAGCGCTTTCGGGCCATGGTTGCTTCAATGCGTACCTGAAGCGCTTCAAGAAAAGAGACAATGAGTTGTGTTGCTACTGTGGTTCCCTTGTGGAAAATGCAGAGCACACATTCTTTGTCTGTGCCAGGTGGGGCGCGGAAAGGGAGGCTGTCGGTCCGGCAGTGGGCGCACAACTCACTCCTGACACGGTGGTCTCTTTCATGCTCCCGTCTGAACAGATATGGATGCTTATCGAGTCATTCGTCACCCTGGTGATGAAGACGAGGGAGCTCGATAGGCGTGCAGAGCGCGGCAACAATGGGGGCCAGTAGAAATCGCATCGGGGCCTACATCCGCGGACCTGCGTCTTCAGCGGACTTGGCTGTTTCCGTCGACCGGGGGAGGAATCTTCTTATTCCTACCCTGGTTGACGCGGATAGCCGGCCTGCCTAACGGGCGTGTGCCCGCGGATGGAAGTCCCGGGCGAATGGACGACGGAAGAGTCGTACGCGACTTAAAGCTGGAACCAACTGCTCGCGAAGTTTAATGCCGAAAGGCGGTTCCGCGGGCGGTGTATTGGTTCGTGAGAGGGGGTTTTTTGGTTTTAACAGGTATGCCTAGACCCGTCCTAGGAGAGTTCTGTACAACGTCTATAAAAGATTTCGCCATTTTTTCTCCTCACCAAAAAAAAACCGTTTCTTATGAAGAATGCTCATTTTGCGCCCTGCGTTACATGAAATGGAAATTTGAGGAATATAAAAGAGTTAATCGACCATTCCAGACCGATAATTATAATTGCAGAATTTTATTAATTTACTTTATGGATTGTCTCGGAAAAAGGAAAGAAATGACTAGCAATCTAGATCTTGCTTCGTATAGAACTAAAATTGCGCAATTGTTACTTTGTGAATCCGAAAATATGCGGAAAACGTGTTTATACTGCTTTCTAGATCACCGTGTAACCTGGGTAATGTATAAGTATTGTAGACGATACGCTCATTCTCAATGCATACCTGGCGTTAAAAAAACTGAAAAAGAATGGGCTCAACCATCAGGTGAATTCGTCTGCAATCGGTCCGCGAGAATGGATGTAACGAACCTAAAAGTTTCCGAAGTTCTAGGAATATGCGATTGTAAAACACATTGCCCATGCGTAAATGTTTCATAGATTCTTCTTGGCTTGCTAAGTTTATATTATCTTCACACCCTGCATGATATGACTCATGCTAAATTTCATTTACATTCTTAGCAATATTTCAATAAAGCACAATGAATGCTTGAAAAGTATTTCGAACTTAACGAATAGACAACTACATACTACTTTAGATTAATCATAAACATTTATGTTTATACATATATATATATATATATATATATTTCTCTCAATGTTTCTTTCGGTCTCACTTATGCTCCCCCAAGACCGATACAAAAAAGATCTTACTATATAACTTAAAACATGTTTTTGTTGTATTCAGCAGTCCTGGGACTGGTTATAAACATATATCCATGATAAAATATCTATATATAATATATTATATAAATATATCATTAGAAAAAGGGAAATGACCAACATCGGACTATGTAGATATTGTACTCCAATTTATTATTCCTAACAACGTTTCGAAGACCATATGTCAACCTCTTCAGATCATCCAAAATATTTAATTTGAAAATTATGTGACTCTGTCGTTACAAAATAACATTCACAAAAACATCACAAAAAAGTCGAAGATGTCAAACAAAAACTTGGTCAGAACGACTTTCCATAATGTTTCAAAATTTGTAATAAAAAAAATAACTGGAAATTATGTATAATTTAAATATATAATTTGAATATTTTAAATATATATTTTGTAAATACATATTATATAAATATATAAATAGGGATGGAAAATTGCATCAAACCAGTCCCAGGGCTGCTGACTATAACAACAATATATATATATATATATTAAATTATTTATTTATTTATATAATATTTATTTGTTGGACACATGTTTTAAGATACACAGTAAGGTCTTTTTCGTAGCGGTCTTGGGAAAGCATAAGTGAGACCGTGATCAACACGGGGAGGCATAAGAAACGACATGAGCATGGAGTGAATCGGGTGCGCGGCCTCAAATATATATACATTTGTGTGTTTATGCGTTAATATATATTAATATATACAATAAATAATATAATAGGTAAAAATTATATATTCTTCATATATATGTATATATGTTGTGTTCCATGGCAAATAGGACGGGTTCAGGACTCCATGTTTCCGATTTACTTGAAATTTTAAGGATTGATAGACTAACATAAATAATGAAGAAACCCAAAATTTGAGATTATTTCATGCATTATTTAAAAAGATATGGGATAAAAAAAACAAAAAGATGTTTTTGTTCTTTTTCAATTATTTAAAAACTGAAACTAGGAACAATTCTGAAAAAAATTACACGAACGTATCATTAGATGGCCGATGTCGTAGTATTTTTTGGAAAAATGTTTACTTCAAAATTAACAATAAAAAAATGTTTTTCTGAAACAAATTGATTTTTTTTAAAAACGCCATCTTTGAAAAATCTGAAAAAATTCATAGTGATAGCCCCGAGTATTATGCAAATTTTAGGTATTTAATTAAGGTGCGCACTCGAAAATTGCGCGAAATATAAATTTTTTTGTAAAGTGACAAGCGTGGAATCACGATCTTCGATCGACGGCGTCCAGCGCGACTTCCACTAATACTGTATTACTGTCTACTTTTTCGAGAACGTTATTATCAAAAAGTGATAAGAAGTGATTATTCATTGCTTATATTATGTACAAGTCAATATTAATATATTATGTTCACATGAATTTGCATCTTACCGCTTTCAGAAGTGCCAAATATAATTCGAAAATCGGCAATTTCGTCGTTACACTGGATTTTTCAGAAAATTTAGCGTTTGTTGTTCAGGAAGCCGTTCAAGGTTTCCACTGGAATAATAATCAGGCAACGGTTCACCCGTTTGTTATTTATTACAAAAATATTAAAGCTAATAAAATAGAACATGTATCTTATGTTGGCATATCGGATTGCCTCAACGGCAACGGTTCACCCGTTTGTTATTTATTACAAAAATATTAAAGCTAATAAAATAGAACATGTATCTTATGTTGGCATATCGGATTGCCTCAACTACACGCAGAAAAAAGAAAGGCAAAATTTACTAACCGGGAACAGTAAAAGATTTTAAGTAAATGTAACAGTAAAAACTGTTAACATAGCTGAAAAGAAATGTCGGAATTACTGAGCGTTTCGTAAATCTCATACTAAAATCAAAGTAAATCCAACTCGGTCACTTGTGAGTTAAAAATACCTGTATCATATGTATTAAATACAGGATGATAAGTACCATTCACTGGAACTGAATTACAATACTCGTATAGTACACATTAACCAAAGATCAGTAGATTTTACCGATTTGGATGTTTAACGACTTCACTGTTACTGTTACTAATCCGTGCGATGATAGCAACAGATTTTTTTCGTCGCACGACTCTAATCATATGGTCCGGTTTGTACAAATGGTCCATTCCTTGGATAAATTCCCGGTTTTCCTATTACAGCAGACTTCAAGATATATAAGGGGCAAAATACGTCAAGTGTACCCGCTTAAAAACTTTTTGTCTCCGATTTCCTTGGAAGTCCGCGAAATTATTTTCCTAGTGAACCTCTTTTAATTCCCCTAAGAGAACGTCTCTAGTACGACGGGTTGTCAGAATACAGGGGCTCGAATTTTCAACCTTTTACCGCGCACGCTGATACTCAATTAACCATAACTTCTACAAAAGTTATCCAAATTAATTTTGATAGAAGTCATGGAAACGTTTTTTCATCAGCTTTACGCTGAAAGCAGTGGTTTTAGATTAAAAAGATATTTGAGCTTCATTTTTTAATTTTAAACATATTTTTAAGTTTTTCTCCAAGTGCGGCCGTTAATTTTCTTTCCAAAATTATGTTTAAAAAAAAGCTTGACTTTTTCCCTTCAAAATGAGCCATGGTCGAATGTGGGGCGAAAGAAATTGGTGGAGATATATAACACTTCTTGCGCGCGGTTTCTGCGTCGGAGTGCAGCTAGGTACCACGATCACGACGTACTGTCCATTGGGAACTTATTTAATTGTACTATGTATAATTTGTTCGAAAACTGCTATTTTTGGCTTTTACGAAATTAAAAATAAAAATTAATTTGTAATTCGGTGTGATTTTTTAGTCAGAGTCCCCCCGCCTCTCACATCGACAATTGAGTCAAATAATTTGCTTATTTCAGTCTATGTGCACTTCTCTTTCTTCTTTGCCTCACAGTTTTTTCGGGAAAATATCACATTCTAATGATGACGAATATTTTCTCAACATGAGAGTTAATTCAGCAGAGGGAACGAAAGAGTGATATTTTTGTGAACCAGGCACTGTGTTTGCTGATGCAAATCTACTCTTAAGTTCTTGAGCTGTGATCGCGCGATATTCTTTGGGTCTAAAGAATACTAAAGTTTCAACCAAATTTTTCTTTGCCTATTGATACAAGGCATCAGCAGTCAAAATCGGATCTTTAGATGACGCTTGTAGGCTAGCACGCGCTGCGAGTCTTTTTAAATTTCCCCCAATACCATCACATGGGCCTTTTCCGAGCGCCGTTGCATGGAAATGCCACTCGGCTGGAATATCAAAATCCATTTCATGGTGGAGCAAATTGATGAAGTAATATTTATTTTTAAAGTGCTGGGTGGCTCCATCTGTAAAATAAATCATTTTTCTGGTTTGAAAATTCTCTTTCAAATAGTGTGTAATAATTTTTTGAAATTCGTACACAGCAATTGTGTCATGAGTCAAACAGTCTGATAACATAGCAAGACAGCGGTGCTTTAGAATTTTGTCCTCTTTATGATAAATTACCACTGTAAAAATGGTAGCTTGATCATTGTTCCAATAAAATGACTGAGCCGCACTCTGGACCACAAAGGCATAGTTTTCAGCGAAATCACAAAAAATAAGAAATTCTCCTTCTTTTAGTGTGTCCTTAAGGTTTTTGAAGAAATACGACTGTTGTTTGGCTTTAAAAGAGTGAGGTTTAAGCTTAAGCAAGCGTTCGCAAATATGTTCAGAAAAATCTTCTGCGTCTGTTATTTCCGTGCGTAACGTACTTCTGTCAGTTTGTTGCCAAGTTTGGAATTCTACTCTCTTAATACACTGGTTTGCGAGAACTGATGTTATAAAGTCCTTAAGTGCGCTTGTACCAGGACACGCTGTGCATTCATTCAAGTAGCATTCTGAAGTCGAATGCTACACATAATCCTGTTCATAGTATCATGATAAGTCTTAATGGGGAAAAATTTTCACAGGTTGGTTCTTTTAAATCTACAGCATCTAGCATTAGATTAACGTTTTCATGTTGGACACAAACACAAACAGTATGCGTACCACTGGCTCCAGCGAGTATGCAATTTCGGGGTCTAAGCTGAGAGAATTTTGATAAGCAAATTTCAACTGTAGGACTCTGAACCTTAAAATTTGCATATAATTCAGAAAGATTGCACAGAATTAACTTTTTTTGAACGTGCTTACGGGAGCCATCATCTTTTTTTACGGAAACGAAATCTTTCATGCCAGGCATCATGCGACTATTCATATCATCAAGGTAAACTTTTTCGACCAAATTTTCAATCTCGGAATCTAAAGTTTTACCTTTTTTTAAATTAGGAGAAGTTAAAATACATTCTCAGCTACTAATTTCTTAGCCTTTCTAGTTTGGCGTTCAGAAGCACCAAATTCTTTAGCCAATCTTCTGCGACCCCAAGATTTCGGAGCAAGAGTTAAAAGTAACACTTTTTCTGAATTACTTGCAGACTTTTTAAATTTTTCTTTTATTTGTCCAAGAACCTCCATTCCAGCGTAATGATTTTCATCAGAACAATCAGTTTTAAATTTCTAAAACTTGGATGTCGAAGGATCGGCAAAGATATCGTCGTCTTCCATTAAAATATCATTCTCGAGAATAGGAGGTGAATTATCGTTGATCACTGAAGCATCTTCAATTGTTGGATCAGTATGAGAATACAAAGAGGATAGCAATGCAAGTTGATAAATTTCTTTCCTGCAATTTACACACATTTTTGCATCGATGGGTATACCGGGATACTTTTTTTGAAGAGTTGCAGAAATTGTTCTTAAACTGCAAGGATCACGCTTGTGATTTTCCTTAGAAAAAGGATTGTAACAACGACGACCCAAGCTGGTTCTTCTTAGCATGATTGAAAATTAAGCAGAAGAAAAAGCTAAGTTGAGGCACTGAATAACAATGCGAGTCCAACCACGGAAGGTGGGTAAGTGTTCGAAATATAGTATTCACGTAATACTATGTCTATTTTGAAAATAAGCCGAAGCTAAATCGCATAAAAGCAATTTCTGATCGAAAAGTATTTGGCAATTATAGTAACTGACAATAGGTTTTGTTGCGAGAAATGTATCGAAGACATCCACCTAGTGGTCAAATATTTGTACTAATTTTTTCGCCGGGTTTTTCAAATTCTCTCTAAAGTCTTAAAAATGAAGTATCGATATAAAAGTGCATTTTACTTGTCCAATAAATAATGAAAATTATTATCCGTGAAATAATTTATAACGATAATAATTATTTGGTTAAAAAATGCAGTTTGTAGTCGATTATTTGTAGTCGACTAGAAACCGTACATTCTGAATTTGAAGCATGGGCGCTCGCGAGGCAGAAGCCACGCGCAAGGAGTGTTATATATCTCCACCAATTTCTTTCGCCCCACATTCGACCATGGCTCATTTTGAAGGGAAAAAGTCAAGCTTTTTTTTAAACATAATTTTGGAAAGAAAATTAACGGCCGCACTTGGAGAAAAACTCAAAAATATGTTTAAAATTAAAAAATGAAGCTCAAATATCTTTTTAATCTAAAACCATTGTCTTTAGCGTGAAGCTGATGGAAAACCGTTTCTAAGACCTCCATAAAAAAATTAATTTGGATAACTTTTGTAGAAGTTATGGTTAATTGAGTATCAGCGTGCGCGGTAAAAGGTTGAAAATTCAGCCCCTGTATACTGACAACCCGTCGTACTAGAGACTTTCTCTTAGGGGAATTAAAAGAGGTTCACTAGGACAATAATTTCGCGGACTTTCAAGGAAATCGAAGTCAAAAAGTTTTTAGGCAGGTACACTTGACGTATTTTGCCCCATAATACAATTTACTTTAAGCAATGATTATTTTCGAAAAATACGAAGAAAAGTCTTTGCGCATTGCTGCGTGATCCCTGGGCAATACAGTAACAAGAAAATATACATAGTTCCAGAGGCAAAAGTTAAATTCTCTGAAAAGATATATCGTTGACTAGTACTGTAGCAGTTGAAAGGGGGTGAACATAATTAATCACGAAAAAGATTATCTAATAAAATTCAAAACTTGACCTCAGATTTAAAAGTTCTGAAGAAAGGTTGTATCACATATTCAAAACTAAATTTACGGTTCTGAAAACCTTACACGGCTTGCCCGCACTGAAAAAAATGGATAAAACTGGTCTATATATGTCTCTTGTAGTTTTCGAGATAATTTGACGAGTTTGTCCAGAAATGGCTTACGTGGGTCAAACTTTATTAATTTTGGTTTCGCTCCGCAAACTCAATTTTTAATTTATATTTATTTTCGTGTAGCACCATGTAACTTCAATCAAAAACCGAAGTCCCTGTATTTGTCTCTTTTTTCGTTTTCGAGATAATTTGACGAGTTTGTGCATAAATGGCTTACCTGGGTCAAACTTTGCTAATTTTGGATTCGCTCTGCAAACTCAATTTTTAATTTATATATTTTTTAATGTAGCACTATGTGACTGGAATGAAAAACCCAAGTCTCTATATTTGTCTCTTTTTTAGTTTTCGAGATAATTTGACGAGTTTGTCCAGAAATGGTTTGGCTTGGTCAAAGTTCAACATTTTTTTTTGCAATAAAAAATGTTGTTTTTATTGAAAATCACTATTCTACATGTTTTTGATCGTTTTGAAGATCATACGATGAAAAAAAAAAATAAAAAAAAAATTCGTCACACGAGACGTCACAAACTTCAGCCCAATACTTCTCTGCTGCATTGAAGGACGATTTGAGAAGCTTTTTGTATGTCACCTTTCGATAACGTCGTCCGCTCTTCTCATTCAGGCCCCTCAGCTTCATTCTCTGACTCGTCTTCGCTTTCAGAAATCGTTAAATTCAATCCCGTTTTTACTTTTTCTCCTTGCACTCGGAGACTAATAATTCTCGAAGAAATGCTGTTCTGTAACGTTTTTTCACGGCAAAAATTACTCCCATGTCCATCGGCTGAATGAGACTCATACAATTGGGTGGAAAAAACACGATAAAGCATTGTTCGTCAATTTCATTCAGTTTCTCAGCAGTGAGATGAGTTCTCGTGTTGTCCAGAAACAGAATGAACCTGCAATAATGTAGTGAATAATAGAATGGAGTTGAAAAATTTTACTGGGAAGCTATTATTCCCATAGAGAACATATTTGTCGAAATAACATTAAATCGACGTTGAAAATCGTCGTAGAAACGATGTCGCTTCGAGACGAAATCGACACCGAATCAATGTCGAATTGATAATTTGTAAAAGTGTGAATAACGAATCTACGCTAATACAACATTGATTCGTAGTCGTCTTTTTGCGATGCCTTATCAATGCTTCTTCCGAGGAGATAGCCGAGACGAGTCGATGTCGATTTTCTCTCGAATCGGCATTGATTCGGGGTTCTCACTTGTTCTGTACGGGTCTGCTTGAATTAAAAAATTGTTATTATATCTCACATTGGGTTTCCATGCGTTGACGGATTTCAAAAAGATGTTACGGTACCAGTCTAAGAAAAACTTCGCTCGTTATCCAAGCTTTTTTGATTCCTGTGTATTCACAGGGCAAAATCACGTCAGCTGTGAAACATCGGGGCTTTTGCGCTTTTGCCGGATGCATTTGCACATAACATCGCTGTCATGCGTTCCATTTTCGGTTTATGGCCAGGGACTTCGGTTTCACTCCTAAGGGCAAGGGTTTTCTCGGACAACGACTTGTACTGAAGTCCTGTTTCGTCAGCGTTAAATAGATCTTCGAGGGCATATTTTTGATCTCGAACCAGCATTGCCGTCTCTTCACTAAAAGCTCGGCTGCTTTCGGTATCGGCTGATGCCTTCTCACCTTTGGTTTGGAGAGTTCTCATAGAATGACGTTCCTTGAATCTATCAAGCCAGCCTTGGCTAGCGTTGAATTTGACTTCTTTTGGGATGAAACCACCATTTTGCAGGATTTCAAACACCATCAATGCTTTCTCTGCTAATAATTTTCCTGACATGGGCTGACCAGATGATCGTTTTTCGCACAACCAAGCATAAACAGTGTGTTCTAAGATGCTCAAATTGTTCGTCTTCAATTGTTTCTGCTTTAGCGATCCTTCATTTGCCTGTATTTTCGAAGCTTTCTCCTTGATTTCTTTCGCTCTTGCGTGAATCGAGCCAATCGTTGAAGGCTTAGCGCCATATTCTTTGCGCAGATCCGAATTTTTTATGCCACTTTCGAGTTTATTAAGGATCAATAATTTTGTTTTGAATGAAAAGGCATTTTTTTGGCCTGAAAATAAAATTCGAAGTTAAAGTTTTCTCAAAATAAAATTATTATTCTGTTAATGTTAAAAGTTACTATTATTATACCGTAAATATATGAATATTCACGAAAATACATTTTGCGTTTACAATTGATTCAATAGGATATAGATTAAAATCGATACTTACGATCAAAGATTTCTTATTGGCCATGTTTTTCAAATGTTCTCTATGCGCTATCCATTTCGATTGTTTTTGCGGTACACATGTGCCGTTTACACAGGTCTAAATGGACAGAGGAGTGGGAGCCCCTTCAAGTGTTCTCAGTATCGAAAGCGGGCTTGCTTGAAATGTTCGAAGTATCGCGACTCGAATGTATAATTTTACTTCCTCCTGGAATATACTTAGTACTGGTGACCAACGCAGTGCTTTGGTTCGTTTTTACTTATTTCTAACCTTTCCCTAAGAAGCTCTATATGTCTTTCATTCTTCTTATTATAGAAAGTACAAGGATTCACCTTGACCCCCCTTTTTCCAAATTCATATATCCTCATCATGTATTATACATGAAGAATAAGACATCCTAAAACGTTTGTTTTCTGAATCAGTGGAACAAGAGTTCCAGGATTAAACAATATTTTTGCGAGATTTTTTGACATCACACCTCCCTTAGGAATAGTATATTCTTAACTATGTGGGGAATCGACTATGGTAGTCTCCCACGAGGTTAACATACTATTTTCTTTACATACCACGAAGAAGAATACGATTTCGGAGCCTGACGCGAAACAGAGAAGTAATTCATTAATGATATTAATAAATTATTTTTCTCTGTAACACTATTGTTTATTATACTACACACACAAAATTATTTTATAATGAGTTTTTAAGAAAAGAAATAGGGTAATTCAGTAGTACAAGGACTGGTACGCGCAAGTGCAACGACTGGGAGAACAATAAATTACCGTGGAAGCACTGTTTTTTCGACTATTTTTCAATCAATTGCGAGAATTTTTAAATAAATTCGCTTAATAATTCAAAATTCAAAGTCTTATTTAAGGTATGATTCGATTTATTCGAATAATGAAATTTTCTTCTCTAATTAAATTCAATAATTCGAGAAGCCTTTCCTTAACCGTGCGTCAGTTTATTCCCCTGGTTCATCCAGATGTGCATAAAGTTTACAGCAACATGGTCAAACACTTTTCAAAAAGTAGAATCCGAGATGTGTAAAATCTAAATCCAATTTCAGCGTGCACGTATAGTGTTAGGTGGGTAGAGACGCATGGTCCAGAAAGATGAGATTAGCTTTCTGGATGTTGTTACGTAACCTGGCACACCATCTACTAGTGGTCGCTGCGGTCTGAGCCGGTCGCTTTGTGCGTATAATTGGATTTCCGCTTGGATAGTGCACTGCATTCTGCACTCTCAGTCCTTCAAATCCAACCTCGACATTCTCTAGCAAAGTCCTCCAGTTTGTTCTTTTGAGAGTTCTGCCCTTGCCTTTGTCACCTGTGCTATTAAGGCACAGACTAATTGGCACGTGACTAAAAGTGCTTCCTTTATGGTAGCAGATGAGAGTCCTCGTTAAATACATTTTGTGCTTCGAATCACCTTATCTGACATTTTCTAGCTGAAAAGATCTACGTAGAATTCCATGCAAAAATTTCATGCTAATTTCAGGTAACGTTCTGTAACACTTTATGTGGAATTCTGTATCGAATTATGTTTATCTTCTAAACCATAAGATGTGGTCAAAAACAGAGATCATTTTTAGACTTTTGAGACTCCTCACGAGGAAAAGGAGCATCATTTCAAAATTTTTAAAGTACTTCAATGATTTCTCGCGTACACGGAAATTTCGAGAAAAATTTTTATGTGGGATTCCTTATACACTGAGAAAATGTAGTTGCTGATACTTGAGGCTCTATCGGCCTTAAGGGGGTAGCACCGTGTGACGCACCTTTTTTTAACGTTTATTTATGAATTTTTTTGGGGTTATAAAATAAAATGCGATCTTTCTCAAATTTTTATATGTTTTTATTGATGTTTGAAACTACACAAAAAATTTTTTTTACATAATTTTTATGAGATTTTATTTTTGTTTTGTCCACCTGAAGTAGACTTCTCGTTTTGGAGGCGATGGTGGGGGGGGGGGGCACTCAGGCTTCTGTGGTCATCTGAAATCAAAAAAACACATAGATTATTGTTTGTTAGATGTCTCACTATTACGCTAACCTTTAATATGCATATATTTTTCATAAAAATAGAAAATGGCGGACTTTTGAGCAAAAAATTTTTCATTGGGTTTTTTTTTTGGCCAAAATTGTTTTAAAAAATTAATTTATTTCCTCTATGATCCAGCCTAATTTTATGAGCCAATATTTTTCATCACAGTTGGGCATTTCCTTCTTTTTTATTGCCTTCCATAACTTTCCTATCGCGTTAAATTTTGTCTTAACTTCGCCGAAGGTGGGTTGCAGTCTCCAATTTATAAATTCCGTATGTACGTCAAGTTTCTCAGTTGTCATGTCTTCTGTAGATTCGTTCTCTATTTCCTCCGAAGGTTCTTTTATTTGTCTTGGTGGTAAATTGATCTTTTTCTCTCCTTTTAGAACCCTATCTTCTGTTATAACTGGGATACCAAAAATTTCGATTTTCTGTGGTTGATTTTTTAATTTCGCAGTTCTATCCTCCTCATCGGATATTCCTGCTTCCCACATTGCTTATTTTGAAATATTAGATGTAATAGGGAAAAGTCGGGATAAGCAGTCTGCAACTTTGTTTTCTTTTCTTTTCACGTACTCGATGTCGTAATCGTATTCCTCCGTTCTCAATCGTCATCGTAGCAATCTTGAGCTACGATCCTTAACGTTATGGAGCCAGACCAAAGCTCTGTGGTCCGTTTAGATTTTGAATTTGTTACCAAGGAGATACTGTCTCAAGCGCTTCATAGCCCATACTATAGCTAAAAGCTCTTTTTCTGAGGTACTGTATCTTTCTTCAGCTTTGTTGAGAATCCTTGAGATGAATAAGCATGGTTATCCATTTTGACTATGAACTGCTCCTAAGCCTTGATTTGAGTCATTTTCAAGTCAAAGAATGCTTTTTCGCAGTTTGATATCTAGTCGAATATTGTATCTTTTTGAGTTAGCTTATTGAGTAATCTTGCAATGCTTGCGAAGTTTTTTATAAATTTTCTATAGTATCCTGCGAGTCCTAAAAAGGATTGTACGTCCTTTACTGATTTTAATTGTTTAAAGTTCTGTATTGCACTTAATTTCTCTGGGTTGGGTTTTACTCCATCCTTAGTAATTACATGTCGTAAATATTCCAATTCTGGTTTAAGGTATTCGCATTTGCTGGGTACTAGACGTCGTAGTCCTAGGGTTCTAAATTTTCGTTATGTTTTTGAATAGTTTCGCCAAAAATTCCTATGTCATCTATACAGGCAAAGCATCTTGTGCCTATTAATCCTCTAAATGCATTGTCCATCATCCGTTGGAATGTAGCTGGAGCATTCTTTAATCCATAAGGCATTCTGTTGTATTCAAAACTTCCCTGGGATGTAGAAAAGGCTGTATACTTCTTGTCGCTTTCCTTCATTGAGATTTGGTGGAATCCTGCTTAGAGATCAGAAGCTGAAAAGGATTTTGCTGTACCAAGCTGATCCAATATATCCTCTATTACGGGTAACGGATATGCATCTTGATCCGTATCTTCATTGATATTTCGGTAATCTATGACCATTCGTAATTTATTACCTTTTTTAGGTACTATCCACAGTGGGGAGTTAAATAGTGATTGGGATTCTCTTATAATTCCTTTTCCTAAAAGTTTCTCCGTTTCCCGGAGTGAATATTCTCGGTGTTTTTCCGGCAGTTTATGTGACCTTAAATTGATGATTTTTGCTGATTTCACAACAATTTCGTGTTGTGTTAGGTTTGTGCATAGGAGTGGTTCGGTGTCCAAAGAGAATACTTCTTGGTATCTTGTAATCAATCTTTGTATAATATCTTTCTGATGTTCATCTAAATGATCCCGTTTCGATAGTTTAAAAATTTCCTGTAATCTATTCCATAGTTTGCCCTCCTTTTTGCGTGAATTCACGTCTCGAGAATTAATAGTTTGTATTTGTTCATACTTAATTCTGGTGTTTCTTGGTTTAGGTTCTATACAGTAATTAGTAGTGGGTACAGAAATCTCGTTGTTCTGAATTCTATAAATTTCGTCTGGTATGTTTTCTTGATCTAAAACAAGTACATTCTGATTTTGATCATTCGTTGCTATTCTGAAAACTTTTGTTGTCTTTCCAGGGATAGATTCTCCGTCTTCGTGGAACAGTAATTTTATGTTGTCGAGTATCAAAAATTTTAATGTTATTGCATAACGTCGGTATTTAGAAAATAATTTTATTCCTTTTATTCCTTCTTCCGGAAGTGGTCAGGTACAATATGAAATATACATGATTGTACAAAAAATGTTAAATTAACTGTTTCTGTAGAGATGTGTTTGTCTCTACCCATAATAAATTTTTAAATATATTTTTGCCTTTTATCGTTAATAGCAATCACTTTTTCCTTAATTGAATTTATTGCTGCTCCTAAGTGGAGCAGTAGTCTGAATTCTCCTGTTCTTCTTCTTGCTCGTATGCACCGGAGTCGCCCGCATACGGCTGATACTCTGCTGATTTCTCGTACTCTATTTGTTCCTGTACTTCTTCCTGTCTCATTTTTAATGCATCCGTGTTTTCCTCTTGCAGCATTTTCACTGGTTGTGGGGGCCTTTTGACATTCAGGCCGGATTAAAAATCCTGCCTAACGTAATATTGGTTTGCAAAATGACCCTTCTTGCCACATTTATAACAATTCATTTTCACCTTGTCTGCTAGTAGTAGTGAATGATTAGGTGTTCTTATTCCGTTAGTGTTGGCGCTATGTTGTGGCAGTGGTTGCGGCCTTGATAGGTATTTCAGTACAGGTCTCGTAAGTACTTGTGTTCTTGCAGGTTGACTTTTTTTTAACCATATTTCGGTCTCTATGGCATGCATCTGTGCCTCCGTTATTGTATTGGGTTTTAGAAGTCGTATGTGTGTACCTATCTCTTTCTTGAGGTTGAGGAGGTATCGGTTCACTGCTCCTTGTTCTTCGAACTTAATTTTTAATCTGTACATTTTTAATCGACGTTCCATAGGATTGACATGATGTGCTTGTACATCGTAATTGATTCCATGTATAATCTATCTGAATCTAAGAGTGAAATTTTGGACAGACTTAGTTGCTCCTTGTTTGCAACTCTCTAGTTTTGATTTTAGGGCGAGAATCGAGTTTGACGATTTTGAATTTTGTCCAAGTGCGTCGTTTAAATCCTCGTATGAGTTTATTTGTAAATATCTAATTGGCTTTTCTGCGAAGCCAATAATTTTCTATGGTATAATTAAGTGCAGGAGTAAATTAGGTTGTATGGTTTCAATCGCAGTTTTTGCGTTTATTCTTCCCTCCTCGACGATGTGTGATGCTGAGGGGACGGGAAATCGTACGTTCGGCTCTGCATGAATATTCTCGTTTCTAAATCGTAAGTTTTCTTGTGCTTGCTTATCTTCCTATTCTTCTTTGGACGACGAGTCATTGGTAACTTCTTGTCGTTGTGTAGTTTCCCTATCTGTTTCCACTTCTCCCGAGCAACCTACTTTTTTTGCCAGCTTCGAAATCTCCTCTATTCTGTTGTCATTTTCTGTCTTAAGCATATTGAAAGAGATAGTGAGAGATTCCATTTGGGCGAGCATTCGTCCTAACAGTTCTTCCGTGGTATGGGAGGGGAAATAGGCCCGGACGGGTGATTGTACTCTAGACATTGGAGCTGTGGCGAATGGAAGGTTTATAGAAAGTGATGAGTCGGTATCGTCTGTTAAGTAAGTCTAGTACAAAGTACAGTTTTGATATTTGTCAAACGCAGGTGTGCCTATTTCTACCTGTTTTCCCTATTCTCTGATGGTTTGCGTAACGGGTGGGTGTGTTGCCTAACAATATTGAATGTTTCAGTTTTTTAATACTATAAAATTCGAAGCAATCGCCTATTGCAATTCCTTAGATTTTAATAGTAGTGTATTTGTTTTATTGAGGAACGTCCAGTGCTCTGGAGCACCAGGAGTATAGTCGACCCGATCTCACCACTACTTAGCATCGCCTGTATTGTAATACAGTCGCCATTCAACGAACGTAAGGAGGACTTATACTCAATGGCCTGAGATTGCTTGAAGTCGCGAAGTTACAGTGCTTGGATTTTTATATTTTTTTCATGCTTACGGTTTCTCGCTTCCGCTAACAGCTGAAATTCAGGGTCTCTGGATTCCGTGGGGTCCGCTGCCACTTTCTCAAGCGATGACGTATCAACCACTCTGCTGCTTACTGGAAACCGTGTTTTAGCGCCTGATTATATTCAGATAAATACTAATTTCCTTCTATTTTATTTTTTTCTTTCGAGCTTACCGTAGTGAAGTCCGGAGTTCTTTCCCTAATGAATCTCGTAAGATTCTCACTTGCTTCTGGTCCGTAGATTCCAGTTTCTTTTCCCTGTGTTGTCCGCTTTTCTATATGGTTCTAATTAATCTATTCCATAGAATTCCGAGAACCGAGAGAACTTAGCAGATCCTGGCAGGATTGCCAAAAAATGTTATGCGTAATAACGTAGAAACAAGTTTTAAGAATATTACTGAGCCATTCGCTTAGGAAGCTCAGTAGTTACTACTTTATTGGTCGGACAAGAACTCAGGAGCGAGCCCTGCGCCCTACATTATATAGGCCTTGAGTGCTAATAGAATGGGTAATAGGGTATCTTACCGTTGGGCATAACAATATACATCTTGTCAAAAAATGTGATAATGAAGAGAACAATTTTTCATTCTCACGTTTTTTTCGTATTCCATATATTCTGGATAAAAAATGGAATTTTCGATCTTCATTAGTATTTTTTTAAATTAAAAAATATATACATCTTATAAAAAAATGTTGCAGGTTATATCCATAGATATTTTTTTAGTAAAAATTTGTGTATCATAACGTTTATTTTGTATCTCGTATAATTTAACTGTGAACTGAAATTTTCATATTTACTTTTTTCAAATTTTAACATACTGAAATTTTCCAAATTTGTGTTTAATCGAAAAATGTTATGAAAATAATTATTTAAAATTTATCAGCGCTATCAGAAACCCATATTACAATTCTAGATTTTTTCAAAAAAAAATTCAGATACACAAAAAATGCTCTTATTATCACAATTTTGTTCGCACGCTGCTGGTTAAGTAACTCGTCCTTTTTTTTGGACTCTCAAGAGATGTACTATAACGTCAGCGTGGTGAGCCCTGGGAACCACAAGTATGATAGCGTTTAGAGCGAAAGAAAAACTATCCTACTTTCCTTATTTCGAATTTTGAAGTCGAAGTTAAGAGTCAGTTAGTTTTTGAGGTGGTGCCCATTGAACGGTGGTGGCCGCTGGCTACTACACATACCCACCGTGCAGTGTGCGACGCACAGCGCACGGATTACGCTCAAAGTTTTAGATTTTTTTAAACTATGTTCTACCCTTTCTAACATTATTAAAATTGAATATGTTATACATGATGCATTGAAGACTTTTTTGGTAAAAAATGATGGCGGTATACTAAGCGCACTTTATAAAAGATTACCAGTTGATTATTCAGAGTATTGTTGATATGATCTTGTGTTTGACACGACGCCTTATCAGTAACGTCTCCAATTCCCTCATCTTCGATCTCTTTCGAATTGCCTGAACATTCTTTGTCCTCCGTGAAGAAATCTAAACTTTTAAAGCGTCTAAACCATTATTCAAAGGTCTTAATCGATGGTGTATAATCACTGTGAGTTTCTGAAAGCAATTGATGCCTTCCAGCAGCACTTCTCTTAGAATTGAAGAAAAAAGTAAACCTTCACGCAAATAGCTAAAAACTTTAATTACCATGTAATAATTTTTTATTGCGCAATTTTATTTTATTTCATTTATTACAGCCAACTGCACCAGTCCATGACCCATGCCAGCGCGTTGGCAAGAGATTCGTTTCAATCGAACCCTATATCTTCGATACTATCAACGGGGCATCATTGATAGAAACACTTAAATAAACATTCAATTCTGTAATTTGCTTCTGAAAACGGAAAAATAATAAAAAGTGGATATAACAGAATAAAAGAGCATAAAAAATCCTTACGGAATCACTCATAGGATATTCAATTCAAATTTCTAGAAAAAAGCTCATTGCCATTCGAATATATCGTTACGGACGTTATGGGTGAAAATCCCTCTCCCCTTATTTTGAAAAGAAATAGTAACAAAAGTATGTAATTTCAGGGATAAACTGACATTAAGTAAGCCCAAAAGTTCTGAGAATATGAAGGCAATCGAAACACATGACTGAAGATACTGGGAAGTCAAAAAATAATGCCCCATATGAAGGTTTGAATCTCCGCAGCGTTAACAAATTTAATTGTTAATTGCAGTATTAGTAATTCGATGCGTTTCATATACAAGCTAATTAATAGATACATTTTGTCACGGGTGGTCCAAAGTGTGCAATATTTTTCGCTGAAAATTCTCTAATTAATAGCACATCAAATTTTAATATTGATTCATGCTTGGAAATAAAGCAAATGCATACTTTGTGACGCTCGTAACATGAGCGCATTTTGGCAACTAATGTAACCCATGGGGGTGAAACCCAATGGTAAATTACTGGAAACAAACATGGCGGTAAATGCATGCGATCCCCCACTTTTGCATGGAGCCTTTCAGTGCTCCCGCTGCCCTCCTGACCACTTTGCCTGAACACATTCTAAAATGAAATTTTTATACATCTGAAGCGATGAGGTGCTGAAATTGCAAAACTTTTGAGTTTCCGGAACAGCTGGAAGTTCGAAGAAGCTAGATGGGGCGAATAGGCTAGATACGAGTTCAACAGTAGTTCGAAGCGTATTTCGGTCAATTTTTGTTGCATGACACGGTTTGAATGGACTGGTGCATTATTCTGGTGGAAAAATTCATTTTTCTTCACCATTCCCGGACATTTCTCCGCGATCGCTGTCTTCAGTTTGTCCAAAAGAGATGCGTAGTACTCCCCAGTGACACGTCAGGTAAAGATCACAAGAGTACAAACACTACTCTTTATCCTCAATCTGAACTAAAAGAAGAATTTAGTAGAGCACATTACTCTATCCAAATTTAACATCTTAAGAACGTCGCATGTTCCGTTTACCAATTTATTACACAAACTTTTCCAACAAAGAGGAGATCCACCCCTCAATTACGAAATACTCATTGAACAAACCATTAATAACGAGTATTTATTTCACGTAAATTTACAATATAAAAATTACATAATCATGAGTAGTGGCAAAGGTAAAGACAATGTAAAACAAAAGATAGCACGGAATTGATATCAAACCTTAATTAATGAATCGGAAAAAACCTATCAAAATGACAAACCAAATTTTATTAATAAAAATTGCAAGAAATTGAACAAAATTTGCAACCAAAATATATATAAAATGAAACAGAATAATAATCTTACTACATTATCTTTCTCTATAAAAAGTTTTAAAAAATGTTTTAAATGCGGATATAGAACTCCCGATCAGTACAATCAATTCTAACATAAACATTCCATACCGATTCAGGAAATCAACTTTAATGAAGCATTACTATCACGAGCCTATCCACGTAGCAGGATAAAAGAGATACAGAACAGACTTAATGGGATTTTCAAATCATGTAGAAATTTTGAGAAATTTTACACTAAAATATGGATTGCCGTTACCGCAATATACAGTCTATCTTGATCCAAATTCGAAAACAAAATTATTTTTTCTTGCACAAATTAATATGAATGATCATTTTGTTATACAAGCCGGCCCTACTGGTGAATTAGCAGAAAACAGAGCAGCATTAAAACTATTATTACTACTAATAAGATGGTACGATCTTTGCGACAAATATTTTTATGTGCCTCCGGAGCGTAAACTCGCTTGTACGCTACAGTCGAGAGTAGCATAATGTTGTGCATTACGACACAGCGGAGCGTGATCTTCTTATTCTTCTTCTTCCTCGTACACCGTTGGCACCGTACTGACAAAGTCCTGTACATGTGAACTGCGCATGCGTCTATTACAATACGCTACTACTACACAAGATCGAGACAATCAAAATGAGCAGAGGTATTCGCGAAATGTAAAGTGAGATGGGCGATAATCACGGCAATTTCAACCTTTTCAGATTGGATTCGAGTGTACGCATAAAAATTCGTATACCATATGCGCCGAAGTCACATAAAATAGAATATGTGCCAATGGACACATTTCGGGTAATTACGAGACTGGCTTAAAATGCTCGCAGGACTGATCGTGCCTCGTATTCGTCTCGGCTTTGTCTCGGGTTCGTCTTGGCTTTGCCTCAGCTACGCCTCGACTACGCCTTGGCTTCGATTTCCTGCTAGCATTGTCGCTCATCGCGTTATAACCCTCATTATGCGCCTAGGCACATAATATACTATTACAATAATGATAATAAAATAATGCAAAAACAATAAATCAAAGTGTTCAAACCGATCCAAGACCAAAATTAATACCGTGGGAAAATTCCTGTAGAATCTGTAATGCTCAAATGTATGCTACAAAAGAGTGCCGTAGACGAAATATTTTAAAAGTTGACAAATCGACCCAATTTTCCCCTCCTCTTCCACTTAGAAACTCCTCAACACTCAGCAGACTATTTTCCCCCTTTTCTCCATAAAACTTCTAGAGTTGAATCCAACCACATGTAAGCATCCTCTATTTCATACAATTTTAATCCTACTTTTCTTTTTCAGCTACCCGAGAAGCCTAATGAATTTCTTCAATTGACTAGCATCCCGAGTGTATTTAATTTTAATTTCACTTTTTTACTCTAAAGCAGAAAAATTTTTCATAGACTCACAATTTTCTCACTCTTCAGGCATTCATTTTTAAAAAATTTCAAAAGTTTTTCTTTTTTCTGTAAAATATCATTTTATGTGCCACCGGCGCGCAAACTTGTTTTTTCGCTACAGTTAACAGTATTGTAAGGTAGTATATTGCGCTGCAGAGGAATGAAATGTAAAAATTGAACTGCGAATTCGCCTATAGCCATGCAACGGAGCACAATCTTCTTCTTATTCTTCTTCTTCTTCGTACAGCGTTAGCACCTTACTGGCAAAGCCTTGTACATTTGAACTACGCATGCGTCTTAAAATCCATTAATACTAGACAAGATCGATAAAATCAAAACGGCCGGGACTAGTCGTGACATATCAAGTGTAATGACTAGCGCCGCAAACAACTACAATACTAGATTAGATTCGAGTGTACGCATAAAAACTCGTATACGCACCGAATTCACATAAAATAGAATACGTGCCAATGCACACATTCGGGAAATTACGAGACTCGCGACAATACTCGCAGAACTGATCGCACCTCGGCTTCGATCTCCTGCGAGCATTGTCTTGAGTCACGCAATAACCCTCATTGTGCGCCTAGGCACGTAATATACTATTGTATCTTATATCGATATCTTTCAACTAGACCGACTTAAATACAAAACAATAGATTTCTCACATACATTATATCAATATTGCATACTTTCAAATATTGCTAATAATTGTAATTTATACGATCATCAAACACAACTTAAATTTATAAAATAAATATTTATATAATAAATATAATTTATATCTAGTCAAGCTCGTCATATCACTAATATTTCTAAAACTAATGATCCATTCTTGCAACAGATACAAAAAGTACTTTTAGAATTGAGAATGAGACAGGAAACCTCCCTTTACTGGTCCAAAGAAAATTTATTTCTACTTCCTAATCCATTTTTCTAAAAAATTACAAATATTTCTTCAAAACTTGGCAACATTATGACCTACAAGAATTGGTATAATTCTCAAAAATATCCAATTATCCACCTATATCGAATATTAGCAGCAAATTGGCTTAAAGATCTGCATGAAATTTCTCAACCTTTTCTTTTACTCCTTGACCAACTTACAGAAGCTATTATCCATGCCGCAACTAATTTATGGCACCCTATGCTACTTCCTGATACCTTCCTAGACTTCAAATTTAACAAAGAAGACGCATACCTTCCAACATCCCTTTGTTCTATGGTCCTTCTTGTTGCTAAAATGCAATACTATTTATTTATTCGATAAATGCTTGATTTTTACTATGACCATACCAATCCACAACAAAATATGCAAACATTCAAAATATTATTCCATCTATTTTAATGTCTAGTGCACATATGGCAAATTAACATTAGCACTAATTATTATCACTTCACTTATGATTACAATTATGGGATTAATATTATTAAAAATTCAAAAAAATATCCAAAAAAATAAACAAAACGCCAACACGTATAGAACTTGTACAAAAAACTCCTTTAAACTCAGTGACCAAACCTTTACTGAACGACTTAACATTCAACTTTTGACTACAAATGTTATAATATTTCTTTTTACATGAAAATAAATTGAACACAGATTAAGATAAAATATCAGCTATATTATAAGAAAAGTAATCAATACAGACACATCTATATAAATACGTAACTGTGACTACAATAGAAACATTATTATTATAATTATATATACTACTATTTACATATTCCCTCGGTCCTGCATTGGTTTTCTCGGTTATCGATCAGGGGGCCCTAGAACAGGCCACCGGGCGCGTCTCAGGTTGCAGATAGAGGGGCCCTGTACCGAGGGTCACTGCTGAATACTGATACAAAACTAAATAAGCAGTCGCGGACAATGTTCCAGGAATGCGGGGCTCTGCAGGGGCGGACCGAATACTTCCCTAGCTACTCGTGGGATTAATATGGAAATGTCAAATTTAAATAAAATGATGTGTGAAGAGTTATTTGGAGGTGAGTTGGACATGACGGAGAAGACGTTGGATCCCTTCGAGAGCGATAAGTCCCAGGTTGGGCAGTACCGGGACTGGCTCCACGAAAGGAATGAGAGGCAGCTGGAGATCTTACAGAAGGTGGAGTCGGCCCTGGAGAAGATGCACAGCTTCTTCAGGAGCAAGAAGAATATGCACCTCCCTATCAGGGACGGCATTCAGGAGGCGAAGAAGGAGCTCGAGGCGCTGTGGTACGACATGGAGGGTACCGTCTGCTACATCGATTCCTTCGAGTACCTGATGACAGGTTTGATGGTACAAAAGATGAAGGAGGTAAGACCATCGAAAAGCAAGGAAGTTGCGGACGAGGGTAGCCAAATCCTCCCACAGCGGAGAGAACGATCTACGCTTCTATTCTGCGCGAACTTAAGAAGCACGTCAACCCTGACGAACTGGGCACCACAGTCTAGGGATTCCGCTGCCTTGGCTTTGGCCACATAGTGGCAGACTGCCGAGGGCCAGACCGTAGCAGGTGCTGCCGGAGATGCGGTGAGGAGAGGCATGTTGCGGGTTCCTGCAGCGGTAAGCCGAGGTGCTACCTCTGTGCCGCAAGAGAGGAAAAGCCCTGGAATGACCACATCCCGGGGACTATGCGTTGCGCTGCTTTTCGGGGGCAGACCCTAATAGGAGGCCTTAGGAAGGCCGCCACGGAGAGGAGAACTGGAGGAACAAGTCCAGTAATAAAGACGAACAAGCAACGAGGAGAGGCCAACATCGCCTCAAGATGGCCCCCACCCTGAAGTAAAGCCTAACGGCGGTTCCGGGGTGGGAACACATGGCCTAGAGAAAGGGAGGGAGTTTTAGTGGGTAGGGCTGCGTGAACAGCAGAGTCCCACATACATTATAATATTGTTAGTTGGTCAAATATAAAATTGAGAAAATAGATATGGAAGCAAGAGAAACATGCTTTGCTCTCAAGATAAAATTTAAAACTGACAATAATAATTTAAGCAACATATACACAGTGACAAGGTGAAATTGTTATGAATTACATTGAGCAAGAAACGATGATAAACAAAGTTAAACGAATAATAATAAGGATCGAGAACTAATGTATTTATGGAATTGAAATAAAATTTGTAAAAGTAATCTATATACTCTACCGCCTCGAGTAACAAACAAATTAAGGGATCAATGCAACATTACTGCGTGCGTTTAATATTGAATTACCATGTATCGTTATAATACTCACACATGATAACAAATCGACTGACCCAGAGAGAAGGTGAATGAAGTCCTACAGTACCAACGCACTACTACATGCAATTATCACACACATTACAGTCACAATATGTAAATTGTAATAACATGTGACTGATCATAGTATGTAGCTTGTCATAGTTGACCTTTCAAAGTTCTATAAAGAGCGAAAGTTCCAATAGAAGTCAGTGCAGTCAGTCCAGTGTCATCATTTCTGTATCGCGAGTTCAGTCCAGTCAGTCCAGTTTCATCATTTCTATACCGCGAGTCAGTCCAGTCTAGTCCAGTGTCATCAGATTTTTCATCGCCAGTTGGTCCATTTCTAATTCGAAGCCGAGTTCAACGACAGTAAAGTGAAGGGGAATCGCCTTAGAAAATCTTCTCTACAAACTGGAATCAGAGAATCAACCATCCCAACCGGCTGGACCTACAAATTTACCGTCCGATTAAAGTTCATCTCAACGCCTACGAAGTGAAGACTCCAGTACCACATTCAATCTACTAGACTCAATTCATTACAAACTTATTTCCAACCTAGGGTAAATATCAAATACTTCACATCTTATATATGCATTATCATTTTCCATGGTGCTTACTTAACATAATTTGATGTTGATAAATATATTTTATATGATCAACCCTTTTTATTCACTGACTATTCCTCATCCCTTAGAGAGGATCCTTCCAATCCTTACATAAAAGGAGTAAATCTTTAAAGAAGAGAAGTGATACATTTCTGACGTATCAAACATTTTCAATATCTGTAATTTCATTAATACTACTGGTACCCTTTTTTTTATATAAACTATTCCAGCAAAATTTATTTTGTAAAAATTTGTTTCGTGATGTAACACTGATTTTCTTCCCATAGAAAACAATGATTAGTGTCATCTCTATTTTCTGTTAGGTGTTTGCTGATAACATTATGATATTTTTCATTCAACTTAATACCATCAAAATGTTCTCCTCTTCGAATTCTCATGGTACGTTAATTTTGGCCTATATGGGCAAATCCCCACAAGCTTTTATGTCATTGTCCCTTGCTTGTATTTAGAATTTAAAGCTTCATACATGTTTAATTATGCCTCCTACTTGTACATTGCACGAAGTACAACAAGTCTAGAGTGTGCCAGAAGTCTGAAATATGCCTATCACTGATTAGAAGAACTTTTAGAACGAAATTAAAAAAAAATCACGTTTTGTAAGCGTCCCTTTGCTAGATTGCCAACGTTCATGTGCCTTTAACTTTTTTAGCTTTTCAGGTATCGCGTCCAATTTTTTTTGTGATCTTTCTAGTACTTCTACCTATACAATGGCGCTGAAATGGATGGTGTGCCTATTATAGTTCCTGAGTAATAATTCTTTGAAATAACGTCCCTCAAATTTTTTACTCTTTTCAATTTTGTTGTTTTTGAATGTTAAAAAAAATAGCTATAGATTAAATCAAGTTATAAATAATGGTTTTTCTTCCTTCTATCATACCAATATCAAATATTTCTGCGGAATTGAGATGCCTTGCAATATAAAAAAGTTGTGGTGTGATAATCCGATATGACGTTAGAGTAACCGGTAAAAAATAATGCTATTTTCAAAGAGCACACTATCTAGTGAAATTCAATCAATCTGAATACACTACTGGTCAAAATTGTGGGACCACCTGTTTTTTGATGATTACTTATATTATCTTAATTTTAATTCTGTGAGTGATAAAATTTGTTCATTTAATGAATTAAATGCCTTTAAAATTCTTTATGAAATGATTCTAGAATGAAGTGATTTTGTTAAATTCTGAAGAAGGTATTGCAAAAAAAGTCTAAATTTCAATGTTTTCTTAAATTTTAAATAACGTATGTAATAATTAACATTTTTCAATGTTCTTGGACTTATTTTGAAGAAAAATTTCTACAAAATCGAACCAAATGACTAGCATTAATGTTAATTTTTTTCTTGCATAGTGCATAGTGGTCAAAGTTCAAATAAAAAAGTTGGAAAAATTACAATATTACTGTTGCTGAGAAAAATATTTTCATAAGATGTATAAAACATATAATCATGAATTTTCTATAGAATCCCCTTGAAATATATATTTATATGATTTTTATTATGATTTCCCTGCAGATGAAATGTTTTCGAATTTTCCTTTTTTTTTTGCTACAATTTTAACTTTTTGCACTATGCAAGAAAAAAATTATACATTCATGATCACAATTTACTGCGATTGTGAAGAATCTTAGCTTCTAAATGAGCCTACGAACATTAAAAAATGTTGATTATTTCGAAAGTTATTTAAATTTTAAGAAAACATGGAAATTTTGACTTTTTTTGCAATACCTTCTTCAGAATTTAACAAAATTACTTCATTCTGGAATCATTTTATAGAGAATTTTGATGGCATTCAATTCATTAAAAAAACAAATTTTATCACTCACAGAATTAAAATTAAGATAATTTAAGTAATCCTCGAAAAACTGGTGGTCCCACAATTTTGACCGGTAGTGTATGCTAGATAAGATATATCTTAACAAATTTTCATTTTGAAAATTGAATAAATCCGTATTTTCGTATTTTTAGACAAGATGAAAGTGAAATAATTAACACTATAGGCAATAACAATAAATGTTCACTCAGACCAAGATCTGATTGTAATCAACAAGCGATAAACTACTGTGAAAAAGGTTCAAGGTCGTTGTGTTGCAGTTAAAGATGCTAATAAAGAATTTGAGGACAGCTTAGAACAGCCAACATCGAATGAAGTGTACGGTGCCGATTATTATTAGGACCTACATGGAGCTGGTAACAGTCTTGACATAGTTACGTCAAGGTCACAAAGAATTCCTACAACATCTGCGACAATTAAAGTTTCATCAGCTAAGAGTGCGAAACCCTCAAAGCTGGAACGCTTAAGACAGTCTCTCTTAAAATGTAGAGCAAGAGAAGTAAGATTACGAAGGGAATTGAAAAGCTCTGAACGAACGATAAAAAAGAAAGATAGACTCATAGATAAATGGAAAAGAAAACACTACCGTCTTTTGAAAAAAACAAATCCGCGTGGTCGTGACGAATTGCTCGATGGTGTTAAGGACATCGATCGCATAGGGCGAAGTGCATTACGTAAGGAACTATTGCAAGCCGCCGCTATACTAAAGCAACTGTTTGATAAACGAAAGAGTCTTAAAACTAATCAAGAAAAATCTTTGTTCGTTCAAACATTAGCTGGAGAAACGCTGGAAAAATATAAGCTTATGCGTTCAATGTCACACATAATAAGTCCTTATTTACAAAGAAAATACATCAAATCAAAATCAATCATTATTAGTGAGTGTATAAGGAATAGGAGACTACGTATCATAAAAGAAAGAACGATAAGATTATTTTTAGAACAAGATAAAAATTCTAGTATTTCTTTCAACAAAAAAGATTTCATTACTAAAAATAATATGAAAAAGAGATAAAGATTTCTGTCCCACACTATTGACAATCTATTCCTAAAATTCAAGCCACATAATACATTGAATATTTCTAGATCGGAATTTTATCATTTGAAACGCCGAACAATCGATTTATTGAAAGGCAAATTCGATGAACGTGTTATCTCGAGAAATGTTCCGGTCGAATGGCCGCCTCGTTCATGCGATCTAACGCCATTGCCAGCAACTTTAGACAACATCCAACGCGAAATTGCCAACGTTCCGGTCGAAATGTGTGCCAGAGTGGTGGCAAATTGGGTCCGAAGAATCGAACGCTGTAAACGGGCTCGTGGTGGTCATATGACCGATAACGAATTTCGAAAAACGAAAAAACGAAAAAAATGTAATGCTTGCACTACATCCACAATAAATTTGAACTCAATATCTCAAATATTTCTGTGTTTTATTTATAGATAAAATTGTTATGTCCCTATTGGAAAACCCTTTATGATACTTTATATAGATTCTCCTGAAGATGCTGCCAGAGGCATGTGAAACGTCTTTTTTTTAATAAATTGAGATATACATTATTATCAATACTCTGAACAATTCATTCAACATTGAGAATTCCACCTTTCCTTAGGGTTGATTTACTTCACACTAAAATGACGATTATTACCTCTACAAGCTCGTCATTGACCAGGGGGTTCCAACTCTCATAAGACTCCGTGAAACATGAAATTTTAGTGGCGCCCTTCCGATGAACTAGCTACTCCGCCTTACTCCACCGTCCCACCACCGTTCTGCACCTTATTCCACTCAATTCCACTCCCGCGTATATCTGCGTACACCCGAGTGGTGGGAGCAAAATACCGAAATGAATACCATAGGGGTGAAACCCAATGGTAAATTACTGGAAACAAACATGGCGGTAAATGCATGCGATCCCCCACTTTTGCATGGAGCCTTTCAGTGCTCCCGCTGCCCTCCTGGCCCCTTTGCCAGAATACATTCTAAAATGAAATTTTTATACATCTGAAGCGATTAGGTGCTGAAATTGCAAAACTTTGTATTACTATGTATTAAGCAGTAAATTTGGTCTTGTAATTTCATAACTTGATCGCCTCTGGTGCCTCATTGGAGTATTTAGCATTAATTTCCTTGGCTTTAGACTAAATGTAATTTCACAAGCTGCTATGACTCTTCTGAACCGCGAGATCAACTGTTTTCTGGGGGATTTTTAATTGGCTGCGTGATTCCCCCACATTTACATGGACGTGTTTCTCCCCTCCCAAAGCGGGCTTCACTCTCATGGTTTTCTGGGTGATTTTTAATTGGCTGCGTGATTCCCCTACATTTGCATGGGCGTGTTTCTCCCCTTCCATAGCGGGTTTCACTCCTATGATGAATACGTTGAAAAGAGAGCGCGTATACGCCGAGCTTGGATATGTACATAAAGCAAGATAGAGTATATTGGAGCAAGCGAAAGTGTCGTTCACTCAGCGAGATCGTCGGAGTCGGCACCCGAAAATTAATGATTTCGATGCATTTAAAATTTTAATTAGCATTTAAGGTCAAAGTTAAAAGTTAATATACCTCGCTGCCGGTCCCTACTTGTCCCCACTTTCTCGCGCTGGAGAGGAAAACTTGGAGCAATATGTGCTCGCTGTGAGGGGCGTGCGGGAGAGGTAGAGAGAAGCGGGGAGAAGAAACTCTAGCATGATTTTACCGGATTTAGAACCCCCTGTCATTGACCAGACGATATCTCTGCTCGTTTATTATGAAAGAAGTCCCCTTCCTTTGGTTATTTCAAATGCCTCCTAATAGGGTCTCATTTCTTTTTACCCTACTTGGGTTCACATCCAATCCAGCAGCACCTTTATTTTTATGCCCCTACATTTGAAGATGCGATCCCTTTTAGTTATCGATATTAAATAATCTTGACCAGTCCATTTTAAATTTTCACTCCCGATTTGAAAGAAAAATATAATTGGTCAATGCAAAGTCTGAAATTATATCTCACTAAAATTAAACACTCTCATTCAACTTGCCCGTACGATTCGTTCTTGAAGTTTCCATCTCATACCACCGGAAAAAAAAGGACTCCTTATAGTCTTATAGTAAGGTCTTATTCAATTGTCTATTTTCATTCGACGATTGGATGACCATGTCAAAGGGAGATGGAACATATTGCCCTCCAGCTTAAGCAAAACTCTTTTTAACCTCTGAACGTCCATCATCCACCGAATTCTGGTCTGATCCAACTAAATAAAAACAAATATAGGTATAAAATATTCAAAATTCATAGTACATTGTACAACAAGGGGGTAAAGTTGATCATTTAAGGCGAGTGCGATGTTTACATTTCGATGCGAAGGCGAGCGCGCACGAGGCGAATTTAAAATTTTTTATTTAAAATTTTAAATGATCTTACCCCCGTGTTGTACACTGTACTTTATACAACAAAAGCATGTTTTTCTTGCTTTTTGTAAAGTTTGTCATTTAAGCCCTGCGGACGTAAATAGGGAGGGGGGAGTGCTTAAATGACTACTTTTATGCACTGCATTCCTATTTACGCCCTAGGGCTTAAATGACAAACTTTATGCCCGCAAAACACGCGTCAAAAAGCGAGAAAAACATGCTTGTGTTGTATAAAAAATATATATCAGGCAAAATTGTCTTCTCAAATACGTACGGTCTTTAAGAAATTCTTCTCATCCACCTCATGAAAAAGCAAGGGAAAGCGGGGGAGACAAGTAGACTCTCTCAGCGTCTACCTATTCTCGATCAGTCACTGCCAACGGGTTAGAAAAGGATGCAGGTGCTAGCCAGAGGAGATGAAGACAGTGACACTTCCTCCCTCCAAGGAGCTAGCAAGGTCGCAGATGGGAAGGAGGCTTGGCACCCAAAAATTTTATTAACCTTTTAGCTGCGGGGCAATTTCAGTACAAATCGATCTCTTATAAAATACAAAATTTATACATAAAATCACTCGATTTCTCAGGTAGAGTCCCTGACCTGACTGTTGGTCGATATATCGACCAGCCCCGCAGGCTACGTAAATTGCAATGTAAAAAGTTTGTCTCATTAGTCATGAAGGTTTGCGAGGGTATTTCTATGTAATTTGACGCGCTGAATATGAAAAAAATAGTAAAAAAATTGCCGCAGATACCCGTGACCTTGAACATTGCCAATTCAAGGTCAAATTTTATTTCTAATATAAGCCAAGTTTTTAGAAGGTTTTTGTATGTAGTTTGATCCGCTGAATACGTAAAAGATAGTAAAAAAATTCCCACACACATCCTTGATTTTGAAAATCTCTATTTCAAGGTCAAAGATGCTTTGAGGATTTTTTTTCACTGTTTTTCCCATTTTTAGCGCATCAATGACGCTGGAAAGCCATATCTAACTTTCGATTATGCAAAAAATGAAAAGTGACCTTGACTATAGAGTTTTAAGGTCAAGGATATCTCAGTGATTTTTTTCAGTATTTTTTTCGCATTCAGTCCATCAAATTACGTAAGAAAACACTCTGAAATCCTTGCTTCTACTAGAAATGAAATTTGACCTTAAAATACCGATTTTCAAGGTCAACAATGTTTCGAGGAATGTCAAAACTATTTTTTACGTATTAAAAACATCAAATTTTGCCTAAAACCAATAAATATTTTGTGCCTCTTGAGTGGTCAATATATCGACCACCGCCGAAGCTAAAAGGTTAAAAAAAACCGTACCTCCTTCCACTGCGACATTTCTCCTCATTTTCCATCCCTATAAGAAAGGCCTCGAGACGCTTGATTGACAGTTCACTTTGGTCAGGAGTTTCTGACCTACGCCAACCTAGAAGTACGCCTTGTGTAATTCTCAAATAAAGACTTTCGCCTACCGATCACTTAGCTTGATTTTGTCTACCAAGACTAAGTCCAACGAGCGCCTAAAATCTATTCTTTCTTTCTTAACACTGCTCGAGACTTACTCTTAGATCTCTCACAGTTATCTCAATTTCTTTACTCATTGAGACACTCAGATCCCAGAGTCTCTCTCCCTCTTTTGCGAGAAAAAAAATGGTCACAACAAAATAAATCCATACAAATTAATTTACATGTGTCAAAAAGCGGTCTAAAGTTCTACCTGCATAGAACATGTATTTGAAATTGTAAAAACCACATTAGAAACAAAAATTAAAGAAAAAATAATTCTATGTAACGAAATTAAATTTTTTTTTTAACAGGCTTGATAATAATGTTTTGAACATTTATTTCCAGATCAGGACAATGGTCTTACAAACAAGACACCTATCAAAAGGTACTGCTGTACAAATTTCAAACGAAATGAGTGTAGAATATGATTTCTCTGAACCCTCGTTCGTTATAAAGTCATTGAGAAAACATCAAGAACTGCCACCGTTCCAAGCAATTAACTTGTGAAATTTTAAGAATAAAATAACATTTATTTGTATTGGGATACTAGCCCCACAAAAGAAGTTGGCGAAAAAAAACGTAGCACCTAAAATATTGGAAATGCTTTTCACTAGGTTCATATTTTTAGAAGACATTCCAAAGCAAAATTTAGCTAGACACAAAAATTAAAAAAATCAGTGATACCAACAACAGAGAAATTCTAAAAAAAATGAATGAAGTCATGTCTAAAGTGTTTTCTAATATTAAGTTCATACCATTACAAAAACAAAGCCATGTAATAATTTATAACAAAAGTCTAGTATTAGAGCGATATAATTTTTTTAAGATATCCAACAAATATGTTAATATTGAAATGTAACGAATAGTAAAAAGCAAAAACTACTTGGAAAACAAATTGTTAACAACATCAACATGTATATTTAATTTTAATATTCAAATATTGTTATTATATCAAATATATGAATTCAATAACCAATGTACTCTTCTTCCGAAGATTCGATCGTGGAAGAATGTATCATAGGCACAGGCTAGGTCTGGGGAAGTTACTAGAATTTTTGGTTTGTTTACTTAATTTTACGCATTACCTGTGCCGTATTTATTAATCCTAGTATTAATAAATGTCTCAAATGAAATTGCAATTTGTTTACATTAACCTCACGATTTGAAATAAACTCAATTTGTCTTACTTTATTACACATTGTGTTCTTTACTGACTTATCCACATCCCTAAGCGAATATCATTTCATCCTGACTTAAAACAAGGAACCTTCGATTAAAGTAAGTACTTATTTACTGTCCTTACTATATTTACATAGTTGTGACATAACAATACATTGATTTTCAAAAAATTCTTCCAAGAATCTACACATTTTAGAAATTCCAAGACTTTTTTGTATGATGTTTTGACTCCAAGGTAGAATCCAGAAAAAGAATTCTATAAACATCTTAATTAGTTGGAAAAATAATTTGAAGACTTACCTTTAAATTGAGACCAGAAAGATTTAGACTAGAAAGTTTTAGTTATTAATATTATTTAAAAGAGTCAAAATTTGACGTCTTGTAGTATATTTTTACAAAATTAATATTTTACTTTTAACTTGGGCTTAAATGCAAAATTCTATTAACTTTCATTCTTGTAACGGGGAAATTTATTTAAGCTTTTATTATAAAAAATAAGTTATTGTAAAAATAGCTCAAACAACAGGTGAAGCTATCATTTAATTTTCCATGATAGTGTCTGTACACTGAGAAAAATAGTTGAAGTAATTTTACTCAACTCTGTTGATTAAACTTGGGAAATTAGGACATTTGAGCATCTATTAAATCCTAGTCGAGTAAAATAAATTTTATAAATACCTAATTCACCCAAAGTGAATAACAATAAGCGTTACATAGGAAATGGTAAGGAGTTGAGTAAAACGTTGTCATGGTTCTCTTCAATAATAAAAAAACTCTCACCTCGAACCTGCCATTAGTCATCCGATACATACATACATAAACAGCATGCGAATAAATTCACACCATTCAGTTGCAGCCAATTATATTTTCTATCACAAATACACTTAAATATACAACTTCACAAATATAAACCTAATAACTAAAATTTATATATAGGACGATACGCTTTCGTTGAAACGCACACGCTCGCTTACAATCTTGAGACATAAAACGTGGGACTTTCTTATATAGTGACTGCAAGAGTTATTCAGAGCTTTTGAGAGTATGTGCCGTGACTAGAGTTTTTGAGCCCTGCTCAAGTAAAAATAAATCAACTTTTTTCATAAAATATTTGTATTAATTATTATAATTATGATTGTTGATATATATAATATAATTATTAATTAATATTTAGTATACATTTTTCTTATAACTAAATTTACATTAAAAAATTGCATTATTATCAAAAAGTATTTTGTCTAAAAACATTTAAAAGAAGGTTCTTTTATCCTTTGTAGATTTCTCAAATTTTATGTAATACACTTATCAAGACTTTTATTGTTTAAATTTTCATGAAATCAATTTGTATCAAAAAACTTAAGTGAAAAAGAAAGAAGTAATTATGAATGAATTGAGAAAAAAATTATGTAAGCCAGTGGATAATCATTGAAACAAATAGTGGTTGACACTGCGGAGCATGTACGAAAGCCTCGTGACGAACAGACAAAACACGATCAAACGCTACTGCTATAAGAATAATTTTTAAAATCATTAGTTTATAGGTGGAATCTACTATTTCAGATTTAGAGAGTACTAAAATAAACTGTAATTATATTTTGCATGCTTTTAATTGATTTTGATTATTAAATATAATAACGTGGAACAACAGTATGCTGAAAATTCAACAGGTTTTCGAAATTGAAAAATGTTTATGTGTGGCCAAGGCTCAGATTACTTTCATTTTTTCCTGCGTGAATAGATATGGCTAGTGGAACGAGTCTTGCGACTCACGATCACTTGCTGGCGGAACTGAAATGTTTTGAAAAAGACAGAGGGCGGCTGTACACCACCTTCAAAAAGGCAGTTGGAGCTAGTGGGGTGGTCCGTTATCTTATTCCCCGGATCGAGGCCGAGATCGCCGACCTAGAATCAAGTATCGAAGCCGAAGACGTCAAGGAGGCTGTAAGAGACTTCTTCAAGCAAGGACCGGAGATGGAGTTCAGAATCTCCCTCACTAAGACACTCTTTAGGGGTAACAGAAAGGTGTATGTGCTTTTAGAGGAGGCAAGGGCCTTAAGATTACTTAAGGCAGCTCACATCAAGATTGGGTGGGTACTCACTACATATATAATTTGCTTGTTTAAATTATATTAAAATTATTCTTAATCGCTGCGGGTTCGAACTCTCCTACTTATAACTACGAGGGTAGTCCCAGTAGTACCCTACCTGACATATAGATGACGGTTGTTGTTTGCAAAAAATTATTAGGGTTGAGTGTACCAACCTCATGAAGCTTATGTTAGAAGTTTGTAGACGCTACATTGTTTAGTATTTGTTTGACAGCTATCAATAGTGAACGCTTTCAGTGGATTTGTCAACATGAAAGAAATTGCTCATCGTTTTGTGATGCAATACTTTCATTTGAAAAGTCTCACTCCAACCAATATCGAAGCCGAGCTAGATTCTACTCTGGGGGAGTATTCTCCCTCGTTTATAACAATTAAGTATTGGGTGATAGAGTTTAAGCGAAGTTGTACGAGCTGCTAAGAAGAACATCGCAGTGGTCGAGCGAATGAGGTCACCACGACAGAAGTGGTGAAGAAAATTCACAAAATAGTATTGTACGACCGTCGTCTAAAAGTGTGTGAGCTAGTAGACATAGTAGACATTTAAAAAAATACTGTACATCGTATATTGACTGAAAATTTGGACATGAGAAAGCTGTGCGCAAGATGGGTGCCGCCTTTGCTCACAATAGAACAAAAACAGCGTCATGTGGATGTTTCAACAGAGTGTTTGGCGATGTTTCACTGCAATAAAGCCGAATTATTGCGTCAATTCATAACCATGGATAAAACATGGGTCCGCAACTTCACACCTGAGACAAAGAAACAGTCAAAACAATGGACTGAAAGGGGAAAATCGGCTCCAAAGAAGGCAAAGACAGTTCCATTTGCTGGCAAGGTCATGGCATCAGTCTTTTGGGATGCGCGGGGGATAATTTTTATTGATCATCTTCAAAAAGGAAAAACAATCAACAGCAAGTATTATGCAAACTTATTACAACGTTTGAGTAATGAAAACAAGGAAAAATGGCCACATTTGGTGAAAAAAAGTGTTGTTTCATTAAGACAATACACCAATTCACACATCCCTTCTCGCGATGGCCAAAATCAATGAGGTAAAGTTCCAATTGCTTTAGAATAACATTTTTTAAATGTTCAACTATCGACAAATGTAAAAAAAACTCGATTTTTTAAAAAGTGTGAAACTAGGTTAGCCCTTTAATGGCTGTTTTGTGGAGCTTGACGGTTTCCACTATAAACAGGGTATTGAAGCTATTGAACATCACTGGAAAAGGTGTATCGAAGTTCACTTTAAAAATTATAAAACTCTTCTAGAGTATTACTAAAACGATTGAGAAGTTTTATAAAATTATGTGCAATAATTGTCTGTATCCCCTAATCAAGGAGTAGTTCTCTGAACTTCAAAGAACTTGTTTTTTCCGTATAAAGACTGAATTCCCACATATATTGCGTCTGCCATTTTTGCGAATATAAACACTTGCAGGGCCGCATTAACTCCAAGGACACAAAAACCATTTTTCCACAGGTCATTTTCGACGTGAAATTCTCCGCTCTTTTCAAATTCGCAGTCAAAAATAGATTTTCTCATTTAAGAAAAGGGTCTTACCTCCGTTTGACCTCAATGTCAAAATTGATGGTACAGTCAAATGTCCCCCTCGGTCCTGGTCAACCTTTGTCCGAATTATAGATTGAAATGGGTCACCGTGCACATTTTATAGCAAAAATTTTAAATAAAAGTATACTTATCTCAGTTTTAATAATTTTTTATGTAAAGAATCATATAAAGGATTCAAACCATCTGTATCCCCTCTCTTACTTATATTAGTTGGGTTTTTTTTTATGTGGGTCATTTCAGAAATTAAACGTTTTTTCCAATTAGGTTCATTATCAAGGATTTTAACATCATTCCACCTGAAATTATGATTTTCTTCCAGGCGATGTTCAGACATTACACTAAATTGTTGAGAGCGATGCGAAATATTGCTAAAATGTTCATTAACCCTCGAAGAATTCTGAATTATCGATTGTCGACATTAGTAAAACTGTTAAGTCAAAAACATTTAATATCTCAGAGGTTAACAGAAACAAGCTACGTAATGATTTCATTTAGAGTATTACACAATTTTTGAATCATAAAAAATGTTTTAAACATGATGATAAAAAACTTTTCAATGTGTGACGGACTGTACTCGGCAATACACTCAGTCATTTTCTCCCCCACCAACATACCGACCAGCGTGCGCAGCAGCGACCCCCACTATTCTCCGCCTTCCTCCACCACGCGCGGATAGGTATAAAGGGAAGGCCGAAAAGCCGAAAAACGGCAGTTCGCCCGAGGCGGCGAGCCGGGTCACACCGGAACGTCGCACCGACCGGACTAATCCCCAGAGGATGCCGCGTCGAACACCGACGAATGGGTGCTCCTATGGTCGGCTTTCGACATGGGCCGGGAATTAGCTTCAGGTGCGCTTGACTGACCCTGGCCCCGAGATCCCTGGAGAGGACGTAATTCCCAGACCGGGGGGCATGACCTGTACTCGATTCGCACATTTTGACGCGAACTTGACCCGAACTTGACCCGAACTTGACCCACACAGTTTCAACGCAAAATCGACCCATACTTGACCCGCACTCGACCCGAACTTGGCCCGCAAATTTTAACGCGAACTTGACCCGAACATGACCCGCACATTTTGACGCGAACTTGAAACCTGCTTAACCCGCACTCGACCCGAACTTGACCCGCACATTTTAACGCGAACTTGACCCGCACTTGACCCGAACTTTACGCCTGTTTGACCGACTAGAAACACGGCTGAATCTGACCGAAGGCACGCCGAAACCGACCCAGATACCGCTGGGAGCGCCCTACCCTATGAAGACACCGACTCGACCGCACGGACCATACGTACTGGAAGGAGAGGGGACACAGACACACGCACACGTAAACTCTCTTACACGGACACCGGCACACAACAAATCATTTATTTTTATATCCACTCACACACACACACACACACACGTTTCATCTTAATCTACCTTTTGTATTATATTATCTAAATTGCAACCAGGGGGAAAGTAGGGACTTTACAAATGAAGTCCATCTTACTAAACAGTTCTTAAAAAATAATCACAATATTCTGGTGATAAAAGCTGATAGGGGAAATAAAGTTGTGATAATGGAAAGATCGAATTACATTATTAAATGGATCTTTTATCAAATGATATTGGAACGTACAAAAAATTGGAAAAAAAATCCTATAAACAAAATCAAAGATAATTGTGAGGAAATTGTTAAGAGATGGAAAATGAAGAAATATATTTGAGAATAAACTTTTAGTTCTCTTAATATCACGGATTGTAATTTGCCAAGAGCGTACGGGTTACCCAAGATACATAAGCTTGACAATCCACTAAGAATTATAATATCTTCTCTTGATAGTCCTACTTACAATTTGGCCAGTTTTTTGCAAAATATTTTGAAAAAGCTTCCTAATTCATTCAGCTATGTGAGAGTTCACATTTGGTTAACCAATTAAAGGATATTGTTTTTGCAGGTGATCACATTTTAGTTTCTGTTGACGTTAAGGTGGCTTGATCGTTTGGTGTTGTATGAAGTGAGGGGCACCGTGGGGGCACGTGTTACATGAATGCTCATTGCTACTTATTTTTTTAATAATCATGTGTATTATAGTTACATCTGAGTAGAAGGTTAAGAAATCACGGAAATGTCCCCTGAAAAAAGCGATAATAAAAAAATATTAGTTTCACCTCAAGGCGGTTTCTATATTCTGTACCTTTTTCGCAATTTTCTCTTGATTGACGTCGTTAACCCTTCGTTTTTATAATACTAATAGATTCCTCGAAATCGAAAGTACTAGTATATATTTTATTTATGGGGACTTGTGAATTTTTCCGGAGTTTCGCCGATTTTGACGAGGAATCCCATAAGACTACGAGTTAAACTGACACTTTTTCGGTAGCGATTTTTTCGGCAATGACATCGTGAACCACGGTATTTCTTTTTTCCAAATGAATCCAGCATATTTTATTAAGATAATCTCTACGTTTCAGAGCAGTCTATAATTTTTTTCAAAAACAATCAAGCCACCTTAAGTCATTATTTACAAATATTTGTCGAGATTTGGTTGTTGATTCAATTAAAAAAATATTCTCCAGTTTAGGGAACGTGACTGAGTTGGCTTTAAATGAGATTATTGTTAGTACATTATTTTTCATTAATTCCACTAGTTTTGGTTATAATATCCAGTTTTTTAAAGAGGTTTATGGAACAGCTATGGGTTCTTCCATTTCTCCATTCATTGCAGATTTTGTTATGACGCATTTAGAAAATTGGGTTTTAAACCTATTTCTTATAAACGTTATGTGGATAATATAACTGGAATTCCGTTTACAAAAATGGATGAAATGTTGGATTGTTTTAACTCTTATCATCCGAGGTTGTAATTCACATTTGAAACGGAATTGGACAATGCTATTAACTTTTTTGATACTAAAATCATAAGGAAGAGCAATCATCTCATTTTTGATTGGTATATGAAGCCCACATCTTCTGGAAGATTTATTGATTTTAATTCTATGATAATAATAGATAAGATAAGAGACAGGATACAGAAGGTTTGAATTCTTTATGTGATTCTTTACTTAAAAAATGATCAAAAATGAAATAAGTATGCTTTTATTGAAATTTCATTTTATTTTCTTTGACCTCTTTGTATTTTCGCTTCGTTTGTATCAGCCGTATGCATCAGCCCGTATTTCATGATTCTAACTTGACCCCCTTAGTGTCCTAAGTTGAATTCCTAAGTTAGTTTGCCGAATCGTCACACGCGGCGCTAACTGTACCATCACTCCCTGAAAATACACAGTAACATACGAAGAATTTAATAAAAAAAATTTTTAAATATATTATTTAATGCCATAAACAAATAAAAGAGATCAGACTTTAAATAATAATATTACTTGAATATTTTAAATTAAATTTTCCCCTTTTTATTCATATTTATCTCGTACAAAGACTATTTTGAAACATTCAGCTGATATGAGAATTTAAATATTAATATCTCTTTTATTCCTTTTTGGCATTGAATCATAACTTTTTTTAAATTTTTATATTTAATTTTCTACATATCACTACATTTATATTATTTTTTTCAGGTGAAATTAAGTTGAAAAATAGAAAAAAAATGAAAAATTCTGAACAAGGAACGAAGTTGATGAGAGTTGTAATTAGTTGGAAATCATTATGAATAATTAAAGAAAATAGAATATAAAATAAGGTGAATATAATTTTTTTTTTTGAATAGTTAACTAACATTAATAAAAACAGTTTAATAAGAACAATTAAATTTTTTTCCATTTTCAAATCCAAAAGTAGTCTATCTACGTCCGTTTTCATCCTCTCTAACATTCACGAAATTTTGGAAACAACATTTTATGTACTTTGGACACAAACAAGTAGAAACTGGACCAAATTATTCATATAAACCTGCTACTCTTCTCAAGTATCACATTAATCAAAACCATTTTTAATAACACCTAAAGCAACGAACTTTTCAAAATTTTTGTTCATCTATCACAAAGGTATAGATTTACGGAAAATATCCGATGTATATGAAAGAAACTGTAATCATTTTTACCTGGATGCTGTGACAGTTTAAATTTAGGGAAACAAAGATGTAAAAGTTCAAATTCGTGAAATCATTCATAAAAAAAATATAAAAATACTTTTAATGTATTTCTAAGTAAAATATTTTCTATTTTGTTTCTAATAATTAATTTTCACAATTTGTAGGATCCGCTTTTTAGGTATGAAAATACTTTGAATTTTTACAACTTTTTGTTTCCCTAAATTTCAACTTTCACATTTCGTGAATGTTACAGACGATGAAAACGGACGTAGATAGACTACTTTTTGTTTTGAAAATGAAAAAAAAATTTAATTGTTCTTATTATACTGTTTTCATTAATTTTAGTTAACTATTTTAAAAATATAAATTAATATTCTCCTTTTTTTATATTCTATTTTCTTTAATTATTCATAATGATTTTCAACTAATTACAACTCTCCTCAACTTCGTTCCTTGTTCAGAATTTTTCATTTTTTTTCCATTTTTCAACTTAATTTTACCTAAAAAAAATAATATAAATGCAGTGATATGTATAAAATTAAATATAAAAATTTAAAAATATTTATTATTCAATGCCAAAAAGGAATAAAAGAGATGTTAATATTTAAATTCTAATATCAGCTGAATGTTTCAAAATAATTTTTGTACGAGATAAATATGAATAAAAAGGGGAAAATTTAATTTAAAATATTCAAATAATATTATTATTTAAAGTCTGATCTCTTTTATTTGTTTATGGCATTGAATAATATATTTTTAAAAGTTTTTTATTAAATTCTTCGTATGTTACTGTGCATTTTCAGGGAGTGATGGTACAGTTAGCGCCACGTGTGACCGTTCGGCAAACTAACTTAGGAATTCAACTTAGGACACTAACGGGGCGCCATTTTCTCTTCTGATGCATACGGCTGGTTTGTATTGGTTGAGTTGTAAGGTAGTGTTTGCTTGACTTCAACCACGATATGTTCTCGTCGTTATATGTGGTCTTCTTTTCGTTATTTTATCAATATTTATTCACTGACACTTGACGTCAAACAATTATTGTTTGGATATGATGGTTCCCAACTTTTTATGTAAGTTATATTTTATTGGTAACTTGTTATCGAGTAATTTTCAAACCTAAAGATGTAATTTTCGGAACTTTGCATCCCATGGTTTAGGAGAACCCGGCAAGAAGAGAAGAATTCAGAAAAATTAGTATTTCCTAGACTTTAATGAACGAATGAGAATTATTTAATTTTTTTGAATTTGCTAATTTTCCATCGGAAGAAGTGCCCAACGAAAGAATAGGTTTATCTCAGAAACCAATTATTTTCTATTTCCTTAACGATTGCCAGTTGTGTTGTATTCCATGCAGGCGAACATTTTTCAATTTTTTTAATTCCTCAATCCGAGCATAGACGCACCTCTCATGGTTATTTTTAATTCCATTCTTACACGCTGTATTTTCGATTAATTTAAATCTTTCTGATCCGCTCACAAAATAAAGGGTTTTCCAATAGGGACATAACAATTTTATCTATAAATAAAACACAGAAATATTTGAGATATTTAGTTCAAATTTATTGTGGGTATAGTGCAAGCATTACATTTTATGAATGAAATTCGATATCGGTCATATGACCACCACAAGCCCGTTTACAGCGGTCGATTCTTTGGACCCAATTTTCCACCACTGTGGCACACATTTCGACCGGAGCGTTGGCAATTTCGCGTTGGATGTTGTCTTTGAGGTCGTTTAAAGTTGCTGGCTTGTTGGACTAGAGCAGTGACTTGATATGACCCCATAAAAAGAAATATAATGGCGTTAGATCGCATGAACGAGGCGGGCATTCGACCGGACCATTTCTCGAGATAACACGTTCACCGAATTTGCCTTTCAATAAATCGATTGTGACGCGTGCTGTGTGGCTAGTGGCACCGTCTTGTTGAAACCACATATCGTTGATGTCAAGTTCATCCAATTCTGACCACAAATAATCTTCCAACATAGCACGATAGCGCTCTCCATTGGCGGTAACATGGCGGTCGTTTTCATCCACGAAAAAATACGGCCCAATCACACCTCTGGCATGAAAACTGCACCAAACAGTCACTTTTTGCGGATGCAACGGTGTCTCAAGAAGCACATTTGGGTTTGTTGCTAACCAATAACGCATATTTTGCTTATTAACAAAGCCATTGAGCCAGAAATGAGCTTCATCGCTGAAGATGATTTTTCGATGAAATTCTTCATTCTCTTCAAGCTTTGCCGGAGCCCAATTGGAGAAGTTTCGGCGTTTCAAATGATCAAGTGGCTTTAGTTCTTAAGTCAATTTAATCTTGAAAGCATGTAGGCCAAGATCTTTTCGCATAATACGCCACAGTGTCCTTTGAGCGATGCTCAATTCTTGAGAACGACGTGGAATCGACTGATTTGGCTCATTTTGAATCGATGCACTTACGGCTGCGATCACTTCTTCGCTTCGAGCAATACGAGATCTGTTTGGCACCGGAACGTTCAATAGTGTAAATTTGGTCTCGAATTTATCGACTATAGCACGCACAGCCTGTCGGGTGGGATGATTATTACGGCCGAAAATTGGAGTAAGCGCTCTTAAAGTTGCGACCACCGACTCAGAATTTCGGTAGTAATTTTTGATAATTTCCAAACGTTGCTGGTTCGTGAACTTCGCCATGATGAAAATGTTGACTTTAACTAACGTTTTGACAGTGACAGTTCATTAAAAAAGTATAAGGGTGCGTTCATATAAAGATACGAAATTGTTATGTCCCTATTGTAAAACCCTTTAGTTTCGGAAAAAACACGTTTAAAGTTTTCGTTATGGTTTAGTCGTGATTAAAAATGATTAAAATGAAAATTACCTCTAATCTACCATACAACATCCCTTCTGCATCCATTTCATCTTGATTTGCTTTTCGGGATAGTGCTTTTCGGCATGTGCTCAAACAAGACGGATGCTATATCAGCCCTAAATAAACGACCACGTCGTTATTAGTATGAAGCCTCTAGATAAAGCTTCGTCCTACAGACCAATATGTCTATTGGGAACAATGGGGAACCTTCTGGAAAAATTAATTCTGCAAAGGCTTTTAATTCATATGACAGGTGAGATCAGTCTTTTGGAATACCAGTTTGGCATTCGGCAAGGCAAGTCCATATGAGAAATGTAATATAAATATGAAACTAAATTAGAACTTATAATGATATTAGACAATATAAACTAATGTTTACATAATAAGAAAATTACAATTTTCATTAACTTTTATGCAGAAAATTTGGGAAATGAATGACGAGAAATAGTTTACAACAAATTATTTACAACAAATTTATCACATGCACTTTTTTTACGAAAACAACTTAATTTTTAAATGACAACTATAAGTCGAAGGTAAAATGTCAGCTCCATAAATTGATGTCGCAACAAAATTAAATTTAAGATGCTTGTAAAAATTAATGATAAGTCGGGTAGTAATAATCATTCTGAAAAGTCTGAAAGATGTTTTTAAACTTAAGTTTGTGTTGGATTCAAATGACCTACTATTATCTTTCTGTTATCTATCTATAATCTTTTCCCCTGGAAGCTGCAAAAGGCCAAAGTTAGTATAAAAATATTCATGCCTATAATTATATTATAAATTGATTTTTAAGAAATTTGTATTAATAATTGAATATTTTTCAATTGTAAAATGATTTTTGTACTTAATTTGACCTTCTGTAGCTCCAACCAAAAAAATCCTGAAATATATTAATAAGTCACTAATATCAATTGTTACGGATTGAAGTAGGTTTATGCGTGGGTTATACCTTTACAATTTATTTCAAATAAATTTAAGTAAACATAATGATTGGAGTTACTATAAACTTAATTTTTTATATCTTTTATAATGTTTTTAATTTTAAGAATTCATGATGTTAGACTTTAAGATAAATAAGCGTACAGTTGCTACGTCGGTTGAATGTTAAAAGAATTGTTTCGTAGAAAAAAAATATGACTTGAAATTTCTAATCTTTATCTGTTAAGAATATAACTTGATCCGAAATGGTCACATCATAAGTTGTTTATATTTCACGTTATTTGAGTTTATTATCGTGGCGCGTACGAAGCCACTTGTTTCGTTTACGATTAAAATTTACTTTTGCGATATGAGAATGTGATTAAAAAAGAGCCACATTACAAATTATTATTATGTTTTTTATTTTAATTCAATAGAATTATGTTCATTCAATAATGGGAATAAATCTAATTGGTGAATGAACAAAGTAGTGATTCAACAATTTATCATTAAGCACGATACTTATATGTAAACATATATATATATATTATTTTTCATAGCGCCTCCTTTGAAAATCCGATTGTCGGTCCCTGTAGCGCGGGTTGAAACTACGATTTTCAACCCTAGGGTTGAAAGTCGCTGTTTCAACCCGCTCCACAGTTACAGCCAATCAGATACTCAAAAGAGTTGCTATGAAAAATAGTATACATTACTCGAAACAAAATACAGCGAAAGCATTTCGTGTGATTGCAGCCCACGTTTCACTCGGGCAGCAAACTTGACACTCATGCAATCGCTCTGTTTCGCCCCTTGTAATGTAATAGACTATAGTTTACGTAAGCTACACGTAAAGTAATAATTTGTTAATCTTTGAAATGAGAGATATCGTAATTTAATATTATGAATGTAAAATTGATCGATGGTCCCGGAGCCAAATATTCATGGGAACCATGATTCATTCTAAAATTGTAAAAGAAAAAAAGAGAGATAGTCTACGATACTGCTAAGAGATTGATATCAATTTTAATTTGATGGTTCAATAAGGATGTTTACGTTGACTATTTAATATTGATAATTGAGTTTGTAAAGGAATAATGTAACTGTCCAAAGCATATCTAGGCCTGAAAGAGGAAGACGGTTGTCTCAAACAGTGTGTTCAAGGCATATACCTTCCGAGAGGAACAATGATAGCTTGGACAGTCGGTGCACCAAAGTTGGTCTAAACCTACACCGCGGCCGGGTGTACAGACAGGTGAATGCGGGCTTGAACAAAGTGTCAAGGCTGAGCTAGACCTACAGGTTAATGAGGACTTGGACATCAGGAAAGGTCATATGGCAGTTCAATTGGGCGCACGGGGGGAACATGTGTTACTTCACACTTCACGAACACATATACAAATTCAGGCACACGCATATAGGTGGGTGACGTGTTCTCGACCCGTGGTCTGATGGCTGTATATGACAATGTAAAGAGAAAGAAAAAGCGAAGAGTAAGAAAAGGGAAGAAAGAACAGAGAGAGAGGTGGGAAGGGATTAGATGATAAAATTTTAAAACGAGGGCAGCGAGGAGGAACTAGGCTTTTGGCTCCACAGTGGGTCCACTCATATAGGAGAAAAGGGGAACGAATTATAATGTTTGCTAACAACAAGTGGTGGCGCTATTGTTGCTACTGATATCATTTTTAAACTGTTGTAAGCATAGCAACCATATCATTGCCAGTTGAAATAGTAACTACTAAGTCCACTATTATATTTAACTTGTAAACTTGTGTACAAAAAATATATATCGTGTTAACCAAATCGGCAGTCTTATTTCACATAATATTGTATTGAGATTCCTACTCACGTTAAACTCAACGTGGGTCATAACATTTGGTCCTTCGAGCCAGATTACTCTGTGTGTTAGCATCACGTATAGGAGTTATATCCAGAACATATTCGTAAATTGAAACTGTGTCGTGAAGTGAAATACAATTGACTGTCAAATGAGTTTGTAAAAGAAAAGGAAAATAGTGATCAGGTAGAAATTCATCTGAGTGTCGGAATTGAAGTAGCGTCGTGTAAATGAAAGACTGTGAATTGATTCATCAATCGTGCGTCGTTACTATATAAATTCACGCAAGTTATAAGCTATAGTTGTGGACAAGGACTATAACCGCATTAAAAGTTATACTGGATAATGAAGTGTCGTGAACTGTGAACATTGAACTTGGACTCTATATAGTAGGTCTGTCGTAAAGGTGCTCCAGATTGTTCCAGTAGACAGCAGCAAACAGGCAAGTCACTAAACCACCAATTTTCCTCCTATTTCGTAGTGAATCCTTACTTCTCATAATTTATTTAAGTTTCGTGTTGCTCGTTTTTGTATTAAAAATTGTTGTATTAAAATGTCGGAAGCAAGATTAGCAGTTTTGACAGCTCAGCGCGCGAATGCCAAACGCTTGTTAACAAACTTTAAAAAATTTATCGATTCTTTTGTCGTTGAAACGGATTTTCCCATTCTGGAAAAAAGATTAAATGAAATTGAGAAGCAACGCAATATCTTTGATGAGAGTCAATTTGAAATCGAGCAACTTGTGGAAGATTCTAATCATGAGGATATTCGAACCGAATTTGAAGAGAAGTTCTATTCCGTGGTGAGTAGGGCAACCTTTCTCTTAAAAAATCATTCGGACACGCAGACGCAATGTATAATATCGGAGGCTAGATCGCCGTCTAGTACAGAATCGCAATCACCTCGGTTCGGAATTCCAACTCAAAGAAAACTTCCGTCCTTAAATTTACCCATTTTTAACGGAAATTATGAAACGTGGCTAGGGTTTTATGACTTATTCAAGTCTCTAGTAGATGACGATGGTAACACTTCAAATATCGAGAAGTTCTACCATCTGAAAGGTTGCCTACGCGGAGAGGCCGCAGAAGTTATAGCCTCTCTTGAATTATCCGCAGAAAATTATAAAGTCGCGTGGGACCTATTGAGGGATAGATACGACAATCGCAAAGTTATCCGTCAAAGGCATGTCAAGTCCTTATTAAATCTTCCATGTGTCACGAAGGAACTGTCAATTCGTTCGTTTCTAGATCAAGTCCAGAAGCACATTCGAGCTCTCAAGGCATTGAATGAACCGGTAGAAACTTGGGATACACTACTTGTAGGAATTATCACTCTAAAATTCAATTTGTTTCTCCGCGAAAAGTGGGACGATGTTAGTAGCGAGTCGACTCAGCCCACATATGCGGAATTAATTTCGTTTCTTCAACGTCGTGCACAGTTTGAGGATGTCCAGCTCTATCAAGGTTCAGGAGGTTCACAGAGCCTTGTAGATAAAAAACAAGGTTTGAAAAAACCTCGTTATCAACAAGCCTTCATGGCTTCCGTGTCGAATAGTTCATGCTTCCATTGTCAAGGAGAGCACTCTATATTTGCATGCGATAAATTTAATAAATTAAGTCCTAAGGAGCGGTTTGATATAGTAAAGAAGGCTGCACGGTGCATCAACTGCCTTCGTAAAAATCATCGGGTCGTGGAGTGCACAGCTCCTTCATGTCGAATGTGTCATAAGAAGCACAATAGCTTATTACATTTTGATAAACTTGTTATCTCGTCGCCAGGTTCTTCATCAGCCCCTGTAAACTCAGGAGCTGAAAGTTCAAGGAAATCCATGGTTAGTTTACATGCACATATATCTACCGATGGGCTACTTGCTACAGCAGTCGTAGATCTCGTTAATGTACAAGGAGAATCGAAACCTTGTATAGTCTTTTTAGATGGCGGGTCTCAAGCTAATTTTATTACAGAAGAGATGGAAAATTTCTTAAAATTACCCAGAAAATTAATTGACGTTACGGTTTCTGGTATTCATGACATTCGTACTGGCCTTAAACACTCGGTGTCAGATACGATAAAATCTCGATTTAATAAATATCAGAAACATCTTGAATTCTTCGTTTTGTCACAAATTACAAAGCCCATGCCTTCAGTTCATATAAATCGCTCTTCACTTAATATACCAAAAAATATTTACCTAGCTGACCCCGATTTTTATCAACCTGGCCCAACTGATGTTCTGATTGGAGTCAAATTATTCTTTAAACTAATGTGCGTCGGCCAAATTGCATTAAACGACCACCCAGATGTTATATTACAAAAGACTCAGTTAGGATGGATTGTCGCGGGCGAATTAAGCAGTACCCTGTCTCGAAAAAATGACATTCAGTTTTATCTTATAACCCACACTACTCCACTTGAAGCGAATCTTCAAAGGTTTTGGGGAATCGAAGAACTTCCAGCCTTAAAAATATTGTTGTCAGAAGAAAAACTGTGTGAAGAGCACTTCCAAAATCACACTTGTAGAAATTCGGAAGGTCGGTATCAAGTAAGGTTGCCTTTCAATGAGAAATTACACGACTTAGGAGAATCTTATTTGATAGCATCTCGTCGTTTGAATTTCCTTATAAGGAAATTTGGAAAAAATCCTGAATTAGAGAAGGAATATGGTAAATTCCTTCAAGAGTATGAGAATTTAGGTCATATGTCGGAAGTTAAGGTCGATAATAGATTAGATCAGGGCTTCTTCTTGCCACATCGCGCTGTGATAAAGCAGGATAGTGTGACAACAAAAACTCGTGTCGTGTTTGATGGATCTGCCAAATCATCATCTGGTATTTCTCTAAACGAGTGCATGATGACCGGCCCACCTCTTCAGAATGATCTTTTCTCATTACTACTTCGGTTCCGCTCGCATAGAATCGTACTCACTGCTGACATTGAAAAGATGTATCGGCAAATTTTAGTGCATCCTAAGGATAAAGTGTACCAAAAAATCATGTTTCGAAAGAATTACAATGAGCCGGTTAAAACTTTCGCCTTGAATACCGTTACGTATGGTACAGCTTGCGCCCCGTATCTTGTGATTCGCGTATTGCATCAGCTGGCCAATGATGAAGCATCTAGTCATCCTATTGTGGCTACCATCCTCAAGAGAGATTTCTTTGTTTCTAGCATTAAAACTCTTGGTATTCAATGGGAATCTCGTCAAGATTCGCTCTTTTACTCTGTCGGCCTATTGAATACGGGTAAGGAAGTTACAAAACGTTCGATTCTCTCACAAATAGCCAAGTTATTTGATCCATTGGGAATGTTGGGTCCAGTTATCGTGGGAGCCAAGATATTAATCCAACGCCTGTGGAAGGCAGGTATTTCGTGGGACGAATCAGTTCCTCTTGATATTCACACTCAATGGATAGAGTATAAACTACAGCTACCTCTGTTGAGTGAGCTGCATTTTGATCGATGTGTTGTAGGTTTAAATTCGGTCGACATACAACTACATGGGTTCTGCGAGGCAAGCGAGAAGGCTTACGGTGCGTGCATTTATGTGCGGTCAACTAATAGTATGGGTAAACATAATGTGTCGTTAGTTTGCTCCAAATAAAGAGTTGCACAAGACAACTAATACATAATTGCATAGCATGTTTTCGATTAAAACCTCGGGGAATTGAATATCTCATGGGAGATCTTCCACAAGAAAGAGTATCGCAGACTCGTCCATTTTTAAACGTCGGTGTAGATTATTGTGGTCCGCTACACATTAAGGAAAAACGTTTCAAGAATCGCAACAAGCTCAAGGTTTACGTTTCAATATTTGTGTGTATGTCCACAAAAGCTGTTCACCTTGAACTAGTTAGCGACTTAACTACAGAAGCCTTTATTGCATGTTTAAAAAGACTTTTTTCTAGAAGGGGAAACGCAAAAATAATTTTTCGGATAACGCAACAAATTTTGTCGGTGCGAATCGCGAGCTTAACGAACTCTATAGATTGCTTCAATCAGCTGAACATAACGAAAAAATCAATCAATTTTATTTAGACGAGAAAAATATCGTGGAAATTTATACCTCCTCGGTCCCCTCACTTTGGTGGTTTATGGGAAGCTGCAGTTAAATCCTTCAAGAATCATTTTTTGCGTACAGTGTGGGACACGTTGTTAACTTACAAGCAGCTTGAAACTTATGTAATTGAAATCGAAGCTATCCTCAATTCTCGACCTATCTCACCTATGTCATCTGATCCAAATGACCTCCCCCCTCTCACTCCTGGTCATTTCGTAATTGGTGGCCCACTGACAAGTTTTCCGCAGATGGATTTCACCGAGACTCCTTCAAATCGGTTATCAAATTGGCAGCATGCGCAAAAATTGCGGCAACACTTCTGGAAAAGATGGCAGAAGGAATATCTTCACCAATTAATGGGACGCAACAAATGGATGTCAGGTTCCAGTCAAGCTATAAAAATCGGAACTCTAGTTATAATTAAAGAAGATAGCATGTCAAGGTTGAACTATGAATTAAAATCACAGATGTCAGCCAAAATAATTTGATTATCTTCGAAATCTTTTATTGTACACTCTCGGCGTAGCGCAGCTCTATTTGCCTGTTCTAATAATGTCTGTGTTATGCACTCGGAATGTAATTTGTCTATGTAATTTCTATGGACTATCAAAGGCAACAAGAGAAAATAGTATATTGTGTGTCTAGGAGGTAAAGTACGTGTTTTGGGGCGAGGACTGAATACATTGGTCGAGTCCCAAAATGACCAACCTCCGTGGTACACACGATATTTTTTGCAAAATACGTCCTAAAGAAGTATTTCGAGTGTCTGTAGAATGGTATTGATAGTGTCCAATTACGACTCGGTGGAATAATAACATGTTATAAGAATAATATTGATAAATAAGGCACGAAAGGTGGTGGAAAGGGCTGTAGGGGGGATGGGGCCTAGGGGAGGAGCCCCGGCGGGGGTACAGGGGGCAAAGCCCCTTCCTGGGGTTCGGGGGGCTGCGCCCGCCGAATTGTATGAAACGAATTTGATTGAATTTAATAATGTATGGAAAAGTATAAACTTTGGTTAGATTAATTAAATATTTTTCTGGAACGTAAAATGTTTTTTCTTCAAGTTTAAAAAATTTTAGGTACAATTTTTGTTCTATTCAGTATTTCAAGGAACAAATTTAATTGAATTTAATAACGTAAGGAAAAGTGTAAACTTTGGTTAGATTAATTAACTATTAGCACTGAGCCCAGAACGTGCGAGATGGCTCCCTGGTGAGAAATGAAGGAGTTAGCTTAATCGCTGCTGTCGCCATCTTGCGGTCCGATCAAGTATTTGCTTGGGAAATATAATCCATTTTTCGCAACTGTGCAGAGGGCGTAAGGAACAAAAGTAGGACATAAGGAACGAAAGTAGGACTTAAGGAAGAAAATAGATACAATATGAACATGGTCGTAAATAGACAACATTACGGCCGCTCTACAGGGGCTCGAAGTACTACTTTAGTGCCTGTTTTGCAAAAAAATTATTTTCGCAAGCTGTCTTTTTTCACTTACTCTTTCACTAATAATTTTATATAATAAAGAAATTTAAATAATTATTATGTTTCCACATTTTTAAATAAGGAGATTTTTAATAAATTAATAACTAAATTCTATATTATTGAATATAACAATTTTATAATTTCTGAAGTATATGTTAATTTAAAAAGTAATGACAATTGAGGTGCCGGATCGTATAAGGGCACATAGCATTTTCTCGTGCCAAATCGCAGTCCCCTGAAGGCTTTTAATAACATTTCCAAATTTAAATTTTTAAAGGTTATATCTCGATTTGGAATTTGATTCCACATCTTTTTCTCCCTGGAAAAAAAGTTGTATAGCTTTTTTGGTTTTCAAGTTAACTAACGAAAACAGTCTTTTTTTAAATAGTCATTTTTTATTCATTTTTCACTTCAACTCGTGCTCACTTCGTCAATTTTTGGAATTTTTCAATGAATTTTTCAGGAATTGTGCTTTAGGGCGTTCTTCAACTGATAAAGCAAGTCGATTTTTAAAATATTGCTTTACAAAATTTTATTCATTTTTTTTCTGACGTTTGTAGCAAATCAGACTTTAATATCTTCCAGCCCTTCGTTTAGCGAAGGAATTTTGAGCAGGCAAGTAATTTTCGCGACAAAAATGTAAGGGAAGGTATGATAAAGTTTTTAGGATACTTAGAGACCAGAATATTCAATAGTTCTGGAGCTATAATGAGTTTAGTTTAATACAGTGCTTGAGTTTTCGAGCGTATCAAAGGCTCCGTGGCGTACAGCCGCACGGCACGAATTGTCTCGCCAATATATGGCTTATAAATATTTATTTAAAAATATTCTTAGACAAATTCCAACTAACATGTGCATTCGTTTGTTTAGAATAGGAATATTCAAGATCGCTGACCAGCTACACCAAAAAAAATTGTCAACATCATGTACATTTTAGTATTCTACAATTCAAATAAAAACTGAATGCTAAAAAATACATCAAAAATTGAAAAAAAAGATCGATATTTAGTAAACTTAATTTGTTAATTTTTTATTGTATAAAAGATTTAGGTTTTATCATATTTATAAGCCATACATTGGCGAGACAATTCATGCCGTTCGGCTGTACGCCACGGAGCCTTTGATACGCTCGAAAACTCGGGCACTGTATTAAACTATACTCATTATAGCTCCAGAACTATTGAATATTCTGGTCTCAAACTTTTCCAAAAACTGTATCATACCTTCCTTTACATTTTTGTAGCGAGAAGTACTTGCCTGCTCAAAATTCCCTCACTAAACGAAGCGCTGGAAGATATTAAAGTATGATTTGCTGCGAACGTCAGAAAAAAAAAATGAATAAAATTTTGTAAAGCAATTTTTTAAAAATGGACATTCTTTATCAGTTAAAGAACGCCCTAAAGCACAATTCCTGAAAATTTCATTGAAAAATTCCAAAAATTGACGAAGTGAGCACGAGTTGAAGTGAAAAATGAATAAAAAATGACTATTTAAAAAAAGACTGTTTTCGTTAGTTAACTTGAAAATTAAAAAAGCTATACAACTTTTTTTCCAGGGAGAAAAAGATGTGGAATCAAATTCCAAATCGAGATATAACCTTTAAAAATTTAAATTTGGAAATGTTATTAAAAGCCTTCAGGGGACTGCGATTTCACACGAGAAAATGCTATATGCCCTTATACGATCCGGCACCTCAATTGTATTAGAATTTTTTTAAAACAGAAATTTTTTTCAAATTTTTAATTTATTTTGGGTTATTTTCAGAATACTTTCAAATTTTAATGCATTAATTCGAAATTACTTTGATATTAAACTATCAAAAAGAATAAGCAGTAAAATAATTTCATGTGAAATTTTAACTTAAAACACAATAAATAAATTAAAACGGTTAATATATAAAAAAAATAAGACAAAATGTATTTTAGCCTCATTTTATTCTAAACTTAAACATACCGTATATTATAAACATATTTACAAATTTTCACATCCAATGTTTAGCAATGTAGCAATATCCATCTGCTAATTTATTTATGACACTAAGAGGCGTGTTGTAGGTAATATCACATAAATTAAGAACAGCATACGAATAGTTGCGATTATCAAGAATCTTGTAAGCTTGCAAATGTTCTATCAGAAAGCAATCGTGTAAGATTTTTGTAATAATTTGGCAATTATTTTCAGAAAGTAAAATTGCTTTGACTAGATGAAAATAAGGACCATTTTCTGAAAAAATAGTTACAATGTTATTACTTTTCACTTTGTGACCCAAGCGGATTATCCACTTTGCTAATCCGTCGAGAATGCCTCGCAGCGCGGCGGAGATTCACTCGCTGAAAGGGTGATCTTCTGCTGCACGAGGCATGAAAGAGGGCGAAAGCAGCTTTGAGGCGAGGCATAAAGAAAAGCCGACTTCAATGCTGGAAAGACTTGATCGGAGAGGTCGAGAAGGACCCATGGGGTCTCGCCTTCAAAATAGTCACCAAGAAATTGGTGACTAGAAAAAAGACCCCGGGCATGGACAATCACGATCAAGTCCAGTATATTGTGCGAAACTTGTTTCCACACGTGGAGCCGTTCCAAAGGCAGGACCGAAGTTCCTGCGTGGTCCGGCGCGAGGAACTCTTCACTGTCGAGGAACTAAAGAGAGCGGGTGGAAGGCTCAAGGCCGAAAGGCGGTTCCGTGGGTGCAAATTGCAAATTGCTACATGGGAAGTCACTTTTCCATCTCTATGCTTACTCTCGTTTCGCATACAATTGATTTAAGGAAGAGGACCAATTGATTTCATAATTCTGGGATAAGGAATCAAGAAGTGATGCTTGGGTTTTATGTGATTGGGATAAAGTTTCGAGAGTTCAGTTAGGTACTCAGTTATTTCTATATCAAGTAGCATGTGAGTACTTTTGTAGATGGTTTCACTGAAAATTATTTCAACAACTGTTTTCAATTTAATGAGTAACTGCCAACGATCATATTCTTCAGGTACGAATGGTTCAACAATAAAACACAAACCTCGGATAAAATTCAGCATTTCAGCTGCAGAAGGGATGATACATCCGTTTCTCAGGTGCTTTTCTGAAACATGTGGAGGCTTATTCACATTGTCATCGGTTCCATATTTGTACCCAGCAAGTCTCAGATTCAAATCATCGAGTGATTAGCGCTTCGCATTACATATGGAATGGAATAACACGATAGCTAAATCATTGCGTAAAATGCCTTCTAAGATGTCATGTTGGATGTCTACAGTCAAATTTTGAACGACTTGAAAATCATCAATTTCATTAAAAATGCAAATGTCTTTGATTCCAGATCTCGCAACATTTTTTCCCAACAATTGATTATTATAATTTGTTATATTGCGAAGCACACAATTGTGTTCGTTGAAAACGGTATGTAGACATTTATGTTCCGTGAGACAAAAGCGGCAGAAAACATTTGCCGAGAAGTTCTTCACTAAACCGAGTATCGTATGTAAACCTAAATTATCGCCCGTAAGTAAGAGGAAGTCAAAATAAATCTTTATATCCTTGTTGTCAATACACACCGTTATTCCCTCAGTTTGCAAATATTTAAGTTCTTCAATGGCTCGTGTGAAAACAATTTGGTTAGAAAATTGTACCCGGTGTTTGCTATTAAACAACATGAAGAGAAAAATATTATCTATATTAGAATGAATTTCTGGTGGTAAAAGAGCAACATTAATATAAACAGCTCCGCATTTGCTAATCCCTTTGTGACTACCAAGGAGGTTATTGTTCTCATAGTCATCAAAGTAACCCACAAGAGGAATTCGGATTGTGCCTGAAGAATTCATAATTTTCTGTTTCCAAAGAGAACATTGTATAACGTTTGTTATTATTTCTGTATTTTCTTTGATTTTGTTCATATACTGCAAGGTTTTTTCGAGGATTCCCGGCAATTCAAAGAAAACTTTGAAAACTTTTCGGAGAGGTATAAATTGTACATTAAGGTCTTTATGTATCAATTTTTTCTCCTTCTTTCTCTACAAATTACTATCACTTCTCCAAGTTTATTACTTTCAGGAGGTACGAATGTTCCACAATTTTTAAAATGAGAGAATCGCTTTCTCTCTGTATCGAAATTTTGAAAAGGAGATGGAAATTTATCCAAAATAATGTAAACTTCGTCAACCGTGATTGAATCTTTATCGAAATGTTTAACACGTGTACGAATTTCTTCTTTAATAGACTGCAAATTCTCTTCAAAAAGTTTTGAAACTTCACATAACACCTCATCGGCCCTCTTTCTAGCGATATCGGGATACTTATATAAATTAGCAATGAACAAGCGTACTTTTTCTGTCAACGGATGCGAAGAATCAACACGTGGTGAATTTAAATCATCATATGGCATATAATCATTCTCCAAAATTTCTTCCAAGTCCGAACCTTCATCAGAAGCAGATTCTTCACAAAGCGGTGTCTTAAACGAGATCTCAGAATCCTCTTTATTCGCGAATAAAAACAATTCGTTTTCTGACAAATTTGAAGGTTCGCTACGATCCATTAAAAGATTATTTTCTTTCGAAAAAATTTCTGATTGCTCAGTTGATGACGGTAATGTAGGCTTATGCTTCATAACACGATGCTTCTTATAGGACTCGAATTTAATATAACGGTTAGAACAATCATGTTCAGTACACGAAAAACTGTCTATTAACTTATATGATAATTCGACATGACGTATAAGACTGTCGTTTTTATCGAATTTTAAATCACACGCGAAACAATGAAACATATTTTCAATTTTTATCTGCTTCTGCACGTTTTAAATCACTTATAAAATGAAGTCTGCATTTAAAAATCTATACTAATAACCGCATTAGCATACATTTTAAAAAGTAGTATATAAAAAAAGTAACATACTGAGAGTTAAAGTGAAAAGCCTGTAACAAGGTTTGAACTACAGAACAAAACTATACTTTATGCCTAATGTCTTCGTAAGGCGTCCTCTACTTGCTTCGCAATCGTCTTAACTTTTAAAGCAACCCCCTTTGGGGAAAGTTGAATGTCATAGATAGCTAGTTGCAAGAAGTACCAAATATTGCAGCATTCAGCTGGATAGTCGCAATCGAATGCGAAAAATGCTTTCAAGGTCAAGTCTAGAGCATCTTTGAAAGTCTTCGATTCATACCAGTAGTCGTTGATAACCACGTAAATCTGTCGAAATTTCACGACAGTTCCAACTACTACAATAAGAGGTTGTAAGGATAATTTCCTTGCAAGTAACACGTTTCTCAAATCTTCCAAAGACGCATCCGCTTCATTCTCTTTCGGAATTACAAGCAAGAATGTGTCCCGCTTATCACTTCGCTTAAAATTCTCCTCGTCCTTGTCTTGCGCACTTTCTATAGATTTCATAACATTGTGTTCCAAACTCGGGTCACTAATGTGTTTTCTTCTCTTTCCTCGATTTCCGTTGTTACAAGGTAAGATGTTTGGCAGCAAATAAAGAGTTACAGCGCACTGCTGATCTGATAAAACTAGAAAAGAAATTTTATTAATGATCGTTTATATGTTTTCTTAGCTGGTAAATTTGAAGTGTTGACATTTTATATTTAAAAATTCACCAAAGAATAATAACCCGTCAATTTTTTAATGATATATGTACATTGCGTCCCTCATACCAAAAATTTTGTAAATGTTTTTCAAAATACAAAAAATTACTGATGCGAGCCACAATTGTGCGCCGAAACGTTGGGTTTAATTAATAATTTATTGAATTCTTTTATTCGGACCCAAAAGCCAAAATTATCAGCTAAGAATATAAATGATTTTTGTTATCGAGAGTCAATAAAATTTCCCACTGAATGGATAGATAAATTATATAAATATCGGAAAATAATAGCATATAATACTTATGATACGTACCAGACGCCAAAGACGGTAATACATCTAGGTATGTTTTTATCAACAACCGACAGTTGAGCATCTTTAATAATTTAATTTAATGTCTTGCTGCAATTTCCCACTTATCAAACAGACAATTTGTTTTTGTGTTATGAAGTAACTCAAAATTCTATTTTTATCTGGAAGTCAATATTAGTTGCATATATGTTAAATAAGTATATAAAAAACAAGTAAGAAATAATAAAAATAAAATGCTGGGTGTTTTTTTACGTTTAATGCACAAAGTTTACATAATTTTAAGAAAGTTACCAAATCACATCCTAGTTGCTCCCGTAACGGTTTAAACATGAGAAGATAATCTTGTACACCTATTTTTTCAATTTCTAAAAGTTTTTTTCTCCATGTATGCGTTTTACGCCAATATTGTGTAACTATCTCAACATTGTCAGAATGAGTTCTCAAATAATCGATTTGCTGTTTTTCAAACGCTATAAATAATGAATATTGCAATTTATACTTCCAAAATTTTAATACATCATATATTACGGATAAAAAGTGAATATAATCATCTTCAAAGGCAATGCACTTCGTGCTAGCATAATTACTACTACCATTCTTTGCATTTGCTGCTTCCTTCAGATTTATGACACCGTCCTTCCATAGTTGTGCCTTTACGTAAAAATAATGATTGAGCAATCTTCCGGCTGCTTGAATCCTTTCGCCTTTTTCTGTTCGAAAGGGGGTATAATATGTGATGATCAAAAAGTGATGTTGAAATTGTAGGCCTGATTCCGCTCAAACCAGTTGTCTAAAGAACGAAAGAAAAAAATCTCGTTATTTGCTGTTGAATATTCGAGGTGCCCACGTAGGATTTTGTCAGAATTTTTAAAATTGATAAAATGGCGATCTTTTTTCCGAAAATTCATTGTTTTAATGCAATTTTTCGTGATGTTATGAGCTGTAAAAACGTAAATATTAAAATTGCAAAGAACCGCTACGTGGGTACTTTGATTAATCTTTGTAGATTAATCAGTTAATATTTCCACTTGATCTGTTCAATAGATTTGTTTAAATCCTGCCTACAAATTTCAAAAACATCGTTTCGAGAAAAACGCCTTCATAGTTTGAAAGGTTCGGGTATAATCCGTGCGTGGTCACTTTTAGCGCCCTATCAAGCATATTAAGTAAGCCGAATCCGTGAAAATCATTTTACGCCAACATTTTTTACATCCTAAAGATGCGAGAAATGTAAAAAAAAAATTGATTTTTAAAAATACTACACAAGTGGGCCCCCTTAATCGCCTAATATGTGATACGCTTCGAAGAAAGGGATCTAAGCGGCAGAATAGAGGTTTTGCAGTAGAAGCGAAAGAAGTGAGCGCCCGCACTTACGCGTCATTCAAATGGCTCTACTTTCAATATTAATTACAAAAAAACTAAAATGATAGAAAGTTTTCGTTTGCGCCATTCGAAATATCATATCAAAAGCATTAGAAACAATCAATACCTAAAAATTGGATTTTTGACCGCTAAAGTCCCTTTCTTCGGAGCGCGTCACATATGTTTATATTTGCAATTCGCACAATACACATTCACGTAGCATTTATGTTACTTAACAACTATGTTGAATATGTATCGTACAGGTAACAATTTCGTAACTTTTATTAAAAATTTCTTTTATGCACAGGAAAAACTTAGTCCAGAATGTATGAGAGTTTGATACAATGAGACTTTTAATTTTAATTAATTCCTCTAACTAGTTGTTGAATAAAATAGTTTTTAATACATTACATCTAAGAAACTTCTTTTCGAGACTCCTAATTTTCAACATAGTGAATTATGAATGCTACCAAGTGAACACCCACCGTTGTTGTTTAATATTTTCATAACAATTCTACTGAAACGTCACCTATAAAAGTATCATAGTTACAGAAAAAGCAATTTTATGTAATAGATATACACATAGAACTATCACACAACGTTTCTTGTTTTGTTACAGTGACACTAATAGAGGTAACATTTCGACAGAACTATTATTCAAAAATTACGTATTAACTGTAAGTGTTTACTGGGTAATGTTTTTATTTCAAAGTTGTTCAACACTTTTATCAATTTCTCAAAACAAAGTAGTAATGTCAAATTTTAATAATCACTATATTAAATTTCAGAATAACCCTGGCAGAAGTATTGGATTAAAATTCATATTGAGCAAATCAAAGCTATTCCGAGCCATTCCGAGTCATTCTGAACCAATCCAAAAACGTTTTTTATCTCGTTTGTGTCTTATAGCTTACACATTGTAATCAGAGCATACTTACCAACAACAGAAGTAAGTTGTGTGGCTCTCACTTCACCATAGAAATTATTAGGCAATTGTTCGAAACGAGCCTGGATGTCCAGTTTATCTTTTTGATGGTCCACGCGAACTAAAACGAACTCACCCTTTCCATTGAACGTATATTCCAAACCATCAAAGGTGGTGATGTGAGGATCTCCAAAAACTGAGGCTATTGCTGGTGATTGATAGGCAACGCAATCTTGAGAAGGGCGTCTTTCAAATCTAAAAGTTTCACAACCCACAGCTTGTTCTTCCTGCCAAAGGCAGCAAAGGTACATTGGCACCATGTCATGAAACCAATTACTAAGAGTTGGAACTTTGTTGGCCTCATTCCAAGGTAAGTAACCTAAATTGTGAGACCGGTGAGGTCGCGAGCCCCATTGCTGATCATAGGTCAACATCAGATAACCAGCCTTGTCGTAGCAACATTGCTGCTCTGATCCATCAATGCTGAAAATATTAATCAACTAAATTTTTCATTTTTGGATATAAATAAGGTAAATATACCAGTCGTTGCACTGCTAAGGATAGGCTCCTCAAATTAATGAATTCAATTAGGGAGAAAAAAAAATTATTGTTCAGATAAATCGAATCACACTCTAAATAAAACTTTGGGTTTTTTAATTACAAAGCGAAATTATATTGAAATTTTCAAAATTTATTGAAAAATGACCGAAAACTTGAGAAGCGCGTTTGACCCAATGCTTGCACAACAAACTTATTATTGTCCCAGTCATTGCACTTTTGTGTACCAGTCCTGTACTACTGAATTTCCAAAGTTTTTTTCTTAAGGCCATGAATCAGTTGGACCACGTGACTAACTTATACATTTATTCGTTCATGTAAGATAACTTTTTTAATTTACAAAGTACCTTTCTGAAAATTTGAAAAACGTAGCAAAATACAATAAAGCTAGTCTGTTAACTTTTTCTAAGTAAAATTTGGAAAAAAAATCGAAAAAATCGACAATTACAGTTAACTATTACGTAGATTTAAGCGAAGAATATGTAAAAAAGCTTCCCGTTCACAAATGGTCAATTATTGTGAAATTACTAGTAGATATTTATTTTTTAAATATGAGTTAGAATAAATTACAATTATCGACAATAATCTAACAATTGTTATTTCACGCATTTCACAAAATTTAACAAGTACTTACAATTTTCTTTGAAAAATTACAAGTGTCCCATTATATTTTGCTTCATTCAAAGAATCCACTAGATATTGTTTTTATAAGTCCATAAATTGTATAACATTTTTTAAAAAGATTAAATATTTCTAAATCTTTATTTTAAATCATTTTGGATCCATTTTTACTTACTTTGGTACGCCAGTTTTCACGCAATGTATGGCTCCCTTATTGTAAATACAGTCAGGATTAGAATCTTTGTCGCAGTCAAAATCAGGAAGAAATCGTCCTTTATCATGAAGTGCATGCTCTAAAGTGCAAGGACAGAGGGATATTTCTGCAGCAAAATTTTTCAAATATCGATCGTGCATTATCCACTGATCACAAAGTTTCTGAGGCCATTTATTTCCATAGATCCTCTCCCATTGGGGACCAAAGTACCATCCTAAGGGAATCGGTTTACTCCATAGAATTCTGCGAAAATTGAAAATATTTTCTTTATTAGTCTTGATTTAAATCGTTGATATGATATCAAGTATACCTAATCATCAAATTTTTCTTCTAAATTGTTAATTGAAATATTACTGCGTACTTTACTTTTACATGGTCATTCTTCCCTAAAACAACTGGTTACTTGTAAAAAATGAATTATTAATTAATCTGATTCTAAAAGAGTTCATTTTATAACGTGTTTTTCGAATAATAAGATTAATTAATATTTTATGATTTGATCGTACGGGGTAATATCTAATCCAGAATATTGGCTCGGATTAGTTAGATTGATTTGAATAAATCCAAATTGCATATCTTGATGGAATGGATTTTCTCGATTACGATAATTAGCGGATGTTAGTGTGTACACGCCAGTGTTGGTCGTTCCTTCCTGAAAATCGATTTAATCATTATTACTAATTACCCGAATTTAATAAAAAGGTGCCATTTTAAAAATAAATAACCTCCAATATATCGATGTACTCGAGTTCGGGTCTAATAGTAGTTTCACGATAGCCCCAAAGTGATATTTGCACTGCAGCATTGAGATTACTAGTTAAATTATGTGCACTCCAAGTAAATTTTATTTCCGCAGGATCACGTTGGTGAATCGCATTTGTTGAAAAAAAAATCCTTTCTGTTGCAGTCGCTGGTGTTTCTGTGTACAATTTTCAAACACATTTCATCAGTAATATTCAGTTACACATTTAAAACAAAAATGAATTATTTCATATGAGAATTCATCTTATTATTATAGAAGTTTGATATACAGAGCGTATTCCGGGAAGACCGAGACATCGGAAATAATTTAGGTACAATTGCATTTTTTATGAATATTTAGTACAAAAGCTATTAGGTTTAAAAAGTCTATTTATTGGTAAGCTCATTTATTTGGCCCAGAGCGCAGTTTGGGCCTCATCAGGCCCAGTACGATGTATTTTAATAACAACCCTCTTTCTATTGAGTACACGATAAAAATGTATGGTGGGAACAGCAATACTGAAAAATCAAATCAACAACTAGGATCTTGCTCCTATTCAAAATGTATGTGAAAATGTACAATATTATTTATCAATTTCTGCATTGAAAAGGCAAGTTTTTAATATATATTTTCGGGGAAATTGCCCTCGAAGATCCTTTGTAGAAAAGGGGCAATCGTGTAGGGCCCCCGCGGATCCTACTTTTTCCACACAGCAGATGTGATTCATCACTAATAATACTCATTGTCAGAACAAATTATTCTGCAGACTTCAGTTTTAAAAATATCGTATCAATATCGCAGATTTACGGTTAACGATATATTTGTACTAATGTCACATGATAAAGGATAAATATCACTGGTCAAGTTATACATTTTTCTCAGTGATTTCCTGTTTATCACAATTTTATTGTCCAAATACGGTAATCCGTATTTTTTATAAAGTTTTCTTTTTAGACTCAGGAGTGAAAATTTAAGATCACATATAAATAGACTTGTTGAACCTAATAACTTTCGTGCACTGATAGAAATGGTTCGGAAGTTTTAGCCATTCGGTTGCAGGCTGGGAATTTATAATTGTATTTATAAAATAATATGTCTCTCTGAACAACGCAGGATGTTTAATACAGAAATCAAAATATTGTAAGTGAAACTGGTCGAATCAGAAATATAATATGGGAAGGCTAACAATACATTTTTCCATAGCAACCAATAATATGGTTGATTCGTTCATATTTATTCAGTTATATTCGGATGGTTAAAATACAAATCTCATATGGCTGTATCTATGCCAGCAATAAGGTAAGGTTAAATTAATCATAAATATCGTTGTAACAGCCATTCCTTTCTATCAGTGTGTATAAAACTTTTGTCAAAACCTCAATTCTTTTGAGAAATTTTAGTGTCCTGGTCTTCTTGATAAGACTGTGTACTGCATAATCAGAAATACACTAAAAACTCATAATAGGGAAACTCAGGTTAGGAAGTTCGTAGAATAAGTTTGTGACGGTACGGTACGAGGGGTCGAAAAATCGGCGACGTAAACAACTTGATGTCGTTAAGTGCCATAAGAAGAATAGGTGGTAGCGCCACTTCGTCGTGTTCGCTTCAACTTTTTCCCATGACTGGAATAGTTCTTACGACCCAGATTGTTTTGATCTGAGGATTACCTAACAAGGAACATTAGGTAGGTGTCCCCCTCCGATTTTCTTTGTTCTCAAATATGTTGTAGTACTCGAAAAACTAAGGGACACTTATTTTTTCTTACGTGCCCAAAATGGTTTAAAGTGGGTAAAAATCATCCTCGAAGTGTGGTACCAAACACCCATTTAATTGCTTCACAAAAAATAACAGAATATTTCACAATCAAACCAGCTCAAACAATGTCGTCACAATAAGAAATGAAAAATGTGATTTTGTCAACTTGATCAAAAAAATTTCTGCAGATGGAAAGCTTCTATCTCCACTTTATCTTGTGTTAAAAGAGCCAAGTGGAAAATTTGTACCCATTGTGCAAGAAACCATTTTTCAGCCTATAAACATGTTTGTAGCTACATCAAAAGCTGTAAAACTTACGTCTGGTAAATTTGTTTATTTTTAATAATTTTGATTCATAAAATAAATTTATTAGTCATTAAAGTTTACAAACTTTTAGACTATGATTTAAATCAGTACATACGAAATAATATTATAAAGTTACAATCATTAGTACGTAATCAATTATCTTCACCAAGGTATCACAGTCTTTTAAAGTACTCCTGGTTTAAAAAGTGGTTACGTTGCAGAAAAACCAGGAGAATTTGACAATATTTCCTACTTTTCCTTGAAAATATTTTCCAACACATTATGTGAAATTCCAGGATGTTAAAATGTAGTCATTATTAGATGTCCGTAGTGCAAAAAATCTTTGTGTTTTAAGCATTTCTTTGAAGAGCATCACTAGTGTACTACGTACAATGAATAAACAAGTCTAATCATGATTGTTGGTCTGATAAATTTGATTTTATTATTGCCTTCAACATACATTTTTTTCAGATTTTTCAGACATGAATTAACACCGATTGGGTAACTTGATTGTATAGTCGTAACTTATTTTGGGGTAGTTTACCCCCATCAAATTTTTGACTAAATTAAGAAATTCACATTTTTACCTCTTACGTGAAAAAATATTTTATTTCGATTTCGTTCGCAAAAATTAATTTAGGTCACAAAAAAAGAATTCCCTTAAGGGTGGTTACCCCCCATAAAGTAATTTCTCGGAAAAACGCAAAAACATGTAAACTTTATTGTAATATTTCCTTTATTCAATTTATTTTTAAAAATAAGAATTAAAATAATAACAAAATAAAAAGATAAATACTAAAAAATTATGAAACTAATTAATACATATCATAAAACCTGATTATTAAATTAATTTTGTCCATATTTACCAAAATATAAAGAATATAAAAAATGTAGGAAAATTCAAAACTGTTTTCCATTTCCCATTTCGATCACACTGCATTTCAAATACAGCTATAGCAATATTAAAAAGAAATAGAAAAGAACATGAAGAAGTTTTCATCACTTTCACGAAAAGCACAACTAAGGGAGGACAGTTTCATAAATTTAAAGGAAGCAGCGAAAGCAAAGAATGGTAATAGTAATTTTTTTATACACATTTTCATAATTTCACCTTTTATTTTTGCATGATACACCTAGCTTATTTTTTAGAAGTATCTCACATTTTTCCTCCGCAACCTCCATTTTCTACCTGTAAAAAACTAGCAATTGGTATGGGAGCTTGAAATTCAAAATATAAAAAATTACGGTTTACAGCCGAGTATATACATCACTTTATGATACAAATTTTTAAATTGCAATTACTATAAACACGAACAGATTTCTCAAGGAAATTACTTAACCTATTTTTATAAAAATACTACTGATTATCAAAGTGGATGTACTACATAAAAAGAAAATTTTGTAGAAACTTTACGACAAGTTTATGGGTTTTAAGATATCAGGATAGCGATTTTATATAATTTTTTTAAACTGGAACTACTAAATCGAATACGAGTGATTTTATAATTAAATGAATTATATAAAGAAAAAGAGCAAATGCAAAATAAGAAAACAAAAGAATGGTGTTTTATTTTATAAACAATCTTTGTGAGATTCACAAATGGTATATAAATCAAATTTTAACCTACATAGTCAATCACCTATCACTCCATGCTTCTTAACATGCAATATTCCATAACATTATTTATTCAATATAAAGTCAAAATAACACTTACATGTATGGTGTTTCCTACTAAAGTTATTAAAAGCTTCCTAATTCTTTATTTCTTTACAATTTTCAAGCGGCAATTCATGGTTTCAAGACTCTGCTATCCCAGCTACACACACGTACACGCTTTAAACTTACACCACACTTCACATCAACGTTATTAATGTTATTATGCTTCGCATACACAAACATGTAATGCACACTGACTACTGCGCGCATGGTGCCAGTAAAAATTCTACTAGACTTTCAAGCGCAGTCCAAGAATTTTTCGTTGACTTGTATAGCAGGTATTCATCTCTTTCTTGCCAAATTATTCTATCCAAATTCTTTTAAAATCTGAAGCACTTTTAAGAAGAAGTATTTGCATTTCTATAATTTTTTCAAAAACTATACAATAAAATTTGAAAGAATTTTCTTCTTTTACTGTGCTTGAATTAATCCAGGACATTCTTTCTTTTCTTCGATAAAGTTCTAGGCTTCTTCATGAAAAGTATATACGATCTTCCGAAAAATTTGCCCCGTCCTAAAGTTGAGGACTGTCAAGTAAATTTCCCAGTACTTTTTTTTTCGTGTAGCCTAATCGATTTCAAGTGTTGAGAATACGACAATCTAAAAATGACGAGTTTGTCAACTTAACTCAAATCAGACAACCTGCAACCCTTCAGAAAAACTCAGCTTCGAATTTCAAATATAAAGAATAACACAACCTCCACGGACTCAGCAGACAGGATTTAAGAACTCCTTAATAGACCACCTAGCGGTAATTACCTATAATTAATCATTATTCCAATCTCCATGGTACTTATTAGTGATCAATATCGTAATATAATAAAAGTTTTCAACCTAATAATTTCTTTTCTTTCTGGCTTTATCCTCATCCCTTAGAAAGGATCCTTCTGATCCCTACATAAAAGGAAAGAAATACCTAACCGCGCCGGAACCGATATATGACACGTCTGTGATTTTCCATTTCCAACTTTGAATGCACTGAGAGAAAGTATTAGTCGTGGTTACCTATTTTTTACATTCTCATCATGGATGAGAAGGAATTGGTTTTATGTGAAAAATGACTTTCGAAATTTTCATCAAATCTTTACGTTTTGAGACCCCCTGAGTCAGAAAAAATGGTTTTTACGAAAGTGTCTGTCTGTCTGTCTGTAGGTCGTGTGCGGCATAACTCTCGATAGAATCATCAGATTGAATTGAGCTTTGGTACACTTTATCGGAGCCGAAAAAGTAAGGACAAGTTCGTTAACCAGCCACATCCAATCAAAATTGAGGGATGGAGCACTACTTTTGTGTTTTTGAAAATAATTTTTTGGAAAAATCAAAAATTTCAATACTGGTTTTAGATAGTGCTCATAAATCTCTACAAATTATCCTGATAACATTTTTTGATTAAATCAAAATTAGAAATGTTACAGCATATTCAAATTCGAAAAAAGTCAATATCAAAATTCCATTTTCCAGTTAAATTATACGAGATACGAAAAAACGTAATGATACAATATTATTTCCTACATAAAGACCTACAAATTTGAATTGTAACATTTTTTCATAAGATGCATAGTTTTCTTTGTAATTAAAAAAAAAACTATTGAAAAAACAAAATTCAATTTTTTAACAATAATATGTAAAATACGAAAAAAACGTAAGAATACAAAGTTGTTCGTTTCAAAAAGATCTACAAATTTTGTCTGACGCAGTTTCTGATAAAACATATATTTTTCGTTTCAATTCCAAACAATACGTTTAAAATTCAAAAATTCCATTTTTTAGACAAAATATGTGAGATACAAAAAAAACGTTTATATGGAAAATTGTTTGCCTAAATGAGGTTTATAAATATGTGAGATACGAAATAAGCGTTGTTCTGCAAAATCGTTTCCTTAAATAAAGTCTACGATTGTTTTTTCTTTTTGAGAGATTTGGAAGAAAATAAATTAATTTAATCATGTAATTTACTAAAAAGTTACTGAAATGTATACAGAAAATCGAGCGCGAAGCGCGAGCGTCATGATGAGAATGTGTTCCTTAAGGCCGATAGAGCCTTAAGTAAATTGAATCTCCTGTTTCACTTAAATTCAAAAAGAAATAGAGTGACTTTGAGAAAATGTGTAATTCACATCATCTGTAATATTATTATAAAATTGGTTTGAGCTTCAGTATCAAATTATAATGAATAAACTTGAATGTATGCGAAGAGCACAAGATCGAGCGCGAAGCGCGACGATCGAATCGCGCGCCCTAGGCGCGCTCAAACTTGCGAGCGAAGCGCGCTATGAGAATGTGCCCGAGAAGCGGGCAGATTTTTTTTTGTAAAAAAGGGTCACAAGTATGTTTTTTAGTCTGTATCATCTAAAACACCTTAGTTCTTACAGCAATATTAACTGAGTAACAATGATTAAAATTTTTAGTAAAACTTACAAAATCCGATTAGACAGTCCGTTTTTTAGCCGCGACTATTTTCATGCATTCCCACATTGTATCGAGCTTACAATAGATGTTACCAATACGTTTTTGTAAAACTTACTAATTGCGTTAATTGCTTTTACTATTTGTCCAGTGTAGTTATTATAAAATATATAGTTTTTCGACATAATGGAGAAAAGTTGTATCAAAAACTATTCCAATATCTTAATTAGAAACTGATTAATTTTTTTCATCCGTACATGATTCAAATAGTAATTGCAACATTGAAATAAATGTTAAATTTACCATTCTATCTATTTTATTTTTGTTAATGTCGATGGAAACTTCCTTAGTTTAGAATTGTTTAGGAGAAAAACTTTTTTAATTATTGTTTTTCAAAATGTAACAAAGGATGATAATTGTTGAGAGGTTTTTCATCAAAAACTGCACAACAGTTTACAATTATACTTTAAAATTACCATGATTTAATTCTTCTCATTTTGATGAAGAACAAAAGCAACATTTTAAGTAATCAATATATGTAACGATTTCAAAACGATTGAAAACAGTTGATAAACAGGTAAAATCTAATTTGTCTGTACAATTATTTGTTGAAGTTGACTATTACCAAAGAATTGCGAGTCATGTTTACACAAGAAATATTTCATATGGAAAAAAAATATTTACGTTTCTCAAAATAAATGAATTTGATCAATTTTACGAAAAAAAATTAGTAGCATTTACAACATTTTTGGTACTGCTTACTAAAAATATATAGTTGTGATCTTTTATTCAGCACAACTAATAGGATTTCTCTCAGTGTGTCTCGAAAAATGTCACTTGTAGAGAAAAAATGCATAGAATCGAAAATGTATATTTCAACGAGATCTACTATTTTGTATGCAAACGTTTTCCGAATTATGCTGCATTTACCGGGATAAATGTGAAAAATTATGATTTTCATGGGATTCTTACGGGTTATACTATGAAAATAAAATTTGCGTGTATCTTAACTATGATAAATATATTCGTAACCAGATCATCAAAATACGTAAATATCTGTAATTTCACGAAAATCAGAGCTAAGCGCTCTTCAAAACCTTATCAGTTACTTTTTTCTGATAGTAATCGTATATTAAATAATTTGAAAATTATTCACCGTTATTAGCCAAAAAGATACGCTGCACCAAAAGAAAATCGTGATCAAGCAGGGATATTCTTAGACAAGGTTTATCTCTAATAGATATCATTGTTAAAAAATAATTAAGTTTCAAATAATTCTGCGCACAATTTACTTTTTTGCGGGATATATTCAATTAGTGTTCATGTGGCAACTTACTTTTTTTCAACTTCGATTATATCTGGACCCAAGAAACGATCAGCGCTAGGGACTGAGAGCCTTCTGTAGTCTTCGATTGTGTAAGGTTGATAAGAGATAATTCTTTTAGTGGAATGCAATTTACTTTCAGAACTACTCCTGGATATGTTTTCCCTCTATAATTAAAGTTGACATTAATAAAGTTGATTTAGGGATACAGCGCCAATTTATCCGACCAAATGAGTAATCTCTTTTATAAAATTAAATTACCCGATGAAAACCAGTTGGGACGGCTTGATCCTGAGAATTAGAGTGTTCTAAAGCCTTGCAAAAATGAGCTTTTCTTGGTTCTTGTAAGGTTTTCTTCATCATTCGTCGATAGAAACTTAGTTCACTTTGATCATCCCCAGAGGCAAAGAGAGAACGTTGACTATGAACGTCGGTGAAATTTCGTTCGAGCAGGTTGTCGCCACAAATTGACAAGGTAGAGCCCTCTGGGGAATGGATGCGACGGTTCCTCTCAACACCTGAGAAGGGAATAAGAAAAGTTACCCTTTTTTTTGAGAAAAATTCTCTGTATCCCTCAAGTAATCGACGGACATCAATTTTAGCAACCGTAGAAAACAACTTTAACTTATCACCCACACAATAAAACTTTCAACCTGTTTGACGTTGTGATAACTTTGTTATAAGTATCTTGGCTTAAGGACGTTCAATCTAATTTTGTCCTCAAATTTTTAATTCCATTTGTAACATCCCTACTTTCCCCCTGGCTGCCAGACGCTTCAGTCAGTCAGGGTTCGGTAGGAGTGGGGGAGTAGGGAATGAAAATAATCGGTCGAATATAATTAGTATAAAAGCTTTATTCAGAAAATATGTAAGAAGATAAGAATATAAACAATAATAAGTATAAATATATTAATCTAAGTTACGTCGGAAACGGTGCGAGTGTAAATGTGTGAATGGATATAAACTAAAAGAGCTTGCTGTGCCGGTGTCCGTGTAATAGAGTTTGAATTTACGTGTGCGTGTGTGTGTGTGTGGGCGTGTGTGTGTGTGTGTGTGTGTGCGCGAGAGCGTGACGTATGGTCGCCGGAATGTGTGGAAGCGGAGAGGAAGAGGTGAGGAAAAGCTGGGCTCTGGCCCATTGGTACGTGTTCTGGAATAAATGAAAATAGTGTTTATTTATTGTTTGCGCTGTGATATGGAGCACGAGCCTCCGGGTAACGTTCAAATCACCTCCGCCGTCCCCCGTCCCTCAGGTACGTACGGTCCGTCTAATTGGAGTCAAGTCGGTGTCGTCGTCGGGTAGGGCGCTCCCAGCGGTATCTGGGTCCGCGCCCTGCCCTCAAGACCCCGGCCATGGCGGTATCCAGGGGGCCGGGGTTTCGGGTTTGTCGCTCGGTCGGTCCGTCGGTCATCAGGAAAGAAGGGGGAGGAGGAGGTGGTTTCGCGTGATTGGTGGGGTCCGGTATTGATCTTCGTAGCGCGTTCGGTCGGGTTCGGCAGTGTTTGATTCAGTCAAGCATTATTGTGTCCGGGTCAAGTGCGGGTCAAGTTAGGTCGAGTTCGGGTCGAGTTCTCGCGGAAATGACCGGGTCAAGTGCGGGTCAAGTTCGCGCGGAAATGTCCGGGTCAAGTGCGGGTCAAGTTCCGGGGGTGGCGTTGTCACCCAGGGATGTCGGGGCCAGGGTCAGTCAGGTGCACCTGAAGCTGATTCCCGGCCCATGCCGAAAGCCGACCATGGGGGAACCCATTCGTCGGTGCTCGACGTGGCATCCTCTGGGGATTAGTCCGGTCGGGTTATGGCGTCCTCACCCAGGGATGTCGGGGCCAGGGTCAGTCAGGTGCGCCTGAAGCTGATTCCCGGCCCATGCCGAAAGCCGACCATGGGGGAACCCATTCGTCGGTGCTCGACGTGGCATCCTCTGGGGATTAGTCCGGTCGGGTTATGGCGTCCTCACCCAGGGATGTCGGGGCCAGGGTCAGTCAGGTGCGCCTGAAGCTGATTCCCGGCCCATGTCGAAAGCCGACCATGGGGGAACCCATTCGTCGGTGTTCGACGCGGCATCCTCTGGGGATTAGTCCGGTCGGGGTGTGACGTCCTCACCCAGGGATGTCGGGGCCAGGGTCAGTCAGGTGCATCTGAAGCTGATTCCCGGCCCATGTCGAAAGCCGACCATGGGGGAGCCCATTCGTCGGTGTTCGGCACGGCATCCTCTGGGGATTAGTCCGGTCGGGGTGGTTGCTATATCCTGGTGAAGCCTGAGCAGCACCTTGTCAGGGGAACCTGAAGCTAAGTGCCGGCTCGCACCGAGAACTGGTCATGGGAGCGCCCATTCGCCAGTGCTCGGTCCGGCTCCACCAGGAAGTCGGAGGGTGCCGGAGACAACTTCCTTTGGGAGTACCCACTAGGAGAGGCATCTCCGGGCTGCCCGCCCAGCAGTGTCTCCAGAACGTGGGATTTTTCGGCCCCCACCACGTTCCCCTCTGGGAGAAACACATGCAAACGTGGCGTGTCAGTGTGTCGGCTCTGCTACACGCTGTGCTCACCAGCTTTGTGTAAAGCCGAAGGTGCACGAAGACGGACTTCGTTACAATGCTTGAGTTTTCAAGTTATTTTTAGATTTCACGCTTTTGTTTATCGAGTCGAAATTAAGAATTGTATTTTTCTCGAGTACGTGCAAAAGAGGCGCGAAGCAGACGACGAATTTGAATTTACGAAGTATATAGTTCAAGAAATAACACTTTTCTTCAATTTCTTCAAGAAAGTCTGCATGAAATAAACATCAGTATGATCTTGGAAAATTTCATGAGGATTTCAACACTTCAAAAATAAACTTTCAGTGAAATTTAGTGACAATAAATGTATAAAATTTGAATCAATATATAATTTTCCATTCAAATTTATATACTTCTTACTAATTTTGTACATTTAACAATTTTTCAATTAGAACAATATTTTCTATCAAGATAAAATGAACATAAAATTCAAGTTCATAATTTATATTTTCAGTTATATGTTAGAAATATTTTCATCTCACATTTTTGTAGCCTAAGCACAAACTTTTCATTCCAAAACTTAAAATCTCTACGGAAATGGAAAATTGTCTAATAGCAGTAGATAAATTAAAAAGCTAAAATATGTGTTTATTGGTATTTCCATATTAACATATAAATATCAATCAACTTTAAATTTTACATAAAAATGTTCGTTCGAAGTGTTCAAATCTTGTTACAATTTGACAAGATTTTATGGAGGAGTGCAATCTTTTGGATGAAATATTTTGTAGTTCTTAATTTGTCTGTCCGTCTGAAATCGTAGTAAGATTTGAACAGTAAACAATAAATTTTCCAATAGAATTCAGGATCAATAATAATTGATTCAGGAAATACTTCAACTCTGTAGAGCATTTTTGTATTTCGAATTCAAAATGTGTGCTTAAGCCACAAAAAAGTAAGCTGAAAATGTAGATATAAAACTAATTATGTCATGTTTATGTCTTCTTAATGGAAAATACTTTGCAAATAATTCTCTAATTCGATATTTTTTTAATGTATGAACATTCAAGAAATTAATAAATATTCCATCTTTTTATAGGAACTAAAAATTTCCGGATAATGCTTTGATTGAGAAAGCTAAAAATTTGTCAAATATTGATATAAATTGCAATTTTACAATTGCATTATTTTTCAAATATTTTAACATCTCTTCAATCTTGATAATTCTTACAGAAGTTTATTTCATGTGAGTGACTTTTTCTTTTTCTAATGAAAGATTTCGTAATTCTAAATTCGGCCCAATTCGTAACATTGTAAAAAGATTTTAAAACTTCATAAAAATTTTTTTTTCTGTTTTATTCAAAGTCAATAAATATTCAATGTTTGGAATCGAAATATTAAGTAAATGATTTTTAATTTCTGGGAATAAACTGCTTTAATAAGACAATCTTTCTTCTTTGTGAGAAATCTCAATTTTAAAATTAAAATTCTACGCATAGGATACAAAAACATAATATGAAAATACTTTTATTACAGAATTTTGAAATATACAAGTTGACCAATTTTTAATCGAGTAAATCGGCTACTTTAAGCAAAAAATTATGTTAAAAATATTTTATCAAAAAAAAATAAGACACATTAAATTACGGTTTAAAATCCACATTCATAGATTGATGGTAAAAGCAGTTTAAAGTTTTTTAATCTTACGTTTTAGTGACGTATGCACAGACTTCTAATCAGATAAATGAAATGCTTTATAGAAAGTCAAAATTTTCTTATTACTGCACTTAATCAAATTTATAAAGTAAAAATATTTTTTAATTGATGCTTTCACTCAATTCTTTAAACATTCATTAATTGAAAATTGTACTCAAAATTTAATCTTGCAGCGTTCCAATATTCCCACAATGTTACAAAATCTTATTAATCATTATTTTAGTCGAATTATTTTCAAAATATTTAAAAAATAAATGTAAATATTTTGATTAAATACTCTGTCAAATTTTGCATTTGACTGATCTTGCATAATTGTTGAAAGTTTTGAATACCGATAGAAGAAACTTTAAATGAAATTTTATGTCCATAAATGCTTAAAGTTCTATATAGAAATATCAACTACAACATTCTCAAATTTTATAAATAAACTACTAAATTCAAAAAGTTTCGGATTTTTTTAAAAACTGTACAAATTTCAAATATGAATCAGTCAAAATCTACTGATTATCAGTGAAATTTGACTGATTAAAATAACTAAAAACAGGTTACTGTGAATCAGTCAAATTTCACTGATTACTTCAGTGAAAAGTAGCTGATTTAACAGTGAAAAATATTGTTTCCCCTGATGATTCAGTGAAAAGGCAAATCACTGATTCAATCAGTGAAAATTTGACTGATTCAGATTTAGAGTGTATACAAATTTCAAATATAAAGTGTACTCTGTACATTAATCAAACAAATTTAGAAGATGAATATTTTAATAAATATTCCTAAATATTATTGGAATATGATACATATCGATTTAGAAAAACTTCTTCAAAGTACTCAGACATTTTTCTTATTTTACGACATTTTTGCACCATGTTTGACCTTTGGGTAGGATTCAAGAAAACAATTGTAGACATACTTTCATTACTTAGTAAAATACTATGAAGACTTGCTTTTTAAATTAAAGCGAAAACTTTTAAAACCTTTAACAATCGGTTGCATAGATTCTGCTCTAATCTTGGACGCAATTAGAGAAATAGGTTTTTTTGCTTTTTTTAGATCTAGTTTTTGCCTTAAACATAAAAGAAAGAAAACACATTTGAAATATTAAAATAAAAAAGCTGGTTCATTCTTAGAGAAACCCAAATATTCTGAAATAAAACTCCTTTCCACACCACCACGGAGGTAGAGTTTAAGGCTCGTTTTTTTTACGTGGTATCCCCTGTAGGCCTAGTCCACGTCCTACGAAACGAAAAGGGTTTTTGCTTTCAAGCAAAAAGAAAAAAGGAAAAAAATGAAGCAAAGTAAATGCTTCGGATTGTTCTGCCTCTAAAATTTTTGATGCGTTCGAAAAAGCATTGTCCGGGCAGAAAATCCCTTTATCTAATATCTGTGCTTTAGCTTGTGATAATGCACAGGTGATGGTCGGCAATAGGTCCTCATTTAAAACAAAATTAAAGGAAAAAAGTCCCCGTTTAATTGTTTTCCCGTGTGTCTCGCATTCGTCAGCAATTGTAGCAAAATATGCTTGTGCCACAATCCCAGATGTAGAGGATTTAATCAAAGATTTGCCAGCTTTTCTTAATGCTAGCTCCAAGCGAACGGCTATTTTTCGATCGATTGTTTTGGAATTAGGAAATGACTATCAAAAAATTCCTAGTCATTCTGAAACTCGCTGGCTTGTCCGCTATCGATGCATAGATATTATAATAAAGAATTGGGAAGTTATTCTTCAGTATCTTATGGTCCTCGTATCTGAGAAGGTAGAGAAGGCCAAAGACTTATTAGGAAAAATGCAGAATCCTTTGACAGTCGCATATTTCCTATTCTTGAAATTTACTTTGAATAGGTTCAACGTATACAATGCGAAATTTCAAAGTCGCGAAACAATGGTTCAGAAACTCCAGCCAAACTCGGCTAAATTCTTCGTATGGATTCTTAGCAGTTGTTTGAAAGAGGGTCTTCTTCAACCGAATTTATTCTTTCAAATCATTAGAAATGTTAACTTTGCAGATCCTAGTAATCAAAAGCCGCTTCAAGACATTGACGTTGGTAAGGAAACGCGAGAATATTTCCAGCAGCAACTTACAAGCAAGAAATTGCAAATAGTAGAAGTTGATCTATTTCTTCGTAATTGCTTGAAATTTTATGTCACAGCAAGCGAAGAAATTCGCAATCGACTTCCTTTTGATGACATCTTTTTGTCTTGAGTTGCTGTTTTCCGGCCTCAAGTAGCTTTCTATGCTGATCGAAGCGAAACTTTTCCTAGGGTCTGGAACGTTTGTCAAGATTTAGGGTCGTTTGATAGAATAGGTGTACAAAAAGAGTGGGATTCTTTACTCAAAATCAGACAGGAACTCAAAGAAAAGTGGTCGAATTTATCTTTTGACGAAATGTGGTCTAGTATCGGTGTATCTTCGACGAGTACAGGAGAAAAACTTTTTCCAAATTTGACCTCAGTATTGAATCATGTTCGGAGTCTTCCTCATTCAAATGCTGAGGCGGAGCGAGGTTTCTCCATGCTCACGGACGCGAAAACTCCCAAAAGAAATCGCTTAGGAAACAGGACGGTCAACTCAATTTGTGTTACTCGATCAGCCCTAAAAGCGAGAGCTGAAACAGCCAGAACAACGAGCATCACTTCGAAGCATTTTCAATTAATGACCGAAAATCTATATGAGATGGCAGAAAGTGATAGGGAAAGTGGTTTGTCGCTCTTCGCTCACGAAGGAGAGGATTAATTCTAATGGCCAAGGCATGGCGTTAATCAATTTCAAACCCCTTTCTTACTCACAAAATAATGACATTTTATTTCTTATATCAGAGATACGTTCTTTATTCCTTTCTTCGCGTGCCTCGGGTATGGAAATTGTTTAGTTTTAATTATTATTTTGTGAGTAAGAAAACATACTGAAATTGAGTAATATCACGCTTTGGGCATAAGTGAGAGGCAAGGGGACTCACAATAATCAAGCACCCCAAATCATCCCGAATTAATCAAACTTCTTCATTATTTGGTTTAAAACAAAACATTTTTGTTCGACGTATACTGGCATTTGATAGAGGCAAGCCTGAAGTACGGGCTACATTTGTAGCGTTTTTTACCACCTTGCTTCATTTTTTCCTTTTTTCTTTTTGCTTGAAAGCAAAAACCCTTTTCGTTTCGTAGGACGTGGACTAGGCCTACAGGGGATACCACGTAAAAAAAACGAGCCTTAAACTCTACCTCCGTGGTGGTGTGGAAAGGAGTTTTATTTCAGAATATTTGGTTTTCTCTAAGAATGAACCAGCTTTTTTATTTTAATATTTCAAATGTGTTTTCTTTCTTTTATGTTTAAGGCAAAAACTAGATCTAAAAAAAGCAAAAAAACCTATTTCTCTAGTTGCGTCCAAGATTAGAGCAGAATCTATGAAACCGATTGTTAAAGGTTTTAAAAGTTTTCGCTTTAATTTAAAAAAGCAAGTCTTCATAGTATTTTACTAAGTAATGAAAGTATGTCTACAATTGTTTTCTTGAATCCTACCCAAAGGTCAAACATGGTGCAAAAATGTCGTAAAATAAGAAAAATGTCTGAGTATTTTGAAGAAGTTTTTCTAAATCGATATGTATCATATTCCAATAATATTTAGGAATATTTATTAAAATATTCATCTTCTAAATTTGTTTGATTAATGTACAGAGTACACTTTATATTTGAAATTTGTATACACTCTAAATCTGAATCAGTCAAATTTTCACTGATTGAATCAGTGATTTGCTTTTTCACTGAATCATCAGTGGAAACAATATTTTTCACTGTTAAATCAGTTACTTTTCACTGAAGTAATCAGTGAAATTTGACTGATTCACAGTAACCTGTTTTTAGTTATTTAAATCAGTCAAATTTCACTGATAATCAGTAGATTTTGACTGATTCATATTTGAAATTTGTACAGTTTTTAAAAAAATCCGAAACTTTTTGAATTTAGTAGTTTATTTATAAAATTTGAGAATGTTGTAGTTGATATTTCTATATAGAACTTTAAGCATTTATGGACATAAAATTTCATTTAAAGTTTCTTCTATCGGTATTCAAAACTTTCAACAATTTTGCAAGATCAGTCAAATGCAAAATTTGACAGAGTATTTAATCAAAATATTTACAAATATTTTTTAAATATTTTGAAAATAATTCGACTAAAATAATGATTAATAAGATTTTGTAACATTGTTAATTGAATATACTCTTATAGATTAATCAAACTAAATTTAACCATAAAATATTGTACTATTTATTTTCCTCTTACATTTTTATGTCACTCCTTTACGGAATGCCCATTCCACTTTGAAATAAATTATTACATTATATAATAGTTCTTTTACTGATGGGCATTTCTTAATTACAATATCCAGTGGGCGATTAAATATAAATTGTTAAGACTTCTTAAAGAAAAACTTGACGTAAAAAACTATCCCAATTTTTGACGTCGTTTTTACTCCATTTTTGACGTCATTTTTTACGCCATTTTTGACGTCGTTTTTTACGTCATTTTTTACGTCATTTTTTACGTCAAGTTTTTCAATAGGGATGATTTTATGCATATCCAAATTTATTTAAATCCATCCGGAGACGTTCATCATTGAAGTATCTAAAACGATACGCTATTGAGCGCCACTAGGGATATCCCTTCTGGAAGCAGAAGGATGTTAAGGCCACGGACCAAGCAGGTCACGTGACAAAAATTATATGTCAATCTAACCAAGTAAGATAATATTTTTTTGTTCATAAAATATCCTGCTCAAAATTTAGTAAATTTATCAGGAGATAATCGGTCAGAAACAGAACGCCTGTTAAGTTTCTTTTAGTGAAAATTCTGAAATTTATTCTATTCTAAAATATAAAACTGAAGTGTTATCGGCAATTACAGTTTTGTAACTACATTTCCACGGAGGATGAAATATCTTCTTGAAATTTTGGGAAATGAATCAAAAATTACTGAGACAGGTCTGCTATGTCTTGGATATGCATAATGATACAAAAATTTTGATAAAAATCAGTAAATTTAGCAAATTTATGGAATATATTACCGACAGTCTTAGACCAGTGCAGCAAAACTAAATACACTTAGTCGGCAGACCAAAATAGACATATTTTGTGATTTTTTTCAGCGAAACCATGAAATAAATCGAAATTATCAAATAGGATTTTTATTATACATGTAATTGACTGTGCAAAATAATTATTTTAAAGTGATAAATATCAAAATGGCGACTGTGTAGCATTTTTCCGATGACGCCTTTTTATTTCTGAAGGTCCACAGCAGGAAAAACAGCTCCTGTAATTTTTTAATTATGATGAATCACTGAAGTTTTTTCGATTACACATAATAATAGTTAGAGAAATACATACGACTTTTTTGATATATTGCTTTTGGCCAAAATGGCGCACTTCTATGGTAAAAAAGTATGAAATTCCATAAAAAATCTCAGAAAATTGTTAATAAAAAAGGAACTATGCAATATAATAAAAAAATCCTACGTTCTTCCTCGGGCAATGTAATTCTAAAATATAAAGTTAAAATTTCAAGTGAATTAATTGAAATTTGTTCGAGTAATGTGTCCGGCCGACTTAAATTTGCAGTTTTGAGATATGCGCGTTTAAAGTTTTAAGTAGTAGAAAATCATGAACAATTTTTCAATACCTTTAATCTGCGATGCCTGCATCATACAGTTGGCCTTCCAGATAAGTGTCCTGCTCTTGCATTTCTTTTCTATTTTATTTAAAGGTGATCCTCAACTCCCCAAGTAACACAAGATCATATATTAGACGTCTAAAACAGCTTTTTGAGAAAAACGGGAGAGCTCTAGAAGACGTTCCGATTTTCCGCCGAAAGTGCTATTAGACGTCTAGTAGAGCTCAAATTGGCCGCTAATTCAACTATTTTTGGCGTCTCGAAGACGATCGAAAAAAAGAATCTACAAGACGTCCTTATGTCGTCTTTTAGAGGGCTATCATTCGATGAGTTTTAGATTGTTTGAAGAGCTCTGTTAGAGCTCGCGATAATCTATTCTACAAGGCGTTGCGAAAATCGTCTTTTAGACAACAATTAAAAACTCTGCTAGAACAGGTATGTAAATATTTCCTAGAGCTCTAGGTTGAGTGCTCTAGAAGTGGTATGAACACACAATGAGGGTTATTGCGTGACGATCGGCAATGCTCGCAGGAGATCGAAGCCAAGGCGTAGTCGAGTCGAAGGTGAGGCATAGTCGAGACGTAGCTGAGGTAAAGCCGAGACGAAGCCGAAGCGCGATCAGTCCTGCGAGCATTGTCGCGAGTCTCGCAATTTCCCGAATTGTGTGCATTGGAACGTATTCTATTTTATGTGACTGTGGTGCGGATACGAGTTTTTATGCGTACACTCGAATCTAATCTAGTATTTTAGTTGTTTGCGGCGCTAGTCATTACACTTGATATGTCACGACTAGTCCCGGCCATTTTGATTTTATCGATCTTGCGTAGTAGTAATGGATTCTAATAGACGCATGCGCAGTTCAAATGTACAAGGCTTTGCCAGTAAGGTGCTAACGCTGTACGAAGAAGAAGTGAGAAGAAGAAGAATAAGAAAAAGATTGCGTTCCGCTATAAGACTATATGCGCATACGCAGTTCAATTTTTATATTGTATTCCTCTGTAACGGAATACACAACATTCCGTTACTCTCAGCTGTAACGGAAAAACGAGTCTCCGTGCCTGAGGCACATAAAAACTGTTATTGTACTCGTACACACAAACCGCAATATCTGTCGCTATATCCAATACAGTTTTCCCACTAGAAATTGATATTGGGGGCAATGGCCACAAGGTCGAATTGAAACTTTCGTTACTCTATTGTATTAAAACATGTTTTTTACAATATCAGCTACATCCAAATTTATTGTTGTTGATATTTTCACTTTCAGTGAGTGAATTCATTTTCTATAAAATCAAATATTTCCACGAGAAACTTAGAAAAAATTTCCGTATTGAAATCATTTCTTAAAAATTTAATAGTGTATTTTATATTTTTATATTATTAAATTTTATATTTCATAGAATTTATATAAATGTTTACTAAAAAATTATGTAATTTGTAAGTAAAGGACATAGAACACCGAGCGCAAAGCGTGAGATCCACATATTTTGGAGCAAGAGGCGTGATAATCGAAACGCGCACCCTAGAAGAGGTCAAATTTTTTATTTTTGGTGTCAAAGTGGCTCTAATGGATGTAAAATTGAAGATTTTTGAACTTATCTTAATGCTTGCAGACCAAATGAAGCTATCCATGGGGGAAACCTTATAAAGGCCGTAGCAGGATAAGCATGTTCTGGGTGCCCCCGCTCGGATTTGATCCATATTGCGAGGGTTAGTGGCTCCTATTACAAGATCAAATCACCCCACGCACAGTGGTCCCAAAGGCCGAAAAAGCTGGCCAAAAATGAAGTCTTTAGTGGAATATCTTAAAAGTCACTTATACTCGGTTTTTTGGGTCAAGGAATTCAAATTTGGCATCAAAATGTATGAAAAAAAAATGGCTGACACAAAATGGAGGCTAAATTCAGAGAAAATTTGTGCTTTTATCTCGATAATCGATTTTGATGGGTTTTCTGGGTCAAGAAATCCGAATCTATTCAGTCCGACATATTATGACGATAATTAATGATACGTGAATGACCCTGATAGGGTAAAAAGTTGTGTGCACATACTCGTAGGGTTTAGGAATTCAAGTAAATGATAAAAAAAACTCTGAAACATAATTTTTATTAAGAAAACTTGTGTTGTTTATACGAAAAACAAGTTACATTTCTTCATCCGAACATTCAGAATCGCTGTTGACTGCATAAAAGTCAGTCATCGGTTTACAAGCAGATGATGACACTAGTAGTTCCAGAACTTTTGGAGAAAGTGGGTCGCTTTTTTGGGCCGCATTTTTTGTAAACTTGATATTACTGGATCCGAAGATGCCAGGAGCCTTTTGAAAACGTCTTCCATTGTTTGGGCACGAGAAGATTTTCGTGCAAAGTTCTCGCGAGATTTTTTAATATCTTTGTTTCGGGCTTCTTGGGCATCTTCGGAAAGTTGTCCAATAGGTAAAGCAGCTGCGTTAATAATAGCATGTCCATGAATTAAAACAATATGCACGGATGTTGGCATGGGGTACCATTTATACAACTGTACATATTTTCTGGCTATATCACGACAGTAATTTTTGAATTTTTCGATATTTATATCGAATCCGCATGACATTGCTTGCAACACAACTTTGCAATTTTCAATCAATTCTTCGCCTTCGTCCAGACCTAGACGCAGAATTTTGGCTGTCAATGGAACATTTTCGAAAAATCGACGCGCGGTGTTTCCGTCATTTGTAGACCCTGCTCCAGCTTTTGGTATATCAATTCGCAAGCCAAGTTCTTTCCAAAAACCATTTTGAATTTCTTCTTTTCTACCTTTAACATTTTGTTTAGCGTCGACAGACCGTGCTTGCCACTTTTTTTCACTGCCATCTTCAATATTCTTATATGCTAAATGCAAAAACCACTCCATAAATCTAATCCAGGCATGTAGTGATCCAATGCCGAATTGGAGATTACATTCTTCTACTTCCTTTTCAAAAAGATCTAAATCATTGAAATTTTTTGAGGTAAATTTGCAAACGTAGCACCGCATAGCAGACGTTGTCCCAGTAATAGCATTTTTTACTTTGCCATCCACCATTGTAAATGCTAATTTGTAATGTACACGAATGTTTCTTGACGATTAAACTGTATCGAATGGAATGAGATTTTCAATTTGTTTTTCAACGTAGTTTTTTTCGAAAAGAGTAGATTGGACGCTTTCTTTTAGAAATTGAAGCCTTATTGGCCGACAAAAACGCGGGGATGAAGGTTTCAGATTATTCCATATGATAACAGTTCTGCCCTCAGAAGTTTTCGCAAAAAGACGCAAAGGAACGATTGAAGTGAAAAAAACGTGTGCATCTGAACTGTCTTCATCCCTGAATTTTTGCTTGTATTCTTGCCCTGACGAACCATCACAACCCCACTTTAAAAACAGAGTCATCTCGTTAGTCAAGTTAGAATCTAGGGATGCTATGACTTGTTCCTGACATTGCAGTAATCGAGCAGTTGTGTGCTCAAGTAAAGGTTGCAGTTCAACTTCCGCGCTCGTCTCGGAAATTGAGATAGCTGAAGATGGAGGGTAACATCTATTTTTAGCTGACAGTATTTTTTTATACGCAGGAAAAACGGAGCAGCCACGATTTTTGTTCGTTATCATTCTTGTCATTTGATAAGTTTCTTTTGTCATTTTTCCGGAAATGAGTAAGTTAAGGGCAAGATCTGCAGAAATTTCACATAACGGTTTTTCTAATGATTGACGATAAGCAGACTGGTACTTAGAAGCTCTTGAAGGAGATGTTGAAGTTACCTCCTTAACCACATTGGATGCTTGAGCAGCTCCAGATGAACGTAGTTTCATCTGCGTTGCATAGGCTAACTCGTTTGTTTCGTACGAGGACCGTAAATGCTCTGTTTTCCTCCTTTTGCTTCGATCACTGCTATCAGAGAATGTTCCTGAAGGTCGACCGCGTTGAGTGTCAGATCCTGATGATTTTCGGTCTTTCTACTTTTGAGTCATGTACTAAACATTTAATTTTTTTAGTATAGAAATTATTTTTAACGCTCGAGAAAGTTTCATTTTTTTTTACTCAATTATACTGACCTTCACAGTTTCAACAACATTGAGCCATTCTTTGTTTTCTTCCTGGAACCTTTCCACTTTTCTGTAGTTACCTCTCCATTTCAATCTCATTTTCGATAGAAGAGTTTGTAATCGATTATGATCGTTTTTTTGGATTTGAAAAAGCGCTCCAATTGTAATTGAAAGTGCATTTTCGAGAGTGTGTATTTGAACTTTCAGTTCACATTGACGAACGTCTTTTGTAATTTCAAAAATTTTCAGACGAGTAATTTGATAGTCGCAGTCGCTCAGTTGTTCTGAAAGTAATTTGTTGAAAATTTTATAAGTTATTATATTCAATCACTTGCAGTAAGTGAAAAAAATTATAGTTGTTAATAATCAATAATAATAATAATAGTTTTATATCAATAATAATGATAGTTTTGTGAAGGTAAATTGATTTTTAAATGTTATAAATTGAAATTGCTACACGCACGCACGCACACGCCCACAGTCAGAGCAGCGCCGAGATGGCTTTTACTGGCCGCTTTTACCGGCAATGCGCTAATGATACAACATGGATAAAAAACAAAAGAGCAACTAGACGCAGTTAATTTTTGACATGAGCTTAGTAGACACACTAGTTATTAATTACATAATGTGTTTTTAGTGGTAGGACGTGGTAGTTTTTTTGTAGCTCTACAGTTACGCGAATTTTCAGCTGAAGCGGTGACCATGACATAATGTACGTGAACATATATGCAACTTATTTTAATAACACCAAAAACCCTTCTAAACTTACCTGAGGGGTTCCCTGCCATATTGTATGCTGCTTGTTTCCACTCTCAATATGGAACAATTGATACCCTATGACTCATTGAAGCAATTGTTTCTATACTTATGAAAGTTTTACGTTGATCACGTATAATATCTCATTTATTTTTACGTATTTGCTGCATAGTGGACGACATAGTACACTTTATATGAATGCGAGGGTGTATCAACAATTATCCGCACCCTGTCTGTGGAATTGATCGTTATCAATTTAAAAGAAAAAAACACATCTCTGCATTATCGCCTCGTTTTCTATACACTTTATCCACCTGTCAACAAGCTATTTCTTTCAGTCACAAAATTCAGATTATAAATTTCCATATATATCTCCTTCTCGAAGCTTGTGCCCATGACCTACGTTTTGCCCTTCCTGAGAGTACTACTGCGCAGGCTTGGAATGCCGCACGAGTTCGTTCGCAAAAAGCACCTGATTTCAATTGTTTTGATTCATACTCAATCGATGTACTTATCTAAGATTCGCGTTTTTATTTCATTCTCAGTTGTAGAACGATTAGTGTTATTCGATAGTTTGGGAAAAGTATCATTTGTTTCCAATACGTATACCTTACTGTAGTTCAAACGCGGTATAACAGCATCCTACAACTAATCAGGAAACGATTACAACTGAGAATGAAATAAAAACGCGAACCTTAGATAAGTACATCTACAAGTATTAAGCATGAATCGAAACAATTGAAATCAGGTGCTTTTTGCGAACGAACTCGTGCGGCATTCCAAGCCTGCCTGGGGAAAACGTAGGTCATGGGCACAAGCTTCGAGAAGGAGATATATAGGGAAATTTATAATCTGAATTTTGTGACTGAAAGAAATAGCTTGTTGACAGGTGGATAAAGTGTATAGAAAACGAGGCGATAATGCAGAGATGTGTTTTTTTCTTTTAAATTGATAACGATCAATTCCACAGACAGGGTGCGGATAATTGTTGATACACCCTCGCATTCATATAAAGTGTACTATGTCGTCCACTATGCAGCAAATACGTAAAAATAAATGAGATATTATACGTGATCAACGTAAAACTTTCATGAGTATAGAAACAAATGCTTCAATGAGTCATAGGGTATCAATTGTTCCATACATTGTAAGTGCCAAAGTTTTTATTTTTTTTAACTACACAGTGTGTCCCAAAAATAACCGAACTTTTCGGATGTAGAATAAGATACACATTATATTATCGTTAAAAGTTATTATTTATTCAAAATAATTTTCGAGTTGATACTTGGGGTGAATTTATATTGTAATGGGAGCCACTTACCCTTGCAATATGGATCAAATCCGAGCGGGGGCACCGAGACCATGCTTATCCTGCTACGGCCTTAAAATATGTATATTGTCCAACGTATATTAGAAGACGCGATAAAAACACTCTAACTTGACCAACTATAAAATTGAGATTGAAATTAAAATTAAAACTGTTTGTTAAAATTTCAAAATTAATTAATTTAAGTAGGAGCCTTGGACCAAGTGAATTCCTCAGATTCTGCTCTATAAGAAATTGTTCCAAAGTTTAAGAAATCATGTGGCTTTACCGACAAATATCTCTTTTATGTTTTCCGTAGTGGTTTTTATTTATTAGGAACTTGCGTCCTGTACCGAGTAATGCGCATAGAATAACCCTACTAAAAATGACAGATATGGCTATACCCGATAAGAAGGCTTGCATTGAAAAACATTGATAAATTAATGAGTCCAATGGTGAAGTAATAAATTTTGAATTCTTTTTTATTCTTTCTCTGGCCTCCAATTTTTAGTGCAATAAATATACACTGCTAAAAATTTTTATTGTAATTTTACAATAAATGTAATGGAAGTTTATTACCAAAACGCAATGTAACTCTACAATACATGGAAATGTATTGTATCTTTTGTGATGTTGCAAAATTATGAATAAAATGTATGATTTATTAATGTTCAAATTCTGGGCGTTCAATTTTGAATTTTTATTGAATTAAAGGGTTCCTCAGAGGCTGCACGGTACTCCAAGACCAGGGGCTATATTTAGGATTTTTATTTTTAAGAATTTATTGTAGTGTCTTTTTTGTTGTTTTATTTATGTACATCAGAGAGATTCGTGGACGTCGAGGGAAATAAGGATCAAAAGGACGAACTCACGACTTACGATGTCGCATGGTCCGAAAGGATGTGGATTTCAACGACTTTTGCCGAGTCTGTCATCTACAAGTTCCGCCGCCTATTTTGGGCCAATTTTAACCTTCGTCTACCCTTGAACTGGGCACTCTTCGAAGATGCCCCTAGGACATGTGCTGCGTTTTCTACCTCAAAGATGCTAGACGACTCCCCCAACTGGTGTGGAACCTCGAAGACCGAGCCATGGGCAACTCCAGTCTCGACCTCCAGTTTCACTAGAGAGGCCCCTATAACCCAGGCCCGTGACATGCCACCCTTTTTTTCAGATCCCCGCAAGACTCCTCGTTATTGCGGATGAGCGAGGGAGGCCGAATTATAATTATAGTGTAGATGTCAACGGAGGGGAAGGGGACTGGAGCAACATCCGCTGACGACTTCAAGACCGAAAATTTTACCGAGAGTGTGGACGTTGGGGTACTGAAGGCTCCTCGTCAAAACGTCCTTGGCATAACTCTACACTAGATCATGGGGGTGAAACCCAATGGTAAATTACTGGAAACAAACATGGCGGTAAAAGCATGCGATCCCCCACTTTTGCATGGAGCCTTTCAGCGCTCCCGTTGCCCTCCTGCCCCATTGCCCGAATAAATTCTAAAATAAAATTTTTATACATCTAAAGCGATTAGATGCTGAAATTGCAAAACTTTGAATTACTATCTATTAAGCAATAAATTTGGTGTTGTAATTTCATAACTTGATCGCCTCTGGTGCCTCATTGAAGTATTTGGCATTAATTTCCTTGCCTTCAGACTTAATATTATTTCACAAGCAGTTATGACTTCTGAACTGCGAGATCAACTATTTTCTGGGGGATTTTTAATTGGCTGCGTGGTTCCCCCACATTTACATGGACGTGTTTCTCCCCTTCCAAAGCAGGCTTGACTCCCATGGTTTTCTGGGGGATTTTTAATTGGCTGCGTGATTCCCCCACATTTGCATGGATGTGTTTCTCCCCTTCCAAAACATTTTGAATATTTATTTTTCCTCATTCATGAGTTATAATGCTACTTTACGATAGCTTTACGATAGCTTTACGCTACAGCGTAAAGCTAGCGTTCAGCCAGTTCGCTAGGGAAAGCGTAAAAAATAATTAAAATTAGATGATTGCAAAGCTTCTTATGATATAATTTTAGATCAACTCATGTAAATTCATTTTGGAATAAAAATTAATTAACAAAATACAATTTTATTCCAAATTCTTAAAAAATAAAATTGTTTCCCAGTTAATTACAATATGCGTTCCCATTACTATGGTGCTGTCAAAATTGTCACATACAAATCTCTGTTTCGTGTTTATTAACTTCTCAGTATTCCTATACTAGTTTCAGTGGAACCACACGTTTGATATAAGAATAATGTACAATTCTTCAACAAAGTCAGAATCGAAAATGATAAAAACTTTTAATCTGTCATTACAATTTGCAATAATAACTTTTGACTGTAATTTGAGACAAATTGGGGATTAATATTGACTACAGTTTTTTGACAACAATCTACGAATTTGCAGTTACGATGCTACTGTTTCGACAAGTCTCAAATTTTATTTTTATTTTAACTAAAGTTTTGAAAACAATCGACGGTATATACATTTTTGTGATGTGTGTGTGTGTGTAAAAAAGGTGATACTAAAACGACAGGTATTTTGATATATATATATACGAGGTCTGTCCGGAAAGTATCGGGCCTACCTTTATATCTCCGCGCTGGCGTTATTCTTCATCATCGGGCGGGTGGCATCCTTCAAAGTAATCCCCACTTGATTGAATAACACGGTTCCAGCGATATTTCCACTTCTCGAAACAGTCCTGGAACTTACTTTTGGAATGGCCTTCAGCTCGCGCGTCGCATTACTTTGAATCGTCTCGATGTCGTCGAACCGCTTTCCGTTGAGCGCCATTTACAATTTTAGGAACATCCAAAAGTCGCAGGGAACTATATCGGGACTGTAAGGTGACTATCGGAACTGTACAATCTTGTGTTTCGCCAAAAATTGCTGCACAAGATTCAATGAATGCGCTGGCGCGTTATCGTGGTGAAGAAGCCAGTCAACGCAGACACGCGAGTCATTCCTAAAATCTTGTTCAAAATTTCCCAAACAGTAGTTTTTGGTATTCCGAGATGATTTTCTAGTTCACAAACAGTTGATCGACGATCACCTTCAATCGCAAGTCGCACCCGCTCAATATTATCCAATGTTTTTGTCGTCGAAGGTCGGACAGAACGAGAATCACTATCAACAGAAGTGTGGCCTCCTTTGAAACGATTATACCACTCTTTTATTCGTGTTTTGCTCATATACCCATTCCCAAAGGCCTTCTGCATCATCTGAATAGTTTACGAACTTGTTTTTCCGAGTTGAAAACAATATTTAATGCAAATTCGTTGATCTTGTTTTTGGTCATTTTTAACAATCACAAAATCCGCCGAACTCAAAAATAGCTTTGTAAACAAAGACACGCTGCGCATGAACTATACGTCCGACACATGTCAGCAAGCAACCGATAGGTTCGTGAGGCTTTACTGTTGACGTTCATTCCTGGCAGAGGTCGCTCGAACACTATGGCGCGGAGATGTAAAGGTAGGCCCGATAATTTCTGGACAGACCTCGTACATACAATATGGATAATTTTTATGTTTATTATCTTAGGATTTTCATCATTCTTTTTATAATTATTATAGAACTACACACTAAAGGAATGTCTTAATCTGAAGAGGATGACTTATTGTCATCGAAGCGGCATTGAATGATTAAAGAAATTATATAAAACATCCAGATTGTCCGAGGTTGGTCACTTTCCTGTTTCTAATGAATCGCCTGCTTGCGACAACTAGCGCCGCATAAAACTGTGCACATGAACTAAGCTACGCGGACACCTCTTCCATTTGAGTTTGACCAGCCCTGACACAACATAAGAAACCGGTAATCAACATGTTTACAAGCCTCGGCATTTCGACTCTTGAGGGGCAGCCCCCACCACACCACTTTCCTTTTGTGTCAGTGGGAAAGTGGCGTGGTGGGGTCTGACGCTCGAGAGTCAAAATGCCGAGGCTAGCATGTATAGCGAAAAACGAAAAGGCGCCAGACTGTGTAGGTAGTACCGCTGCCAAGGCTGTATCTTGAAACTACTTTTACTATATTTTCCTGTAACTTTAATTGGAGTAATAATACCAGGATTTTTTAACCATAATAAATAAACAGTTTTTCTGATGAAGTTAACTAAAAGTTTCATCATTTTGACCGGAAATGTTTTAACCGACCAGCTTTAATAAATTTAACCGAACCTTTTTTCTGAGTGTAGGGAAACTCACTGGTCAAACAGCAAATTTCACTGTAGACTAGTATATTTCACTGATTAACCAGTGAGTTTCCCTGGTGGAATCAGGTGAGTTCGACTGATTTTTATATGGAAGACTTACAACATTCAAAACAGTGGTTTTTCACTGTGAATCCGTGAATTTTTACTGCTTCGGATTTAGGGAGGTTTTTATGCGTGAGTTATATACATAGACATATCAAAACCTATGAGATAAAATAATTTCGAGACATGTTTGTATTAATGTCTTCAGTTTTTATCTTGACCCAAAAATAAATTCAATGTAGTTTATTTATATTGGCATTGGGTCATAATTTTTCATTAAAAACAATGTTCAAGGAAACATATCAAAATTTTTTAAAGGGGCAGAAAATATATTGTAGGGATGAAAAAGGCAAACGTTTCGGCCACAAATGGGGGCCCTCTTCAGTGCCAAATTTAATGTACTTAGTGTCTAAGCTGTAAACGTGCAAAAAAGAGTTATTAACACTAACATTAGATTTTTTTGTTTTTATTTTTTTGGTCTTTTTTTAATGATATTTTATAAAACATGCAAAACTTATGTGAGAAAGCAAGATGGTAAGCTCCAAGGCATCTAGGAGTGAGACCGCTCCAAAACACAGCCTTAAAAAGTGTGAGAACTCCTATCTTGCAGATCCGCGAAGAGTGAATCCGCAAACTGCCCCTCCTCAAAGGTACACACGAGAACCACCTATGGACACTGATATCTCCTACAAAATAAGCACAGATCCTGCAGAAAAACATCACCATCCACAAGGGGCTCACAACACCCACAAGAAGTAAGCACTTCACAAAATCACAAAACACGAACCCGGAAGGAAACAGATTTTTTCGTAAAAGGGCAAAAAATTAAAAATTAATAGTTTTTATTTCAATTTTTAATTTTCCTTTAAGACACAGAGGCGGCAGATAGAAGTAGCCGCACACTCTGTTTGGTGTCAAAAAGGAAACTGATTTGAGAAGAGAGCAGTACCGTTTGTAAACTAGCGTAAAAAATTTTAATATATACAGTGAAAATTTGTTGTGGAGGGTCAAGTTACAAACGCATAAAAAACCCCATACACGGTCTATGTCCTGGAAACTCGGGAGCCAAGTACGCTTAAGTGTTCGGAGAGCGGAGAGAGTGAAAGAAGGGTTTCAGACCACATGTTGAGAGAGACCCTCGGAGGAAGTAATTTTGGAATAAAATAAAATGTAATGTTTAAAAAATCATATTCGTAGAAAGAGAGTTGCAAAACAATGAAAAGGGCTATGTCTTATTCAGTTAGTTTATTTAAAAATGCATTATTTTATATTTATAAAAATTTATATTTATAAAAATTTTTTGTTTTTTTTGTCCGGATTAAAACAAAAATATCATATTTAAGATGGTAAGAATACGTATAAAAATCGCATTTCTTTTAAAGGTACCACTCGCGTGTGTATGTTATTATGTAGCGTTAATTAAGTAAAGAATGTATTCATAATTTTAAACCGGCGTTGAATCAAAATAATTCTCAATTGCTTTAAATCAGCGAGAAGTATTAGCGTATGTAATATAGCGAACGCTTCGCGGCTTGTTTATGCGATATAATATTCGCATCGAACTAACGTTGAGCAATCTCACATATGAGACGTTAACTGTTAATAAAAGTCGCATTTATTTCATAAGTAAAACTCGCGTGTATAAATTTTATGTTGCGTTGAGAACGTGTTTAAAGAATCCATCATTTGATAAACGACACGGGGGGCGAAATTCAAAATTCTCAGAGATTATATTCCGCGAGAAATATTCGCGTATGTAATATATTGAACGCTTCGCAGCTTGTTTATGCGAATATATGTTCACATATGACTAATCCTGACGAATCTCATATATGAGACGTTAAATATACATAAAAATCGTGTTTATTTCCCAAAAGTAAACTCGCGTGTAAAAAATTTTTAATGTAGCGTTGAGTACCTGTTGAAAGAATCTATACCCAATGCCAATATAAATAAACTACTATGAGATAAACTTTCGGACGCACGCATTTTCAATGCGTGAGTAGTATACATAGTCATCATAAAACCTATATTATATTAACTTTAAGTCGCATATAAAACTATAAAGTTGCCTTCTCAACCCGAGAAGTAGTATAAGTTATATACATAAGTATCTCAAAACTTATTGTATTCAAATTAAATGCACATTAATTAATGAAGCTTGTACATCTCAATATAATTATATTTATTATTATTGTGAACAACTCGAACCGCATAGTTTTGACTAGTGACCACAACCCCACATAATATAAATAATCAGTATTTACCACCCTGATTTAATCAGCAGGCTATCATTCCATTTTCCTAAATTCTTCCAAAACGACATTAAAAAGGTTCTTATTAAGTCCTTAGTTTTTTAGGCTATGATGGAATGTCAAACGTATCATAAGACCAATTTCTTTCAAAAAGAGTCGATTAAAACGTATATGCAGATTATTCCCGGGTCGAAATATGGTGCTACTTTAACTCCTACTTTACTGCCTGGCTGAACAGAGAGCACGGGGAAGTCGGCTTCTATTTGGCGCAAGCGCTCTCAGGCCATCACTGTTTTAACGCATACCTGAGGCGGTTTAAGAAGAGAGACGAGGAGATGTGTTGCTACTGCGATTTCCCTGTGGATAATGCAGAGCACGCACTCCTCGTCTGCGCAGAGTGGGGCGTGGCAAGGGAGACCCTCGGTCAGGCTGTGGGTGCCGAGCTCACTCCTGACACGATGGCCTCTCTGATGCTCCAGTCTGAGCGGATCTGGACGCTCATCGAGTCATTCGTTACACTTGTGATGAAGACGAGAAAGCTCGATGTGTCGGTCTTATGGTCTTTGCATATATTCAAGTTTATTTTATAATATGTGACGCGATCTGAAGAAAGACCCCTAAGTGGCCAAAAATTGATTCTCTGATTCTTAATGTTTTACGTAGATTCGAACTTGCTCTTTAAGATGGTATAGTTAAAAAAATTCCATCATTAATAATTTATTCAGTACAAGCGTTTAAACATTGTCATTCAAGAGAGCATTCGAAACTTCTCTCTCGTCACGTACACATGCGCGAATGCTGTGAGTGTAGATACTCTGTCTTTCTTTCCGAAAACGGCCTAACCGATCGAACTCACAAACACAGTAGACCTCTACAAGTATGTGTGATGGAAAGAAAGAGAAATATCGGAAGAGTCCTATCGGCCCGTCGCCACTCCTCCTGCTTCTTCTCTAACATTTACGTTTGGCCGCTTAGGGGTCTTTCTTCAGATCGCGTCACATATTGTAACTCTAAATTAAATTTTCTTAAAGTTGCTTCGCTTTAAGGAATACTTTTTTCAAGGACGTTTAATCGTTCGTGATATGTACTGTCATTATTTATTTATTTTATTTATTTTTCTTTTAAAATGAAATTAATAACTTTTAATACTGTCTTTCACTTATTCATCTTGATCCTTTTTTTGAAATGTAAAACCAGTACTGTATTTATCTTCTTCGAAATATCTCTTCATAGTTATTATGTGCCTCCGGCGCGTAAACTCGTTTTTACGCTACAGTTGAGACTAGCGTAATGTTGTGTATTACGATACAGAGGAATGTAATGTAAAAATTGAACTGCGCATCCGCCTATTACGATACAGCGGAGCGTAATCTTCTTCTTATTCTTCTTCTTCTTCTTCGTATACCGTTGGCACCGTACTGACAAAGCTTTGTACATTTGAACTGCGCATGCGTCTATTACAACACGTTGCTACTACACAAGATCGAGAAAATCAAAACGGCCGTAAGTATTCGCGAAATGTCAAGTGAAATGGGCGATAATCACGGCAATTTCGACCTTTTCAGATTGGACTCGAGTGTACGCATAAAAACTCGGATATGCGCTGAAGTCACATAAAATAGAATATGTGCCTATGCACACAATTCGGGTAATTACGAGACTTCCTTAAAATGCTCGCAGGACTGATCGCGCCTCGGCTTCGATTTCCTGCGAGCATTGTCGCTTGTCGCGTAATAACCCTCATTATGCGCCTAGGCACATAATATATTATTTATTTGTGGGTACGTTGTCAATTATCAGGTTTATGGGCAATGATAATAAAATGATAATGCAATGAAAATACAATGAATAAATGTATGAGATAATTTATTATAAACAGATAATGATAAATAATTATAAACTCAGGTGGTAACTTACTTGTCTACCTCTTATAGTAGAGGGCAAAAGGGAGAATTGTCGTTTGTTACTCCTATAGATGCAAGCCAACGGCACAAAGTCTTGCAGGATAGTTTGGTTTCGTTTGAGTCTCCGTGTGTAGAAAAACAACGATAAATTTTGCAGGAGGTAGTTTTGTGTAAGAGATGCAAGTCCACCAACTGTTATGATCAATTATCCACTTACGCGTCTTGCTAAGTACACAAGAAATGAATCTGGCATGTACTTGTTAAGAAGATAGGTTAGTTCTACCCGATTTCAGAATTGAATCACTATTAACCGACACGAAGGGGAAGAGTGGTACTTCGCCATTTTATGGTTAGACCACCAGAAGCCAGACCCTCATGGTGATACTATCAGGGTTACGGTGAAGGATAGACAGTCCTGCCATGAGATCCTGAAAGAGAGGTCGGCTTTTACCTGACGCAAGCGTTTTCAGGCCATAACTGTTTTAAAACGTGTCTGAAGCGCTTCAAGAAAAAAGACGAAGAGACGTATCGCTACTGCGGTTCCTCTGAGAATGATGCAGAGCACATATCCTTTGTCTGCGATAGGTGGGGCTGGGTCAAGGAGGGCTGCCTGTTGGGCGGTGGGTTCTGAACTCACACAAAAAAAGATGGTCCCTCCGGTCACCCAGTCTGAAGAGTCCCGGAAACACATAGTGTCCTTCATTACACAAGTGATGAGGACTAAATATCTCGATGGGCGTAAGGAGCAGCAGCAACGGGGTGGACCAGCAAGAAAATCACCCTTGAGGCCTGTATTCTCGGTCGCGAGCCGCGGTGCGGCAGACTGGATTCCAGTGCCGGAGGGAAGAGCATGCTCTATTTCTTTTGGCACAGTACATCGGTCCGCTAGTCCTGAGCTTGTGGCCGGTAGGGTGGGTCCGGGTGAACGGATCATGAGGCAGAACGAAGTTGCTCAAGTCATGACAATATATTAGCCGCATCATAATCTATATCATCCGCGACTTCATTTTCTTTGTTTCTAACTCCGAGGGCATGTATTTTCATATAACTTTCTAAATAACCTATGCTTGCAGCACATAAGAAAGAAGAATCAGGATCTAGTATCCTCATCATTTGCTTGACAGGTAACTATTTTAGCGTTTAGCACCTTATTTTCTTTATTGTGAATAAAATTTGCAGCTTCCAATTGTTGGGCCATGTTAAAAAAGGCTCGACAAACAAATGAAATCGCGAGAATGAAAATTGTGGCGTAAATCAATTGGGAATAAGGACAGAAAAGTGGATGTGCTTTCTCCTTGTAATGCAGTAGAAAGTTAGATTAATTCGTAGGTTTCGAACAATTATTTTCAAATTGAATAGCGCCAGAGGTTCCACGAGTTGGATTAATTTGCAGGATTGGAATAACTTAATTCGTGCGGTTTGCTAAGAGATGGCGTAACTTGATTATTATTCCATCGTTCTAATATTCCGAACATGCGTTGGAAAGCTACTGTCATTGTGCGTCTTTTTCAGTATATGTTAGTCATTTGAAACGTAAACAACAATAATTTTTTTTCACTCAAATATGTCGAACTTTGTGCCTGAAAAAGTGTTTTTGCGGGGAGTTCTTCTTCATTACTTTAATATGAAGAAAACTGCTGCCGAAAGTTATCGTATTTTGGTGGAAGTTTGTGGTGAACATGCTCTAGCTGAGCGAACGTGCCAAAAGTGGTTTACACGATTTAAAAGTGGTGATTTTGGCTTGGAAGACAAAGAACGTCCTGGGCAGCCAAAAAATTTTGAAGATGAAGAACTGGAAGCATTACTCGATGAAGATTGTTGCCAAACACAAGAAGAGCTCGCAGAATCTTTGGAAGTCACTTAAGCAGCCATTTCAAAACGTTTAAAAGCAGCCGGATACATTCAAAAGCAAGGAAATTGGGTTACACATGAACTCAAGCTGAGAGACGTTGAAAAGCGGTTTTGCATGTCCGAAATGCTGCTGGAACGCCACAAAAAGAATTCATTTTTGCATCGGATTGTTACTGGTGATGAGAAATGGATCCATTACGACAACCCCAAGCTGTATTGTGAGCTGCTAAAACCGGCTGAAACCATCAATCGAGAACGCTACCGAACACAATTAATCCGTTTGAAGAGAGCAATAGCCGAAAAACGCCTGGAATATTCGACCAGGCACGAAGCAATAATTTTGCATCGTGACAACGCTCGGCCCCATGTTGCTATTCCGGTTAAGAACTATTTGGAAAACAGTGGATGGGAAGTTTCACCCCACCCTCCTTATAGCCCAGACTTTGCCCCTTCTGACTACCATTTGTTCCGATCGACGCAGTACGCCCTCACTGGAATACGGTTCACATCAGAACACGGTATCAAAAATTGGCTTGATTCATTCTTGGCCGCCAAGCCGGCACAGTTCTTTTGGGATGGAATCCACAAATTGCCAGAAAGATGGGAGAAAGCCATAGCTTCAGATGGGCAATACTTTGAATAATACTATTGTACATGTTTTTCTTAAATAAACGTTCAAATTTTGAAAAAAACCGCACGAATGAAGTTATAGATCCAATATAGAGCACCAGGTTCGGTGAGTTGGATTAATTTGCAGGATTGAAGTAATTAATTTCAATTTAAATACCGCCAGTTTCGGCGAGTTTTAGATTAATTCGTAGGTTTATAATAATTATTAATAAATTAAAAAGTTCCTAAGTTTCCCTAGCGAACAGGATGAACGCTAGGTTCACGCTGCGATCTCTTGGGATCAAATTAATAAGTCCCTACTAAAAACAACTCTTATTGTATTTTGTATTTCTATAATTTGTATTGATCATTGAATATATGTATTAACGTGGAATATTAATATGTTGAAAATGCAAACTAGGTAGGTGATGGAAGGAGTCTTGCGATTTTCGGTTTACCGAACTCTTGAGTTGAGTCTAACGTAGCAAAAATAAAAGACTTCAGCATTTTCGTGATTGTTACTTGAACTATTTTTCTCAGTGTGGCGAACTTTTTGAGTAGATCAATAAATACCCGTGTTCGATGACAGATGGAGTTTCTGTGGAAAGTTGGCATTACCATCGTGTACTACCATCTTTCAAATGAAGTCATACAAAATTTTAGGTAGATTCATAAGTTACTTTTGACTTGACAGCCATTTGTATTAAATGTTTGGTGTTTTTCGATACAATGGAAATATCAATACTTAATTCACTTTTTAGTTTTGGATGGAAAAACGTGCGAAGAAATAAAAACGAATTTGTATGCTGTCTATGAGGACCTTTTAACATCTATGACAACCGTGAGATATTGGTTTAACGAATATAAAACGTGGCCGCATATCTGTTTTTGATGATGAGCGCCCAGGGTGCCCAGCAGACGTGGTTACTGCGTAAATCGTTAAAAAGGTCCGCAACATGGTTCAGGCAATTTCTGCATGAGATATCAGAAAATCACATTCGAATAAACAGAAAAATCAATGGGATGATCGTCGTTTCGAAATTCTGAAAGTAATTTTCAGATTAACATTTAAAGTTCACGACAATATCCACGCGGATTTCCACGTGGAAAATATCAAAGTGAACCGGATCCAAATTAATACATGGATTTCCACGTAATTAATTACCTTTATTACTTTATTACTTTAACCTGGGGTACACCTATTGAAAAAAAAATGATGTCAAGAGTGACACTATAAATGTTTTCGCGTCAGAAACAAAATCATCTTAGACGTCGTTTTTTATATAAATAATTCTTTATCACGACAAAACAAAACAATATTAAGAAAATTATAATATATATCAAATAAAAAGTGACCCTCTTGAATAAAAGTGACGTCGAGAATGTAGCGAAAAACGACTTCAGAGGGAACGTCGCTATTGACGTGGCTTTTGACGTGGTTTTTGTCGTCATTCTCGACGTCATCTTTTCAATAGGGAGGAGGCTACTAAATGAGAATATGTTATATAAAAAGTTTTCTCGTTTTCCAACAAAAAAATTTTTTCAGCCTTCACTTCACAATGTTTTGTAATTTTAGTGACTTACAAGTAAGATTTAGTAATTTTCTGATCAATGGAGAATGTGACAAATTAAGACTGTGGACAAATCAATACCTACCATTGTCAAAAATGAGACTCAACGTGGTAGATCAGTTTGAAATAAGACATCAATAGCAAGTTAAAGGGGTTGATAGAGCATGGAAACAATGTTAAGGTAGTACTTCCCACAAGTCGATTAATTAAGAAGTCGTTGAAATTTTAGGAGATCGTAAATGAAGTCTAAGTACATATTCTGGCAAATTTTAAATGCATTTGTCTTATTAGTTTAGAAGATTTGAATTTTGAAAGTCACCTACTCTTACACGGGAGGGATTGGACAAAGAAAGTTAGTAGAAAAGTACGAAGACAAATTAAGATCGTGATGAAATTTTGATAGCACAATAATTACCTCGTCAGACGTACCTGTAAAAAATTTGAAAAAATTTGTCTTATTTGTTTTCGAATTATTCAGTCCCAAAGTTGATAAAAATGAGTGCGCGAAATCGATGAATCAAGTAAATGGCAACGTCGCAACTGAGAAAGAGAAATAGATAATACTGGAGAACAAGCGAGGAGCGTGCACGAGTGAGATTTGTCAACCATGGATAATAGACATAAGGAGACTAATCTCTTATGCATGAACTTCACAAAAGTTGAGCGCGTTTTTGTCGGAAGTACATGAAAAAAAACATGATAAATTGACGCTTTCTTCTGTTCGCTCAACATATTCTAACATAACCGGAAATTAAAGTTAACATTTTCAAATGTTTGTAAACATTCTTTATTTAAAACTATTATTTGAAGTATAAAATTGTAAGCGTTGGTGGAGTTTTTACATAAGTAGTATGTTTGAGTTTGTTTAAGAAAAGTGTATAATGAGAGTGTAAAATAATATGTCGATTACGTGAATCCACTACTGTGTTTTGTATACGCACCGAAGTCACATAAAATAGAATATGTGCCAATGCACACAATTCGGGTAATTACGAGACTCGTTTAAAATGCTCGCAGGACTAATCGCGCCTCGGCTTCGATCTCCTGCGAGCATTGTCGCTCGTCACGTAATAACCCTCATTCTGCGCCTAGGCACATAATATACTATTGCGCTACTTGCAGGAGCACCATCTTTTGGGAAGTTCCCGTACTCAATCAATGTACTTCCGACAAAAAGATTCTCATTTTCAGTTACATTTGTTTAGTCTCCTTATGTTTATTCTCCATGTTGTAAACAGAAAGTCAACCCACACGGAGAAAAAAATCTGACTATAATAATAAGAACACTGGTCATGCTTTTGTAGCAGGTTTCATTCTTCTTATCCTGGTGAAAAAATCATACATTTTAAGCAGAGATCCCTTCATGCTAAAAAACTACTAAGTTTCATGCTTTTAGAGCAGTTGTGCCTTGCGAAAATAGTTGGAAATTCGCCTTACTGTGATTGAAACCCATCCCATTTTAGTATGAGTTCTCTTACAACCGAGATGTTAGGCCACGCCTACTTTCGAACGTAGCACCTCACGTGTTCTCTAGGTTGTAAGAGAACTTATACTGAAATAGGATGAGTTTCTTACAACCGTAGTCAGGCGAGAACATTGCTCTGACAGCACATGACACTAGTAATAATGGTACGCGCTTGTTTCTTTTATAGTACGTATAAGACATTTCATGCTAAAAATGCACAAGTTGATGCCAATACTGGTAGAAGCTCGTACCAATTTCGCACATTAAGTTCGGTGCTTTAATAGGAAGACCTCAGCCTACTATAATAGTTAGATTTTTTTCTCCGTGCAGGGAAACTGAGTAAGCGTTTCGCGAAGTTGCCAATTCTCGGACAGCTGATTGTGGTAGGTGTGTGCGCTCATCCGTGTCAACCGTCTCCGCTAAAATTATTGTCCTTATGATCACACGACAACATTAAGTGCATTAGTTTGCGCTCGTGCGGTAGGCACGAAACTTTTTGTCATAAATAAGGGAAGTACTACCTTCAAGGCGGATATCAAACAAAACAAACATTTTAACAAAATCTTGGTCATAATTTATCACACGCAGGACTGAATGGAAAATGTCATAGGTAATCTGTCCACTTTATTGATTTTAATTTTTAATTCATAACACTTTTTCGAGGACATTTTTAAAATAATTTATATTAAATGTATTTTAATGATTGTATACATACGTTCCTATATAGATTTCTATAGTACACAGGCAGGGATTTCATAGTAACTACACTGCTAGAAATATTACTAAATTTCATGTACATTTGTATATGAACTCAGATAATATGATTTTAGGAAATTATGAAGTTAATTTGGCAGCGAGTCTAGGATGTACACAAGAAAGTAGATTATTTTTTTTATATCGATACAAAACACATTAAAAAAATAAGAGTTCAAAATGAACTGCAACAAGCTCAAGAGAAACATTTTTGGTTCTTTTTGAACTTCAATTCGGTTCCTTTTAAACTTGTTACAATTTATTTCATCAGTCACACTTTAGAAAGTAAAATTTCGGCTTCTGTCTTAGAAAACATAAAAATAAAACCCACTCTTGATATACTATGCTCGACACGTTGCCAGAACTAAAATCGGTCCATAGATATATAATATAGAGGATGCCCTCTGGCTTTGAGAAAGTTGGCCAAAACTTGGACCGATGAATTGTTTTGCAATTCGCACCTTGGTGTTTTGGGATACGTCAATACATTACAACGTGCAGATGTATAAATCTTTGTTTCTCTTTGTAAATCAAAAATGAATGATTCTATGAAGATTCATCCTGCACTTTGTGGCCTTCGTGAACACTTTGATTCGAATTGAAAGTATTCTTTTAGCATATGTTTTTTTTTTTCATTTTTATATTGAGCTCTTGTAAGCGGCACTTAAAGTTGGATTCGTTTTTTTAATCTACGAATATCTTAATTAAGAATATTCCTCCTTCAAACAACTTTTAGATCTTATTGAAACCGATTGACCGAATGAAACTGATTCAAAGTCCATTATAACCAATTTATTTTATTTAATTTAATCGGTAATATAGGGTGAATCGGATCCAATTATTTCTTTTTAGGAGAAACTCAAACTAACTGAAATTTTATCGTGATTTCATCCTTTACTTCCAGTATAGAAAACTGTTGAATGTACTTAAGGTCTCATTAAACTGAAAGTAAAATCTGAAAAAATGAAAAGAAATTTTTTTTACTGAATTGTCGATGATAAAGCTCCAGGTAGGATTTTGGCCTGTTGATAATTTTAGAGGGAAGAAGATTGCCCAATTTTTTGTCATTCTTTTTTAAAATTCCATTGCTTTGGAAGCTGAAAAATGCCTTTCCTCTATTCGACGAATCTTGAAAATGGAATCTTGACGACGATCTTGGTTCCGTTGCAGTTTTGCCGCGTGATTTCTGTCGAATATAAATTCTGCCAGTAGTGGATAATAAGTTGGAAATTTCCTTGCATGATGCAGATTCTCTTCCTGGCATTTTCTTGAGATTGTCCTTTACAACTATCACACCGCTGCATAGAATGCCCCTATTCTGGGAGGGAATGCGAACCGCTGTTTCATCAGGTCTGGTATCTGAGATATTTTGAGAAAGTTGCGAAGGGCGTTATAGCATAAATAGTGTTAAAATTACAAGGGTTGCATAGTGTGAAGGAAAATGAAATACTGTTAATGAATTTAATATTATAAATTGTTAATCTACCTACAATTATTGGAATTTTCTGGAGAGTCATTCTGGTATAAATAAAACGGTTGATGATTTAATTTTGAAGAACTATCTTTAAGGTTACATTGAATACATTGTGACAGTATATTTTTAATTTCTACTTTACTGGTATCCTCATTTTCTAGTGAGTTTAGAGAGTGCTGAGACATTTAAAAAAATATATGTATTTAGAATTGGAAAGTGTTTCTATCGTAATAATTTGTCAACAAATTAGCCTTTTAGGTTTTGTGAAAACTGTAGTGATCTTATTCTCCTGACAATGTTCACTTCACTCATTTTCTGTACAAGAACTAAATTATGTGAAGAGAATATTTTCATGTGTTGGTAAAATTCGTTTATTTGTACATAATTAAAATCATTAATATAAGTATACAAAATTTAAAAATTTTATATATTACTCCTATATCATATCTATTATTTTTACAAGTAACAAATAATAAGTATTATTCAACACAGAATAATATTTCTTAAGGCCATGGATCAACCAAATCACGTGACCACATTCCTATATAAAAGTTCATGTAAGATAACTTTTTTATTTTACAAAATGTCTTCACGGAAAAAAATAGTTTAGTAAAGTTTATAGAACTGTTTAAGAGTTGGGGATATAGGCATTTACGGAATAGAGTTCTAGAAAATTTACAGAACTTTTCAGGATAAAATGCGAAACATTCAGGAAAAATCATTAAAAGCTCTGCATTTTATTTTAAAAAGTTCTTTAAATTTTCTACAACTCGGTTTCGCAAAAGCCTGTATCCCCAACTCTTAAACACTTCCATAAACTTTACTGAACTATTTTTTTTCGTGTTGCTGGAAATTTGGAAAATACAATAGAAAACGATAAAGAAGGTCTGTCAAGTTCGTTTGAGTGAAAATTTTGCAAACAATTTTACTGTTAAATGTTATTGATAAGTTTTCGATTTTTTTTTCAAAATTATTTCTAAAAAGAAGTTAACAGACGTGCTTTATTGTCTTCTGATACGTTTCCAAAATTTTCAGAAAGATACTTTGTAAATTGAAAAAGTTATCTTCGATGAACGAATAAATGTATAATTTTGTCACGTAGTCCGATTGATCCATGGCCTTAACAATTACTTTTGGATAACCGGTAAATTATAAATTAATTCTTGAATGCTATAACTATATTTTGTATCCTCAAATATCTTACAAATAGGTATACTGCATCTACGAAAGTGGACAAAAAAAATGATGACCGATGACAGAATGTTATGAAATGATTTTTAAATTCTTCTCATTTTTTAAAAAAATTTTCCAAAAATTAAGCATGTGAAATAAAATAATGATCTTCAGAACCTTAAACAAATTATTAAGTCTTTTTTATTATTTAACTAAAAGTATTTTAATTTATCTCAGTAGCTTTGCTTGTGTTGATGGGAGATCTATCATCTTCATCGAGTTTTCTCATTCTTTTAAGCTCTTCTTGACGAGTTCTGTAATTCCAAAATATGAAGAAATATTTAAAGTTAAATAATAAAATGGCACTTGCAAAGTTATATAATTTATACTTTGTGATCCTTATTTTTAGCAACATTTCTCATCAATAGTTTTATGACCTATGTGTATGAGAATTTTAATAATTACCTGGAAAGAGCCTGCTCTTGTTCTCGCTCCTCTTTACGACTCTTCAGGATGCGGAACGCAAGGCAGATTACAATTAGCACGATAGGGACCAAGCATGCGAGAATAATACCGGAGGTAATGCCTGCTTGACGAGAGCTGTATTCCTGTTGACCTGTTTTTTATTGGAAAATATGAGAATACTTGAAAAAAAATGTTCTCACTGCATTTATACTCAGCAAAAATCGAAGTAGCAAATTTAAAGCATTCGTAATGATTCACCAATTCGATTTTTAAAGATAAAAGGATTAGGAATGAAAATTTCACGATTCACTATGGCAGAAATTTCCATTCCACACCTCACTATAGACTATTCAAAAAAATTTTATCATCAATCAATCAAATCTTCTAAATTATGTGGAATAGAAATTTCCTAGCAAGATTTTTCAAGTACAAACACTTTATTAAATTGTTACAAAAAGAAGTACAAGATGTTATAAGTAAGTAACTTACAGCTTTGAAGTATGTCATACATTATTAGATTGAAATGTATTACTTACATACATACTAAAAGTAATAAGCTAGATAACTGCTTATGAGAAATAACAACTTATTTTAAGGAGTTCTTAACGTTCTTTCTATTCCACATCAATCACAGAGAAGACCTACCTAGCACACTAAAGTATATGTATGGATTTTGTTTACAATAAAATTAACAGATAAGCAATTTGTGGATTTTATTTTCAAATTAAAGAAAGGGTCATTCAGTAACTGACCTTTTTTAAGAATCAATGAGTTTATTAATAACAGAAACATTGATTGGGCTGAAGTTTCAGACGTCTAGTCAGACGAATTTTGTTATTTTTCTATCTACTCAGAATCATATAAAAAATTCGAAAAAGTATTGATTTCAGTTACCTACACGGAGAGAAATAACTGATGCCATGCACTCGTAAGATACCAGTGTTTGGCAATTGTGGCTGTTCAAATAGTTGAACTTAGAAACTCGAGTAATAACTGCTCAAAATTCATGCGAGCTGCGCACAGTAATCTATGAAGACAAAATACTGTGTATTCACATAAAAAGTATGTGATATTACAACATTTACTACTCATGCGACTTATAGTAGATACTAGATGGGCCAAAGTTTCACGTGCGCCGCACGTGAAACACAAGCGTTGAACTCCTTAGGCTTATATGAAGAAATTCTAGTATAAGACATACGCCTTGGGAACGCTTGAAATTCACGTGCGCCGCACGTGAAGGTGAAGCGTTTGGAACATGAAGAAAGCCATGCATCATATACTCAGCGTTCATGTGTTCGAGCTCCTAGGCGCTAGTGCTACACGCAAGAATATTTAATAGGTAGAGCATGAACGTTGTCTAGTGTCAAACATTTGAATTTGCGTGTTTCACAATCGTTATTCGACATGTGTGTAACACTTCATGACGTCCACGTACATGGCACCAGTTATTTCTCTCCGTGTATGATTGCGATATATGAATGCACATTCATTCAGTCTACTAAAATAAAAATTGAAATTATCTAGGGTGGAGGGCCCTCAAATTCGTCAGAAACTGACCGTACAAACACATTTCTAGACTACGATATATATATAGTAAATGAAAATTTCTCTAGTCCATTAAAATAAAAATAATGTCTAGAAATATGTTTATACGGTCAAATTTTGACAAATTTAAAGTCCCTTCGCCCTAGATAATTTCAATTTTCATCAAGAATTGTTAAAAAGCAATTGATTTTTAACGTCCAAGTAACCAAATTTAATATTCAATTTTTATTTTAATAGACTGAATGAATTTGTATTCATATACCATAATCATACACTGAGAAAAAGAAATACATATGCTACCGATTCTATAGAATTTTGATTTAAATCAATGAAAAACATGCTTTTGGCAGAAATGCTATAGATTCAATAGCATTTTTTTCTCAGTGTAGGTGGCCGAAATCATTACTTTTTTCGAATATTTCATATGATTCTGAGCAGATAGTAAAAGAAAAAAATTCGTCTGACTAGACGTCTGAAACTTTAGCCCAATGAAACATTGCACTTCTGAACACATCAGGCAAAAAGGGGCCCCCATATTCGAGCCCCCCCACCCCCCGTCCACCATATGACTAACATAAACTGAATTAAAAATACAGAAAACCATACACAAAGAAAAATAACACCTGGTCATAATGACTAGGAATAATGTTGTTGGAAAAAAAGTAGTCACTCTAACGTGGGAGACTTGTTGTTGCTACTTGACCCATGGCTACAGAAACATGATTTGTAACCATATTCTGAATACCTGGTCGTGGCGACTAGTTAACATCGTTGGAACTGACCTTAACTCTTAAACCTCGCTATGAGAACTTGAAACGTTGATTTTTCATGACTAGAATAACGTAGTCGCTATAATCAGCGCAGCAAACTTCACACTCGTTGAATCCGTTGTGTATTGTTTCGAGTAATGCATATTATTTTTCATAGCGCCTCCTTTGAAAATCCGATTTTTGGTACCTGTAGAGCGGGTTGAAACTACGATTTTCAACCCTAGGGCTGAAAGTCGCTGTTTCAACCCGCTCCACAGTTACAGCCAATCAGATTCTCAAAAGAATTGCTATGAAAAATAGTATACATTACTCGAAACAAAACACAGCGAAAGCATTTCGTGTGATTGCAGCCCTCGTTTCACTCGGGCAGCAAACTTCACACTCATGCAATCGCTCTGTTTCGCCCCTTGTAATGTAATATACTATTTCATAGCAACTGATAGAAACTCTTGTGAGAATTTGATTTGATGTAACTAGAGCGGGTCGGAACTGTGATTTTTAACGCCACTTTTAAAGTTTCAACTCGCTCTACAGATACCGAAAATCAGATTTTCGAAAGAGGTGCTATGAAAAATACAATGTTCCACGTGGTGACTTTATGCATATTATTTTAGCCATTTGATTTTATATAATCTTATAGTTGATACTTACATATAGTGACTGTGACTACATTACATAGTCGCTGTGATTACATTACTTAGTCACGGCGACAACTTTAAGTACCTACACTGAGAAAAAAATGCTATTGAATCAAAAGCATTTCTTTCCAAAAGCATGCATACTATTAATTCATAAAAATATACTACAAGAACCAATAAATATTTTACTAATTCTATAGCATATTGATTTGAATCCATGATATACATGCTTTTGGAAAGAAATGCTTTTGATTCAATAGCATTTTTTTCTCAGTGTATACACTGACGGCTCAACCATTGCTTGAATTCAACCACAAAAAGTAGTTAAAGACATTTTCAACTACATATATCACGTCATTATGCCCAGGATTTTTTCTCAGTGTAATAGAAAGTTTTATTTTTTGCAACAAAAATTAAAAGAAAATTTTTAAAAATAACAAAACTCTTATACCAAACTGTCCGGAAAAGGGTTCATTACATATCATATATCACGATTCAATTTAATTTATATAGTTGTTCCTTTTTTAACTAAACGACAGTTTTTTCATTATCTCTACTCGAGAAAAAGATAAATGCGTCAAATAATAGATTTGTATATAAACGATTCCTAAACATAAATAAATATCAAAAGAAACAATAAAGTCAGCTCGAGAATTAGTCGATTCGAGCGTGCTGATTATTTCTAAACAATTCAGTATAAAATAGTAAATTTTCTAAAGCTCTATTTTAACCACTTTACATACAATATTATAACTTTCCGTAGGGCTTACGCAACTGTTTGATATAGAAATTTCGAATTAAATTGCTAAACCTATTGTACATAAACATATTAAAACTGGTATTATTAAAACCATAAGCAATGGAAGCAAACCATCGAAGCATTACCAAAAAATTTAGAAACGTTTTCTTAAGGATGTGTGGCAGGGTCTGACGTCACCAATTACATACGACCACTGTATTAATGAAATAGTAATTTTAATAAATTTTTCAGAGAAGACAGCATTGCTGAAAAATGCAATGCATTGCTGTATTTTCTGAAAAATTGGTTTAAATTATTATTTCATTAATAAAGTGGTCGTATGTAATTGGTGACGTCAGAGCCTACCACACGGCCTTAAGACATTTTCTCCGTGCAACATAGATATTATATTTATGTAATATGACATGTATTTTTCTTTAAAAAAAAAAATTACGAAGTTGTAGCCGTTTGAACGTTTACATGTGTAAAAGTATTACCTATCATAAATTATGACGCACTCTGAAGAAAGGTACCTAAACAGCAGAATACAGATTTTACACTAGGAGCGAAAGAAGCGAACGCCCGAACAAATACGTCATTTAAATGTCTCTACTTTCAACATTAATTACAAAAAAAACTAAAATAAATAGAAATTTTTCATTTGCGCCATTCGAAAGATCATACCATAAAGCATTGGAAACAATCAAAACTTAAAAATCGAATTTTTGGCTGTTCAGGTCCCTTTCTTCGGAGCGCGTCACAATTATATATTAACATTTGTCAAAAAAAATATAACTTAATGCGACATTAAAAAATAGAATAAATTCTGATAATGCATTAAGGGTGTTGGAACCGTAAACGAAAATTGCTCAGGCTTTAGAATTACAAGATTGTTTTCAGAAGGAAAGCGCATGATAAATATATATAAAATAAATAAAATATTCCAAGGAAATTGGAAAAAATTTGATAAAATAATAAAAAAGAATAGAGAATAAATTAAGGTTGATGTGAAAAAGAAAGCGCGACTCAACAATTTATAAAATCAGAAAAATCTAACAGCTAAGTCACATCTTATCTAAATGAGCGCGCGAATCTAACAATCGATAGAGCACTTGAACACGCCAGAACTGCTGGTCCCTGATTTTATATTACCTTCAAATTTTAAAAGTCGTGAAATCAATTCTTCAAAAGTATACACATGTGGAGAATGAAAAGACGGGTCGACTTTTTTGTATTTGGAATTTTCAGCCACGTGATTATTTTTAATGTTAAAAATTAAAAACTGAAAAGTTTTGAACCTGATATTAAATAAGTTTAAAAAATATAAATGGTCGTAATTTGGCCAACTGTTCTCCAAATAGATTAAAATTTGACACACACATGATGTGTAGTGTAGTGACGTCCGCAAAGTAAACAAAAACCTCAAAATCCCCTGTTTAAAAATAATATTTAATTGCACATTGAGGCTGGTTGTTAACCATATTTTTTAGCTTCGCCGAAAAGAAGTATTGAAGGAACTTCAGACTTGAAACAACTTTCAGTGAGAAAATTATTCATCATTATATAAGGAAGATTTCTGAAAATTTTCAGATCAATGCATTGAAAATTGTCTGAAAAAACTTGCTTGCCAACCGTTCAAAATTTGCAATTATACTTTTTAAACTTATTAAATATCAGGTCATTCTTCACATACGTATATTTTTGAAGAATTGATTTTATGACTTTTAAAATTTCAAGTTAACATCTCAATAGTTCTGGCGTGTTCGGGCACTCTACCGATTGTTAGACCCGGCGTTCAATTGTTTTAAAATATCTCAAATCAAAAAGTAATTTTCAAAGAAATCACTGCAATAAATTTTTTTGACTAAACAAATAATTTGTGGTGTTGAGAATATAAAATATTGCGATAAGTGGCAGAAAATATTATGTATTTTTTGTTTCTTGCATTATATATATATATATATATATTTGTGCACTACATGATAAATTTTAAACATCGCTTTCTTTGTTCGGAGTTCCGGGTTTTTTTGATGACTCAATTGTCGACTCTGATCCATCAAAAGAACTAGGTTCTCTAAGATCCCAATCTTTTTCCTCAAAATCAATTACCGGTCGATTCGGAAGTGGCTCGTGCGTGTAATAAACGCCGTCGTAAGTGCGCCGTTTTCTCGCAGTGCCACTTGCGCTCGAGCTGGAATCACTTACAGGAGAAAGGGTTCTATCGTAATATTTCAGAGGGGTGGTTTGTCGAGATAAAGTCTGATCATTGATGATCGACCCACGATCGGAAAAGCGCCAGGATTTTGTGGAGCTTCCTTGACTTTGATTTTTTCGTATACAAACGAAAACACCTGCCACGCATCCCAGTAAAGGAAACATAAAGGCGCTTATGATAGCCATAGTTGTCCACGCTGTGCGTTGAGAGTACTCGATTTGACCTACATGTCACGGATGTTAGACTCGTTTATTTTTAAGTAAAGAATTTTTTTAATAATTTCTTTCATAAGTAATTAAAACCTTCAATATCAACCGAGTAATCAATTTTTCATAACATTACTAGTATAAATATAGAATTATGGGGAGTATTAACTGAGTTCAATAGAACAAAATAGAGATCGGGAGAACAGGATTGATTACCAAAAAGTGTTGTAAAAAAATGTCCATTTGTTCCTTTCTACATGAGTGTGTCGTCGCTTATTAATGATTACTAAAATTCAGTAACAATTTCCAAGTGGCGTAACACTCTCTCCTGTTTGTTCAGGAATCAGTTGAAAAGAACCAAATGTAAAGTTTTTTTACAACACTTATCAGTAATCAATCCTGTTCTCCATTTATCACCGCGTAAGAAAAATTCGAATCCGATTAAAGCTACCAAAAGTAGATACATTAGATATCAGACTAAGTTAATGCGGCAAAACCGCATCCGCTAGTGGCTAACATAACTACTTACTGACTGTCGGTAACTTATCACGGAACAGAACCTTTCTCAAACGGTAAGTGTTTGTTAGTCCTATAGGTATACCACTTGCATTGCTTGCAAGAATTTAATGTCTCTCAAAAAAAATCTGTATTAAAATTGAATGCATAACATCCCTGCTTAAAATGTCAGGTAGAAATCGAGTAGATACCGGAAAGAAACCGGATGCAAACGCATTCGGGTTTTACCCGGTTCTTACGGTTTTTATCTGGACTCTAATTTCATTTTTCGGGATCTATCTGGGTCTATCCGGTCCTTATCCGGGAAGTGATGACAGAAAATAAGTTGTATGAATATTGTACCCGGTCTTATCCGGTTCCTATCTGGCATATGGATCCAGAAATTAAAATACGAAAATATGTTTCTACACGGATCCTATCTGGTTTCTATAAAGCAGTTGTCGTCTTGCAAATTGTTAAGGTGAAAGTACATCTGCTACCCGACCCTACCCGGTTCCTATCTGGCATATGTAAATAGAAATTAAAATACAAAAATATGTTGCTACCCGGATCCTATCCGGTTTCTATAAGGCAGTTGTCGACTTGCAAATTATTAAAGTGAAAGTGCATCTGCTACCCGGCCCTACCTGGTTCCTATCTGGCATATGGATCCAGCAAATTAAAATACAAAAACATGTTTCTACCCGGATCCTATCCGGTTTCTATAAGGCAGTTGTAGACTTGCAAATTGTTAAGGTGAAAGTGCATCTGCTACCCAGCTCTACCTGGTTCCTATCTCGCATATGGATCCAGCAAATTAAAATACAAATATATGTTTCTACCCGGATTCTATCCGGTTTCTATAAGGCAGTTGTCGACCTGCAAATTATCAAGGAGCCGGATACAAACCGGATAAAAATCTCAAAGGTCCCGGATAAGATCTTATCCGGAAAACCAGGTACACTGAGAGAAAATTATCACGTTAATTTACGGTTTTCGGAGGTATAGCAAGGATATTTATTAAAAACAAGAACTTTTACTGTCCCGTAATTTTTTTTCTGTGACTATCCTTAAAATGTACTTGTTTGCACCGCAATATTTTTTTCAGTAATTTTTACAGTACGATGTTTTAAAAGTTTCTCTTGATGTCAGTTATAAAATACAAGCCTAAAATAAAATACTAACAGAAAAATATGCCGTTAGTGTGTTTAGCGAAATACAATTCCTATACGAGCGACTTTTGCTGCGAGTTGGTTAAAAAAACTCGGGAGTCAGCAAGCAATTATGTAATGCAATCATAATAATCATATGTGAGCTCGTGTGTGTATGTGTGTATATCTGATTGTGTCGAGGTAGTAACAATAACGGGGCCCAAACACTTTTTACACGGCCCTGCAGTAGTTGCAGGTTATAAGCGCTATTTCCTTTCTTGTATTCCAAGCGTGCGCAGCCAAGAGGCTTAGTCGTTAGGTTACTAATGCGATAATTATTAGAGGGTTTGAACCCGCAACGTTAAGAATAATTTTTAATACTGTCTAAACGAGCGTTTGTGTAGTGTAGAGGGGGGTGTGTGTTTGAGGGTAAGTGTGTATATAAAAATAATAAGTTAAGTGTCTACTTAATAGTAAATACAGTTTTGAAATATACTAAGAATATTCATCGATTCAACTACTGCTCTTATTTGATTTACCTATGTTCCTGCCGATCACTTAACTTAAAAAATGACACTGGGGCCTTTACGAACTACGAAAAGTAAGTTAAAAAGTAGTCAAACCTACTGAGATTTTTTTTCGGTGTACGTGTAACAAAAAAGTACTGTTAATTTACTCAAATAAAATTTCCCAGCTTGAAAACAGATTTTTTACTGTGAAAACAGTAAATTTAACCTTCCAAGCGAATATTCCTCCATTGCCATTAAAAACGGCAAATACTATAGTCTTAACTCGAATTTTGCCTGTACTTTTTCTCTCAGTGTAGATATTATGCGATCCCATATAGAGCCCGGTTAAGCTCCAGGTATAAACCGGGGACAAAAACCGGGTACAAATCCAGTAACGCCGGATAAGAACCGAGTATACGTATTTCGAGGACCCGACTACAAACAGGATAAAACTCTTACAGAGCCCAGATAAGACCCATATAGAAAGCGGACAAAATATTATATCAACCCAGACATAATCCGATTAATTGCCGGATTAGAACCGGGTATAAGTATTTTAATGAGCCAGATACAAACCAGATAAAAATCTCAAAGGTCCCAGGTAAGAACCATATAGAAACCGGGTGAAGATATTATGCGATCCCAGATAGAACCCGATAATCTCCGGGTACAAACCAGGGACAAAAGCCGAGTACAAACCAGGGACAAAAACCGGGTACAAATCCATTAGCGCCGGATAAGAACCGACTTTTACTCGGTTCTTATCTGGGTTCTATCCGTCATTTTAAGCAGGGATATCATTTGTTACTTCCAAATTCCGATTCAGATACTTAGTAGAGAAAAATAAAAATAAATTGAAAGATACTTACGCAGACATTCTGTGTACCCATATTCTGGAGCATCCCATCGTCCGTTTGGTAAGCACACTCGACGTTGGTCACCAACCAAAACAAAATCTTGGTTGCACTCAAACGTCACTCTTGTTCCAGGTACAAAGAAGAAATTGCTTTTGCGACCAAAACGCGGAGTTTCGAGAATTCCACAAGTTATGGCTGAAAAAAAAATAATATCAATTAAGGTCAGCAATAATTTTATGGAAAACTAAATAAATAAAATATATACGAAAGGAAGCCAAACTAGATAGATTCAAATGGCTTTTTTTATACTTTGAGTGCGTCAGTCAAGCGGCATGAAGCTTCAGAGAAGCGATTTACGTGCCATGCTTTTTTACGACTTTAAATTCGGGTTAAAGCCAAACGAATGTCATCAGCGATTAGTGAAGTATTATGGAAAATCTACCCCATCGCGTGCAGAAATTTAAAATTGGTTTGATGAATTCAATTCAGAGAGGAAGTCTCTCGAAGGTGAACCTCACTATGGGTGGCCTGATAGTATTGTAACCGACGTAAACATTGATGCTGTGATAAATCTGACGAATAAAGACCGCAATATAACAGATGCAGAAATAGAGTCGACCTAGCAGATTGGATCAACCGCAGCGCAGACAATAATTAAAGATGACTTAGGCTTAAGGTAGTACTGTCGTAAATGGAAATACCTTTCAGATATTGATAAAATTGAAATCACTGATGAACATTAAGCCATAAATAACTCAGTTGAATTTTTGAGGACCTAGGGTACACTGGAGGGGAGTAATTAGTAATTGCATTTCGAGACGATTAACACCTAACCTTATGGGAAACCGAGTTTATTTACAAATCCTGCATCATTTTGCAAGTTAAAACATCTCAATTGGATACATGTAAGCGTAGAAAAATCCAATTAAGTAAGCAAAAAGATAATTTTTCTCCTGTAACCGACGGCGATTAAATAGATGTGGCAACGTTGCCGAATAAGTGAAAGCGCGCGCCATTCACGTATCGTAAGAAGTCATCTGTTATACGCACATGTATAATCGCTTTCTTATGCGACTTTGACAAATTTAGATACAACGTGAAGCAAATAAGAAAAAGTACTTATTTGATTAGCTACGTACTGACAGTACTACCTCAAGGGCATGTGATACTTAGGGAATTCGAAAATTTTATTAATTTTAGGTTTCTACATGTTTGTATCTAAAAAATACATAAAATTTGCCCTCGAAAATTTGGGATATGGTAAAGAAGATAAAACTGAACTTAGGTAAACTACTTTTAGTTTCGAAATTAAAAGAAAGTTCAATTTTAGCAAAATATATCGGAAAATTTATTTTCGTCGTTAAAACCAAAAGTAGTCTACCTACGTACGTTTTTATCTTCTCTACCATTTCCCAAATTTTGAAAAGAAAAAATTATATATTTTGGACGCAAACACGTATGTAGAAACTAGACCAAATTGTTCACATGAACTTGCTACTTTGCCACAGCTCCCGATTTATCAAGAGGTCTTATAGACTTTCCTCTCGATATACTGATTTTTCTGTCCAACCTCCCGACTTTTCCAGATTATTATTAAAAACCGATATGTTTGTATGTTTGTATTTTTGAACTTTAAAACTATTTTTTTTCACTTACAGTCTGTTCAACAAGAGCGAGTTCTCGATTTTTCGAAAACAATTACCAAGGCGATTCAGTAGCGTTCGAATCGTCCGAGAGAGCAGATGTGAGTCATAATTAGTTCTGTGTACGCGAAACTTTTTGAAGCGATCTTCTTGTGTACCCATCCAAAGGGACCACTTATGTCCTATACAGCCGCTGCTAAATACATCAAAAAGTTTAAATCGTTCGTGAAGAAGTGGGTTGAGCGTTATAAAGCCAATAAAATAGTTGACGATCTGCCTGAAAGAGGCAAATGTTTGGGGATGCTACTCACGGCGCGGTTTTGGGTGTTTAGAGCTCTTCACCGAGAACTTGAATGCTCAGAAAATGCTCCAAATATATGAACGTGGTCTTCTAAGGTCTGCTACCATGGCAAAAAATCAGGAAGATATGGCAAGAATTACCAACGGACTACGCTGAAAAATTAGTGGAAAGCATGCCGAAAAGGTGCCAGGCCATTCTGGACAACGATGGGGACTGGACTATCTATTAGGTAGTAGCGCCGTAGTCCTTCGAGAGTACTTTTATTTTTAAAAAAAACGTTTTAAAATCTCTAATAGTTTTCGAAAAATCGAGGACTCGCTCTTGTTGAACAGACTAGGTGCTTAAAATATTGGTAGGTCTGTAAAATCATATTATATCAGGTGTACAAATAAGTTTCCGCCGTTTTTTATCAAAAGTTAGGCATTTATTGTGAATAAAATATTAATATTAAAATATTATTTTCAGTTCATAAGTTCCTTGTAAGTTTAGAAATTCCTTGTTGTATGTACGTACGACGTTAGTTAAAGAGATTATTGATTAATCCTTTTATTCCTGGCGTCTATTCCAGTAGATATTCGCCAAACGGAATTTTTCGAAATTATTGGCTAAAGATACAAACTTTTTAATAAATTTTTTCCGGAAAACCTTCTTTAGTGTACATTAACTGGAACATCTATGGCAAATTTTATAAGAATTTTTGGAATAATATAAAGTGAGTTATTTAAAATAATTCATTGTAGTGAATGTCCACCAAAAAGGATGTCAGGTCTTAAAGGGTTAAAAGATATGATAAATATCGCGTTCTGATATTTAATAATTAATAAAAAATAATTATTCTAAACTTTAGATATTTATATTTTTTTTATATCAGTAATATATATAAACTTTCTTCAACCAAAAGTTAAAAAAAAATTAGAAACAGAACTTCGAATTGCATAATAATTGTTCTAAAAGTATATAACACCAGTGATTTTGCTGTCAAAAATTTCATTAATCTCCCGACAAGTTTACAAAATGTGCGCTATAGCGAGAATTGCGACGTTGCAGCTATTGAGGGACTGTTAACTCTCATATGAATGATTTTTAAGTTACTCGAATCCATTCGAGTCCTTATTCGAGTTTGGACGAGTCGCACGAATCCTGAAAAATCACAGGTCAACAGGTGCGTACTGGCGAGTCGGCAGCTATGTGTACGTATGTACGTGTACATTAACGCAAGCGAGATATTGTTTTCTGTCAAATGTTCCTTAAGTAAGCGATGCAATTGTTAGGTGCCACATCTACTTACGGCATATCAGAATCAAGAGCGTGTCGATTGGTGCTATTTCAAGATAGAAAAATTTCGAAGAGGGCATAATAAGAACCTTTTTAATGTTGTGACAGGTGATTTATCGTGGATAAATAACTATGATCCAGAAAGGAAATTGTCATTGAGAGTACGGTGCTTCCGACATGAGCCTACACTAACGAAGGTACGACGAGGACGCAGCGTAACCAAGACTATGGTCGCTTCATTCTTTTCAAAGATCAGCCATATAATGACTATTGTACTGGTGAATCGACGCACAGTTACAGTTGAGTGGTACACCAAAAAAAATCTCTTACGAATTTTGTATGAAGCGCCGTTACAATTTTCGTAAACGACTTTTTATGTGAATTGGTATAAAAGATTTGCCATTTTTGGATAAAATCATACGATTATAGTATGGCAGGGTTGTATCCCAAAATAGTAAATGCGTATACGAAATTCGCACAAAATTGCGTAAACTATAAGCGCAACTTCAGTGTCTTACCAAGAAAGCACCACTCTGCTTGCGAAAAAGGCACGGCACTCGTACTCTCTCAGTATGGCTAAGTTGATTTGACAATGTATTGCAATACACTAAAGTTGCTGAATCTAATGCATTGCAATACATTGTCAAACCAACTTGGCCATACCGAGAAAGTACGGGTGCCGTGGGTTTTTCGCAAGTAAAGTGGTCTGCTTTCTTCGTATGACTCTAGAACGAATTTGGTATATCGGCTTTGCTATTTTGGCATACTAATGTCCATACGAAATTTATGCAATAAAAGTAAAACGAATGTGTTGCGATGTTAGTAAATTCAGATTTGTGCGAAATTTGGAAGAGATTTCTTTCGGTGTATGTAACTCATTGCCTTTCCAGAGTTTTAGAGACCTGAAGTTCTGCGCACTCCAAGTTTTTGGGTGATTTTACGTTGGCTCTACGGTCAGTGCAACGTTGAATAGCACCGGTGATTCACCGGGAGAGCAACGCTACGCCAACGTGAAATTGGCGACGGGACTCCTTCCCGTTGATTTCACCACGTTTTTTTTCCCAGTGTACTTACAAGAGAATCATTTTCGGTGACTACTTTATCCATTCTATTCCTTAGATTAAACCTCCTATGCCTTCGCACTGTTTCCAAACCCTGGCGGGTCGCGTGAACCGAACTGTTACCGAGTTGGGTATCATTTCGGTAACATGACAGTATGATGAATAAATGGCGCAAAATTAACACTTGAAATGTTGATAGTGTGATTTTTTGTTAAAATTGTCCTAATGAACTTAACAATAAAAATCGATTCATTTATTTCCCGGCGTAGAAAATAGACAAAATATGCTGTCGAATTTTCACGTCTGGTTTTTTCTATTTTCTACAGCCAGGAAATAACATTATCGATTTTCATTGTTAAGTTTATTAAGACATTTTGTGCTACTTGTTTTGTTTACAGTCTTGTTAGCGAAATGATACTCATTTTCGTAACAGCCCGGTTCACGCGACCTGCTAGGGTAATGTAAAGGAAAAGCTACGAGGACGTAATTTTGAGACAACTGAAGGGAGAACTATTTCGAAAAATTGTAATAAGATTCGTTTGTGTAAATCAATTTGTTTAAGAGAATGTAAAAACTTTCGGCTTGACTCATGTATATCATACAGATGCAAGAAATATACTCACTTCTTTTTGAATTTGATTCCCTAATGCTCTTCCACGTGTTGTAGTAATTCGTCGTAAAGTGAGCAAGATCCCGATTAAGACTCATTGCGTAGTCATATTGACATTGATAATTGTCACCACAAAGATCATGAGATCTAGCCCTATCATCACTCCTGTATTGGGAAAAAATAAAACTTCACGTCAAACATAAATTTTAAAAAATGAAAGAATTAAGTGATTTGGAAGCAGAATAAAATTTCAAGAAAGTCTTTTGGCAAAATAAATTGAATAAGGCGAACAAAATTCTATTGAATATTAAATCACCTATTGGCTGGTAATATATCATCTGGAGTACGTCTCCATTCTGGTTCAAATGTTCGGTTAGCATAATAGCTTGCTGTTTTGCCAAACTCTCTCGTAAAAAGTGCTCCACCCTTGTGAACATCTTCTTGATCTTCAAGCAGCCAATTAATCGCAAAATCCTTATGCACAGTCTCGAAATTATTCAAATTACTAATTCCTGCTATCATGCCATCTGGGTTTGTGAAATCATCAGTAATATCGTAGCTCCAATTTCCCATTAAGCCTCTCGTTTTATTCTAGAAAGCAAACATTTTGAAGTTTTGTCCAGTTAACGCTCATAGTTGTTCAGTAATCCTTAAATAACAATTCTAGCAATATGTCACCTATGTAGGTACTACCCAAGTAACACAAGATCATATATTAGACGTCTAAAACAGCTTTTTGAGAAAAACGGGAGAACTCTAGAAGAAGTTCCGATTTTCCGCCGAAAGTGCTATTAGACGTCTAGTACAGCTCAAATTGGCCGCTAATTCAACTATTTTTGGCGTCAAGAAGAAGATCGAAAAAAAGCATCTACAAGATGTCCTTATGTCGTCTTTTAGAGGGGTATCATTCGATGAGTTTTAGATTGTTTGAAGAGCTCTGTTAGAGTTCGCGATAATCTATTCTACAAGACGTTACGAAAATTGTCTTTTAGACAAAAATTAAAAACTCTGCTAGAACAGTTAAGTAAATATTTCCTAGAGCTCTAGGTTGAGTGCTCTAGAAGAGGTATGGAAAATTGTATTTTAGATATTAAAAAATGGGACAAAAATGATACTTTTACTGTTATTTTAGATATCGGTCTTAAGAGAAATATTTGTACTACATTTTTCGGCTTTTATTTGTAAAAAATCTCATGTAAAAATATCACTTTTAGCCATTTATAATATCTAAAATACAATTTTTCATACCTCTTCTAGATCTCTAGGAAATACTTACTTACCTGTTCTAGCAAAGTTTTTAATTGTTGTCTAAAAGACGATTTTCGTAATGTCTTGTAGAATAGATTATCGCAAGCTCTAATAGAGCTCTACAAACAATCTAAAACTCATCGAATGACACTCTAAAAGACGACATAAGGACGTCTTGTGATGCTTCTTTTTGATCGTCTTCTAGACGCCAAAAATAGTTGAATTAGCGGCCAATTTGAGCTCTACTAGACGTCTAATAGCACTTTCGGCGGAAAATCGGAACGTCTTCTAGAGCTCTCCCGTTTTTCTCAAAAAGCTGTTTTAGACGTCTAATAGATGATCTTGTGTTACTTGGGTACAGTTACCGCGCGAGAAACTTTCTGTAACAGTTACTTGTGCGGGTGAAATTTCGACAGAATTCTTATGCGACAATTACGTAACAACTGTGAGTGTTCAATTAGACTATACCATAATATTTACTATAAATTATGCCAAATTTTACTATAATTGTAGTAAAGTTTCATATAATTTTTCAAATTTTATTATTTTGACTAAAAAGAATTCTTAGTCCATTAGAAATAATTTATCGTACATTGTACCTCGATTTTCCCTACTCTCTAAATCTGAATCAGTAAAAATCTACTGATTATCAGTGAAATTTCACTGATTCAAGTAGCCAAAAAGAGGTTACTGTAAATCAGTTAAATTTCACTGTTTACTTTATTGAAAATTTACTGATTTAACAGTGAAAAATATTTTTTCACTGATGAACGAGTGAAAATTAACTGATTTAACAGTGAAAAATATATTTTTCACTGCTGAATCAGTAAAATGGAAAATCACTGATTTAATCAGTGAAAATTTGACTGTATCAGATTTAGAGAGTAAATCGAGTAAAGGCCGTAGTGGGATAAGCATGATCTGGGTGCCCCGCTCGGATGTGATCCATATTGTGGGGGTAACTGGCTACCCATACAAGATAAATTTATCCTAAGTATTCACAAACCAAAGTTTTTTTGTTAAAATCGTCTTTACAAAAAATGTTAAAGTTGTCATGACAATCATGGTAGTGGCTGTCATACTTTGGAAAAGTGTTTACTCCAACTTCAAGGAACGTTACTAAGACCACGATTCTGTTAGGCTGAGTGGCAGAAACTTGATTAATGTGTACGGGGTAACTACTCTTATTTACTTGAAATACCGTAAGAGCTGCGGTTATAGGAACCAAAGTCCATCGTAAAGCCGCGCATAGAGTTTAGTTAAAATGACCAAGTACAGTTCTTATCAAATTGCTTTATTTATAGAATCTACAATATTTTATGAAAATTTATTTTTATTTTTTTAAGTTTTCTGCATAAAAACCAGAATCACTAGGTTATGATCATTTTCTAAGATTAATTTGTAATGAATTGTCTATGGACAGTAAATACACAGCCAAAATTATTTTTGAGGTTATAGGTATGGTTCTAGTTATCAAAATACGAATTCAATTTGATTACAAAAAATAAAGTTTCACCCAAAAGATCTAGAAAAATAATCCAGTATAGTGATATTTATGATAACTTTCGTCGATTAAGTTGAAAAATTGTCACTTTTTTCATCACCATAAACTTTTTTTGACTGATTATGGTTTTCACAAAATATATCTTTTTGGAAGTAACTACTTATCCCCAGTGTAGTGCAAGTTAAATTGTTTGACTATTACAAGATTTAATAGTTGTCACGACAGGCTTACCTCGTTGTAAAAAATTAAAGTTATACTTGATTTGTCTAGCGCAACAGCGAACACTGCGGTTCTCTTAACCAAAGTAGCTTGGCAGTATATATAAAGAAAATGTATGTGTACTAACCGTTGGGGTACGTATAAAGCTAATTCTAATCATCAACTTTGGTCACAACAACCGAATACACAAAAAAGTCAAAATTACTGTCATGATAACTATAAAAGTAGTAGCTTCTCTCAACTTTTTTGGTCAAGGCAACTACTGTACAAAAAATTTATGTGCTATGTGCACAGGAACCAAAGTCGATTTCTCTCAGTGTACCACTGGATGCCAGAAACGCCGACACTGGCTTGTATTCAACGAAGTATCTGTATAATTTTCTGGAGATGTGTCTTGATTGAACCTAAACTTTGAGGATAGTAGTCGCATCTTTTACAAATTGCAGATTTATGGATCCATCATCGTTCCAATTGAAGTGCGTCTGCGGCCTACGCATGCGTAGTGGCATTATCGTTATCGCATGTGTAGGTCGCAAATGCACTTCAATTGGAACTGAAGATGGATTCATAAACCGATTTTTAACAATATTCATCCTGTTATTGATGAAAACCGTAACGATGAATAATTTGCTGCTTAAAAATAGTGCACATATGTTTTGTGCATATGAAAATGTATTTTTAATCGAATAATACTGTTGCTAAAAATTAAGTTGGCCCCTTAATTCTGTGGAATTGCATACATATTAGGGGCTAACAAGTAGTTTTTATTTTTTCAAACTATGAAGTAATTCTTTGATCATTTCTGCAAAAATATATATTGCAACCTTGAATGTGAGCATCATACAGGAAAAAAATAGTGGGTGTACCAAAAGTACTTCATTAAAAAAAAATTATTTAAAAATTTTAAGAATTCTTATATGAATTATATTGTGAATGTACATTCATTCAGTCTATTAAAATAAAAATTGAAATTATCTAGGGTGGAGGGCCCTCAAATTCGTCAGAAACTGACCCTACAAACACATTTCTAGACTACGATATATATAGTAAATGCAAATTTCTATAGTCCATTAAAATAAAAATAATGTCTAGAAATGTGTTTATACGGTCAAATTTTGACGAATTTGAGGGTCCTCCGCCCTAAATAATTTCAATTTTTATTGTGACAAACTGGGTAAATATATATTCATATATCGTAGTCATAGGAGGCCAAAATGATTACTTTTGCAAGATTATTTATCGTCTCAGTCTAGAAATGTGCATATACTGTCAAATTATGACGAGTTTAACCCCTTCGCCCTAGATAATTTCGATTTTCATTAAGAATTGTTAAAAAGAAATTCATTTTTAACGTCCGAGTAATCAAACCAAATATTGAATTTTTATTTTAATAGACTGAATGAATTTGCATTCATATACCATAATCATAGGTGGCCGAAATCATCACTTTTATCGAATCTTTTATATGATTCTGAGCAGATAGAAATAGAAAAAAATTCGTCTGACTAGACGCTTGAAACTTCAGTCCAATACAGAATTGGATCTTGAATTTTTTCAGAAGCTCTTTAGTACCTTCTATAACATATATTTTAGCCATTATTATCAGTTAAGCCATTTTCGAGAAAATGTTATTACATTCTCATCATGGATGAGGAGGTATTGGTTTTATGTGAAAAATGACTTTTGAAATTTTTATCAAATCTTTACGTTTTGAGACCCCCTGAGTCAGAAAAAACGGTTTTTACGAAAGTGTCTGTCTGTCTGTCTGTCTGTCTGTAGGTCGTGTGCGGCATAACTCTCGATAGAATCATCAGATTGAATTGAGCTTTGGTACACTTTATCGGAGCCGAAAAAGTAAGGACAAGTTCGTTAACCAGCCACATCCAATCAAAATTGAGGGATTGAGCACTACTTTTGTGTTTTTGAAAATAACTTTTTGAAAAAATCAAAAATTTCAACACTGTTTTTTGATAGTGCTCATAAATCTCTACAAATTATCCTGATAACATTTTTTGATTAAATCCAAATTAGAAATGTTACAGCATATTCAAATTCGAAAAAAGTCAATATCAAAATTCCATTTTCCAGTTAAATTATACGAGATACGAAAAAACGTTATGATACAATATTATTGAATAAATAAAGACCTACAAATTTGAATTGGAACATTTTTTCATAAGATGCATATTTTTCTTTTTAATTAAAAAAAAAACTATTGAAAATCCAAAATTCAATTTTTTAACAATAATATGTAAAATACGAAAAAAAACGTAAGAATACAAAGTTGTTCGTTTCAAAAAGATCTACAAATTTTGTCTGACGCAGTTTCTGGTAAAACATATATTTTTCGTTTTAATTCCAAAAAATACGATTAAAATTCAAAAATTCCATTTTTTAGACAAAATATGTGAGATACAAAAAAACGTTTAGATGGAAAATTGTTTGCCTAAATGAGGTCTACAAATTCTCATTTAGACATTTCGGGACAGGATGTATATTTTATGTTTTGATTTTTAATATTAAAAAAATTCGATTTTTTTCACCAAAATATGTGAGATACGAAATAAGCGTTGTTCTGTAAAATCGTTTCCTTAAATAAAGTCTACGATTGTATTTCCTTTTTCAGAGATTTGGAAGAAAATAAATTATTTTAATCATGTAATTTATTAATTACAAAAAATTAAAAAAAAAAAAAATTATTATAAGAAATAAACTTAAATGTATGCGGAGAGCACAAGACCGAGCGCGACGACGATCGAATCGCGCGCCCTAGGCGCGCTCAAACTTGCGAGCGAAGCGAGCTGCGCGTGAAGCGCGCAATGAGAATGTGCCCGCCAAGCGGGCAGATTTTTTTTTTATTTTTCAAAATTTGTTTATAACTTTTGTAAAAAAAAATTTTGTTGAGTTGATACTTGGGGTGAATTTATCTTGTAGGGGTAGCCACTTACCCCCACATTATGGATCACATCCAAGCGGAGGCACCCAGATCATGCTTATTCTGCTACGGCCTTTCTAATATTTGTGCGAATCATCATTATTACGAAAACATATAAGTTTGTAAAAAGTTTCTCCTTGTATCAAACCTTTACTATTTTATTTTACCATGTAAGTCCAAGGTAGATAAACTCGAGCGCTCATAAATCCTTGATTCTCAATAACTTCGACTCCAGCTCCAGTGTCAAACATAATAATAACTTCACTTTGATTGAGATTATAAGTCGGCGTGTAAACAAGAACTCCTTTGAAGTGTTGAAACTTCAGAGAAGTTCGATCAAAGTAAACGCGTCGTCCTTCTGCAAAAACGTCTAAACGATAACGCCACTGCGCATGCGTAGGCCGCAGACGCACTTCAATTGGAACTGAATTATTCCCTCTTGCTGAAGAAAAGAACAATTATGTAATGCATATTATATACAGCATAAGCGTCAACAGAATGTTTTATTGGTATAGCATTAAATTAACTCAACTATTATGTTCTAACTATATATACCATATATATAACGCTTATTTTATAGCTGCATAAAATACACTTGACAGCTTTTTTATATGGGTCATTAAGTATGAAGTTGGAAGTTCGGATTCAAAAGTTTGCTTTATTGTTCTTTGAATAAAGTATCATTTCAACTATTCAAAGTATGCTCCTGAGGCATCAATACACTTTTGCCATTTCAATGTTAATTCATTTATGCCTTTTGTATAGAAGCCTACACGGAGAAAAATAGTTGGAGTAATTTTACTCGACTCTGTCGGTTAAACTTGGGATATAAGAACATTTCAATATCTTTTAAGTCCTAATCGAGTAAAATTAATTGAATAAATTATTAATTCACCCAACGTGAATAATAATAAGCGTTACATAGGGAATACGAGGGCTGTTCAATAAGTCCGTGACTTCTCGAAAGATGGTGCTGTTATCGTAAATATGTTACTACTCTAAAAGAATACCATCTAATATCAGTGCGTATAGAAAGTTTCAAGTCAGTACGTTGATTAGAAAATTTTTAACAGCCAGTTGAATTTAGTTTTCCATTGTTAAAACAAACCCGAGTCGAACTATTGATTCTCTTTTGCCTCTCTTGATACTCTCTTGATTCTCTTTTGCTTCTCTATTTTCTCTAACTATTAGAGATTTTTGAACTTTTTTTTTTTTAATGAAAGTACATTTAAAGGACTACGGCGCAATTACCAAGGCGAGTCAGTAGCGCTCGAATCGTCGGAGAGAGCAGACGTGAGTCATAATGAGTTCTGTGTACGCGAAACGTTTTGAAGCGGTCTTCTTGTGTACCCACCTAAAGGGACCACTTATGTCCTATACAGCCGCTGCTAAATACATCAAAAAATCTAAATCGTTCGTGAAGAAGTGGGTTGAGCGTTATAAAGCCAATAAAAAACACCCCGTGAAGGTCCATGTTTGGGGATGCTTCTCACAGCGCGGTTTTGGGTGTTTACAGCTCTTCACCGAGAACTTGAATGCTCAGAAAAGGTCTCCTACAAAGATGATTGGAGCCGATACGGCCGATTGGATCTTACAAGAAAATAACGATCCGAAACATCGAAGGCGTCTCTGCACCAACGGACTACGCTGCAAAAATAAGTGGAAAGCATGCCGAAAAGGTGCCAGGCCATTCTGGACAACGATGGGGACTGGACTATCTATTAGATAGTAGCGCCGTAGTCCTTTGAGAGTATTTTTATTTAAAAAAACAAAACGTTTTAAAATCTCTGATAGTTTTTGAAAAATCGAGGACTCGCTCTTGTTGAACCCTTTTCATTCTGGTACTTGAGGGTATGTGATGCGTAATGACGTCACAAATGACCAACCATTTTATATTATTTATATTCATCTGGTTGATTAGGACAGGAATGTAAATATAATCATGAAATTGTAGGCAGCAATGAGGAATCCATCAAAAAATCAATCTCCGGTACCATTTGGATTTTTATTTCGAAAAATAAAATTTCTCAAAATTAATTTGTAGATATGTTGTTACCGGTATTGTAATTTGGAAAATTTCAAAATTAATGTTTTCAAAACAAAATTCGACATGTACCAGACATTGATACTTTGATACATTCCTCATTATTTTCTAAAAGTCTGGTACTATATTTTCGTTTCTCTTTTAATCAACACGATAAATATAAATAATAATAAACCGTTGCTAATTCCTGACGTCATTAGGAATTATATACTTTTAAAAATGGAGTATCATAGAGGAGGTAAGGAGAATCTTCGTTGCTACTCTTTAAGATCCTCCAAGGTGCAGTAACGGAAATATCTGCAGGAGAAGAGCATCAACAGAGGATCAAAATTACATTGATTTAAACAGCTAATACGCCTTTTTTGATTCTCTCAAGTCCTCGAAAATGGAGCATCTTAGAGAATCAATAGAGAATCAATAGTTCGACTCGGGAAACCATGGAAAAAAGCGAGTTTCGCCAGGCCCAGTCCACATTTTCGACTGATTTTTTGTTTCTGGTGTATAATAATGAATCCATGTTTCATCAACAGTTACATAACGTCGCAAAAATTCCTTTGAATTACGTCGAAACATGCCCAAACATTGCTCAGACGCAACCACACGAGCTCGCTTTTGTGATCGGCTGTGAGCAAACGTGGCACCCATCTTACAGACAGCTTCCTCATTCTTGTAAATTGTACCATACGCGTCCCACTGAAATGTTTACAGTCTCACTAATCTGACGCACTTTCAATCGACGATCGTTGAGTACGATGTCGTGGATTTTATCGATCATTTCTTGAGAAGTCACCCCTTTTGAACGACCAGAACGCTCAGTATCACTTGTGCTAATACGGCTGCAACGAAATTCAGTGAAACTCGCTTTTTTCCATCCAACCATTTTTTCCTCCTAGTGAGGAGTTCAGTAAAATGTGGTCTAGGACAAGGCATCCATATGGATCGGTGAGTTAACGTGAAATGTATACTACAAGGATCACTATTTATCATATATCTTAAGCCTGATAATAAAAAACAGTAATAATCAGAAATGTCTTTATGTTTTTTCAAAGTATTCTCCTTTATGATCTATACACTTTTGCATGCATTCGAACCATGTGTCATAGCATGTTCGCACCAACCAACTCTTGCCTTTTTTTGAGCTTTTGTTAAATTATATGTGGGATCCAACGAGAAATCCAAAGTTGAGTAAAAGTACTCGAACCATTTTTCTCCGTGTGGAAATCGAGCGAGAACGCATGAAAGCACGGGAGGCAATTTTGACAGCCTTTTAGGAATTTAATATTTTTTCAAATTAATTAGTTGAGTTTGAAATTTTTGCCACTGCCTAAATTATCGGAGGATCACTAGTCGCATATCAGATAGGGTAAGTTGCCCACAGGTGTCCTCGTAGAAAATTTCAAACTGTTATATCGCAAATAATGCAAATAAATTCAAAATTTAAATAATTTGAAATCTTTCTGTGAAATAAAAGACGCTTTCGACTGGGCTGGGATTCGATCCGGGGTCTTTCGATTGCCAGTCGACTGCTCTCCTTGTAAGAAGTTATCCAAATTCCGGAACAAATAATAATCAGTTGGTGAAAAGTCCGGTGAATACGAAGGATGATCAATAGCTTCCAAATCTAATTCCAGTATTTTTAATTGCGTTTGATTTGCAGTATGTGGCCGAGAATTATCATATATGTAAGAGAATGGGCCTGTCTCTGCTCATTAATCTCGGCTGTTGTTCTATCAGATTCTTCATCATGTTGTCCAGTTACTTACAGTAGGTCTCTGCTGTGATTGACCAGATTTTATGAAGCTATAATGAATTGAACCGTGGTTGCTCCACCAAGCAGTAAACATGAGCTTCTTTTGATGAATGTTTGGTTTTTGGGTCGTGTTTTGTTGCTTTTTATCCTTATCTAACCAGCATGCTGAACACTTACGATTATCATAGATGTTCCATTTTTTATTGCAACTAACCATGCGATGCAGAAAAGTCTCTCCTTTATTCCGCGAAAGCAAAGAAACGCAAGCACTGGAACGTTTTTTCATCTGATGTGCGTTTAATTCACGCGGTACCCACCGTTCAAACTTTTTTACATTGTCCCTGAAACCACGTCAAACAAAAATTTCGTTTGTTTGAGTAAATTTTTTGCATAAATTTTGCATGTAATGACGGACGCAACCTTGTACGAATTTTACACAAATCTGTCAAGATAAAAAACTTTTGCGTGCAAAATGTGTCATTAGGGGTTGATTTGACCCAAATGATCCAATATGGTAGGGATAGAAATACCAAATTTTGATGCTAACCTACGATTAGTTTGAGATTTGTCACTCTCTACAATTGCTTTCAGTTCATCATTATTTACTTTGGGTTGGGGTCTTCCATGTTGTTCATTTTCAAGTCTGAAATCCTTAGAACGAAATTTCTTAAACTAAAACAATACTGTGCTATGGCTAGTTGAACCTTCTCTAAACACACTATTAATTTTATAAGCTGTTTCCGATGCGTTGGTTCCATAACAAAACTCATATTCGAAGATTGCACGAATTTTCGACGTATCCATCGTTTCACAAAATATTTCCCTTCAGAATGCTATTCAAAAGTTATTTGTGAATTTCAAAGCGTAGTAGAAAGAATAATAGTGTAGCTTCACGGTGTATAAAGCAGAAACAAGTGCCAATGCAAAATGTCAAAGATATTGAATGTCAAAATTCATACACAAGCAACTTCTAACTTCATATATAGTACTTCAGGGGGTCCACCTGTGTGCCGTTGGTACTTCGAGCGCTTTTTCAGGAACTTTTTTTCGGAAGAACTACTTGAATTTTTTTGAACGAATTATACGTTAATTTGAAGGCTTATTTGTCTATTTTACAGAGTAATTTTTTTAGAAGTGTAATTTGAAGCCTAATATTTACTCCAGGCGTTGTCTGTTCAAAAAGTGATGGTGAAATTGTAGGCCTGATTCCGCTCAAACCAGTTGTCTAAAGCACGAAAGAAAAAAATCTCGTTATTTGCTGTTGAATAGTCGAGGTACCCACGTAGGATTTTGTCAGAATTTTTAAAATTGATAAAATGGCGATCTTTTTTCCGAAAATTCATTGTTTTAATGCAATTTTTCGTGATGTTATGAGCTGTAAAAACGTAAATATTAAAATTGCAAAGAACCGCTACGTGGGTACTTTGATTAATCTTTGTAGATTAATCAGTTAATATTTCCACTTGATCTGTTCAATAGATTTGTTTAAATCCTGCCTACAAATTTCAAAAACATCGTTTCGAGAAAAACGCCTTCATAGTTTGAAAGGTTCGGGTATAATCCGTGCGTGGTCACTTTTAGCGCCCTATCAAGCATATTAAGTAAGCCGAATCCGTGAAAATCATTTTACGCCAACATTTTTTACATCCTAAAGATGCGAGAAATGTAAAAAAAAAATTGATTTTTAAAAATACTACACAAGTGGGCCCCCTTAATCGCCTAATATGTGATACGCTTCGAAGAAAGGGATCTAAGCGGCAGAATAGAGGTTTTGCAGTAGAAGCGAAAGAAGTGAGCGCCCGCACTTACGCGTCATTCAAATGGCTCTACTTTCAATATTAATTACAAAAAAACTAAAATGATAGAAAGTTTTCGTTTGCGCCATTCGAAATATCATATCAAAAGCATTAGAAACAATCAATACCTAAAAATTGGATTTTTGACCGCTAAAGTCCCTTTCTTCGGAGCGCGTCACATATGTTTATATTTGCAATTCGCACAATACACATTCACGTAGCATTTATGTTACTTAACAACTATGTTGAATATGTATCGTACAGGTAACAATTTCGTAACTTTTATTAAAAATTTCTTTTATGCACAGGAAAAACTTAGTCCAGAATGTATGAGAGTTTGATACAATGAGACTTTTAATTTTAATTAATTCCTCTAACTAGTTGTTGAATAAAATAGTTTTTAATACATTACATCTAAGAAACTTCTTTTCGAGACTCCTAATTTTCAACATAGTGAATTATGAATGCTACCAAGTGAACACCCACCGTTGTTGTTTAATATTTTCATAACAATTCTACTGAAACGTCACCTATAAAAGTATCATAGTTACAGAAAAAGCAATTTTATGTAATAGATATACACATAGAACTATCACACAACGTTTCTTGTTTTGTTACAGTGACACTAATAGAGGTAACATTTCGACAGAACTATTATTCAAAAATTACGTATTAACTGTAAGTGTTTACTGGGTAATGTTTTTATTTCAAAGTTGTTCAACACTTTTATCAATTTCTCAAAACAAAGTAGTAATGTCAAATTTTAATAATCACTATATTAAATTTCAGAATAACCCTGGCAGAAGTATTGGATTAAAATTCATATTGAGCAAATCAAAGCTATTCCGAGCCATTCCGAGTCATTCTGAACCAATCCAAAAACGTTTTTTATCTCGTTTGTGTCTTATAGCTTACACATTGTAATCAGAGCATACTTACCAACAACAGAAGTAAGTTGTGTGGCTCTCACTTCACCATAGAAATTATTAGGCAATTGTTCGAAACGAGCCTGGATGTCCAGTTTATCTTTTTGATGGTCCACGCGAACTAAAACGAACTCACCCTTTCCATTGAACGTATATTCCAAACCATCAAAGGTGGTGATGTGAGGATCTCCAAAAACTGAGGCTATTGCTGGTGATTGATAGGCAACGCAATCTTGAGAAGGGCGTCTTTCAAATCTAAAAGTTTCACAACCCACAGCTTGTTCTTCCTGCCAAAGGCAGCAAAGGTACATTGGCACCATGTCATGAAACCAATTACTAAGAGTTGGAACTTTGTTGGCCTCATTCCAAGGTAAGTAACCTAAATTGTGAGACCGGTGAGGTCGCGAGCCCCATTGCTGATCATAGGTCAACATCAGATAACCAGCCTTGTCGTAGCAACATTGCTGCTCTGATCCATCAATGCTGAAAATATTAATCAACTAAATTTTTCATTTTTGGATATAAATAAGGTAAATATACCAGTCGTTGCACTGCTAAGGATAGGCTCCTCAAATTAATGAATTCAATTAGGGAGAAAAAAAAATTATTGTTCAGATAAATCGAATCACACTCTAAATAAAACTTTGGGTTTTTTAATTACAAAGCGAAATTATATTGAAATTTTCAAAATTTATTGAAAAATGACCGAAAACTTGAGAAGCGCGTTTGACCCAATGCTTGCACAACAAACTTATTATTGTCCCAGTCATTGCACTTTTGTGTACCAGTCCTGTACTACTGAATTTCCAAAGTTTTTTTCTTAAGGCCATGAATCAGTTGGACCACGTGACTAACTTATACATTTATTCGTTCATGTAAGATAACTTTTTTAATTTACAAAGTACCTTTCTGAAAATTTGAAAAACGTAGCAAAATACAATAAAGCTAGTCTGTTAACTTTTTCTAAGTAAAATTTGGAAAAAAAATCGAAAAAATCGACAATTACAGTTAACTATTACGTAGATTTAAGCGAAGAATATGTAAAAAAGCTTCCCGTTCACAAATGGTCAATTATTGTGAAATTACTAGTAGATATTTATTTTTTAAATATGAGTTAGAATAAATTACAATTATCGACAATAATCTAACAATTGTTATTTCACGCATTTCACAAAATTTAACAAGTACTTACAATTTTCTTTGAAAAATTACAAGTGTCCCATTATATTTTGCTTCATTCAAAGAATCCACTATAGATTGTTTTTATAAGTCCATAAATTGTATAACATTTTTTAAAAAGATTAAATATTTCTAAATCTTTATTTTAAATCATTTTGGATCCATTTTTACTTACTTTGGTACGCCAGTTTTCACGCAATGTATGGCTCCCTTATTGTAAAAACAGTCAGGATTAGAATCTTTGTCGCAGTCAAAATCAGGAAGAAATCGTCCTTTATCATGAAGTGCATGCTCTAAAGTGCAAGGACAGAGGGATATTTCTGCAGCAAAATTTTTCAAATATCGATCGTGCATTATCCACTGATCACAAAGTTTCTGAGGCCATTTATTTCCATAGATCCTCTCCCATTGGGGACCAAAGTACCATCCTAAGGGAATCGGTTTACTCCATAGAATTCTGCGAAAATTGAAAATATTTTCTTTATTAGTCTTGATTTAAATCGTTGATATGATATCAAGTATACCTAATCATCAAATTTTTCTTCTAAATTGTTAATTGAAATATTACTGCGTACTTTACTTTTACATGGTCATTCTTCCCTAAAACAACTGGTTACTTGTAAAAAATGAATTATTAATTAATCTGATTCTAAAAGAGTTCATTTTATAACGTGTTTTTCGAATAATAAGATTAATTAATATTTTATGATTTGATCGTACGGGGTAATATCTAATCCAGAATATTGGCTCGGATTAGTTAGATTGATTTGAATAAATCCAAATTGCATATCTTGATGGAATGGATTTTCTCGATTACGATAATTAGCGGATGTTAGTGTGTACACGCCAGTGTTGGTCGTTCCTTCCTGAAAATCGATTTAATCATTATTACTAATTACCCGAATTTAATAAAAAGGTGCCATTTTAAAAATAAATAACCTCCAATATATCGATGTACTCGAGTTCGGGTCTAATAGTAGTTTCACGATAGCCCCAAAGTGATATTTGCACTGCAGCATTGAGATTACTAGTTAAATTATGTGCACTCCAAGTAAATTTTATTTCCGCAGGATCACGTTGGTGAATCGCATTTGTTGAAAAAAAAATCCTTTCTGTTGCAGTCGCTGGTGTTTCTGTGTACAATTTTCAAACACATTTCATCAGTAATATTCAGTTACACATTTAAAACAAAAATGAATTATTTCATATGAGAATTCATCTTATTATTATAGAAGTTTGATATACAGAGCGTATTCCGGGAAGACCGAGACATCGGAAATAATTTAGGTACAATTGCATTTTTTATGAATATTTAGTACAAAAGCTATTAGGTTTAAAAAGTCTATTTATTGGTAAGCTCATTTATTTGGCCCAGAGCGCAGTTTGGGCCTCATCAGGCCCAGTACGATGTATTTTAATAACAACCCTCTTTCTATTGAGTACACGATAAAAATGTATGGTGGGAACAGCAATACTGAAAAATTAAATCAACAACTAGGATCTTGCTCCTATTCAAAATGTATGTGAAAATGTACAATATTATTTATCAATTTCTGCATTGAAAAGGCAAGTTTTTAATATATATTTTCGGGGAAATTGCCCTCGAAGATCCTTTGTAGAAAAGGGGCAATCGTGTAGGGCCCCCGCGGATCCTACTTTTTCCACACAGCAGATGTGATTCATCACTAATAATACTCATTGTCAGAACAAATTATTCTGCAGACTTCAGTTTTAAAAATATCGAATCAATATCGCAGATTTACGTTTAACGATATATTTGTACTAATGTCACATGATAAAGGATAAATATCACTGGTCAAGTTATACATTTTTCTCAGTGATTTCCTGTTTATCACAATTTTCTTGTCCAAATACGGTAATCCGTATTTTTTATAAAGTTTTCGTTTTAGACTCAGGAGTGAAAAGTTCAGCTCACCAATAAATAGACTTGTTGAACCTAATAACTTTCGTGTATAAAACTTTTGTCAAAACCTCAATTCTTTTGAGAAATTTTAGTGTCCTGGTCTTCTTGATAAGCCTATGTACTGCATAACCAGAAATACACTAAAAACTCATAATAGGGAAACTCAGGTTAGGAAGTTCGTAGAATAAGTTTGTGACGGTACGGTACGAGGGGTCGAAAAATCGGCGACGTAAACAACTTGATGTCGTTAAGTGCCATAAGAAGAATAGGTGGTAGCGCCACTTCGTCGTGTTCGCTTCAACTTTTTCCCATGACTGGAATAGTTCTTACGACCCAGATTGTTTTGATCTGAGGATTACCTAACAAGGAACATTAGGTAGGTGTCCCCCTCCGATTTTCTTTGTTCTCAAATATGTTGTAGTACTCGAAAAACTAAGGGACACTTATTTTTTCTTACGTGCCCAAAATGGTTTAAAGTGGGTAAAAATCATCCTCGAAGTGTGGTACCAAACACCCATTTAATTGCTTCACAAAAAATAACAGAATATTTCACAATCAAACCAGCTCAAACAATGTCGTCACAATAAGAAATGAAAAATGTGATTTTGTCAACTTGATCAAAAAAATTTCTGCAGATGGAAAGCTTCTATCTCCACTTTATCTTGTGTTAAAAGAGCCAAGTGGAAAATTTGTACCCATTGTGCAAGAAACCATTTTTCAGCCTATAAACATGTTTGTAGCTACATCAAAAGCTGTAAAACTTACGTCTGGTAAATTTGTTTATTTTTAATAATTTTCATTCATAAAATAAATTTATTAGTCATTAAAGTTTACAAATTATTTTGCCTGCAGAATATTCTTAGAGATGGGTGGAAAATGTTTTTCTCCCGAAGGTAGGGCCGACAAGCGTGTTGCTCATAGACTCTTGGACTGGACACTGCCCAGAAACTTTTAGACTATGATTTAAATCAGTACATACGAAATAATATTATAAAGTTACAATCATTAGTACGTAATCAATTATCTTCACCAAGGTATCACAGTCTTTTAAAGTACTCCTGGTTTAAAAGTGGTTACGTTGCAGAAAAACCAGGAGAATTTGAGAATATTTCCTACTTTTCCTTGAAAATATTTTCCAACACATTATGTGAAATTCCAGGATGTTAAAATGTAGTCATTATTAGATGTCCGTAGTGCAAAAAATCTTTGTGTTTTAAGCATTTCTTTGAAGAGCATCACTAGTGTACTACGTACAATGAATAAACAAGTCTAATCATGATTGTTGGTCTGATAAATTTGATTTTATTATTGCCTTCAACATACATTTTTTTCAGATTTTTCAGACATGAATTAACACCGATTGGGTAACTTGATTGTATAGTCGTAACTTATTTTGGGGTAGTTTACCCCCATCAAATTTTTGACTAAATTAAGAAATTCACATTTTTACCTGTTACGTGAAAAAATATTTTATTTCGATTTCGTTCGCAAAAATTAATTTAGATCACAAAAAAAGAATTCCCTTAAGGGTGGTTACCCCCCATAAAGTAATTTCTCGGAAAAACGCAAAAACACGTAAACTTTATTTTATTGTTGCGTGTAATACACATTTTTTCAGATTTTTTAGCTTCAATTTACAGCTATTTGGTCATCTTCTTATATAATCGTAACTTCTTTTGGGGTAGTTTACCCCCATTAAAATTTTTCACTCAATTGAGAACTTTACATTTTTCGACCCTCTTCGTGAATAAATTTTACTGCATGGTTTCATACGCGAAACTGACTTTATTTTGCAGAAATATAATAAAATGCACTTAAGGGTGGTTACACCTTATAAATTAATTTCTCGTAAAAATGCAAAAATACATAAACTTTATTTAATTATCGCGTGAAACATATATTTTTTCCAGATTTTTCGGATTGAAATAATGCCCGTTGGGAAATTTTTTGTATAATTAAAAATTATTACCTTACCTTACCCCCCAAAAATCTTGTTTGTCAAGTTGACAAAATCACATTTTTCATCTCTTATTGTGAGAATATTGTTTGAGCTGGTTTGATTGTGAAAGATTCTGTTATTATATATGAAGTAATTAAATGGGTATTTGGTAGCACACTTTTCGGGGGTGATTCTTAAACCCTAGAAACCATTTTGGGCACGTAAGAAAAAATACGTGTCGCTTAGTTTTTCATGCGCTACAACATATGTGAGAACGAAGAAAATCAAAGGGGGACACCTACCCAATGTTCCTAGTAAATTCAAGTAGGCAACACCCGAAATGACCCCTATTACAAGTCTTTCGTTTACATTATATTTATATTTTAATGTTTTTTTTAAGGAAAAAATAGAAGTGGTTCATACCGATGAAAAATTGCCCTTTCCAGTCATACCTCCCATTGCCAATCGATATCGAGAAACGAATGTAACCTTCGGCCTTAACAAATGGCTGGATACAAATGGCTCGATTCCTATCGATGACGGTACCGACGACGTCCTCTGTGTCGAAACGGCACTTTACTTTATCGTTCTTTTCAAAGCAAGGACCCGTTATATTGACAACTGTTCCTCCAAGCATATTTCCACTTTCCGGGGCAAAAACGAGAGGTAAGTGAGCCCCAGCTAAAAAATTAATTATTAGAAAATTTTTCACGTAAAACTTATATTTACTCTACACTCAGAAAATTATTCGTTTAATCTAATCAAAATTTAGATAGATCAACCAAAGAATTTATTTCATGTAACCAAAGATAGTAACGTTGGATACGATTTTGTTAAATCAAACAAATATTTCAGTTGATGTAACCAAATTTTTCATGGCTTAACAAAAGATCTTGGTTTATTTAACAAAATGGTATGGTTCGTTCAAGTGCATTTTTTTGGGTGTATTGCTGGTATGTATTATAACAACGTTATGCTATTCTTGTGTAAGGATTCATACTACTCTTATGTAAAAAATGTTTATTCTTGCTATTGTTATCATTAATATTATTATGTGATATTGTATTTATGTAGGCAATAATGTTACCATATTTTTAACTAAACGTTTTATTGTTGCATGAAAATAGTTCAATAGCTTTAAGTTGAGTAAATCTTAAATCTTACCAATATCTTTATTGCATGTGCCAAGCATAATTTTCTCGTCTATTCTGAATATATGACGTCCTGGAAAACCATTAGCCCAACCCCTACCAACCAGATCCCGAAGTGTAGACGCTTGCGAGTAAGGTTTATATTCGTAACTCTGAGTTCCGTTTCCAGCATTGAAACCAATCTAAAAATGTATATCTTTAAATTGAAGTTCAAACTATTTGTATGTTATTGTACAACAATATATCATTGTTATCATTCAGTTAGATTAAATATAATGCAGTTGGAGTTGTTTCTCAAGGATTTCCCATGGCAACGTATCTCTCAATAAGAGATCTCTTAAAAAAAGCGAATTCGTCCACACGCGATCGCTTTGTAGATCTTATACCCCAGCGATCGCTTGAGCCTTGAGGACGAATCCGCTTCGTTTAAGAGATCTCTTACCCAACCGGTCGCCTTGTAAAAGGTCTCTCAATCAAGTGATCGCTATGTAAGAGATCTAGATAAAGCGAATGTTTGAGTAAAAAATCTCTCAAAAAGCGATTAATTTCAAGGTGATTGCTTGCTAAAGGATCAGCAGCTTACGATTCCTTTAGAAATTGTTTTCCTCGTAGTTGATTTTCTTGAAAAAATGACTTTAAATATCAGCGTAGAAAACATCAGGATCAACCAGTTTTCTACAAAACTTTATTAACATAACATCATATAGACATACTTGACAGCAGTGTTTCATTTAACAAAAAAATAAAATAAAGAATATCACGAAATCAAATACAAATAGTAATACATATTTCGTAACATGTGCTCTCGTTTGCCAAGCTCCTGTCGAATTAATTCCTTACAAAAATGTTATACGGGAATGTATTTTCATTAATCTAAGTAATGGTCATTTTATATACGACGTTCCAAATTTCTACTAATGAAAGTATGTGATGTAAATCTACACTGTTATGTAAAAAGCGATGGCGCTTGTAACTAAGCGAAATCGCTTGAGGTTAAAAGCGAGAACGCTTTAGATGAGAGATATAGCTTTTTAAAAAAAAGATATTGCTTGAAAAAGTAGAAAAAAATACAATTTTCATTATACGTTAACAGAAATTCTTGAACCTTGAAACCTCTTGAAACCTCTTGAAACCTTCTATAATCAAACCAAAAAAATACTATTTGGTCTATAACTTAATTCGTGCGGTTTGCTAAGACATGGCGTAACTTGATTATTATTCCATCGTTCCAATATCCCGAACATGCGTTGGAAAGCTCCTGTCATTGTGCATCTTTTCCAGTATATGGCATTCATTTGAAGCGGAAAGAACAATAATTTTTTTCACTCAAATATGTCGAACTTTGTGCCTGAAAAAATGTTTTTGCGGGGAGTTCTTCTTCATTACTTTAATATGAAGAAAACTGCTGCCGAAAGTCATCGTATTTTGGTGGAAGTTTATGGTGAACATGCTCTAGCTGAGCGAACGTGCCAAAAGTGGTTTGCACGATTTAAAAGTGGTGATTTTGGCTTGGAAGACGAAGAACGTCCTGGGCAGCCAAAAAAGTTTGAAGGTGAAGAACTGGAAGCATTACTCGATGAAGATTGTTGCCAAACACAAGAAGAGCTCGCAGAATCTTTGGGAGTCACTCAAGCAGCCATTTCAAAACGTTTAAAAGCAGCCGGATACATTCAAAAGCAAGGAAATTGGGTTCCACATGAACTCAAGCCGAGAGACGTTGAAAGGCGGTTTTGCATGTCCGAAATGCTGCTGGAACGCCACAAAAAGAATTCATTTTTGCATCGGATTGTTACTGGTGATGAAAAATGGATCCATTACGACAACCCCAAGCGCAAAAAATCATATGTGAAACCCGGCCAACCAGCCAAATCAACGGCAAAGCTAAAAAAACGGGTGAAACCATCAATGGAGAACGCTACCGAACACAATTAATCTATTTCAAGAGAGCAATAGCCGAAAAACGCCCAGAATATGCGACCAGACACGAGGCAATAATTTTCCATCACGACAACGCTCGGCCCCATGTTGCTATTCCGGTTAAGAACTATTTGAAAAATAGTGGATGGGAAATTTTACCTCACCCGCATTATAGCCCAGACCTTGCCCCTTCTTATTACCATTTGTTCCGGTCGATGCAAAACGCCCTCACTGGAATACGGTTCACATCAGAACAGGGTATCAAAAATTGGCTTGATTCATTCTTGGCCGCCAAACCGGCGCAGTTCGTTTGGGATGGAATCCACAAATTGCCAGAAAGATGGGAAAAAGTCATAGCTTCAGATGGGCAATACTTTGAATAATACTATTGTACATGTTTTTCTTAAATAAACGTTCAAATTTTGAAAAAAAAACCGCACAAATTAAGTTATAGATCCAATATTTAAAGTGAAATAATTCTTTTACTTTGAAATAATTATTTTTATTGTAAGACTTATTAAAAGATCTTCCTAAAACTCTCATAGAAAAGTTGAATTGCATAACTGTAACATGTGTGTTATATATGCAAAATTAATTCTATTAGCGCCACAATCTGACGAAGTTACAAGAATATTGTCGACAGCAACCTGTGCAAAAATATTTTTGTGGCACAGATTAGACCCTGTACTCTCTAAATCTGAATCAGTCAAATTTCTACTGATTGAACCAGTAATTTACCTTTTTACTGATTCATTAGTTCAAAAATATTTTTCACTGTCAAATCAGTTAATTTTCGCTGTTTAAATCAATGAAAAATATTTTTCACTCTTAAAAATCAGTTGATTTTCACTGAAGTGATCAGTGAAATTTGACTTGACATTCTCATGTTAGTCTCAGATTGACAGAGTGAACAGCTCCCTGAGTTCCAGACCAGGCTCAGATCAGCCGCGGGGTTTCATTCCTAATTAGGGCCAGATCAGAGGATTTCTGCACGGTAATATTTCAAGCGGGTTCACCTGAAGAGTTCTACCCAGTGTATAAACATTATATAACTGATATATAACTTTTAAATAATACATAGCTTTATGCTTAAATTGGGAAAAAAATGTATGCAAGCAAATTTTTTTGGTTCTCTCAAAACATTTTTCTGAATTAACAAATTTTTATTAAGTAGTTGAGTTTGAAATTTCTGTCACTGCCTACATTATCGGAGGATCGCCAGTCGCGTATCAGATAGAATACGTTGCCCTCAGGTATCCTCGTAGACAATTTCAAACTCTTATATCGCAAATAAATGCAAATTAAATTCAAATTTAAAGAATTTGAAATCTTTCCGTGGAAAAAAGATGCTTTCGACTGCGCTGGGATTTGAGCCCAGGTCTTTCGATTGCCGGTCGACAAGACAATAAAAAATTTGGTAGCACAAATACTAACAAAATAATTTTGTTGATTTGATAAAACCATTATCCCAGTTCGGTGTATTATACAACAATTATCATTGATAGAAAACTATATTTTCTTACGTATGCAGGCACTCCTCCCTCTCCCCCTGTAGTATCACCTCCTGCTTCTGTGTGACTCGTCCATTGAATTTCCAGGTAATTGAAAATAGCATAGGTGTAGACTTCATCTGTAGCTAAGACCATTTGAAACGTATTGGTCTTAAAGAGGGAATTGTCAATCCCACCAGAAAAAGACATATTTTTCCATGTCACAATAACAGCATGTTTTGGATTAAATGTATCCGCGCCCACTACCCCCTCCCTTATGTCCCACTTAACTCGCTCATACATCTCTTTTCCAAATTGATCTGTTCTCGACTGCAAATCTCTCTCCATCCTGTAATACAAATAAATTATTCAATAATACTCATAGAACTAACTTCCAAATAGACTTTGTTAAGTAGCGAATATATATACACTACCGTCGGAAATTGTGCGCACGGTGCTTGTGAGCGCTATTAAAAATTACTGCTGAATTTGAACCACGATATCTCGGTGAAAAAAAGAGATAGGGCATTTTTAAAAATACAGTTGGAAAGCTTATGAAATTTCACGTCCAGTGATGCTCAACAAATATTGTTTTGACCTCTCGAAAATAATACAGCACGTGAGGAGTTAAAAAAGAAATTCAAGATTTTCTCAAATTAATGTTCAATCGTTTCTGAGTTGCATTTTAATCGACGATCACGGTTCTCGGCCGGTTTGTTGCTCGCCTCCTTCGTTGAGGCAGGACCGAATAGGCAACGCACAAAGATGGCGCTTAAGTGGAACTCTCTTATAAGTATTTTTGATTCTGTTTATTAGTAATTTTTATTTCTAATTATTCTAAATTTTAAACTCCTCACGTGCTGTATTATTTTCAGGAGGCCAAAACAATATTTGTTGAGCATCACTGGACGTGAAATTTCATAAGCTTTCCAACTGTATTTTTAAAAATGCACTATCTATTTTTTCACCGAGATATCGTGGTTCAAAGTCAGCAGTGATTTTTCATAGCGCTCACAAGTACCGTGCGCACAATTTCCGACGGTAGTGTACTGTAATTACTAAAAAATGTATAGAGAATTTGATAATTTCGATTATATTCACTATAACAGTATTTTAATTAACGTCACCGAATTTTTTCTTTTTCGTGAGAATTGAGTAACTGATTTCAGTTGATACAGCTGAAATTATTTTTCGTTGAATCATTACACTCTTCTATTATAACACAGATAGATTTACAACAAATTTACAACACTGCTACTAAAAATTTACAGAATACAGTTATGGAATAGAATGAAAATGGTATGCAAGTAACAAAAGTTCAAAATATGTGTGAGAATCTGGTTTGCAATGTTTCTCTAATTTTTATCATTACATACTTAGCTTCGATTAATTATCATTCTAATATAGTTATATTACTACATTAATTAATTGACGTAGTGGCAAAATATTATTCTTAATTTATGGAATAGTTAAGTCATTATATATAGTGTGGGTAACTTTTGTTAAAGTGCATTGTTTACACTATTAGTATAATACTAGATAACGTACATAGTATATATGTATAACTATTACATAAATTTTAGTCACCTAAAATAGACTCCAGGACTTCTTTGATCAATGTCAGTGGGCCTCAACCTTCCAATTCGACACTTGCTGAAAAATATCCCTATGAAACTCGGATCATTTTTTTTTGGCCAATCCTTATTAGGAAAAACTAAAGGATAAGTGTAATGTTCTGGAGGATCGCTGAATTCAAGATAGCCATGCATGGATAACTATAAATTTTTAAAAACATAATTTAGTTAGGTATACATATTCTATTATAGTTACTTTTGTAATAATATATCAGTATGTACAGGATGGGCCATCTGACATTTGGAATTTGAATCAGCTATAAAAAAAAAAACTTATGGATATTTTTTCAAAAGTATGGTTTTAATAGAAAGATTGACCTTTTCCATTTAAAAATTAAATACAACATCATTCACATGACTGCCACGGCTGGCCTTACAGTACCCCATTCGATCGCTTGGTCGAAGATGAGCATTTTTACCGAAAAATTATCTTTTCAGATGAAGCCCATTTTCACATCGGAGGCTATGTCAATAAGTAAAATTGTCGCATTTAGGGCTCAGAAAAATGAAACGTCATCATTGAGAAGCCTATGCACCAACAACGAGTGACTAGGGCGGATTATGGTACGGTGGCATCATTCACTGAAAGAAATGCTTGGGATTTATCTGCCATATGAATATAGCTGATTGTTTTTAAGTAATTCAACAAAATATATTTGACAGTTAACCAAAAATATTGCTGCAATAGTAATTCATATGTTTGGAATACACATACAGGCTGAACTAATACAAGCAAACCTTGGTTTTCGGTAAATCTCCAATATAATATAGGTCAAGGAACCACAATTATGTCTGTATCGTCGAATTTTTTTTTTCAGTGTTGGGCCATTTTTCTTCGAAAATGAGCAAGGAGCCGCCGTTACGGTCAATGGCGAGCGTTACCGTGCCATGCTCAACAAATTGAATAATCAGCCGAAATTCTGATGTGAATTGGCCGCCTCGGAGCTGTGATTTGACTCCGTTGGACTATTTTTTGTGGGGGGCCGTTAAGGATAAGTGTTACGCTAACCATCCAGGACGATTCAGGCCTTGAAACACGAAATCGAAGTTGCCATTCATAGGATTAAAGCCCAAACAATCGAAAATATACTGAAAAATTGAGTTGATCGAATGAGGTGCTGTAAGGCCAGCCGTGGCAGTCATTTGAATGATGCTGTGTTTCATTCTTAAATGAAAAGGTTCAATCTTTTTGATAAAACCACACTTTTGAAAAAATTTCCATAAGTCTTTTTTTATAGCCGATTCAAATTCCAAATGTTAGATGGCCCACCCTGTATAAGTGATACACATTTTTTTATTAATCCCGTGCAGAAATTCCCTGATTAAACTCAGCGTTTCGTTTTGAGTTAAAGCTTATATGAGATACGTTTTTTTGAAGGATTAATCGCTCATGAAATCTTACGTGACTCAATCAAATATTTGAATATCTATAGAAATTGTTTGAATTTAAACTCGACTCAAATCTTGTTAAATCTCTCAAAATTGACAAAAATCTCTGAAACTCATTGATTTTTAAATCTTTGCAATCTTTATTGAATTTAAATTATTTTATAGTGTACCCAAAATTTTTTAGTCTTTTAGAATTTATTAAAGTCTTTAAAACATGAAAATCTTATGCTCATCACTCTAAAAACAAGTGTGTTACTTCTACACGTGAATCATGATAGTAACTTTTTAGGCATTTGAAGTGTGTATTTTTAATACACATTTTGGGTACAAAACGTTAAAGTGTTTGAAAATTAAACGTTACGTTTGTAATGTGTATTAAAAATACACACTTCAAATGCCTAAAAAGTTACTATCGTGATTCACGTGTAGAAGTAACACACTTGTGTTTAGAGTGCACTCATATTTAGAACGATTAACTCCTTCAAATCTATTGATATCTATTAGAATTTGTTTGAATTACTTAAAATTCAAAGAGCTTTACCAATCTCAAAAACTTTGATTTAAAATTCTTTTGAAAAATCCCAAGGTTTAAAATTTAGTTTCTGATAGAAATTCAAATGATAAAACTCTTGATTTATTTATTATGCGAAATATGTTCTTACCCTTGTGTAATTAAATCGGAAACCATAAAAGGGCATCTGAAAATTGAAATTCTTGTGGATTTGAGGCATAGAATTATGTATATCCGTCTGATAATCACCCCTATCATTATCTCCACCCTTATCAAAATACCAATACATAAATTTTGAACGAATGGTTCGTAATCTTTCTTCTGTCAAAACATACATAGATGGTCCATTGTCATTATTAGGAGCATATCTGTCCGCATCTGGTGTATCAGAATCTAAACCAAAATATGTTATTTTGTTTCCATATTTCCTGATAGAAAAAACCTATTTATAAGCAATCTCAAGAAGAACATTTTTTTTATAAAAATAAAATATATGTAATCAAATAAAAATAAAGAATGTTGAAAAAATCTAGACTCAGGTGCAATAAAAGTGATTTTTATTGCTTCTGTACATTAAGTGAATCAATTAATTACGAAAGATGTACACTAAAAAATATGATTCATCGTTGATTCATGTGGAAGTGAGTAACTGATAAAAAGAGATAAAGTACGTTACATTGAGCGCTGTCATAGTAGAATAATACTACAGAATTGCTCAACAAAAAATTACAAATTGGGTTAAAAAGATGCGGTCTTTTAAAATCTCACAAAATCATTCTTTCCCTTTAAAAAAAAGCCCTTACAAAGTTCAATTGAATCTATTTTATCTCTGGTGTAAATTTTTTATTTTAACAATAAAATACCATGAATTATAATGAACCACAATTGTTCTGTAGATATATTCTAATATTATTTCCAAATTCAAACAAGCAATTACAAAATTCTGAACAAATTACAATTTCTAGGTTATTAAAATTTATTGTATTTTATTGTGAAAACACATTTCGACTAGGGAGTTCAAAAAATAATATCAACTTTTTAATGGTAGTGAAAGCTTTGCAATCTTATACTAAACTTCAAATAATTGAATAATTATTATTTTATTTCAAACAAATAAAAATATTTTGTCTTAATATCAAAAAATAAAAAAGTTATTTTTCTTAAATACATTTTTTATAAATTATTTTTATGATTAATTCCTAAATGTTTTGTATGATGACGAAACCATTATTTTCAACGATATGCGGTCACACCCATTGATAAATTTGCCTCGATATCACGTACCGTATCTTACGTATTTTCCCTTGGTTTTACCATTCATACGATTCGAAATCTCGGGAAATGAACCTTCTATTTCAGATGGGACAGAGTCTGTTTGCGTTGCATCTACAGAATCCAGATTTTCCGAAATTGGATCATCCAAGTCACTCTCTAATTTTGGCGGAATTCCCTCTTTTTCTTCCTTTTCGATCAGATCATTTAACTCGAAAGGAACTGATTCGTTTTTTATTTCTGTGTCGGGGACCTAGCAAAAAATATTGTTACTTTCTCAATTTTCATTATTTTTAATTCACTATTGTAACTCAAATGTAATAATAAATTGAGATAAACTAAAACTACATGACATCTGAATTTATTTTAGAAATTTGTCAATTTTTATTTGTTAACTTTTGTAAAATTATTTGAATACTAGCAAAATATTTTAGTAGCTCATAATATTTTTTGTAATTTTTTATGATGTTTAACAATTTTATTTTCAACAAAAAAAGTGTAAACTTTTTTAAAAATAAGTTGCTTTGAGAGCTTTACAAAAATATAAAATTCCCAAAAATTTAATTTTTTTGTTACATTCGAATAGCTTTTAAAAATTTAACAAGTAATTACATATTTGTAAAATAATTACAATTGCCACATAGTTAGTTCTGGTTTAAAAGTTTCATACTATGAATTATTTCTTCTTTTTTTAATGAATAAATTCTTTAAATTTTTTAAAATATTTTTTGTTATTTAATTCCAAAAAACATTTTTAAATCTATGAAATCTTTTAGGATTCAAAACCACCGCAGCAGTATAAATTTGGCCCCACTAAACAATCCAAAAATCAATAAATTTGTTCACCAGTACACCAGCTTCTGTTTCGAATGATTCCTTATTTTCCGTGGAAAGATGAAAATGCTCTTCAAAGGGAACACTCTCACTTTGTGCCGACACTTGTAGAATATTTATTACAAAAAAAAATTTCAATAGCATTGCGATCGCGCTAAAGAACGTCGTTTGCGGCTGTTGAATCCGCATTTTCACAATGAAAAAATAATAAATATCTTTAGAAATGAACCATTAGCATGGAATCTAGAGAGAAACTGAGGTGAGAATTCGGGCAATAGAGAGTGATAACGGTGACTGATATCATCGGCTTTCCTATCCGATAAGAAGTTTTATCTCTAGCGTTTACTCCAACAGGTATGCTCGCATTTACAACTTGAAACGAAAGCCCTTTGCCCTACTTTTCCACCTGAAGGACTGTACTCAAATTTTAAATGCTTTCAGAACGTAACTCCATTCTATTTAAATTATTTCCATTTCAAATGGATCTATTTTTTTGTAAATAAACCCAATTTTAGAGTTGAAATTTTTGAAAATATGAAATATTGAGTTCCATTATTTCTAAAAACTAAAGCCATAATACATCAGCAGCGTTTAAAAAAATATTTTCTAGGGTCGATTCCTACCTTACCTACATTTTTGGTTTACATAGCCACGTCTATTCTGAAATTAGATGTCAAGCTAAAAATTTGTGACTTTAAATCAAAGGCCCTGAGAAATTGTTATCTATTATTCAATTTTTATAATTTCAAAAAAATTTCATTCTGAAAAAAAATTTTTAGTAGTTATAAACATTTATCAAAATTAAAGCATTGCAATATTACAGCATTTTCTAGATCTTTAAATTTTTAATATAAAAAAGATGTTTATTCCTGTCTGCTAGTCTGTCATCGTCGTTAGCTGTATCAGATACGATAAATTTTAATAGAAAGATCAGACTAAAATGCGCCTGGATAAACAATGATCAAAAAGAAAGGACGAGTTTGATCGTCAGACATATCAGATAAAAAATAAGACCATTTTCAAAATCGTAAATGAAATTGTATTTTTGATTTTTAAACCATGCAAATTTCAGCGCACCTAGGGCACGCGATTTGATTGTCGCGCTCCGTTCTTTTTGGACCTTGCGCTTCGCGCTCGGTCTTGTGCTCTTCGCATACATTTAACTTTATTTCTTATAATTTAATACTGAAGCTCAAACCAATTTTATAATATTAAAGATGATGTAAATTACTCATTTTCTCAAATTCACTAAATTTCTTTTTCAGTTTAAGCGAAACAGGAAATTCAATTTACTTAAGGCTCTATCAGCATTAAGGAACACATTCTCATCATGACGATCGCGCTTCACGCTCGATTTTCTGTATACATTTCAGTAACTTCTTAATAAATTACATGATTAAAATAATTTATTTTCTTCCAAATCTCTGAAAAAGGAAATACAATCGTAGACTTTATTTAAGGAAACGATTTTGCAGACCAACGCTTATTTCGTATCTCACATATTTTGGTGAAAAAAATCGAATTTTTTTAATATTAAAAATCAAAACATAAAATATACATTCTGTCTCGAAATGTCTTAATGAGAATTTATAGACCACATTTAGGCAAATAATTTTTCATCTAAACGTTTTTTATGTATCTCATATATTTTGTCTAAAAAATGGAATTTTTGAATTTTAATCGTATTTTTTGGGAATTGAAATGAAAAATATGTTTTTTTTTTTCAGAAACTGTGTGAGACAAAATTTGTAGATCTTTTTGAAACGAACAACTTTGTATTCTTACGTTTTTTTCATATTTCACATATTATTGTTAAAGAATTGAATTTTTGATTTTCAATAGTTTTTTTTTTAATTAAAAAGAAAAATATGCATCTTATGAAAAAATGTTGCAATTCAAATTTGTAGGTCTTTATTTAGTCAATAATATTGTATCATAACGTTTTTTCGTATCTCGTATAATTTAACTGGAAAATGGAATTTTGATATTGACTTTTTTCGAATTTGAATATGCTGTAACATTTCTAATTTTGATTTAATCAAAAAATGTTATCAGGATAATTTGTAGAGATTTATGAGCACTATCAAATACCAGTATTGAAATTTTTGATTTTTCCAAAAAGTTATTTTCAAAAACACAAAAGTAGTGCTCAATCCCTCAATTTGGATTGGATGTGGCTGGTTAACGAACTTGTCCTTACTTTTTCGGCTCCGATAAAGTGTACCAAAGCTCAATTCAATCTGATAATTCTATCGAGAGTTATTCCGCACACGACCTACTACAGACAGACAGACAGACAGACACTTTCGTAAAAACCGTTTTTTCTGACTCAGGGGGTCTCAAAACGTAAAGATTTGATGAAATTTTCGAAAGTCATTTTTCACATAAAACCAATACCTTCTCATCCATGATGAGAATGTAAAAATTCTATTTTCAGCTAAACTATGCTATATGAGTAAAAGAAAGAAATTGAGGAATAAAATTATTCGCCTAAAGAAGATCTACAATGTTCTGTCAATGTTTTATAACACAGTTACAATTGAAATATACAGCAGTTTTAGTTGTAAGTGATACATAGGGTGACCATCCATCCGGAATTCCCCGGACATGTCCTCATTGTAGGGCTTGTGTGAGTTGTCCTACAGGATTTTTGACTTTGTCCGGGTTTTTGTCCGGATTTTTCAAATGATAAATTTTTATTTTTTAATCAACTTTTGGATCTCCTGTCCTACTTCGTCCTCATTTTTAAATAAATGTTTGTCCTACTTTGTGCTCATTTTTCAAACCTTTTTGTCCTACTTTTCGAAAATCAATTATGGGCACCCTAGTGATACATAACTGCTGTTCTAAAACCACAGTATCATACAAGTTCTGAAACTCGACTTTATAAATTTCTTATTGTTTTCTTGATGTGATTTGAAAATTGTATTTTCTATTCTCGTTCAATTCCAAAAATAACATTGAGCATCGAGCGAAAAAAAATTATCTCACCCACTTTTATGAGGTCTGTTTTACTCTTTTCACTTCGATTGGGCATTATAATAACTCAAGAGCCAATTTTTTCCTTTTTTTTTTTTTTTAATTGAAGGTTAATTTTCTGACAAACTTCATTTTATGTCCTAAGAATGACTAAAATATATCTCATGTCTTTTTGCCGTACCACCCCTCAATTTGTAAAATTTGTAACAGGAAATTGTAATATGTAACTAGATACTTTCTAAATGTTTTGTTAAAAACTAAATGCAGAATTAGAAATTTCGGATTGAAATATTATAGTATATTGGTATCGCTAATTTATGTATTTTCTGTTGATATTTCAGTTATTAAACTTGATAATTTATACCTCTCATCAGGAATCCTATAATACTTTCTCAGTTTATAATTTTCCAGATAAGATTTAAAAAAAAAAACTAGGCTATACGTTCGTTTTCATAACCTTTAACATTTCTCAAATTTGTAAAACAAAATTTATTTTTATTATGGACATAAACACGTAGAAATCTGAAATCAATAAAATTAGTTAATTTTCTAAGCATTACATGCCTTCAATTCTGTCCAGAATTAATTTACTATATACATAAGACTCATTCAATAAAAATTGTATGCAATATGTTCTCTGAGATATATTCTTTTAAAATCCTGAATATTGATCAAAGTAATTATATGTCATTTGATAGTTAAGAGTCATAAAATAAAAAGTAGTTCTAACTCGAATACGTATATTGTCACAATTTGTTATAAGATTACATGTATTCTACAAATTTCCACTTTTAATGTCTGTGTATCTCTCCTATTTCACGATTGACATGCTTTCTCTTAAAACTTTTGTCAATGGTACGCATCAAACACATTTGTGTAAGCTGCACGAATTAAAATATAAAAAGAAACGGGAAAATGCATCGAAAAAATTCGAGGTTCGCTTCGTTCACTGAAAATTATTCCGAATATCCAGGATTTAACGGAGCGAACACACTCGTAATGATCTGTTTGCTAGTACTGTGTCGCGCATATGACTGGGGTATATTCCTTAACAATTACGAGGACGAAGTATTTTCCCCGTTGCTCTCAAGGTAACCGCCGGAACCGTTAACGACGAACGACGTCCCCAATCCATACAAGTGACCGCAGTATTTTGCGTCGTCGATGTTGTCTTCGAAAAACATCTGCAATCAAACAATTAAAAAATTTTATTTATCTATAATTTCAATTCTAATCATACTCTTTATTTTGTTTTAACTAAATTGAAGATCTCTACAAACAAATGTCCTTTTAAAAATGTTCTCAAACTTTAAACTCCTCTCAACTAACAATATTGTAATTCAACTTACCTCTCGCATCTTAAAAAATACCATGCCAGTCAATAGAGAATCGGAACCTGCCTGGTGCTGAGGCCCAACTCGCTGAAGTTCTAACTGCTCAGCTACTTCTTGCAAACCTCCCTTCAAATTTTTACACGATTTCATGAGGTACTGTAAAACGGGGTGCAAAAGATTAATAAAAACTAAATTCACAAAAGAAATAAAAGTTAAAAAAGTCTAAAATGTTATTCGAATAACGTGTTAATTATGAAATTAAAGTATTGAATACATTTTAAATAAAATAATTAATAATAACAAAATTAGAGGAAAAAAAAAAACTAAATTGAGAATATAAAAGTGATTAAAAATACTCTATACTTCGCAGTAGAATTTATTTTCTCCTCACTTTAACATCGTAAATCGTTGGAAAGTATATCCTGAGCAATTCGAAGAATTCACTTTCTTCTTGAGGAAGGTTTTGATCAGTAAGGAGTTTCAAAAGGTATCCAAAATCATAGCCAGAGTGAAACGAGAGCCACTTTATGTCATCCATGAGCACGATGCCCGATGTCATTAAAAGTTCTGCAAAGTCTATTGGATCGATTCCCTCTTCTTCATGCTTTTTAAACTGTATACCGCTATTTTGAAGCATATCTATGCTGTCTTGCGCATACATATCTCGCCTTAAAGAATCATTGGGTATTATAAATTGAAGGTAATTATTTTTTTATCACTTTTTATAAAAACATATTACTCAAGATATTTAAGACATGCATCAACCGGACCACGTAACTAAATTATATACTAATTTACTCTGGTAAGATAACTTTTCTTATTCACAAAATATCTTTCTAAAAGTTCAAGGACCATAATAAAAGATAATAAATGACGTCTACAAAATTTCTTTAAGTAAAAATTATGGAAAAAAATATGAACAATTTTCAATAAAACGAAGTCGACAGACGTTCTTTTATTGTCTTCAGTTGTATTTTGTAAATTTTCAGATGAATGTTTTCCAAACTAAAAAAGTTGTTTTAAAGGAACCGTTAAACAAATTTGTTTGCATGGTCCGGTTGATCCATATCCTTAAATATAAAAAGGTCGGGAAGGGATGAAATTCAAATTTAAAAAAAATTTAATTAACCAATTTCCAAATATCATAAAAGTTAAAGTAAATTTAAAAAAAAAACAAGAGAGTTTTAAAACTGGGGAAGTTCAAAATCCCATACGAAACATACCGAAGGTTGAATTTGAAGTTAAATTGCCAGGTTGTGTAACTTCCACCTGGTGTATTACCCGACTCATCGAGAAACGTCAGACCAAGTTGTATAATCCTTAGTAAATCCACATTGCAGCGCAAAAGCTGATATTGGTAATCTGCACTAGTTCTGAATTCTCCTGAAATTTTGTATACCATTGTTAAAATGATTCCTTAAAAACCTTTTTAATTTAACCAAATATAAAACTGAAAGCTCTAAAATTTCTTCGTATAAAGAGAAAGGAAATCTTTATATTTTAAAGCATGTTTAAAGTAAATAAAAAAATATGTATCTGTTCATTCCGTGGCTCAACTTACTCTTTTTTTACTGAGTTCGCTGGATAACAGTGTTTAAACCAAACTTAATTTCCAGAAAGTAAGTTGGCTCTACCAATGAGAGCTTGACGGCGTAGGTATGCTTTTATATGCAGATTCAGCCAACTTAATTTCTGGAAAGTAAGCATGGTGTAAACTCTAAACTTCATCAAAGTTAACAAAAATAAAAAATGAAATCAAATTGAGCGAAGATGTAAAAGATCGTGATGACATATAATGCAGATAGATTACATTATAACTAGATTAAACTTCAGAGAAACATCAGAAATACGAAAAATAAGAACAGAAATTTTTACCGATAGGCCTTGCGACAACTCCAGGAAATTCTGTGTCCATTGCTATATATTGATACTGTTGTACGACTTGTCGAATCGCACGAAATTCCTCCTCTAAATTGTGTCCCCAAACATCCCGAATTCCACATTCTTCATTACTGGGCATATTAGGGCCACCTTTTTGGCCTCCACCTAAAATATAAAGCGAATTTCTTTCTATAAAATACTGAATGTAAATTAATTTCAATCCAACTATATCTAATAATGTTCACTTTGTTTTGCTTATAAAGTACACTCTCGCAAATTTGAATAATTTACTTCGACATTGAGAGCGAATAATCAAATTTCGGCGAACGCCAAGCAATCGCTGGTAGAATTGCACCTTCCAGAAACTCTGCGATCTTCTTAAATTCTCTGAAAAGGCACCTCTTTTCTTGAAACGAAAGTGACTGCACATATTTGAGAAGCTTCAATGCGCAAATTAACATATTTTACTTGCTATGTCAGAAAATATCTTCTCTCAAATAGACGACTCCAAACTTTTCTTGTTTTTTTTTTTTTTCATGCACTTTATTTACTTCGCTGATTATTCTGTATTTTGAAATGTCTCTTATTATTTCTTCATTATTTATCATTATTTCCTTACCACTTAGGACTTTTAATACTTCTTTGTAATTACATAATAATGTAATTTATTGTTTCAAATTATTTAGTTGAGTTCGAAATTTTTGTTATTTTTTAATAATGATCTTTGAAACTAATAACAAGACGGACTGATTCAAAACAAAAATTGACAAACGATTAAAAGAAAAGTGTTAGAAATTAAAAAGCATTAAAAATTAAAGCATTAAAATGGTTTCGTCTTCTTCATTCAATGTTGTTTTAATCATTGTAAGCAATAAATCAGATCTCAAGACTTCTAAGCAGAAAAGTTCGAATTCGATTGTTAAAAATACAGACTTGCAGGCTCTTTATAATTTTATTAGAAATATAAAGACTTTAAATCGTACCTGTTGCTGAAGGCATTTGTTAAGATTTGTGATTCCGTGTAAAATAATCCTATCCACAATTTTCTTCATAAAGCTCTCGGTCCCTTCACATTCCTGAAATTAAACATTAAAAATAAATTGATCAACAATAAATAGAATATTAATGAAATTAATTTCTGCTGAGCCCGTAATATTCCACGTTTTAATTTTTTTTCTTTATACTATTTTATAATAAGTGGTTGAGTTCGAAATTTTTTCTCCGAAATAAAATAGAATCATTCTGAAAATTGATATTTCGCATATGAGAACATAAAATTTTCATAAAAATAGAAGCAATTAAGTTGTTCATCAATGAGAAATCCGCAATCATTTAATTTTAAAAGAAGTTAAAAACAAATGAATGGTAATTTTCGATTTGTATTAAATTCCATCTTATATATGAATTTAAACACTTACTATTTCTAGAAGAAACTAGTTTAAATTCAATAAATACATAATAATGTAAATGAGATATTCAAATTGAATTTTTTTAAAGTTGATACTGACAAATTTAAAAATTTGCCTTGTATCTCAATAAAGCTCATGTCGAAAAAGTGAACGGAAATTTCAGTGCTATCACTTATAAACTTTGAAGCAAAGCTTTTGTTTACGTAAAGTCGATAATAACTATTATATTACCTGAATATGTTATTTATTTGTATTCATCGTTCCTAATTATGATTTAACCGATCAATTTGAAATTACTTAAACTGTAATTTTTACTTTACATTTTTGTTCCAAAAAATGTTAGAAAACTTGAAAACCACTGATACATTAAGAATTGTTCTTAAACCACATTTTCTCTCAAGAACGAAAACGCTTATTTTTCTGTTTTACAAAATGACTTGATTTGTTTAAAAATGCATATAGTTTCTTCACGAAACTCAGAAAGCCTATTTCGTAACAAACCAAATAATGAAAATGTATTCCAAAATCATTGATAAATCAAAACTTATAAAATTGAATAATTTGTCAAAAATACAAGCAAAATGCAAATTATTGAAGGTTATGAATTTACCTTAAACTTCAGATGTACATCCATAAAATATATAATATCGTGAAAAAATGATCGTAGTCATGAAAAATTAAAAAAATACTTACTAAGCAATCAAAATTATTTAATATATTGAAATTATACGTTGACAGAAAGTAGAGGTTAGTTTCGAGTTTTTGATTAACCATAAACCCCATGAACCTTGTTTCGTCAATTCGCTTCTGATCTTCTGATTTGCTATGAGTACAGAATGTACTCTATAGTTCTCATTTCTTCTGTAAACGGCGCTGATAGACCTTTTCATTAGAGTTCTTAAATTCTCGAGAATTTAAGTTCAAGTTATATAACCGAGAATATTACAGAATTTAAAGAATATAAAGGGAATTTGAAGAATTTATGGTTTAAATAATTATTAATCAATATTTATAGGACCTTTATAGTTAAATATAAGAGGCGTTCACTTATATAAATATACTTATAAATAAAAAAAGTACTTTATATAAAATTTAATATGTTAAAAAATATATATCGCGAGTGGGTTGCCTAAAAAATTTCTGACAAGATTATGATTAATTAAAAATTAAAAAATGACTTTTTTTTTTAAATTGCACTTATTCGTTTACGAAACAAACTATATACCAATCGAAAGTATGAAGCCTGTAGAATATGCAAACGTTAAGTTGACTATTTTTTTTCCTGGCATAACTATTGGGTTGCCACGTATAAACAGGTAAGTCGATACTAGTAATTTGCACTCATCTGTTTACTCAATAAAACTTATATCAAAATAAAGATAATTTTATTGCGAACACGGTGATATAAGGTTGCCTGCGAGAAATCGGTTTTGAATTCCGGTCGTCGAGCTTTATAGTTGTGTGAGGATCCACACTGGTCAGTGGTGGGGGCCGAAAACGTCCACGATCTGCAAAAGCATAATTATGCTTTTGCAAAAGTGAGGATTTTCAACAAACCTATAACTTTTTGATTTCTATTTAAAAAATCTAAGCTAAAAATCTTGAATATATCTATTAAAAAGCATACTATACATTTCTTTCAAATGGTTTAGTGAATAAAAGGAAATCTTTATGTTCTAAACCATTATCAGGTATTAAAGTGTACCCCCCTTTTCCCCTTTTACTCCCTTTTTAAAATTTTCCCCTATTATTTCCCTGAAACCAATCAATTTCTCTATTTTCCCTTTTATTAAACCTCTCAAAATATTAGAGAATAGTATATTATGTGCCTAGGCACACAATGAGGGTGATTGCGTGACGAGCGACAATGCTCGCAGGAGATCGAAGCCAAGGCGTAGCTGAGGCAAAGCCGAGACCAGCCGAGACAAAACCGAGACGAATCCGAGGCGCGATCAGTCCTGCGAGCATTGTCGCGAGTCTCGCAATGTCCCGAATTGTGTGCATTGGTACATATTCTATTTTATGTGACTGTGGTGCGGATACGAGTTTTTATGCGTACATTGGAATCTAATCTAGTACTTATTGTAGTTGTTTGCTGCGCTAGTTGTACGAAGCGGGCGCAAATTGGCGACTAGTCCCGGCCATTTTGATTTTATCGGTCTTGTGTAGTAGTCAGTGCTAACGCTGTACGAAGAAGAAGTGAGAAGAAGAAGAATAAGAAATAGATTGCGTTCCGCTGTAAGACTATAATGCACATGCGCTGTTCAATTTCTACATTGTATTCCTCTGTAACGGAATATACAACATTGCTTTACTCTCAGCTGTAACGGAAAAACGAGTTTCCGCGGCTGAGGCACATAAAAATAGTTGAATTAATTCTACTCAACTCTGTCGATTAAACTTGAGACATAAGGACATTTGAACACCTATTAAATCCTAGTCGGGTAAAATGAATTTGATAAATACCTAATTCACCGAAAGTGAATAACAATAAGCGTTACATAGGGAATAGTACCCTGCTGGAAGTAAAGAGAAAGAAATCCTGTAACTTTTAATCACTACAAATATACAAAGTATAGACCGAAATAGAGGAAAGAGTATTCGAAGATTGGATTGATTTTGGATTGACGAAGGGATAGAAAAAGTTGGATGGGGATAGTCGAGGAATAGACATGGATAGGGAAATGTATCTCATGAGTAAAATCGAGATTTTTCACAATTATCTCATGTTCTACCTTAGCTCAGTAGACTAAGCGTTTAATGCCTGGCGTGGTTGGGGTTCGAGTCTCGGTACATGCTGATTTTTCAGTGTTATACGCGGCAGCGACAAATTTAGAATATTGGTTACGTACAAAGAAATGTATTTATAAAATTGTTAAATATGTGTCAGGGGTATGAAAATTAACAGGTTTGAGACAATATATCGAGAAGGGAATACAATGTGATCCAAATTTTGTTTACAATGATAGAAAGAGATAAATTTTACCGGATGAAGGAATAAACGAGGGGATAGGAAGATACAGATATTACCGGGCGTAAGGATAGACGGGAGATAGTTGGAGATAGATATTCCAGTACAAGAGATAAACTGAGGGATAGAAAGAGATAGATATTCCTTGACACGATGGATATAATTTTGGAGATAGAAAGACATCGCGTTTTAGGGATGCAAATCGGCTACTTGGAAGAGATAGAAAAGGTTCTATCTCTTTCTATACTCCTGTTTCTATCTCATTATATCTTTTTACTTCCAGCAGGGTAAGGAGTTGAGTAAAACCAAAGATATTATAAACCTAGATGCGGCGAGTGGCCTCGGAGTGAGAGAACGATATATATAGAACATCACTCTTTCTTGGGTATCGAGGTGCTGCCCTCTTCACAACTTTCAGCCGTTTCCATGGCGACGCGTGTTTCTCGCAGTGTCTTCTGAATTCGAAAACACGGAGATGCTCGAAAATCTTCGGGAGACTTCGGCTCTCTCCTTATTTTGTCTATATATAGCATATACGAAATAAAGTAAAAGCAAGCGTTCCCTAACTTTCTGAGTTTCTGCGATTTCTTCGATTCGATGTCTCATTCTCATGCATCTCGTCGTCTGCTCGCCCGGTGACTTCTGTTTACAAAATTTGACAGCTGACAAATTTTGTAAAAAGTCTTAAATAATGTTGATGACGTGACATAAATTTTATGAATTTCAGGAAATGTTAAATAATTCTTTCGAGTGTGTGATCTGCAAGGACTATTTATTCGATACTATTTGTTTGTAGAATTTAAATGCAGAATTTGAGGTTGGGTTCATAACCTGTTGTATTCAAGTAGTTTTATTTTTTAACTTTCTTTGATTTCACTCAATTTATTTTGAATATTATAAATTCAGAAAGTTAATTAATTGCATTTTTATGTAAATTTTAGAAATAATAATCATTTTTAATTAATAAATTCTGTCATAATTACCTTTCTTGTAATTCTATTTTATGAGAATATAAAAACACTCCTTTAAAGATAAAATGTGGAAACCTAGCTTCAAGTTTGCTTACGTAGGAAAAACTTTGCAGCCGACCCGAAATTTATGAAATAACTAAATAAATAATTACTTACATGAAATAACTATTTAATATTCATTCTTACCTATACCTTATGGTAATAAAGTACATCTATGAAGGGAAAAATTGTTACTGTCAATATTTTTGGTCGAAATGAGAAATTGAAATTTTGAGTTTAGAATTTAAATCCAATACTCTTACAGTCTTGCAAATGAAAATTAAATTACAGTTATTGAAATTTTACAAAAGTACAATGTAAATCAGATGAATTAATGATACAATGATCTAAAAATGAAAGGAGTTTTAAAATCGTTTGAAATCAAAAATTTTTTAATTTTCAAAGGCTTTTTTAAGGCTATAAGTGCTTTTTACAAGTGATTAATTAAAAGCTTACAAGAAAATCATAAGTGGACAGATTAAAAAATAATGAGGTATTGAAAATTGTTTAATAGTAATATTTCCAATTTTAAATTGAATAAGTTGGGAATATTTAAATAAAAAGATCTACGCAAATAATTATAGTAGTTCCTCTTTACAAAAATTTTAATTGCAAACAATACCAATTGTAAAACATCCTCGATTATCAAGCGTTTTTAAAATAAATCTATATAATTTAAAGTAATTTTAGTTATATATCGAAAAAATTGAAATAGTCCTCGGACTTTAGAAAACTAGAAAATTTATTCATGGAAATCATTTCAAATTGCATTTAATGAAATATTTCAAATGGAACAATTAATTTTTGTGCCCTCTTTTGAGGATATTGTTAGAATTTCCTTTTCTCACAATTTTACTGGGAATTCTTATATAAATCAGGATCACCTTCGGTAAGTACGCTTTATTTCACTCTCTAAATCAAAATAAGTGCACTCAGAAAAAAGATTTGATTGAATCAAAGAAAATTATTTGCTTGAAAGACTTTCTTTAATTCAAAGAAATGATTTGTTTAAATGAAATAAAAGTTTTTTAATTCAAACATAATGTCTTTAAACGAAATAAATATTTGTTTGAATCAAATTAATTTTTCTTCAAAACAAAGAAATTAATTCAATAATATATGGTCAAAGATATAAATTGTTTGATTGAAGGCAGAAATTTATTTGATTCGAACAAATATTTATTTGGTCCAAAGATATTTTGTTTGAATCAAAAAAATTTTGTTTCATGAAGGTAATTTTTATCCACGAAAAGTAAACCTCAGGCAAAAATAGATAATTTTGCTTTCAAGAATAACAATATTATTGTTGAAGGGCTATTTTGGAAGAGAAAAGATTAATTTCCATGAAAAAAATTTGAAATACAGAAAAATAATTTTATTAATAAATTTTATTTTTGCCCCAACTTTTTTTCTTATCGCTTCTTACCAAATTTCAAAAAATTATGCGATTCTAATAAATCATGAATCACTTTTTCAGAGAAAAGATTTCCCACAACTTAACCATTTCCAATTTTCGAAAATGAATAAATTATTATCAAATTCAGCAATTTGTTTATAAAAATTTCGATTTGGAAAATGTTTTTTTATTGGTTTCAGCCATTAAAGAATTTATTTTTAAAAATCAGAAACGGTGAAGTTGTGGAAAATCTTTTCTCTGAAAAAATGATTCATGATTTATTAGAATCGCATAATTTTTTGAAATTTGGTAAGAAGCGATAAGAAAAAAAGTTGGGGCAAAAATAAAATTTATTAATAAAATTATTTTTCTGTATTTCAAATTTTTTTCATGGAAATTAATCTTTTCTCTTCAAAAATAGCCCTTCAATAATAATATTGTTATTCTTGAAAGCAAAATTATCTATTTTTGCCTGAGGTTTACTTTTCGTGGATAAAAACTACCTTCATGAAACAAAATTTTTTTGATTCAAACAAAATATCTTTGGACCAAATAAATATTTGTTCGAATCAAATAAATTTCTTCCTTCAATCAAACAATTTATATCTTTGATCATATTTCATTGAATTAATTTCTTTGTTTTGAAGAAAAATTAATTTGATTCAAACAAATATTTATTTCGTTTAAAGACATTATGTTTGAATTAAAAAATTTTTATTTCATTTAAACAAATCATTTCTTTGAATTAAAGAAAGTCTTTCAAGCAAATAATTTCCTTTGATTCAATCAAATCTTTTTTCTGAGTGCACTTATTTTGATTTAGAGAGTGAAATAAAGCGTACTTACCGAAGGTGATCCTGATTTATATAAGAATTCCCAGTAAAATTGTGAGAAAAGGAAATTCTAACAATATCCTCAAAAGAGGGCACAAAAATTAATTGTTTCATTTGAAATATTTCATTAAATGCAATTTGAAATGATTTCCATGAATAAATGTTCTAGTTTTCTAAAGTCCGAGGACTATTTCAATTTTTTCGATATATAACTAAAATTACTTTAAATTATATAGATTTATTTTAAAAACGCTTGAAAATCGAGGATATTTTACAATTGGTATTGTTTGCAATTAAAATTTTTGTAAAGAGGAACTACTATAATTATTTGCGTAGATCTTTTTATTTAAATATTCCCAACTTATTCAATTTAAAATTGGAAATATTACTATTAAGCAATTTTCAATACACAGAGAGAAATTTTAGGTTTCACTGACCAAAGTTTTTTTGTTGAAATCGTCTTTACAAAAATGTTAAAGTTCTCATGACAATCATGGTAGTGGCTGTCATACATTGGAAAAGTGTTTACTCCAACTGCAAGGAACGTTACTGAGACCACGATTCTGGTACTTGAAATACCATAGCGCTGCGGTTATAGGAACCAAAGTCCATCGTAGAGCCGCGCATAGAGTTTAGTTAAAATGACTAAGTCTACGGACAGTAAATACCCAGCCAAAATTATTTTTGAGGTTATAGGTATGGTTCTCTTAGTTATCAAAATACGAATTCAATTTGATTAGAAAAAATAAAGTTTCACCGAAAAGATCTAAGAAAAATAATCCGGTATAATGATATTTATGATAACTTTCGTCGATTAAGTTAAAAAATTGTCACTTTTTTCATCACCATAAACTTTTTTTGACTGACTATAGTTTTGACAAAATACGACGATACAGCAACATTAGAACGCATTGCATTGTCCCCGAACAAAATCGTTTATCATTTAGAAAGAATTGTCAAACTATATTTATAATAGAATTATTTACCTGATAATGCTTGGCACGGTGAAATATAGTCCAGTAATCGAGAACGAGAATTGGCAGGATTCAACTTAGGTTGCATATCTTTTTGGAATTAACTACTTATCTCCAGTGCAGTGCAAGTTAAATTGTGTGACTATTACAAGATTTAATAGTTGTCACGACAGGCTTACCTCGTTGTAAAAAATGAAAGTTATACTTGATTTGTCTAGCGCAACAGCGAACGCTGCGGTTGTAGTAACCAAAGGAGCTTGGCAGAACACATAAACAAAATGTATGTGTACTAACCGATGGGGTACGTATAAAGCTCATTCTAATCATCAACTTTGGTCACAACAACCGAATACACAAAAAAGTCCAAATTACTGTCATGATAACTATAAAAGTAGTAGCTTCTCTCAACTTTTTTGGTCAAGGCAACTACTGTACAAAAAATTTATGTGCTATGTGCACAGGAACCAAAGCCGATTTCTCTCAGTGTACCTCATTATTTTTTAATCTGTCCACTTATGATTTTCTTGTAAGCTTTTAATTAATCACTTGTAAAAAGCACTTATAGCCTTAAAAAAGCCTTTGAAAATTAAAAAAATTTTGATTTCAAACGATTTTAAAACTCCTTTCATTTTTAGATCATTGTATCATTAATTCATCTGATTTACATTGTACTATTGTAAAATTTCAATAACTGTAATTTAATTTTCATTTGCAAGACTGTAAGAGTATTGGATTTAAATTCTAAACTCAAAATTTCAATTTCTCATTTCGACCAAAAATATTGACAGTAACCAAACCTACTGCTCCTACTTTATCTGAGCACACTACTTTCTCGAGTCGCGGGTCGCGGGGAAGGTCGGAAGCACCGAAATCTCGAGTGAAATTGAAAACCAAGCCCCAGCAAAGCTTGCTAGGGAAGGAGCGCGAGCCAGCTTAGATTTTAGCCAAAACCGAAAATCACGGCGCGGTGAACTTTTTTGAGAAAACTTTGGTTTTAAAAATTCAATGGTAAAATAAGGAATACAAATTTTTAAAATGAATTTTATTTTGATTATTTAATTATTTTATAATTGTTTTCATTTTTAATTAATTTAATTCCATTTATTTTAAAAGAACCCCAACATCTTAAAATAATGATTAATATTCGGCGAGGATTTACTTCGTTGAATAAAAAATTATGTAATAAAAATTTTGTTCAAAGAACAAAATCGTTTATTTATTGAACCAAATTTTTTAGTGAATCTATCTAATATTTTACATTCAATTAAAATAAATATTTGATTGGATATATTAAAGAAAAATTTGGTGAGTCATACATTAACCAAACTGTCCGAAACAATAATTATAATATAAAGTAACATAACATTTTTTTTTTAATATTTACATTAAAATGTAACAAATGTAATAAATTAAGTAATTTATTAGGTATAATTTTTGTTACAAAGTTTTATTTTTATTTTTTTAATTCTCTTTAAATATTGAAAAACGTTTATAATAATTTATTTGTAGCATTTGGCATAGTTTTAATGAAATTAATATAAATTATTCATATTTTTTTGATGAGACAAAATTTCCCAAAAAGAAAAGCTGCTGAATATATTCAGAAATCAGTTAGCATTTATTGTACATAAAACAATTCACTTGAGTTCTTTTGAAAAACATTGATCTATTTTTTTTTCAGAAAAGTGTGGAATTATCACTTTTTTAATAAGAAAATACAAGAACTAGCCATAAATTACAATGAGATTTTAAAACATTTTGACTAGTGTGAGTCAAACAAATATTTTAGAAATTACAAATTATTGAGCTTCGGACAACTTTCTTCTTTAAATTTTCAAAAAAAATTTCTGTAAACATTGAGCTTAAAAAAAGGAGAAGACTTCAGCATTTGAACTGGTAAGATATTGATTTAAGGGTATGTGATACTTTACCTTGAAAGCAATTTAGTTTACACAGTTGTTTTTCCACAATTTTGAATTTATCAAAAAAATAATAGTGCCGAGACGTAAAGAAAATGAACACTGACGTCTGTGCACTATTATTCTGTTGAAAAATTAGAAATTGTGGAAGAACAACTGTGTAAACTAAATTGCTCTTATGGCAAAGTATCACATGCTCTTAAGTCTAAATTTTCAATTAACTAATTAATTTAAAATTTTATTTTTAAAATTACAATTATTAATTTGAATAATATTTGAAAAGAATAAAAATCCTGGAAACTAGAAGTTGTTCATAATGAAAAAAATCTGCGCGCAGCTCGCTTCGCTCGCAAGTTTGAGCGCGCCTAGGGCGCGCGATTTGATCGTCGTGCTTCGCGCTCCGTTCTTGTGCTCTTCACATACATTCAAGTTTATTTATTATAATTTGATACTAAAGCTCAAACCAATTTTATAATAATATTACAGATGATGTGAATTACATATTTTCTCAAAGTCACTCAATTTCTTTTTGAATTTAACTGAAATAGGAAATTCAATTTACTTAAGGCTCTATCAGCCTTAAGGAACACATTCTCATCATGACGCTCGCGCTTCGCGCTCGATTTTCTATATACATTTCGGTAACTTTTTAATAAATTACATGATTAAAATAATTTATTTTCTTCCAAATCTCTCAAAAAGAAAAAACAATAGTAGACTTTATTTAAGGAAACGATTTTGCAGAACAACGCTTATTTCGTATCACATATTTTGGTGAAAAAAATCGAATTTTTTTAATATTAAAAATTAAAACATAAAATATACATCCTGTCCCGAAATATCTTAATGAGAATTTGTAGACTTCATTCAGGCAAACAATTTTCCATCTAAACGTTTTTTTTGTATCTCACATATTTTGTCTAAAAAATGGAATTTTCGAATTTTAATCGTATTTTTTTTGGAACGAACAATTTTGTATTCCTACGTTTTTTCGTATTTCACATATTATTGTTAAAAAATTGAATTTTGGATTTTCAATAGTTTTTTTTTAAATTAAAAAGAAAAATATGCATCTTATGGAAAAATGTTACAATTTAAATTTGAAGGTCTTTATATAGTAAATAATATTGTATTATAACGTTTTTTCGTATCTCGTATAATTGTCACGTCCTGTGACCATTAACATTTATTTATTAATATCATAATTTTATTCGCAATAAAACATGCATAAACGATATGTTTTGGAAGGTATTAATGATACGAAATAAAATGTAGAGTACTATGATTGTAATAGGGAGAGAGAGAGATAGTAAGTTTATAAATAGACAACGGTTATGAATGAATCGTCGAAACCCTTACAAAGGTGTAAACGAGGAAACCCCATCGGAATGCGCTGAGTAAACAAGAATATCGACCGGGGAAGCAAGACAGGGAAATTAAAAGTCTAGTTGCTTTGAAAAGAAGGAACGTCGGGGAAACCAGAGGAGAAAAACTATTCGAATATATTCTTCCCCTTTTTCTTCTTCAATATGCGAAAAAGCCAAGCAGATCAGCCACGTGCGAAGGTCGAGGAAGGGTCAACCAGAGGTTGGTAAAAATATCCAGGGCAAACCAACTGTCGATTGAAAAATGGCGACCAGGATCACAATCGACCGAAAACTGCCCATAAAAGGGACTGAGAATCCGCAAAAAGTTTTAGTTTCATCGTCAGTTTTTCTTCAGTTCTCGTCGGGTTAAGATCGGAAGCGGTATCATCAAGTGTCCTCCCCAATACATAACAGTCTTCCCCTTAAGAATAAATTGGAGAGTTCAACAGTCAAATTAGTGAATTGTTTCTTCGGTATATTGGTCCTCAAGTAAAAACGGGGGATCAATTGGATATCAGTGTCTTCAGTTATTAGAAGGAAGTTCCAGTAGTACAAAAGTTCCAGTGGTACCAGTTCCAGTGTTACCAGTTCCAGTGTTAGCAGTTTAGTGGTTCCAGTTTCACAGATCCAGGTGGAATAAAATAAATTAAAGTAGTAAGTCCCCATTTTAAGTTAAAAAGGAATATTCTCTCTCTCTCTCTCTCTCTCTCTCTCTCTCTCTCTCTCTCTCTCTCTCTCTCTCTCCTCTCCTCCCCCCTCTCATTTATGTAGATTGTTTAATAAACGGTTAATAATTGTAAAATTTATTTGATTAATTATTTATTGTTGGCTATCCCTAACCCTTGTTTCGATTAAGAAATCCTTCCGATTTCTTAAGCGAACAAAAAACGGGGAAATTTAATTATAATAGTAGAAGGTAAGTGACAGGACGTCACATAATTTAACTCGCAAATGGAATTTTGATATTGACTTTTTTTTAATTTGAATATGCTGTAACATTTCTAATTTTGATTTAATCAAAAAATGTTATCAGGATAATTTGTAGATATTTATGAGCACTATCAAAAACCAGTATTGAAATTTTTGATATTATTTATTTTCAAAAACACAAAAGTAGTGCTCAATCCCTCAATTTTGATTGGATGTGGCTGGTTAACGAACTTGTCTTACTTTTTCGGCTCCGATAAAGTGTGCCAAAGCTCAATTCAATCTGATAATCCTATCGAGAGTTATGCCGCAGACGGCCTACTACAGACAGACAGACAGACACTTTCGTAAAAACCGTTTTTTCTGACTCAGGGGGTCTCAAAACGTAAAGATTTGATGAAAATTTCGAATGTCATTTTTCACATAAAACCAATAAGTACCTTCTCATCCATGATGAGAATGTAAAAAAAAGAATTAAAAATACGAAAATAAAAAATTAAACTTTTTAAAAATAAGAAACTAATTCTCTTTCTATTGCATACATGTTGAAATTATAATAATTAAATATTGGTTTTTCATTCATGTACTTATCTTCCACTGACAGAAAGTTAATTTAGCAATGCATGTTCACTGTAACCTATTTCAATATCAAAATGATACTATAAAGCAAAATAAAATACACATAAAGTAACATTGAAAGACTTTACACGTCGCTTTTCCTTGCTTTGTTTACCAATTTTTAATTTTCTTCAATATATATAATTTAAATTTAAATTTTTAAAGCGCGCTTTCTGTTTATTGGTGAGAGGCAAGAGGGGACCGGGAAAAATACGCCGAAAGCGACGTCTACATTTAAGTCTACCGAACTATAATTGGCCGCATCTAGGTTTATAATATCTTTGGTAAAACGTTGTAGACGACAGGGCATCAACATGTGCCAGTGGGTTAACATGAAATGTATATCACTAGTCCAAGCAACAGGGCATTTATTATGAATGATTTAATACATTATTTATTTCAGAAAACGGACTGCGCCCTCAGAAGGAAGGTTGGTCATAGAGTAATTGTGTCATGTTTTGAACAACGAAATATGATTTATAAATTTTTTATCAACATTTAAGGCCAAAAAGTCGCATTTATTTTAGTTTTTTGTTTATAACATTAAAGGTAATTATCCAATCTTGATAACATCAATTGAAAAGTTGTAGACAATTGAATTGCCAACAAAATGACTGATCGCTCGATCTGATTAAATCATTAGAAGCGGAAATAATTCGGAAAAACCGGCAAGTTTAGCTTTTGTTAAAAAAATTAATATCTCAGTTAATTTTTAACTTTTTAGGTTGAGGTTTAGTGGAAAAGTATGAAAAAACGGACACTTTAAGATCATACTTTTTTGCGCTATTGACACTTTAATTTATTTAATGCGTTAATTGTAAAATGTCTGCTTGACGCAGAGGTGGTCCGATTTTTATTTTGAAAACGGCCTTTAAAAATATAAATCAAGCACAACAGAACGTCAATCAAGATTGGATAATTACCTTTAATGTTATAAACAAAAAACTAAAAAAATGCGATTTTTTGGTTTTAAATGTTGATAAAAAATTTATAAATCATATTTCGTTGTCCAAAACATGACACAATTACTCAATGACCAACCTTTCTTCTGAGGGAGCAGTCCGTTTTCTGAAATAAATAATGTCATAAATCATCCATAATAAATGCCCTGTTGCTTGGACTAGTGATATACATTTCACGTTAACCCAGTGGCACATGTTGATGCTCTGTCGTCGACAACGTTTTACGGTTTTACTCAACTCCTTACCCTACTGGAAGTAAAAAGATAGAATGAGATAGAAACAGGAGTATAGAAAGAGATGGAACCTTTTCTATCTCTTCCAAGTAGCCGATTTGCATCCCTAAAACGCGATATCTTTCTATCTCCAAAATTATATCCATCGTGTCAAGGAATATCTATCTCTTTCTATCCCTCAGTTTATCTCTTGTACTGGAATATCTATCTCCAACTATCTCCCGTCTATCCTTACGCCCGGTAATATTACTCTATGACCAACCTTTCTTCTGATGGCGCAGTCCGTTTTCTGAAGTAAATAATGACATAACAAATTCCCTGTTGCTTGGACTACACCGACGCTTGAGGTGCTTCAAACTTTCAAACCATAGTTGGGTGAAATGAGCATCGGGCGTATTATTTCTCCTGCCAATGGTATGGTTCTCTTGAATAAAAAAAATTCTTACATCGAGCCTACACTAAACACTTAACATATAAGCTTATATATGGGTCATTCCATATCAGATTTACAATCAAAATTTTGATTCACTTGAAAAATTTTTTTCTTGTTCTAGAAAGGAAAAAAAATGACACGTATTTTTTTTTTCAATATGATATGTAAATTTTTCAGGTTATTGATTTTTTAATTTTCAAAGTGCAAAAAATGTTTTTTTCAATACTGCTTCTAATATTCAACGAAGAGTATAGAATACATAAATAAAATATGCCATGGGGTCTACTATTAAGTCCATGCTTTGATCAAAACTCAGAAACGGTATTTAATACTTTCTATGCAACATTTAAGTAAACAAATGGAATTATCTCAAAAGGGACATGTCTAAATTGAATCATTTTTTGTGTAATTTGATCGTTAAGTACACAGAACTTTGTGTCAAAATTTGGTAGTGGACCATTTGATACTTTTCGAGAAAGAAATTTTTTTGTGTGACCGTGCGCTTGGAGCGCGCAACGCGAAGTATAGAGTCGAGCGCACTCAAACATTTGTAAATGAGTCTACCATATTCCGATGAGGATTTTATGCAGTTCCCACAAATAAAAGTCGGTAAATAATAAAAAGTCTTTTGAGAAAGAGACACTATTTAATTCGAAAGCAGTCATGTAATTTATTAACAATGCACTTTTACATCCAATACTTTCAAATAAATGAAAATTCAATTGTTGTCACTTTGTAATGTTTGTAATGGTGTCGTTATTTAATCATACATAGACCTTTGAAGACTAGCTTTTCGTGCTTGTCTTTCAGGAGTTTGAAGTCATGTTTGGGCCTTTTTTTAATGTACTTTGCAACATTTTAGCGAAAAACCATGATTGACGTTATTTTGTGCTTGATCTATATTTTTAAAAGCCGTTTTCAAAATAAAAATCGGACCACCTCTGCGACAAGCAGACATTTTACAATTAACGGATTAAATAAATTAAATTTTCAATAGCGCGAAAACGTATTATCTTAAAGTGTCCGTTTTTTATGCATTTGAAGAGCATAAAGTCTGCTACTTTTCCACCAAACCTCAACCTAAAAAGTTAAAAATTAACTGAGATATTAATTTGTTTAACAAAAGCTAAATTTGCCGGTTTTTCCGAATTTTTTCCGCTTCTAATTATTTAATCAGATCGAGCGATCGGTCGTTTTGTTGGCAATTCAATTGTCTACAACTTTTCAATTGCTGTCATCAAGATTGGATAATTACCTTTAATGTTATAAACAAAAACTAAAAAAAGTGCGATTTTTTGTTCTTAAATGTTGATAAAAAATTTATAAATCATATTTCATTGTCCAAAACATGAGACAATTACTCTATGACCAACCTTTCTTCTGATGGCGCAGTCCGTTTTCTGAAATAAATAATGTCATAAATCATTTATAATAAATGCCCTGTTGCTTGGACTATCGACTTTATACTTCGCGTTGCGCGCTCCAAGTGCACGGTCACAAAAAAATTTTTCTCGAGAAGTATCAAACGGTCCACTACCAAATTTTGACACAAAGTTCTGAGTACTTAACGAACAAATTACACAAAAAATTATTCAATTCTAACATGTCCCTTTTGAGATAATTCCATTTGTTTACTTAAATGTTGCATAGAAAGTACTAAATACCGTTTCTGAGTTTTGATCAAAGCATGGACTTAATTGAAAAAAAAAATACGTGTCATTCTTTTTCCTCTCTAGAACGAGGAAAAAAATTTTCAGGTTAATCAAAATTTTGATTGTAAATCTGATATGGAATAACCCATATATAATCCTAATAACTACACTTATATATAGTACGATACGCTTTCGTCGAATCACGCACACGCTCGCTTACAATCCTCAGGCATAAAACTTGGAACTTTCTTATATAGTGACTGCAAGAGTTATTCAGAGCTTCTGAGAGTAAGTGTCGTCAATAAAGTTTTTAAGCCTTACTCAAGTAAAAATAAATCAACTTTTTTCATAAATTATTCATAAAATATTTTTCTAAATTAATATAATTATTAATTAATATTTACTATAGATTTTTATTATAACTACGTATGAAGTTTAATGAAACTAATGTTTAAAATGTACATTAAAAAATTGCATTATTATCAAAAAGCATCTGTGTAAACACATTTAAAAGAAGGTTTTTTTATTTTCTGTGTTGTATATTTTCAAAATATGAATTTCACAATTGCGATTTTCAAATTATTATTGTCCCTAATAAATTTATGTGCAGTCTAAATTTATTAAACTTACAGAATCTATACACTGAGAAATTCACTGCGTGAATAGATATAGATGGTGGAATAAGTCTTGCGATTCACGGTTTACTCAACTCTCGATTGAAGCGTAGAGTAAAATGGACGGAAAGCTCTACTATTTTTGTGATTTAATAAAAGATTGGTTTTTTATAATTATACTACGAGTAATAATATATATATTTAAAAAATTTTAATGCACGCTTTCATACTTCACCCTACACTTCTGAATTTTACTTAACTTTGATTCATTTTTAAACATTTAATGTATCACAAATAATTACAATGATACTAAATAACTTCTAACTTGTCCATATGTCCCAAATTTGATCGGAAGTTGAGTAAAATTACTTCAACTATTTTTCTCTGTGTACTAACGTAAATAAAACTTTGTTTCAGTATCCTTGTGAGTTTCAGCTCGAGTACTTTATAACGAATATATTTAAGTTACTTCTGAGTGCATTTTTCAGTGAGTAAAATTATGTTCAATAACAAATGCTTGAAGACAGCTTCCAAAATTATTTCAGAAACTACAGAAAAAATAGAGGATGTGAAATTTACAGCTTCTTTATACCAGAAAGTAAGACATTTTCTATTAAGTATTTAAAATACAAGTTATAAAAAGGGTTTCTTTCGTAAATGAAATCCTGCAATTTTCATACGATACAATCCCCCTTCCCTTTATCACATAATTTCAAACGCTTTTAGAAATGTTCATGTTAATAAATTATACTGAAAACTAATTTAATGAAATACAAAATATACGTGTTGTTGATAATGTTTTACAAATATCGGTATCATATTGAATTTTCCCTTACGCAAAGTTGAAAAATTCAGCTGGGTCAGTTATGAACATGTATTTCTTGAAGTAAAAATTGAAAAGTTTCTTTTAAAAATATTTGCAGCATTAGTGGCATGTGATATTTATTATTATATTAGAGATATATAATATATGATAGATATATTATTATATAGAGAAGAAGTGGACAGTGACGAGGCTGTTAATTCAGATAAATTAGAAAAATTTACATACGCAATTTTTGATTGGAAGAAAAACCTTACTGACACGAGTATAATAGACTTAATATAAATGAAAATGAAAATAGTGGAGCATTTTATTGATATGATGTGAAGAAACAAGATCTGTCTGTTTTTGATTTCAGGGAGGAAAACGATATGAACCAAAATGATTGGGCAGTAGATGATGTTTTTGAAATAAAAAGTCCTGATCAAGAAAGTGTAGATGAAAATATTTCAGACCAGAACAGTGAAGGAATGTCTTTCACAGATGACATAAAATCATATGGATCATTTTTCACCAAAGGCGTCGAAAAAATGGAAGAAGAAAATGGCCACGAGAAAAAATGGAGATAGAAGCTATTGTTGAACAAGGAAAAACAGAGTTCACAATGAAAAGACTACATGAAGATCAGAAGGACGAAAGTTCTGGAGGGAAAATGAGTTCAGAAATAAAAAAACAAAAGGATCTGAAGTTTAAACTTCATATTGCTGAATATTGTCCTCCCACTTCAATATGGAAAAATAAGTCTGGAAATCTTGATATAGATTGCATAAGAATCTACTTAAAATATATTATGTTCCACCAAGTCGAATGTCCGTGCCTGTTGACATTTTATGATGTCCGTTATAACATTAAAGTGGCAGACTATTGTAATTTATGGGAAGTGCAAAAGAGCTGACATATGTAACATAACTACTTTCCCCCTTGCTGCCAGACGCTTCAGTCAGCCAGGGTTCGGTAGGAGTGGGGGAGTAGGTGATGAAATGAATCGAGTCTCGAGAAATTTAAGTGGAAAAATAACTAATGTTTATGCAGAAAAATAAATATTCACTAATAAGTACAGATTAAAATAGTGTTCGTGTGAGTGTAATTACAATAGGTTAAATGTGCCGGTATCAGTGTGCGTGAATGAGTGGAATGGGTGTGTGCGTGTGTTTGTGTGATGTGAGAAAAACGCCGATGGTGTGCGCGAGTGTGGGCACAGGCCTGGCGGTCGCAACGTCGTGGACCGGTCAGCTGGTCGACGTATCGTAGTTCACAAAGTCATTGTTTCTGAAATTCGGTATATACATTTTCCCGAGTTAGTCGTCGTGTGTACATAATGCGTATCGTCGATTCCGGACTCCTGTCCAGGGCGCGTTGACCTTCCGTCTGGGTCGTACGTCCGTAAGTCGGTCGAGGTCTTGGTCAGTGTCCAACTTAGGGAGAGACGCCCCCAGCGGTATCTGGGCAACGCCTCGCCCTCTAGACCTCGGCCACGGCGGTATCAGTAGGGCCGCGGTTTCAGGTATGTCGGTCGGTTGGTCTGTCGTGACGGTTGGGTCTAGACGCCCTGGGAGAAGTCGGTGACGCGCGGTAGTGCTCGGGAGTGCGGGTCGGTGGTCCGGTCGGTAAGTGTTCGTCAGCGTTCGGGAGTGTTCAGGTCGATTCGGTTGTGCGTCTGGGTTACTTCGGGCAGGTTCAGTGGCTGCCCCAGGTAGAACTTGGTCAGGGGCACCTGACACCGAGCTCTACGCTTCGCCGAGGGCCAATCATGAGTGCGGCCATCCATTGGCACTCGACGTGGGGAACCATCAGTCCGTCCGTCGTGTCGTAGTGGATGAAGTCCAGTGGCCGCCCCAGGCAGAGCTCACTCAGGGGCACCTGACGCCGAGATCTACGCTCCGGCGAGGACCAATCATGGAAGCGTCTACCCATTGGTACTCGACGTGGGGAACCACTGGCCCATCCGTCGGGTCATCGTCTAGGAGCCGTTTCCTGGAGGACCCTTAGCAGCACCCAGTCAGGGGCACCTGACGCTGAGTGCGCACTCACACCGAGAGCTGACCTTGGGAGCGCCCATCCGTCAACGCTCGGTCCGGTTCCTCCAGGTATGGGGTCGGTCGGTGCGGAGATACCCTTCTATGGGAGCACCCATCAGAAGAGGCATCTCCTTGCTGACCGTCCAGTGCGACGCTCCGATGTGACCCGGCTTGCCGCCCCGGGCGAACTGCCGACACTGCCGACACTGCCGTTCCAGTGCTGCGGTCCTTTCCTATATCTCTTTCTGACGTGGTGGGGGACCGCTGCGCGCGCTGCTTGGCGTAAACGGGGGAAACTGTGATGTATGTACAGTGATGTACAGTTCGTTACACATACATCGGCAAGAATTTTAATTTGAAATACTAAATTTAGAGCGTGCTATGACAAAACTATTAATAACAAACGATAATGAATTATTGTTAAAACATAACGAAACAGACGAAGATGATTCAACCAGTGAAGAAAAACAGAAAAGAAACGGTCCAAAGCTGAAATATGCTCAAGTACGAGGTACGGATCGGGAAAATATCAAAGCAATTTCGAAGCATCGTTCTGCAAGGGACTATCGATTTGAAATTATAAAAGTCTTAGACAAAGAAATGTTTTCTAACGGCTACAAACAAAATCTCATGTCTCCTAATACACTTTACAAAATAAACGCCGAAGCAAATAATGAATTACGTCTCAAATTACAGAGCAAAGACATTGAACATCTTATTCAATTGTGGGTTACCAAAAGTGCGTTAGAAGATCCCTATCTCAGAGTAGTAACCTTTCCGCTGCGTTCAATCATGTTTACAAATGAGCAATTGCAAATAATAGAGGAGGAAGATCTGAAAATTTTATTTATGGATGCAACATCATCAATAATTTGAAAATCTCAATCACTCAGGTGTAAAAAATATTTTATTATTGTCAAGTCTTTCGATTAAACGGAAAAATTATTCCTGCAGCGATAATGCTTGCGTCTAAAAATGACACAAAATCAATAAGCAATTTTTTAAAGGAATATATATATTTTGTTCTAAAAGAAACGGGTATTTGGCCATTCTTTAATCCACTATCACCCAAGCGAAATTCAGGCTAGATAGCACCAAACTAACTATTGGATGACTGTCCAAATGAAAAAAGAATTTACCCGTTTTTTTTATTTTTGCGATTCCAATTGTCTATGCGAAATTATTTGAACAAATTAACAAAAATTTTTCAATTTCAAAAAAAATAATAATGCCAATCGATTCTACGGGAATAAACAAGTCGAAAACCTCTAAACCATTTTTTTGTACACATGTAATCTGTTACCTAAAAGCAACCCCAAACGATCGGTTTTTAGACGATAAAATATATGAAGAAGTTATTCAAACGATTTCAAATGTAACTTGGATAAATAGTGCTGAGGCATATTCCACTTTGGGTGCTGTATATCAGTTAATTCAGGAGTATAAAAATTATTTCTTGGAGAAGTAGCATTCTTTTGCATAGCACAATATTTTGTGCTCGGATAATTTCTATCCTCTCCACTACAACACTGTGTTACAATGCCGAGGCGAAAAATTGCAGATTTGTCTGATATGATTGAAGCTGATGAGATTGATGATGATCAATATGTCGACATTGCATTCGTTCCAAATGAAGATGAAAGTTAAGATTCCGATAACACAACAGAAAGTGATATAGAAAAAGAAATTTTATCTCGTCTGCTTCCTGCAGGACATTATGAATAGATAAAAAGTTCTTATACTAGTACCCAGAAGTTATTGGAACCAAACCACAAGTACGAGTGGCGTGAAAATGTCTCGAGTTATGATAATTTCCCAGATACCGACGCAGATACTTTTGATCCTTCATCTATTTTAGAACTTCAATCAAAAAATTCATTAGAATTGTTTGAATTATTTTTTTCACATTCAATGAAAAACTATATTATCGAAGCTACTACGGAGAATAACTTCGATTTGAATGTGGATGATTTAGAGCGATTTATCGTGATCATAATGATTACGATATTCAATTCCAGGAAATAGCAGTCTGACTATTGGTCGAATAAACGGCTCTTACAGTGTCCAATAATAAAAAATCTCATGCCAAGAGAAAAATTTGTCAGAATAAAAAAGTACATAATGTTTTATAAACCCGAAGAGGAAGATAAAGATGACAAAGTCTGGAAAGTCAGACATTTGTATGATTTGTTTCGCGAAAGTTGCATGAGGTATGGTTGTTTTGACTTCTTCCTGGCAATTGATGAAGTTATGGTGAAATATTTTGGGAGTTTCAGCATCAAACAATGCATAAAGAATAAACGGATTAGGTTTGGGATAAAGTTGTGGGCACTATACTCTTTTGATGGATACATTTATGATTTGGATATACCAGGGGTGTTTGTTGAAATTTGTCGGTTTTACTCATAGTTGTCGCTACAGATATGTATACATTTCTATGATTGGTTTAAGATTGAGGGTCGTTGTAAAAATACTTCTGAATTCATTGGAAAAAACTGAAAGAGAAAAACTCAAAAAGTATAATTTATTTTTTAATTATTTTTTTACCTCACCAGATCTCATGATCCATTTGCAAAAAATTGGGCTAGCGGCAACCGGTACAGTTCGACAAAATTGCGTAAAAGCGAAAATTGATATGCCAAAAAAGCAGTTAGAGGAACAACTATTTCACTTCACGATGGGAATTCAAAATTGAATTATATAACTGTAATGGACTTAAAACCAGTATCAGTACTTTCCACTGAATACGGAGATGAGCCGAAAGTTGAGATGGAAAGATGGCATGAAAAATCTAAACAGCAAATTCTCTTCCTGAATCATTTTCTAAGTACAATACAATACAAGTCGATCTCCATGATCAACATTACAATACACTCATGCCGACAATTCGCAGTAAAAAGTGGACATGGTGTCTCTTCCTGAGACTCATTCAAGCTGCTTTATCCAACGCTACTGTTATTTGTAACAAGCTTCATCCAGATGAGAGAAAGGGTACAAAGGATATTGTAGAAGAGGTTTGTGAGTATTATATTGAGAAATTCGAAAATGTAAATCGACCTAAACAAAAAAACAGGTCTACTAGTTCAGCTGGTGTGGACGAAGAACACAAGATAATTATTGGTAAATGCCACAAATGTGAAGCAGAAAACTACTCTGTATACACTGAAAGTTATTTTTCACTATGTAAAATCTCTCTCTGCAAAGAACACAGAAAAAATCATGCCTAATTGTCTTGTGAAATCGGTTCGAATAAAATCTTGATTTCCGGATAAACCTGAGTATTTTATTTTCTAACGATAATAAACTAACAAAATAGAATCTGACACAAAAATGGTATATAGGTTTTCGACTTGTTTTTCTCCGTAGAATCGATTGGCATTATCAGTTTTTTGAAATTGAAAAAAAAACTAGTATTCTTTTTTTATGTAGAGATATATGGAATCTTGACATGTACTACAAGGACATGTTATCTCTTCTGCTAACGAAGCATGGAGAAAAAGCTGAACAGAGTCTGTTATTCCTGTTGGTGAAATAGAAAAAAAAGAAGAAAATATAATGCAAATAAGAAATGATATCCAGATTATAGAAGAAATTGTGGAAGAACTAAAAATTAAAAGAGAATTTAAAATACTACACAAAAAAGTAAAGCAATTTATACTCGATCCCCATTTTATGATCGATATTACACTCAATTCGTAGTCATAGAGAATCACTTAAGACGAAGAAAGTGGAATAGATGATGTTACAAATTCCTATTATGCACCAAAGTTTATGAAGTACATAAAATTAGAATTTATGCCATACATATCAATTTGTAGCGCACTTTCACTAAAGGCCGGAGCAGGATAAGCGTGGTCTGGGTGCCCTCGTTCGGATTTGATCCATATTGCGAGGGTAAGTGGGTCTTATTACAAGATAAATTCACCCCAAGTATCAACTCGAAAAAAATTTTTTTACCAAAGTTATGAACGAATTTAAAAAAATGAAAAAATAAATTTTTCTCGGAAACGGCTCAACTGATCTTGATGACTTGAATATATGTTATAGAGGGTACTAAAGAGGTTCCGAAAAAATTCAAGAACCCATTCTGTTTATAAAAAGGGGGTAAACTTTTTTTTTCTAATTTTTGAATAATTTTTTTATTGTGAATTACTTTTTGAACACCCACCATTTTTTTTCTATATCATACTCAAATTCAAAGTGACAATATATATTTTTTAGAAAATTTTCGGAGACGTACTTCATAGTTAAAAAAAATAAAAACTTCTTTGGCACCTACAAGGTATGGAACAATTGATACCCTATGACTTATTGAAGCTGATTTTCAATTGTTTTGATTCATGCTCAATAGATGTACTTATCTAAAGTTCGCGTTTTTATTTCATTCTCAGTTGTAGAACGATTACAGTCATTCGACAGTTTGGGAAAAGTATCATTTGTTTCTAATAGGTATACCTTCCTGTAGTTCAAACGCAGTATAACAGCATCCTACAATTCATCAGGAAACGATTACAACTGAGAATGAAATAAAAACGAGAACCTTAAAAAGTACACCTATTGAGCATGAATCAAAACAATTGAAAATCAGGTGCTTTTTGCGAACGAACTCGTGCGGCATTCCAAGCCTGCGCAGTAGTACTCTCAGGAAGGGCAAAACGTAGGTCATGGGCACAAGCTTCGAGAAGGAGATATATGGGGAAATATATAAACTGAATTTTGTGACTGAAAGAAAAAGCTTGTTGACAGGTGGATAAAGTGTATTGAAAACAAGGCGATCATGTAGAGATGTGTGTTTTTTTTTTTAAAATTGATAACGATCAATTCCACAGACAGAGTGTGGATAATTGTTGATACACCCTCGCATTCATATAAAGTGTACTATGTCGTCCACCACGCAGAAAATAAGTAAAAATAAATGAGATATTGTACGTGATGCACGTAAAACTTTCATGAGTATAGAAACAATTTTTTTTAACTAGGAAGTAGGCTTTCACTTTGAATTCGAGCATGATATAGAAAAAAAATGGGGGGTGTTCAAAAAGTAATTCCCATTAAAAAAATTATTCAAAAATTAGAAAAAAAATTTTTACCCCCTTTTTATAAACGGAACGTGTTCTTGAATTTTTTTCAGAACCTCTTTAGTACCCTCTATAACATATATTGAAGTCATCAAGATCGGTTGAGCCGTTTTCGAGAAAATTTGATTTTTTTATTTTTCAAAATTCGTTCATAACTTTGGTAAAAAAAATTTTTTCGAGTTGTACTTGGGGTGAATTTATCTTGTAATGAGAGCCACTTACCCTCGCAATATGGATCAAATCCGAGCGGGGGCACCCAGACCATGCTTATCCTGCTACGTCCTTTTGTCACTGCTGATATTTCAAGTATCAGCAACGCTACGGTTGATTGCTTCAATCGGATTATTAAAGTAAATGTATTCAACAGGCAAAAAAATAATTCTATTTGGAAACGTGGCGCGAGGCAGAAAAAGAGGAAAGTGACCCATATGGATGGAAATAGGATAAAAGAAATCGTAGAAAAAATATTGGAAGCGAAGAAGGAAGAGGGCGAAGAAAAGAAAATTAAAAAAGCTAAAACTAAATGCAAATATGAAAAATCAAGAGGAAAAAGAGAAGTTATGTCCAAGAAAAAGGTGTTTGAAAGGGATGCGCATGAAGAAAAACAAAAAAGGATAATCAAATCAGGTGACGAAGAAATCCATACAGAGATGAAATCAAGAAAGCTTAACACTTCTGAAGTAACACCTAACACATACACAGGTCATAATAGAATGAAATGACAACTACATATACTTCCGAATAGACTATTGAACAATGTACAATATTACTAAAATTGCAATTCCGACTGCATAAAAGTAGGTGAATTTGAAAGTACAAGTTTTCTTCCATTCAGCACCAAATCTTTTAAACTATCGTGTAGACACTTCAGTTCAATCATTCAAAAGCAAGAACTAATAAATGGACAAGTAATACGATAGATGCGTATACGATGACGCATTTGAAGACTGGGATAAAGGTATTATGTATATGCCAACTGATGACACAAAAACTGCAGTTGGTGATTATTCTGAAAAAAGAAGAGTTACGATTCTTTCTTTATATAAAACACAAAATGAGTTAGAGAATATAATTTTGATGTCATATTTACATCACTTTCATTGTTTGCTTATTGTAAACGTAAAAGCCGATCGTTTGACGTTACTAGATCCTTTTCCAGAGACGATTGAATGTAGCCGAGTTTTGGAAGAATTTAGAAACTTTTTACAGGTGTGCCATATAACATCCTTATTCGCAAAGTTGAAAACCAAAAAATGGGTCATTGATTTGTACAAAGGAATGCGACCTGTTCAAAATGAGAATTACGGCTGGAGTATTACGTTATTGTATTACGTTAAATGCATTGGTCTTAAGAAACCAATAGACACATCATTTAATCCAAGTGAATATCGGGCACATGTTGCAAACCAATTATTATTATCTGCGAAAAGTAACACAGTGGGGGGGGGGGGGGGGGGGTTAAGGTTATTTCGGTGAAAAAAGGCATGTTTTTAAGAATTTTTTTTGGTGATACAGATAGTGCTAGTTCATTCAGTCAATTTCCATATAATAATGCAACATTTGAACAATATTTGTCTAAATTTTCATTGCAAAATATTGAAAATTGAGCGAGTGACAGTAAATCTCTGGAGGCGTCTCGAAAAAAGTTGTTTTGCGGTGTAAATCATAACTCGCAACAGAATCATTTGAAACAAAAGAATGAAAGTGGATTTGTTAAATGAGATATTTTTCGAGGTAACTCTGGGAGAATTTTTTTTTTTCGATTTATAAATTTTTCGTAGCACTTGGAAGCCAAAAAACTGGTTTTCGCTAAAATAAACGGCTAATTTGTTATTGTAAAATTTATAATTATTAAAATAAACAAAAAAGCTCCCAGAGATACCTGGTGAATTAAGTGAAGAAGTACTGTACAAAATTTCAAAACGATTGGTCCAGTAGATTTTGAATTATGATGTAAACGGACTTCAAAAATAACAAGTTTCAGAAAAACGCTTTAGTTTTGCTCTACTAATTCGCAATTCGTAAACTTGTATAGAAACCCGGCCTGGAGCAACGGACGCTCAAATACTCATAACTTCGTCAATTTTGCTCCGATCGACATGAAATTTTGACACAATATTCTTGAGATATTATGCAATCATTTAAAAAAATAAAAGTTTAAGTACCCTCCCCCCTCCCCCTCCCAAATGCATTTACTCTCTTCGCGATTATAATGATGGTGAGTATGTTACTTACAAAAAAAACAGACGCCTAATACAATTTAACGAAAACTTTTTTTCATTTTCAAAATCTAAATTATGAATAATCCAAAAATCAGCATTCTTTAAATGTATTTATGAACCTGTAAAAATGACTATTACGCATTCAGGGTTGAAAACGACAAACAACCCCGCGAGGTGTGGGGATGAAAATTTTTTTGTAGGTAAGTGGCACTAAATTTTACGATATCCAGTTCTACAATTTTAGGTATCGAGCATAGTCTGATTTTCCAAATTTTTTATTCACTTTTTGGGCATTTGGGGTAGAAAACTACAAACATACCCGCCAGATATAGGGATGAAAATTCTTTCCTAAGTAATTGACACCAAATGCTATGATATTCAGTTCTAAAATTTTAGGTATCGAGCTTAGTTTGATTGTACACATTTTTTACATTCTCATCATGGATGAGAAGGTATTAGTTTTATGTGAAAAATGATTTTCGGAATTTTCATCAAATCTTTACGTTTTGAGACCCCCTGAGTCAGAAAAAGTGGTTTTTACGAAAGTGTGTCTGTCTGTCTGTCTGTAGGTCGTATACTCGATAACTCTCGATAGAATTATCAGATTGAATTGAGCTTGAGCACACTTTATTGGAGCCGAAAAAGTAAGGACAAGTTCGTTAACCAGCCATATCCAACCAAAATTGAGGAAACTAGACCATTTTTTGGGTTTTTGAAAAAAAATTCTAATACTGGTTCTTGATAGTGCTCATAAATCTCTACAAATTATCTTTATAACATTCTTTGATTAAACCAAAATTAGAAATGTTACAACATGTTAAAACTTGAAAAAAGTCAATATCAAAATTCCATTTTCCAGTTAAATTATACGAGATATGAAAAAAGTTATCATACAAAATTAAGTATATATATATATATATATATATAAGTATATTTTTCTTTTTAATTTAAAAAAATACTATTGAAAATCCAAAATTAAATTTTTTTAACAATAATATATGAAATACGAAAAAACGTGAAAATACAAAGTTGTTATTTTTAAAAAGATCTACAATTTTTGTCTCACGCAGTTTCTAATAAAACACATATTTTTCGTTTCAATTCGAAAAATACGATTAAAATTCAAACATTCCATTTTTTAGACAAAATATGTGAGATGCAAAAAAAAACGTTTATATGAAAAATTAATTGCCTAAATGACGTCTGCAAATTCTCATTAAGACAATTTTCGACAGAATGAATATCTTATGTTTTTATTATAAGAAACACTATTGGAAAATTCCATTTTTTAGCCTAAATATGTGATATGTTTATTAAAAAATTACTGAAATGTATACAGAAAATCGAGAGCGAAGCGCGAGTGTCATGATGAGAATGTGTTCCTTAAGGCCGATAGAGCCTGAAGTGATTTCCTAATTTGAGCTTCAGTATCAAATTATAAGAAATAAACTTAAATGTATACGAAGAGCATAAGACGGAGCGCAAAGCGCGACGATTACATCACGCGCCCTAGGCGCGCTCAAACTTGCGAACCTAGCCCGCGATGAGAATGTGCTTGCGAGGCGGGCAGATTTTTATTCACATTTTTGGGCATTTGGGGTTGAAAACGGCAAACATCCCCGTCAGATATGGGGTTGTAAATTTTTTTGTGGGTAATTGGTACTAAATGCTATATTGCCATTTTGACTCGATTAAAATAGATTTTAGCGACTAGAACCTTTTTTTTCTAAACTTGGAATTTTAGTTTTTCGTTGCTACAGCAACGTTGCGAACTTCATTTACCTTCCAACCTAGAGTTTTCAAAGTGAAATTCCTTTACTTCTACTTATTAATTCTTTTTAATACGCTCCCGTTACATTTTACTAGGTCGATTGAAAATAGGATTCGCTCTTTTTCTTTTCCCGCTGGTGGATTTTTAGACGGAGGAAAAATCGCGTATTCGTAGGAATACAAATTCTTAATTATTCTCTATTCAGCCCTTATTACCGGGACGCTATTCAAAATCATTTTAAAATTCCTAATATTTTAAAGAAATCCATTTCCTCGAAGCATCCACGTTAATTAATCGCGATGATAAAAGAATATATCGCGCAACACAAAAATTACTCCAGCATATTGCACTGTTAAGCACTAGATGATGTATACTCACTGATGTACAGGCGCACTTCGTCTGCTAGCCTACAAATGCGATCATTTAATACATAAAGGATTTCTTTTCAGATTCAAAAGAAATATTTTATTGGTAAAACTATTTCCGTTTTGTATTTTACAGATGACTTTTTTAACAGTGAAACGATTTTGTTGATAGTTAAAAGAAATCTGCTTAATTTGGATGGATGCATTCTGAAAGGAACGTAATTTCGCTATCAATAAACTATTTTTTAGAATGTTGTTACGATGTAATAATTGATTTTTTATATTTTAATAATAACTTCTACTTTACATATGAGCAACTAAACCGAGATGGAAATATTGTTATTTTTTATATTTCTAAATGTCCCTTTATCAATTTTATTATTTTATAAACCCGTAAATTTCCTGATAACTTTCAAGCCTTCTTAATCATTTTCAATTATAACTGAGCAGATGTTGTGAATTGTAAGCATCCCTCAAAACTTGTATGTTTTACCTTTATAGCTTAATCTTCTACTATCTTTGTAAGTTGGTTTCCAATTTGAATTTTGATATTCTTATTGCACTAATCGCCCAACAGACCCATGGAAGGACACGAGGCTACCACATTGTTTCAGAATTTTTAGCATCGAACAATGGAGGAAATTGAGACATTATATTTCTCATGTCCTTGCACTGATTTCGTTTTTTAGTGTGTAATGAGAGGTCTACTAAAATGTCTTCAGTTTTTTTCATATGTGGTTCAATTACGAAAGTGACTGTATTATAACTAACTGATTTTTTGTTGAAGATTCCCTATTTCTTCGTATCTTTCATGTAGAAGTAACAATCCCTTTAATTTTGCGGTTTTTTCCACATTCTGGTGAACAGTAAACTTCAAGCTTCCATTGTTTCCACTATCTTCGCATTTGTAAAACATTGCATGACGAGTGAAGCATATAATATGAGCAGTCCACAAGGAGAAAAGTAAACCGTAATGGCTAGTGCTAACGCCGAATTAGTCACACGCAACTTTCGAGTCTGCAGTGAGCAGTGCTCATCGCTGCCTTGGCATGAACGGTTTCAGTATGCACCGTAACTATTACGGTGTAACACCTAAAGATTATACGCTGCCACCGTCACCGCTCTAGCTGTTACCGCTCCAGTTCTGGCAGTAGTGATTACTGCGAAAACTGAGACTTTTCAACACATCGTTTCTTGAACGTATCGAAAACATATGAATCGCAGCTCTGATAAAAAAAAGTATAATCAGCTGTGATTTTACATAACTGATCGAAGCGCCGCCTTTTCTACCGTAAAAACTGCACTGAGAGAAACGGAACCGATTTTTGGGAGTAATCATTACTGCCACGATCGGAGAGGTGCAGGCGAGGGCCGTTTCAGTCACTGCGGCTACCAATTTGTTTGAGCAGTGATAGTTACGGTGTAAGCAGTAACAACATTGAATATTTGAGTAAATTCAGTAAATATAAATCAATGGATCTTGGAAAAGAGGCTTTTAGAGAAATTGCATTGTTACAAACACAGAAATAATAATGAGTGTCTAAGCCTAATCATTTGGAAAATCACTCCAAAAACACTTCCTGCTGGTTCAAAAATAGTTGACATTGCTACATTCATCGCTTCCTGCACATTCAATGAAGGAAGATCACCTCTATTAACTTTTTTGCACGGTATGGACGTCAAACTTGGCCGAAACAGCCACAAGTATGCGCTGAAAGAAGATGCACGTCGTATACTGATAACCGAAAAAAGAGCTGACGCTGGGAATCGGGAGGCAAGAATTCGTCTCAGATTTAAAGATTTAAAATGAGCCACTTTCGACCATGGCTCATTTTAAATGGAAAAAGTCAAGCTTTTTTTTAAACATAATTTTGGAAAGAAAATTAACGGCCGCACTTGGAGAAAAACTCAGAAATATGTTCAAAATTAAAAAATGAAGGTCAAATAATTTTTTTCATCTAAAACCATTGCTTTCGGCGTAAAGCTGATAAAAAAATGTTTCCAAGACTTCCATAAGAAAATTAATTTGGATAGCTTTTGTAGAAGTTATGGTTAATTGAGTATCAGCGTGCGCGGTAAAAGGTTGAAAATTCGAGCCCCTGTATACTGACAACCCGTCGTACTAGAGACGTTCTCTTAGGGGAATTAAAAGAGGTTCACTAGGACAATAATTTCGCGGACTTTCAAGGAAATCGGAGACAAAAAGTTTTTAGGCGGATACATTTGACGAATTTTGCCCCATATGTTAGATAATAAATTTCTAAATTTTCTATACGGTTTCTCGAAAATTTATTTTATAAAATAGACAGCCGGCCTGTCAGTGAGTGAGTTATTTTCACAATAAATAAAACTTCTACTTTCAAATATAAAAATTTATAAGCTTGCTTCAAGACACTTAACGCCATTCAAAGATCGTGTCCAGTGAATACGAAATTTTAAATTTCATTTTTCCAAAGTGAAATATTATACATGTACACGGTGACCCATTTTAATCTATAATCCCAAATATCTTCTAAAATTCTTTATCTACGAAAAAATGGTTCGGACAAAGGTGTACCAGGACCGAGGGGAACATTTGACTGTGCCATCAATTTTGACCTTGAGATCAATTTTCAAGGTCAAATGAAGGTAAGACCCTTTTCTTAAATGAGAACCTCTATTTTTTACCACGGATTTGAAAAGAGCGGGAAATTTCACGTCAAAAATGACCTGTGGAAAAATGGTTTTTTGTGATCTTGGAAAGGTAAAAAATTAAGGTAAAATGTCTGAGAAACGACAAAAAACATTTTTCCACAGGTCATTTTTGACGTGAAATTTCCCGCTCTTTTCAAATCCGGTATAAAAACGAGGGGTTCTTATTTCAGAAAAGGGTCCTACCTCCATTTGATACTTGATTTGATATTTGATTAATATTTCGATTAATTATATAATACAAATTTTTGACTGCTGGTAACCACCCCAGTACTAGCATTTGTAAACATTTTCCTTCCATTCCAAATCCTAGGATCAAGGGCAAAATGGCATGCTACCTTTTATGGTAATAGTACGACTTTGACCAAAATTCGCCTTGTCTAACCCATTCATCACAGCATGACAAACCAAAAATTTTAAAAATCATTTCAACTTTATTACTTGTTTGATATACATTAATTGAAATAATTTTTCTTCGTTTAACTGATGAGAATACATTTTTAATTATAATTAAAAATTGCTGGAGACTCAAATAATTGAAGTACGGAAATTCTGTCATTTCTTTTTTATTTTATAATTACGATACTGCCTTACAGAAACTGTACCTTTACCAACTTTACCACTGTAAACTAGTGGTAAAAAAGCCTTTTTGACTATTTTACTGTCAAAGTGTACAAAATAAGATCTATAGACAAGAGGCAAACGAAAAAAAGGTCGCGCAAGCCTTTAAAAAGTAATGACCCTCGCTTGAAAAAACACTGCTACGAATAGGCATGAAGCTGAAGCTAGCTGCTACTTTTTAAAATAAATGATTGACATAGTCAGAAATAATTATGAATTATTGTAATTTTTGTCTCACGCTACATTACGTTCTTAAATAAACAATAAAAATCAACATTTTTTATTGATTTACAAGTAAATGTAATCACGTATCGTTTTCAATTTTTAAAGAATTTAAAAATCTTTCTGTGGAAAAAATTTCAAACTCAACTAATTAATTTGAAATCGTTTTCAGCTAAAGTACGGTAATTAAATTATTGTATAATATTGAAAGTTATTTAACGACCGAATGATATTCTACATTAGACAAATTATTATATAAATATATAGATTATAATTATATTATTATATAGAGAAATAATTATATAGATTATTATTATATAGAGAAATTATTATGTATTGAGAGCGATAATTTGTTTTAATTTTAATTTCTCTGAGCATTTGCAAAAAATGAACATTAAAACTTCGACGCGATCTTGAATTTATTCATTACTCAATATTGTTTTTACTTTCACTCCAAATTTTCATAACCAATTAAATTTAAACTTATAAAGATCTTAAATATGTATGCATAATCGTGCAACATGACCTCAACTATCATCTATATATTTTCCACTAATAGCGCTAAGTATTCCTTATATTTTTTGCGACTCAATTTATGCATGAAATTATTAAGTGATCAACAAAAATAACTGATTATTTTTTAAATTAACTTTTACTTACCTTTTTTGTACAAAAGTATACATGCTGGTACACGTGTTTAACCAAGCACGCGGGCGGGCACCTGTTTCTACAGTACTGAACCAAGCTAGTAATAAGTCCCTAGCAATTATCGCTTGTCATTGGTAATCATCGTAGCCGAATATGTCTCCCATATGTGTCGGCTACGGTAGGTTTTACTGTATATACCCCAGGCTCACCTCTGGAGGTTTGTCATTAGGTTCCGATCACTTGTACGATCAACTCGAGTCATTTCGGACCATTATAAGTCAACGCTGTTTTGAGCACAATTCTACCTTCCGTATATGGCAAATAAAAACTCTTGGTCCTAAAGTAATGCATGTTCGAAATAATAATGTACGGGCAATAATAAAGGAGATCCTTTTTTTGTAGAAATTAGCCTTGCGTGTACTTTACAAAAGATTATTTTGCTTCTTGTACATCGCTCTTCTTCTGTGGGCCTATAACGATGGCAGGTCGATCAAAAATATAATTTTTAGACTTGGGGCGGGGGGTCGTTTCCGGTCTGGCAAGAAGATGCTGTAACGTGGCAGATGGCACTATACCTCACCTCGACCGACAACGACAGGTTCGGAACGCCATTACGGCTTTCCTGTGGGTAAGCGACAGTTCGCAAAATAATGCACAACACTAATTCGCGGACACTGACGACCTTTAATTTAGTACAGCACCCAGAGTTTTTCACCCGGGAATCTACTGCAGCTAATGTGGCTATAAATCAACCGTGCCTCTACTACGCCGTGCACTTCCCGATTGCGACTTCAATTTGCAATTAATAATTTAACTATAAAAAGCAATAGAGATGACTAAGGGCTATCTGTTACTCTCCTGCGTCTTCGCTAACTTCCACGTGATGACATCCTTTTGTTCTTCTTTTTGGCTGGATACTTTCATAATTTTCTGAATTACGAAATATTCGTCCGGATGGCCCACCGTTACTTTCGGCCGTTGAGCAGAGAATGAATAAAAATGGCGTGATCTGCCAGAGTGGTCGCAATACCGGAAGATGGGGGCGCTTACATAATTTACACGCTTTATCGACATTGATATGACCCTGCCATACGTGAACAACAGGTGGTGAAGCTGCGCTGATATGTGTCTCTATTGGGTGGTATCGAACGCCTTCAACCCGCCGGTATCATGGGGCACGGGCGACCCTCATTTTATGTCGTATTGTGCCGAGTGCGTGTGATAATGAATAAATATTATAAATAAAGTGTTTATGCGTGTGGAAGGAAACCCTCAGTCTAGCTGTCAGGAATAAATGCCCAGGAAACATAACCTCTCCCAAAATAACCAAATTAGAATAATTACTAAAATCTATATAACGTCACCCCTCAGGTAACCTATCGAAACTTGATTTACCTTATGTTGAATCAGAGTCAGGAGCCTATCGAACACACTACGCCCGGCTCCTAACTCTTGACTCTTACAGGGTTTACGTATCAGAAATTAATATAGTGGTTTCCAAGCGGCGAAATTAATATTTTTGTTTGAATAAATGCAATAAATGTTCTACTAACTGTTATAAAATCTACGAGAATTTGAAATTCACTATATCAAAGTTGCAAAGCGAAACAAAGAATATGGAAATCTGAAACCTACTATATGAAAAATCACTTACTCTACCAAAAGGTTTTTGACCTTCAGAAGTGACGGCTCCGAATTATAAATTCTTGTGTCTTTTTCTAACGCGTGCAAAACAAAAGGAAGATAGAGGGGGGCTTTGGCACTGTGAAGAAGGCAGGTTTCAGTGTAAACACATACACAAATATTATTATCACACCTTATTTATGTTCACATATTTAAGTATGCAATGATACACTATTTATAATCGCACACGCTTGGATTAAATTTCAGAATCGTTTTTAGGTACGAACGCTCTAACCCTACCTATATCTACATAAGGGGAATAATTTCTCAAGTGATATCACCCCAAAAAACGAAGTCGTCCGATCAGGCTTAAAGTTTGGCTGATTGGAGTCCTATTTGATGGTACTTTCTATAAAAAGAAACTTTTCGTTTTGACATATATTTGCTGAAGTAGGGGGGGGGGGGGGGGTTGTACAATTTTCAGACTTTTGATGGGATGCCTCTTCTTCAAACGAATATAACTTATTTCTTTTTGCATAAAGCAAAATTTTCGTAACAAGCAAAGGCTTCATATGTTTTCTTCAGTCTTTTTCAAGATCTTGCACCTGGTTGTGGCTATTCTTGAAAAAAATCAAAAATGAATTTGACTCTCAAATTTGGACGCATTTTTTTTTTTTAAATCATGTAGTTAAAAAGCTGAGATTTCTTCCTATAAAATAGCAAAATTTCAGGACGGTGTTTTTTTTTTTTTTCGAGTAATTGTACGATGAATAACCGCATGCTATTAAGTTACAAGCTACAATGCCTTAATTACAGTTAATGTAAGATTAATTCATGTGCTTCCATCGCGTAAACTAGTTTTTACGATGTTGTGTATTACGATACAGAGGAATGTAATGTAAAAATTGAACTGCGCATGCGCCTATTACGATACAGCGGAGCGTAATCTTCTTCTTCTTATTCATTCTTCTTCTTCGTACAACGTTGGCACCGTACTGACAAAGCCTTGTAAATTTGAACTACGCATGCGTCTATTACAATACACTACTGCACACAAGATCGAGAAAATCAAAATGGCCGGAAATGGTCGCAAAATGTCAAGTGAGATGGGCGATAATCACGGCAATTTCGACCTTTCCAGATTAGATTCGAGTGTACGCATAAAAACTCGTATATGCGCCGAAGTCACATAAAATAGAATATGTGTCAATGCACACAATTCGGGTAATTACGAGACTCGCTTAAAATGCTCACAGAACTGATCGCGCCTCGGCTTTGTCTCGGCTTTGCCTCAGCTACGCCTCGCCTACGCCTTAACTACGCCTTGGCTTCAATCTCCTGCGAGCATTGTCTTTCGTCGCGTAATAACCCTCATTATGCGTCCAGGCACATAATATAATATTGGAATATGTTTTGAAAATTAAATCTATTGAATATATAGGAAAGTGATGTTTCTGTTCATCTGGGTAAATTATTTGAATGTGAGTTTGATGTATTTTGTTTCTTGGAGCCTTGTGTCTTTTGATACATAGCTTATTTCATAGAATTGTGTTTCTTGGCAATTTCTTTCGCATTTGGAGGTAATTTCGCGGACCTCTTCTGCCGTTTCTTTTTTTGGCCTTTTGGGAAGATGTCGTACTATTCAGAAGATGAAAACCTTTTCATTAAAAGTTTTCTATCCTGGGTTGAGATGAAAGCGTGGTATTGCAGTGTACCCGGAATCGTTACTGCTAGGTCAAATCGTCCTTTCAGAATCTCGGCAGCTATGGCGTAACTTTCTTTGCTGCTGAAGAAAATTTCGGTTTCTTTTTTTGGAACGGATTAATGCATTTATCCTTCCAAATTTCGCGATATTTTTTGGAAGACATCATTACAAAAGTACTTCTTCGCAATTTAAGAAGGAAGCTTACGTAGAAACTAATATACGAAGTAAAAGGAAAAGAGAAACAGAAGGAGGAAAAATGGAATATCACGACTGCAGATATAATTGATTTTTGAAATTAAAATAATTCAATAGAATCAACAAAATTATATTATGAAATTGAATTATTTCTAAAGCCAAACCTGCTTCAAAAAACTCTTCTAAGATAAAATATAGAAATAATGTATCCAACTCGTATGGTGGGATATTGTGCTGAATCAAAGTATTTTATCTTATGGGAAACGAAAATAGTGGAATTCTAGTGGTAAAAGTGACGAAGCAACGAAAAAAATGAAGACAAATGAAGAAACAAATGGACAAAGAAACAAACCCTGCCACGTGATTTTGATGTCACATGTTGAAATATCATATATTTAAATTTTGAGAGGTTTCTAAACATCCCACATGTATTTCACAGAGAGCAGTTACACTAACCGCGTATGATATTATGTAATATAAAAAATTAGCTTGAGGGTGTTCTACGGGTTCCCCGTCGTGAAGACGGTAGCGAACGGTCGCGCAGCCTCAGCTTCGGCGGAGCATCCGGTTATTCATCGCACAATTGCTCAAAAACAAACAAAAACCACCATCCTAAAATTTTGCTGTTTTATAGGAAAAAACATGGAGATTAGATATAAGGAGACCAATCTCTATATATTCATTGCCGAAATGAAGTTCCACCAAGTACATAGTTACAAAACTTCCCGATGAGGGCATGTGTGTTCCCTGGGTGCAAAGTGGCGACGCCCAATACATGATGTAAAAAAATTTATCCTATATTTATTAGATTATTATAAATCGTTGATGCCGCCATTTTGCACCCAGGGAACACACGTGCCCTCATCGAGAAGTTTCCTAACTAAATACTTGGCAGAACTTCATTTCGTGTTTTGTGAAATACGGCCATAAGAGATTAGTCTCCTCATATCTATAGTCTCCATGGGAGAAAATCTCAGCTTTTTAAATAGATGATTAAAAAAAAAAAATGGGTCCAAATTTGAGAAAAAGTCAAATTTATTTTTGATTTTTGAATATGGAGGTCAAATTTGGATTTTTTTCAAAAATTGTTACAACCGGTTGAGAGATCATGAAAAAGACTGATGAAAATATAGGAAGTAAAATTTTGCTTTATGAAAAAAGAAATAAGTTATATTCGGTTGAAGAACAGGCTTCCCATCAAAAGTCTGAAAATTGCACCCCCCCAACATCAGAAAATATTCGTCAAAACGAAAAAAATTTTTTTGTAAGAAGTACCATCAAATAGATCTCCAATCAGCCAAACTTTAAACCCGATCGGACGACTTCGTTTTTTGGGGTGATATCATTTGAGAAATTATGTCCCATATATATGTTCAAGAAACGAGAGAAGCAAATTGGAAAACGTCGGAAGCACTCGGGCGACATTCTGAAATGAATTATACAAAAAATCGAGACTGAATGTTTTGATTTTTGCTGCGCGTCGCTAGGTTTCTGGCAAGTTCATATTCATAATATTAATTTCTCAAATATGCTTTCCAGGTTATAATGTTCATTTTTCGACTTATTAGAATTATTTTTAGAAACCTTAGTAATCATAATATAATTTTATCGTACTCTAAAGTTTTCGAATGGAGATTCATAACATTTGGTATATAATATACTAGTTTTTCTTCTACACGTTTTAAACACTGTTATTAAATTTCGATGCCATAATATGGATAAGTATAATAAAACCTCAGCTTCCCCAATTTTAAAACAATATTATACTAAACTTTCATTCAGTTTTATCATTTACTCTAACCAAAAGTCTCTCAGTGTAGTATCGATTAATGGATAATCGTGGTATCATAGCGGCGTACTGTTGATAGCTGTGCATTCGGGAACCAATTATGTCGCTCGACCTTCCTTCATTACTATCGTCGATGGTAGGACCAGCAAGGTCTTCGGATTCAACTGGTCTCGATTTTTATCTTTGGGGTTTTCTAAGAAATGTTAAGCATCCTGAAGGGAACAGTTATCTATCACTTTCTCGCAAATGTTCCTAGATTACGCTAGGAGTAAGGATGTTAGATCAAAATAAAGATAGTGGTAGAGAGCAAGCTATGACGTTAGCTTGTATTCTTTATATTTTTAATTTATATCTACTGAAAATAACTGTATCAAAAAATGCTATTATAAATAAATTTTATATTTTGAACACTGCGATGATGAAATAAAAATACTAATTCCTAGGATATTTTTAAAGGCAAAAGAAAATTCTAAAATATCAGAATAAGATAAGGAAAATGACACTTTCAGCCCAAGTTAAAAAGCTCTTCCTTTACTAATAAACAATCACTTACAAATCAATCACTTACGAATCAATCATTAGTAGGACTGATCTTTACATAGATTACAAAATTTGTCTATTGTATAGTTTGTCGAATTACTAACAAGTTTTTCTTAATTAATTATGACAATTTTCTTAATGTGCAATAATTTGATAAATATTTTATGTCTAAAACCTTTCAGGAGAGAAAGAATTTCATCTCCTAACAGCTTAAAGGAAACCGAAAAATAACATGGAAATTTTTATTAATTTAGCGAGTTTTGGATAAAGAAAAGAACACGCTCGTAAGACTACGATGGTGATGGAAAATCGAGTTAAAACATCTATACACGAAATAAAGTATCAAGCAGTTTGATACTATACAATAAACAAATTAATTTTATTTAGCTTCAGTCAAATATGAATTCGATTGTTATTGTGCTCGATTATTATTCTACATGAGTGGAATCCCCTTAAAAAATATTTGCCATGCCCAGCATTCTGAATTGAAAAAATCTATTCATACATTTTCTATCAATAAATAAAAAACTCTTATGTCAGATTTCAAAAAATCCAGACACGTTCCTTAAAGAAAATTTTTCATTTTATCTTTTAAAGACTTTTTGGGTTACAAACAAATTATAAATTATCTACGACATGGGTTCGTGACATAACAAATCAAACCACTAAGGAATGTTGATATCATAAAATAATTTAAAATTGCTTTTGATCAGAAAAAAATTAATTTTGAGATCTACGAACAAAAATTCAATATATAGATCTTAATAATAAAATCAAGACGTATTAATCAATATTTATAGGTATAAAGGTTCAGATTAATTATGCATAATAATCCTCTCAGGAGGCAAGAAATATGTCTTAATTATTTCAACGTTTATCTTCTTTACGAAATATGTCCTCTGACACCGTGTTTGAACACTCCAGTTAATGACAGTCACGTGACTAGTCAGGTTTTGACGGAAACATTTCGATTGGAAACGTTCTAGTTGTTCATTTTCTGGTTTGGAGTGCATTTGAGAGCCAATCCATGGCTGAATCGAGACCTTCGCCCTTCTTCGCTGAAGTTTTAAAGATTTGGAAGGTTCGGTTTCTCAAAGCATCGAGGCCTAACGCTTGATGAACTTCTGCCACACTTAAACAACCTGGCATGTCTTGCTTGTTTGCTAACACTACCAAAATTGCATTCTGCAATTCGTCCTCCTAAAAAAAAAATAATATTTCTGAATTTGAAAGTATACATGTTAGACCCTTTTTTCTGCTTTCTTATTTTATTCTATTCAAGTGAAGAAAAGCAGCACAGGGTTAGTTTCTGATATAAGTAACGTATATTTAAAAGAAATATTTAAAGCGATACAAATTCACTAAGTTACCGGGGTCGACCAGTGATGGTGTTTTTCGGTTAAACGATATTTACTCGATACTGCGTCGAACAGAAGTGTCACTCTCACCCTTTCGGGCCCCCCAGGTACCGAGTCGCAGTCGTAGACGTCTTCCTACCCCCCCCCCCCCCTTCCCCTTTAGTGAAAACTTGGCTCTAACTATAAATCGAATACATATTTTAGGTACGGATGCTTCTGGCCCAAGCATATTCGAGCATCTGCTACATTACCTGGACTCACTCTCCCCATAAAATTTTATTCGGGTAAGGAAAAGAAAACCCAACCCTCTCATTCAAATCTTTCCATACTTGACCATAACTTGCTCGTCCTTCACAAATTTCCTTTGATTAACTACAGTATTCCGCATTTCACGCGATGTTGGTACAAAATAGTTGTTACAGTTCAGCCTTCCTGCCTTGATTGACGCCCTCGCCATGTTTGTTTCGGGTGGGTCTACATTTTGTTTTTTTTTTCACACGAAGAAAAGGAATAACAAATTTGGCGAATTTTGTCTCTCGGATCCCACACTCTCACATTCCATACTCTTATTAACTATGATTTGACAATCTCCTCAGAAAAGTATTTCGAGTCCCTCCCCCCCCTTTTTTTTCTAAAACGATTGCTTCAGAATGAGTTCTAGACGATCTACTGAGATTACACCCTGATAGCGTTTCCTACTCTGCTTTTCGCCTTCGATATCCGCGACAGCATACCGATCATTTCGCAAAACTTTTGTGATCTCATATGGTCCTCTCTTTTTCGGTTCTAGCTTTCGGCATTCACCGGTTGAGGGGGTTTGGCTCAAGACCATTACTAAGTCACCGACTTCGTACTGTCGAGGCGCCTTGCGCTTCTTATCATAGTGCTCTTTCATCGCGACGGCGTTCGCTTGGAGCAATGCCGTGTCATCCGCCTTCGGCTCCTCGATCGCTTTCTCACGATTCAATTTTATGATCTCTTGCGTTAACGGTTTATCTAAACGGCCCGGAACCCGATTTTTAAATACGATTTCATAAGGAGTTCGTTTTGTTACCTTATGCTCGCAGTTGTTGATCGCCCATTGGACATCCAGTAACTTTTCATCCCAGTCGCGATTCTCCTCCTCTTACGTAAGACTAGCTAGGCAATTCGCGAGTACCCGATTCGTCCGTTCCACCTGCCCGTTCGCACGTGGTACCCCCGAAGCGATTTTCACGTGTTGAATTTCGTATTCCTCGCAGAATTTCTCAAATTCCATGGCCGTAAAAGCAGTACCCCTATCACTAATTATTCGATCTGGTTTTCCATAATGAGCAATGAATTCTTTTATCATTTTCACTGCTTCCACGGCTGTCTGGTCTTTTACAGCTTTAAGAGCCGTGTATTTGCTGTACCCGCAGACGATCGCTCCTATATATTTATTTCCCCGTTCCGTCAATACAAACGGTCCTGCGTGATCGACGTGGACGCATTTGAAAGGGGCGGTACCCTTTTCCAGAGGGTGCAAAAATCCCGGTCTTCTACCGCTGGGTGCTTTGTAATAAAGGCAGTTAATGCACCTTCTTATGTGCTCGCTTACGAAGTCGCGCATTTTCGGAAAATAATAAGTCTCTTTTAAGTTCCCGAGGGTTTTGTCCACGCCCAAATGAGCCAATCCACGATGTGCTTCAGTGAGCAACTCATGTCGCAAATCGACCGGCACGTATAAAAGAAAGCGTCCCTTTTTTTCGATAAACTCGAGCATCGCACATCGTGAATCTTTCGTGAGTCGCGTGATCACCCTCTTCTAATTTATCTCGTATCTGCATGATCTCTAGGCTCGACCTTTGCATCGCGGCTACCCAATCCGTCGTAATCCGTAACCCCATTACTGGTAACCCTACCAATTCTAACTCTTCAGCCGGTTCCACCGGATTACGGGTCAATCCGTCTGCCACATTGTTATTCCCCTTCAGTTACTCGATTCGATAGGTGAATTCCGCGAGGCGCACCAACCACCGCCCTATTCGCGGACTCAAATCCCGCTTGCCTTCTAACATTTTTAGACTATTGCAGTCAGTCCTAATTACAAAGAAGATTCCAATTAAATAAACGCGGAACCTTTCGAGGGCACACACGATAGCGAGCGCCTCCAGCTCATACGAGTGGTACTTTGACTCGTCCTTGCTGGTTTTCCGACTATAGTCGGAATTTCGCGTTTTTTGACGTTAAATCAGTTAACGGTTTCGCGATCAACGAAAAGCCTCTTATGAATCGTCGACAGAAGGTCGCCGTTCCAACGAATGAACGTACCCTCCCTACATTAATTGGTTGCAGGAAATCTCTGATAGCACCTAAAATTTTCGTACCTGGTGAAATCTGTCCATCAGTTAAAATGAAACCTAAATATTCTACCTTACGCTTGAAAAAGTGGCATTTCTCTAATTTTAGCGGTAAATTCGCAGCTCTTAGTGCGTCAAAAACCTTTTGTAAATTTTCAAGCCCATTCTCGAAACTTTCTGAGGGTATTATCGCATCGTCGATAGAAACTTGTACAACTTCGGGTTGCAGGCTTCCAAATACGCGAGACATTAAGCGTTGATAAATTGCTGGCGCGTTACATAATCCGAAAGGCATGCGTTTGAACTGAAAATGACCGTCGGGCGTGACAAACGCCGTTCTTGATCGCGAGTCTTTTGCAACCGGTATCTGATAATAACCACTTGCTAAGTCTAAAGTCGTGAAATATTTCTTACCTCCTAGTCGATCCTTAGTCGTTAGTTTATTGAGAGCGCGAAAATCTACGCACATGCGTATCTCACCTGACGCTTTTCTAACCAACAGCATTGGATTCGCATATGGTGAGCTGCATTCTTCCGCGATGTCAGCTTCTTTCAGCTCCTGGATGAGGTCCTTCGTCTGTTCTCGTTCACTGTATGATAGTCGATAAGGACGGTAATAGACAGTCTTACCATGTTCCGTCTCGATCTACATCTCTAGTGCATTACTGCACCCGAGTTGCGCCATGTTACGTGCCACAACGCCTTTGTATGAGTTCACGAGGGCAAGCATCCTCTCAGCTTCCTCGCCCACCAAATCCGTGTCTAATTCCTCTCGAGTTACTGGTATCTGGTTGATGTCGCGTTCCCGTACTCTCGCCTCTTCACACTTGTGTGCGCGAGTCACCACACTACCGCTTTCCACTTGGAGAGGTGCCCCTGATAAATTCAACAGCGGGAGCACCGTCTGTCCTTTTTCATCCGTTTTCACTATGGAGCGTGGAATAAGGTGTCCCGACTCGCGTATATCACCATTCACAAATAGTTCAGTGTCTATAAAATCGGTCGCGACACAGATTCGGCCGCCGTAATTATCCAGCATTTCGTAAGAGTTCACGGCACACAGCGCAGTTTTCATCGATTCACTCACGGCACCTGTATTTAACGTGTAGCGCCTCTCTTCGATTAGAAGCTGATCTGACATGCTGGTGATAACTACGTGTGGCTGTTCCGTGTATGGGTGCCCCACGAGTAAGGACACGGCTTGGTCTTTATCTAACACGACGTGCACGTCGACTCTTGCTTCAACCCCGTCGATTGATAATAAGTTGTCGATGATGCGTCCAGTCGGACGTACAATTCCGTTCCCGTAGCCCACAAGTGTCTCACCTTCACCCTTTACCACGCTAAGGCCGAGTCTCGCTGCTTCACATTCACGAATCGCCACGACACTGCTACCCAAGTCCAAGTAGGACGCTAGTTTCTCGAGACACTTCCACTCGCACTTGTAGTAGTTGATGAGATTTCTCCGTTTCTAGTCTGTACTTTACTACAGTCTCGCGCGAGGTGGCCCACTACCCCGCACTTAAAACACTTCCCAGCCCTTATCTTATTGGGACAATCGCGTTTCCAATGTCCAGTCTCTTTACACGCAAAACATGTAACTTCTTTAGTCGTTCTATCTTTTAAATTGCTGTTACGCTTCTCGGACTCACTTTTTCCACTCGCGTTTCCAACAACATTTTCTTTCTAGGTGTGGCAGGATCTCAAACTGCTCATCATACCTGTCTAGAGGGCCAAGAAAATCGCGAAAACGCGTACTGTTCAGTCCGTGAACTATCCACTCGATCCACTCACCACTACACATGTCGGCTTCGTTACATCGAGACAGCTTCTCGTAGAAGTACTCTGTCATGTCCTGCGACGGTTTCCTTCTGTAATTCTGAGCTGTCAACCGCAGACTCAAAGCACTCTTTTTATTGGGAAAATTTTTCTTCAGCAAATTCACCCAGCTTTTCCAGTCTCGTGTATCGTCGCGTTTCAAACCGTCTCTCCATCGACGAGCCACACCGACCAACTTTGTCAGGGCGTAGTGTCTGATTGCCAAGTCATCCCAATTATATCTTTCGCCACATTCTTCCACCTTGTCAATCCAGTCGATGATACTGATGTCCTTTTTCACTGGATCAAATTCAGGAATCGCGTCTGAGACATCCCGGAACCATCTCTCCTGCTTGTCTCCCTGATGCTACTAGATCTCGTCACTGCCGTCCATGTTGATACGTTCGTCACACATCCCGTTGACGATTCAGCCTGCGCCCTGGTCCCACCAGACGCACAAACAACACAAACGTTAACTCACGCAACAGAACTCACCGGGAACCGCAATACTTGGCCTCCTAGTCTCGCGATTCGACTTCAATTCCGAACGCGTTGCTTCCAAACCGAAACGACGCCAATCACTTGTCTTCAATCCCACCGCTGCAATTGTTAGACCCTTTTTTTTCTGCTTTCTTATTTTATTCTATTCAAGTGAAGAAAAGCAACACAGGGTTAGTTTCTGATATAAGTAACGTATATTTAAAAGAAATATTTAAAGCAATACAAATTCACTAAGTTACCGGGGTCGACCAGTGATGGTGTTTTTCGGTTAAACGATATTTACTCGATACTGCGTCGAACAGAAGTGTCACTCTCACCCTCTCGGGCCCAAGCATATTCGAGCATCTGCTACATTACCTGGACTCACTCTCCCCATAAAATTTTATTTGGGTAAGGAAAAGAAAACCCAACCCTCTCATTCAAACCTTTCCATACTTGACCATAACTTACTCGTCCTTCACAAATTTCCTTTGATCAACTACAGTATTCCGCATTTCACGCGATGTTGGTACAAAATAGTGGTTACATACATTTAAAAGAAAAAGTATGAATGATTCAGAATATTATTTTCTAAGGAATACTTTGATAGACCTTTTCATCTCTAATATACTCTAGTTCGGATGCGCGAGGAATAGTTTAACTTTTATCGAATAATTTGTTAATTCTGTATAAAAAAAAAGAAATCTCTACATCTGAATGAGATTTAGAGAGGGGTTGTGTCAAAACAAATATTTTCAAATACCTGTACATAGCATTCACTTAACAATCATAAAAATAAGTATTATTATACTTTCTTGATTGCATTGCGAGGCAAATATAGACATACCTGATCGAAGCCCCACCTCGTGGATTTGTTTATTTTCCTTATGTTAAGGGTGCCGTCCCAGGATGGGGCTGTTTAAGTATTACGTACAGTGATCCCAGAACGTGGGAGCTGGCATGTGGCACCACGCTTCCATGTGAGAGCACACACAATCAAGCGTGCCGTGTCGGTGATCGATTTCACGCTGTCAGCTGTGGAGCCAACATCGAAATTTATGTTTCTGTCGACTTCGTGTCAAAGTGGCGCGAAGCAAACGACAAATTAAAAATCACGAAATACATCGTTTAAGATATTACCTTTCTTTCTTAAATAATTTTAAAAACATTCACCTAAAATGAATGTCTAAAAATTTTATATTACATTTTAGGATGATTTAAACACTTAAAAAATCATTTTCAGTTGAAATTTAAAATCAATACATTTTCAAAGTTTCAAAACAAAATATCAGTTTCAATATTTTTTAGCTATGCAAATCAAATAATTCAATTCGAAAATTATGTAGAGAATATTATATATTCAGGAATGATAAAATATGATATTGAAGTTTAAAAAATAAAATATTAAAATACTTGAGCAATACATAAATTATATCTAATTATACACTCGAAATTATACAGTAGAGTTTTTTCTCTGGTATAAGGCAACATTAGAAAAAATTTAATTCAAATTAAATACTCTGAAAACTTTTTGAAATACGTAATATTATTCACATATGAATTTCATTATAAAACTGTGAATAAAAGGTTTCAGTATTCAAAAAACCAAATTTACATCTAAATTTGCATACGAAATTACACTTTAGGATTTCTCTTATATCAAATACAAATATGAAATATTTATTTCGAATAAAATAGTTTTAAACAAATTTTATACTACGTGAATCCACTATATCAATTAAAAAATTAAGTGGAAATATTATTAATATACCACGGTGAATTTATTACTGGTTAACTGCACTGAACGGGTACTTCACGCTGTGATTCCTTTTCTCTCTCTTTTAGTAATTTCGCCAGATTTTTCTCTAGACCTAGCCTGTGCCTATAGTACATTCTAATAGGTCGCGGAACTTGACACGTATAAGCTACTAAAACGTAAAATCAGAACATTTTTACCTACTATCACCATGTAATTGGGAATGTAGATTTTTAACCTTAATTTCTTTTTTTTTTTTTACAATAAATAAAATATTTTCAACTTCATTATTTAATTGATATGTGGATTCACATAGTATAAAATTTGTTTAAAACTATTTTATTCGAAATAAATATTTTATATTTGCATTTTATATAAGAGAAATCCTAAAGTGTAATTTCGTATGCAAATTTAGATGTAAATTTGGTTTTTTGAATACTGAAACCTTTTATTCACAGTTTTATAATGAAATTCATATGTGAATACTATTACGTATTTCAAAAAGTTTTCAGAGTATTTAATTTGAATTAAATTTTTTCTAATGTTTCCTTATACCAGAGAAAAAACTCTACTGTATAATTTCGAGTGTATAATTAGATATAATTTATGTATTGCTCAAGTATTTTAATATTTTATTTTTTAAACTTCAATATCATATTTTATCATTCCTGAATATATAATATTCTCTACATAATTTTCGAATTGAATTATTTGATTTGCATAGTTAAAAAATATTGAAACTGATATTTTGTTTTGAAACTTTGAAAATGTATTGATTTTAAATTTCAACTGAAAATGATTTTTTAAGTGTTTAAATCATCCTAAAATGTAAAATAAAATGTTTAGACATTCATTTTAGGTGAATGTTTTTAAAATTATTTAAGAAAGAAAGGTAATATCTTAAATGATATATTTCGTGATTTTAAATGTGTCGTCTGCTTCGCGCCACTTTGACACGAAGTAGACAGAAAAATTATTTTCCGATGTTGGCTCAACAGCCGATAGCGTGAAATCGAAGCGAGGAAGTGGGGACACAGCGACACGGCGCGCTTGATTGTGTGTGTTCTAGCATGGGAACGTGTTGGGGGCCACCAGCTCCCACGTTCTGGGATCACTGATTACGTGAGCATATGTGGAGGGGAGTTCTTGTCTTTGCTTACTTTCTCATAAGTAGCGGGGGGGGGGGGGGGTGTCAAATTAGAATGTCACGTAAAATTCCGCGTCACCCAGAAAAATGAGTTTCAAACCTCGCAGTAACTTCACGCCCAGTAGCAATAGAATAATGTTTAGTTGTAAAAAAATAGGAAAGTTCGAGAACAGTGTTTACAGTCGAAGATCCAGACATGAAGGTAGACCAAGCAAAGATATTATAAACCTAGATAAACCTAGATGCGGCAAGAGGCAAGTAGGAATAAGCGGCATGTAGAAATCTCAATGTTATTTTGTGAATTATATATTTTATGTCACATTGTGGATTTATTTTGTTAATGTTGTAGTTTGTAATGAACATGTGCTACAGAAGTATATTTTTTTAGTGCCTAATGTTATTAGAAGAGTTGCATTTTATGTTTTATATAATTACATTTGTACTATAATCCATCTTCTCTTTTAGAAGTTTTTGTAGTTTTTCTTATTTTTGAAAGAAATTTATTTTTATTTTTTTCAATTGTAGTAGCCTTTATTAATTAATTTTGCTTTTATTTTAAATCCTTAGTTTCAAAATTTATATATGTAAATACGCGAGTTTATAGTGCGAATCAAGGTCAACGTGGATTTTTTCTATTACCGCTTTACTAATCTAGTTTGTAAGATATAGCAATTAGTCATACGGAATTTCCATAAGAATAAACTGAATTTCATCACTTCATTCTTTTGGACATTTTAATTATAAAAATGTCACACAAATGGCATCCTTATTAGTTAGTATTATATTGTTACAAATTTTTGCGCATTTCAATATGGAGTCGCCATTTTTATATAAGGCAAGTTAAAGCTTTTTTCCGATATTAGCATGAATGTTAATAACATTTTGCATCTAGTGGTCCCAAGTTGAAGGACAAATTTTATTTTTATAAAAATATCTTACAAAAAACGTCAAATTTCGATCTCTTTGAAAAATGTTAATAACTCTGAAAATAACTAATATTTCAAAAAGATTTTGATCTTGTTTTGAAGTTAAGTCTTCATAGTAATTCGCTAATTGTTCAAGATACTTCTAAGCGTTTTCCCTGGATTCTACACTGGGGTCAAACATAGTACAAAAACGTCGTAACATTTCAAATAAAACCTGTACTCTGAATATTATATAAATAAATACAAAATATCAATATTCTTTATAAATATCCCTAAGTCCTATTAAAATATGATATACATTAAATTATTCAAAATTCTTGTAAGAAGCTACATATTTTTTAAATTTTACGACTATTTTGCATCAAGTTTGATCCCAGGGAAAAATTAGGATAAAAATTCTAAAAATATTTTGAAAAATTAGCAAATTACTATGAAGACTTACCTTCAAAACGAGACCAAAATCTTTTAGAAATATTAGTTATTTTCAGAGTTATTAACATTTTCCAAAAATATCCGAATTTGAAGTTTTTTAAAATATATTTTTATATAAATAAAATTTGTCCTTCAACTTGGGACCATTAGATGCAAAATGTTATTGAAATTCATACTAATACCGGAAAAAAGCTTTAACTTGTCTTATATAAAAATTGCGACATTTCGACAATGGCTTAAACAACAGGTGAACCTATCATTTTCAACGGTAGTGTATTTTCAAATTCAACAAATTTTCATTCCAAACTTTTCATGAAATGTCAATTGACGGTATATGTATGATTTATGTTCAAATAATTTAAATAATTTTTCTAATATTTTGAATCATTTCACATATGTAAAAGTGTATTTACTGCGAGTGATTTTTTTCTACTACTGCATGTAAAAAATTTCTTTTTTTTACCGTTGATGGCAAGCAAAAAGTTGCACCTTTGACCGTATCTGAAAAAAACACTAAAAACTAATTTTCTTCAAAAATAAAATTTATTCAATATTTTCATTTCTATTCACTCTAAAGGACAAAGTTCTTAATATTATTAAATGAAAAATGAAAAGGTAAAACTATTATCCACTCTGAAGTTAAAGGGTTATTTAAAATTTGTGGTTTTCATAACAGAAACAAATTATAATGTTTTTTTCAATCAATACTGAAATGGTGTTATCAAATGTTCAATCGCTTCGTTTACCCTGCGCATGGACCTACCTGCTGGAACGAGCGTCATCGGCTTCGCGGATGACGCACTTGTCGTGTGCGCCGCTGAAGACGTCGGAATCCTGAAGTTGAGGATCAATGAGAGTCTGTGGCGAGCAAAGCGTTGGTTGGATAGCAGAGGCTTGAAAATGGCTGCTGAAAAGACCGAGGCTTTGTTAGTCACGGAAAGGAAATCCTTCAGTACTCAAAGATTGTTCTTGGGGAACACGAAGACGTGTGGAAAACGAGTATTAAGTACCTGCGGAGATACCAATGTGGAGCTAACTTGGCTCCGCTCATGCCCAACATTGGTGGACCCAGGGAAACCTAGAGAAGACTGGTGGCGAGCGTGGTGCACTCAAAGCTGCTGTATGCAGCTCCGGTCTGGGCAAGTGCCCTCAGCAACCATGCTATCCAAAAAAAGCTGTTCTCAACACAGAGAGAAGCGGCGCTGAGAATAGTCTCAGCATACCGAACTGTGTCGACGAGTGCCGTGTTGGTCCTGGCGAGCGTTCCGCCAATAGACTTATTGGCGAAGGAAAGGCAGGGGACCTTTCAGCTCCGCAAGGAGCTCACCTGTGTGACAAACCAACAGGTAATCGCTCGCGCGAAGGAAGCCATCCATAAGGAAGAAAGACGCAGACTGTCGAGATATGGCAGTCGAGATGACATGGTGAGCAGACCGGGAAATGAACATACTGTCTAATCCCAGAGCTGGCCACCTGGTTGGATAGAAAGCACGGTGAAGTCAGCTTCTACATGGCGCAAGCGCTTTCAGGCCATGGCTGCTTCAATGCATACCTGAAGCGCTTTAAGAAGGGACACGATGAGTCGTGCCGCCACTGCAGTTCCCCTGTGAACGATGCAGCGCACACGCTCTTCGTCTGCGCCAAGCGGGGCGTGACAAGGAACCCGTTGGTCGGGCGGTGGGTGTTGAGCTCACTCCCAACACGTTCCTGAAATCTGCTGAGGAGATGTCGCAGGAGGGCAAATTTGTGTTACGATACGACTCGGAGTTGGACGATGTAATTCAAGTAGCACAAGTTTTCAGTAAACTTATTCTCTTTGGCAAGTGGATCGAAATACCGGGTATTGTTGAACTGACTTTAACGCTTCATGGCGTCCATCACACCCCGAGACCACTGTTCCTCCTCTTCAGTGTTCAAGTGTAACTGTAGCGTAGTGTTCTAGAAGTTTTAAATTCTCGGAGAATTTCTCGAGAGCACGAGCATATGCTCGAGAATATGCTCGAACTTTTTATGCTCTGAGCATTTACTACTGAGCATTTACAAGCATTTAAAATATGTAGATTCTTTAGGTCACGTTCTGTTATGTCCCCAAGCGATCTCATTCTTTAGCACTTTTTCAGACAAAATAGTTTGTTTTGGTGTATTTTCCTGTTAGGTCTGTGGTATTTTTACTATCATCAATCGACATTTTCGTTAATCTTAGGCTATCTTTCGTTTAGAGCATTTAAGATTCAAACTCCTAACCTAGAAAAAATCGTTGCACTTTTATTATATAAACATCATTTGAATGTTTAATAAACCTTCAAAACATTAGTTAAATTAAAATGTTTTAAATGCTCATAAATTCTCTTTAAATGCTCCGTATGTGCTTAAATGCTGAGCATTTTCTCAACATAAATTCTCGGGCATCTAAGAACACTACTGTAGCGGTTCGTTGAAATTAGTGTTCTCTCGGGCAGCAACGCGTTGTGATAGAGTAATTGCGAGATATTGTTGCGGGCTGACTCGGAATGTTTCGAGCATTGTACATTTTAGTTTTCTTAATAATTATTATCTGGTAATATATTAAAAACACTACTGATACATTCTTATGAGCGCGATTTCTAATTAGAACATGTCTAATGTTCTTTTCCAGTTAAGAAATTTCCTACAGAGTACGTGGTGGGTATTGATTTGATTAACTGAATTGCAAATTTTGTTTTAATTAATAATTAGGTTACTTTCTTATGATACATGATCTTACCATCATATTTTTTCCTATTATAGACAACTTATTTCGAACCCTGTCTTAATAATAAAACTAAAAAAGCACCTGCTAAAGGCTGACTTATGTGGAAAAAACAAAACTAACTGACATCAAGTTTTAGATCATTGGCAAAAGACACCCAAAGTTTAACTACTGAAACTGATTTATGGAGTGCAGTTAGGTGAAGAAATTTCTATAAACGAGACACTTAATAGAAGCAAACATAAGAAAGACGTCAAGAAGTAAAAAAACGAAACTACGCGAGACTTTTTATCAATATATTTTCCAATTTTTCAAGAGAACCTTGTCTATGAGTTGGTGAGAATACATGTTTCTTTTATTCGCTTAAAAACATTCGACCCTTCATTTCACGCATTTTTCACTTTGTCAAATGATGTTATTCTCATGAAAATATACACAGTCATGTTCTACAGATACTAAGACCCAGTATAGTAAGCTTATTTCTGTAAAATAATCCAAAGAAATGAAGTGTAGATTAGCGTTTACAAAATACCCGAATTATATTATTATAAAACCAATTTTCTGTTCTACTGTTCTAATTTTTAGAAAACACGAAAAAATATACCTCGGCTCGGATTCGAATCATGATCCTCTTCTTTTCATAGAATGATACTTTAACAAAATATTTTACTGAGGCCTCGGCAGACTGCTTATCGTTCAAAGTATAGCAGCTGACAGATGATTTTCTTCCTTTTAAGTTTGAAAAATAAGTATATCACCTCATGGCTGCTATAGTTTCAATAATAAACAGCCTAACGAGGCCATAGTGGAATGACCGATTAACACATTATTTTATAAAAAGAAGATCATTCGAATCCGGGTCGAAGTAGATTTTCTCTCGTTTCTTAAACATATATATGGAGCATAATTTCTTAAGTGATACCACCCCAAAAAACGAAGTCTTCCGGTTGGGCTTAAAGTTTGGCTGATTGGAGTTCTATTTGATGGTACTTCTTACAAAAAAACTTTTTTCGTTTTGACAAATATTTGCTGAAGTAGGGGGGGGGGGGGGGGGGTTGTACAATTTTCAGACTTTTGATGGGATGCCTCTTCTTCAAACGAATATAACTTATTTCTTTTTGCATAGAGCAAAATTTTACTTCATATGTTTTCTTCAGTCTTCTTCGTGATCTTGCAACTGGTTGTAACCATTTTTGAAAAAAATCAAAATTTGACCTCAATTTTCGAAAATCAACACTAAATTTTACTTTTTCTCAAATTTGGACCCATTTTATTTTTCTTTAAATCATTTAGTTCGAAAGCTGAGATTTTTCCCTATAAAATAGCAAAATTTCAGGATGGCGTTTTTTTTTTGTTTTCGAGCAATTGTGCGAAGAATAACCAGATGCTCCGCCGGAGCTGAGGCCGCGCGACCGTTCGCTACCGTCTTCACGACGGGGAACCCGTAGAACACCCTCAAGCTAATTTTTTACATTACATAATATCATACGCGGTTAGTGTAACTGCTCTCTGCATTTACAGAGTTGGGACTGTCAGTTTTAAGTTACAAGTTGAAATGCCTGAATAACAGTCCGTGTAAGATTAATTTAGAATATGTTTTGGAAATTAAATATATTGAATGTGTAGTAAAGTGAAGTTTCTGTTTATCTGGGTGAATTATTTGAATGTGCGTTTGATGGATTTAGTTTTTCTGGAACCTTCTGTCTTTTTATACATACCTTATTTCGTAGAATTGTGTTTCTTGGCGAATTTTTTCGCTTTTGGAGGTAATTTCGCGGGCCTCTTCTGCGGTTTCTTTTTTTGACCTTTTGGGAAGATGTCGTACTATTCAGAAGATGAAAACCTTTTCATTAAAAGTTTTCTATCATGAGTAGAAATGAAAGCGTGGTATTGCAGTGTACCTGGAATCGTTACTGCTTGGTCAAATCGTCCGTTCAGAATCTCGGTAGCTATGGCGAAACTTTCTTTGCTGATGAAGAAAATTTCGGTTTCTTTGGAATTTTAATTTTAAGGGTTGATAGTCGAACGTAAATAATAAACAAATCTAAAATTTCGGATTTTTCAAAAGTTACGGAATAAACAAAAGAAAATTACGTTTTTGTTATTTTTCGATTATTTAAAAACTGAAACAAGGAAAAATTACACAAACATATCATTAGATGGTCGATCAACTAAAATTAAAAAAAAAATTTTCATATATTTTGATTTTTACATATTATGACAAAACCAAGATTGAATGAAAAATTGTGAAAATTCATTTAACAAAACGCATTAACGATTGTGATTTGGATCTTAAATGCAATAAATTCGATCCTTTTTTGAAACGAATTATCACTGGTGATGAAGAATGGACTGTTTACAATAACGTCGTTCGAATACGATCATGGTCCAAGCGTGATGAACCACTACAAACAACATCGAAAGCTGAATTGCATCAAAAAAAGATTATGCTGTCTGTTTAGTGGGATTGGAAAGGTGTGGTATTTTTTGAGCTGCTTCGAAGGAACCAAACGATTAATTCGGATGTCTACTGTCGTCAGCTGAACAAATTGAACGCAGTGGTCAAAGAAAAACGACCATAATTGGTCAATCGTAAAGGTGTAATTTTTCACCATGAAAACGCTATACCACACACATCTTTAGCCACTCGCCAAAAATTATTAAAGCTTGGTTGAGAAGTGATATTACCTCCACCATATAGCCTTATAGCAATTACATTTATTTTAATAAATCTTACCGATTAGAACCGAAGGATGAATCTCCGTGATTTTTGTACTTACTCTGCTCTATATAGAATCAAGTTGTATGTCACAGTCAGTAATTTGACAAAACAAAAGCTAAAAATGACTGGCTCTGAAATGAAATGTTTCATCTCGAATCGGAATAATTCGAACTCGGACTCGAAAATTCGACATTCGAGCTAGCCCTGGCTCGAATTGTAATAATTCAAACTAAGCTGGAGCTGGCTCTAATCGAATTTGTTTCTGTCATCAAATCCACAAAGAGTATTTAATAGCGTTAGTCTTCAAATCTTCATGTAAAAATATTGAGGTATTCATCTTTAAGAGTGAGTTCAAGTGAAAATATGAATTAATTTTCTCTTTTTTTTAAATACAGTTATTTTTTATCTGAAACTTTAAACTTTGCAAGCGGGGAAAAGAAATTCAAGTTTGAATATAAATTTTTATAAAAACGAAGAGAAAGTTTGGAAAAATAAAAATGAAAAACTTAAAACTATTAAATTTCAAATTAGCAATTATCACTACACACACACTACAGCTAATAGTAATCAATTAATTAATAACAACGTCCATTTCTTCAAATCTTTCTTTGAAATTCTAATTACATTCCCGAAAATACGAAAATAAAACAATAAATTAAAAAAATATCCCTTGTCTACATTAAATCCATCCTTTATTTTTAATCATTTTTTTGTTTATTGAATTTTTTTTTTTTAATTCAAGTTAAATTAACCCCGAAAAAAAATTTGTTTTATGTCCTTCAAGTCGACGAAACTCAAGGCTTGCCTCATGAGTTTAATTTGAAGAGGGCAGCACTTCGATATAGCGGAAAAAGAAGTTATATATATCGTTCTCCCACTTTGACGACTCTTGCCGCATCTAGGTTTATATCTTTGGGCCAAGGAAAATATGATTTAATATTAAAGGGCGTGGGGTTTGCATAATGGTTACTCCATCTTATATGAAGGGAGGGGAGCGTCAAAATTCACTTAATAAGGGTTTACGTAAAATTTAAAGAGCCCGCACGGAGAAAAAAATCTAACTATTATAGTAGGCTGAGCTCTATCCTATTAAAGCATCGAACTTAATGTGCGAAATTGGTATGAGCTTCTACCAGTATTGGCATCAACTCGTGCATTTTTAGCATGAAATGTCTTATACTATAAAAGAAACAAGCGCATGCCATTATTGCTAGTGTCATATGCTGTCATAGCAAGGTTCTCGTCTGACACGTGAGGTGCTACGTTCGAAAGTAGGCGTGGCCTAACATCTCAGTTGTAAGAGAACTCATACTGAAATAGGGTGGGTTTCTTGCAATCATAGTAAGGCGAAGTTCGAACCATTTTCGCAAGGCACAACTGCTCTAAAAGCATGAAACTTGCTACTTTTTTAGCATGAAGGGATCCCGGCTTAAAATGTATGATTTTTTCACCAGAATAGCAAGAACGAAACCTGCTACAAAATCATGACTAGTGTTCGTACTATTATAGTCAGATTTTTTTCTCCGTGCGTGACGGCAGAAAACGCAAAGCAGGAATCCATGAGACTAGCATAGAGAATAAATTTGTCGATCTCTGTCATTTTTATGATTTTCAGCTCACTGCTTTACGTTTTCTGTTGCTATGGGTCTTGAACTTGAGAAAAATAATTTATTTTTAATTGTAGATGTAAACGTTTATATATAAAATATATAAATTCGTACACTGTAGTCTTGAAAGTGACCGAACAACTCACTTTTTAATTCACTACGCTTTGAATATGAATTTGAGGATTTAAAAATTACTACTTACCCTCAGCATGTAAAGTAGTTCATCTTTCGATATTCCTATCCTATCTCTGTCAGCGGAATCGACAACATAAATGATTGCATCTGTATTTGAATAGTAACATCTCCAATAAGGTCTAAAACAGTCAATTTTAATTGGATGTTAGTAACAGATATAGTCTAGAAATTCATCTGTTGACTATTCTGGCGCAAGTTGAACAGCATCAAAAAATCGAGGAAAAGAGGCCAGAACTGGCAACTCGTAAAGGCGTCATCATCTATCAAGATAAGGCCAGATCACATACATCTTTGGTCACTTGCAAAAAATCATTGGAGTTAGGCTGGGAAGTGATGCCTCATCCACCGTATAGTCCTGACCTTGCAACATCCGTTATCATTTATTCCGTTCACTTCAAAACCATTTGAATAGAAAAACATTCGATTTAAATGGTGCTCTCAAAAATGAGTTGATTCATTATGAAGAAGAAAACGGGTACAATTCGGACATTTATTTTCAGATGCTTAAAAATTTTTGCCAACGTTTCGCTTCCACTCCAGAAGCATCATCGGGGCATACAAAAATCAGCCATAAAATACTTTACATGGAGTTTTTGGAATATAATGATAAAGTCAAAACATGACAGTCAATGGTAAAAATCTACAGGTAATAAAAAGGAATTAGTGAAATTAAAAAACTTTTTTATAAAAAATATGAAGAACTAAAACATGACCCGAAATAATGTAATTGAAAAATTAATAATTACCATTAAAATAATAAAAGCGTCATAATTAAGTAAAAACTTTTGTAACGTCAATTTCCCAACATTCACTTGGAATTTAAATTTACGAGAGGAAAAGACATATTGTCTAGTCGATAAGAAATATTATCAACAACTGAACCAAAGGTGTCATGTAATAACCTCATATGATATGAGTCATTTAGTCTAATATTATTGAATTCAAATATACAATTAATTGAAACGAAGATTTTAGGAAATTAGTAACAAATTTGCAAAAGAATTTTTAATTCAAATTTAAAATTTGAAGAACTGTTTTTGATTATAACATTATCAAGATAAGAAATCCAAAATCATATTGTAGGAAGAATTCAAATGTTCAATATCAGTGATTTTATTAAGACTATTATCATTTTCTTTTTTTGTAAAGACCATTTCAGAAAAAGCTTTTATACCTATCTCGATTCGGATGCAGAGGAGGTAGAAATAGTCATAACTAATACATTTTTTCCTCATAGGTCCTACGGACATGTGAAAAATTGCTACACTAATACTTAGAAAATATTAGAACTAAATCACGTTTATGATTAGATTGAAGTAAATTATCATTATGAAGAACCATTAAAGAGGGAAAATTTTATAAATGAAACTCTTGCACAATCGTTAAGGTAGTTATTGCCCAAATTAAAAGTCTCGAGAACCCTATGAGACTGTGAAAAATTAATTCGTGCACCACAGATTGTGTATGTTAAATCTCAGGACAATCAACCATTTAATTTTAGGAAAATCGTCATCCAAAATCAGTTATTTTTATTATTGCTGTAATTGCAACCATGTGCCAAACGAGTCTACTAAACTGCCATTTTACCTCCAGTAATTGAACGAATCTAGAGAAATTGATAAAAATATGTAGAAGAAAATAGTTTAGACCTTCATACAACTTGTGAGTCGGCCCCAGGAAGATAGTCCATAGAGCTATTGAGTATTTAAGGTATAATAAGGTTTATAGTTGCGAAATAGGTTAAATATCCTGAATTTGTGTTGACTCGAACTACCACCGACCAGCTGATTACTAGGGTGTTTGATATTGACGTGATGAAATGAACAAGAATTTATTTTTTTGGTAAAAATTGGTTTTATTTCTCAATGTACCCTCCTTTTAGCTCGATACAATTAGTCCAACGATCTTTTAACTTTCAAAATAAAAACTCTTGGTTTCCAAAAAAACTATACGAGATACGAAAAAAATGTTGGGGACAAAATTGTTAATCTCAAGAAGATATACAAATTTACTGCAGGCTCAATATTATAAAATTGACTTGAGTTTCAGTATCAAATTACAAGAAATAATCTTGAATGTATGCGAAGAACACAAGACCAAGCGCGATGTTTATAATATTTATAATAAAATAGGTTACGCAGATCTTCGCTCAAACTATATAGTAGGGCAATAATTGCCTTAAGAAATAAAAATGCTTGTGAATTTTTTAAATTGTTTTTTTCAGGAAGTATGAAAAATGATATCTTAAAAACATCGAAAGAAAAAAATATCATGACACAAAATAGGTTTACTCACATAAAAAAGCCATCGGATCTTATAAAGCAGAAGATCAAAACAAAAATGATAAGGTGTGGAATATTAGAAAATTGCACGATTTATTTTGCGAAAACATTGTATGTTTTGGGTGGGTCAGTTATAATTCATCAATTGATCAGGTAATGGTGAAATATTTTGGAAGGGTCAGCATGAAGCAGTACACAAGAAACAAGCCTATTAGATTTGATATTAAACTGTAGGCAATGTATCCTGATGAAGGATCCATTTTTGATGTAGATATCTATGCTGGAAAATCGAGTAAGGAAAATGATTCGGTTATTGTCGGTTGCACTAGGATCTAAAATTGCACGAAAAATGCTTCAAAGGCTCTTGAATATGGTGCCAAGTAACTATTTGAGGCAGTATCATGTTTATTTTGGTATGTTTTGTACTTCGCCAGATTTGATGACTCATTTTAAGACAAAATCGTGTAAAAGCTTTGATAGAGCTGCAAAAAAAAACTCGAAGAGAGATTTGTATATGTGTCCACGATCATAACTCAAAAGTAAATTATATTACTGTTATAGATGATAAACCTGTTTCTATGTTGTCAACAAGTTATGGTGTTAAACCACAAGTCCCTATAAAAAGATATGTTGAAAATAATAAAGAAGTTATAGAGTTTTCACAAGCATTCTCAAAATATAATAAACCCCAGTTTTGCAAAATATTCTTTGGCCTGAAAATAAAAAAGAAACCTGAGAAATCATTTAAGAAGTATGTGGATAGTATTTAGAAGAATCTCAAAAAAGTAACACTGTTCTAAAGCGTAAAATAAAATCAGAAAATTTAAATGGAGAGAAACACACTGTAAAAATAGGACAAAGAAAATTTTCTGACAATGAGATAAGTGATGACAAATATCGTGGCCTACGCATAGATCTTTATTGCACGAAATGTTAAATATATTTATGCAAAGCATATTTCGAATAGCATGTTATATAGATATACATCGTTGCGCAATCGCAATTTAAAAAATCTGTCAATCGTCGCGCTCCCTTCTGTTTGGATCTCGCGCTTCGTGCTCAGTCTTATATTCTTCGCATATACGTAAGTTTATTTCTTGTAATTTTATACTGAAGCTCAAGTCAATTTTATAATATTGTGGATGTGAATTACATTTTCTCAAAGTTACTCAATTTTTTTTTATTTCAAATAGGAAAAGAAACTAAATTTACTTAAGGCTCTATCAGCCTTAAGGAACATATTCCCATCAGGAAACTCGCGCTTCGCGCTCGATTTTCTGTATACATTTCTGTAACTTTCTAATAATTTACATGATTAAAAAAAATCTATTTTCTTCCAAATATCTAAAAACGGAACAAATTCATAGACTGTTTTTAAGCAAACGATTTTTTATTTTAACCCTTATTTTGTATCTCACGTATTTTGGTTAAAAAATATAATTTTTGATTTTCAAAATTTAAAATCAAAACAAAATATCTATCTTGTCAAGAAATGTCCTACTGAGGATTTGTAGACCACATTTAGGCAAATAATTCGTATGACACATATTTTGTTTAAGTTTGTTTAAAATGTTATATTTAATTTAATTAGTCTTACATATATGTAAGACTAATTAAATTAAGTTTCAATCAACTCTCAACAAAATTTCCGTTTTTACATTCTCATCATGGATGAAAAGGTATTGGTTTTATGTGAAAAATGACTTTCGAAATTTTCATCAAATCTTTACGTTTTGAGACCCCCTGAGTCAGAAAAAATGGTTTTTACAAAAGTGTCTGTTTGTCTGTCTGTCTGTCTATCTGTCTGTAGTAGGTCGTGTGCGGCATAACTCTCGATAGAATTATCAGATTGAATTGAACTTTGGCACACTTTATCGGAGCCGAAAAAGTAAGGACAAGTTCGTTAACCAGCCACATCCAATCAAAATTGAGGGATTGAGCACTACTTTTGTGTTTTTGAAAATAAATAAAATCAAAAATTTCAATACTGGTTTTTGATAGTGCTCATAAATCTCTACAAATTATCCTGATAACATTTTTTGATTAAATCAAAATTAGAAATGTTACAGCATATTCAAATTCGAAAAAAGTCAATATCAAAATTCCATTTTCCAGTTGAATTATACGAGATACGAAAAAACGTTATGATACAATATTATTTTCTACATAAAGACCTACAAATTTGAATTGTAACATTTTTTCATAAGATGCATATTTTTCTTTTTGATTAAAAAAAAAACTATAACTGCGTTGTTCTGCAAAATCGTTTCCTTAAATAAATTCTACGATTGTTTTTCCGTTTTGAGATGTTTGGAAGAAAATAAATAAATTATTTTAATCATGTAATTTATTAAAAAGTTACTGAAATGTATACAGAAAATCGAGCGCGAAGCGCGAGCATCATGATGAGAATATGTTCCTTAAGGCTGATAGAGCCTTAAGTAAATTGAATTTCCTGTTTCACTTAAATTCAAAAAGAAATTGAGTAGCTTTGAGAAAATGTGTAATTCACATCATCTGTAATATTATTATAAAGTTGGTTCTTTTTAAATTCTTAGGTCTTTTAAATTCCGAATGATATTTATATCATTATTGCGATGGCTTTACCTATTACACCTAACATTAACATGTCGTTCGTCGCTGATATTATTGGCTGAGGCAGTGCGTACATCGGCCAATCATAATTTCTTGAATAAAAGCGCTCGAAATTTAAATATTATTTGATGACAGTTTCAAAATAGTGAGGTCATTAGAAGAATGCAACGTTTTTATCCCTCGATTCTATACAAATTTTAAAAAATGCACACTAATGGCTTAAAATAAGGTACTTTAGGGACCAAATCGTGAAAATAGGGGACTTTAGGGACCTCAACTGAATATAGAAGACAATAGGGGATATAGGGACCGGTCTGTGAGGCCTGATTTTAACTAAAAATTTTGAATGTGAGGAAAAAATCGATATGCATGGGACTCAATTCATCAGCTGATGTGGTTGATCCATGGCCTTAATAATAATCGATAAATGCGTATAAATTGACACCAGATAAAGTAAAATTATTTTTTTTTTTAATAACAATTTAGGTTCTTACCGTATGCTAGTTTGTCCTCCAAGGTCCCAAACTTGAAATTTTAAATTTTTGTATGTAACTTGTTCTACATTAAAACCTATTGTGGGTATTGTAGTAACTACTTCACCAACCTGCAGCCTAAAAGAAAAATATTGATATACTAAATTCAATGAGTACAATATCTAACAAAAGTTGAAACATTTAATTTATACTTCTGAATAAAAATATTTTTATTATCCGTTTTTTTAAAAATCAATTTCAAACAGAAGATAATTTCGGTAAAAACTAACAATAAAAAGTATTTCAATATTTTCAAATGCTTCTTGAATAATTTTAGAATTTCAAACTCTGAAAAAAATTATGAGTCTATCTAAATTTTCAAAATTTTCCAATTATTCAGGAAAATATTGATTTAATAGTTTTCTAATTATGTAATTAGTAAGAATCTCAATATAAAGTTAAATCTGTTTTCGATTTTATAATACAGCGAACAAAAAATATCGTTCGTATCACGTGCAGAACGTATTTAGCCGCACGAGCGAATCGCGACTCGCTCTTGCGTTAAAATACGCCTTTTTGCACTTGATACGAAATATACTATTCTATACTTGAAGTAAACACTTAGTCAAATAATTGAAAATCTGGTAGGTATACATTGTACCATAGTTTTAGTTGCCCAAAGTTTCAATTGCCCATAAAATCACCAGAAGTCACTATATTTGAAAAGCAGTGTTTGACGAAGATTATGAAAGGAATGCGTTAGCAAAAATTGCAAGTATATATCAAATATAGGCAGTAGAGAGCGCTTCAGGGAAATGTACAGGAATCCTGCATCTTGCAATCCTCGCAGTTTTTGCCAACACATTCCTTTCATAATCTTCGTCTAACACTGCTTTTCAAATATAGTGACGTCTAGTGATTTTATGGGCAATTGAAACTTTGGGCAACTAAGACTATGGTACAATGTATACCTACCGAAAATCTGGTTCGCTCGAACACATATATATTGGGTTAAGAGTACATGCCAACATTTCTTCTAAGGCATCATCAAGGCGTAATAATAATTACAATGAAAACTGTAGGAACAATAAGATTCATGTTGAGTCATGTCAATAAAATGTGTCTAAAAAGTTAAATAATATGAATATAAAATATAATTCTAGAATTTCAAATAATCACAGTGATTCAGTATATAATATTTACCTAGTGAGATCTTCAATTTTATTTAATATGTAGATCATCATGATAAAGTATGTTGAAAGGACAAACAGTCATTAAATTTAGCAGCCACATTTTTTAAATATGTTTGAAAATCAACATTTTATAAACTTATTCAGTGCCCACAAGTGGGTTGCAGAAAAGTGCCATGAGCGCGAGGGTGACTACAATATGCCTTCAAATAAGTTTGTACTTCTCGCACGCGTAGCGTATTCTGCAAACCAACTCGTGGCCCTCCCCTATAGTCACATTAAATTTTTGTTGTCCAAGTTAAGGCTTTGGATCAATCGGACCACGCGACTATATTATACATTAATTCAATTATGTGAGATAACTTTTTTAACTCACAAAATCTGTTTCTGAAAATTTGGGAAACTTGACAGAAGACAATAAAACACGTCTGTTAGCTTTTTTTTGATAGATTTTTTTTCAAAAATTCGAAGACTTATTGACAATTACAGGTAACTGTACAAATTTTTAACTTATTTTTTCTGTAGTGACTGTAAGTGTGAAAAATTACTTTTTTCGAAAAGTAACTTAACCTTAAAAAATTACTTTTCGAAAAGTAACGTACACGGAAATGCATATACAAATAATGTGGTTAAAAAACGACAATTTTTCTAAATGCAAGGAATGTATTGTATGATGTGTCATGTATGTCCTGACGAATTTGGGCATTAATTGAGAATAATTGCGTAAAAAAGCACAATTGAGGCTTCGGATTCCATAACCAACGGAACGCGTGGCCTAGTTGGCAAAAGAGGGGATACCGCAATGCGAGAACGTTTTTCTTCATTTAGATAAAAAATTCGGAAAAATGATCATAAAAACATGTCACTACATGTTAAATGTCGTTCCGCATATTTTTTCTTCCATAAATTTTTGTATCAGAACTCTAGTTTTTTTATAATAGAAGATGAATGGGCACACTTCAAATAAGTAATCGCGTCAAATCCAGTTCTCAATTTAATTGTTCGCCACATATTAATAAAATTAACTGTCAATAACATTAACCAAATATATAGCGTAAATAAAAAAGTTCGCGTTTCTTCAGATGGTGGCGCCACGTGAATTACAACACAGAGCATATACCCCTACTGAAAACTGAAGATTTCGACGATGAAGTTGAATATTATTCACCTTATACTAGCGAGGATGAAAGAGAGGCAGGTAGCGACGAGGATGAAGTCGATTTTTAGGAAGGAGATAACGATGAGTTGATGAGAAATCCAGAAATCGATCAACTGCGATAATGGGCAATAAAAGATGGCATATAATCAGAAATTTCTGAACAAGTTGCTGAGTATTTTAAGAGCTCAATTGCTTCCGACTATGCCGAAGTTTTCAAAAACATTTTTAAAAACTACAAAATCAAGATACAATATTGTAAATATGGAAGGACAAGATAGCAAAATAGGCCAGTTTGTATACTTTGGCATCGCAAATTGATTAAATGACTGCATGAAGTCAAATTCATACGTCGGTAATGAGACGGTCCAGTATGTATTAGAATAAAATACTGATCCCAAAACCATAATGCGTAACGAACAGTAAATAGGAGAGCAAATATATGAAAATTCACTTATCCAAAACTATAATTAAAAGATTTAAAATTTTAGGATTAAACTTTTTTAACTCTGCAAATTACAAAAACAATGAAGTACACAAATTCATTTTTTGTCTTGTGTACGTATGCCGTTTGAGAAAATAAAAAACTCACTTTACTTTTATTTATACAAATGATTAAAGTTGACCATTGAGGTAACCCAAGTGCAAGCTCGTGGCCAAAAGGTGGTAGCCCTTCATTAAGTCTTATGGAAATTCGAAATGATTCATTCTTTTTCCGACGATTTGAGCGAAAATATTGCATTGAATCGCCATTTATTTGTTGTGTTAAAGCATATGGTATAGTGGAGTTGTATATAGATTGATAATATCGAAACCGCGTTGCACGTGCGTCATCTATGCGTAAACAATTGTTCTGTGAGGTGAGTGCCACTCAAATTTTTTGTATCTTCAATATAAGTTGAAATTAACGTTGAAAGGTAATGGAGATATGCAATAATTTAAAAATATAATTAAATATTGGAAAATACAAATTTGTCAAATAAATGTATTGAATAATAAAATTAATCAAATAAAATATGCTAATGTATTCAAGTTTCATTAATATAGTAATAAGTTTGACGGAACGTCATTAATAAAAATATTTTATAGTATTTTGCATTGACATTGGGTCAGCTCATTTTCATTAGGGATAAATTGTCATGAAAATATATCCGAGATATAAAAAGCAAGAAGCATGTTAAACAGATAAAAAGGCAAACGTTTCGGCCACAAATGGGGACCGGACCCTCTTCAGTGCCAGCTAATTTTATGAACTTAATGACTAAGCTATAAACGTGCAAAAAAATTAATTACTTATAGTAATATTGGATTTTTTGTTTGTTTGTTTGTAGAAATGTATGGATTCTCTAAACATGTGGTCTCAAACATTTTTTTCTCTCCTCTCTTCGAACACTCAAGCGTATTTGAGTCTCGAGTAGCCAGGACATAGACTGTATATGGGGTATGTTTATGTGTTTGGAACTTGACCCTTCACAACAAATTGTCATTGTATATATTATTTCTTTACGCTAGTTTTTAAATAGTACTGCTCTCTTTCAAATTAATTTCTTCCATTTTGAAATCGAACAGAGTGTGCGACTATTTCTATCTGCTGCCTCTGTGCCTCAAGAGGAAATAAGCAAATCTAAAATTAAAAATAAAATAAAAATTCTTAATTTTACTTTTACAAAACTCCGTCCTTCTGCGTTCGTGTGTTGTGTTTTCTGTGAGATGCATACTTCACAAAGGTGTTGTGGGCCTCCCTTATGAATGGTGGTGTTTTTTCCCTACAAAATTGGTGTTAACTTTTCTATGAAAAAATATCATTATTTATACATGGTTCTTGTGCGTACCTTTGAGGAGAAGCGGTTTTGCAGTCACACTCTCCACGAATCTTCCAAACAGGATTTCTTTCTCATTTTTTGAGGATTGTATTTTGGAGCGGTCTGGTACCTGGATGCCTTAGAGCTTGCCCCATTGCACAAGTTCTTTGCACGTTTTTTATAAAATATTATATTGAAGAAAAACAACAAAACAAAAAAACCAAAAACAAAAATCCAATATTACTATGAATTAATTAGTTGAGTTTGAAATTTCTGCCACTGCCTGCATTATCGGAGAATCACTAATCGCGTATGAGATAGGATACGTTCCCGACAGGTGTCCTCGTAGACAATTTCAAACTCTTATATCGCAAATAATTGCAAATTAAATTCAAATATAAATTTCAGAATTTGAAATCTTTCTGTGGAGAAAAAGACGCTTTCCACTGCGCTGGGATACGAGCCCAGGTCTTTCGATTGCCGGTCGACTGCTCTAATCACTGAGCTACACAGGCGTCCAACATCTCCTTCTCTACAGGAAGTGATTCTCCGATAATGTAGGCAGTGGCAGAAATTTCAAACTCAACTGATTAATTTGAAATCATTTATAGCCGCAAGACTGAGCCACTAGGCGATATAAGGAAATCTTCCTGTGGAGAAGAAGATGTCGGACGCCTGTGTAGCTCAGTGGTTAGAGCAGTGATCGGCAATCAAAAGACCTGGGCTCATATCCCAGCGCTTTCGAAAGCGTCTTTTTTCCACAAAAAGATTTCAAATTCTTAAATTTAAATTTAAATTACTATGAATAATTTATTTTTTTGGACGTTTATAGCTTAGCCATTAAGTTCATAAAATTAGCTGGCACTGAAGAGGGCCCCCATTTGTGGCCGAAACGTTTGCCTTTTTATCTGTTTAACATGCTTCTTGCTTTTTATATCTCTGATATGTTATCTTGATAATTTATCCCTAATGGAAATGAGCTGATCCAATGCCAATGCAAAATACTATAACGATTTCAATTTGGGTCAAGATAATATTTAAGACATGGATACAAACATGTCACGAAAAAATATTTTACTTTATGGACTGCGTTAACATATCGTAAAAATGGTTTACTAACCGAATGGATAAAATTAATTATATTAATCTTTTATAAAAAAATGTTTTTAAAATAATAGGGAATACTTTGAGAAAAGCTAAGAAGATTATCATTTATGAACTCTGAACTCAATTTAACCAACAACATAATAACACAATAATATAATAATATTGAGACGGCCCAGTCTTTATCAGAATGAAATATTGACCCCAAAATTATAATAGATAATGAACAGTTGTATTGTTCGTTTTATTTCATTTTTATATATTTTATTTTATTATTTTATAACAATTATTGTTATTAATGACTCGCAACCAATCAGGATCTGTTTAGTCACTCGATCTCATGCACGAAATTTATGCAACTTTAAAATATTCACAAGGATAACAGGCTTTAAGTTTTCACGGCTATTTTCGTTTGTAAGAGAGAACAGCGTAATACTAGGCTGAGTTTGCCGCCTTTCGGCTGATGAAGGAAATGAAGCAAGCCCAAGCATGGTCAGTAATCGGATGAAGTCGCTACTAGTCTTTTTATTTTATTTCCGTCCTATTTTTATTTTATTTTGTCTTATTTTAAATTATTTTATTTTACATTATTATATTTCATTTTCTTCCACCTTTTTCTACGCTGATGAAGATCGTCGGCGTCTTTTACGCGGTTCAAGAATATCGTTGACAAAAATGAAACCTAAAGAATTTGGAATCAACGACTCAATTTGAAATATTTAATTAAACTTATGAAAAAGCCAAAAGTGCATCTTCATCGCTAAATGGTCCCTTGTGGGATTAAGATGGAGATGAAAAATTTAAACAAAACGATGTGTGAGGAGTTCTTTGGAGGGGAGCTAGACGTAACGGAGAAGACGCCGGATCCTTTCGAAAACGATAATTCCCAGGTATGTCAGTACCGGGACTGGCTTCACGAGATGAACGAGAGGCAGTTGGATATCCTAAAGAAGGTGGAGTTGGCCCTGGAGAAGATAGACAGCTTCTCCAGGAGCAAGAAAAATATGCACCTCCCTTTCAGGGATGGTATCCAGAAGACGAAGAAGGAGCTCGGGGAGCTGCGGTACGACATAGAGGATATTGTCTGCTACCTCGACTCCTTCGAGTACCTAATGAGAGGTCTGATGGTACAAAAAATGAAGGAGGTAAGACCATCAAAAAGTAAGCGAGGTCCACACCGGACACCCGCAAACGGCCGAGAGAGTCGACAGAGAGTCCGTAGGTGTCTGCGGCGGAGAAGCCGACAGGAAAGAGGCCGAAAACCTCGAGCAAAGAAAAGGAGTGAGTGGAGGTCCCTAACAGGAAAGACCTCAGAAAGAAGAAGAAGCAAGAGAAGAAGCTCTCCAGAACGCAGGAGAAATCTTGCCGTGCGCGCCCAGAAGCGGTGCTCATTAAACCAGCGGAAGGAATGATCTACGCTTCAAACCTGCGCGGGCTCAAAAAGCGCGTCAACCCTGACGAACTAGGTGCCACAGTTCAGGGAATCAGGGAAACACGATCCAATGACTTGATAGTAGAACTGAAATGTTCTAAAAAAGACAGAGAGCGGCTGGACACCACCATCAAATTGGCAGTCGGAGCTAGTGAGACAGTGCGTCATCTTATTCCCAGGATTGAGGTCGAGATTTCCGATCTAGACCCAAGCATTGAAGCCAGTGACGTCGAAGAGGCTGTACGAGGTTTCTTCGAGCAAGATTCGGAGATGGAGTTTAGGGTCTCCCTAACGAAGACACCCTATAGCGGGAATAAAAAGCATACGTGCTATTGGAGGAGGCAAGAACCTTGAAACTTCTCAAGACAGCCCACATCAAGATTGGGTGGGTATCCTGCAGGGTGCGCAGGAGAAAGGAGCTCAACCGGTGCTACCGCTGCTCTGGCTTTGGCCATATGGCAGCGGACTGTCGCGGGCCAGACTGCAGAGGGCGCTGCTGGAGATGCGGTAAGGAAGGACATACCGCGGGATCCTGCACCAGGCAACCGCAATGCTACCTCTGCACCGCAAGAGAGGAAAAGCCCTGGGTCGATCACGTCGCGGGGACAATGCGTTGCGCGGCTTTTCGGGCGGCAGCCCCCAAAAGGAGGCCGTAAAAAGCCGCAAGAGCTAAGCTAGAAGATGGATTCCAGGAAACAGAATTTTTCCTATTGTTATTGTTGTATTATTATTATTATAAACTATAACTTCAACTTCGAACAATAAACAATATGTATGGTTGATAATTGATTAATTGCAAAAAATATTATCATTATTGGCAAATATAAACATTTAACAACTAACGCCGTTGTCACCATTATTATTATCATTATTTTTATCATATGCAATTTGTTGTTCTTCATTAACCCATTAACGCCCAAATTGTAGGTTTTCACATGATCATATTTCATCGATTGCCAACAACGCTAGGGTAATGGAAATCTTACAAAAATCCGTACCCGACTATTTTCGAGTATGCTCTTTCCGATTTTGTTACTTAGAGAGCATAAAAAATTGATTTTCCCAAAAAATTTTGCAATTAAAAAGAACATTTCGACCAATTTCTGAGATAGTTTTTCCAAAAAAGTAATTTTTTCAAATCGTTTGACCACTCGAATCGGCCTGTTTTCATCAAAAGTCGTGCAATTTGTATATGTGCTTCAAAACCATGTATTTGGAAAAAATTTATTTTCATTAGTATTTTCAAAATGGCGGCTGGAAAAGTGTGAAACTTTGCGTAACATTGAAAAAATGGACTGAAACGGTTTTATATTGTTTTTTGAAGTGAATCGTTGAATCTGTGTTCAACTTTGTGAAAAATCATTCGTGAGTAATTCTTGTACAACAATTGAGATTAGATCTCCCAAATTCAAAATGGCTAATTTTAGATGGCGGAGGAAAATGATAAAAAACGAGATTTTTCAGAACACAACCTCCACGTGGTGAAAATCGGGCAACAGTGTAGAAATTAGAAACTCGCTGGCAAATAGTGTCGACTGATCGTCTTAAATTCATTCATTGAAAAAATTTTCGCTCTAAACCGATGCATTGTCAGCCATCTTCGATCTTGCATAACAGAATTCTCAAATCTGATTTCAGATTCGTAATCAGCGAGTTTGAAAACCCCTTAGACCGAATTTCAGCGCAAACTCACGCTATTTGTATGGTTCTGTCCGCCATATTGGATCCGCCATTTTGAATGTTTCAAATCTGAACTCAGATTCGTATTCAGCATCCTTAAAAACCCAGGGGACCAAATTTTTGCGTCAAATCTCGTTTTTTATTATTTTCCTCCGCCATCTTAAATCAGCCATTTTGAATTTTGGAAATCTAACCTCAATTGCTGTACAAGAATTATTCACTAATGTTTTTTCACAAAGTTCAATACAGTATTCAACGATTCACTTCAAAAAACAATATAAAACCGTTTCAGTCCATTTTTTCAATGTTACGCAAAGTTTTACACTTTTCTAGCCGCCATTTTGAAAATACTAATGAAAATAAATTTTTTCCAAATACATGGTTTTGAAGCACATATAAAAATTGCACGACTTTTGATGAAAACAGGCCGATTCGAGTGGTCAAACGATTTGAAAAAATTATTTTGTTGGAAAAACTACCTCAGAAATTGGTCGAAATTTTCTTTTTAATTGCAAAATTTTATGGGAAAATCAATTTTTTATGCTCTCTAAGTAACAAAATCGGAAAGAGCATACTTGAAAATAGTCGGGTACGGATTTTTGTAAGATTTCCATTACCCTAGCGTTGTTGGCAATCGATGAAATATGATCATGTGAAAACCTACAATTTGGGCGTTAATCAATAATCAATAGTAAATAAATAATTATAAATTGTGTTTATTAATAACTATTAAAGTTTCTATTACTTTTGCAATTATTACATCATTTGATTTACCATTATAAACAATTAAGTTTAAATACAAAGACACAGTTATTACTAAATTAAAGATAACTGAAAACAAATTGTAATACAACTACATTTTTATTGTATAATAATTATATCGTCATTATTACTTTATTACCTATCTATACTTCGATTCTAATGCTTAGCTCGGATGGATGTAATACCTAAAAACACCATATGCCTATATGAACAGACGCATGGGAACGCCAGCCAGTCTGAAAATAAACCTACGGAGTGAAACACGTGGAAATAGTAAACAAGTGGAATACATAGAGTGCAACCGGAGTCGATTACCAAACCAACGATTACGCGAGTTATATTGTTTGGGTGATTACAAATCGATTTAGAAGGATTCATCTTTGGATTCGCAACCAGCCAAGGAGTGCTGAATCCATAGCTTCACAGACACGGAGGAATTTGCCATATTTATAAAAGGTCATCACGAAGAGGGGGTCTTTTCTTCAAGCAACCTTGCTCATATGAATTTGGTAAGTCTAAAATTAGTTGTCATATTCCGTATACCTTCTCTCTCTCTCTCTCTCTCTCTCTCTCAGACTCATAAAAGTGTTTTCTTTCAAGGTTGAAGAACCAATCATACCACCTGGAAGAAAGCACCATTATAACTGCAATCAACATTCTAAACAAGTCGCCTGGGTCTTGACTGACCTAACTATAATTTTTCAATAAATAATTATCATAAATTCAAGTTGTTATTTAATTCATTTGGCTTGTCCTCTACCCGTTTAATTGTTATTTCTATTTATAACTACGAACAGAGGAATATAGTTAGGGTAATAGGCTCTAGATTTTAGCTAGGAAAAAATGTAATAATTTAAAACTTAGGACGTCACACATGTATCAGTATTCAAGTAACATATTTCTAACTATATTCAGGAATCAATCAAGATCCGCTCAACATATTAATCTCTGCTAATAAGAAAATTACATCAATAAATATCAATTTTAAATTATGTGTAAAAATGATACATGGCCAAGCAAAATTTTGATAGAAGCAGATCCAAATTGCGTGCGACTAGCAGCCAAATCACGTAATTTAGTTCTCATTGGTTATAACTTTTGAATTTTTTGAGTAAAAAATCATGTGTGATACGGAAGAAATCTACGACTTCCGGTTAGTAAAATTCGTCTTAGGAGAGGGACAAAACCTTAAATTCGAGATATTGACTGTGTACCTTCAACATGAATTACATTTAACCGCAGTAAAGGGAAACCAGAAACGAAATGTATGCCACCTCCTTACAGCGAACAAATCAAAGAGCTTTTACATCCACTAATCATAGCCAAAGCACCTCCTCTACAAGTTTGATTCCTTTAATGATGAATTGAACAGTGTTAAAAACTATAGAAAGGAATTCGTAAGTACAACTGTAACTATATCTATATGAATTTAGATTATTACGAAGATGCCTCTCAAAGAGAAAGATTTCTGCAGTGCATTTTTTCTTGCTAATGCGAGGGACTGGGAGGGTCTTAGACAAATTCTCATCAGGACATTTTTTGACAAAATGTATATTTCGGGTTTTGATTTTTAAAAACACTACTCAAAATAAAAAATTCCTTTTTTCAACCAAAGTATGTGTGATACGCAATAAGCGTTGAAATGCGAAGTCTTTTGCTTAAGAAAAGTCTATGATTGCTTATCCTTTTAGAGATATTTGGAAGAAAATAAATTACTTCAATCATGTAATTTATTAGAAGGTTACTGAAATGTATACAGAAAATCGAGCGCGAAGCGCGAGCGTCATGATGAGAATGTGTTCCTTAAGGCTGATAGAGCCTTAAGTAAATTGAATTTCCTATTTCACTTAAATTCAAAAAGAAATTGAGTGACTTTGAGAAAATGTGTAATTCACATCATCTGTAATATTATTATAAAATTCGTTTGAGCTTCAGTATAAAATTACACGAAATAAATTTGAATGTATGCGAAGAATATAAGACCGAGCGCGAAGCGCGACAATCGAATCGCGCGCCCTAGGCGCGCTCAAATTAACGAACGAAGCACGCGACGAGAATATGCCCGCAAAGCGGGCATATTTTTTTAAGTATGTTAAGCAAATTATTTAATGGATTATTTGGCCTCAAAGAGAATTGGGTTTAGATAAAATGTATTTTAAAAATTTTGTTTAATAAGGGAATAATAAGCGTTTTTTCTTATTTCGCATATTGTCAAAAGTTAAATGTGGCGTGACAAATTTTTTAACTACTTAAATATACTTTAGAAAACGTTATAATGGTTTTAAATAATTCTCGCGCTATATTCGACTTATTTTGTCAATACTCTCAAAATGGAAACTCGTCATCAGAATTAAGCAACATTCTAGAGCAATCAGTTGGGTGTAAATGAATTAGGTGAGGTCTAGAGACAGCTTTTAACCAAAATCATGAGGGTAAGACATCTTTTTCAAGAGTTTATGATAGATGCGGAATAGCCTCAAACAAGCTGCTCTCGTTCTAATTGCCAAATTGAGCAACCATTTTGGTAGAGTTTCCTAATGTTAATTTTTATAGATTCAAATTTAATATGAAAAATAGGAAAATGACCAACCTCGGACAATCTGGATGTTTTCTTTAATTTGTTTAATGACGTTTCCAGGGTGTCTAGCGATTCTTGAAAACAAAATTGGAGGTCTTTTACAGGTTTTCAAGGTCCAGAAATGAAGATTTCCAAGGTATACTTTTTTCATGTCAAATAACGAAATAACGGTTATAACAAATGAGCTAATGTATTTTTTAAATGTAAAAACATTTTCACTTAAAGCAGAGGAACAAATAAACTTTTTTTAAACATGCATCCATTTTTTTGCGAATATGAGTGTTACTTAAAAAATTCATTTCTGTGTCAAGAGGGAAAGGAATAACTTACAAAATTATGCGCAATGTTAAAGTTTGTTTATTGCAGTCTAAATAATATCTTTTGAGTCTCTACAGCTCTCTATATACACTTATTATATTCTATAATCACTTTTAGGAGAGATTTACAATCTTTCATGTTACATATTTTTCAAGTTATAAAAGATAAATTATCTTATATATAATATCAACAGAGGATAAATCAATATTTATAATGCAAAAATCGAGGTGATTTCCAGGTTTTCAAGGTTCAAAAAAAATTCCAGGTTTTCAAGGGTCGCTAGACACCCTGCGTTTCGATGAACAATATGTCATCCTCTTCAAATTTTTACATCCCTTTAGTATTTAGTTCTGTAGTTTTAGTGTCACTTTTTTTACACACATCACAAAAAAGTATATATCGTCGATTGTTTTTCAAAACTCAAGTCAATATAAAAATAAAATTTAAAAACTTGTCAAATAGTCGCATCATAACTGAAAATTCGTAGAATTTTATGCCATTTTATGGCAAATTTTCTGAGCGTATAAAACGATTATTTAAGAACATTGATTTAAAAATATTATAGTATTTATGATAAATTAAAAATCGGGGAAATTCATTAAACTAAGTTAAGATCCTTATGACTTAGGAGAACAAAACAATGTTGTCTATAAAATTGAGTGTGAATGTGGTAAATGTTATGTGGGACAAACTAAATATTCCTTATGAATTAGGAAAGAGAAACAAAAATTATATAAAATTAAATGAGAAATATCACAATATAATTAGTAAACATTTAAAAGAAAATAAGGATGATCTTGATAATCATTATTTCCATTGGGATGAAGTCAAAATATTATACAAAGAAAGTAATTTCTATAAAAGATTATTTGCAGAGATAATTTAAATTCAAAAAGAATAAAATCAATGTTTGAATAAAATCACAGACATTAGACACTTAGATTCTGCTTATAATATAAATTTAGATTTTTATGGAAATAATCTTTGATATTATCTTAAGCACAAAAAAATTATTTTCTAAATTCTAGCCTTCGTTTATGGATCCTATAACTGAAAGCAAAAATTCAAAATTATATCAAATTAATCTTTGAAAATTAGTTTTAAATTGTATTACAAATTTAGATACGTATCTATTTGAGTTGAGCCATGTCAGTATAAACATTAGTACGATCTCATCCTTCTCCATACGAGGATGCCTTTATCCTTATTTTCAATTTTAACTTGGACAACAAAAGTTTAATAGTGTGACTACAAGGGGTGACCACGGGGGGATTGCAGAATAAGCTACGAGTACGAGAAGTACAAACTTATTTGAAGGAATATTGCAGTCACATTTCACATTGACAGCCCTATTCAGCAACCCACCCAGGGCTACTCTGTATATTTGTCCGAGCGAACCAGATTTTCAATTATTGGACCGATTACTTGATCTCTGACGTTGTATGTTTACGATTTAAATTTGAAGCAAAATTTTTCTTGGGCAATATGTAAATCATTCATGAAGGAAATATTAAAACAAACATTATAAAAATGATACCCATTTACGTACGAAAATTAGTAACAGATCGAATAATAGCGTATAAAAAACGGCTCAGTCGGACAAAATATAATTTTTTTCCTCTCTTCCTCCAACGTTTTGAAATCATTATAGATTTCCTCTTCAGGTTTACATCAAGTTTGTCAACATTTATTAATATTCCCTTAGTGTTATAAATAAAATCAATTTCGTTATATTCCGTAGTTATTTCTTGAAATTTGAAGAATAATGCAACCCATGATTTGAAACTTTTTTACATGTTTCTAATTTAAACCTAACTCATTGTAGTTTTAGTGTTGAAAAGAGATTTCACATATTTTATTCTTCACATTTTCACCATATGGGAAATCATTATAAACAAAAAATTTTAAGATAAAATATATGAAATCTCTATTTAGTTTAAAACTACCATAAATTAAATTTAAATCAGAAACATGCAAAGAAGTTTCAGATCATGAGGTGCATAATTATTTAAATTTCAAGAAATAACTACGGAATATGACGAAATTGATTTTATTTATAACACTAATCGATTTTAAACAAATGTTGACAAACTTAATGTATTCCCGAAGAGGAAACCTATAAGGGCTCAATGAAGTGGATTAACCAATTAAAAGAAAAATTCTGAGTCATTGTTTACATAAAACCAATACCTTCTCTCTGATGATGAGAATGTAACAACATAAAAATACTGACACATTTAATTAGGGTAATTTACAGGTCGCGCTTATAGTTTTACAATATTTTTAAAGTTTATTACATTGAATAAGATAGCTAATATTATCCATACTTAATTTAGTAAATTTACAAGATCTTTTGTAAAATTTCAAACATAACCTATAAATTAACCTCATCAAATGTGACTATTTTGGAACAGCCTTCAGTATTTTTATTAATAAATTGTTTTCTTTGGTTAATTCACCTCATTAAACGTACGATTTGTTGTTTACAGTGTGATGTTAAAACATTCTTAGAAAACCTTAACCTACAAGCTTTGAATATCATATCTCTGATCCTAAAGAATCTTGTTTACAACAGCTCAAAACCTCGACTTTAAATAAAAAAGTTAAGAAATCTCATTCCAAGTTCTCTTAATAAAAGCGAACCATAAAAATGTGTCCTAAAATAAATTACAATTATTCTACCAACCTGTATAAAATCGTTGTTTTCCCAGCTCCGTCCAAACCTAAGATTAAAATTCTCATTTCCCGGCTGCCGATCAAATTGCGAAAATAACTAAATAAACCTCCTGGAATTAAATGATTTTTTATTTCATGGAAAATCTGACAAAAGCAAGAAAATCTATCTAGAGTAATGCCGGTTTTTTAAATTCAGAGAAAATATACAAGTAACATACCCATATTGAAGTGCGTGTTAATTCAAAAACATCAATTATTGAACATCAAATGTCAATTAAAGAAGATGATCAGATTATAAATTACTCTAATATTTTGTTATAAACGTTTCACTAGCATTTATATTCATTAATGTTGCCGATGTCACAAACGTCATCATGAAGGTTCTTTTACACCTTCTAGTTGTAGTTTCAATATTAAGCTCAGAGCAGCTCAGAGCACTATAAAGGTCTTTACAGAATAGGATTTTAGAAACCGACGTAACATCAACATGACATAAACATAGAGTTTACGTCGTGCGCGCGCATCTATTGCCAACTGCAGAACTTTTATCGCGTTCGCATTCCCGTTTCCCGGAATAACGGAATAAAAGTTCTGCAGTTGGCAATAGATGCGCGCGCACGACGTAAACTCTATGTTCATGTCATGTCGATGTTATGTCGGTTTCTAAAATCCTATTCTGTAAAGACCTTAAAGGAGGAATTACACCTCTGCATGCAGGAATTATGCATGCAGGTTACCATGGTAACATATTAGTGGGAAAGAGATTGGAAAAATGTCCGTTTCTTTCTCTCTTGTATGTTACCATGGTAACTTACATGCATAATTCCTGCATGCAGAGGTGTAATACCTCCTTAATGAAAGAGTGTCAATTGGTGAGTCCTAAGGGTAAATTCACACGTTTATGATATTAAACCCCGGACCAGTGTTTGTAGGCAGGGTTGGGTCCGTAACATACGTAACGTAACTTACATGGCTTTCGACACGTCGATAACTATATATTTTATTTGCCTACGGCGCGTAAACTCGTTTGTTCGCTATATTCAAGAGTAGCGCAATGATGTGTATTGCGCTACAAAGGAATGTTATGTAAAAATTGAACTGCGCATGCGCCTATAGACATACATCGGAGCACAATCTTCTTCTTATTCTTCTCCTTATACGTACAGCGTTAGAATTCTACTGACAAAGCCTCGTATATTTGAACTGCGCATGCGTCCATTAAAATCCGCTACTACTACACAAGATCACAAGATCGATCAAATTTAAATGGCCGAGACTAGTCGCGAAATATCAAGTGTAATAACAAGCGCCGCAAACAACTACAATAATAGATGAGATTCGAGTGTACGCATAAAAACTAGTATACGCACCGAAGTCACATAAAATAGAATATGTGCCAATGCACACAATTCGGGAAATTACGAGACTCGCTTAAAATGGTCGCAGGACTGTTCGCGCCTCGGCTTTGTCTCGGCTTCGTCTCGGCATTGCCTCAGCTATGCCTCACCTACGCCTTAATTACGCCTTGGCTTCGATCTCACGTCACGTATTTTACATGTCGAAAACTATAAGACACGAGAACGCCATTTGAATGAATTTTATTCGAGAAGTTAAAATAATTGATAATAAAAAACATTCAAAATTATTCTCCAATTGAAAACTAGAAACTTTTTTTGTAAACATATTAATATTCGTCATGAAGATTTTTGTAAAAGAATATATATATGGGTCATTTTATGGGAGATTTACAGTCAAAATTTTTTTTTCGACAAAACATTTTTTTTGCCTTTTTACTTCGAAAATAATCGACACGTATTTTTTTTTCAATGTGATACTTGGAAATTTCGAGATATAATTTTGTTATGTTTGGCATTCGGGAAAAAAAATTTTTTTCCAACACCTCACGGTAAAAGCAGTTTTGAATATAAAATGTAACCCTTGCACTTGAAATGCGCGAAAGAGTACTATTTCAAATTAATACAGAAATGCCAAGCTCTCGATTTGAACATGTCTGCTGAAATCCGTTTAATAAAAAAAATCATAGTGGAAAAAAGCAAAAAAAAAAACTTTGCGTCGCGTTTCGTCCTCGATACTTGAAAAATTGAAAATTTTCAAACCGGATGATGTTTCTTGTAGACAATGCAGAATAGAAGCAAATGAAATGGAGATGGAAGATTTTTGTTGTAAGTACATTCAAATTTGTGCGTAGACTATTTCAAAACGAATCATTAGTTATAATAATGAATTGATGAGTGAAGTTTTACGATAAAATTACTCTAAATGATACACTTAAGACGCAAATTTTTTTTTTCTTTTTTCCACTATGATTTTTTTTATTAAACAGATTGCAGCTGACATGTTTAAATCGAGAGCTTGGCATTTCTGTATTAATTTGAAATAGGTCAACACTTGAGGAACATTCACAGAAAACTAAAACAGCGGTCACTGCATTCACTGCCACACGTGCTTCGAGTCCGAGCATGCCTAACCAAGCTTAAGCGCAGTTGCAGCGTGCGAGCTCGCTCGTTGCAACGCGCGGGAAAGATTTTATAAATTCATTACACCTACAGTTTTCATTTTCCATTCCAAAATTTTGCCTGCCTATTGAAAAAACTTCAACAAAGATTTAGAAGCAAAAAAATCGGAAAAAAATTAGTTCCAAATTTAAAAAAAATTCAATTGTTTATAAAAATGTACTATATTGTTATTACAAAAAAACAACGAAATGTGTGCTATAACATTTTTGAAAGCTTGTATTCTTTCGCGTATTTCAAGTGCAAGGGTTACATTTTATATTCAAAACTGCTTTTACAGTGAGCTGTTGGAAAAAAAAAAATTTTCCCGAGCGCCAAGCTTAAAAAAGTTATATCTCGAAATTTTCAAGTATCACATTGAAAAAAAAAATACGTGTCGATTATTTTCGAAGTAAAAAGGCAAAAAAAAATGTTACGTCGAAAAAAAAATTTTGACTGTAAATCTCCCATGAAATCACCCATATATATTAGGGTGTTTCACAAAAAAAAATTTTTTGTTTGTCCGCGGCCGTATCGCGACAATTTGTTTCTGTAGGTGAGAAAATACTTACCTAATTTTTTCAGATTAAAAAAAAAATGTAGAGGTCGCGAGCATCAATTTTATGTAAAAATTAAGATTTTTGTAGTTTTCATTTCTTAAAAGCTTAAATATTAATTATAGAGAAATACTCGATGGATGAAAATGGTCGATAATACATAGCACTAAACTGTCATTTTACAGCTGATTGAAAAAAAAAATTGGTCCCGGTAGTGGTCACAAAAGGCATGATTTCGTAGTAATATAATGAGATAAAGACACAATTGTATACCTAAACATTTTTTATAAGGATTGAAAAAATTACGGGATCTTCTCCGTACAATAGGGAAAAAACTGTTATGAAGATAAGAGGAAAAATTTTAAAACGAAGCGCTAGAAAAAAAATATATAAATAAAAAAAAAAAATTATTTGATAGTGCGGTTTATTATGGCTTCTTTATCATTGAACTACATCAAGTAATTAATAAACGCCCTATTAAAATGTTCTTACAGCATTAAATAATCATAGAAAACATATAAACATTTTATATTATCATAAAATAAGTCCTTCAATTATCGCAGATTTACTAGCTGAAGGAAATTGTAAAACTATCGAATTTATTATTAGCTGGGAATCTCTTTATAAATTAGAATTTCGACAAGAATCAAAAAACTTTGTAACAAAATCGATATTGGAAGTTATTACAACATATACATTAATAAAAACTTCAATTGTAAAAAGAAGTATGTTCGAGCATCTCTGTTTTAAACCTCTCGCATCCTTTACTTCGTAGGAATTCAATTCTGTGGCTAAGCGGCAGAACCGAATAAGTCCAATTTTTATGAAAAATGGTTTTTTATCATAAAACAACTAGAAATAGATCTCTCTATGTGTAGAACAAATTTCGTGACTCTTAGAATTTCTGTTATGTCTTTATGAACCGTTTACTTAACCAAATAACTTTCTTTTTGAAGTAGAACCGAATAACTCAACGTTTTGCGCAGCCCCCTGAATCTTGCCTCCAAATGCATAAAAAAACAAATTACATGAAAGTTGACTGCCGCCGATGGCGGCGCTGACCGTTCATAGGCCTTAGATTCAAAAAAATGCGTAGTAAAAAGCATAAATATTTAATTTTCTCCTAATAAAAACTATTCTATCGCATTTTATTATACATGACAATAATCTAATAAGATCTTCATATTTTTTACAAAAATTTATTCTCTTCGAAAAGGTTAAGAAATTCACTTTAGGCAAAAATATAATTTCCAAATTCTGGCGGAAATTGCATTATTTGTGCCATGTTCTTTATTTTATAATTGTTTTGAATTAATTTGAATATAAATATTAATAATTAACATCGTTATTATAAAATTACAATAAATATAATATAGTATATACACTATATATTACTACTGTAATTAAATGTAACTTTTTTAAAAATATAAACATTCCAAAAATACTGTTTGGAATTTGAACTAATAATTTGTTAATATTATACTATGAAATAAATGATTAATTAATTAAATATATTAATAATATATTATTATTATATATTATAGTTCAAATCAGTGAAGTAGTTGAGGTCTCTCATAAGTGCTCTGAAATAATTTCTTTATCTACAAATATACTTTACTTATTTTTCTACTTATGTATTCATAACATATTTAATCAATTTTTTGTCATTTATTAAATTATTATTTACTTCTTTTTTATGCATCTGCGTTGTATTACTTTATTTTGACATTCATGTATCGTAAAATTATAAATTTAAGTTTTTAATTTCTATTACTTTAGGAATTACGTGCAATTCAGTAAAACTATAAGCATTAAAAAGTAAGGAATCTTAATTAACAAAAAATCTGAACTTATATTCTTCTTTAAAGTCCAAAACTTTATTCTAATATCAAAATTGTTAGAAATCAGACATTTTTTTCCCCTCCAACACAATCCAATTTTAACAAGCTCACATTAACTTTAATTCAGAATTTTAAAAAGATTCTTTCTCATCTCTTCTTTATTTCAGTCACTTTCATTTATCTATTTTTAAACTTCTATCACACAAAATGTTTGCAACTGAATTTATTTGCGATAAGTATTTGAAAGACATTTATTGCGGTGCAAAAGAAAATCATTGCGCAGGTAGATAAAATTAATTAATATTGAGACATTAATCTTTATTATATTATCTAGTTAATTATTAATATCTCTATCAAATAAAATGTTTTATTTTAAACTAATTAAGAAAATAAACAATATGTTCCAGGTACTTACTCTTCTCAAAACTTTTACTTCATCGGGCGCATAGGTTAACCTCTCTTGAAGAATATCTTCTGGCTTAAAATGCTTTTCGCAAATCGCATGACCTGCTTTTAATTTCATATTATCCCGAAGGATAGCAATTTGCCGTAATTTTATTGTATTTTCATCCTTCGGTACAATGAAAAAACGAACTTTATCGGAGCAAGACTTATATCCGGTTTTACACCCAAAACAGACACATTTCACCATTTTTTCAGATATTTGTTTCTAGACTCGCGAAATTTATCTCAGTACCGTTCAAGAACTCGAAAATTTGAAAATTTACAGGGAAAAGCTTAAAAAACTACATTTTATAATGTGATTTTCGTTTAAGCCCGCCCAATGAACAGTCAGCGCCACCATGGAAGCCAGTCACAATTCATGTCACTTTCAACTCAGAGATGCAAGGAGCTGGTTTTGCGTTGTATTTATTTGTTTGTAACCAATTCAAAAACTTGATGGAAATGGAGAACGAATGTCAGTCAGCGAATGTTTATATTTGGATTTATTTGTATCAATGCCAGGGGAATGCATCAGCCCGTATTTCACGATTCTAATGGTGCATTTATCCCTGATAACACGGTTTGCACCAGCCCTATCCGACTCCCTGCCTGCAACGGCGAGAACTTGATTCCCTTAGTGATTATAGTTTCTATGTGCGATGTTTTCTCACCAGAGCGGCGCTGCACGCGACACTCTCTACAAAAGCATTGTACTAATAGACAAATATTTAAAAAATTTTAAATAATTAAGTTTCTGAACAATATGAAATGAAAAAATGTTCCTAAAATGATTCTAGGACATAAAATACACATTTTGCATAAATCAATTAATACAAAATAAAAAAAAGAACACATTAAACTTCGTAAAATATATACTGTGGATACGCATGAAGAATTCTTGAGACCCTGAACAAAATTTTTTTTATGTTATTCCCATATAATTGAAAATATATTTAAAAATAAATAAAAAGCTTAAGCTTATAAATAGAAGTATTTTCCATTTTTATTTTCCAGCTTCAAACGAATGAAATGAAAAATATATATTTTGTTGAGCCCTGTGTTCAACATAAAAAACCATGCGAAGGGAAATATTTACTCAATTAAAAATTTGTAAATGTAACAAAAAATATTCATTACTATAAAATTTGCTAGTACATATTTTTAACATATTTTAAATTTTTAACATGTACAGATCGATGATGAATAGTGAAGTGTCGCAAAGCTTGGCATGCTTTTTTTTTCAAAACGCTAAATTTTTAAATTTCAGCCATTTCCTGTCTTACGAATTGTCTCTGTCTTATTTCAAATAAAATTAAATCACATATGCTAACATCTCTACAGCTTCATTGGCATGTTCTTTGCATTGAAAAATAAATTTTGTTTCACATGACAAAAAATATTCATTACTATAAAATTTGCTAGTACATATTTTTAACATATTTTAAATTTTTAACATGTACAGATCGATGATGAATAGTGAAGTGTCGCAAAGCTTGGCATGCTTTTTTTTCAAGACGCTAAATTTTTAAATTTCAGCCATTTCCTATCTTACGAATTGTCTTATTCTTATTTAATATAAAATTAAATCACATATGCTAACATCTCCACAGCTTCATTGGCATGTTCTTTGCATTGAAAAATAAATTTTGTTTCAGATGAAATTAAATCGTCTAGAATTAGATCAAAAGAATTGCTAGACCGGCAATGTTTGTTAAATAGATATTCGACAACTGTGATAAGATTGTATAACTTAACATTTGGATGTATGAAATCTTTATTTATTTTTGCAAATCTACTCAAACTTTCAGGTAACTGGTCACAAGAAAAAGATATCGTATCTGCATTAATTTCAGAAGTAGTCAAAAATGCATTTAAGCATGTCGAACACTGAGTGTGCTGTTTAATGTAAGCAGTTATACGACCAGTTGTGTAAAAAATCAAACAATCTCTAACAGCTGGTAAAGCATAATCGTGCGCTACTGCATCTACAAAATCACTAAAATCAGTGTCTTCACAATCGATTATTGCTTTTAACTTTTCTCGAATTTCTTGAATTGCGCTTTTACCATTCGACTGATGTAATTCTTTCAATTTTGAAATTATTATTAAGGGCTGTGGAGGGTTGCCATCGAAAGTACTACAATTTCCAAGCTTTGGAGGTTTCAAAATGCTAAAGGCAGCTAATATCTTGTATATTTGCAAGAAGGTTGGTGTACATAAGGATGATCATTTGTTTCTCCAGCTAAGTTGATAGTGCCACAAAATCTCTACACCAAAGGAAAGGAACACGAAATTAGTGAAACTTTTTTACAGTATTGATAATATTCCATTCGAAATCTCATACTGAATAAAATATTTTTATCTTGTTCAGTTAAATTTTCTGAAATTAAGGAAGCTAAAGAAATACTAAATGGATTTTGAATGCAACATCAACGACACTATATTTCTTATACAAATCCATTTCGTACAAAAATATAAAGGTGCTTTCTTCGATATTTACATTTCACTGGAAGAATTCGGATGAAATGGAATGGATTGAAGGGATATAAAGATAAATTTTGGACTTAAATAAGTACCGTGATGATTAATATGAACGTATCTGGAAATAAAATATTAGACCAGATTTTATATAAAGATATTTTATTATACGCGTAAAAAATACTAAGTATAAAGTAATTAAAATAAATTTTTTAATGTTATTATTATAAACGGTAGTTTATCTTTCCTGCAAAACACGTCATATTAAAATAAATACATATGTTCATATTTTTCCGCGAAGTTCAATACTTACAAAAATTGATTGAATATAATGAAAAAAGACGAAAAAAATCAGCTATATCAGATAAAGTATCTAATATATCTATATTCCCTGTACGAAATATGTCGAACATAACCGAAGACATATATACATATGTTAAAAATATGTACTAGCAAATTTTATAGTAATAAATATTTTTTGTCATGTGAAACAAAATTTATTTTTGAATGCAAAGAACATGCCAATGAAGCGGTAGGGATGTTAGCATATGTGATTTAATTTTATTTTAAATAAGAATAAGACAATTCGTAAGACAGGAAATGGCTGAAATTTAAAAATTTAGCGTTTTGAAAAAAAAGCATGCCAAGCTTTGCGACACTTCACTATTCATCATCGATCTGTACATGTTAAAAATTTAAAATATGTTAAAAATATGTACTAGCAAATTTTATAGTAATGAATATTTTTTGTTACATTTACAAATTTTTAATTGAGTAAATATTTCCCTTCGCATGGTTTTTTATGTTGAACACAGGGCTTAACAAAATATTTATTTTTCATTTCATACGTTTGAAGCTGGAAAATAAAAATGGAAAATAAAAATGGAAAATACTTCTTTTTATAAGCTTAAGCTTTTTATTTATTTTTAAATATATTTTCAATTATATGGGAATAACATAAAAAAACTTTTGTTCAGGGTCTCAAGAATTCTTCATGCGTATTCACAGTATATATTTTACGAAGTTTGATGTGTTCTTTTTTTATTTTGTATTAATTTATTTATGCAAAATGTGTATTTTATGTCCTAGAATCATTTTAGGAACATTTTTTCATTTCATATTGTTCAGAAACTTAATTATTTAAAATTATTTAAATATTTGTCTATTAGTATACTGCTTTTGTAGAGCGTGCCGCGTGCAGCGCCGCTCTGGTGAGAAAACTTCGCACATATAAACTATGATCACTAAGGAACCGCCATTTTGTTTTTAGTCGGACAGGGCTGGTTTGCACCAGCCGTATGCATGTCAGCCCGTATTTGACGATTCTAACCTAGAGTTCTAAAGAGTTTATGTGACCGAGAATATGTCTGGGAGCACGGGAATATGACTGAGAATTTCTCTGATGAATGTGCTCTTCGAGAATCTTTGAGAATTTAAAAATATTTTTCCGTAACGGTTTGCGCTTTCAATTGTTTTTGATAAATGTTTTGTTCTGGAAGTTCGTGTAACGTTCGCAATTGAGATAACCAAACTGACGGCATAGGCCACGTGGTAGGGATAGACTGTAAGTTAGGTTGGTCTTGGATGAAAGAAATATATGGGAATCATTGGGAAATTGATGAAACAAAATTTTCTAGCGTAAAAGTAAGTCATAAATTTATCAATAATTATATTTTTCAAATGCAAGATTCATTTCCGCTTATTTTGAGTACCTACTTGTCGCTTGTCATTCTTTTAATTTTTTAATATAAAATAAAATGTCATAAATTTGTAGGTTATGATAACCGTTTGTTTTGAAGGATTTGAAGAATGTGTTGAAAACGAAACATGCTTATCGATACATTCTTCAAATCTTTCAAAACAAACGGTCATCATAACCTACAAATTTATGACATTTTATTTTATATTAAAAAATTGAAAAAATGACAAGCGACAAGTAGGTACTCAAAATAGGCGGAAATTAATTTTGCACTTGAAAAATATAATTATTAATAAATTTATAACTTACTTTTACGCTAGAAAATTTTGTTTCATCAATTTCCCAATGATTCACATATATTTCTTTCGTCCAAGACCAACCTAACTTACAGTCTATCCTTACCACATGGCCTGTGCCGTCAACTTGGTTATCTCAATAAAAATGGGGAAAAAAAGAATATAGTTTTGAATTATTTTTCATTAGAAAAAGGATACATAACCAACCTCGGACTGTGCAAAAATTGTAATCCTTATTTATTGAGCTTGATTACGTTTCGATGACTAAATGTCATCCTCTTCAGATCATCGTACATTTAATGAATTGGGATTTTTTTTAATCTGTCATTACATTAAATTCATTTAATGTACGATGATCTGAAGAGGATGACATTTAGTCATCGAAACGTAATCAAGCTCAATAAATAAGGATTACAATTTTACACAGTCCGAGGTTGGTCATGTATCCTCTTTCTAATGAAGCATTTCGTTCGGACGTAAAACCTTTGGAATTATTTTATACCAATTATTGATAAACAAAATAAAGCTTCTTTCAAGTGCAAATACTGTGATCAGATGTACAGAAAGCATGCCACTCGACAAGTAGAGCACTTAAAAAAGTGCATAAACTGTCCCGAAACTGTCAAACAATTATTTAAATCAAAGCGTAATTTATGCGAAGAAAACTTGAATTACTTGTTCTTTATGTTTGAATTTAATATAATGGCTATACAAAAATTCTGATATTGAATTCCGATAAAACTTGACATTTTTCGTAGTTTTATTTTTAAGAAACCTTCACTATTGCAATTCATAGTGTTTGGAAATAAATTTATAATATTATAAGGTTTAATGATAAAGAAAGTATTGGTGAAGGTAAAATTCTCTTAAATTCTCTGTAAATTCTCAAGTTGTCTTAAAATGACGGTCACAATCACGAGAACGTGACCGGATTTTAAATGTCCGAGAAATTTACAACTCTAGATAGGGCTGGTCCAGCCCAGTGCTACTCTTCTGGAGGCCTGTAGAATAAAAGTTGGCTGAGAGTTGAATCACGACCACCAGGCGAAATGGTGGCGCTGATTACCTTTATGGCCGACTTGCTTTCAAATACATGGCAAAAATGTAAATATTTGTTTTTTTTTAATTTAAACTGCCTTTTCGTGTTTTTTTTTTACAGAAAAATAAAGTTAAATGTTTCTGGCATATAATAATACAAAATATATGAGAAAAAAAGTGAAATATACTGATTTTCTGAACGATCAAGTAGGAGTGAAAGCAATAAGAAAAATTTGTCCCAGTTAATGAATTGAATAAAATAAATATAAAACGCGAAGTAATCACAATAAAATTGCCATTAATCGAAAAATTAATATAATTAGTATATTAATGAATTTTAGTGCAATTATTATAAGTTATAATCAAATATAAATACATTTATTTGTGCAAGTAAACATTAATATTTAGTTTTACATATATTTCAATTATGTCATAGTAATTGGGAGAAGTAAATAAATGTGTGGAAATTGTTAGTTTTTAAAATCAAAATTCTAAATTGGTTATTGCATTTTTTTAAACTGTAGTTGTAAATTAACTAACTCAACTGTTTATTAAAATTTATTTAACATGATGAACTATTTTTACTAACACAAATTATATTTTGCAATTATAAAAATAGCAATAACCAAGAGACATTAGGGATGTATATAGGATTTATAATAAATAAGGCAATTTTAAAATTTCAAGATTGTAATTCTTGTAAACATATTCCAATCTTCGTAGTATTTTATGGTAAACAATATATAGAATAAATACAAGAAGCATTTCAACACTCATATAATGAAAAAAATAATTATCACATTGTGAATAAAACATAACAATAAAATATAACAGAAAATTTCATCAATAACAATAATAAGTTTATCACAATTCTTTTAAATCGAGTCGTTCGTCCATAAACATTTTTTACCCTATTGAAAAATCCTGTGTAGGATACCACATAGGATCTCATATAGGACCTTACATAGGATCCTGCATAGGATCCTATATAAGATCTTATGTACGATCATATGTGAGTTCCTATGCCAAATTCCTACATAGGATCTTGCATAAGATCTTACACAGGATCCTATGTAGGATCCTATGTAAGATCCTATATATTGTTATTATTGAAGGGCTATTTTGAAAGAGAAAAGATTATTTTACATGAATAAAATTTGAAACACAGAAAAATAATTTTATCAATCAATTTTTTTTCTTATCGCTTTTCGCCAAATTTTAAAAAATTATGCGATTTTAATAAATTACAAATAACTTTTTCGAGAAAAAGATTTCCTATAACTTAACCATTTCCAATTTTCGAAAATGAATAAATTATTATTAAATTTAGCAATTTGTTTATAAAAATTTCGTTTTGGAAAATTTTTTTAAATGTTTTCAGCCATTAAAGAATTTATATTTAAAAATCAAAAACGGTAAAGTTGTGGGAAATCTTTTCTCTGAAAAAATGATTCATGATTCATTAGAATCGCATAATTTTTTAAAATTTGGCGAAAAGCGATAAGAAAAAGAATTGAATTTGTTCTGTGTTTCAAATTTTTTTCATGTAAAATAATCTTTTCTCTTTCAAAATAGCCCTTCAATAATAACATTGGTATTCTAGAAAGCAAAATTATCTATTTTTGCCTGAGGTCTAATTTTCGTGGGTGATAACTATCTTAAACTTGGAAATTTCGATTGTTCTTATTTTAAATTTAAATTTAAATTAAATGATTTCAGCCAAATGTGAATCATATTTGTAAAAATATAGTTTCACGTTAATTTCTGTTAGCGAATCCGGCGGGATTGTGAATTAGAAGTACACAATAAACAAAACAATATCCAACAGAGAAAATGAATGCGAAAAATACATACCGTTCCCAAAACAATTCCGTCAGGACCAATAATTGTTCTTTCGCGGATGATGTCACTTTCAGCAAAATGTTTGTCACAAACTGCTTGACCTTCTTTAACTTCGATATCGTCTCTTTAAATTGCGCGTTGCCATTTTTTAATTAAATTTTTATCTTTTGTCACATAAAAAAATCGACGAGTTTGCTCCTCGGAACTCCGTTTATTTTTGTAGCCAGAATCACACTTCACGGCAATACACTTCACCATTTTTTATTGTTTTTTATATCCTTACACCAAGAAAACTATTCACTTTACTTTTTCAACAAAAAACCCGACAAAAACACTACTAAATATCATAAAACCTCAAATCTGTACTGTTTTGCCATGCATTTGACAGTTAGTCGGCCCTAAAGCTTATCATTGCCGCGCTCGGTCACATTAAGTACTAATGCCCTCGCCAGTCAAAAGTCAGCCCCCCTGGGTGGCGCGGTACCCCTGGGTGGCGCGGCTAGTCGGTTATCCTAGTGGGCGTGTGGCCGCGGGTGGAAGTTCCGAGCGAACGGATGACGGAAGAGTCGTACGCGACTTTAATGGAACCAACCACCCGTGAAATTTAAAGCCGAAAGGCGGTTCCGCGGGTGGTGTATTGGTTCGGGAGAGGGGGTTTTTTGGTTTTAACAGGTATGCCTAGACCCGTCCTAGGAGAGTCCTGTACAACGTCTATAAAAGATTTTGCCATTTTTCCTCCTCACCAAAAAAAAAAAAAAAAAAAAAAAAAGTCAAAAGTCAGCCCACTTTTAGTTTTAAGTTGCAGAGGGCTGGGCTGGTCTATATGGAGTTTTGAAGAGTCATTTTTAAAGAAATTTCAAATTACCAGTGCTGAAATCAGTAAGTATCTATCTATCTATATAAATAAGTCATTCTTATACCTTCAATCTTTGAAATTAATTTTCTATCCTCTCAATAACACGTTCTCTATATAGCCGTTTTCAAATTCAACTTGGAATCGGAATTTGCTTACTGGAATTGATAATAGATTCCAAATGTTTACAATTATGTTGAACGTTTTTTAAGTTATTACAGTTTATTATCTCAAATACTATGTCCCGATATCTAGTGTATTTGAGTTTAACATCTGAGATATTTCAAATTAACATATTGGGTTGCTTAGTTTAATATCTGCAGATGCTCATGTTTCAATATTTAGATGGGTGTCCCATAGTTAAATCGCAAATATATTATCTGCTAATATCAAGATATTTTGCGCTTTATTATCTATTTTTCTCCGTGTAGTGACCTAAAAACGAAGTGTTTTTGTGCAGCATTGACAAAAATAATGCAAAAAAAGTCCAAATTTTATAGTTTTAACCATTTTTAATAACACCTGGAGCAATGAACTTTTCAAAATTTTTGTTCATGTAACACAAAGGTAGATTTACGGAAAATATCCGATGTATATGAAAAAAACTGTTCGGTCTTGTGCTCTTCGCATACATTTAAGTTTATTTCTTATAATTTGATACTGCAGCTCAAACCAATTTTATAATAATATTACAGATGATGTGAATTACACATTTTCTCAAAGTCACTCAATTTCTTTTTGAATTTAAGTGAGGCAGGAAATTCAATTTACTTAAGGCTCTATTAGCCTTAAGGAACACATTCTCATCATGACGCTCACGCTTCGCGCTCGATTTTCTGTATATACATTTCAGTCACTTTTTAGTAAATTACATGGTTAAAATAATTTATTTATTTTCTTCCAAACATCTCAAAAAGGAAAAACAATCGTATAATTTATTTAAGGAAACGATTTTGCAAAACAACGCTTATTTAGTATCGCACATATTTTGGTGAAAAAAATCAAATTTTTTTAATATTAAAAATCAAAACATAAAATATACATCCTGTCCCGAAATGTCTTAATGAGAATTTATAGACCACATTTAGGCAAATAATTTTCCATATAAACGTTTTTTTTTGTATTTCACATATTTTGTCTAAAAAATGGAATTTTTGAATTTTAATCGTATTTTTTGGAATTAAAACGAAAAATATATGTAGAGATTTAAGAGCACTATCAAAAACCAGTATTGAAATTTTTGATTTTTTCAAAAAGTTATTTTCAAAAACACAAAAGTAGTGCTCAATCCCTCAATTTTGATTGGATGTGGCTGGTTAACGAACTTATCCTTAATTTTTCGACTCCGATAAAGTGTACCAAAGCTTAATTCAGTCTGATAATTCTATCGAGAGTTATGTCGCACACGACCTACTACAGACAGACAGACAGACAGACACTTTCGTAAAAACCGTTTTTTCTGACTCAGGGGGTCTCAAAACGTAAAGATTTGATGAAAATTTCGAAAGTCATTTTTCACATAAAACCAATACCTTCTCATCCATGATGAGAATGTAAAAAAATATAAAAATACTTTTAATGTATTTATAAGTTACATATTTTCTATTTTGTTTGTAATAATTAATTTTCACAATTTGTAGGATCCGATTTTTAGGTATGTAAATACTTTGAATTTTTACAACTTTTTTTTTCCCTAAATTTCAACTTTTTCATTTCGTGACTCTTAGAGAGGATGAAAACGAACGTATAGGTAGACTACTTTTGGTTTTGAAAATGAAAAAAATTTAATTGCTCTTATTATACTGTTTTTATTAATGTTAGTTAACTATTTAAAAAATATAAATTAATATTCACCTTATTTTATATTCTATTATCTTTAATTATTCATAATGATTTCCAACTAATTACAACTCTCATCAACTTCGTTCCTTGTTCAAAATTTTGATTTTTTTCCATTTTTCAACTTAATTTTACCTTAAAAAAATAATATAAATGCAGTGATATATAGAAAATTAAATATAAAAATTTAAAGAAAGTTATTATTCAATGCCATAAAGGAATAAAAGAGATATTAATATTTAAATATTAATATCAGCTGAATGTTTCAAAATAGTTTTTGTACGAGATAAATATGAGTGAAAAGGGGTAAATTTAATTTAAAATATTCAAATAATATTAATATATAAAGTCTGATCTCTTTAATTTGTTTATGGCATTGAATAATATATTTTTTAAATTTTTTATATTAAATTCTTCGTATTTTACTGTGAATTTTCAGGGAGTGATGGTACAGTTAGCGCCACGTGTAACGATTCGGCAAACTAACTTAGGAATTCAACTTAGGACACTAACGGGGCGCCATTTTATTTTCTGATGCATACGGCTGGTTTGCACGTATGTTGACAGACTTTTGTAAAATTTGTGCAAGGTTGCGTCCGTCATTTCATGCAAATTTTATGCAAATCTGGCGCGAAATTTGAAAAAAATTTCAACGCAATTAATACAAATATTCCTTATTATCTTTTTCATTTATATATTACTTTTTGTTAAATAATATATTGTTATTTACGAAATCATAATAACTATGTTTTTTTATGTTTGAAATCATTAACATTTTCTTTTTAATTTGCTACAGATAAATCTATGTATAAATTTGACTATCGTTTATGCATTATTTCAATTCCTGGTAAATTTTCTATTGATACTTAATAGTTACCGATGCATTACTGAACATTTTATTTGTTTTCAAATAAGAAAATCTAATAATTTCGCGAACAAAAAAATGTATGATGAATTCGTCTTCGTAAAAAGTCAGTTACTTTTTTTAAAAAAAAGTTATTTACTATTAAGAATTACGTAAAATTACTCAAAAATAAAAAAAAAATCTCAACAAAATTTATGCAAAATGGCGGACGCAACCTTGCACATATTACATGCAAATTTTATGCAAACGATTTTCTCAAATGTTGAACGAAATTTTTGTTAGATGTGTTATCAGGGATACCTCTGTCTGCCTGACCCACTGATCTCTATAATACACTGGATGCACAATGCCAATGGGAAACTCCGCAAAGTCGTGTGGCCAATTGAAGGCTGAGCCGCCATATTTACTTAGATTGATTACAAAGAATGTTGCGGTAAATTCAAATATAGTAAAAAGGGAAAAGTGTAAATATTAAAGAAACAATATGAAATCCATGTTTTTTTACCGATATTAGTATTGATAGTATACATAATTAAACTAATGAAATTAAATTTATTAAATAATACTGGAATATAACTCGGTAATATTTATTATTATGGTATATAATGTTGTATATATTTAAGGTGGCTTGAGCGTTTTTGAAAAAAATTACAGATTGCTCTGAAACTTAGAGATTATCTTAATAAAATATGCTAGATGCGTTTGGAAAAAAGAAATACCATGGTTGACGATGTCAATGCCGAAAAAATCGCTACCGAAAAAATGTCAGTTTAACACGTAGTCTTCTTGGATTCCTCATCAAAATTGGCGAAACTCCGGAACAAAACACAAGTCCCCATAAATCAAATTTATAATAGTACTTTCGATTTCGAGGAATCTATTAGTATTATAAAAACAAAGGGTTGACGACTTCAATCAAGAGAAAATTGCGAGAAAAGTACAGAATATAAAAAACCGCTACGAGGTGAAACTAATAAATTTTTACTATCACTTTTTTCAGGGGACATTTCCGTGATTTCTTACCCTTCTACTCAGATGTAACTATAATACATATGATTATTAAAAAAATAAGTAGTAATGAGCATTCATGTAACACGTGCCCCCAAGGTGCCCCTCACTTCATACGACACCAAACGCTCAAGCCACCTTAAATGGGCATATTTATTTATTCATTAACTATAATTAAATATAAATTTATTATAAATTTATCAAATATAGATTATATAATTCAACAAGTAAACGTACCTTAGAGTAGCGTAAAAATTATCTCACGTTCTGAACGTGAACTATTGATAATAGTCACATATAATAACTATTTTTAGTATAAATTAATTCGCGTTTCATAATTCAACCCTTATGTACCTGTATATAAACGGTTTTAAAAACTGAAAAAAGCTCCATCCCCTTTTGTTTTAAAAAATGTTGAATTACTCGATCTTGTTGGCGTATTTCATCATACGTTTAAATTGCTCAGGAGTAAAAAGTTGCTCCAACTGCAAGATGTTATAGAAATAATTTTAAATATATACAAAAATTATAAACTATTGTATTTTGGTCGTTTACGAACGTTTTAATTTATTAGAAAATAATAAAATTGGAAAAGAAACAAACCCTAAAATATAATTAATACTCAATGCAGATATTACATAAAAATTAAGTATGTACATGCTGTGACTAGTATGTTACTAAATAATAGAATCCAATTCTATAAAGACCTGAGTAATAATATAAAAGATTATCACTAAATAGTACAAAACATCAGGTACGAAAGTACTTCACAAGCAGCAAATCACTTAATTAAAAATCACCAGAGTATCACAAACAAGAAGTTTTAAATTCCAAACGGAAGTAGTGACTAATTCAACACCTTAATTTTTAAACTACATGCAAAAGTGATAAATAAACAATTCTTAAAAGAAAAGAAGGAAAATTTAACTATTAGAAATTATTGATTGAATAATATCACTACAGCGTTAATAAATATTAATTCGCAGCTGTGTTGCATTGACCTAGTGTATTGCCGCCATACTGAATTATGGAATCAACCTAAGTAAAGCTGGCGGCTCAGCCTTCAATGAAGCACACGAGTTTGCATTCATTGTGCATCCAGTGTATTATAGAGATCAGTGGCCTGGCCTGTGCGGACATAATATATATAAGAGTAAGGGAGAGAGCCAGTTTTAAATTGGACAAAAAGAAAACGTCTGTCTTTTTTGCTCTTATGTATTTTTCGTCCACACCGGGGTCCACGGTTAATGTTGACCATTAGTTGGAGTGAGACACAACTATACTTTCATCTCACTCTAACAAATAGTCAATCCTGACGGTGAAGACATGGAAAGTGATAAACCACTGCATCGCCTTTAACGACAGGTATTATGTTTTTTCAATTTTTAGCGTTAATAAATAAAATTAATGCATATTTCAATTACCAGTTAACGTTATTTTTAACGTAGAATAAGGATAAAATCATCTTGAATATTTATTTTGCCTCATTTATGAGTTATAATGCTACTTTACGATAGCTTTACGCTACAGACTAAAGCTACACGGGGTGAAGAGAACGCAGCTTTCATGTGCGCGGGACGAAGCAGAGCTGTGTCCTTACGAAAATTTTCGTTTGGACACAGCTCAGCTTCGTCCTTGCGTAGTCAGAATGTGCGAGCGCATATGTCTGCTTCGCGCCGGACATACACCGTTCGGACGAAGCAGAGCTGTGTGCGGACAAATGCAGGCTTCGTCCGAACGCAGCCCCACTGTGCCCACCTGCCCACGCACTCCTCTGCTTAAATAACGTTTATTTAAATAACAAAAATTTATTTTTTTTATTTATTTTGGTAATCAAGCTTTAATTAAAAATACTCCGATTTTAATAAAACAGTATGAACTACCTTTTTGAGTTATAAAACGTTTTCATATCAAATTATGAAAATTGGTTCGATAAATTTCAACCTTTTATGCAGGTTAATGCCGATCAACGCATTACATATTCACAAATGTGGCGCACACGCACGATATGTTTAGCACGAAGCAGAGGAGTGCGTGGGCACAGTGGTGCTGCGTTTGGACGAAGCCTGCATTTGTCCGCACACAGCTCTGCTTCGTCCGAACGGTGTATGTCCGGCGCGAAGCAGACATATGCGCTCGCACATTCTGACTACGCAAGGACGAAGCTGAGCTGTGTCCAATCGAACATTTTCGTAAGGACACAGATCTGCTTCGTCCCACGCACATGAAAGCTGCGTTCTCTTCTCTCCGTGTAGCGTTCAGCCAGTTCGCTAGGATATTCACCTTATTTTATGTTCTATTCTCTAATTATTCATAATGATTTTCAACTATAATTACAACTCTCATCAACTTCCTTTCTTGTTCAGAATTTTTCATTTTTTTCCATTTTTCAACTTAATTTTGCCTCAAAAAAATAATATAAATGCATTGACATGTACACAATTAAATATAAAAAATTTTTAAAGTTATTATTCAATGCCATAAAGGAATAAAAGAGATATTATTATTTAAATATTTATATCAGCTGAAAGTTTCAAAATAGTTTTTGTACGAGATTAATATGAATAAAAAGGGGAAAATTTAATTTAAAATATTCAAATAATATTAATATTTAAAGTTTGATCTCTTTTATTTGCTTATGGCATTGAATAATATATTTTAAAAATGTTTTATATCAAATTCTTCGTATGTTACTGTGAATTTTCACGGAGTGATGGTACAGTTAGCGCTGCGTGTGACTATTCCGCAAACTAACTTAGGAATTCAACTTGAGACACTAACAGGGTCAAGTTAGAAAGTTAGAATCGTAAAATACGGGCTGATGCATACCCCTGCTTTTTATTTGAGGATGTTTGAGGATAACAATATCAACTGATAACAACCATTAGAATTTGCAAAATAAATTATCTCATGTTGAGTTTTTCTTTTTTAATCAGTTTTGAATACTGCTGATTAGTATTGATTTTTATTTAGAATTAAATTCGGAATGATAGAAAATACAGATACATAAACTGCAAATTGTATTAGTGATAAGACTAGGATCAGATGTCATAAATAAGTGTTTTGTAGTATTCTGATGAATTGGAAATATGTTACAAATGAGACAGCTTATTATCTGTTTTAATTCATTTTTTCAGAACAGGTAAAACAATTTCAGATAATATTGGATGAGAATATTTGTCTCTTTGAACATTTTTTTGAGTATTTATAAAAGTAATTAAGGTAAAGTACTCAATACCTGGACAGTTTTGAGAGCGCATATCACGTAATCTTTATTTTTCATTAAAGATTTGGTAATTTCGAACAAATTTTGTTTTTAAAGTTGAATTTTGATATTTTGAAATTGATGTAAAAAAAAACAATTACTTTTATTATCGCTTTATAAGTGAAAAGATATTTTTAAAAAAAGGATCGCAAGCCGCAGTACTTGGACAGGCTTTTCGGGTTGACCGTAGTACACGGACACAGTGGGAGCAGTACTTGGACAAATGTGAATCATTTCTACATAAATCAACGAATTAAATTTGTATTACATATCATCATAAATGTTATAATAATCTAACAAATAATACTTTATTTGCAATAAATACAGTAAATTACAGTTTCATATACTGATAATTGCATTTTAGATTTTTTCTTCTTTTATTTTAATTTTTGATTGCAACGCTTGTATTTCGTGATGTATCAATAATCAATCAATCTCTTCCAGATCAGCAATAAGTTTTTTTTGCTTTTTTTTTCAAGGCACATTTATTTTCTTTTGAGCTTTCAGCATTTATAGATTTTTTTATCTCCCTTATCTGCGAATTAAGTTCCTTCTTCTGTTTTAGCAATTCTTTTTTAGTTTCTTGTAATGTTTTCTTCACACTCTGCTCTTTCTCTTTCATTACTCTTATTCTCTCCTTTTCCTTTTTGTTTAGTAAAACTTGCTGTTCTTTTAATTTCTTTTGAAGAACATCAAGTAAGTCGTCGACAACGGAAACTGGTGGAACTCCTTGTTTCATCTTTTTGCCTTTCTTTGGAGTAAACTTGGGAAAAAAGAATGCATTTTTAAATTTCCGTGATATTTTTGTGTCTTGGTCGTTTTCATCTGTAACAAATAATTCAGTTAAATAACAATTATTTTTTACCATAAATTGTAATTAATAAAGATAATATTTACTGTTGGTAGTGGATTGATCACTAATATTTTTTTCTGAAGTTTCGACATTGCTTTCTTGTACATTTAATGTATTATTAGCGTTGATTATCAGGATTTCTTGTACATTTTCATTGGCAGCATTTTTTTCTAAATTATTACTATTTTTATCTGCATTAGTTGCACTAGAATTATTTGCTTTGGAACTATTAGTTTTAAAATATCTGTAGCATTATTATTTACATGTAAATTGTTGTTTTTGCAAACTGATAATTTCAAATTATTTTGAGTGTTGTCATTTTCATGTGAAATGTCTTCGCTAACTGAAAATTGATAATAATGAATTAAATTAAATATTTAATATTTAATCTTTTTTCGAAGGAGTTGTCTGAAATTGAAATGTTAGTACCCAATAATGAACTATCGTCAATATCTGGTATTGATACGATGAGAGTAGCTGTTCTTTGGTGTCCATATTCATCCCAAAATTCTATTTGATTACTTGTCGAAGTTGGTTCTGCTTCAATATTGTTAATGTTAGTTGTAGAACAATTTTTTTCAATGCTGATGCTGCTGTTTATATTGTCCAAAGTTTCTCCTTCGAGGAATTCCATTCTGTTTTGGCCATCTATATTTAGGTTTTGCTGACCCATTGACAAGGAAATCTTATTTTCTTCCGGTATTTCAATACTGATGATTCTACATTTATTACTTTCATATAATAAATTACTAGTAGTACTAAAACTAGTAGATAAACTATCTTCTGTGCTGCTAGTTGAAGTAGTATTCTGTATACCAGTTTCTCTGCTAACAGTTTCTATATTACATACAATACAATTTGAAATTAATTTCAGATTGCAATAGAAGACAAAATACCTAATATGTAGCGGGTAAAAACAATCACAAAAGCATAAAATAATTGATTAACCAGTTAACTGTGGCGACTATGGCAAGTTCCATGTATTTATGACGAGTATACTCGTCAATCACAGTTAACTGGTTAAGAATGTACACCAATATCATTTACATACGTATCACCATTTAAAAATTACCACAAAGAGTTTTCAGCTTTATCCAAAACTCGAAAAGTCCTTTTTGTTCAACATCATCACTCTAAAACTGCGACTGTTCATCTTTTTAAAAGCTTCCAAAACAGTAGAAGATAGTCCTTGTAACCACTTGAAAAAAACATTTGCAATATAGCTATAAAAACTCTCCGCAGTTATCCATCCTCGCTCAGTATTTCCAATACCCCAGCCTGTTGGTATTCTTTGTAAAACATTTTTTCTAGGCGTAGTTTTCAAATCGAAAAGCATCATAGGTGGTGGCATTATTCCAGCAGCACTAGCCACAAAAAGCACAGTCAAACATGCTTTTTCGTTACTTCCCACTACTTGGTAAACATTTTTTGCACCTTTTTGTGTTATAACCGAATTATCCTTCGGCACAAGCATAAAAGCACTTTCGTCTAAATTGAAAATTCGCTCTGGTGCTATGAATAATAAATTCTTCTTCTCGAGATAATGCTGTTCATATGAAAACCACTGTCGAAGGTCCTTCTCTGTAACGGATGCTCTGGTTGTGGTTAGGTTTTAAGCAATCGTTTTTGTTAAATTATTGTGTCTACGCATGAATGCATTGTACTAGTGTTTTCCTGGTCTATGATTATTAAAAGGAGTTTTCCTTTTCTCTTGAATGATGAGCCGTTGGACACAATCTAACAATTGTTCTTTGGTTACAGGAAAACCTCTTTCCGCACAGTACAAAATCCACTTCACAACTTCATCCTCTTCACTTTCAGTTAATACTGTTGGTGGACCTTTTTTGCATTCCAAGGGATAGTGATTTTGCAGTTTTATGTTCAATGTGCTTTTTGGTACTCTGAAACGACTGGCAATTTCTCTTATAGAGCCTTTTTTAATGATTCAAGGCTGTAATTCTCCTCAGATCTTTTCATTTTTCGTGATTTAACTGTCTTAGTTTTCCTTACTTTCTGCTTTTTATCTTCGACATCTTTCTTCTTTTTTGCCATTTTTAATTTAACAATATACTCTTATTAATCGATAGATCCTAGAAGGTAAATTACTTATTTTTAGAAATCATACTAATGTTCTTTATTGAAAAATATCTTTTATTAAAAAATAAATCTTTATTATTTAATTATAAATAGTTATACTTACCTAAGCAATAAGGTTATGTTTTGAGATTATAATGTTAACCTTTCCGTTGAATGTGGTTAATACGTTTGAATTTTTTTTCATAACGTTTTGGTTATGAAAAAAAACAAGCTGAGTAATACTCTCAATTTTCTATGTGGATAGGTACTTCAACTTCTTCTCACTTATTATGCATAAATAAACCGATAGATTCATTTAATTTTGCACGTGGCCAGGTATTGCTCCTGTCTCGAGCGCGAAGGATCTAAGCCGGGACAAGCAGCGATCGCTGTCCTAGTACTGGGTATCATATTGAAATGTGGGACATAAAGTTGGACAAGTAGTATTTACATAAATGATAATTTTTATCTTCAAATTTCTTGCTGCTTTTATCTGGGAACCTGTTATTAATAATAAAAAACATTATTTTTATACCACAAATGCTTCGATTACGTTTTTTAATACGATACGTGACCTTATCGATTTGCATGAAACGCGAGTAAAACAAAGGATTCATTCGCAGTTTTTGAGTCACATTTTATGTAAACAATAAATAATATATTCTGGCTATAAACCTATGAAATTTTAATTGATTCGTTTAACTAAAACCTTAAATATTATAAATTAGTAATTATTTTTATTGTTTGTATAGTTTTTTCATTACAAATTGGATTTTTCCCTACTGTCCAGGTATAGGTCCTATTTTTCATTTTGTCCGGGTATTGGGTACTTTACCTTATTCGTGCCAAAAATAACAAAGCAATTTTCATTTCTGAAATTCGTGCCTAAATAATTCAGATTTTACGCATGAATTAAAAAATTGAAAGTCTGGGTATACAAAAATGTGAGCTTAAATATTTAGCTACTGTTTTAGAATTTTCTTAAAACGTCAGAAAAGCACGATGTCGAATAGTCTAGTAGCAGTTTGTCAAATGACATCAACCGCCGACAAAGAAAAGAATTTTGGAGTTGTTCGTGACTTGGTTGTTGAAGCAAGGCGAAAGAATGCTTGTGTAAGAGTTAAAATTTTGTTTTAAATTGTGTTAGAAATAATTAATTCACCATATCTAGTTTTTATGTTATGATATTGTAGGTATTTCATTGAAAAAAGAGTTGAACAATTGTTAAAACAATACAATAAAGGATACTCATTTTTTAATATTTGTTTTTAAATTAAACAGACAATATAATGTAGTAGACATATAAAGGTAGACCGGAAAAGCCACTTATTTGTCTACCAAATTAGATTACCGGTAACATCTTTTTACAATAGGAAATGATATACTTTGAATCAATTGAATTATTTTAGATTGCCTTCTTCCCAGAGGCCTGCGATTATTTGGCAGACAACAAAAAAGACATTATTGCTCTAGCCGAAAGTTTAAATGGAAATACAGTGAACCGATATAAGGAACTCGCATCCCGAGAAAAAATCTGGTTGTCTCTCGGAGGACTGCATGAAGTGGTAATGATAAATAAATTCTTGATAGTTTTTATATGAAAGTAATGATTGTATTGTTAAAAATTTTAAAGTTCAAGCTTTCCTTTTGATCATTATTTTTTATTGAATTATGAAAAACTAAACGCCTCTTTTTGTTTGAGGCACCTGCAAATCCAGGAAAGGTTTACAATGCCCATGTTTTGATAAACGATAAGGGCGAAATAGCTGCTGTGTATCGCAAAATACATTTGTTTGATATGGACAATAAAGAAACCGGAGTCCGATTAATGGAATCTGATTGTGCAATGTGGGGGAAGAAAATTGAGTGTCCGGTTACCACCCCTGTTGGAGAAATGGGGCTCAGCATCGTATCCTTTACTTTATATGATTTTGCTTATTTATTTTTGCTTTCGGAAAAAGGAAGTATGTGTTGATGAAAATTCTCAACTTTTTAAAACGAGTACAAGAATTTATACATACAACTTTATAACTAGTTTGATAAGTAAAATTTTATTGTCTTTTGTCTATTCATGTTGTGAAGAAAAAGCCTGAAGACAATGTATGCTTAAACGAAGTTGATTATTTGCGTTCGAATCTCTATTGCAGTTAAACGTAAAAGCCCGGTGAAAAGTACTATTTCGCGCGCTCACCAGTAGGCAGGTTATGAACTCGACAAAACTAGGTTTGAAATTTGACTGTAACAAAACCGGCCTTTGAAGCAATAGACAAGTAAAGCTAGAAAAAAATGAGATGTAATACGACTTGCACGAAGTCTGCGATAGAATTTTCAAAAGAGATGCGAGCCTTCTTGGACAAATTTTAATCAAATTCATGATACCCATACCTAAACCTAATCTATGCACATATATATATATATATATATATGTGTGTGTGTGTGTGTATGAACTGATGAAAAGTCTCATCACTTGTGTGAAACTAGAAACTACCAGCTAAAAAATTTGAGGTGGCCTGGACTTAATTCAATTTTTATTAATATTATAAATACATAAAGAATTTGAAAATCTTTCTGTGGAAGAAAAGACGCTTTCGACTGCGCTGTGATTCGAGCCCAGGTCTTTCGATTTCTGGTCGACTGCTCTAACCACTGAGCTACACAGGCGTCCGACATCTAATTCTTCTTCTTCTTCTTCTTCTTCTTCTTGTTTGTGGCAGCTTGCACTTCTGCAAATAGCCATATCAATGCATAGTATTATATCGTTCAAAATATGTTCGGAGCAATGTGAGCGACACAGTAAACGGCGAGCAGCAGCAAGAAACCAATAGGTAAGCAGTAGTTAGCCAGAGTCCGCGATCAGTGCCGGCAAGACGAGAGGTGTCCCAAGTGGTCAGTCCCACCCGTACGTCAGTGGGAAGAAATCTGTTCAAGAGCCTCAGATGAAAGTTAAATAAGATCGGTGACAAGACGCCACCCTGAGGAACACCGACGCCACAGACCCTCGGAGAGAGGTGCATCGATCAAAAACATAGATGGCGTTTGGCAGTCAGAAATGAGATGAATTGAGCAGTCTGCCAGGAAGGCGAAGATCACACAGTTGCCTAAAGAGCTCTGCAGGGAGTACAGCGTTGAAAGCCCCCCTGAGGTCGAGAGCCAGGGCGTAAGTGCTCTCACCAGATCCAAAGCCAGAGAGGAAGTCGAAAACCACCGCAGCCACACAGTCGAGAGAAGAACGACCTCTTCGAAAGCCGTACTGATTAAGCGGGATCCAGTCACCGAACTCCGCCAAGTGCTCGACCCGTCTCTACACCAGCCTCTCAAAAAGCTTGCACAAGGTCGGTGTGTGAGAGATAGGGTGAAACTTCCCAGTGCCAGTCTTTGGTATAAAGACGAGCAGCGAGAACTCTCGAAGAGAAAATGGAGCGTTCATCAAATCCATCTCATCAACGAATTCGATCCTAGGAAGATCAGCCGTCACACGCCACGGCTGGACGAGCTTGTCCTGTATAGCACGAAACTCGGGGGAATTCGGGGAATTAGTAACTCCAGAGCATCCCGAGACCCTCCTAGCAGACATGGACCTAACCGTACGCCAGATGTTACCCAGCCCAGCGGACGGGACAGAGATTCGCAGGTAGAGCGAAAAGACCTCAGAAAACGTTTCACCTCCTCGTCCACACGGCGAAATCAGCCTTCCCCAGCCTAGTTTGGTCGCGCAAATAAACCTTAATTGCCGATCTCCTCCTATCAATAACCGCATCACACTGGGGGTTCCACCAAAGCGGCTGAGCCTTTCTCCTACCGCGCAGGGAAGAGGGGCGGTACGCGACGCAAGCCTCCAGAGCAGAGGAGATGCCTGAAAGGAAATCCTCGTAGATGGATCTGGGATCATCCCCCAACTCGAGCCGAGGCTGAAGATACCGTGAAAGTTCGTATGACCGATATCGAATTCTATTCATAAAGTTTAATGCTTGCACTACACCCACAATAAATTTGAACTCAGTATCTCAAATATTTATGTGCCTCCGGCGCGGAAACTCGTTTTTCCATGACAGCTGAGAGTAACGGAATGTTGTGTATTCCGTTACAGAGAAATATTATGTAAAAATTGAACTGCGCATGCGCATATAGTCTTACAGCGTGGCAGAATCTTCTTCTTATTCTTCTTCTTCTTCGAACAGCGTTAGCACCCTTCTGACAAAGCCTTGTACATTTGAACTGCGCATGCTCTATTACAACAAGCTACTACTACACAAGATCGATAAAATCAAAATGGCTGGGACTAGTCGCGAAATATCAAGTGCAATTACTAGCGCCGCAAACAACTACAATACTAGATTAGATTCGAGTGTACGCATAAAAACTCGTATCCGCACCGAAGTCACATAAAATAGAATACGTGCTAATGCACACAATTCGGGAAATTACGAGACTCGCGACAATGCTCGCAGGACTGATCGCGCCTCGACTACGCCTTGGCTTCCATCTCCTGCGAGCATTGTCGCTCGTCACGCAATAACCCTCATTGTGCGCCTAGGCACTTAATATACTATTCTGGGTTTTATTCATAGATAAAATTGTTATGTCCTTTTTGGAAAACCCTTTATAATTATAATTAAGTAGGGCGAGCCATAGCGAATAAAAGAAAGCAACCCATCCGAGAAAATACACCTAAGAATGCTCAGAAATCCGACCGAGAGAGTCCGAAGCGTTCTCCAAAGGAGGGCCCTCAAGGTTCTGGGCGGAAGCACGGACATCCATCAATCGCTTTACGCATTCGTCACTCCGCTGACTGAACTCCAGAAGTGACCTCGCAATATCAATGACCGAGTCAGAAGTACATGGTCGGGAAGCAACATCTCCAGGAAGCGATCCGACAGAGAGGCCCCCAGAAGGAGAAGCAGCGAAACCACGAACCCCGCAATCCGCCAAGATAGGCGGCCGCGAGACACCCCGCTCACCAAGAGTAGCCTCGGCCTCAGGGAAGCCACAGTTGTTCCAGAATCTAACGCGCATGACCTCATATTCATACCGGAAAATCAGACAAACCCGAGAGGAGGCCGTATGGTCGCCGAAGCAATTGGAGCATCGGGCCGTCCGCACCCCGTAAGAGCAATCCCTAGTAAGATGATGGCCCGCACAGAACTCGCAGCAGGGCCTAGAAGATCTACACTGGCTCGAAATATGACGAAATCGCTGGCAGGTATAGCATCTCCTCGGGGGGTAGAGGGGGGGGGGGGATAACCGGAAAGAGCTCCAGCTCAGAGCCCGAGAGAGAAACGGTGGACGGAATGGTGGTAGTCTCCATAGTAAACTCCACTGTGTCCAGGGGTGCGCCATCGTTGTCCGTCCTACGTCTAATCGCCGTTACAATGTCCCTACTGCGAGGGTCAAGCCTATTCAGGGTGGATATAGGACTATGCCGGGGGTCAATGTCGCTAATAGTCGCCTTCTTGCGAATCATTGAGATGGGGAGAAAGGCCTTGTAACCAGCAATCCTGAGATCATGTGAGGAAATATACTGATTGGCATCGGCACGTCCGGAGTAGACAATCTTGATCTGATTAATTCCATTCCGGTGAATGGTGCGCTCACCCTGAATGATCTCGTTAATCTGATCGGCAATGATAAGAGGATCATACCTGCCCAAATTGCGGCCCAGGACAGTGCTTTCCATTAGAACAATAAAAGGGCCATCGGCAGAGTCTGGGTAAACAATTGGCTCCGAGGAGCAATCGCGGACCCACAGAAGATCAGGAGCCATGATAAAGCTCAGATCACCCCGCGGTTGCGAATCAAAGCGAGAGAGCGAGCCAGAGAGGGAAGTGGGCAGAGAAGAGGTCTGAGGCATAGTAGTCCCAGTCCTACCCCTCTTGCTATCTCCATTATAGGCTGAAAGGGCAGGAGAACTTCGGCCCTGCTTCCTCAAGTCAGTCCTCAAATCATCATCATTAGCACCCGTCCGGGAACCCGCCGGGGTACCGCTGACCCAGGGTGACACCGGGTTCGCCAACCCCCGTTCAGACGTGAACCCTCGTCCTCGAGACGGAGCAGATCTAGAAGGTGCCGAAGAGCGCCCAGGTCCAAAGCTCCTACCGCTGGTGGTCATGGCGAAGAGAGAGACAGCTAACCTGTAAAAGGAACAGAGGTAGAAAAAATTGTAAACAAAGGCAAAGCAAACGCAAGAGGCTGCTCAATTATTCAGTCAAACACAATCGTCAACCGAACGACCAAGCAGCCAATTGAAAAAGCAAGTAATTCGGCCAAAGATTTCCGTAAAACGAGCATGAGCCACACATCCAAAAATAATAGTGTCACTATCACCAGAGTAGCACAGGCACAAAATGGCGAGCAAGCCGGCACGGCGTCGTCTATCTGAGCCGTGGCGTCCAGGAAAATGTAGAGATCCGGAACACACCACCAGTTATTCAGTAAATAGAGACACCTCACCTCATAGAGAGTCACACGTAGCCAGACACGAGGGCAGGAATGCAGTTGCAGAAGTATCGAGCACGAATCACGTCAGATAGGCACACAGGCACAAGTGAGAAATGAGGCCAGAGAGGACCAAATTGCAGAGCGACGGGGCACGAGAGACCGTCTTAGACCAAAGCACAAACGAGACCTCCGACATCTAATTCGCCACGGGAAGATCTCCTTATATCGCCAAGTGGCTCTGTCTTGCGGCTGTAAATTGATTTCAAATTAATTAGGTGAGTTTGAAATTTTTGTCACTGCCTACATTATCGGAGGTTCACTAGTCGCGTATCAGATAGGATACGTTGTCGACAGGTGTCCTCGTAGACAATTTCAAACTCTTATATCGCAAATAATGCAATTGAATTCAAATATTTAAAGAATTTGAAAATTTTTTTGTGGAAAAAAAGACGTTTTCGACTGCGCTGGGATTCGAGCCCAGGTCTTTCGATTGTCGGTCGACTGCTCTAACCACTGAGCTACACAGACGTCCGACATCTAATTCTCCACAGGAAGATCTCCTTATATCGCTAAGATTCTTTAAATATTTGAATTCAATTGCATTATTTGTAATATAAGATATAAGAAATATTTTTAAAATGTTAGTGTTTCACAAATCGTATGAATGTTAATATAAAAGTAAGACACGTGATATGTACTCTCCAAAAAAGTCAAAATAATCTCCAATAAGGCTTATCAAACGCGTGATTTAGTAAGTGTTCCAGTCGTTTTTGTATTTATTCTCTAACTTTATTTTTGACCAACTTATCGTGTTTCTATGTCAGAAGTCATCTTCAATAGCTCTCGCGCTATTCGCAGCAACTTTTTTCGATGTTGGTGTAGATTAGGCTATTTTGCCATGTATTTTAGCATTCTTTTATCGGTTGGTCTTTGAAAGATTTACACTGTGTGTATGCACGTTAATTCTGAAAAGTTACAAAGACTGCTTAAAATCCTGCGTAACGTCCATCGAAATTTCAAGTAGTTTTTATTTGTATAAGAATTTAGTACAGTTTCTGTTTTCTTAACTTAAACTTAAACTTAAGTATTAAGTAGGAAGGCCATGTAACACCCAACGATTCTTATTTTACCGGCATTTAAGTTTCTGTAACCCAAATCTCATAAAAATTGAAATATTGAGTTGAAATGTTATAAAATTGCATAAAATACACTAAGATAGATCTGTCAACTCGCAAGTGTTTTTTTAAAAATAAAACACATAAAAATCAATTTAATAATCAAAAATTGTATTTGAGAGGTTAGTTCGGTTAATGACACTCAATATTTGATGATAATTTCGTTTAAATGTTGTCCACACTAGCTCTCACATGGTCCATTCTGTGGTTCCAATTTTCTAGTACTCTTTCGGGCATATCGGCCGGTATGCCGTTAATAACGCGTGTTATGTTCGCTTCAAATGCATCAATCGATTGTGATTTATCAACATAAACAAGTGATTTCACATAACATAACCCCGCAAAAAGTAATCACACGGCGTCAGATCATAAGATCTTGGAGGCAAATTCACGGGTCCATTTCTTGAGATAATTTGTTCATGGAAATTTTCTTTCAATAAATCGGTGGTTTCGCCTGCTGTGTGACACGTTGCACCATCCTGTTATGGTGAAATGTCAATGAATACTGACACCAAATGTCATATGGACATGAAAAATGGCATACGTGATATGCCCGAGATTCCCTATTGAAAAAAGTACCTCGTATTGGATCACCCTTTATTTCTTATCTAACACTTTTGTGACAAATCCTGTTTTATTCTAACAATTTATATTCACATAAACTAGTTATATAGATTCTTTAAGTTTAATAATATTGATTAATAATGATATTAATAATTAATTATATTGAATTTTTTTATAGTTTACGAGTAATTTATAAAAAAAAGTTGATTTATTTTTAATTAATTAGTTGAGTTCGAAATTTTTGCCACTGCTTAGATTATCGGAGGATCACTAGTCGCGTATCACTGTCGGATATGTTGCCGACAGGTGTCCTCGTAGACAATTTCAAACTCTTACATCGCAAATAAATACAAATTAAATTCAAATTTAAAGAATTTCAAATCTTTCTGTGAAAAAAAAGACGCTTTCGACTGCGCTGGGATTCGAGCCCAGGTCTTTCGATTGCCGGTCGACTACTCTAACCATTGAGCTAAACAGGCGTCCGACATCTCCTTTTCCATAGGAAGGCCCCTTTATGTCGCCTTGTGGCTCAGCCTTGCGGCTATAAATGATTTCAAATTAATTAGTTGAGTTTGAAATTTCTGCCACTGCCTACATTATCGGAGAATCACTAGTCGCGTATCAGATAGGATACGTTTCCGACAGGTGTCCTCCTAGACAATTTCAAACTCTTATATCGCAAATAAATGCAAATTAAATTGAAATTTAAAGAATTTGAAATCTTTCTGTGTAAAAAAGATACTTTCGACTGCGCTGGGATTCGAGCCCAGGTCTTTCGATTGCCGGTCGACTGCTCTGACCACTGAGTTACACAGACGTACGACGTCTCAGTGTTGTAAGCGAGCGTGTGCTTGATATTGATATGATGTTTGATATTGATATTGATGCCTTGTTGTTGACCACGTTTTACTGAACTCCTCACTATTCCCTATGTAACGTTCATTAGCATTCATCTTGGGTGAATTAAGTATTTATCAAATTTATTTTACTCGACTAGCATTTAAAAGGTGTTGAAATGTCATTATGTCTCAAGTTTAACTGACAGAGTCGAGTAAAATTATTCCAACTATTTTTCTTCGTGTAATCATAAACATTTAACAGTTGACAGTCCTATCTTCACGCATTTTGTGCAATTTCACAAACTTCCAATTTGATATTTCATTTTGCATAGGAATGGGGTTACAAGAACTTGAATGCTGGTAAGGTAGGAATCTTTGGGCGATCTATGGGCTTAAATGGAATCCCTTTTTGGTCCCAACGTATGTGCGGCAAGAATGAACTTGGGCATATGCGCTTTCTAAGAGAAAAAGGTGTATTAATTCGTTTTTATATTTCAAATTTGGTTGAGATATTTTACAGAACGTAAGAAAAGAAATTAGCTAGAAAAAATGAATTACAATTAACTTCTTAACAATTCACTAGTGTTACGATATGAGATTTCCTGAATTGGCTCTTTGCTTGCGCAACATGGGAGCAAAAATTTTAACTTACCCTTCGGCATTTACCTACCAAACAGGCGCAGCTCATTGGGAGGTGATGCTTAGAGCCAGAGCAATAGAATCTCAGTGTTATGTCATAGCAGCTGCTCAAGTAGGAGCCCATAATAAAAAAAGGGTCAGCTGGGGTCATGCCATGGTAAATATTCGAAAAATTGAATAAGAAAACCTCAAATTTTGATTATCAAAACACATATCCCCTTGGAAGTATAGTGCATTTTTCCTCATAAAAAAGTTTTTGTATTTTTTCTAATTTTTTCAGAGTAAATTATTTTTATTTATCAATAAAATTAAAATGAAAGGTATATTGCTGTTTCACTAATAACATTGTTAGCTGATTATTTAGCTCTATTTAAAGAAAAATTATCAAATAAAAATTTGACAGAAGCTAAAAATACGCGCAAATAAATGGAGAAAGCCTGATTAATTTTATAGAAAAAAAGTTCTTCTCAAGGTAGTCCGGTAGTGGGAAGGGGGGTGGTTAAGTGCCCTCTTTTATTTCATATATCGATACATTAGACTCCTCCCGATCGAAAAGTCCTGTGCCATTTTGGACCTTACCGTATTAAATTTTGAATTATCACGTCTCGAAATATGTAATTTTAACATGGGCTGTTATGGAAAGTCATTTTGCGGACTCATAATATCACGAATTAGCGAAAAATTTTCTGGTGGCGGTGTTGCGGAATACTATGGAAACGTTGGGAAATTTCATGACTATTAATTTTTCTTTTAAAATCGTATCTTACCGTATATCTCGAAAAGTTATTTCGAAATAAACGCCAGAAAACAAGAATAAAGAGGAAGTGGAATCCATATTTCCGCTCAGCTGACGATAACACTATAGTTGTCATCTCGTCGGGTGAGTCCGCAATTGGATCCCGAGTGTTTAGCGCAGCGCGATGATTGCCGAAGTTCACCGAAATAAATGCTCCGAGAGCCAAATAAAGATTATAAATTAATGGAAAACATTTTTTTCCAATCGTTATAGGTATTAATAGTAAATAATAATGGAAAAAAATTTTCCGCACAATGTTTGGAATTTTGCAACGCGCATGAAACATTTTTGAAAAATTGTTATAGTTGCTCATATGATCGCTACCGGACAACCGTAAGGTTATGCTCAAATTGAACTTGTTTTTGACCGAATCCAGACCAAAAACGGGACATCTACACCTATTTTCATGTTTTCCTTCATTTCATCATCCATTAAGAAAACGTTTTCTTTGTGTCAGACCTCTCTTGAAAATGCGACTTTTCATGCATACACGGAAAGAAAAGCTCAAACTGAATCCATTAAATTCACTTTAAAAAATTTTAATGAATCGAGTTATAATAGAACTTGCTATTATTCTTAATAAAATTGTTATATAGTTACGCAAATTGATTCGGCTACTTTACACTCTAGTGAAACCTGCTAAGTTCTCTAATTACAAAGTGACATGTTTGATAACATGTCTGATATTATATTGACCCTAAATTCAAAGAATTTTTATTCATTTCTCGTTATTTTGTCATAGGGTCAGTTTCTTTTTACTTTCCTTGATTAAAAATTATCAATGTTAGATATAAAAAAACGCAAAAAAAGAAGGCAAACGTTTCATTCACATATGGGGACCCTCTTCAGTGCCATAAATTAAAAGATTAATTCAAAATTTCTGTAAAAGATCAAAATATAGAAGATAATTAGAATAAGGATAATCATAGAACTCAAAAAATCATCTCATCGCTTGCAATTCAAAATGAAGAAGTCCAGTATGCAACAGCACGAATTGAAAAATATGTAGAATTCACTGTATATGAAAAACCGGATAAAATGAAAAATCTTAGAAATTTGCAATCGAACCGGCCGGAAAATTTGTTTAAAAAAGATGCCCAAATGGTTGTTAATGACTAAAACGCGAACAAGTTTCAATTTTGAAAACTTTTCTAGAGGACTTTGTTACCGGAGTCTCTCAACGATCGATCTGAACTGTTTTAAAAATCGACTCGGGACATGTGACTTTGCTGACTGACAATTTTCTTTTTTTTTAATTTCTTTTAAATGCTATCCTGAGAGGTTCTTTTCCTCCTTGAAGAAGACTATTGTCCTAAACCTAGTTCAGAAATTCGAGACGGTTATCGTGATTTTTACGAGTGGACGAAAGCGTGTATTTTTGAAGAAAAATATTTGTATAACAGATTTATGGACAATCCATTTTTTTCAGTTCTTTATCAACAATAAATAGACACATATTTTTTCGTTTGGCCAAAAATAATTTTTTTACAAGTATACGATTTTTCGAATTTTCTAAGAAATTATAGTTTCGACATAGCAAGCGCACTTTCAAGCCTGTTTATCTAAAAAACAATTATTCGCACGAAAAATTTTCCAAATTACGAAAATTAGAGTTTTTACTCTTCTTTACAGAGATTGTTTTAATATTTTTTAACATACAAAAGTAAAGAAATAAACGCAAAATTTACTTACGCCCGGTAAAACGCTCGCTGCGTGTGGCGTGTGACTTCAAAGAATCTAAATCCACGAAAAAAAAATTCCGAAAGGGGCCAAATTTGAAAAAAAAACGATCATTTAGAAAGTATTATTAAATTTAATATGTTCTGAAAATAGACAGAACCATGAGATATTTACCAAGTTGTTATATTACAAAGGCAACGTTAAAATTTGACGACATTTATGATGTTTTTAAGTAAAGGTATCTTAAAATTGTGAAAATTGTTTTTCATAATATTATGTAACGTAACATTGAGTTTTCGCAAAAAATATCTTAAAACTGTCAAACTGTAACCGAATTTTATCAAATTTATCATTAAATTGCGAAACTGTAACTAAATTTTCAATTACATGTAACTGCATTAAACTCCAGTTACCCAAAAAACGTAAAATTATTCCTGTTACAAGTTTCATAATTACCAGATACAAGTATCAGAACATTCAACACTTTGTAACTAATAATTAAGAAATTGTTTCTTAAATTCACAAAAAAGTAACTGAATTTTCTGAAGTTCAATCTTAATTTTGCGAGACTGTGACTGAATAAAACTTCAGTCACAAATTTCGGGAGATTGCGTTGGAAATTTCTAACAGTGTATATACAGACTGTTTATGACTCGTTTCAAATTTTTTGTCACAGTATTCTGATCATCTTGTGTGCATCTTTCTACATTTTTTTCTCCTTTCCCTTTAACCGAGACTCTCCAAAGTAAAAAACTCCACCCTCTACTTTACTTTACAAAACCTTTCCAAATCTGTTTCCAAATGCAACTCAGTTTTGGAAAAATCTGTAGTGACAAGAGTGCTTTTCTAAAATCATGTGCTCATTTAGTTTGCAGCGAAACAAAAGAAGGAAAAAAAGGGAATTTATTACTGTGTCCCTTGGATTAATTTTTTCATCAACGTTTTTTCCGGCTACTTAAGGTAGTTCGAGCGGACACTGTCACTCTGAAGTTAATCTCGAGTGAAATGTCGTCTACAACAGAAAGTAGAGAACTTCATAAGATTTCTACAACTTTTGATCGACAACACCGCGCACGCGTTTATTGTTATTTGTTTTGCGGCAAATTTGAATTATCCAGGTTCCCGCCACTTGCAGCCACTTCATCATCTTGATCATCTTTAATGCTCTGCAACGTTGCCATATCTTTCAATTGAAAATGTGAAACGCGTGAGCTCGCGCGAAAGTAACAACAATTGTAAAAAAACGGTGCTGTAAAAGTTCACAAAGTATGTAAAAAGTAGTTTATTAATGATTACTTCATTAGATATGTCAATTTTTTTTTATCTTGTGCTACGTTTTCAAGTTATACGACAAATAGCGGAAAATAAGGATACTTCCTATAAGAGCCCAGCTAACTTCATTATTTAATTTCTCAAAAACTGTACTGTAACAACGATTGATTTTTTGCATAGACATCGGTTATACTGCCTAAATTCAGTATACAAAATTACAGGATAATCTTGTGCTAACTGGGTTTCCGCTCGAACTACCTTAACAAAATAACAGGTCAGTTTTTGTTTGGTAATATTTTATTGTGATGAGATCGCAATTTTTTAGAACTTTTTATTCTGTAATAATTCTTCTTAACTTCTACAATTTTACTGTATATGTGATCTTTCTTATGCTATTAGATTAAACACATTTTTTCTGTACAGTTTTATTTTTTTATCGTGAATTCAACTATTTTAGACCGATTTTATAGTTTTCACACGTACAATACATTTATATCGTTATTACCACAATGTTTATCCGTCACATGTGCAATTTTTTAAGTTTCTTCCTTTTGTATTATAGGGAAAAAAATTTTGTAAATTTAGTTATTTAGACCAAATTTATAATTTCACACGTGCAATTCTTTTATATAATTGTTTACCACAATGTTTATCCGTCACACGTGCAATTTTTTTTTAAGTTTCTTGCTTTTGTATTTTTAATAGAAATAAATTCTCACTGATGAGGACTCCAATTTGAGTTGAAACGTTTGAAAATATGGAACTTTCAGTTATATTTTTTCTGGGCCCTAAAGCTAACTAAGAACATCAACAATATTTAATATCAATACTACGGGTTGATGTAAGTCCTATTCATTATTACTATAATTAAGTAATTTAAGTACCAGACGGAGCCATTGTTGTTTAGAATAACATGTGCAAAAATGAAAGCAATCGGTTCAATAGCATTCTTGAAATCACCCGCGCCGCTTACAAAAATGTTGCTTGCAGAAAAATGCGTTTAAAGTTTTGATTTCAGATTTCTTATAAAAAATTTATGCTTACACTAATCAGCAATGCCTGGTGCATAGAGTATAAACCTTCCGTTTTTTCATAGGCATCGTTTTCAGCTAATTTTTCTGCTCTGCGAGACGACCTGGCAATTTTTGAAAAGTCAGGCGTTTCTTTCTCCGCCCTCATAATAAACAATAGAGAGGTAAGACCGTTGCAGTTGCCGCGCGTTTCACAGGGTGCGGCCTGGCATGCTCTCGACTGGTATTTGCTATAGCTTCGTAAATATTTCATATTTCGATCTAAAATGTTTACAGTATACTCTCAATATATTATACTTTCGAAATCTGTGAAAAAACATCGATTTTTCGAAGCTTGAACACGAGACTACATCCCCAATTCCTTCCTTAATCAAAATATTTCGTGCAGTTCAACAGTCAATACTGAAGAGAAATTCTAAAGGCGAACGTCGAATCTATTAATAAGAGACGGGACAAAAAAAGCGGAGCCAGACAGGTCACAGCCAGGATCAACAGAGCCATTAATAAAAATACGCACGGAGTTTCGAAACTTCTCCAGATCAGTTCATAGATGAAAGTCTCCGACTGAAAACATATTGGTTCACAGGTATCCAGGGAAAGTGCTCTGACAGATGCTCAATACGCCTTCGCACCATTCTCTCGAACAGCTTACAGAGCGAGGAAGTCAGAGATATAGGGCGATACTCCCCTGACCCCGGCTTCGGAATAAAGGCAGTAAAGGTATCCCTTTAAGCTTCTGGGAATAATAAAAAGAGAAAAATTCTATTAAAGAGCATGAAGAGAAAGTCGTGCAGAAAAGAAGGGAATTCATTAATGATATGATACGTGATTCCATCAAATTCAGGAACTGTTTCTTTACCGCAACATGAGAGCTCCACGGAGAACTCATCCCAGGTAAATGGGTGGTTCATAGGGTTCCGCTCATCCACCTCAGGGATTAAGGGAATCTAAGCCGCACCAGGTCATCCTGAGTAGACTGGAATTAAGCCGATTCGATCAAAGTTGTACGACCCGAACTACCCTCCCTTCCTTCTCGAAGCCTTTCATTTGACAACACGCCAGACCCTATCCAAACCCACAGAGGGGTCTACTCCCTCACGAAACGAATGAAATGATTCATATTTCTGGGAGCGCAAGAACCACCTTCCGACAGGCTTCCTTCTTTTCACGGGTCTGATGTCCTAGGTATAATTTTAGATGGGCTCTTTGTCTCGCGTAATAGTTTCGCCTTGACGCGAAACACTTCCGAGACCTGCAAGAATCCAGAAGCGCAGAGACATACCTTGTAACGTTCAAGGGTAGATTTGTACAAAAGTTGATGTTACATAACCTCTATTTACCGGTACAGAAGAACTCAGAGAATTAGTGTCTTGATTGCAAAAGTTGCATGTGTAAACTGCATTCACAATGCGCACAAATCACAATTAGGCGAATTTTAATTTATATACCAAAGGCTTAATAGAAATACGCCACAGGGATTTTACCACATTCAGAGACGGCACAAAGCGAAATCCTTTCCATCTATTATAAAGGCCAGAGGAGGCTTAATAATTTTAGGTGCTTCGTATGTCTAAGGACTCCTAAATATTGAAACTGATACTTTGATAAAGGTTTCGTAAAAATATCGGCTACTTGCTCTTTGGAGTCAATAAAATGTACATCTTCAATGGCCTATTTCATCCCGTTAGATAAGGCAATATACTCCGCTTCAGTTCTTAAAAGTGTGGCCACGCGTTGTCGATATGAGGAATATGAGACTTGAATGAATGCGCCAGGTTTGGATTGCACTCGATTTGAAGGCCGATGAACTGTTTAGTGGTGTTAATTGTAATTTGAAAATATTGTTCTAAATTTTGTATCACTTCATCAATTGCTGCTTGAGAACGTAATCATCGACGTAAAGAGCTAAGTAAACAATTGCCCCATAGACCTTGCCACAAAATCTTCTGCTGCTATAAGAGCTAGCAGGGTGCGAATACACTCATAACGAAATACGGACACAAAAGTCTAAAAACAATCAACACCTGTACATTGTACAAAACCTTTTACCACGAGTCTGGCCTTGTAACGAATGTAGACTTTTTCGTTAATAACAACCTACAATCAATATCACGCCTGCCTTCCAAGAGTTTCGCAAGTTCCCGTGTGTTGTTTTGGTAGAGTCCATTTCGTCCTTCATTGCTCCTAACCACTTTTTGGCTTCCACACTTGCAACCTTGTATTCTGAAAAGTAGTTGAAATTGCGTTCACTGCCAATGCTTAATCATAGCGCTGTGGAGTCGGTAACAGACCTCAATCATGAAGTTGTCTTTCTTAACTCTCCTGAGGATTCATTCCACACTATTGCCTGAAAACAAGCAGCTGTTTTAACGGTTTCTTCCCATAATTATTTTGGCAGATTTCTAGCAACAATTTCCTTCTTCTGTAGAAAATTACCAAATTTGTTTGACAGATATTCTCTGTCATCGTCAGAGTACAATAATTTCACATTGTTACCCGTCTGCTTTATAAAAAGTCTCATAATTCTTCAACTTTGCGCAGACGTCACTTTTATGACCTAAGAAAAACACAGAGCGGTATCCAGCACAATCGTGCTTATGTAGTAAAAAATATTTCGAGCCTCTCGGTCACTGCAGATTGATTGGACCACACATAACTGAATGTATTTTTTCTCCGAGGTTCTTAGCTTTCATATAAAAAATCTGATTTATCTGTGATTTTTAAACCGGTTTCCGCACCAAGTTTTTCTGTTGCATTAATATAACTGACATTAATATGTAATCCAGATTCTCGTACCACGACTATCAAGAATTAATTTCCGAGACGTTACACTCCGGTTGCTAGACCTCGAGAAGCATTCAATAGAATATCCATCAAATCTTGCGCTTCAGACACAAACGACACACAAAATTTCCACAAAGCGAAATTTGTGCCGTCGTACTGTGTGAGGTCGTATGTATCCTTTTTTAAAATAGAAATTTTTTATAATTGCTATCAGCTCTAACAGCGATTTAAGTTTACCTCAGTTCTCAAGCCGCTTTTGATTTCCATATAAAGTGTAAAACGTGAGTAAGCTTACGTGAAATTGTGTTTTAAAACGAAAAATATCTTGTGGTCGAAATCTTTCTTCTTTATCCAAGAAGATTTCTCTATCCAAAAATGTTTGTGCTGTTTTCGGGCGCAAATGGACTTTTGGGCCCAAATAGAAGAATCATCCTCAATAATAATCTAGGATAACAAATACGCGTCATAACTGGTGACGAAACGTCGGTATATGGCTACGATATTGAAACAAAGGCCCAATCGTCACAGTAGACGTTTTCTGAGGAGCCAAGACCGAAAAAAGCATATCAAGTCCAGTCAAATGTAAAGGTCCTGATAATCGTTTTCTTTGACTACAATGAAATTGTTTATCACGAATTCCTACCACCAGGCCGTACCGTCAATAAAGAGTACTATCCACAAGTTTTACGCAATTTACGTGAGGCGATCCGGAGAAAACAACCTGAACTTTGAAGAGACAACTCATGGATTTTACACCATGACAACGCACTGGCACATACCGCGTTACTCATCCAACAGTTCTTGGCGAAACACAAAACCGTTGTGATGTCGCAACGAGGGGCCGTTCACTCAAAATCGATTCTACGTGAGCATAATTATTCCGTTAAGTAGCTCACGATTCATGTGATTCCACACTTGAAGCATGATCCGGTTTGATTCTGATACTTAGAAAAGAAAAGAATCGAATCCAAACTCAGAAGAATTACAGGGATCATTCCGACAGTTGCGCGCATTGAGCTGCATCATTACGATTGATTCCTGTTGATTCCGTCTGAGTCCAGCTGATTCTTTGTTGATCCTTAATTGATTCCCTCAATTCTCGACCAAACAAAAATATTACAGCCTAAACCGGCGATGTCAGCTGAGAACCAATACAGCTTTACAGCTCCACGTATGTGTGGCCTATTTATTATTTATTAGCCTAAGTGCATAATATCACAGAGGGACTACTTCGAAGGGAACGAAATAAATCTTAACGAATAAATACCCACTTTCCGACAAAATTAAAATTCTCATTAATTTTTTATCACACCACGCATGTCTGCTTACTGCATATGTTTACTTTTGCGCCAGTATAATTTGAGAGGATTTATATGTATATCATGATATGGCTGCTCGTAGCATTGCAAGAAGTCATAAACAAAGAAGAAAGTCTGCGCGAATCTCCACTTAGGCATATTTGCGCTTTTTGTCAGCCTGAAAGTGCTGTCTCTTACACGACAAACCAGAACTAAAATATTCTAGATACTTTCCGAGTTAAAGGTAGTAGATAACTTATTTTTAGTTTTGATGCTTAGATGAAATTTCTTATATTTTGAACACAAACATATAGGAATCTAAAATTAATAAAATATTCTAATTACTTAGGTACCACAAGTTCTTTATAAATATACAGGGTGTCCCATTTTAATCGATAATTATAAATTTTTAAATCTGTAATTGTGACTTTGAGAAGGTACAATCAAGGTGAAATTGTTAAAAAGTACTCAGAAGCTGTTTATTCGAATTTTGGAGATATTTGTAAATAATGAACGTTACAGGTAACTTTAGCAAGGAGATAATATTGAAAAGTGTTTATAATCTTGACCATTTTGACCTTCAGTTGCAAAGTTTAAGGTCATTTCAAGGTCGATGACAATTTTTTTCAGTGGAATCTAGTGATTAGTGTCTGGCGGCACTCCAAATATGTAGTCGAGAAGCTGAAAACAATTTAAACACCTTGTACTTATTTTTAGCGTTACATGAAAACAACGACATAGACGTAGTAAGTTCTGTTTCCTTTTAACGTTAGATTACAAAATAGACTTACGTTAATTTATCAACTTCAAAAGAATATAACTCGATCACAACACAACTAATTAAACATAACTTCAATGTAAGCATTCCGTTTTTTCAATCGCTGATTATCAAACCAAAAACATACAAAAATCGCATTATTCCTAAAGCAGCTTGACTATTTAAAACAAGGCCAGTAAAGCATTGACAGTCTTTCAAGCACACCATAATACCATAATAATCTCAATCAATTTTGATGAAGCAAGCAGTTTTTAAATAATTGAAAAAGAACAAAAACATATTTTTTTTATCCCATAATTTTTTAAATAATGCATGAAAAAAATTCAAACTTTGGGATTCTTCATTACTTATGTAAATACATTCATTACTTTTAAATAATAATTTTATTTGGCATGAAACTCTAATCGCAAGTTCGACTCGCGATGTTCATGTTTGGTTCGAAATTCTGATCACGAGTCAAACTCGTCAAAGTACGGCAAGGTGTTAACGTTCATTATTCCCAAATATCTCCGAAAATCGAATAAACAGCTTCTGAGCACTTTTTAACAATTTGACCTTGATTATACCTGCTCAAAGTCACAATTAAAGATTTAGAAATATCATTTCTTACGTAAAATTTCCTGCTCTTTTCGAATCCGGTGTCAAAAATAGGGGTAAAAATAGTGTCAAAAATGACCTCGAAAATTGATCTGAACGTTAATGTCATGTGTACAGATAAATTACCCGCACTGTCCTTGATAATTTCTGTCAAAACTATTTTATTGCAAACTGCGTATTTAGGGCATATTTATATCCATCGATTAAAATGGGACCCCCTGTAAAAAGAAAGCGTTTTATTATTTCTTTTTACATTCTCATCATGGATGAGAAGGTATTGGTTTTATGTAAAAAATGACTTTCGAAATTTTCATCAAATCTTTACGTTTTGAGACCCCCCGACTCAGAAAAAAGGGTTTTTACGAAAGTGTCTGTCTGTCTGTAGTAGGTCATGTGCGGTATAACTCTCGATAGAATTATCAAATATAATTGAGCTTTGGCACACTTTATCGGAGCCGAAAAAGTAAGGACAAGTTCGTTAACCAGCCACATCTAATCAAAATTGAGGGATTGAGCACTACTTTTGTGTTTTTGAAAAAATCCAAAATTTCAATACTGGTTTTTGATAGTGCTCATAAATCTCTACAAATTATCCTAATAACATTTTTCGATGAAATCAAAATTAGAAATGTTACAGCATATTAAAACTTGAAAAAAGTCAATATCAAAATTCCATTTTCCAGTTAAATTATACGAGATACGAAAAAACGTTATGATACAATATTATTTTCTACATAAAGACCTACAAATTAATTTAAAAAAAAAACTATTGAAAATCCAAAATTCAATTTTTTAACAATAATATGTGAAATACGAAAAAAAACGTAAGAATACAAAGTTGTTCGTTTCAAAAAGATCTACAGATTTTGTCTTACACAGTTTCTGAAAAAACATATATTTTTTGCTCCAATTCCAAAAAATACGATTAAAATTCAAAAATTCCATTTTTTAGACAAAATATATAAGATACAAAAAAAAACGTCTATATGAATAATTATTTGCCTAAATGAGGTCTACAAATTCTCATTAAGACATTTCGGGACAGGATGTATACTTTATGTTTTGATTTTTAATATTGAAAAAAATTCGATTTTTTTCACCAAAATATGTGAGATACGAAATAAGCGTTGTTCTGCAAAATCGTTTCCTTAAATAAAGTCTACGTTTGTTTTTCCTTTTTTAGATATTTGGAAGAAAATAAATTATTTTAATCATGTAATTTATTAAAAAGTTACTGAAATGTATACAGAAAATCGAGCGCGAGTGTCATGATGAGAATGTGTTCCTTAAGGCCGATAGAGCCTTAAGTAAATTGAATTTCCTGTTTCACTTAAACTGAAAAAGAAATTTAGTGAATTTGAGAAAATGAGTAATTCACATCATCTATAATATTATAAAACTGGTTTGAGCTTCAGTATTAAATTATAAGAAATAAACTTAAATGTATGCGAAGAGCACAAGACCGAAATTCCGGAGCGCGCAGCGCGACGATCGAGTATTACGGAGCGCGAAGTGCGACGATCAAATCGCGCGCCCTAGGCGCGCTCAAGCTTGCGAGCGATGAGAATGTGCCCGCGAAGCGGGCTGATTTTTTAAACTATAATAGTTCATATGTTGTATAAACTATGTAAGAATTATAATAAAATCCAGAGTATACAATCAATTATAGCACTTTAAGTGTTATAGTGGAATGAAATAATTCTATACTTCCTTTTAGAAAACGACATCTTAGTTTGAACCCAAATTTCAAGTCTCACTTTATTGAAATATTTAGCTAATTTAATTTTCCATTTGAAGATTGTGGATCCATGGGGAACGGTAATAGCGCAATGTTCCGAAGGAATCGGAATGGCTATAGCGTCGATAGATCTTGAATTATTGGAAAGAACTCGCAAAAATATGCCCATAGAAAATCACCGACGCACGGACCTTTATCCAGAAATGAAACCTTCAATTTTATAAGGTTATTATTATTAATATTATTATTGTATATCTTACATTCTTGTTATTATATACCTATATATTTGAAATATATTTATAAAATCCTAAAGTGATTCGCAATACATACAAAGAACAGAAATTATTTCTCTTTGATTCAAAAATTTCACACTATGCAACTTTGCTAATACACTCGACTCGCGCAAATAAAACCGAGTATTCGCGTTAAGGCGTCCGCATGAGGGGATCCCACTCACTTTCCGCGACCTGCGTCATACTTTTAGTTTTGATATCTGCGCATGTAAATAGAGTCACGTTGGTAACTTATGGTTCGTGGTGGGGGTAAAGGGAAAGCAACGCCCGACGCCTTACTGAGGACTTTGCCGCCGCGTTAGCACGAACGTCGCCTTAGCGGAAGTAGCTTTAGCGCGAGTCGAGCGTATTCCGAGTAATAAAAATGGTTATTCGTAGGCTAGTGAAATATGTAACTTTTGTTTTACACTTGTATTTATTTTGAAAAGAATGATCTTTGGTACCCTCGGGTAGTTTTACTCTAGGAATAAGATTCCTCTTCGAAGATGTTTTAGAGGCCGGTGAGGGTTGAATCGACTCCATTGAGAGCCCAATTATGTTCACAAATTTCTAAGGCTTCCCACTCGGCTTTAAAAGCAACCTTGGTGTCCGGAGGCATCGACATCGCTGCTCCTGAAACCTGATCCTGAAGAATCCTTGATGTGTCCGCTGTGTTATTTTCTCCTAATACCAAAGTGTAAATTGATCTCAAGCCGAAAACGTTCAAGAAGTACCAGGAAGCTGATGAAACCCAAGCTGCATCCAGTGTGGTCAATTCTATTCCACGCTGTAGCATTGGCTTGAAACGTAGAGTTATTGGAAATGGAACTTTCGCTAAAAAAATATTAAAAAAATAATGTGATTATTTTTGCCTTCCTTTTTCTTAGTGTACTTGAATCTAAGTTCATGGATCTCGTTATCTTTGAAATTTTTCAAAAATTAGACAATCGGGTAAAAAGTTGGTTCTCAGTTTTTTTATTTATATATATATATAGCAAGAGTGAAAAATTTTTATCACGAATAAATAGAACCATCAAAAGTTTAAATCGGGCAAAATTATAGATTTTTTTTCTATTCCGATTCATTTTAGCAAGTGATTTCCCAAAAATGGTCACGTAAACAGAGACGCAGAAAACACTTTCTGGATAAACTTTTTCAAATTGTTTTTCAATGTTTTGTTTATATCTTAATGATTACAATGACTCAATGATTACATCGGTTCAGTAGTTTAACTTTATGGAAAATAGGTTTTACTTTATTGTAAAGGGAGAGGCTTATTTAAAAAAAATATTAAGGTAGTAATTAAATAGTGATAAATAAAAAATTTGATTAAGGTAACGTAAAAGTGCATTCCCATCGATTTAAAGGTGACGAGAAATCTTAAAATAACTAACTTGTAACGAATCCAGAAAACATCCAGTTGATCCATCCTCCAATGACAATCATTGGAATAACGTTGGTCGCGTTTCCCTTTAACATGTCGGTCATCATATTAGGATCAGTCATTGGATTTTGGGAAATTGTAGGTCGTTTCTGAGTTTTGAAATATCCTGTTTCCTCATTATTGAAGAATTGTTTTCTTGTTTTAAAACCGTATTTAGAAATATATTGGCCATTCTCCCTCAATAATCTCGACCGCATCATTACTTGGCTACAGAAAATGGGATAGTAATTAATTAATGTAGATTACTAAGTTTTTCTTAATCATATCAGTCGATTATGTCGATCATTAGAAGAATATATAACTAACTGTGATAAAGGAACTCTACTATATCGATCTTATCAACCTGTCATTTAGAATTAACGTCATTTAAGACTAGATGGAATTTTCAATACATATTTTGGAAAAATTTCTGTGAAAAAAAGATCGCTTCCACTCTGCTGGGTGACGAGCCCAGGATCTCTCGATTGCTGGTCGAATGCTCTATTATCTGAGCTACGGAGGTTTCACACAACTTTTCTCATAGAATATATTTACGCCTATTTGGCTACGGATATATCATGAACTATTTACTCATTTTTCCAAGTCATTTCAGTCGATTATGTCGACAATTAGAAGAGTGTATCACTCACCGTGATAACGGAATTCTACTATTTCGACCTTATCAGCCTGTAATTTGGAATTAACTATGGGTCATTTAAGACTAGATGTAATTTTCGATATATTTTGAAAAAAATTTCTGTGAAAAAAGGAACGCTTCCACTCTGTTGGATATCGATATCGAACCCAGGACCTTTCGATTTTCTGTCGAATCTCTGTAGCTCAGATGATAGAGCATTCAACCGGCAACCGAGAGGTCCTGGGTTCGATATCGATACCCAACGGAGTGGAAGCGTTCCTTTTTTCACAGAAAATTTTTTCAAAATATATTGAAAATTCCATCTAGTCTTGAATGATACATAGTTCATTCTAAATCACAGGTTGATAAGGTTGATGTAGTAGAATTCCGTTATCATGGTGAGTGTTACACTCTTCTAATGATCGACGTAATTGACTAAAATGATTAAGAAAAACTTAGTAATTAGCTCATGGTATACTCGTAGCCGGATGAGACGTAAATAGATTCTGTGAGAAAAGTTGTGTTGACCTTTTGTATAATAGAGCATTCGACCGGCAATCGAAAGGTCCTGGGCTCGATACCCAGCGAAGTGGAAGCGTTCCTTTTCTCACCAAAATTTTTTTCAAAATTAGTGTAGACTTTAATTTTAATAGTCACACCACTAAAACCTTAACATTAAAAGAAAGATGATTAAACTGTGTATACTCTGAACGTTCTAGAATCTATAACGTATATTTAAAGATCATCACTACTGTGCCTACGTACTACAACAGGTATTACTGTTACATATACCTAAAAAAAGATACATATAATTTAATACACTGAAAGCGGACTTTTAATATAAATATCTTAATGTAACGCATATAAAGATAAGAAGATGAAGTACGAGGGTTCGATGAAACTGTCATGTCTAAGGTCAGCTTCAAAACAATTTATAGTTTGAGCCATGTATACAATGAATTTATGTTACTACAAAACCTTTTTTTTTTAAATCTACAAATCACTTCCTGTAAATATCCTTATTTTTTATAACAACAGATTTATTTTTTACATTCTCATCATGAATGAGAAGATATTGGTTTTATGCAAAAAATGACTCGCAATTTTCATCAAATCTTTACGACTTGAGACCCGCCGAATCAAAAAACAAAACGGCTTTTACGAAAGTGTCTATGGTAGTAGTAGGTTATATACTCGATAACCTTCGATAGAATTATCGGATTACATTCAGCTTTGGCATACTTTATCGGAGCCCAAAAAGTAAGGACAAGTTTCCACACCCTACCAAAATTGTGAAAATAATAGCTTTTTTTTGTGTTTTTGAAAAAATAAAAAATTGCAATATTGGTTTCTGATAGTGCTCATAAATCTCTTCTAATTATCCTAATAAGATTTTTTTATTAAACCAAAATTAGGAAAGTTACAGTTTGTTAAAACTTGAAAAAAATCAATATCAAAATTCTAATTCCTAGTTAAACTATAGGAGACACGATAAAAACATTATGATACAAAACTGTTTAGTACAAAATAATCTAAAAATTTGAATCGCAACTTTTTTATGAGATGTATGTTTTTTTTAATTCTAAAAATACTATTAAAAATCGAAAATGGAATTTTTTAACCAGAATATGTGCAATACGAAAAAAACGTAGAATCCAAAAATTTTGCTTCAATGAGGTCTACAACTATTGTTTCACACAGTTTCTACTAAAATGTACATGGAGAAAGAAACGTCTAAATTCAACACGGCGAATTCTTTGAATATAATTTGCATTGAATCAACACGATATCTTCTCCATTCAATAATCTAGTTTCTTGAATGAACACGGCGGAAGATTTTTGATTCTAGCCTGCCCGCCGTGTTGTCGTAACACGGAGCTGCATTGATTCTACACGGTTCCGTGTAAATTTCAAGCGGAGGTCAACCAAAAATTTGGGGCCTTCGGAAGCAGATAAATTATTGATGAGAGAAACAATCGAAATTAACGGCGCCGTGCTAATTCAAAACGGAGCTCAGTGTTGTAACACGGAGCACGTTTCGCGTGAACCTCGAAACAGTGACCGTGTTGAATCTATACGGCCTGTGTTTAATTTACACGATTTTTTTCGCCGTGATATTTTTTTCATTTTAATTTACAAAAGTACATTAAAAATTCAAAAACTCTATTTTATAGAGAAAATATGTTAATTATGAAAAAAACGTTCAGATGGATAATTATTTGCCTAAATAAGGTCCACAAATTCTCATTAAGATATTTTTCGACAAGATGTGAATATCATGTTTTGACTGAAAAACACTGGAAAATCATTCCAGTTTTTAACCAAAATATGTAAGATAAGAAATATGCGTTAAAATGCAAAATCCTTTACTTAAAAAAAGTCAATTATTTTTTCTGTTTTTTTTTTTTTTTAATTAAATGGAAGGAAAGAAATAATTATAGTTTTATAATCTATTAGAAAATTACAGAAATGTATACAGAAAATCGAGCGCGAGTATTATGATGGGAATATATTCCTTAAGGACGATAGAGCCTTAAGTAAATGGAATATTCTATTTAGAATCAAAAAAGTTTAGTAATTTGTATGTAATGTAAGTAATGACATGTCAATATTAATCATATTTGAAATTTACATACATACATTGTTGTATTCAAGTTTTTGATATGTCATAATTTAGGTCTAACTTAGCGCTAATTCAGTACCGTATTGACGAATTTAGTGCTCTTCAATTTTTCAAAATAATGAGTGGCACCGCTGGCTTAACGTTAAGCCAGCATGACCATACTCAAAAATACATGAAGATGTAAATCAAATTTACTTTTTAATGTATCAGAATTTAGTGCTCAATTAGTGCTCTCAAATCACCTTACTGTGAAATTTTTAACTTTTTGAGTTTTTAAAATAATGAGTGACACCGCTGGCTTAATGTTAAGCCAGCATGACCATACTCAAAAATATATAAAGATATTAACTAAATTCATTTTTTAATGTATCAGAATTTAGAACTCAATTAGTGTTCTCAAATCACCTTACTGTGAAATTTTTAACTTTTTGAGTTTTTAAAATAATGAGTGACACCGCTGGCTTAACGGTAATCTAGCATGACCATACTCAAAAATACATAAAGGAATTTTTAATAGGTATTACATAAATATATCGTCATAAAATAATTTGAAAATAAATTTTGGTTTGCAAAAAATTCTAAAGGAAGGGGAGGCGCGATCAGTCCTGCAGCATTGTCACGAGTCTCGTAATTTCCCGAATTGTGTGCATTAGCACGTATTCTATTTTATGTGACTTCGGCGCGGATACGAGCTTTTATGCGTACACTTGAATCTAATCTATTATTGTAGTTGTTTGCGGCGCTAGTCATTACACTTGATAGTTCACGACTAGTCCCGGCCATTTTGATTTTATCGATCTCGTGTAGTAGTAATGGATTTTAATAGACGCATGCGCAGTTCAAATGTACAAGGCTTTGTCAGTAGAGTGCTAACGCTGTACGAAGAAGAAGATTCTGCTCCGCTGTAAGACTATATGCACATGCGCAGTTCAATTTTTACATTATATTCCTCTGTAACAGAATACACAACATTCCGTTACTCTCAGCTGTAACGGAAAAACGAGTTTCCGCGCCAGAGGCACATAAAAATCTTAATTTAATATTTCTTTGCTGAAAAAATTCATAGATTCAAAAAATAAAAATTATTTTTTTACCTCTCAAACATCGAAATCATGGCTGCCTGTCATGCCGAAACCACAATTTCTCTGGAGATGGATTCTGAACATACTCTATAAACATAAGTTTTTCGAACACGGGTTAGTAAATCGATAAATTATAAGTGTCTCTAAACAAAAATTAGATTCTATAATAATTTTTGAGTTTTGGTTTTTCTTTTTATCAATATATTTTCTTTAAATTTTGTAAGCACAAAGATATTGTAAGTATTATATTTTTTATTCAGATGAGATTAAGGGGTTACACCACTTTTGTCGCTTCAAAAAATCGAATTTTTTTGTTTGTTCTTAAAGTACTCTATATATACGAAAATGATATGCCGTTAGTTACAAATCGATATCGAAAGTAAAAGGGCAATATTTGAACTGTAGAAGTAGAGGCGCGCATTAGCGCGCTAACATTCCCGAAACTTTAAACGCGTTTTACTCAAAACTGCATTTTCAAAGTCAGTGGGCACTCTAACATTAATGTATTTCAATCTAAATAAAAACGTTTTATTACTTCAATAAATATTCTTGAAAAAGCATAATATTTTGGTGGGGCAAAGTGGTGTAACCCTTTAATTAGTTAACGTATTTCAACAACCTGTAGACAAAATGAGGGTATAATATGTGAAGATTAAAGAATTTGATCAACTACTTATTCGGGTCCTTTTTGGGCTCTTCGAAAATGCCTATATCTATTTTTGGGCTCCAACTCTTAACATCAAAATGCACCCCTGCATGGCCATGTAGAGACGACTTTGACTGAAACTCATCTTTTTGCAAACTTTATGATCTAGAAATGCTTGAGTTGATGCCAATATTGGTAGAAGTTCATACCTTCATTCTACATAGCCATGCAGGGGTGTGATTTGATGTAAAGGGTTGGAGCCCAATAATCGAGAAATTTATTTTCGAAGACCTCAAAAAGAGCCCAAAAATACAGCGCGTCTCTTTTTGTAAGATTGCAAATTATTTTCCAAGGGTTGATTATTTCATGGAATGGATAGTTTTTTATCATCGATATTTGATGATTTGAGGAGCCCAAAAAAGTGAGAAATTGGGTATATAGAGGAAGTGCTAGCTTTATGTATGCCAGTGGTACTACTGATTATTTAAAAAAATAAAAAAGTTATAAATTTCGTAGTAGGATGATTTGATAGCACTAATTGAGCACTAACTTCTGATACATTAAAAATGGATTTAGTTAATATCTTCATGTATTTTTGAGTATGGTCATGCTAGCTTAACGTTAAGCCAGCGGTGTCACTCATTATTTTAAAAACTTAAAAAGTTAACAATTTCGTAGTAGGATGAATTGATAGCACTAATTGAGCACTAACTACTGATACATTAAAAAGTAAATTTGATTTACATCTTCATGTATTTTTTAGTATGGTCATGCTGGCTTAACGTTAAGCCAGCGGTGCCACTGATTATTTAAACAAAATTAGAAAGTTATAAATTTCAAATTAACGTGATTTGAGTGCTCTAATTGAGCACTAAATTCTGATACATTATAAAATGAATTTGATTCACATATTCATGTATTTTTGCGTATGGTCATGTTAGCTTAACGTTAAGCTAGCGGTGTCACTCATTATTTTAAAAACTCAAAAAGTTAAAAATTTCACAGTAGGGTGATTTGAGAGCACTAATTGAGCACTAAATTCTGATACATTAAAAAGTAAATTTGATTTACATCTTCATGTATTTTTGAGTATGGTCATGCTGGCTTAACGTTAAGCCAGCGGTGCCACTCATTATTTTGAAAAATTGAAGAGCACTAAATTCGTCAATACGGTACTGAATTAGCGCTAAGTTAGACCTAAATTATGACATATCAAAAACTTGAATACAACAATGTGGTTCTGCCACCTTAACATACCTGTTTTATGAATATCCAACAGTTTTTCCACAAAAAATCTGTCATCTTGAATTTTGGAAATCTGACTTCAGATTCGTAATCAGTGACCCCAAGAACCCCCGAGTAACAAGTTTTCTTCTAATTTATTTAAGGCCATGGATCAATCGGACCACGTGACTAAATTATACATTTATTCGTTCATGTAAGATAACTTTTTTAATTTACAATGTATCTTTCTGATAATTTGGGAAACGTAACAAAAGATAATAAAGCACGTCTGTTAATTTCTTTATAGTAAAAATTTTGAAAAAAATTCGAAAACTTATCGACAATTACAGTTGACTGTAAAATTTTTTGCAAAATTTTCACTCATACAAAGTTGACAGACGTTCTCTATCGTGTTCTGTAATATTTTCCAAATTTTCAGGAAGATATTTTGTAAAAGAAAAAAGTTATCTTACACGAACTTTTACAGGAATTTGGTCACGTGATCTGGTTGATCCATGGCCTTAAGGGCATGTGATACTTAAGAAATTATCAAATTTGATTGATTTTAGATTTCTATATATTTGTGTACAAAGTATACATAAAATATTGTTTCCAAAATTTTGGAAACGGCAGAGAAGATTAAAATGGGCATAGATAGACTACTTTTAGTTTCGAAGTTAATTTTTTCATTCCTGTGATCTACAAACGCCAGCACGGGATAATTGTTGCCAATTTTTTATCGCGTTCTAATGTACAAAAATTAATGGTTCCTGAAAATAAAATGAAATTACAAACTTAAGGAGATTGAAAAGACGAATGTGATGGATGGATGACTATGGAGGGTAGGAGAAAAGTTATGTACCTACTTTCAAGTTAAACTTAAATTGATCAACAAGCTAGATATAGCAGAGGATATGGAAATCAAATACACGAGTGAGAAGATCCAATATGTGCTTCTCAAATCTCATGCTAGGGCTGGTAATTATGAAACTTTGGTGAACCAACTTGATAAGATGCAGCGTGTCACTAAAAATGAACCTAATAGGGAACCGAGAAAAGTGTTCAATGCTGAGTAGAGTGTAATGTTGGCTCTTAATCCAAAGCCAAAGTCTTGGGAAAGTAAAACAGATGATTCCAGACCAACTGGAGCAGTGATACGTCCAAGATGTTGGAGTTTTCAGAAGTTCAGACATTATTTTTTCAGAGTGCAAAAATCTTTAAAAAGAGAAAGGTGCCTGTATAGAAATGCCACTATAGAGAAAATCGTTTTTCTTATGTTTATTCATATCCAAGCTTTTGTAAGAAGCTTTTATCATCGTTTTGACACATATCTTGAAGATTTTAAGTAGAAACAGGATTTCCCGAAGGCTAGAAGTATGAACTGAAGTCAGCGGGTTAAGTGTTTTCCTTTTATTCTGCCATAAAAATCTTAGGTGCACAGTTCCCAACAATCACCAGCTCGTGTACTGGTAGTAATTTTCAGCTTAGTTTCAAGGTTTTTCACATGACCAATTATTAGGTCTGAAATTGTAATAAAATAGGTAGGTAGGCCCGACGTTCATGATTAGGGAGTGGGTATGACTTTGGTGAGACGCGAAACTGTCTGAATACACTTACTGAATGGTTCTTGAATAAAACAGGTGATAAAGTTCCTCGTGATTTTTAGCGTTAAATTGAAAAAATGGTTAAATACTTAGTTATGAAGAAAAACATAAAAGTCCTAGTTCAATTGACTTTAAGATGAAAATTCATGTGACCTCAAACGAGCCCTTTTATTTCAATTCACGAAGGTTAGCTTTAACCGTTTAAGCCGGTTTGCTCGTCTATTTTACGAAATTCGATCTAACCGAAGAGTTCAATCATATCAAACTGGCCGAAAGTACGATAAAGTACATTGCTTTCACTACTACGGAAAGGCAATATGAATATTTGAGAATGACATTCGGGATAATTAATTATTCTTCTTATTTTCAGAAATATTCGAGTTTGATATTTCAGGATTTAATTTTTTCTTACTTTATGGTGAAAAATGGATTACAATTGAGTCTAGATAAATGTATTTATGGGGTAACTGAGATTAAGTATCTTGGATATTTAATTGACACAGATAGAGTTCAAAAAAATATCGGATATCTAAAAGAGCGTAACAGAATTTATTGCCGATCAACGTATACCGAGTTTAGAGCGATCTCTTACAGAGACAAAAAGATAATCAATTGTATCCGACTTATTATTATAATAAACAATACGGACAGTTTGTAATGTGGTCAAATTAATCAAGGTATAAACCGTTGGTCATTAATTGTACAGGTCTACGACCATGAAACTGAAGACAGGTCCATTGAAAAAATGCGACACATGGATGCATTAAGTCGACTGTTAATAAATTTGCTAAAATTACTTTTTTTGATCAAAGTTTTTTTATATTATTATGAATATTCAAGATATAACAGACCTGTCTCGGTAAATTTCGATTCATTTCCCAAAATTTAGTTACAGAGCTGTAATCGTCGATAAAACTTCAGTATTATATTTTAAAATAAAACAATTTGCCCCCTTCGCGGGCACATTCTCATCGCGCGCTTCGTGCTCCGTTCTGTTTGGACCCAGCGCTTCACGCTCGGTCTTATATTCTTAGCATATATTCAAGTTTATTTCTTGTAATTTGATACTGAAGCTCAAGTCAATTTTATAATAATATAGATGTGAATTACATTTTTTCAAAGTTACTAAATTTTTGTTTGATTTCGAATAAAAAAGGAAATTAAATTTACTTTAGGCTTTATCAGCCTTAAGGTATACATTCTTATCATGACACTTATGCTCGATTTTCTGTATACATTTCTGTAACTTTCTAATAAATTACATGATCAAAATAATTCATTTTCTTTCAAATATCTTAAAAACGAAAAACAATCGTAGACTTTATTTGAGTAAACGATTTTGTATTTCAACGCATATTTCGTATCTCATATATTTTGGTTAAGAAATGGAATTTTTGATTTTCAATAGAGTTTTTTTTAAAAATCAAAACATAAAATATACATCCGGTCGAAAAATGTCCTAATGAGAATTTGTAGACCTAATTTAGGAAAATAATTTTCCATCGTAACGTTTTTTTCTTATCTCTCATAATTTATTTAAAAAATTGAATTTTTGTTGTATTTTCTGAAATTGAAACCAAAAGTATACATTTTATCAGAAAATGTGTCAGACGAAATTCGTCAAATGGAGCCTTAGGATGGTAGTTTTAACAATTTACGTGTTCCATTTTTTGTAAATTCAAATAAAATAATTTCATTCATCAAATATTCAGAACATTAAGTTATTATAATTTTCCCTGGTTAAGTTAGTTGATAGACCTTTCAATTGGGAAAGAACAAAAATTACCAAAATATGATAAAACTTGTTTGTTGGGAATAACTGATTAAACATTACTAAATTATTATCTAGCAAATAAACATATCAGAGTTGTTAACAAAAAGTAACAAGAAATAGAAAAATCACAAATGGTTTATTTACCTATCTTGCACTTGCTGAAGCTCAATTCGCTTTTGTGAAGCAATCAACAAGGAAACATAATGTCGGACTATTCCGACAAGAAACGTAATAAACACAATGGGTAGAAAAACCCAACTGCGAATATTCGGGTCCAGTAAAAGTTCTGCCATTATTAGAACCTATTAGAAAAACAGTGTATAACACGAATTAACCATATTGACAATATTATTTGGATACATCAGTTTCAGCCAGGGATGAAAGGTCAGTTCCATGAACGTGAAATGACGTAAAATGACGTAAGAACACATGGACAAAGCCCAAGTCTCCGATTATCAGGGTTGCAAACTTAAGCGTAACTTGAGGTTTTCTATGTGAATGACATAAATTATGTAAATTACGTTAAATACGTATAAAACTGTAGTTAGTTACATATTTAAGATAACGAACCTTAAAAGAGTATACATAACCCCTCTTGTTGTGTTTGTTTATGCCAGCCCTGTGCATCTCTCCACATTTATGATTTTTAACGTAACCCACTGATCTCTATAATACACTGGATGCACAATGCCAATGGGAAAGTCCGCAAAGTCGTGTGCCCAATTGAAGGCTGAGCCGCCATATTTACTTAGGTTGATTACAAAGAATGTTGCGGTAAATTCAAATATAGTAAAAAGGGAAAAGTGTAAATATTAAAGAAACAATATGAAACCCATGCTTTTTTACTGGTATTAGTATTGATAGTATACATAATTAAACTAATGAAATGAAATTTATTGAATAATGTAGTGTTGAATTAGTCACTACTTTAGTTTGACATTTAAAACTTCTTGTTTGTGATACTCTGGTAATTTTTAATTAATTGATTTGCTGCTTGTGAAGTACTTTCGTACCTGATGTTTTGTACTATTTAGTGATAATCTTCTATATTATAACTTAGGTCTTTATAGAATTAGATTCTATTATTTAGTAACATACTAGTCACAGCATGTACATACTTAATTTTCACGTAATATCTGCATTCAGTATTAATTATATTTCAGGGTTTCTTTCTTTTCCAATTTTATTATTTTCTAATAAATTAAAATGTTCGTAAACGACCAAAATACAATAGTTTATAATTTTTGTATATATTTAAAATTATTTCTACTACTTCTTTCAGTTGGAGCAACTTATTACTCCTGAGAAATTTAAACGTATGATGAAATACGACAACAAGATCGAGTAATTCAACATTTTTTAAAACAGAAGGGGATGGAGCTTTTTTTCACTTTTTCAAACCGTTTCTGCACAGGTACATAAGGGTTGAATTATGAAACGCGAATTAATTTATACTAAAAATAGTTATTATATGTGACTATTATTAATAGTTCACGTTCAGATACGTGAGATAATTTTTACACTACTCCAAGGTACGTTTACTTGTTGAATTCTAGAATCTATATTTGATAAATTTATAATAATTTTATATTTAATTATGGTTAAGCAATAAATACATATGCCTATTTAAATATAACATTATATACCATAATAATAAATATTACCGAGTTATATTTTAGTAATATTCAATAAATTTCATTTCATATTCATATGTTTTTCGGGGGGTTCGAGCTATTTTTACCGAGAAAAAGTACATGAGCAAGGTAAATATTTACGCAAAAAAAATATTTCGAAAGATTTTGAGTTAAAAAAAATTGCACAAAAAAAATTTCTGATATACCTGGAGAAAATCTTTTGAAGAGGAAAACGGTTGGTACAGATAAAAAGTGCTGTTTTAAAAATTATAGTAGTAACAGCCGATACAAGTCGTACTTAGAATGTACTTATTATTTTATTTCCAAAACCCTGTTTGGAATTTTGAAAAGATAAAATTCCAGACGATTCGTTGAAAACACATATTAAACATATTAAAAACATTATGTAATATAAATTCAGTGATTTCCTGGTAGCATCTTAAATAAATCTTTTATTTTATACATCAGATACTTACTTCTTATAAAGTATAATCCTCAAACTTTTATACTGTCAAATTAAAAACAAAATTAATTTTTTTACATTACTTTTTTTTTCAATTCGCAGAAACAGTTTTATATGAAAGTACAATTTTTCTATGCATTTCTCGATATAACTAATGTAAATATAAGCTTCATACTACATACCGGTCAACAAGTTGTTGCTTTTTTTCCTTTAATGGACTGTTTTCTGCATTTCAACCATCTTTTTAATTGACAAATGGTATTCTTCTCCACCTTTTTGTGCAATTATGCACCAGGAACAACTTTTCCAGTTAGTTTTACTGAAAAGTTTGTTATTATCGTGTACATTTTTCCTAAAGTGAGCTCGAAACTTTTAAATGCGCGCGCAGTATCATGGTGTCGTCTAAGCTTCCGCTCTTAAATGAAAAGGTCTATAAATACAATAATTTTATTTTTAAGCGATGAAAACTAGAAAAACATAATATCTGTCATGAAAGGCAGTGCAGTGGTTCACCATTTGCGGAACATCTTTATGGTCAGGATTGATTATTGGTAGAAGTGAGATAAAAAGTAGTTGTTTCTCACTCCAATCATTAGTCAACTCTGTTGGTGGAGACCAGCCCTATTGAGATAACCAAGTTGACGTCACAGGCCATGTGGTAGGGATAGACTGTAAGTTAGGTCAAAGATATTATAAACCTAGATACGGTGCAGGGCGTCAGAGTGGGGGAACGATATATATAGCTAAACACTTTTTCCGCCATATCGAAGTGCTGCCCTCATCGTACTACCAAGCCAAATCAAACCCAGCAAAGAAATGCCGATAACGTTTGGGTAAAGCAGAGCCAAAAATTGTTTTCAAAGACTTTTAAGGTTAGGAATGTCAAAGTTGACTGCTTGACAACATAATGTAAACCAAAGTTATGGCATAATGATTAATGAAGAATTACAATCACGAATAAAAAATAATTTCTAAATAAGTGTCAAACTTTTAAATTTTATTAAATTAATAATTAAGGGAGTATGGTGGATAAGACTATTATAAATGAGAATTACTTGTAATTTTGATAGAACGCGTATTATAGCTTACTTGAACTATGTTTCAAATTTCGTGACCCTTCAGAACCTCAAACCCGAGAAATTAATTATTGAAAATAACATGTGATCTTATGGGAAAGTGCTGTTTTTGTAGATTATAAAGATATTTAAAAATGGGAAAATTATGAAAAAATTCCTCGTATCTCAGAGTTTTTTCATAATTTTGCATTTTTAAATAATCCTTAAAAAACAACATTTTCCCATAAGATCACATGTTATTTTCAATATTTAATTTCTCGGCTTTGAGGTTCTGAAGGGTCACGAAATTTGAACCATAGTTCAAGTAAGCTATAATACGCGTTCTGTCAAAATTACAAGTGATTCTCATTTTTAATAGTCTTATCCACCATACTCCCTTAAGATCCAAAATATTTTAAAGGTGAATTTTTAAAAGTATTTTAATTGAAGATATATGTTGTTGATAATTCGCTTCAGGGTCCAAAGTAAATAAAAACTTAGATTTACGTAGTTATAGAAGTTTTGGTTCTGATCGAAGCCCTCATCAGAGATTTATTTTTAAAATAAAAAATGCATAATAAAAAGTTGTTAACTTACGATTTCTTTGTTGAAAATTTTTAAAAATCAACATTTGAGAAATAAAACTTGTAAAAAGCTGCCTGAAATTATCATTAAGTCCTTTTATCGATATGAAACCAAATAATTATATTCTGAAATATTATTTTCAATTTGAAGAATTTGAATTCTTTCTGTGGAATAAAGACGCTTTCGACTGTGCTGGGATTTGAGCCCAAGTCTCGGTGGAAAACTTTCGAACTCAACCTATTAATTTAAAATTATTTTCAAATATTTTATACCAACGAAATATTTTGAAAAATTTTTGAATTCTTTCAACCTCTACTTTCGAAACAATGTCAAGTTTCTTATTGCCTCGCATGTAAAACTATGTTGATTTTTAAAAATTTTCTACAAAGAAATCGTAAGTTAACAACTTTTTATTATGCATTTTTTATTTTAAAAATAAATCTCTGATGAGGGCTCCGATTAGAACCGAAACACACTTTAAAAAAGTAAATAATCTTTTGCAATTTCATACATATTCAATTATATGAATAGGTAATTTACAGATTCGAGATCTTGTACTTCGCTAAAGCATAATTTTTTAGGGCCTTCTTTTAGATGTGGAAATTTCTTAATTTCTATTCTCTTTTTAATATTTTAGAATGCCTATCTAAATAAATCCTCTGGCTGATCGAGCTTATTCATTGCCCCAAATTTTATTCATGTTCCAAGTTAAGGGGGGTTTCTACCTTGTTGGGTCAAAAAGCTATACTATTTTCTCGAATTTTTCGGGAGAAAAGTTAAAAAGATAGACACTTGAAATTTTGTCTATAGGTATTAAAGTGATTGTATTAAGGTAGTTCATTCACAAAAATAAGACTTTAGGCAAAAATAGATAATTTTGCTTTCAGGAATAGCAATATTATTATTGAAGGGCTAATTTGAAAGAGACAAGATTATTTTTCATGAAAAAAATTTGAAACACAAAAAAATAATTTTATTAATAAATTTTATTTTTGCTCAAAACGGGCCGACTAATCGGTTTTTGTAAGTTTTAATAAAAATTTTAATTATTGCTACTTACACTGAAAAAAATGGTTAGTAAAACCAACTACTTCGGTTTGTAAAATATGCCTCAGCTATTTTATTAGTTAGCGCAACAATTTTTTTTGTTGGTGTTACTACCCAAGTTCTTGTGATAACAATTGAGATAGTAACACCAACAAAACAAATTGTTGTGCTAACTAATAAAATAGCTGAGGCATATTTTACAAACCGAAGTACTTGGTTTTACTAACTATTTTATTCAGTGTAGTTAATCTAGCTGTAAGAACTATGGTGTTTATATTGTTTTAATTTGAACCAAGTAATGTTAAGTGTCGAATATTTAAAGAGAAATATTTTGACGAACTTTTTCATTGATTATTTAATCGAGAATTTTTGTATCATGGGAATAACCATTTAAGTGAAATTTGTCACATAGATGCTATTTGGTGCATTTTTGAGCGGGATATGCTTGCTAATAATTTTAAGTTCTGTTCTATACGATATATAACTTTTTGTTGTAAAAAAAGAAGTGTAAATGTATATACACCTCAGCAAAAGTTTTTCCCATGGAAGAGCTATAAAGAGGAGCTATAAAGTCATAATCTTTCCAACTTCGCAAAATAAAATTGATATGCCTCGACTTCTTTGCTTAAATAATTTTATTTGAAGTTCAACCATTTTTAAATTTAAATAAAAAAATAAGACATTTTATGCGAAAATTTTAAGTTGAAAGTATATCTGAATCTTGTTTTTTACATAGATAAAAAAAGTCTTTAATTTCTAAGATTATCGTCTTATTTCAATATTTTGATATCTCTTCTTAAATGCTGTTTTGAAATTGTCTGTAAAAGGATTAAAAAAATATTTTTCTATTATAGTGTTTTTTTATAATTAATATATTGATTTAAATACTATGTGACGTCGTAAGTTTTAAATTAATATAAATATTTCCTACCTAAAGTCTAGAGCCAATTACCCAAACTATGTTCCTCTGCTTATTGTTAAAATTAACAATTAACCGGGTAGAGGACAAGCCAAATTAATCAAATTACAATTATTGTTAATAATAACTTATTATAAAAATACAAAATTTATTTTAACCCAAGCAACTTTTTAGTTGTTGGTTGCAGGCTGTTTTCCTTTGGTTGGTCGAGTCTGATTGGTCCAAACCTAAAGAAAAACACACCGTGAGTCTAAAGGGCACAAAAGAACAGAGAACTTTAATAAAAACAAGTTATTTGACTTACTTCTTTTTGTTTTTTTTTTTTTTTTTGGTGAGGAGGAAAAATGGCAAAATCTTTTATAGACGTTGTACAGGACTCCCCTAGGACGGGTCTAGGCATACCTGTTAAAACCAAAAAACCCCCTCTCTCGAACCAATACACCACCCGCGGAACCGCCTTTCGGCTTTAAACTTCACGGGTGGTTGGTTCCATTAAAGTCGCGTACGACTCTTCCGTCATCCGTTCGCTCGGAACCTACATCCGCGGCCACACGCCCACTAGGATAACCGACTAGCCGCGCCACCCAGGGGGGAAACAAACAGATTTCTCCCCCGAACGACGCGGACAGTAAAGTCTACCCGAGACGCAGGATCGCGGGTGCAGGCCCCGATGCGATTTCTACTGGCCCTCCCCGTTGTTTCGCTCTCGACGCCCATCAAGTTCTCTCGTCTTCATCACAAGTGTGACGAATGACTCGATGAGCGTCCAGAACCGTTCAGACTGGAGCATGAGAGGGACCATCGTGTCAGGAGTAAGTTCGGAACCCACCGCCTGACCGAGGACCCCCCTAGCCACACCCCATTTTGCGCAGACGAAGAGTGCGTGCTCTGCGTTATCCACCGGGAAATCGCAGTAGCAACACGTCTCCTCGTCTCTCTTCTTAAAGCGCATCAGGTACGCGTTAAAACAGCCATGGCCCGAGAGCGCTTGCGCCAAGTAAAAGCCGACTTCCCCGTGCTTTCTGTTCAGCCAGGTGGCGAGCTCCGGGATCAGGCGGTAGGTCCATCTCCCTGTCTGCTCACCATGCCATCTCATCTGCCATTTCTCGACGAGTCTGCGCCTTCCATCCTTGCGGATGGCCTCCTTCGCACGAGCGATTTCATGCAGGTCGGCGCAGGTAAGCTCCTTGCGAAGCTGAAAGGTTTCCTGCCTTTCTTCCGCCAATAAATCTATTGGCGGGACGCTCGCCAGGACCAACACAGCGCTCGTCGAGATAGTTCTATATGCCGAAACTATTCTCAGCGCGACAAGTCTCTGCGCTGAGAACAGCTTCTTCTGGATAGCATGGTTTTGCAAGGCATTGGCCCAGACCGGAGCTGCATAAAGCAGCTTCGAATGGACCACGCTCGCCACCAATCTTCTTTTCGCTTCCCTGGGTCCACCAATGTTTGGCATAAGCCGGGCCAAGATCGCTCCACATTGGATGGCTTTGGCAGCTGCGATCTTTAGGTGTTCGCCAAAGCTAAGCCTACGATCCAGCTGCACCCCCAGGTACTTAATGCTTGTTTTCCACTCGACTTCATGCTCTCCGAGAACGATCCTCGGATATTGGAAGGATCTCCTGTCCGTAACGAGCAAAGCCTCGGTTTTCTCAGGGGCCATTTTAAGACCTCTGCCATCCAACCAGCGCTTTGCTCGCCACAGACTTTCATTGATCCTCAGCTCTAGGATTCCGACGTCGTCAGCGGCGCACACGACAAGTGCGTCATCCGCGAAGCCGACGATGCTCGTTCCAGCAGGTAGGTCCATGCGCAGAAAGTCATCGTACATGATGTTCCAAACGAGAGGACCCACCCGCGATCCTTGAGGAGCGCCACATGTCATCTCCTCTTTGAGAGACCATTTGTCGCCCTCGTATATCACCCACCTGTCGCTCAGATAGTCATCTATCATTCGCAACAGGTAGTCTGGAACCCTTTTTCCGCATCATCGCTTCGATGCAGATGTCCCATCTCGCGGTATTGAACGCATTGCGTATTTCAATGCTAATCAACGCACAGAATCCCTTACGCTTACCAGTTCCTTTTCTCGCATTTGTGGCGATGTTAACCACAGCTTGGATGGCGTCCACAGTGGACCTGCCTTTCATGAATCCGAACTGGTTTTCCGAGAGCCCGTTCTCCTCGACCAAGAGAGCCTGAAGCCGTTGTAGAATCAACTCCTCCAGAAGCTTCCCCATCGTATCCAATAAGCATATTGGTCTATACGACGAGGCAACCCCTAGAGGTTTGTTGCCCTTCCTCAGCAGGACCAACCTCTGCTTCTTCCAATCTGCGAAGAACCTCCCATCCCGAAGACAGGAGTTAAAGGCTTCTAGGAGGATCTCCGGGTATGCCCCGATCACCTCTTTGAGGATCTCGTTCGGCACCCCGTCGATACCCGGCGCTGTATTTGCCTTAAGGCTTCCACCCGCTCTCTTTAGTTCTTCGAGAGTGAAGAGTTCTTCGCGCCGGACCACGCAGGAACTTCGGTCCTGTCTTTGGAATGGCTCCACGTGTGGAAACAAGCTTCGCATAATGTACTTGACTCGATCGGGATTATCCAAGCCCGGGGTCTTTCTTCTAGTCACCAATCTCTTGGTGACTATTTTGAAGGCGAGACCCCATGGATCTTTCTCGACCTCACCGATCAAGTCTTTCCAGCATTGAAGTCGGCTTTTCTTTATGCCTCGCCTCAAAACTGTTTTTGTCCCTTTCCATGCCCCGTGCAGCGAAGCATCCCCCTTTGAACGGGTGAATTTTCGCCGTGCTGCGAGGCATTCTCGACGTAGGGCTGCCAACTGGTCGTTCCACCGGTACATCGAACCCTTGGCTTGCCTGCGATTACGGCGAGGCATCGAGTAGTCACAAGCAGCGACCACCTTCTGCCTCACCGAGCGCGTAGCAGCTTCAAACGACCCAGCAGGCCAGACCCAACCAAGCTCATCGATGAGCCTGGTTTCTTCGAGGTGTTCGCGAAGTCTTTCCCTGCTGAGTCGTCTCGTGTTCCAGGAGGGGCTCCTTCCTTCGCCGCCCCTACCCCTTACTGTTGAAGTCACCCCCTATGAGGGATCGCACGATGGCCTCACGGAGGCTTTCCTCAAGGAGGAGGATCTGGGTCTCAAAGACATCGAAGGGATCGCCGGGGGAGAAGTAGCAGCCGTACACACGCACACCCGCCACCTCCACCCAAACCGGCCCTCCTTGATGCATCCTGAAGAGCCTGCAGGACCCCTCAAAAGCTGGTCTGCCCAATGCCAAACACAGGGTAGACACAACCTCCTCTTTTTCAACGGTCTCGTCGAGGTCCCTAATTTCGAGGGACCTCGTCGAGACCAGAGCTGAAATTTGAGCCCTTTCCCCGATCGCCAGGTCAAGCTCCTTTCGGAAGGCCGAAACGTCTCCACCCTTTTTGAGGACCAGAAGGACTTCTTCCTTCCTGGTCCTCCGGATAGACAGGACCTCAAGTCCTGCCTTCCGGGGGTTGACTTTCGCCTTCATTTCCCTCAAGATGTCGGCGTAGGACTGGCCGTTCTTCGCCGACACCTTGATGGCGTCACCCGACCTGGCGGGCGTAGAGCGCTTCGACTTCGGAGTGGCGGTGGTCCCCTGCGCTTTTTGCGTCGGGTCCTCCGCCCTTTTCTCCTTTTTTTCTTCTTTTTTTATTTTCTTTTTCTTTTTTTTTTCTTTGTTCTTTGTGACCACATGCCAGTCCCCTTCCTTATTCGGGGGCTGGCTCGTGGCCACCTCGGCATAAGAGGGCGAAGAGCCACCCTTTCCCCTCTTTGGAGTTTTTTCCAGAGGGGGGGAGGGCGCGGATCTCTTCTCCCCCTTCACCTGATTTTTTGGGGTATCTCCCAGAGACGCCGAGCGTGGTCTCTGAAAGATCCCCAATTTCTTTATGGCGGGGTGGGATTCCATTTTTTTTTGGATTCTCACCCCGCTTTCCAGGAGGCACTTATGGGTGTTGAGCATTCCGCCCAACACCTCAGTGGCCTCATTCACACTATCCGTTACGTGGCGAGGGTTGTTTCTCAGCATACCCTGCTGGATGACGCTGAGAGCCCTCGCCAATTTTTCCATTTTATTGTTTTGCTCCTTCAGGAGCTGAAGGACGTCCTTCCATCACTCAGCTCCCGAAGAAGCACCCGAATCTGTATTCCCCACCGTTTTAAAATTTTTTTCCATAAGTTCGTTTTACCAGCGCATCGTGCGTAGAGGAGCGGGTCGGAATAGTTGGGAACGGGTGTACCCTCGGACCGAAGTCCTACCCCAGTTCCCTGAGGCCCAACCTCCGCTTAGCCGGTCCCGGAATACACGGACAGACCGTACTCGCTCGAGGCAACACAGGCTCCGACACCTGTGTTCAATACGCACTACCTGATCAAGGTCCCGAAGGGGCTGGCTTCTGATCCCGCATGGCACACCACTTCGGCAGAGCTAGGCTCACAGCAGCCTCGCCTCCTCGTGGGCCGGGGAAGACACCACTCGGAGACGAAGCACTCCCAGTGGGATGCCATACGGAAACGATCGTTTGGACTGTTCTTGGTCACAGACTGCGGAGGGTTTGCAGTGTCCCCCAGGAGATTCCATACACCAATTCGCTTTTAGCCTCTTTCAAGAGGGAGACCGTCTATAGGTTCTCCTCTCACATTCGAAGGACACATATCACAGTCATGCGGCGCTGACATTCGTTCACTTCACTCATTCCTCACAAGCACTCACAGGTTCACTCTCAGCGCCGCTACCTGGGGCATACATCCTTCTCCATGCATGGGGATAGACACGTTTATAGCGTCCCCCACTCTCAACCTGGGATAGACCCGTTTATAGGGCACCCTTCACGCAATGGGAAGATGCCCGTCTATAGAGCCCCCTGCATTTGTTCACCGATTCATCGGGACACTAATACCTCCATGACCCGAGGGCCGTCTGCTAAGCCTCCCCACCCGTCCTTTTTTGGCCGAGCCAAGAGAAGGACTTCGTCAAGGTACCAGTCCGAGGGGAGGACATTGCTTTTGTTTATAAAATAACATAATAGTAATAGTTATTAAAAGAACGTATTTTATAATTAATTGCTGATTGTTGATTAACATCAAATAAGAATACTAACAATAATGATAATTATTATAAACATTATTATTATAAAATTTGAAGTAACATTATTATAATATTTGTTGCAAATTTTAATAACAATATGAAATAATTATAATGAAAGTGATTGATAATTATTGCAAATCAAGAAATTGAAGTAACATTGTTATTATTTAATATTTGTTGCATTTTGACAATTATTGTTAATAACAATATTAAATATTAATAATAATAGTGATTAATAATAATTTTAAATATAAAGGTTGAAGTAATATTGTTGTTATATAACATTTGTTGCATTTCGTTAATTGTTATTATTACCAATAGTAATAATAATAGTTAATAATAATAAAAGGTAATATTTGTTTTAATTAGTATTTTATCAATAAAATCAATTGTTTATTGATATTTTAGTTAATAGTAATAGTGAAATTATTTATAAAAACAATTACATGTATCTAGCAACAATATTTATAGCAACAATAAAACGTGTTATATGATATAATAGCATAATAATTTTATATGATTATAATATATAATATAACTGTCATGGATACGTGACACCTCCCCCCCTAAATTCGATCGTGGAGGTGATAGAATAGAACTGTAACGATCGAATCCTCGGTAGAGGAAAAATTAAAATGAGTTCATTAGTTTCCTGAAAAAATATTGTTATAGGATAAGAGGTGTCTCGCATATGATTCCTATCGAAATATTATTTGTGAAAAGTTCATATGTATGCAGTTGTAATTTATATATAATAATGGATATATATAATATTTTATTTAAGTCGCAAGTTTTTATTTCTCGTGGGTCCTTTACATGTATAAATCAAGTGACCTCTCTGATAGCATTTCTCGCAAGCCTCAGTCCATTTATATAATATTTTCCGATTTTCAAAGTTTTTTTGGGCTGCTTCCTAACCCGTTTTGATTGCTAAAAACATATTTTTTATTTATGAAATCTAATAGTTTACGTGCTGCGTTATGCTTAGCTTGTTTTTTATTCGTAGATCGTTCGCTAGTGCATGTGTAGTTTGTACAATCTTTAATTACCGTACAATTAGCAACGAATGTAGGAATATTATTGAAATATGTAGACGTGATTTCGTAATTTGGACCTATAAAATCATATTCTATGCTTAACTCGTTAATTAGTTGCATAGGGCATTGAGTGCATCGAAAGGCTGTGCAACAAATAGACAATATTCTTTTATCGCAAAAGAAACATACTGTATTGAATGGTTGTATTTGTCGAATTGAGTGCCAAACGTTTCGATGTTGATATCTTTGTTTTTCGTGATCAGATAATTTGATTAGATAAAAAATTTCGCAAAAACGCATCTCTAAGAGAGTCTTATTGATATAAATAATTGAAATATGTGGTGCTTATCAAAAACATTTGGTGATAAATAATACGTTATATATTTCTGGGAAAATTTCTAGGCAAACACCATCAAAAGGTTTGTCATTTTCTGCTATTTCTTGTGGTGGCTTCATGGTCCTAAAAGGTTAAAGAAAAAAGAAAATAACAAAAATAAAATAAAATTCAATTTTGGTTTGAATTTAATCTTTACTTGATTTTTAATTGATGAAATTAAGCTTCCATTATCATGATTCAATTATGAAAACAAGAAAATCAACTATGTAAAAGAAATGATTGGCTCAAATATGTTTGAAATTTAATTCATTCAAGTAAAGCTGGCAGGTGGTATTCGATTTTATCATTTTTATGGTTCTTGAAAATATTGAGTATTTCAGATCCGGAAATGTAATACTCCTAATACATTAACATAAGAGAGAATATGCCATCTGCCAGTAGTAAAAGTCAAAGTCTCTAAAGGTTTGAAGTAAATGTTAGGATTGTTAGATAAAGAATTTTGAATGAATTGATTGGCTTCATTAATTTAAATAAGAAATAGACCAATGGTGATGAGTAAATAAATCCTCGACATGATGCTTCTCGAGTTCCTAAAAGAAGTATATTATTTTTGATCAATGACTAGTGCTTCGCTTCATGCAAAATGTTTAAGGGTTGGCTAAAACAGACAAGAGATAGATTAGTGGTTATACAGATTCAGAATATGCTAAAAGATTGTGCGTAAGAGATTTATGTCCATGATCATCTCGGTTAAAGATTTTATTTCTTATTAAAAATGGCCAAATTGTCACTATATTTATGTTGTTGACAAGAATATCGCAAAATTTATTAATTCTTTTTCGGTGGATGGGATCCATTGAGGAACGATATCTGAAAGTTGTTTCCAATTTAGTCTGCTTTATTTAATCAAACACGTTTTAGTCGATTAATATGTACTACTTTTGGCTTATTTTTAATTTGAATTTTAACATTGCCTTTTCCTAAAACTTCTAAAATTTTATAAGGACCAGAATATTGATTTTCGAGTTTTTTAGGTTTCGGACCACTTAGTAAAAATACTTCTTCATCAACGTTGAAATTTTGTGGGCTTATATTTCTATCGTAGTACTTTTTTGATTTTTCTTTTGCTGCAATAAGATTATCTCTAGCAATTGCTCTTATTTCATGGAGTCGGGTTACTAATTTAATCAAGTAATCATCATATGTTTCTAGTTTTTCATGTTCTGGAAGGGGTTCGCTTGAAGGTTGTCTGGCTAATTTACCAAAAACTAATTCGTATGGAGTGCAACGAGTTCCTTCATGAATGCTTGTGTTGTAAGAAAATGTAGCTAGTTCTATCCAGTCATCCCATTCAGAATTTTCACTAACAAATTGTTTTAAATATTCAGCAAGTACATGATGAGGTCTTTCCAAAGATCCATTTGATTGTGGGTGAAAAGCTGTTGTTTTGAATTGAAGAATTCTAAATATTTTGGCTAATCTTCGAATAAGATTACTTAAGAAATTTTTACCTTGATCCGTAAGAATTGCTCTAGGTGATCCAAAAATACATATAAATTTCTTTACAAGAGCATCTGCTATAGTACTTGCGAGAGAATTAGGAAGTGGTATTGCTAATGAGTACTTAGTAAAGTTATCTTGAATTGTTAATATATACTCATTTAATTTTTGTGTCACAGGCAATGGACCTACAATGTCCATAGAAACTTTTTCGAAGGCGGTTCCAGGAGTATCAGTTATTATCATAGGTTCTTTTGTTTTTACGCGTACAAGTTTCTTTAATTGACATTTTAAACAAGTTTGAATATATTTTTGATTATCTAGTTTCATATTTTGCCAATAATAATTTTGACGTATTCTATTGAAAGTTTTAGTAACTCCTTTATGTCCACCTAAGGCCGATGAGTGAGCTTCTTCGATTAATTGAGATTGTTGTTCTTTAGTTGCATATTGTGTAATTCCATTACATATTATGATTTTTATTGGTGAGTCAGAAAAAGCTAATTTTATGGTACTTAAAATTTCTTCCCATGAAATATTATTAATTTCAGATGTTTTTTCTATACTAATTGTGCGTAATTTAAGGCTTTTTGCTTTTGAATGGAGTGAATAAATTGATAATTTAATATTCTTTAATGTATCACTTAAATTTTCTTTTAATTCAGATTCTATTGGTAATGCTAAATGGTACTGTAATCCTCTACGAAATTCTTGTGCATGACCTACGCAAAGGTTTTTAAATTGGGGTAACTCGTTACGTTTTAGTAAAATTTTAGAACCATTATCTCGTGGTTCGTTTTTGGTTGAAATAAAATAAGCATAATTGTCCTTACGCATTGTAAGTTGATCTCGACATTCGATTATATTGCGGTTTGTCGTTAATTTTATGGCCGGCAGGTCTTTTTCAGCGGGGGGTGGTTCTGGTGGAGGTCGATTTTCTAAGTCTTCAGATGCTATATTTTCGTTTTGTGAATATAAATCATCATTAAAGTTTTCGTGAATTCTTTCTTCAGTATTTTCTAAATGTTGATTCTTATATTGTAGAGAATTGTCTTCTGTTAAAATATCGGATTCATCAGAAAAAGAATCTAAATCTGTGTTTTCTTTAACCAAAGGATCTTTATTAAATTCATAATCTGAATCAATTGCATTTACATCTTCTTCAAGATTATCATTTTATTTTCCTTTCTGTTTCCTTTTCTGAGGTTTGTTCTTATTTTTTATTACAATTTTTGGTGTATCCTTTCTTGGTCTGCCTCTTTTTCTTCCAGATATAGGCACTGATATAGTTTTATTTTTGATAATTTTTCGTTTTTCTTTTCTTTCAGAAGGTTCGTCGTCGCTATCTTCGTCTTTTACTTCATTTGAGTCTGAAAAATCTTTATATGTTGGCTGATTATATATTTTGACATTTTGTTTCCTTGCTTGATATATATGTGATTACCAAATTTTCGGTTTCGTCATCAGAAGTTGAATTTTGATTGGAGGATTGATTTTCCTCGAATTTTGAAGAATTTGTGGCTACCGGAGGTTCGGGCTCGCCATCAGAATCGTTAATATATGTTTGTATTGAATAGAAAGGATTTGTATGTTTCGTAGAATTTGTAGATTTTTTAGATTTTGTTTTCGTCTTATAATTTTCTTCTTTATTATTTTCTTTGATGAAATATTTTGAATCATTATTGTTTTTAGATTCAAATGTATTTGTTTTATTTTCAGTTTCTTTAATATTTTCGACAGGATTTCGAGATAATGCATCAGCATTAACATTCGTTTTTCCTGCTTTATATACAACATCGAAATCATATTCGGCTAATTTAAATCTCCATCTCGTTACTCGAGAACAGGGGTCTTTAGAATTCTGGAACCATACTAATGGTTTATGGTCGGTTACTAGAGTGAAACGTCTGCCGTAAAGGTAAGGTCGAAAGTGCTGAACTGAGTATACTATTGCTAGTGCCTCCTTCTCATAAGTGTCAAATTTTCTTTCACTATCGTTAAGTGTACGAGAAGTATAGGCTATCGGTTTATCTTGTCCTATTTTTCCTTGAGAAAGTATGCCTCCTATCGCATATCCGGATGCGTCTGTAGTTAATATAAAGGGTTTGGAAAAATCAGGTCGCTGCAGTCAAGGTTCTTCGCATAATTTTTGTTTTAATATATCAAAAGCTACTTGTTGTTTTTCAGTCCAAACAAAAGGTGTATCCTTTTTTAAAAGTTGTGTCAAGGGACTCGCAATTTTAGAGAAATTTTCAATAAATCTTCTGTAATAACCGGCTAAACCTAAAAATTGTTTAATATTCTTCTCATTTTTTGGTCTTGGAAATTCTTGTACAGATTTTATTTTTTTAGGGTCGGATCTAACTCCGTTTTTGTTAATAATGTGTCCTAAATAAGCTACCTCAGGTCTGAGAAATTCACATTTATCAGGTTGTAAATGTAAGTTACTTTTTCTAAGTCGATTCATAAGTTCATCGAATTTTGCTTCATGTTCTTCTAATGTATCTGCATATAGAACAATATCATCTAAATAAACAAAAAGTTCTGTTCCTTGTAATCCCGTTAATACTATATCCATAAGTCTTTGGAATGTCGCTGGCGCATTTTTTAATCCAAAGGGCATTCTATCAAATTCGTAGTGTCCAAATGGAGTTGAAAAAGCTGTTTTATGTGAATCTTTAGGATCCATGGGGATATGATGGAATCCAGTGGCTAAATCAGACTGAAAAATATCGTGCGTTTCCTAATTGATCTAAAATGTCTATTATGTTTGGTAATGGATAGGAGTTTCCGATCGTTTTGTCATTTAATTTCCGGAAATCTAAAACCATTCTCCACTTTCTTTGACCATGTGAATCTAGTTTTTTAGGTACAATAAATACTGGTGTATTATACGGTGATTGAGAAGGCTTAATTATTTTATTTTTTAAAAGTTCATTAACTTGTTTAGTGATTTCTTCTATGTGTGCTGGTTGAAATCTATATTGTTTTGACAAAATTGGTCGTTCATCTACTGTACGAATTGAATGCATAGCAGCATTAGTTGGTTCTAAAGGTTCATCTGGTATTTGGAATCTATCTGAATGTTTAATAATTAATTTTGTTACATGATCGAACTCTTCTTGATTCAAGTGATCTAAACGAAGTAATTCTTTGATTATTTTAATTCTATTTTCTCCTGTGATTTTATAAAATTGAGATATTATTTGTTCTGTGTCACTAGAATTTATAAATTTGTCTATTAATTCTTCAGGGGATTTGTTATGATTCTTGTTCGTAAAAGTGTTAATTTGATTTGTAGTTGATTTAACTAAAGTACTACTCATTGTGATTTCTTCAAAATCTTCTAGCATAACTATAGGAGTTTCTATTTCTATAGGTATTGAAACATTTCGACCTTTACGATCTTTAATTTATCAATTTTCAAATATTTCGACCTTTACGATCTGTAATTAGTTGATTTTCAAGCGTTTATAAATTTATTTTTGCCCGACTTGGTCAAAAGTTTCGCTCTTAAATTCTGATTTTAAATTTCAAATCTGCAATTTCTAATTATATCAATTTCCTGAAATTTGGAAAGGCAACTTTGCCCTATCTTAGGCCAAAATTGTCCTTTCAAAATTCACGTGTGGGTCACACGAAGGGTGAAAATTTCGCGAGCTTTTATTCTTTATTTTAAGAGTGAGAACAGCAAAGAAACTCACGATTTTCAGTTTTTCCGAATGAGCAAAATAAAACGGAGGAATCGTCGGATATCTTGCCCGTGATATTTGATTTTTGAGAATCTAAAAACCATAAAAAAAAACTTTAATTAGTAAGCACCAAGATTTCGCGCAGTTGCGCCTTCAAATACACGGTTTAATTTTTGGGTTTTCCCTACATCTGAAAATAATATTGTTTGACCTTTTGGATCATGGAATAGCTTGCTCTGCCAGATAAATTACCCCGAGAATACCTCAGTTATTGGATTTCGTGCCCTACCGTTTATTTAAAAATTTAGTTAGTTAAGAAAGCATCAGTAAAGTCGGTTCCAAATTTTGGAAATTGTGAGCATAAGCTCCCGACGAGGTCATCATTTGCCTTTTCCCTCCCACAAAAACAAACCACAACTACACTGGACCTTGGTTGACCCAATTGGAATTTATTTAGGGAAGTGCAGGGAAGCACCGTGGCAGTGAAGCGCCCTCAGGGCTCCGACACTGCTCGGCAGAAAGAAAAGTTGCAAGGATGGGAGCTTTCTCCGAGTCTCACTTTTTGTGAGTGCACGAATACTCGCGTCCCGAGTTGACCAAAATCCAGTGTTTTACTCGAGCCTGTTACTCGCTGCTTTTAATTCAAAAAGAAAAAAAAGAACCTTACGCGAATAAAAAACAAACCCACAAATATTTAAAAAAAACGTAAAACGATCCAAAAGATCCCTAACTGCTAATGGAGGATCGGGAAGCATAGGCGACCTGGTTGTCAAAGTTGTTCACCTGATCGTGAGATGCAGGTGAGCATACCTGAGCCCGAGGTCTCGAATCAATAAATTGAATGCCCTGGTGTCGAGCCGTGCTCTCACCTTTCTGGGCAGCGCGCCTGTAATAAAATTTGTGGATCAGCAACCGTGCACGTTACCTCGGTTTTCCACCTCTCTATTAATTTCCCCCTTTAATTAATATGCGCGCGCCTCAATTAGCGAGCGCGATCAATTCCAATTAAATCAATAAATTAAGAATTTTATACACGGTCTTTTCCCCCTTTTTACGACCGTTTTCGGGTTGGAAATCAGTATCAGGAAAAAGCTGACATTTTCGAGATCATGATGATGTTTTTCAGATTCCAAAAAGTCGCATATTTTGTCCCGTGGAAGCATTCAAAAATTGATGTGCTCCAAAAAGCGAAAACGCACCGCGCGACGATGACGAGAAAGCCTTTCCCCCTTTTCACCTCCCGCTGGCGCGTGCTACTTGCGTGGGCGAGGGTTCCTATTGGACAGCGGTGTGGGCATGCTTGAACGTCGTGTAACGCTTTTTACAATAAAAAGGAGATTTCAATAAATCAACTTCTATTTATTATTGTTAAGTGACCCATTTTCATAAATACAGTTATTCGTAATGTTGAATACTAATGGATTTTACGGCACAATGATAATTATCTTTACTTATGATATCAAAAATCTATAATACTTGCAATGTGGCAATGATTATAATTATTTATTTAAAATAAAATAACAATTATATTTGCTTATTCAAAATATAATAATAGCTGTATTCACTTGTAACCGTACAGTTAGGTTCATTCATTTATACATTACACTTGTCCATTTGGTTATTTTATTTAATCATTAATTAAAACTCCCATACGTGTAAATGAACAAATGATCCTGTTATAAATAATAAAAAAAACTATATGGAAAAAATAAAATAACAGTGTGGGACGCCCGTCCATCCAGCGGACCATGCCACACGCTGCTTGATCTGAGTGAGTGGTCGGGTGGCAGCAACCACAGGTTAGTGTGGCGCTCGCTGAGGATACGAGCAAAAATGTCTGTTAAAACCAGACTACCTCGTTCTCGCCGCGTTCACTTCCGGTTTGGAAGTAAATCATTAATTGCTGCTCGAATACTGGATCATACCTCGCAATTCTTTTGTGCGAGTCTCGTGGGAATCTACTTGTTCCTAAAGTGGCCTTAGTTTCGCGGATTTTACCCCCGTTTCGTCGCAAAAGGCGGATACTCGGGGCTGGGCCGTCTCAACGCCCCACCAAACGAAGTGATCCTTTGCTCACAAAGGATGAGTTCGTTTCTCTGAGCGGCACCGTAATCGTGCATAGAATCTTTTTATAAAATTATAATTAAATAATACTTAAATTCTAAAAAAAAATTAGTATAAAAGCGTATATATTTTTTTCTTTTTGTGTTTTTCTCTATTTTGTTCTGAAATAATATTTATCAAAATTTTAAAATAAAAAAAAATATAAGTGGGAAATAATTATTTACTAATTCGATAATAATCATAAAATTACTATTTTGTTATTAACTGTAAGGACTAAAAAAAAAATTTTGAGTTGATAATAGTTTTTCTTACTCAAAGCAAAAATGGTTTCATGCTTTGGTGAACCATCTCAACGCCCCCTCAAACGAAATAATCTCTCTCTCATAAGAGGTTATTTCGTTTCGAAAAAAGAGATGTATCTTGTTATGTGTAAAAAAAAATTATTTAATTATTTCCAAAATGGCCATATTCATCAAAATGGAGCACGCTAATTTTTTATTGTTTATGAGCTTAATTTATTAATTCTATAACTTATTGTACTGAGTTTATTTAATTTCTAAATTTCTTAGCCATGCCAACTTGATTATTGGTAATGCTTAACTGCTCTTAATATCTACGCATGCATATATACAACTAAAAATGACACAGTCATTTTTGGCTGACCTTAAAATTATTAATATTTTTGTTTTATTTTCATATTTTTCTTAACTTTTCTCTTTCTCATTAAACAACTTGCCTTACGTTTCAGAATGGCCCTTATTTATTGGCTAGACATTAATGGTAAAAAGGGAAATATTAGATTGAGTTCTTAGTATACAGTGTAATCGTAATTTTAATTATTCTAAGCTTAATCATGTGCACTTACAGGCTATCCTTAAAATATATATACAAAGTTTAAATGACGTAGTCATTATTACCCGACATTATCTGATTCGGTTTCTTCATTGTCTTCCGAGTTTTGTACTCTCTTCTTATAAATTTTCAAATCTTGAGTGTGGAACATCCCTCTTTCATCTTTGGATTCGGGGTTCCACAGGATAAATGTACCAGGTCTAACCTGTTTTTTTATTTCATATGGTCCCTCATAAATTTGTAGGAATTTTTTTAGAATTTTTCGTTTTGGATCGGATTCATTTATGGCTTTAACTAGCACATTATCTCCTTCTTTTAGCGTTGTTAACCGATGAGCTTCATTGAACTTTGAAGCCCTGTTTTTTCCTTTTCTGGAAATATTGTCCTTGGCCATTTCCAGTTTCCTCTCATAGCTAATTTTTTAATTATTTGGGGGAAAATTAAGCCAGTTTTCCCAGGCTCGCTTGGGTTTTTTATTTAGATGTAATTCAATTGGAGTGAACTCAGTAGTCTCATGATAAGTCTCATTCATGCAGCTTTGAATAATGTTTATCCAGCTCCACCACGATCCATGATTTTCTCCAATGAGGGATCTGAAAAATCTGGACAATTCTCTGTGGATTCTCTCCACTATATTGCTCTGGGGATGCCTTATTGAAGAGAAAACAGGCTGTATTTCTTCTTCTTTTAAGAATTCTGACCACACCGGAGACGTAAATTGCGTTCCATGGTCCGTTACTATTTTAGACGGTTTTCCATATTTTGGAAAATGGTCCTTTTTTAATTTGTTCATGACGGCTTTCGTATTGGCTCGTCTCAAAGGGTATAAAACCACATATTTGGAGAAGGCATCGATGGTGGATAAAATGTATTTGAATCCACCTTTTGATGCGGGTAATGGCCCATAGAAATCTATAGATAAAATTTCATTTGGCCTTTCGGGCAAATAATTTTTCATTTCAGAGAAACAAGTCTGATTTGTTACTTTGTTTCTCTGGCAAGAGTCACAACTAGCCAAGCGTCGCCTGACTATTTTTGCCAATTTGGGGTAATAAAAAAAATCACTTAACATTTTAATGACTTTTAAGGGGCCTATGTGGGCATACATTTCATGACATTCGTCGATCATGTCATGAATGATGCTTTTAGTTAAGCATAGTCGCTTATACTCTCCACCTACAAAATATAAGAGATCATCATGTATCTCATATTTGGTGGTTTTCTTTTCTTTTACATCTTTAATTTTCTGTACCAAAATAGGGTCCAGTTTTTGCTCTTGGGCAAAATTTTGTAGCCGATTTCGTAGATTTGATGATGGCCTTTTCGCCAGAGCGTACAAAATAATTTTGCCATCATTGTTTGCCGTTTTTGATGCATTTTCCTCTTCTGGTAGACGACTCAAAGTGTCTGCCACTAAATTGTTTTTACCGGGACAATATTCTATTGAGATATCATAATCTTGGATGGCCATCGTCCATCTGGTTAATCGTCCACTCAAAAGTTTGCATGTTTTCAGGAACGTCAGCGCCTTGTGATCAGTCCGGATAATGATTTTTCCACCCATTATATACGACCGGAATTTATGTAGGGCCCAAACTATCGCCAACAGCTCTTTTTCCGTCGTGTAATACGCCAGTTCAGCGCCCTTCAAGGTTCGGCTAACATAAATTATGGGGCATGGGTTTCCATCTTCATCGAGCTGGAGTAAAACGGCACCCAATGCCACGTCACTGGCATCAGTTTGCAAATAAAAAGGTTTTTTAATTTCTGGGTAATTTAGTAAGACAGAACTACTAAATAATGATTTTATTTCGTTGAAGGCTCTCTCCAGGTGCTCATTCCATGTCCATTTTACACCCTTTTTTAATAATTCCAGAAGTGGAACAATTTTCGTAGCATGATTTTTTGAGAACTTTGTATAGAAATTTATTAAACCCAGAAATCCACGTAATTCCTTTAAATTTCTCGGTCTTGAAAAATTCTGGATAGTTTCAATCTTTTCCGGATCTGGTTTGATACCAGTCGATGTCAAAATATGTCCCAAGAACTTGACTTCGGATCTGAAAAAATGAGACTTCTCCAGGTTGATAGTTAGATTATTTTCCAGTAATCTATGGAAAAGTAACTCCAAATGTTGCAGATGTTGATCCACATCTTCAGAGGCGCAGAAAATATCGTCAATAAATGTTAAATAAAAATTCCCCAGTCCGTTTAGGACGAAATCTAGGGCTCTAACCAGTGCTGCTGTACTTGTTTTTAGGCCGAAGGGCGTTACGCAAAATTCGTAACATTTACCTTCGTGTAAAAATGCCGTATATTTTTTTGATTCCTCGGCTAGTGGAATTTGCCAAAAACTACTGGTTAGATCCATCGTTGACATGATTTTATTGCCACCACATCTTTGAAAAAGTACCTCCGTCGGCTCTGCGCATTCGTAATCGTTTATCATAATTTCGTTTAACTTCCTAGCATCTAGACATATTCTGACGCTTCCATCTTTTTTTAAACTAGTAACAAGTGGGTTTATGAATGGGCTATTTGATCTCCGTATTATCCCTAGTTCTAATAAATTGTTTAATTCCGCTGTAACTAAATTTCTCAATCTCATCGGGATTGGATAGGTTTTAATTATAAAAGGTTTATCATCTTTAATTTTTAATTCGTGCTCGTATATAGAAATCCGTCCTGGTTTCTTCGAAAATATGTCCTTATATTTTTTTAAAATCTCCCAGAATTTCTTCTTTTCTTCGCCGTTGAGCAATTCACATTTTGCCACTTTCTCATCGATTTCAGCATCCGTTATGCAGTATTTATCTTCAATTTCGTCGTATCCCTTTACGTTGCCAAATTCTTCGTATCTTGGTGGATAATTAATTTCATCTGTGAAGTCCTGTGGATCAATATTCGTTAAGTTTTCACTAGGCTCCATATTTATTTCATGGATTACCCGAATACATTTTTCTTCATCATTTATAAATTCAATTTTAATTTCTTTATCTTCATTACGTAGTATCACATAATTTTCTTCCATATTAATCCTCCCTTTTAACTTCTTAAGCACATCAATCCCCAGAATACAATTTTTGTTCAATTTTGGAACTATAATAAACACGCAAGAATACGTTTCATTATTTACATTTAAATCTGCATATAATTGATGCTTTAATTTAATCGGTTTAACACCTGTGGCACCTACAACGCTTGTGCCGACGATTGGCAAAGTTTTACAATTTTTCAGCATATTTTTATTATTTTCAAAGAAATTCTCCGAAATACACGTGATTTCGCTCCCTGTGTCGATAAGCGCCTCTGTTTTAACACCCTGAATTTTTACAAAAATGTTTGGGCATTTATCGACATTTTCAACAATTTTACAATTTTCATTTTCCAATAAATCTTTTCTCATATCTAAATCTAGAGGTCTTTGTATAATATTAGACCCTGGGATTGCCTCTAATATATTAACATTTAACTGCCCAGGGCTGTCTAGTTTCCCTGGTTATTAGTTATATCAACATTATTCGTAAGATTCGAAATTTCCGGTTCACAATTTTCTGACCTATTTGAATTTTCGTTGCTACTCCCTTGCATTACGCTTGGCGCGTTAGCAACCACCCGCACCTTTCGCATTCCCTCCTGTCCGCTCACGCCTTGAGATCGTCCGGATTCATAGGCGGCCGTATTCGGGGGACCAACATTTTCGCGACGGTGATAAACACCGTTTTTGACAAATCCATTGCCATTTTGCCTTGGGTCATAATTATTTTCACGCTTGTCATTATGTCTATTATCATCATGGGCCTGGTTTGTGCCCAGATGGCTCGTGGGAGCATTATGGTGCCCTTCGAAACGAGCCGCATTATTATTGAAAGAAAAATTATTATTTCTATAATTCTGGCCGGCAAAACCGTGCCCATGGTTATAATTAGAATTCCTATTTTGTTGAGCAAAATTACCTGCCCCTCTAAAATTATTTCTGCTTGAATTTGGGACAAAATCTCCATTCCTAAAATTATTTTGACTGTAAAATTGCGTCCTTCCATATACATATGGATAGGATCTTTGATCTTGGCCCAAATTGCGGCCATTATTCCCAGAACTGGCGTTAGAAGGGCCTGCTTGATCGAATGCATCAAGCAGTTCTATTAAATTTTCGAAAGTTCTAACATTTCTGATAATAATGGCCGTTCTTATGTCATCATTAAAATGCCTTGATAATTTTGATACTATCTCATTTTCAGAGGGTGGTGGGATTAGATCTTTAGCATTGTTTATCATTTTTATGGCGTACTCAGCTCTAGACAAATTATTATTAGGAATGTACCTTCCAAATTGCAATTCAGAGCTAATCTGGAAGCACACATTCTCATTCCAAAATTTCTTTATGAACTTGTCTCTGAATGAGACAACATTCTCATCATTTTGAGAGACCAATTCCCACCATTCTCTGGCAATACCTTCCAGACAGGCGTAAATTATATAGTTAAAATCATTCGTACTTATATCGATAGCACTAATGTAACGCTCGAAATCTTTCAAAAATCGCATCGGCCTTTCACGTTTGTGCCCTGAAAATTTGGGCATAGGATATTTGTTTAACCATGGTGAGACTGCCGAAGAACTACCCTGATTTCTCTGCAATTTACTTTCTAAAACATACTGGTGGTCTTCCAGGTGTTTAATTCTCTTTTCGTGTACCATTTTCTTAGCGATCAAATCTCCACTTAAACAGTGAAGTTCCTCGGAAGTTTCACCTAGTACATTTACTTTTGCCTCTACCTGCTTAATACTTTTTTCTAATTCTAATTTTTTATAATCGCATTCGGCCTTTTGTATTTGTTCGGAGCTATCCATCCGATCGACAATTAAGCCAGTAAATTCACTAAATTTCCTCGCCGTATCATTTTTCAGATCGGATATCTTTTTAGAATTTTTCTTAACGGTGTTAATAACCTTTGCCTGATTGTTCGCAACGCTTTTAATTTTAACGCCGATAGACTTTAACTTTAATAACATTTGGTCTAGTTCGGCGATATCCTCCTCATCTGAATCTACAATTTCATCAACGTGTAACGATGAACAAAGGGATTCAGTGTCTACAGATTCACGCGACATATTTCTTTCATTTATTGATAAATCTAACGCCTCATTTTGGCCATTAGAAACATCACAATTTCCGGTCAACAGACTGGTAGTATCTCTTAATAACTCTCCCATATTGAAACTGTTAGTCATCATAGATTGAGACTGCTTAAAAGTTCTCCTATTTCCCTCGCTAGAGTTGGCCATTTTGGAATCAAATCAGGAAAGAAAGAACAAGAATTTTATATTACATATATTTATATTATATTAATTTTAAATTATAAATTAAGTGATTCACTATCACGATACTCAAAAAAAAAACCAAATCAAATGTTAATGGATTGTCCTGGTTTTGAACAACTCATCCAGTGTTAACATATTTTAGAGGAATTAAATCATCACTTTGATGGCAATAAATAAAAAAACTCATAAATCAAATCAATATAATATTCTCATTCCAGAGTTCAAACGAGAAAAAAAAATTTGTAATTGTTTAAAATCAATTTCAAATTTGTTTAAATAAAAAAATAATTAATAAAAAAAAATTTTCACATAGCATTAATTATTATAATCAATTGATGGTTGCTTAAAGAAAAATTAACAATTCTTGTTTTTATCCCTCGTCAGATTTTATTTAATCTGCAACCGAGAATTTATTTCCAAATCAAAAGAAATATAATTTCAAATAGAATATTATTTCGTATGCTTGCTCATTTAAGGTGAGACCTATTTGTCTCCTTGTTTACTGTTCAGGGCATTCACCTTCGCGCTCACTCCATGGCAACACGTGCTAGAGCACAACGTCAAACGTCAAAGTCAGCTGAGTGACGTCAAACTGACATTTGACTGTTGACAACCCAGGAATTTGAAGGTGAATCTGTTTTCTTCACCTTTATAATATATTTTAAATTGAAATAAAATGCATGCACCCGGTGGCAATTTATTTTGGACTTAAAACTTCGACAATTTCACCAGGAATACCAGACGAAACGCCACGATCATGCTAGAAATGACCACCCGGTATAACAAAACATATTTCATTTACACACGAAATGATCGTATTTTCGCGAAATTTTCAAATTCAATAACCTTTGTGCCCCACGTTGGGCGCCAGTTGAAACATTTCGACCTTTACGATCTGTAATTTATCAATTTTCAAATATTTCGACCTTTACGATCTGTAATTAGTTGATTTTCAAGCGTTTATAAATTTATTTTTGCCCGACTTGGTCAAAAGTTTCGCTCTTAAATTCTGATTTTAAATTTCAAATCTGCAATTTCTAATTATATCAATTTCCTGAAATTTGGAAAGGCAACTTTGCCCTATCTTAGGCCGAAATTGTCCTTTCAAAATTCACGTGTGGGTCACACGAAGGGTGAAAATTTCGCGAGCTTTTATTCTTTATTTTAAGAGTGAGAACAGCAAAGAAACTCACGATTTTCAGTTTTTCCGAATGAGCAAAATAAAACGGAGGAATCGTCGGATATCTTGCCCGTGATATTTGATTTTTGAGAATCTAAAAACCATAAAAAAAAACTTTAATTAGTAAGCACCAAGATTTCGCGCAGTTGCGCCTTCAAATACACGGTTTAATTTTTGGGTTTTCCCTACATCTGAAAATAATATTGTTTGACCTTTTGGATCATGGAATAGCTTGCTCTGCCAGATAAATTACCCCGAGAATACCTCAGTTATTGGATTTCGTGCCCTACCGTTTATTTAAAAATTTAGTTAGTTAAGAAAGCATCAGTAAAGTCGGTTCCAAATTTTGGAAATTGTGAGCATAAGCTCCCGACGAGGTCATCATTTGCCTTTTCCCTCCCACAAAAACAAACCACAACTACACTGGACCTTGGTTGACCCAATTGGAATTTATTTAGGGAAGTGCAGGGAAGCACCGTGGCAGTGAAGCGCCCTCAGGGCTCCGACACTGCTCGGCAGAAAGAAAAGTTGCAAGGATGGGAGCTTTCTCCGAGTCTCACTTTTTGTGAGTGCACGAATACTCGCGTCCCGAGTTGACCAAAATCCAGTGTTTTACTCGAGCCTGTTACTCGCTGCTTTTAATTCAAAAAGAAAAAAGAACCTTACGCGAATAAAAAAAACAAACCCACAAATATTTAAAAAAAAAACGTAAAACGATCCAAAAGATCCCTAACTGCTAAGGGAGGATCGGGAAGCATAGGCGACCTGGTTCTCAAAGTTGTTCACCTGATCGTGAGATGCAGGTGAGCATACCTGAGCCCGAGGTCTCGAATCAATAAATTGAATGCCCTGGTGTCGAGCCGTGCTCTCACCTTTTTGGGCAGCGCGCCTGTAATAAAATTTGTGGATCAGCAACCGTGCACGTTACCTCGGTTTTCCACCTCTCTATTAATTTCCCCCTTTAATTAATATGCGCGCGCCTCAATTAGCGAGCGCGATCAAGTCCAATTAAATCAATAAATTAAGAATTTTATACACGGTCTTTTCCCCCTTTTTACGACCGTTTTCGGGTTGGAAATCAGTATCAGGAAAAAGCTGACATTTTCGAGATCATGATGATGTTTTTCAGATTCCAAAAAGTCGCATATTTCGTCCCGTGGAAGCATTCAAAAATTGATGTGCTCTAAAAAGCGAAAACGCACCGCGCGACGATGACGAGAAAGCCTTTCCCCCTTTTCACCTCCCGCTGGCGCGTGCCACTTGCGTGGGCGAGGGTTCCTATTGGACAGCGGTGTGGGCATGCTTGAACGTCGTGTAACGCTTTTTACAATAAAAGGAGATTTCAATAAATCAACTTCTATTTATTATTGTTAAGTGACCCATTTTCATAAATACAGTTATTCGTAATGTTGAATACTAATGGATTTTACGGCACAATGATAATTATCTTTACTTATGATATCAAAAATCTATAATACTTGCAATGTGGCAATGATTATAATTATTTATTTAAAATAAAATAACAATTATATTTGCTTATTCAAAATATAATAATAGCTGTATTCACTTGTAACCGTACAGTTAGGTTCATTCATTTATACATTACACTTGTCCATTTGGTTATTTTATTTAATCATTAATTAAAACTCCCATACGTGTAAATGAACAAATGATCCTGTTATAAATAATAAAAAAAAAACTATACGGAAAAAATAAAATAACAGTGTGGGACGCCCGTCCATCCAGCGGACCATGCCACACGCTGCTTGATCTGAGTGAGTGGTCGGGTGGCAGCAACCACAGGTTAGTGTGGCGCTCGCTGGGAGTACGAACGAAAATGTCTGTGAAAAACCAGACTACCTCGTTCTCGCCGCGTTCACTTCCGGTTTGGAAGTAAATCATTAATTGCTGCTCGAATACTGGATCATACCTCGCAATTCTTTTGTGCGAGTCTCGTGGGAATCTACTTGTTCCTAAAGTGGCCTTAGTTTCGCGGATTTTACCCCCGTTTCGTCGCAAAAGGCGGATACTCGGGGCTGGGCCGTCTCAGTATAGAAAGTATGTTTGCTACTTTTATATAGGCTTTTCCACCATGATTTTTGACAATAGCATTTCCTGCATATATTCCTTTTTTCAAATTAAGTAAAGGTATAAATCCTTCTTTTTGATTTGTATTTGAAATTCGGATACAAAGAGTTGAAATTGATCTTGCTGGCAAAATTATGGTCTCCGGATTTCGAAATGGATATTTATTATTTTGTATTTCTAAACATTTTGATATATAATTTATATTGACGTCATTATCAGTGAAAAATTCGGATCCTAGTACTCCATCTTCTTCTACTGGTATACTATTTGGAATTAAGTTAAAAATTGTGGGATATCCAAAAATATTGAGAGTTATCTGACCCAATGTATAAACTGGTACACTATTTATACCTGTAAGGCGTAAAATTTCATCTTGATTTATTTCCACGTTGTGATCAATTATATTTAGTTTTATTAAATTTCGTCCAGCTCCTGTGTCTATCATCATACGTGCTGGGTTTTTTAGACCATCAGCAGATACCATAATAGAAGGAATTCGGTTGTCTGAGTGTACATTTATTTTTGTATTTATAATATTCTGATTTGAAGTGGGTGCTGTAAAATGTTTTAAATAGCCTCCCTCATTGCACCCTGATCGGGGAGGGGTCTGGAGTTTCCCTGGTTCTGTTTTTCAGCTCTTTTAGGTTGTTGTTGCTGTTTAAGCGATTCGTTGTATGCTCGACGCCGACATTCATCAATTGTATGACCTATTTTTTTACAGTAATTACAATTTTTATTATTATTTATTTTTGGATAATTCGCTGAAGCATTTTGAAATTCTCTATTTCTATTAAAATTGCTAATTGTTTGCTGTTGCCATGAACTTGGGTTGGGTGCAGATGATTGAGGTCGACATTGACCTGGATTCTCCTGACGGGGGCTCCATTGACTCACATTCGGTTGTGGACCTCTGTTAAAAGGTTGCCGTTGGTTATTTCTGTTGTAAAAATTTTCATTATATGGAGGATTTCTTATAGGCTGCAATTTTCTTCCATAATTCTTTGAATATCCTTGTCTATTTGAGGTTATTTGGTTCCATTGTCTACAGGTGGGAGCTGTATGTCCTCTTTTTCCACAAATTTGACAAAAAATTTCTTCCTGAATTATATTTATCCTATTTCTGTCTCGTTTTTCTGATGGTCCTATTAAATTATCTTCTTTTTGCCTATATGGTGTACGTGCGGATCGTAGTGCTGCAGTTGCTGAGATTTTTCTTTCTATTTCTAGAGCGTTGTTTACCGTATCTTTAAAATTATGTACACCTTGTAATCTGGATTCAATCTCGGTTTTTAATCCTCGTAAAAAGCAATCCCGAATGTCGCTGTCAAGGGCTGCTTGAAAGTTTGCGTCTATTCTATCATTATTATTTGCTTTATGGGCATCTAATATTTTTTCTCCGAGTTCCCTAACACGAGTTGCGTAGGAAATTACTTTCTCACTATCCCATTGATAAATGTTACCTAATTCACCTTGTAATTGATATACTGATTTATTTAAGGAATAAACGCGTTTAAGACTATCTATAATATCTTCTACACTTCTGTATTGTCCTCCACTGACACATTTTCTTGCTTCTCCTTTGACCTTTGTTTTGATTAATTTAGTTAAGTTTGATTCTGTCCCTGCAGGAAGCATATCTTTTGCTTCTCTACATCCTTCTATAAATTGATCCAGAGATATATTATCTCCTGTAAATATTGGCACAACTTCTAGTGCATCTCGCAATGATACTACTTGATTATGAGCAACAGTTATAATTTGTGGGTTATTGGTAGTCATTTTATTTGAAATAGGCGAATATTCTTCTTTATATTGTTTAATTAGAGGTTCTAATAATTGTGGATCGTTAGAAATTGATTTTTCGGGATCTTCTGCTAGTTTTTCTGGAAATTTGTAATTTAATTCACGGTCTGAATCTTCTGAGGATTCAGATAAATGTAATTGTTCTTTATAATTTGAGGTGTTTGTTGGGATCAAAGTGCGGTCAAATTTATCGACTATAGTAGAATTTCCGGTTAAATTTGATGTATCAAAAATACTTTTATCGAATAATATTGAATCTGTTGAAGCTGATCGGTCTTTTAGAGGTATACTAGAACTAATTATTATACTAGTATCTTGATTAGGATTTTCTGATAACTCTAATTTTTGGGACGTAGAGGCACTAGTATTTGAAGGAGTATTGGGAGTTTTCAAATCTTGGTTTTCAGCTGCTTTTTTCTTAATTTCAAAAGCTTTTTTCCTATTGTCTTCTATAATTTCAGCAAGTTTTGGATTATTTTTAGCCTGACTACGAGTAATACTTTTTGTTATTAAATTATCTTTTTTATTTTCCACAGACATTTGGATTCAAGATCATGACGATGAAAAATATAATTTTTTGAATTTAATCGAATTAGGTTTAACGATTTTTCATTTAAAAAAAAAATTCTTAGATAAAAAGTATATAATTTTTTGTATATTTGACGAATTTTAATTCAATAATTTAATGAAGAAGAATAAACATTTAAAGAAGAAACAACAGAAATTTAATTTTTGTGAATTTTATAATATTTGTGTAAAATTGTATAAAAATTCATGATATATGTATCCACAGCATCAAATTTGTGCAAAAGAGTGTTTTAACCTGCCTTAAACAATCCAAATCTTATATTTTATACGGTGAAAAATTGTTTATATTTTATTATTATTATATTTTATATCATAATAAAAATATTTAAGCTGCGCAATATTTTGAAATTATAAAATATGAAAATTTTTTTTTTAATTTTTCGAAATGAAGTAAAATCAATTAAAATATAATTTTAGGCACAGTTTAAATAAAACAGAATAGCTTATAATTCTCAAATGCGGAGGCAAAATATTTCTCGATATTGAATTAAATCTCGTACGCACTGTTTTTGTTTAAAAATATTTTATAGAAGCACCTATTAAAATTATATTCAGATAGTAAAAACTTGAATACAGGAAATTTGAATTTGAATAATTATTATTAGACTATATAATAATTTTTGATAATATTTTTATGTACAATTTATTTATTTAACGTTGTAAAATAAAATATATTTGATTTTCATGTATTCAATTTTTTTAAAGAAACTTAAAACTGCTACCAACTTGTCGACTTGTTCAACGGTTATTAAAAAAAAAAATAATTTTAGTTATTAGAAGAATTTTGCTCAAACTGAAATTATTTTAAAGAAATTTCAGGAGATTTTTGTAAAAAATATGAAAACTATTCAAGAAAAAATTTGCAAAAAATTCATAAGGCTTGATGTTTGCCAACGGCCGATGCACCAGAATAATTAGCTCTGTGACGTCCTAAGTTTTAAATTAATATAAATATTTCCTACCTAAAGTCTAGAACCAATTACCCTATGTTCCTCTGTTTATTGTTAAAATTAACAATTAACTGAGTAGGTGACAAGCCAAATGAATCAAATTACAATTATTGTTAATAATAATTTATTATAAAAATACAAAATTTATTTTAACCCAAGCGACTTTTTAGTTGTTGGTTGCAGACTGTTTTCCTTTGGTTGGTCGAGTCTGATTGGTCCAACCCTAAAGAAAAACACACCGTGAGTCTAAAGGGCTCAAAAGAAAAGAGAACTTTAATAAAAACAAGTTATTTGACTTACCGGTTGTTATTGATGAGGTGGCCTCTTGAAAGCGATAATCCTTTAAGCTCTGTGTATCCTCTGCTAATCGGGTACCTCCCCTAATTATCTTTGTCCACCAACAGTGGCAGGTCAATCCTTAGTTTAACAGGCATCCTTATTTTGATGCCTTGATTACAATGACACTAAATCCAGTTTTATTTAAATTTACTCTGTTGTTATTATATTGGTTTTCCCGAACACGTGGAAATTACGGCCACTTAGATTTATTGCGGTACGGCGACGAAAACCGGTTCTAGCGATGCTGCTTGATTGTACGCTCCCTTAGACTCGCTTCGACTCAGACTCCGACGCGCTTAGACTTGCTTAGACTAGTGTTTAGGCCTTGCAGCCTGGCTTTTATATTGTCGTCTGTAGTCTCAACTCGTAGGTAGAAAGTATGGGAATTTGAGTTCCATGGTTTCAATAGCTTTTTCGAAGTCCATTAGAATCTTACGTGTCAGTGTGGTGAGTTGAGACTATGGGCCAGTTTGCTGGTGTGCTGCGTTGGTGAGCTTAGGGACTCACACCGATTTTCCAAGTCCGTGTGGGTCATGCTTTCGTGGTGTGGGTGTACTCACATCTTCTCAAGGGCTGTGTAAACCCGTACCATCAGGTTTTTAGGTAGATTTAGTCGCAAGGGTCAATGACATTATTTGTATACATAAGTAAGTAATAGAGTAACTATAATACAATTGTTGTACATAAATGGTGATTATGATTTGTTTATAATTCTATTAATCTTTATATTTAAACATTGCTTTTGTTTATAAAATAACATACTAGTAATAGTTATTAAAAGAACGTATTTTATAATTAATTGCTGATTGTTGATTAACATCAAATAAGAATATTAACAATAATGATAATTATTATAAACATTATTATTATAAAACTTGAAGTAACATTATTATAATATTTGTTGCAAATCTTAATAACAATATGAAATAATTATAATGAAAGTGATTGATAATTATTGTAAATCAAGAAATTGAAGTAACATTGTTATTATTTAATATTTGTTGCATTTTGACAATTAATGTTAATAACAATATTAAATCTAGGCTTATAATATCTTTGCTGCAACAGCGAGAACTTGATTCCCTTAGTGATTATAGTTTGTATGTGCGAAGTTTTCTCACCAGAGCGGCGCTGCACGCGGCACGCTCTACAAAAGCATTATACTAATAGACAAATATTTAAAAAATTTTAAACAATTAAGTTTCTGAACAATATGAAATGAAAAAATGTTCCTAAAATGATTCTAGGACATAAAATACACATTTTGCATAAATCAATTAATACAAAATAAAGAAAAGAACACGTTAAACTTCGTGAAATATATACGATGGATACGCATGAAGAATTCTTGAGACCCTGAAGAAAATTTTTTTTATGTTATCCCCATATAACTGAAAATATATTAAAAAATAAATAAAAAGCTTAAGCTTCTAAATAGAAGTATTTTCCATTTTTATTTTCCAGCTTCAAACGAATGAAATGAAAAATAAATATTTTGTTAAGCCCTGTGTTCAACATAAAAAACCATGTGAAGGGAAATATATACTCAATTAAAAATTTGTAAATGTAACAAAAAATATTCATTACTATAAAATTTGCTAGTACATATTTTTAACATATTTTAAATTTTTAACATATACAGATCGATGATGACTAGTTAAGTGTCGCAAAGCTTGGCTGCTTTTTTTTTCAAGACGCTAAATTTTTTGATTTCAGCCATTTCCTGTCTTACGAATTGTCTCATTCTTATTTAAAATAAAATTAAATCACATATGCTAACATCTCTACTACTACATCTCGTACAGGGAATATAGATATATTGGATACTTTATCAGATATAGCTGTTTTTTTCGTCTTTTTTCATTATATTCAATCAATTTTTGTAAGTATTGAACTACGCGAAAAAATGTGCACATATAACATAACAATTTCAAAATTTAAAGAATTACATCAGTCGAATAGAAAAAGCGCAATTCAAGAAATTCAAAAAAAATTAAAAGCAATAATCGATTGTGAAGACACTGATTTTAGTGATTTTGTAGATGCAGTAGCGCACGATTATGCTTTACCAGCTGTTAGAGATTGTTTGATTTTTACACAACTGCTCGTATAACTGCTTACATTAAACAGCACACTCAGTGTTCGACATGCTTAAATGCATTTTTGACTACGACTGAAATTCATGCAGATACGATAACTTTTTCTTGTGATCAGTTACCTGAAAGTTTGAGTAAATTTGCAAAAATAAATAAAGATTCCATACATCCAAATGTTAAGTTATACAAGCTTATCACAGTTGTCGAATATCTATTTAACAAACATCGCCGGTCTAGCAATTATTTTGATCTAATTCTAGACGATTTAATTTCAACTGAAACAAAATTTAGTTTTCAATGCAAAGAACATGCCAATGAAGCTGTGGAGATGTTAGCATATATAATTCAATTTTATCTTCAAATTCGGATGAGACAATTCGTAAGACAGGAAATGGCCGAGATTAAAAAAGTTAGCGTCTTGAAGAAAAAAGCAGCCAAGCTTTGCGACACTTAAGTAGTCATCATCGATCTGTACATGTTAAACATTTAAAATATGTTAAAAATATGTACTAGAAAATTTTATAGTAATGAATATTTTTTGTCATGTAAAACAAAATTTATTTTTCAATGCAAAAAACATGACAATGAAGCTGTAGAGATGTTAGCATATGTGATTTAATTTTATTTTAAATAAGAATGAGACAATTCGTAAGACAGGAAATGGCTGAAATTAAAAAATTTAGCATCTTGAAAAAAAAGCAGCCAAGCTTTGCGATACTTAACTAGTCATCATCGATCTGCACATGTTAAAAATTTAAAATATGGTAAAAATATGTACTAGCAAATTTTATAGTAATGAATATTTTTTGTTACATTTACAAATTTTTAATTGAGTATATATTTCCCTTCACATGGTTTTTTATGTTGAACACAGGGCTTAACAAAATATTTTTCATTTCGTTCGTTTGAAGCTGGAAAATAAAAATGGAAAATACTTCTATTTAGAAGCTTAAGCTTTTTATTTATTTTTTAATATATTTTCAGTTATATGGGGATAACATAAAAAAAATTTTCTTCAGGGTCTCAAGAATTCTTCATGCGTATCCATCGTATATATTTTACGAAGTTTAATGTGTTCTTTTTTTTATTTTGTATTAATTTATTTATGCAAAATGTGTATTTTTTGTCCTAGAATCATTTTAGGAACACTTTTTCATTTCATATTGTTCAGAAACTTAATTATTAAACATTTTTTAAATATTTGTCTATTAGTATAATGCTTTTGTAGCGCGTGCCGCGTCGCTCTGGTGAGAAAACTTCGCACATACAAACTATAATCACTAAGGAACCGCCATTTTGTTTTTAGTCGGACAGGGCTGGTGGAGACGTTCTGCAAATGGTGAACCACTTTACTGCCTTCAATTACTATTTCTCCACCAGGCCTACCTGACTGTGTGTAATAGAAATGGCGGAATACCACGCCACCTACCACCATTTTTGGAACTAAGACTTTGTGCACGTGTATTAATCCGCATGCATGTATATATTGATGGTTTGAATGTGTAAAATAAAATTTTCAATTTAATTTAAATTAAAGAATTAATGCAAAATCTAGGATATAGAAAAAACGTAAAAATTGTTAGAGATATTTTTAATATTTTCTGTGTGATATTTCCAGGACCTCGCACCAATTTTTCAATTTATTGTCGATTACAAATTTTATTCACATTCTCAAAAAGCAACTTATATAAAAGACTCCTATAAACATAGTTTCTAAATTTCATATATGGGTACCTTTTTTATAAGTTGCTTTTTGAAAATGTAAATGAAATTTGTAATCGACAATAAATTGAAAAATTGATGCGAGATTCTGGAAAAATCACACGGAAAATATGAGAAAATATCTGTAATAATTTTTACGTATTTTCTATTTAATATTGCCTAGATTTTGCATTAATTATTTAATTTATATTCAATTAAAAATTTCATTCCACACATTTAAACCATCAATGTATACAAACGTTAGCACAAATATATTTTGTTACTTATTTGAAAATATAATAATCAGACAAGTAACATGTTAGCACAACTAAACATAGCCTCACTTATGCGTGCTAATGTGGCTAATGTGATAGCGCAATCCCCTTTCCTCTCTTCGTCCCTCACCCACAAACATCTGGCGCCACCTTCCACCACTTTTATAACTAATCTACCGCCCTCTCTGCCCTCCCTAATCACACTCATCGGCCATTTCTACTGCACAGAGTCGGATAGGCCTGGTCTCCACCGTCAGGATTAGAATCGGGATTACCCATTAGTGAGAACAGGACATAACTACTTTTATCTCAGTCCAATCAATAGTTAATCCTGATCTCAATCCTGACGGTGGAGACATGGTAAATGACAGATATACGATGTTTTTTTTAGTTTTTATCGCTAAAAAATAAAATTATCCTACTTATTCCTACACATTCTATTTCAATTCCGCCACAGAATCATAATTGTAATGCTTTAAATGTTTTTTTTTACCGTTCTTAGCCATAATAATATTTCCGCGCACCTACTGATGTGCCGTGACCGCTGTTACCGCGTCACTGACGGTAAATTTTTCTTTTGCGTAAAAATTTACCGTGATTGGTAATTTTTTGTTAATTGTGGTAATTCTCTGAATATAAAATTTATTTTTGATGCTAACCGCCAAAATTGAAAAATTACACAGGTAAACGACCAAAAAACTGCCTCCAGTTTTGCAACTGATTCCTCTCAAGATTTTGGGGCGCTGAATCCAGGAAAAATAGCCAAAATGTTCCATCACATCACATTTTCTTACAAAATTTGATTTCTTACCCATATAAGGAATGTTCAGATAATTTCTTTTTAGCCGACTGCAGTTTATTTTCTTGGCCCAAAATAGAGGTTGTAATGGTTAACTAACTAGAAACCTTCCATCAGAATATTTTAGGTGGTTTTGTATTCATTTTATACATATAACAGGACGATTTCTGCTGGCTGCTGCTGCGGGAAACCCCTGATGAAAAATACGCCGAGCAACGCACCAAGAGAAGCATTCAGGGGAAGAAGAAATGGGCCCACCAGGATATTCATTGACCTAAGAGTGACTTTACATGTAAACTGTGATGGCCAATGTTATATCCGCCAATCGCTGATATGGAAAGAATCCTCTTAGATCCAACGTTGATTGGCAGTCATCCGTGGTCCGTTGCTGACTTGCGCTGATTTGAAAACCAGCTACCGCAAACTGAGAATTGCAATTTATAAAATAAATTGCGTCAAACGAATAAAACACGAAAACTTCATAATGCAAATGTTCACTCTTTATTGATTCGATGACACCATAATTATATAAGTTTGGTTCGAAATTGATCGCACTTCACGTCAAATTCAAATTTAACTCAAAGTATTCTAAGTCCAACGTGAACTTAAAGGTTTCACTACGTACTTATTTCCGTTTAGCGGCTCCGAAATCAAAATCAAAATCTAAATCTGACGCTCCGCGCTCTCCGCACATATGTTTATAATCTTAGATTTAGGCAAGTAAAGTAAGGGTTTAGCCAATCTTTAAAACGATGTCGACATCATCATCCAATCACGACAAGTTTGAAGTCGACATCTCTAGCCAATCAGACTTACATAATCACGTGCAAAATGGCTGAAGTCGATTCAAACTGACTCATGCATGGGTTCCAGAAATCGTTTCTAATACCCTTCCTAAGGCACGTTCTGTCGCGACTTCAGGGCACCAGTCCCAGGATGTTTATACTAAAATTTGGTCGCTAGAGCGTAGTATCTTATCTATTTCTACGAATCAAATAAATATATCCTTATTCTATGGCTAATCGGAACTTTGGTTTACATAGTAAATTCTTTTGCAGTCTCTATAGCAAGCCAACAATCTAATGTTAAAACTTCATCATTTAGATTATTTCTTTACAGAATATATTTCCCTGAAATATTTCTACTTGCTTTTCTGAATTCAGCTATTTCCATAAGATAGAGAGAGAGAGAGAGAGAGAGAGGGAGAGAGAGAGAGAGAGAGAGAGAGAGAGAGAGATGGACACTTACAATCCCTTAAATTTCTATTCCATTTCGAATTTAAATTTATAGCTCATTACGCGCGTAAAAATGTCGGCGTCGACTTTCCAAAAAGTCGCACGACGTAACAGCCAATTTCATTTTTTTTTTCATTTACTAAATTTTGAAATTAAAATTTTCTGGTTATTACCACAGTGAAATGAACCTTATTTTTAACCCGGTGACTAAGGATAACCCAATGTAGCAAAAAATCTGTACGTGATGGAGCGAAATTTATTTGTAAATGTTGAAAAAAATGATGACTTCTCAGAAAAGCAGACGACAGTGACAATGCCGACTTAGTCTTGTCTGGTCTTGTTTGCCTTTGGCGTGTGAAATGTGATGTGAATCAGATTATTTATTTATTTAAAAGTAAGTATTTTAAGGCTTTATCAAAAATACAATAGAAAATGCACTGCTATATAAGCATTCTTGCTTGATGTCAAATTTGCACAGCAGATTATTTAAAATTACATATATTAATATTGTTACAAATTGATTAAGATTGCTTTCAAAATAGTTTTCAGACAAATACCCTGCTAGAAGTAAAAGAATATAAATCTTATCACTTCCAATCACTTTCTATCTCAAGGATAGAAAGAGATAAGGAAAATTAATCGCAGCCTATCCCTAGTCTTTACACCTGTTTCTCTTTCTATTCCCTGTCTATCAACATTTATCTCTTTTTTTCTCTTGCTTATATTATTGTATACAGATATATCTTTTTCTATCAGTTCCTCTATCCACCTTTATATTATTCTATCCCTCGTCAATCCATCTCTATATTCTTCTATCTCTTGTCTATACACCTCTATCAATTTCAATCTCCTTGTCAATATAATCACTAACTTATCTCCTTCAATGTTCCCCATTGTATCCCAGCCTAAATCTTGGCTATAGTCTTCTATCTCTCTCAATCTTTCTGTCAAACTAATCACTAACCTATCTCTTTCGATCTCCTCTATTGTATCCCAGCGTATATCCTTGCTATCTACCTCTATCTTTTTCAATCTCTCTGTCAATGTAATCATTCGCTTATCGCTTTCAATCTCTCCTATTCTATCCCAGCCTATCAACCGTCTATCCACTTCTGTCTTTTTCAATCTCTTTGTGAATCTCATAATTCACTTATCTCTTTCAATCTCTCCCATCCTATCGTAGCCTATCCCTCGTCTATCCATTTCTACCCTTTTCAATCTCTTTGTTAATATAATCACTTACTTATCTCTTTCAATGTTTCCCATTGTATCCCAGCCTAAATCCTCACTATACACTTCTATCTCTTTTAATCTTTCTGTCAATCTAATCACTAACCTATCTCTTTCGATCTCCTCTATTATATCCCAGCGTATCTCCTGGCTATCTACCTCTATATTTTTCAATCTCTCTGTCAATGTAATCATTCGCTTATCTCTTTCAATCTCTCCTATTCTATTCCAGCCTATCAACCGTCCATCCAGTTCTATCTCTTTCAATCTCTCTGTCAATCTAATCACTATCATATCTCTTTCAATCTCTCCCATTGTACCACAACCTATCTGTCGTTTATATACATATACGTATATAGCATAATATATCTAAATTTAATGTTGTGACAGGACACACTGATAGAGCTTGACGTAGCTCTGTTGTAAGAAACTTATTTTTTATTTTCACACATCTAAATTCGTCAGTAAATATAAAATGCAAAATTTTCAGTTCATCAGATGATCCAATAGTATAATAGTAATTATTATTATATTACTGGATTTCAACAGTGTTAGGTAATCTAGTGACAAACGAAGAATCCCCGACTTCCATATACATCAATTTTTTATCAATGAATTCCAATGGAACAGTTATGGTTGAAATAGTGCGTTGAATTTCGCTAATATGAGAAATCTGCAAATCCATGGGAACTTCGCTAAACAAGTGTAATGATACGTACGTTGTACCATTTTTATACTTAAAGTCTGTAATTTCACCAATTTCCTTTGAAGTCAATACAATAAAAGTTTCATTAGTTTTTGTAGGCCTGATATACTTTGTGCTATGAAACATTGATGACTTGAATATACAACGCTGATATAGTTGCGCCCCATCTTCAGATTGTCCAAGAGGTCCGAGAAGTAGTATTTGATCACTTGCTTTGACAGCATTTTTACAATCAGGATGAGAAAACATATTTTCACAAAAATTTACACACGTTTCAGAGGATGCAAGTATTTTGAGCGTGTGATCGAAAATAAGCTTTAATAATGTTCTTTTTGCTATCTGATCATACACGCCTTTAGGTCCAGTTATTGCCCGTTTAAGGTAGAAAATAGCACCTTCGAAAGGAAATGTTGATGTGGACCACAAAGGTCCTGTCATTCGCACTGATTGAACTAAATGTAACAGACTATGCATGTTAAAGGTCATCACGCTCTGTCCAAACATCTCCTGGGCCTTTGCAACAAAGATAAGAAGCTTTTCCTCAAACATTTTCAATTCTGCTTCAGAAATAGAATCTTGTAGTAAAATAAAAATACTGTCTACAAGGAGAGTATAATGATCTAATACTTCGGTTGGAAACAGACCCTGCAAACATATTGGAGAGTAAAATAGCAACCAAGATCGCCATTCGGAAGCTTTCCACTTAGCTTTCTCGTTTATTGGTCTTGGTTCACGGTGAATTTCATGCGGAGGAGTCATTTTAAGTAGTCTTAAGTTTAATTCTCTAACCCCTTGTGCCGTTATTACTTTGGTCTCAATCCAGACATCCCATAAATATTTGACAATACCTAAAAGCTCTGCGTGTAAATAGTCTACTGGGAAACCCCATACCATGTCAAAACTTAGTAGCGTAAGTAGTACTGAAAAACCCTTCACTCCACGTACTGTTGTTTTCTTAGATTTCTCTTTGGTATTGCAATCTTTCCTATGGCTTTTATCACTTCTTATTTTACTATCTTTCTCTTTCAGAGGATAACGCATCGCATTACTGTCATAAACACCATTTTCGTAGCACCAGCTACATCCACAGTATCCATTATACTGGACCCTGTTCTGTAAAATAGGTCGAGCAACGGAATCCACTGGACAGCACAGAGGAAGAACTTTCAGTGTTAAAGGCTTTCCATTTTCGTCAGTTATTTGAATGCCCTTCTCAGCTAAGGGATTCAATTGATCCACAAAGTGTTCCATGTAAGCATTCATAAATTGAGGCGATAGTTCTTTCTTGTTTATACTCAGACCAAGTAGAAGGGGATACTTGAACCGATGTTTAGGAGGCAATTCATTCAAAACAACTTGCTTTGGCCAAAATGACTTCTTCGCACTGTTACAAAGCGGCGCACCATCCGTAGAGAAGTTTAAAGTTATAAAGTAAGAATCAGAGTTTTCTTTTTGTAACTTCTTATACAACAAACCATCGTAGACATCCCTCAATACGTTGAACTTATTTTCACGAACTTTTAGATCGCGAATACTTTTTAGTGACGCATCTTTTATATCTTTATTCTGTAGAAGTATCTCCAACTGGTATTTCAAGTCTATATGAATCACGTAATTTGATGATTGCGTTGTCAATTCGTATTTTAATCCACACATGCAAGTAACGTCACATTTTTTAAATTTTCCTTTTGAAACCGGTGGTAGTAATGGTTTACAACATTTTTCACATAGAAAACATAATTTTATTACTTCATCAGGTGGATCATATAACTGATTCATTACATATTTACTAGTGTTCCACGTTTGAAATCGATCTCCAGCAAAAATTTTACACATTTCAAACAAAGCATCTCTTGCCTCATATGTGCAATGAAAGCGTATACTGTAAGCCATAACCATCAGCGATACATCACGAGTAGATAATTGAGATTCGGGGAACATCACCACATGACTCATTTTTCTAAAAGAATTCAAAGATTCAGTCTTTTCAAAAGTTCGGTCACCTTCATTACCGCAGCATTCTTCACAATCCTCATAGTAATTCCAGTCATCATCGCTAGAGTTAATTGAAGAATTGGAAGAAAAGGCTTCTTCATTTAAGTTGGTGTTTTCAAATTTTGATTCTTCAGACTTTAAATCCTCTTCTAATGATACACTTGTCGCTAGGGCATTGTTCTCTTCGAAAGCCAAGTTTATTTCCAAATCCGAAAAACTGCTGTCAGAATCCACAGTAATTGTCGACGTTTTTATTTCTGCATCATCCATGTGATTCGCTGATGAGATGGAATCTATATATAGGAATAATGAAAAAATTTAGAGCTGGGATAAATATTACCATTAATATTTGATTAAATCCAATGATGAAAGTGAAAGGAATTTCAAGGATTACATTGAAGACATGAGAATGACAACTGGATAAAGATCAATCTGTGAACATTTTTGTTTTAACGGTTTGAAGTAATTTAGGGCATCATAAACAAATGTTAGAAAAAAAAAATATATATATATATATATATATATATACAGGGTGAATCACATAAAGTGTTAAAGATCAATAGCACTCAAACTATTGATCATATCCAAAAATGTCTCAGACAAAAGTTTCAGTGTTCGAGATGGCCGCCATACTGGACCACCCTATTTTTCTATCGGTGGAGGCACTGAAGCTACGTCAAGGTCAACTCCACTGTTTTAAATGGAACCATGTATTTTTTTTCGATGACATTATTGTATAGGTCGCTGAATTCATCTTAAAATCTCTAATAATGTCATCGAAAAAAAATACATGGTTCCATTTAAAAAAGTGGAGTTGATCTTCACGTAGCTTCAGCGCCTCCACCGATAAAAAAATAGAGTGGTCGAGTATGACGACCTTCTTGAACACTGAAACTTTTGTCTGAAGCATTTTTGGATATGATCAATAGTTTGAGTGCTATCGCTCTATAACACTTTATGTGCCTCACTCTGTATATATATAAAAGAGGAATTTTTGAACCACCCTATTACATATGTGATAGGTCCAAAAAAAATTTTTTTGCGCATGTAATCACTAGCCTATCTCTTTCAATCTCTCCTTTTATATCCTAACCTATGTCTTATCTATCCACCTCTATTTTTTTCAATCTCTTTGTCAATGTTATCACTCACCTACCTGTTTCAATCCCCCACATTCTATTCCAGCCTGTCTCTCGTCTACCAACCTTTATCTTTTTCAATCTCTCTCTCCATGTAATCATGATGTTCTGGCCATTTATGTTCTGGCCATTTGTTCTTCGAACAAGAAGCTATTAAGTGAAGAAGAAGAAGAAGAAGAACATGTAATCATTCACTTATCTGTTTCAGTCCCCAACATTCTATTCTAGCATATCTGTCGTCTACCAACGTATTCGTGCCGAAGACGGCATTTTGCAAACTGTTTTTGAATTAAATGATTTTTGACGGGTACGTAAAAAATTTTGCAATATTCTTCAATCAATTCTGAATCGTTTGAAAATTATTAATTGTTTTTTCTTCGTTAATAATATTAGGACGAATGGTACAATGAATGAATGTTAAGAATAAAATTGCTTTTTTCAAGGAAGTTTTTCAATTGTTTGAACAATTTTCATTTTTTTAAATAATTGTAAATATTTTCATTAAAAAATGTTGCTGTTAACATTCCTGAAGTGTATCGTTTATTTCAAAAAGTACAAACTTTTCATAATTCGATGGACAAAAACTGAAAAATAAATTCATGAATTGTGTCATTAATTCCAGAAAGTAATAACGCTTATTCTGCCATTGTACCATTCATCCCAGATAATAATAACTGTTCGTGATGTAAAAGAAAAAAAGAACAATAATTATATATTTAAACAATCTAAAATTAGTTTACAATATTGCAAAATTTTGTACTTAACCGGCAAAATTAATTTTTTTCGAGAAAAGGTCACAACATGCCGTCTTTGCCACGAATTTCGGCATTTTTTGTGGAATTTGTAGGGCGCAATATGGAGAGGTTCGAGTACTCAAAATCGAAAGTTATTGGATAGAAATTAATCGCCGTATATTTCTCAACTGAGTGAAAATTAATTCATGAGAAGTTAATAACAAGTACTTTTTGTCATTTTTCTGAAAACTGGGGTTTTCTCATTTTAAACCCCATATTACGCAGTATGACTTTACAAAAATACGTACGTTTCACCACTCTCGCGTGTATTTCAAGTTTATTGCTAAAAATGTGCTGAAACTAAAGTTTTTATCAGTTATTTATCATCTTTAACTGTTTTCATCCGTTTTTAACATTTTTCAATCAGTAGAAAATTTAATATTATGCCCATACACAATACTACACACGGCCCTGCTTGTTCACGAGTTGACTTCTAAATAATGTTCTTTGTTCATATATTATACCGCTTGCGAGCAGACTCCTCATGGAGTATTCAAGTGTACTTATAATTTTATAAAGCGTTATATATCTCAATATGGACATTTTTTGACATTTTACAATATCAAAAGAAATACATACATTGTTCATATTAAACAGATTTAAGAAAGTAATAATACTACATTTTCCTGATTCTCAGAAAATAACCGGCTTTAAGATTTATGAGATGGAGAAGTGGATAAAAACAATTTGATTTTTCCCTCCTCCCACGCATAACTCAGCATGAAACACGTAGCCCGACCTGGGCCACGGATTTCCCGGACCAAGGGAATGAATGTCTAGGAGGAAATCCATGGCCCTGGTCGGGCAACGTGTTTCAGGCTGAGTTTGGTACGCCCCGTTCTGGGCCTGGCCAGGGCCACACACAAATTTTAGTTCGGAGAGGGTCACATGCTTCTATAGTTTGCTGGAACTTTATATTTAAAAAAAGAGAAATTTTTTTCATCTGATTTCAGCGTACAATACATATTGCTATTAATTTAGGGTATAATAAAGTAAAAAAACTTCGCGTTTTAGTGAAACAAATGTCATATGATATTTGCATTTTAGGAATATTACTTTTATTATATATTTACCAATTCTTAAACTCTCTTTGAATTGCTTCAATTTTCTCTGCCATCGCCAACAAGTTGTCGCATGTACCTCTTTCGGATCATAATCCGCATCAAGTATCTGGTTCTTACGTCGCTTAAGTTGTCCTGTTTCTTCGTCACCCATTTCGAAGATATATGAGAAGAGTGTTCCTGAAGAAATGTAAAATCAGATTTCATATACGAATAGCAGAGGCTTAAAAAATCCAGACAACCCTAAACTCTATTACAGTTTCCATCGGGACCGTACATTTGCATTGGCGCAGTGCTTAAAACATAATATAACCTTCATTTATTTATCTTCTAGGGAAAAGCACCGCGGTGCTCTTCAATGACTTTTCTTAAATTAAAAATGAACCTAGCGTGCCACGTGAAATATTTTTTAATTTGGCAAATTAAACTTTTCCCCTATATTTATACCAAAATTATGATAGTTTCTTTATGAACACTTTTTACTTTAAATACTGTTAAAACATTGAATTTAAAAATTTAGTTAATTTTATTCAAATTGAGAAAAGAATAGTTTCATATGCCTATCACATATATATGTCGTCGAAAAAAATTTTATTGTTATAATGCAACACATACGGAATTGTTAAAAATTTCTGAATTTATAGTGGTCACATATTTTTAGTACCTGTTAAGTTTAGAAAAGTATACCTATATATGAAATTTCACTCTATTATTGTATATACATAATTCGTACTTACCAAACAGTATTTTCCTGAATTATGATAGCAACACTTAGCAGCACGTGGTAACTGTTTCATGGAGAAATCATCAGGGATTAAAATTTCAAATTTGAAGATGTGATGTGGTTGGCCAGCAAGTTACGTGCATGGTGATTGGCTGGTTTCACTCTCGGACAGCGTTAATTGGCCACATCAAACAATGAAATTAGTCACGTGATAGCGCCAACCGACCGACCCGGTGGCCGGTGCGTATTTCGGCTTCATTGTTTCACCAGCATTGCGTGCCATTCGGTGTAGTTCTCGATTAAAAACGTGGTCGCGCAATAAATTAAAGTTTCTGAAAAAGTGTGGAAATAATATGTATGCGTGTGTGAAATACTCACGTTGGTGTGCGGGGCACACTGCGTGGCCGTGATAGACGCCAGTGAGATAATAAGCAATTTCGATGCTTCGTGTTTCGATCGAGGCAAACTTTTTAATATCACTTGAGAGAAGAGTGCCAATAAAAAATGCTCTGCATTGATATTATTCGTCACGAGTAAGTACACATTATCAGGCCCGAATCCCACTTAAATATTGAAGAAATAGAATTTAGTTTAAGAATGTTTCTACATGTTTTTTCCCCCAATATTTGATTTATAAAATAATAATTGTTTACAGACCTCCGTCTTTATGTTATTCACGCCTGTGAACAATTATTTTGAAAAATTACAAATTGGGTAAAAAAAATTGTAGAAACTGAATTGCTCTTATGATAAAGTATTTCAAGTCCTTAAGTCATATTTAAATTCCTTGGAATCTTTTGGGGTCCTTTTAAAATTTACTGAGAGTCTCATGAAATTGTTTAAAACTCAATTGTTCACAAGAAGTGGACTCTAATTCTGTTTATTTAAGAAACAAAAAAAATGCAACCTCTTAATACCACTGCCCAAATTATAATTCGTATGTTATCCCTGCGGACAAATTTATATTGTTAAACTCTCTGCATTATATAGAGACAAGGAAAGAAGCTATGCACAGAATGGCCTCTGAGAGGCATAAGTATCCGCCATTGAAGAGAGCTACTCCAGCGACATCAGGTTCAGATGCTGAAAATTTAAATCTGAATTCTTCAGTCTTGAAGAAACAAACTACCAAACGTATCTATCAGCCGGCAACAACACAACTTTCAAGCTTGATAAAATCAAAAGTAATGAAAATTCAAAAACGAAATCTTAAAGCTGATGACGCGCAGTTGGTAAGCAGCGAGGAGAGCGAAAGGTCTGAGGTAGAACTTACGCACCCACAAAAGGTGGGCAAATTATGTTACTTCATAAAGTATACTTTGAAGTTATTATCTTCATTGAAAAACATAGATTCTATGATTACCTTTTTCAGGTCAAAAAGGGAAAAGAAAAAGGTGGTTCAAACTTCAAAAAGTCAGTTCCGGCTAGTAGTGTAAAATAGCAGACAAAACAAAATTCAGGTGATGAATATCTTGTATCTGAGTCAGAGAATGAGGACGTAAACTTTGGCTCAAAAGACGACTGTGCATTCTTAAGAAATTTGCTGAAAGAAAAAAATAAAGAAATTGCGAAAAAAGAGAATAAAATTTGTGAACTACAAGCTGAGATACTGGAGTGTAATAGAAGAAACTCGGGTCTTCAAGACAAGTTATTGTTACGACTTGACGCTATGGACAGTCTGTATACAGTAATTGCTTCTATTTATAAATATATTTTAATTTAAAACTGATATATTGATTTATTGATCTATTTCTCTGCTCTCAGAAAACATTCAGGACGTAGAAAAGGATGCAGCAAACCAACTTGGAAAAGAAACCTTCGACAAAGTTGGTGCTTTAAAGGAAAATAAAGTACGAGTCTCCTACGTATCATTTTTATTTAAAAAAATTACTTTCTTTCTGGTAAAAAATTACTAAATTCAGTTTTATTTCAGATTCATATCGGACAAAACATCTGGATTGAGAAGGATAAATATGACTGCGTTTTGGTGGTAGCAAAATCTCCCCAGAAATATATTAATCACTTGGCTGAGTCAACATTTGGATTAAAAGTGCTTATAAACAGTAGTGTTACTGGAGCATGTTTAAACAGGATAAAAAAATCGAACCCTACAGCACGTCCTCGCCTTAACGGGAAAATCGTATGCGCAATACAAGGTTCGGTAAAAAGATTGTATCGCTTTTAACCTAGAACTTATTTAATGGTGGTGAGCGTGTGACTTATTTTTTTCAATCTATTAATTTTTAGATTGCTTTCAACACTGGGCTCGCAACTGCACACCACCTTACGATCCAGTGCAGATAAATTATTTCCGGAACGAAGTACCAAGTATCATCAGCAAGCATATAACTAAGCTTCGAAGTAAACTCTGCAAAAAAAACACTAGTGAGTTCAAAAGTCTCGATCCTTTCACTCTATTTTTCGTTTTATAATAGCGTTCTTTTTCAAAATGTAATTTTTATTGCAGCATTATTTCCAAGCACATCGAACAGAAATAAGGAAAATGAAATTGAATTTATTGATACAGAGAATGTTGAACAAAATGATGAAGAATTTAGCGAGATTTCGATGAATCAATTAGAGGTGGAAGAGCCATCGCCATTGGTAAGATTTTTTTATAAATTCATCATTTCCCTTTGTTTCAATTTACTGGAATTCCATTTTTATTTCGTGAGGTGAATTATTTTAGAATTTAAATCAATTTGAGCTTACTACTTAAACTTAGATATCATTGCTGTAACTTTTAACAACTAACTTTTCTTCATAGAATGATGAAGAAAAAGAACAGAACACAATGTCTCATGTAGACGAGGAAAACGAACTGGAAACTTAGTAGTCCGCGAAGATGTGCTACCACAACTTACTGATATTTTGCGTTTACAAAATTTTATTACAATTTTTCTTTAAGAAAGTTTACTAACATTGTCAAGTGAAGGAAGTAGGATGAGGCGTGAGCGTGTATTTTTGCTACTTATATTTAAATTTCTTCCAGATATGAATTATTCTTAACTAAAATTACGTTGTAAACCAAAAGGTAGATCGTAATTTTTCTCAAAGAAAAAGAAAAAATATTATTTACCATGGGCATGTGATACTTAGTAACTAGTTGCCATATGAGCCACACCAGTTTCTCCGGGGTTTTCTCTACAAAAAGAAATATTCTCTAGCTGAAACTTTGAGAAAGGGAAAAGAACATGAAAAAATACGTTTGTGCACTGTCTTTCCTAAAAAAAAACTGGGAGAAAAAATATTAGGATGGCAAAACAAGAATTTACTTTTTTTTTAAATTAAAAAAAAAAAGAATTTATAGATATACGTTTCCATGTTCTTTGTCATTTCCGACATCTTTAGCGAACAATATTGTTATTCTGAAAATGTTTTTATTTATTTGATTTATGTATTCTCTTTGAAAGTAATCGGAGAAACTGATATGGCAAAATACAAAGTGTAAACCTCAAATGTGATAATAGCTTTCGTTAAGATAGTATTATGTGCACGAAAGAAGCTACAATTCATTCTTTTTTAGAACGTCCTATTTTCTGCCTTTATATTTTTTTAAATCTTAAATGCCTACTTCCACTTTCGTGTTATTACAAATAAAACACTTAAGGGCATGTGACACTTTACCACGAGAGCAATTTAGTTTCTACAGGTTTTTATCCACAATTTTTAATTTTTCAACAAAAAAAATTGTTCATTGACGTGAAGAACGTAAAGACTGATATCGACGGATAATTATTTTGTTGAAAAATTGAAAATTGTGGATAAAAACCTATACGAATTAAATTGCTAATATGGTAAAGTATCCCTGCTTAAAATGTCAGGTAGAAATCGAGTAGATGCCGGAAAGAAACCGGATGCAAACCCATTCGGGTTTCACCCGGATCTTTAGGGTTTTTATCTGGACTCTAATTTCATTTTTCGGGATCTATCTGGGTCTATCCGGTCCTTATCCGGGAAGTGGTGACAGAAAATAAGTTGTATGAATATTGTACCCGGTCTTATCCGGTTCCTATCTGGCATATGGATCCAGAAATTAAAATACAAAACTATGTTTCTACCCGGATCCTATCCAGTTTCTATAAGGCATTTGTAGACTTGCAAATTGTTAAAGGTGAAAATGCATCTGCTACCCGGCCCTACCTGGTTCCTATCTGGCATATGGATCCAGCAAATTAAAATACAAAATTTCGAGGACCCGACTACAAACAGGATAAAACTCTTACAGAGCCCAGATAAGACCCATATAGAAACCGGACAAAATATTATATCAACCCAGATAGAATCCGATTAAGTGCCGGATTAGAACCGGGTATAAGTATTTTAAGGAGCCAGATACAAACCAGATAAAAATCTCAAAGGTCCCAGGTAAGAACCATATAGAAACCGGGTGAAGATATTATGCGATCCCAGATAGAACCCGATAATCTCCGGGTACAAACCGGGGACAAAAACCGGGTACAAATCCATTAGCGCCGGATAAGAACCGACTTTTACTCGGTTCTTATCTGGGTTCAATCCGTCATTTTAAGCAGGGATTAAATGCTCCTAAGTTACAGTGTTTTTAAAATGACCTAAGTGGAGATTTAGAGAGGTCGAGTTTTCAAAATCTCGGGTTTTCGGCGCACATTGATATTTATTTAAGGATCATGTGTTCAGGTTCTAATGACTGTCGATTGTTCTTGATTATAGTAGTAGTGTAAGCGTTTACTTTTGTTATTATTATTTATATTTTAACATTGTTTCAATATCACTATTATTCTTAACAGAAAAACTCGGGCTTTTCAAATTCATTACATATGCCTAGGCAATGTATAGAATGCCTAGAATGCATAGTATAATTATCTTAAGTTTATATGTTAGTCTTTTTAATCGATGTTGATAATTTCAGTTCTAAAAGGCGTTAATAAATATTTGAATTTTTAATAAATTACAATGAGTTCAATTATTTCGGTAAAAATCCTACTCTGATAAAAAATATGTAACACGTTTTAAAATTACGGACTGTTCGCTCCGTCTACTTCTGCTTAACACAACTTTACATACATTCATACTAAGTCAGTTTTATCTTTTTTATCTCTTTGTCTATATTTCCTTAGAATGGAGTTTAATATCTTTTTATATGTGAGTCGACATTCGTGTTCCAGATTGCTACCCTTTTATTATCCCTGAGTTTATCCCTCTCGCCTGAGATTTTGTATTCTTTTCTGTCTTGTCTGCCCCTCCTTATTCCAAAATGAGGTATATATTTTATTCCAAAACATCATGTAACTATATTTTCCATAAGATTAATTATTCTTTCACTAGTTAAAGAATATATATCACTCAAAGAATAGTTAATCTTGTGCAAAATAGTTACATGTTTTAGAATAAGATATACCTCATTCCGGAATACGGAGGGATAGACGAAAAAAAGGAATAAAAAATTTCTGTCGAGAGGGATAAACTAAGGGATAATAAAAGGTAAGCATTCTCTGACACGAATGTCGATTCAGGTATATAGAGGGATATTAAAATTCATTTCCAAAAGATATAGATGAGGGATCGAAAGAGATGAGTATTTCCACCACGATCTGATAGAAAAGGATAATAATTCTGGGATAGAAAGAGATACAGGTTTGGGATAGACTAAGCGACAGAAAGGGATAGCTATTCTTAAATGTGACTGATAGAGTCAGGAATAGCAGGAGATAGACAAGCGGAATAGACTAGGAGATAGAAAGAGATAGCTTCTCTCAAACTTGTGTGATAGACTGAAGGATAGGAAGAGATAGATATGTGAGATACGCTAAGAGATAGAAGAAGATATAGTTATTCTCTTGTTTGGGTGAGGAATGGAAAGAGATAGAGATATTCCATGACATGAGAGATAAACTGCGAAATAGGAAGAGATAGATATTACCAGTCACATGAATAGAGTGAGAGATTAAACAGGATAACGTTTTGGGGATGCAAATCAGCTACTTGAAAGAGATAGAAAAGTTCTATATCTTTCTATCCAACAATTTGTATCCCTTTCTATCGCTTTACTTCCAGCAGGGTAGTCCCAAAATATATATATTCATATATTTCAACATATTTTAAAATATTATAGGAATAATAGTCCAAACGAATACCTAATAGCCTCAACCAATTCACGTTTGTGAATCACATTGCTACAAATTGTTCAAGAATGCTTTCAAAATAATTTTCAGACAAATAGTTCAAAATATATATACACATTTCAACACAGTTTAAAATGGTTTAGGAAAATAGTTCAATCAAATCGCTAATAGCCTCAACCATTTCAGTTTTGCGTATTTTAATCGTAGCCACCGGTATGTACAAGAAATGCAAAAATGTTAATATTTTTATACATAGCTTATAAATAGTATTAAAATAGTTTCGGAAAAAACTAGTCAAGAGATAGCCTTAATGGTCTATACCAGGCTATAGATATTAAGGGCCAATATAAGGTACAATACTTTTAATTATATATATTATTACTCGTAGTATAATTATAAAAAACCAATCTTTTATTGAATCACAAAAATAGTAGAGCTTTCCGTTAATTCTACTCTACGCTTCAATCGAGAGTTGAGTAAATCGTGAATCGCAAGACTTATTCCACCAGCTATATCTATTCACGCAGAAACGAATAAAAGTAATCTGCGCCTTAGGCATACATAAAATATTTTTAATTTGAGAAACCTGTTGAATTTTCAGCATACTGATGTTCCAAGTTATTATATTTAATAATCAAAATCAATTAAAAACATACAAAATACAATTACAGTTTATTTTAGTACTCTAAATCCAAAGTAGTGGATTACACTTATAAACTAGTGATTTTAAAAATACATCGCACTGCAGTCGTGTTTGATTGTGTTGATAATTTATTTAAAAGTTTCACATAATTTAGTTATATAAATTCTGTAAGTTTAGTAAATTCGTGATACAAAATTTGTTCTTAATTCTTAATATTTTGAAAATATACAACACAGAAAATAAAAAACCTTTTTTTAATAGTATATTATGTGCCTAGGCGCATATGAGGATTATTACGCGACGAGCGACAATGCTCGCAGGTGATCGAAGCCAAGGCATAGTCGAGGCTCAGGAAAGGCGTAGCCGAAGCGTAGCTGAGGCAAAGCCGAGACGAATTATGATTTTCTAAATCGGATTTATATTATATTCATATTTATAATAAATAAAAATACGTGCATTTTCGCTTGACTTACATTATTGAGCCATTGGGAAACAGAGTGTTCTATTGTTAGCCATTGGCATTTTCCACATCTTGCGATGAACTTGAGAAAGAGGCCATGATTTTAGTTCTGACAGACTTGCGTTGTTGTAATTAACAATAGAAAGTACTGAGGAATCAATGGGTGGTTCCGTGTATAAATTTCTTCCAGAAGTATACTCTCGCCCAATGATGAATATCTGTTCATCATTGCATTTAACAATGTTACAAACATTTACGGCAGTTCCATCCTTCAGGCAAACGGCATTGTCCTTCTCTTTTTGGCAGTCAATACTGAAAAAATTTCCTGTGAAAGATTTGTACTGTTGCAGAATTTCTGCTGGAAGATTGGAAAGTGGTCCGCTGCTATGAAGATTTCCCAGAGGAGACAAGTTTTCGTCTTCTTCGTTCAGTATATCAGCAGCTCTAATTTCATAACTTCGTTTACTTATTTGCTGTATAGGTTTGTCATACTTACGAATTTGACGCTTTACTACTGTCATGTGGTTTTCGTAACGAAATGCACTAAAATTATCTAGGGGTCCGAATGATCGCACATCTGCTGCTAAGTGCAATAAGTTGTGAACATTGTGTGACATATGCACTTTTCCATAGATATGTTGAAAGGTTTTTACAAAAGCGATAAGTAACTGGTGAGCATACTCAACATTTTGTGGAATCATTACTAAATCACTGTCGACCAATATTGTGACTGCTGAATGCAGTAGAATGAAATTTTTGTAAAGTGGTTCTTTAAGAACCCCTTTGAGTACTGCAGGTCCTGTGTATAAGAGAAATGATCTAAATTGTGTAGCTTTCCAAATATGAAATTGGCTGATAGCACCAGGGCGTCTAGAGAATTCATTGGGGTTACTTGAAGATAATGTCAGTAGCCTTGACGTAATTCTCATAATGTCCTGTCTACCTAATCTATTAATCTTGGGACCCTGCAACCATAGGCGAATCAGACGTTTAACCACACCTAGAAGAATCAAATGCATATAGTCCAGGGGAACTCTTGTAACTCCTAAGAATCCAGGTATTTTCAAAAGACTGGTGTTTCCGTGTTGATAACCATCACACAGATTATTTGCAAACTCCTCGTCAGTGCGTAAACGAACTTCTGGTTGATTCTGCTCAAATGGAAAACATACTCTTCCTTTTCCTTGAACCTTTCGACCTTGCGGTACTTGCCACGTTCCACATTGAGTACACTTGGAGCAACTGTTGTACCCACTATGTCCCGCAGTATTTAAAACCATAGATTTTGCTGAAACGTCACACACTAAAGCGTGGAAGAGTATTTCAAACTGATGACCATTCATAATTCTTGTAGAGCCACACAATTCCGCTGCTTCATTCACAAAGCGATCGAGAAAAATATTTGGGTATTTCGGTTTTCCTGCACCAACATGAATCCATACGGTGTAAACTTTCTTTAATATTGTTTCGGAACATAAAATGAGCCAAAGTGAGTTCTCTGAAGACTTGTAAATGGGCAAACCGTCTATGTTAAAAATCAGTCTAATTTTTCTAGTACGAATTCCATGTTTTCGATAGTTATGTGCAATTTCTTCTACTGCTTTCGTCAGACCAAAATGACAGTACTGAGCACCATTAGGCATTTCAATCATGTCAACATGCCGAGGAGTTTTCAGTAGTGTGCGACTGTCGCGTGGCAAAACGAGATCCGTGTAATTTCGTAAAATGACGAGAAGAACTTTCAAAGCAATATGTGGTATTCCAAAAGCAAGAGACCACAAACTGAGATGATGTTTGAATTTATCTGACCGATCTAAACGTCTATCTTCCTCCGTGAAATCCGGGAAAGTTGTATCGTCGTATTCTGGTACATTATCAACAGAGAGCTCATTATAATTTTCCTGACAGTCGAACCATTGCAATTCAACATCATTTTCAAATTCACTATTCGGATCAGGTTCACTGCTAGTGTCAGTGTCTGCATCATGAGGAAAAAGACCATCAAAGTGTGAAAAATCATCGTTCCTAGACGGAAATATAAGGTCATCTTCTGGTTGGGGTATAGGAGTCGCAGTGCCTGCTGCAATATCAACATCCATTGATTTTTGTGAAAAAGTTTGCTCGGTGTAATCAATCGTATCAGATGAGTCATCGTCACTGAGATCAGTAAGTTTCCGTTTTCCATGTATTATTTCTTGCATTTCAGCAGCCACTCTGCTAGCTTTGATCCTCCTCCAATGCCGGGCACTGATTCCTAAAGTAGATTTAGTTCTCTTCATTTTAGTCGACTATACGTGAGTCAAATCTGGAAAGAAAGGAATAAAATATCTAAAAGTATGTCCCAATCGGAAATTTCTGATGTTTGCAGAACTCGTAAACACCACACTTGTCTGTAATTGCATGCTTTTCTCACTTATTACACTGAAAACAGTAATTTGCGAATGATTAGCCAAAAGTAAATTAAGGCTTATGAGGAAGTTTTACAATAATTTTGTTTCATTATTCGATAGCAAATTAAAAATGATTCCGAAGCAGTTGAGTAAACTTTCAAACAGTAGAATGGGATTTTATTTGGGCAATTATTATTATGAAAAATGTATTAAATGCATGCAACTTGTCATAAAATAACATAAAAAAGTATAACTTTTTATTAAATTTTGATAAAATGTATCATGAACAAATTAAGCTTGAAATGTATAAGTCTGAAGATTCAAATATTTTGGAATATTGATTTCAGCTGATATACAGGTTTATTGAAAGATGAATATATCCGTATTAAAAATAAATTGTCTTTGGTATATCAATTTCAATAATATTTTCAACAATATTCATAAAATAGGACTTGTATCGACCCTCAAATAATAATTTCATACGATGTTGTTAATAATTAGTTTAGGTTCAAGAAATAATAACTCAGAAGGTTTAATACTTTCAAAAGTTTCGAAACTGATTTCTGATTTCTTTTTTTTCAGTTATAAAGTGTTGAATATTAGAGTGTAGAATTCAAATTAGCAACTCTAAGCTAATTTTCATGAATAATCCTGTGCAATTTTATACTTATATTATAAGTGTACCCGCCTAAAAACTTTGTCTCCGATTTCCTTGAAAGTCCGCGAAATTATTGTCCTAGTGAACCTCTTTTAATTCCCCTAAGATAACGTCTCTAGTACAACGGGTTGTCACTATACAGGGGCTCGAATTTTCAACCTTTTACCGCGCACGCTGATACTCAGTTAACCATAACTTCTACAAAAGTAGAAAAAGTAGAAAGTCAAGCTTTTTTTTAAACATAATTTTTGAAAAAAAAATTAACGGCCGCACTTGGAGAAAAAGTCAAAAATATGTTTAAAATTAAAAAATGAAGTTCAAATAATTTTTTAAATCTAAAACCATTGCCTTCAGCGTAAAGCTGATGAAAAAAAGTTCCTAAGACCTCCATAAAAAAATTAATTTGAATAACTTTTGTAGAAGTTATGGTTAATTGAGTATCAGCGTGCGCGGTAAAAGGCTGAAAATTCGAGCCCCTTCTCGAAGTTATCCAAATTATCCAAACACAAATATATACTAGTTTTTTAGTTGATGTATCTTAAAGTTATGTGGTACAAATTTATTGTCATTCCTAAGGAAATTTGTAGGTAATTTATCGATGTTTCTGTACAATTTATGTAAATTTTCTCATGGTTTTTTTTACATTTTTTACATTTTTCACATTACCAAAGTTTACCCCAAAATACGGCTCATATGTAAAATATTTTAATTAATGTTTTTATATTTTAGAAATAAAGATCACTGATGAGAACTCCGATCACAGTCGAAACGTTTGAAAATATGATTATTTCTGGACCCTAAAGTGATTATTAACAAGAACATCGTATTAAATTTTTAACAATACTGAAGATATACAAATTCTAATTATCAATTCTTTGATAACCTTACAGATTGTTTATATTTTAACAATTTATGTCATTTATTTGGAACTCTCATGGTTGTCATTTATTTAGAAATGCATGTGCAGTTGAAAAAGACATTTATGAAACTTTTAATCTTGATTCATGAGTAAATTTATTTCCCAAAGACTAATCTGAAGTTGAGGAAAAAATAACTGATATTTACTGATATATATAAATTGAAAATATTTTAAATTTTTAAAGGAAAGCTTAAATTAGAAATTTCGAATATCCATACTTTTGACCAATTTTGTAAATTTAAAAAATTTTCAATTAGCGAGTTATTTAGCATTATGAATAGATAAACATAAAATTTAAGATTGAATATTACATTCTCAATTTTATGTTAGACATATTTTCATCTCACTTTTTTGCAGCCAAATCACAGACTTTTCATTCAAAAAATGAATTGCTTTACGGAAAGGAAAAATTTTCTAATAAAAGGAGATAAATTAAAAGGCTAAAAAATGTGTTCAGTGATATTTGCATATGATCACATAAGTATTTATTGATTTCAAATTTTAGAAGAAAATTTTTTTTCAAGTTAGTGTTTAAATTTTGTCACGATTTTGCAAGACCTTATGGACAGCTGCAATCTGTTAAATGGAATATTTTGTAATTCTTAATTTGCCTGTTCTTATGAAATCGTATGAAAAATTTAAAGTCGATAAATGGTTAAAATTTTATATCAAGATTTCAATTACAACATTTTAAAGCTTTGTAAATAAACTGCTTCGTTTAGAAAATAATTCAACTCTGTGAAGCATTTTTATATTTTAAGTGTAAAATCTGTGCTTAGGTAACAAAAAGTAAGATGAAAATACTTTCATTATAAAATTAAGAATGTAGATTTAGCACTCATTAGGTCACATGTTTACTTTTTCTTTATGTAAAATACTTTGCACATAATTCTCCGATTAAATATTCTTAAATGTTGGAACATTCAAGAGATTCATGAATATAGAATCTATTTATAAAAACTAAAAATTTACAAATAAAGCTTCGACTGACAAATCTAAGAATTTGTCAATTATTGACCTATTTTCTTGTAAATTTGAACATAGGAGGACTTAAAATTCCAAAATGACATTATTTTTCAAGTGATGCTTAAACTTTTCTTTATTCTTATGAGGATGTTTCCAGAAGTTTATTTCAGGTGAGTGACTTCTTTTTTAATGAAAGACTTTGTAATTCTAAATTAGGCTCATCTTGTAAAATTGTAAAAATATTCTAAAGCTTCAAAGTAAATTTTTCTGTCGTATTCAAAGCTAATAAGTATTCAATGTTTCAAATCAAAATATTAAATGAAAGATATTCAAACTCTGGGAATTAACTACTTTAACCCTCCGTTACCAAACATATGAGGGATTCCCTCAGTGGGGTCAGTTTTTTCGAAATAACTTCTATTTTGCGCTTACAGAAAAAAATAAATATAAAGGTATCAGTATTGAAGGACAGTGCAAAACTTTACTCTCAATGTGAAGCGATGGAAGTTTCGAGTACTTGGGTATAGGTTTATACAAGCGTGTAATATAAGAATAGTTTAGTATATATGTACGTAAATCATAGCTAAGTATTCACAGTGTATGTCGGCGAAATTTTATAAAATTATAAGCTATAAACAAGACTATATGTTTCTGTATGTATATGTGTATTGTGTATATACTCGAAAGTGTAAATGTATATAGCAAAGCTTTCAAAAGCAAGTGCTTTATGTTGCAAACACTGCTTGAAAGTTTCTTTGCAGACTCTCACGGTTTCTTCGACTGGTTTCCACTATACTACATTGTACCTTACATTTTACACAACTGCGAATTATACTTTAACCTTCAGTTAAACTATCTTTTAATTATTGAACTGCACAATAAATCTTCTGTTTTAATTTTTTTTTTAAACTCCTATATTTAATAAACTTATCCAATTATCTTTGTACCTAACTGTGGCTGAAAAGAGTAGCCTGAATAAATATTTACTCAACTTATTCGAGTAGTTTCACAAATTAATTTCCTCAATGTAATTAAATTTCTACAAAATAAACCTTATTATCACGTCAAAAATATAACTGTATTAACAATTTTATGCAAATGAATACTTACGTAAAAGACAAATTAATATTATATAAGATTTGAAAGTATCTTCATTTTGTATCCTAATAGCCCAGAAAATATTGATTTATTCACGTTGATGATGATTAAGCGTTGATTGTTTAGCCTTTATGAAATAAGTTTATTATGTATACAGATATGCCAACCCAAAATTATCAAAAATCATGGAATATTCCGAGAAGTTTGACCTAAACTTTTTGGAATATTCTTTTTGACTACTTGATAAGCTGATGGAGAAGTCGAACCGCCTCTACGTGGCACTTGACTACGTCTTGCGTTAGTCCATGCATGCACTTCGACTAATAGCTATCGCTGGTAAATCTTATACATTTAGAATTTATAAGATAAAGGAATTAATATCTAGCATAAAACGTGGTAATTTGATAAACGATAAGAAACTGTAGTGGATAAAATGATTATAATTAAATTAAAATTCATTTTGTATTCTACAAGTTCATAAAATATTAATTTCATCATGTTGCTGATAATTAAGCTTTAATTGTTCAGCTTTTATGCAGTAAGTTTATTATGTATACAGATATGCCAACCCAAAATTATCAAAAATCATGGAATATTCCAAGAAGTTTGACTTAAACTTTTTGGAATATTTTTTTTGACCACTTGATAAGCTGATGGAGAAGTGGAACCGCCTCTACGTGGCACTTGACTACGTCTTGCGTTAGTCCATGCATGCACTTCGACTAGAGTCTATCGCTGGTAAATCTTATACATTTAGAATTTACATTATAAAAAAATTAATATTTTTCACGAAAAGTATCAATTTAAAAAACAAAGAAATTAATTAATTGTGTAAAAAAAAAGTGATTCTTCATAAATGATACCTTACATTATTTTCCCAAATTATAAATAAATAGGTGAATCAAGACTCAACTGAAGTCTCCTCACTGGAGAGAGGAACGTGAAAAGAGTTTGACAGCTTTGTAACATTCCTTGGGAGAAAAAAGTTGTGTTCTTGAATTTTCTATAAGAGTGTATGTTTTGGAGAAACATTTTCTAAAAATTCTTAAGGTCATTGAGTGACCAAAAATATTAAAATAATTTTAAGTGCCCTTTATGACGTGGCAGCTTAATTTAATAATCAACGTAATCTAATATACGGAGACGAAGGCTGGATGTAGAAAGAATGTAACGCAATATATGTAAATATAATACCTAATAAAAGAATAGATTTATTATACATAGAGTAGGCAAAACCCAGTGAACATTCACATTTGTCACGTCATTGTTACATAACAGTTCTATAGAAATGGCGTCCCATGCGGATCACAGTTACATAATAAGAATCGTTATATAGTTGTTCTATAACAATTACATAAAAAAATTTGTTATGTAACTGTGATACGCATGGGACCAGAACAGTTATGCAACAATGACGTAACAAATGTGAATGTTGAATTGAATCGAATTAGTCTATCCCTCTCTCTCTCTCTCTTCCATAACGCGATAACCATAACCATAACCTCACCTTCTCTCTCTTTCTAACGACCGTACGCTTCCACTTTAACACGCCCCTATTGCGTGCCTACTCTATAATAACTGTATGAAAAAAAACCCATGAAACTTCCCTAGGGTGAACTATGTACTCATTTCTGTTGAGTATTCATGTAGGTAGTTTTGGATAGATGGATAGTGACTCCAAAGTATCGAGTGACCTACAACACTCACACATCAGGCTATCATGGGTGATAAGAAATCAATAAACTCCATATGTAACATATAAAAGTATGACTTTATTTAAATGAGTACATTGCTCGTACTCAGTTTTCGGAGTAGGATGTTACGCCTATCACAGACCGTTACTGACTAACTTGCGTTGTATCGAAGCGCGGAGTCAATACCTAGACGGGCTACTCGCTGCTACTATTGCGCGAACCCCCGCTCCGCAGAGTGGTGGGGTGATAAGGCAGAACCCTACAATACTCCCCCCCCGAGTGTTAACGATATAAAACTTACAAATTATTCTTAAGACTAATCAGTCGTAGGTTCAAACATTTACAATAAAGCTCGACAAAAGAAAATAATGTTAATCAAACTAGGCAAACGTAAGATTATTAAAACGATTTCCAGGTTAACAAAATAGATTAATTTATATTTAATACAATGATATAGAAAAAGCTAGTCAATTTAAAATAAAATAAAAATTAATAATCAGTCTTTTACAGCTGTGATAATTTATAAATAGCATTATGTAATATTTGTTCTAAACAATGTGTAGAAATCTTATAACGCAATAATTAAATCTAATAAAAAACTAATTTTTTCTTTAAAAACTAAGGTCGCGACCTAACCTAAAAAAAAATAAATTAGCAGATAAATACGCTTTTCTTATGATGCGAAGTACAATAAACGAGTACAAATTAAATATCTAAACTAGCGAGAATAAACATTTTGTCTGGTAGGAGATCTTCTTTTTGTTCATAAAGCTTCAATCGCATTTTACAAAAGTATTAGGCGACGCACGAAAAGAAAGAAAGTTGCAACAAAACAAAAAATTAAGTCGGAGTACAAAATAAATTTAGTCTAAACATCGAACGTGACTTTTTTCTTGCGGCTATAGGTTTTTAACGGTGGGATGACATTCCCATCAACAGGTGATTTCGAACCTGGTTGTGAGATATTTTCGACGTCTTCGCGAACAAAGTAAGCTGGCTTAATGTTCTCCACTGAAACTCGACGAGAAGAACCATTTACATCTATCTCAAACACTCTGTCTGAGATACGATTTAGAATCTTATGAGGTCCAGTGTACGGGCGCTCGAGAGACTTCCGAGAAGGAGTAGAAAGTAAGAAAACATGCGTACTAGATTCTAAATTTTTAAATACAAATGTTTTTCTTTTATATTTTTGAGCTACCGGAATAGGTTTGACCTTTCGCATATGCTCTCGAAATTCTTCAAGAAACATCCGCGGATCAGGTGAGAAGTCCTCAGGCAGGATGAACTCCCCGGGAATCCTAAGAGTTGTGCCGTAGAGATACTCGGCAGGCGATGAACCAGTGTCCAAAACGTTCGATCGTAAACCTAACATGACTGTTGATAAAGAGCGAGACCAAGCGCGATCATTATGGCACATGATTGCAGCCTTAAGAGATCGATGCCAACGCTCAATCATTCCATTGGCAGCTGGATGATAGGGAGTTGTATGAACCCTATGGCAACCGATAAGTTGCATCAACGCCGCAAAAAGCTGAGATTCAAACTGACTGCCCTGATCTGTAGTCAACTTCTCAGGAGCACCATATTGCGAGATCCAGGTGTCATAAAATGCACGACAGACTGTGATCGCCTCGATATTTTTAAGCGGAACCGCCTCCGGCCAGCGAGAGAAACGGTCTATCATTGTGAGACAATACCTGTAACCATCGCTGTCCGGAAGCGGGCCCACGATGTCAAGGTGTATGTGCTTAAATCTACCATCAGGCACCACGAATTGAGCAGGAGCAAGATGGTTGTGACGCGAGATTTTAGACTGTTGGCAATCAAGACAAGCGTTACACCATACAGAAATATCGCGATGCATCGCTGGCCAAACATAGTGTTTGCGAATAACGCGATCAGAAACCCTCGCGCTAGGGTGAGCGGGGTCATGAAAAAGATGAAAAATGCGTTGACGCAAAGCTGACGGAATATACGGGCGAAGAGTCTCTCCCGAGAGATCACAATAAATGGCAGAACGCCCGGAATCCCACAGGAGCTTTCTCAAGCTTAACGAGCATTTAGGATCCGCGATAATGCGCCTAAGTTCGTCATCATTTCCCTGCGCCTCAGCAATGTCAGAAAGACTGAACAAAGTAGGCAAAGAAACCGATTCAATCCTAGATAAAGAATCCGCAACTACATTGTCTGGACCAGGCTGAAATTCGATTTTTGTGGTAAATTGTGAGATGAACGACAATTGCCGCTGCTGTCTAGGAGAAGCCTTCTCCGAACGTTGAATAAAAGCGTAAACAAGGGGTTTGTGATCGGTAACGACTTTGAAGATTTGGCCTTCAAGAAAATGTTTGAAGTACCGAATAGCTTCATAAACAGCCGTTAATTCGCGATCATACGCACTGTAATTTAGCTGTGATGATGAAAATTTTTTTGAAAAGAAGGCAAGCGGCTTCCACAAATCATCGATGAATTGTTCCAAGGAGGCTCCCATGCCAAAGTCCGAAGCATCAGTGACTAGACGCATTTCAAGACCCACGGCGGGATGAGCAAGAAGAGTTGCGTTAGCCAGATTCTTTTTAATCTGATCAAACGCCTCTTCAGCCTCTTTGGTCCAAACGATTCTACGTTTATCATTTCTGCGAGTTTCATGTAGATATTGATGCAAAGGAGCCTGTGACTCGGCTGCATGAGGAAGACTACGACGATAAAAATTAACCAATCCGAGAAATCTACGAAGCTCCACAATATTTTGAGGCTTCGGAAACTCAGTAATTGCACGAACCTTTTCGGGAGTTGGTTTAAGACCATCGCGGTCGATTAAATGACCAAGAAATTCGAGCTTCGATTGGCCAAACTGGCATTTGTTGATTATAAGCCATATGGAGATCGAGCTTGGAAAATATCACCTTCCCGCGAAGGTTAGCTGTAAAATCGTGCAAATGAGGTACAGGGTATTTGTCAGGTTCGGTAACAGCATTAAGGCGACGGAAATCACCGCATATCCGCCACTCTCCGTTTTTCTTGCGAGTCATATGAATAGGAGAAGCCCAAGGGCTGCTGGATGGTCGACAAACACCGTCGTCCAGCATCTGCCGAAACATCTGTTTAGCAACCAGCAGTTTGTCAGGGGACAAACGTCGGGCTCTTTCGAACACTGGGGGTCCCTTGGTGATGATATGATGTTGAACATCAGAAACCTTTATTTTCGAGATCTGAGAAATGCCGGTAATCTGCGGAAATTCCGATAAAATCTCTGAATAAGCTGCTGAACGATCCACTGAGCTGACGCTGAAAACAGCTGCAGATTTTATGAATCCACTACACGACCAGTAGTCGTATCAACCAAGCGTGACTCATGAAGATAGGGCACAAGATGGTAATGAGCCAACAGATCAGCCCCAATGATAGGGTTTGGAACTGCGGCTATACAGATGTTCCATGAAAATTTTCGGCGCAAACTTAAATTCAGCGATAAGCGCTTAGTGCCATAAGTAAGCACACGAGAGTCATTGGCGGCGAAAAGGATTAAGTCGTTAGGTTGGTTTTTAATAGTCCTTTTATCAGCAGGTAACAAGGAAATATCGGACCCTGTGTCGATTAAAAACACTAATCCGGAGTCACGATCACGAACATGGATACGTTTAGAAGATTGAATGCCTGAACCGATAGTCTCCACACGAGCAGGCTGATTTAGTTTTCCGAGACATTAGAAGCACCCCAAGAGCACGGCTGGACGCATTTGACGGCTTTAGTGCCAAACCTTTTATGATAAAAGCAGAGGCTGGAATCTCTGCTGCGAGAACGGTTACGTCTGTTCCTAAAGTTGGAAGCAGAACGTGACCTATCACGTACTTTTCTAGGAGGAGGACCGCGAAATTCCTTCATAAGACGGTTGAGTTGTTGAGAAAGCCGGTCGACTCTCTGAGAAAGATCAGACGAAACTGCAGGACCAGCAACGGCGGCAACCACCGGCTGAAATGCTTGAGCACCGGAAGAGATGGACGATGATTGGAAATCCAATGGTCTTGATGCCTCAGTCACCTTGTCAGCCATATCAGCCAAAAACTGCAGATCGTCGCGATCAGACATTACAAGAACCGCTCTGATGGAAGAAGGCAATTGGTCGAGGAAAATGGCTTTTAGTACCTGGTCTGAACAGACTCCATCGTTCAGACTGCGTAACCGATTGAGAAGAAGTGATGGCTTTCCCTCAGCAAACACCTCACCCCTAAGGAGTTGACGAAGACGTGTTTCGGAAGATTTAGAAAATGCAGAGATTAACCTATTCTCGATCTGAGTATATTGATCAATTGGTCGTGGCACCGCTGTGATAATATCCCTAATGTGAGGGATAAGATCCGTATCCAAGTTGGCAATAATTGAATGTGCTTTTGTTGCCTCTGTGACGATGCGTGCATCCGCAAAAGAAGCTTCGACTTGAAAAAACCAACATTGCGGGTCTTCACGGAAAAACTTAGGAATCTTTGTGACACGGTAAGAGTCCACGTGACCGGCGAGCCGCTCAAGAATGCCGGGAAGCTCCGCCTGCCCAGGATCCACCTGGTCACTATTATCTTGCATGATCAAAGGATCTGAAAGATATTGATAATAATTATAAAATATCCAAAATCCGATTCCGAGAGCAAGCAATGTAAAAAGCATAAATTGTATAAAACAAAAAATTATTAGTTTCCCGAAAAATAGCTATCAAGCACTCGCACACCAAACCAAGAAACCCAAACGAAACCCAGCTGCAATCCACGCAAAGACATCGACAAGCCTCATGATCAACAATCATTGAAAAAAATTTAAAATTATCAAATGTAAAAATTTTCATACACATGGAAAACGACGAATTCTGAAAATATTATAAATCGAATTCATATAAGGCGATGAACTGTAATTACGAATACATTAAAATTAATGCGTGTAAACAATTAAAATCATATATATATAATGCTTAAGCATTGACATTTGTAATATAAAAGTTGCTTTAAAATCAAGCGAGCAGCTTAAAAACAAATTGTTAGCGGAAATTTTTAGAGTAGTTTGAAATTGAACTTAATAAAATTTAAATTATTAGCCAGTATAGTTATTGACTGTTCGCAAAAAGAGAAGAGACGCAGCTCCCGTAAAATAAAGCGAAATACAGAGATACGGCTCTCCTAAAATCACGCACATAACGTACAGCTTTAACTTCGAAGTTAATTTAAAATTTCTAATTTCGCCACAAGAACAATTAATACGTAAACGAAACAAGACGTTACACTCGAGAAGGATTCATAACAAATAATCTAAACATTGCATGACATAGAGACGCGGGAATGTCATATAAACAAATCACTGAATATAGAAAAATTGAAAAACGCTACAACATCCAACGGAATAAATTTAAACAAAATTTACATATCAAAATTCAATTTCGCATAATAAAACAAACAAAATTTAAAAAATTACATTTTAGAAGAAAAAAAGAATACGGATGATCAATTTTACAAGAATATAATAAAAGTTCGTAGTATAAAACATTTCAGGAGAAAAGGAAATTTTCAATCTGTAGAAACCTTTCGGAGTAAAAACTTACAGTTTGTATAATTAAGAAAAAATTCCAGAAAAGATTGTGGCGAAGAACCGCTGGATCATTGCGGGCTGCAGGTTAGTATAACTTTGTTTAGGCATTTCCCGCCAAATACAGTTGACAGCGTCTTTTCATTTTCTGCTCCAAAAAATCATTCATCCTAGGGCGATAAGTAATGGCCTGCCCGAAGGATAAGAAAAGCCAGTTGGTCTCAGGAACATCCTCCAAAGGATCAAATTTAGATGATAGAGGTTCAATAAACCTCAGATTAAAAAGCCATGATGCCAGAAAACCGACTATCACGTCGGGGTCACCAATTGTAGGTAGTTTTGGATAGATGGATAGTGACTCCAAAATATTGAGTGACCTACGACACTCACACATCAGGCTATCATGGGTGATAAGAAATCAATAAACTCCATATGTAACATATAAAAGTATGACTTTATTTAAATGAGTACATTGCTCGTACTCAGTTTTCGGAGTAGGATGTTACGCCTATCACAGACCGTTACTGACTAACTTGCGTTGTATCGAAGCGCGGAGTCAATACCTAGACGCAGTGTGTAATTTTATGTAGTCTAAGCACAGACTTTTATTTTAAAAAATATTTATTGATTTCAACTCCGTCATAAAATTTTATTTCGAAGTGTTTAAATCTTGTTACGACTTCACAAGATCTTATGGATGTTTTTCCAAATATCAAGAAAAAAATTGTAATCTTTAAAATGAAATAATTTGTCAGTTTTAATTTTCCTATTCTTGTGGATTCGCAGAAAAATTTGAACACTAAACAATGAATTTTTCAATGAAATACAAAGTCAATAAATGCTTTAAGTTTTATGTAAAGATATTAATTACAACTTCTGTAATATTTATTTTGGCTTGGGGTCAGCTTAGTTTCTAATTATTTATGTCATCGAGGACATAAACATTAGGAAGGCAAACGTTTCGGCCACAGATGGGGGCCCTCTTCAGTGCCAATTAGCTTAATTGTAACCTTTAAATATTTATTAACTAATACATGCAATTAAGAAATATATGGTATTTTTTGTTTTTTTGTTTTTTCCTTTTTGCTTATTAATTAAAAATAGAGTAAACATGCAGAAAAACTTATGAGTAAGTGAGTTTCTAGGTGTGAAGAACCAGGCCGTTCCAAAAACTGCTCAAACAAGTAATCCTCTCCCACAGGAACCGTGAAAAATGCGGCCGCGGAACGCACTCCCTCAAGGGCACATATATAAATACAATTATTTCAAACCAGAAAGAAACAACACACGGGAGAATATAACGTGGGTCCTTGGTAAAGCACGCACAGCAAACCACACATATGCACGAGCACCAGAAGTAAAGGACACTGAAGTTAAAACAATCAGAACATTGCAATTGGTACAGAAAAATTTATTTATTTTCTCAAAAACCACAGAGATGACAGACGGATGTAAGTCCACCACTCTGCCACATGGCTAGAAGAAAACTGATTTGGGAATAACTCGTGTTTAGGAAGACAAGTGTTCAGAGTTTGACGTATATGGAGAGCATTCTCCATGATAGGTCAGGTTCCAACACCAAGGGTTATACACAGTCAAAATTTACTTTAATGTCCCCGGCACTTGAGATTTCTATGTGCTCAAGCCTCCAAGGAAAGCAAACCCCTACCACGTGTTCGAAGAATTCTGTAAGGAAACTCAATCTCAATAAAACTCAATACGGTCCCGGCGTCGTAAAAATTAAACACATTTTTGTGGATATAGAAAGTAAAATGCAGCTAAGGTGGAAATTCACGAAAAATTAATTTCCTGGTTTTTCGAAACCTCTGATTCTTAATAACTGGAACCCGGAAAAATACAATATTAAGTTTATAAGTATGATGTCCGAGTTTTTCGGATTATAAGACTGCTGTAAAGTGGTAAAATATTACGCGAGCTATTCAAACTCTGATTTGAATAGAGAGATCAATTAATACGGTAACACTACGGATTCTGAGACTAATAAAAAGTTGCAAAGTGATGCGCGAGCACTTCAGACTCTGACTTTAAGTGGCCAAGTAATGCGCGAGTTCTTGGGAGTATGAGAATTTTTATAAAGTGGCCAAGTAATACGCGAGATTTCCGGAATCTGACTTTAAGTAAGGTGGCCAAATAATGCGCGAGTTCTTAGGAGTATAAGAATTTTTATAAAGTGGCCAAGTAATACGCGAGATTTCCGGAATCTGACTTTAAATAAGGTGGCCAAGTAATGCGCGAATTCTTAGGAGTATAAGAATTTTTATAAAGTGGCCAAGTAGTACGCGAGATTTCCGGAATCTGACTTTAAATAAGGTGGCCAAGTAATGCGCGAGTTCTTAGGAGTATAAGAATTTTTATAAGTGGCCAAGTAATACGCGAGATTTCCGGAATCTGACTTTAAATAAGGTGGCCAAGTAATGCGCGAATTCTTAGGAGTAAGAGAATTGTTATAAAGTGGCCAACTAATACGCGAGATTTCCGAACTCTGACTTAAAGTAAGGTGGCCAAGTAATGCGCGAGTTCTTAGGAGTATAAGAGTTTTTATAAAGTGGCAAAGTAATACGCGAGATTTCCCGACTCTGACTTTAAGTAAGGTGATCAAGTAATGCACGAATTCTTAGGAGTATAAGAATTGTTATAACGTGGCCAACTAATACGCGAGATTTCCGGACTCTGACTGAAAGTAAAGTGGCCAAGTAATGCGCGAGTTCTTAGGAGTATAAGAATTTTTATAAGTGGCCAAGTAATACGCGAGTTAAACGCAGTCCGTCTTGAAAAGAGTGGCCAAGTAATGCGCGAATTCTTAGGAGTAAGAGAATTGTTATAAAGTGGCCAACTAATACGCGAGATTTCCGAACTCTGACTTAAAGTAAGGTGGCCAAGTAATGCGCGAGTTCTTAGGAGTATAAGAGTTTTTATAAAGTGGCAAAGTAATACGCGAGATTTCCCGACTCTGACTTTAAGTAAGGTGATCAAGTAATGCACGAATTCTTAGGAGTATAAGAATTGTTATAACGTGGCCAACTAATACGCGAGATTTCCGGACTCTGACTGAAAGTAAAGTGGCCAAGTAATGCGCGAGTTCTTAGGAGTATAAGAATTTTTATAAGTGGCCAAGTAATACGCGAGTTAAACGCAGTCTGTCTTGAAAAGAGTGGCCAAGTAATGCGCGAATTCTTAGGAGTAAGAGAATTGTTATAAAGTGGCCAACTAATACGCGAGATTTCCGAACTCTGACTTAAAGTAAGGTGGCCAAGTAATGCGCGAATTCTTAGGAGTGTAAGAATTTTTATAAAGTGGCCAAGTAATACGCGAGATTTCCGGAATCTGACTTTAAATAAGGTGGCCAAGTAATGCGCGAATTCTTAGGAGTATAAGAATTTTTATAAAGTGGCCAAGTAGTACGCGAGATTTCCGGACTTTGACTTTAAGTAAGGGGGCCAAGTAATGCGCGAGTTCTTAGGAGTATAAGAATTTTTATAAGTGGCCAAGTAATACGCGAGATTTCCGGAATCTGACTTTAATAAGGTGGCCAAGTAATGCGCGAATTCTTAGGAGTATAAGAATTTTTCTAAAGTGGCCAAGTAATACGCGAGATTTCCGGACTCTGACCTTAAGTAAGGTGGCCAAGTAATGCGCGAGTTCAATGGACCTCATGACTGATTTAAATACATAAGTGGCCTCGTAATACGCGAGTTAGACGAAGCCTGTCCTGAAAAGAGTGGCCAAATAATGCGCGAGATTTCCGGACTCTGACTTTAAGTAAGGTGGCTAAGTAATGCGCGAATTCTTAGGAGTATAAGAATTTTTATAAAGTGGCCAAGTAATACGCGAGATTTCCGGAATCTGACTTTAAATAAGGTGGCCAAGTAATGCGCGAGTTCTTAGGAGTATAAGAATTTTTCTAAAGTGGCCAAGTAATACGCGAGATTTCCGGAATCTGACTTTAAATAAGGTGGCCAAGTAATGCGCGAATTCTTAGGAGTATAAGAATTGTTATAAAGTGGCCAAGTAATACGCGAGATTTCCGGACTCTGACTTTAAGTAAGGTGGCCAAGTAATACGCGAGTTCTTAGGATTATAAGAATTTTTCTAAAGTGGCCAAGTAATGCGCGAGTTCTTCGGATTATAAGAATTTTTCTAAAGTGGCCAAGTAATGCGCGAGATTTCCGGACTCTGACTGAAAGTAAAGTGGCCAAGTAATGCGCGAATTCTTATGAGTATAAGAAATGTTATAAAGTGGCCAACTAATACGCGAGATTTCCGGACTCTGACTTAAAGTAAAGTGGCCAAGTAATGCGCGAGTTCTTAGGATTATAAGAATTTTTCTAAAGTGGCCAAGTAATACGCGAGTTCTTAGGATTATAAGAATTTTTCTAAAGTGGCCAAGTAATACGCGAGATTTCCGGACTCTGACTTTAAATAAGGTGGCCAAGTAATGCGCGAATTCTTAGGAGTATAAGAATTTTTCTAAAGTGGCCAAGTAATACGCGAGATTTCCGGACTCTGACTGAAAGTAAAGTGGCCAAGTAATGCGCGAATTCTTAGGAGTATAAGAAATGTTATAAAGTAGCCAACTAATACGCGAGATTTCCGGACTCTGACTTGAAGTAAAGTGGCCAAGTAATGCGCGAGTTCTTAGGAGTGTAAGAATTTTTATAACATGGCCAAGTAAAGTCTGAGTCCCGAAATCTCGCGTATTACTTGGCCACTTTAGAAAAATTCTTATAATCCTAAGAACTCGCGCATTACTTGGCCACTTTACTTTAAGTCAGAGTCCGGAAATCTCGCGTATTAGTTGGCCACTTTATAACATTTCTTATACCCCTAAGAATTCGCGCATTACTTGGCCACTTTAGTTTAAGTCAGAGTCCGGAAATCTCGCGTACTACTTGAGCACTTTATAAAAATTCTTATACTCCTATGAATTCGCGTATTACTTGGCCACGTTATAAAAATTCTTACACTCCTAAGAACTCGCGCATTACTTGGCCACTTTACTTCAAGTCAGAGTCCGGAAATCTCGCGCATTATTTGGCCACTCTTTTCAGGACAGGCTTCGTCTAACTCGCGTATTACGAGGCCACTTATGTATTTATATCAGTCATGAGGTCCATTGAACTCGCGCATTACTTGGCCACCTTACTTAAGGTCAGAGTCCAGAAATCTCGCGTATTACTTGGCCACTTTAGAAAAATTCTTATACTCCTAAGAATTCGGGCATTACTTGGCCACTTTACTTTAAGTCAGAGTCCGGAAATCTCGCGTACTACTTGACCACTTTAGAAAAATTCTTATACTCCTATGAATTCGCGTATTACTTGGCCACGTTATAAAAATTTTATACTCCTAAGAACTCGCGCATTACTTGGCCACCTTACTTAAAGTCAGAGTCCGGAAATCTCGCGCATTACTTGGCCACTCTTTTCAAGACAGACTTCGTGTAACTCGCGTATTACTTGGCTACTTATAAAAATTCTTATACTCCTAAGAACTCGCGCATTACTTGGCCACCTAACTTAAAGTCAGAGTCCGGAAATCTCGCGCATTATTTGGCCACTCTTTTCAGGACAGGCTTCGTCTAACTCGCGTATTACGAGGCCACTTATGTATTTATATCAGTCATGAGGTCCATTGAACTCGCGCATTACTTGGCCACCTTACTTAAGGTCAGAGTCCGGAAATCTCGCGTATTACTTGGCCACTTTAGAAAAATTCTTATACTCCTAAGAATTCGCGCATTACTTGGCCACCTTATTTAAAGTCAGAGTCCGGAAATCTCGCGTATTACTTGGCCACTTTAGAAAAATTCTTATAATCCTAAGAACTCGCGTATTACTTGGCCACTTTAGAAAAATTCTTATAATCCTAAGAACTCGCGCATTACTTGGCCACTTTACTTTAAGTCAGAGTCCGGAAATCTCGCGTATTAGTTGGCCACTTTATAACAATTCTTATACTCCTAAGAATTCGCGCATTACTTGGCCACCTTACTTAAGGTCAGAGTCCGGAAATCTCGCGTATTACTTGGCCACTTTAGAAAAATTCTTATACTCCTAAGAATTCGCGCATTACTTGGCCACTTTAGAAAAATTCTTATAATCCTAAGAACTCGCGCATTACTTGGCCACTTTACTTTAAGTCAGAGTCCGGAAATCTCGCGTATTAGTTGGCCACTTTATAACATTTCTTATACTCCTAAGAATTCGCGCATTACTTGGCCACTTTACTTTAAGTCAGAGTTCGGAAATCTCGCGTATTACTTGGCCACTTTAGATAAATTCTTATAATCCTAAGAACTCGCGCATTACTTGGCCACCTTACTTTAAGTCAGACTTCGGAAATGTCGCGTATTAGTTGGCCACTTTATAACAATTCTTATACTCCTAAGAATTCGCGCATTACTTGGCCACTCTTTTCAAGACAGACTTCGTGTAACTCGCGTATTACTTGGCTACTTATAAAAATTCTTATACTCCTAAGAACTCGCGCATTACTTGGCCACCTTACTTAAGGTCAGAGTCCGGAAATCTCGCGTATTACTTGGCCACTTTAGAAAAATTCTTATAATCCTAAGAATTCGCGCATTACTTGGCCACCTTATTTAAAGTCAGAGTCCGGAAATCTCGCGTATTAGTTGGCCACTTTATAACAATTCTTATACTCCTAAGAATTCGCGCATTACTTGGCCACTCTTTTCAGGACAGGCTTCGTCTAACTCGCGTATTACGAGGCCACTTATGTATTTATATCAGTCATGAGGTCCATTGAACTCGCGCATTACTTGGCCACCTTACTTAAGGTCAGAGTCCGGAAATCTCGCGTACTACTTGGCCACTTTAGAAAAATTCTTATACTCCTAAGAATTCGCGCATTACTTGGCCACTTTACTTCAAATCATAGTCCGGAAATCTCGCGTATTAGTTGGCCACTTTATAACAATTCTTATACTCCTAAGAATTCGCGCATTACTTGGCCACCTTATTTAAAGTCAGAGTCCGGAAATCTCGCGTATTAGTTGGCCACTTTATAACAATTCTTATACTCCTAAGAATTCGCGCATTACTTGGCCACACTTTTCAAGACAGACTTCGTGTAACTCGCGTATTACTTGGCTACTTATAAAAATTCTTATACTCCTAAGAACTCGCGCATTACTTGGCCACCTTACTTAAAGTCAGAGTCCGGAAATCTCGCGCATTATTTGGCCACTCTTTTCAGGACAGGCTTCGTCTAACTCGCGTATTACGAGGCCACTTATGTATTTATATCAGTCATGAGGTCGATTGACCTCGCGCATTACTTGGCCACCTTACTTAAGGTCAGAGTCCGGAAATCTCGCGTATTACTTGGCCACTTTAGAAAAATTCTTATACTCCTAAGAATTCGCGCATTACTTGGCCACCTTATTTAAAGTCAGAGTCCGGAAATCTCGCGTATTACTTGGCCACTTTAGAAAAATTCTTATAATCCTAAGAACTCGCGTATTACTTGGCCACTTTAGAAAAATTCTTATAATCCTAAGAACTCGCGCATTACTTGGCCACTTTACTTTAAGTCAGAGTCCGGAAATCTCGCGTATTAGTTGGCCACTTTATAACATTTCTTATACTCCTAAGAATTCGCGCATTACTTGGCCACTTTACTTTAAGTCAGAGTCCGGAAATCTCGCGTATTACTTGGCCACTTTAGAAAAATTCTTATAATCCTAAGAACTCGCGTATTACTTGGCCACTTTAGAAAAATTCTTATAATCCTAAGAACTCGCGCATTACTTGGCCACTTTAGAAAAATTCTTAAAAGCCTAAGAACTCGCGCATTACTTGGCCACTTTACTTTAAGTCAGAGATCGGAAATGTCGCGTATTAGTTGGCCACTTTATAACAATTCTTATACTCCTAAGAATTCGCGCATTACTTGGCCACCTTACTTAATGTCAGAGTCCGGAAATCTCGCGTATTACTTGGCCACTTTAGAAAAATTCTTATACTCCTAAGAATTCGCGCATTACTTGGCCACTTTAGAAAAATTCTTATAATCCTAAGAACTCGCGCATTACTTGGCCACTTTACTTTAAGTCAGAGTCCGGAAATCTCGCGTATTAGTTTGCCACTTTATAACATTTCTTATACTCCTAAGAATTCGCGCATTACTTGGCCACTTTACTTTAAGTCAGAGTCCGGAAATCTCGCGTATTACTTGGCCACTTTAGATAAATTCTTATAATCCTAAGAACTCGCGCATTACTTGGCCACTTTACTTTAAGTCAGACTTCGGAAATCTCGCGTATTAGTTGGCCACTTTATAACAATTCTTATACTCCTAAGAATTCGCGCATTACTTGGCCACTCTTTTCAAGACAGACTTCGTGTAACTCGCGTATTACTTGGCTACTTATAAAAATTCTTATACTCCTAAGAACTCGCGCATTACTTGGCCACCTTACTTAAGGTCAGAGTCCGGAAATCTCGCGTATTACTTGGCCACTTTAGAAAAATTCTTATAATCCTAAGAACTCGCGCATTACTTGGCCACTTTACTTTAAGTCAGAGTCCGGAAATCTCGCGTATTAGTTGGCCACTTTATAACAATTCTTATACTCCTAAGAATTCGCGCATTACTTGGCCACTCTTTTCAGGACAGGCTTCGTCTAACTCGCGTATTACGAGGCCACTTATGTATTTATATCAGTCATGAGGTCCATTGAACTCGCGCATTACTTGGCCACCTTACTTAAGGTCAGAGTCCGGAAATCTCGCGTACTACTTGGCCACTTTATAAAAATTCTTATACTCCTAAGAATTCGCGCATTACTTGGCCACTTTACTTCAAATCAGAGTCCGGAAATCTCGCGTATTAGTTGGCCACTTTATAACAATTCTTATACTCCTAAGAATTCGCGCATTACTTGGCCACCTTATTTAAAGTCAGAGTCCGGAAATCTCGCGTATTAGTTGGCCACTTTATAACAATTCTTATACTCCTAAGAATTCGCGCATTACTTGGCCACACTTTTCAAGACAGACTTCGTGTAACTCGCGTATTACTTGGCTACTTATAAAAATTCTTATACTCCTAAGAACTCGCGCATTACTTGGCCACCTTACTTAAAGTCAGAGTCCGGAAATCTCGCGCATTATTTGGCCACTCTTTTCAGGACAGGCTTCGTCTAACTCGCGTATTACGAGGCCACTTATGAATTTATATCAGTCATGAGGTCGATTGACCTCGCGCATTACTTGGCCACCTTACTTAATGTCAGAGTCCGGAAATCTCGCGTATTACTTGGCCACTTTAGAAAAATTCTTATACTCCTAAGAATTCGCGCATTACTTGGCCACCTTATTTAAAGTCAGAGTCCGGAAATCTCGCGTATTACTTGGCCACTTTAGAAAAATTCTTATAATCCTAAGAACTCGCGTATTACTTGGCCACTTTAGAAAAATTCTTATAATCCTAAGAACTCGCGCATTACTTGGCCACTTTACATTAAGTCAGAGTCCGGAAATCTCGCGTATTAGTTGGCCACTTTATAACATTTCTTATACTCCTAAGAATTCGCGCATTACTTGGCCACTTTACTTTAAGTCAGAGTCCGGAAATCTCGCGTATTAGTTGGCCACTTTATAAAAATTCTTATAATCCTAAGAACTCGCGTATTACTTGGCCACTTTAGAAAAATTCTTATAATCCTAAGAACTCGCGCATTACTTGGCCACTTTAGAAAAATTCTTATAATCCTAAGAACTCGCGCATTACTTGGCCACTTTACTTTAAGTCAGAGATCGGAAATGTCGCGTATTAGTTGGCCACTTTATAACAATTCTTATACTCCTAAGAATTCGCGCATTACTTGGCCACTCTTTTCAAGACAGACTTCGTGTAACTCGCGTATTACTTGGCTACTTATAAAAATTCTTATACTCCTAAGAACTCGCGCATTACTTGGCCACCTTACTTAAGGTCAGAGTCCGGAAATCTCGCGTATTACTTGGCCACTTTAGAAAAATTCTTATACTCCTAAGAATTCGCGCATTACTTGGCCACCTTATTTAAAGTCAGAGTCCGGAAATCTCGCGTATTAGTTGGCCACTTTATAACAATTCTTATACTCCTAAGAATTCGCGCATTACTTGGCCACTCTTTTCAGGACAGGCTTCGTCTAACTCGCGTATTACGAGGCCACTTATCCATTTATATCAGACATGAGGTCCATTGAACTCGCTCATTACTTGGCCACCTTACTTAAGGTCAGAGTCCGGAAATCTCGCGCATTACTTGGCCACTTTAGAAAAATTCTTATACTCCTAAGAATTCGCGCATTACTTGGCCACTTTAGAAAAATTCTTATAATCCTAAGAACTCGCGCATTACTTGGCCACTTTACTTTAAGTCAGAGTCCGGAAATCTCGCGTATTAGTTGGCCACTTTATAACATTTCTTATACTCCTAAGAATTCGCGCATTACTTGGCCACTTTACTTTAAGTCAGAGTCCGGAAATCTCGCGTATTAGTTGGCCACTTTATAACATTTCTTATACTCCTAAGAATTCGCGGATTACTTGGCCACTTTATAAAAATTCTTATACTCCTAAGAACTCGCGCATTACTTGGCCACTTTACTTTCAGTCAGAGTCCGGAAATCTCGCGTATTAGTTGGCCACGTTATAACAATTCTTATACTCCTAAGAATTCGCGCATTACTTGGCCACCTTACTTAAAGTCAGAGTCCGGAAATCTCGCGTATTAGTTGGCCACTTTATAACAATTCTTATACTCCTAAGAATTCGCGCATTACTTGGCCACCTTACTTAAGGTCAGAGTCCGGAAATCTCGCGTATTACTTGGCCACTTTAGAAAAATTCTTATACTCCTAAGAACTCGCGCATTACTTGGCCACTTTACTTTAAGTCAGAGTCCGGAAATCTCGCGTATTAGTTGGCCACTTTATAACATTTCTTATACTCCTAAGAATTCGCGCATTACTTGGCCACTTTACTTTAAGTCAGAGTCCGGAAATCTCGCGTATTACTTGGCCACCTTACTTTAAGTCAGAGTTCGGAAATGTCGCGTATTAGTTGGCCACTTTATAACAATTCTTATACTCCTAAGAATTCGCGCATTACTTGGCCACTCTTTTCAAGACAGACTTCGTGTAACTCGCGTATTACTTGGCTACTTATAAAAATTCTTATACTCCTAAGAACTCGCGCATTACTTGGCCACCTTACTTAAGGTCAGAGTCCGGAAATCTCGCGTAATACTTGGCCACTTTATAAAAATTCTGATACTCCTAAGAAATCGCGCATTACTTGGCCACTTTACTTCAAATCATAGTCCGGAAATCTCGCGTATTAGTTGGCCACTTTATAACAATTCTTATACTCCTAAGAATTCGCGCATTACTTGGCCACTCTACTTTCAAGACAGACTTCGTGTAATCTCGCGTATTACTTGGCTACTTTAAAAATTCTTATACTCCTAAGAACTCGCGCATTACTTGGCCACATTACTTAAAGTCAGATTCCGGATTTCTCGCGCATTATTTGGACACTTTATACAAATTCTTATACTCCTAAGATCTCGCGCATTAGTTGGCCACTTTATAACAATTCTTATACTCCTAAGAATCTCGCGCATTACTTGGCCACTCTTTTCAAGACAGACTTCGTGTAACTCGCGTATTAGTTGGCCACTTTATAACAATTCTTATACTCCTAAGAATTCGCGCATTACTTGGCCACTTTACTTTAAGTCAGAGTCCGGAAATCTCGCGTATTACTTGGCCACTTTAGAAAAATTCTTATAATCCTAAGAACTCGCGCATTACTTGGCCACTTTAGAAAAATTCTTATAATCCTAAGAACTCGCGCATTACTTGGCCACTTTACTTTAAGTCAGAGTCCGGAAATCTCGCGTATTAGTTGGCCACTTTATAACAATTCTTATACTCCTAAGAATTCGCGCATTACTTGGCCACTTTACTTTCAAGACAGACTTCGTGTAACTCGCGTATTACGTGGCTAACTTTATAAAAATTCTTATACTCCTAAGAACTCGCGCATTACTTGGCCACCTTACTTAAGGTCAGAGTCCGGAAATCTCGCGTATTACTTGGCCACTTTAGAAAAATTCTTATACTCCTAAGAATTCGCGCATTACTTGGCCACCTTACTTAAAGTCAGAGTCCGGAAATCTCGCGTATTAGTTGGCCACTTTATAACAATTCTTATACTCCTAAGAATTCGCGCATTACTTGGCCACTTTAATTAAAGTCACAGTCCGGAAATCTCGCGTATTAGTTGGCCACTTTATAACAATTCTTATACTCCTAAGAACTCGCGCATTACTTGGCCACCTTACTTAAGGTCAGAGTCCGGAAATCTCGCGTATTACTTGGCCACTTTAGAAAAATTCTTATAATCCTAAGAACTCGCGAATTACTTGGCCACCTTACTTTAAGTCAGAGTTCGGAAATCTCGCGTATTAGTTGGCCACTTTATAACAATTCTTATACTCCTAAGAATTCGCGCATTACTTGGCCACCTTATTTAAAGTCAGAGTCCGGAAATCTCGCGTATTACTTGGCCACTTTAGAAAAATTCTTATACTCCTAAGAACTCGCGTATTACTTGGCCACCTTACTTAAAGTCAGAGTCCGGAAATCTCGCGTATTACTTGGACACTTTAGAAAAATTCTTATACTCCTAAGAATTCGCGCATTACTTGGCCACCTTACTTAAGGTCAGAGTCCGGAAATCTCGCGTATTAGTTGGCCACTTTATAACAATTCTTATACTCCTAAGAATTCGCGCATTACTTGGCCACCTTATTTAAAGTCAGAGTCCGGAAATCTCGCGTATTACTTGGCCACTTTAGAAAAATTCTTATAATCCTAAGAACTCGCGTATTACTTGGCCACTTTAGAAAAATTCTTATAATCCTAAGAACTCGCGCATTACTTGGCCACTTTACTTTAAGTCAGAGTCCGGAAATCTCGCGTATTAGTTGGCCACTTTATAACAATTCTTATACTCCTAAGAATTCGCGCATTACTTGGCCACCTTACTTAAGGTCAGAGTCCGGAAATCTCGCGTATTACTTGGCCACTTTAGAAAAATTCTTATACTCCTAAGAATTCGCGCATTACTTGGCCACTTTAGAAAAATTCTTATAATCCTAAGAACTCGCGCATTACTTGGCCACTTTACTTTAAGTCAGAGTCCGGAAATCTCGCGTATTAGTTGGCCACTTTATAACATTACTTATACTCCTAAGAATTCGCGCATTACTTGGCCACTTTAATTTAAGTCAGAGTCCGGAAATCTCGCGTATTACTTGGCTACTTTAGAAAAATTCTTATAATCCTAAGAACTCGCGCATTACTTGGCCACCTTACTTTAAGTCAGACTTCGGAAATGTCGCGTATTAGTTGGCCACTTTATAACAATTCTTATACTCCTAAGAATTCGCGCATTACTTGGCCACTCTTTTCAAGACAGACTTCGTGTAACTCGCGTATTACTTGGCTACTTATAAAAATTCTTATACTCCTAAGAACTCGCGCATTACTTGGCCACCTTACTTAAGGTCAGAGTCCGGAAATCTCGCGTATTACTTGGCCACTTTAGAAAAATTCTTATAATCCTAAGAATTCGCGCATTACTTGGCCACCTTATTTAAAGTCAGAGTCCGGAAATCTCGCGTATTAGTTGGCCACTTTATAACAATTCTTATACTCCTAAGAATTCGCGCATTACTTGGCCACTCTTTTCAGGACAGGCTTCGTCTAACTCGCGTATTACGAGGCCACTTATGTATTTATATCAGTCATGAGGTCCATTGAACTCGCGCATTACTTGGCCACCTTACTTAAGGTCAGAGTCCGGAAATCTCGCGTACTACTTGGCCACTTTATAAAAATTCTTATACTCCTAAGAATTCGCGCATTACTTGGCCACTTTACTTCAAGTCAGAGTCCGGAAATCTCGCGTATTAGTTGGCCACTTTATAACAATTCTTATACTCCTAAGAATTCGCGCATTACTTGGCCACCTTATTTAAAGTCAGAGTCCGGAAATCTCGCGTATTAGTTGGCCACTTTATAACAATTCTTATACTCCTAAGAATTCGCGCATTACTTGGCCACACTTTTCAAGACAGACTTCGTGTAACTCGCGTATTACTTGGCTACTTATAAAAATTCTTATACTCCTAAGAACTCGCGCATTACTTGGCCACCTTACTTAAAGTCAGAGTCCGGAAATCTCGCGCATTATTTGGCCACTCTTTTCAGGACAGGCTTCGTCTAACTCGCGTATTACGAGGCCACTTATGTATTTATATCAGTCATGAGGTCGATTGACCTCGCGCATTACTTGGCCACCTTACTTAAGGTCAGAGTCCGGAAATCTCGCGTATTACTTGGCCACTTTAGAAAAATTCTTATACTCCTAAGAATTCGCGCATTACTTGGCCACCTTATTTAAAGTCAGAGTCCGGAAATCTCGCGTATTACTTGGCCACTTTAGAAAAATTCTTATAATCCTAAGAACTCGCGTATTACTTGGCCACTTTAGAAAAATTCTTATAATCCTAAGAACTCGCGCATTACTTGGCCACTTTACTTTAAGTCAGAGTCCGGAAATCTCGCGTATTAGTTGGCCACTTTATAACATTTCTTATACTCCTAAGAATTCGCGCATTACTTGGCCACTTTACTTCAAGTCAGAGTCCGGAAATCTCGCGTATTACTTGGCCACTTTAGAAAAATTCTTATACTCCTAAGAACTCGCGTATTACTTGGCCACTTTAGAAAAATTCTTATAATCCTAAGAACTCGCGCATTACTTGGCCACTTTAGAAAAATTCTTATAATCCTAAGAACTCGCGCATTACTTGGCCACCTTACTTTAAGTCAGAGTTCGGAAATCTCGCGTATTAGTTGGCCACTTTATAACAATTCTTATACTCCTAAGAATTCGCGCATTACTTGGCCACCTTACTTAAGGTCAGAGTCCGGAAATCTCGCGTATTACTTGGCCACTTTAGAAAAATTCTTATACTCCTAAGAATTCGCGCATTACTTGGCCACTTTAGAAAAATTCTTATAATCCTAAGAACTCGCGCATTACTTGGCCACTTTACTTTAAGTCAGAGTCCGGAAATCTCGCGTATTAGTTGGCCACTTTATAACATTTCTTATACCCCTAAGAATTCGCGCATTACTTGGCCACTTTAGTTTAAGTCAGAGTCCGGAAATCTCGCGTATTACTTGGCCACTTTAGATAAATTCTTATAATCCTAAGAACTCGCGCATTACTTGGCCACCTTACTTTAAGTCAGAGTCCGGAAATCTCGCGTATTAGTTGGCCACTTTATAACAATTCTTATACTCCTAAGAATTCGCGCATTACTTGGCCACTCTTTTCAAGACAGACTTCGTGTAACTCGCGTATTACTTGGCTACTTATAAAAATTCTTATACTCCTAAGAACTCGCGCATTACTTGGCCACCTTACTTAAGGTCAGAGTCCGGAAATCTCGCGTATTACTTGGCCACTTTAGAAAAATTCTTATAATCCTAAGAACTCGCGCATTACTTGGCCACTTTACTTTAAGTCAGAGTCCGGAAATCTCGCGTATTAGTTGGCCACTTTATAACAATTCTTATACTCCTAAGAATTCGCGCATTACTTGGCCACTCTTTTCAGGACAGGCTTCGTCTAACTCGCGTATTACGAGGCCACTTATGTATTTATATCAGTCATGAGGTCCATTGAACTCGCGCATTACTTGGCCACCTTACTTAAGGTCAGAGTCCGGAAATCTCGCGTACTACTTGGCCACTTTAGAAAAATTCTTATACTCCTAAGAATTCGCGCATTACTTGGCCACTTTACTTCAAATCAGAGTCCGGAAATCTCGCGTATTAGTTGGCCACTTTATAACAATTCTTATACTCCTAAGAATTCGCGCATTACTTGGCCACTCTTTTCAGGACAGGCTTCGTCTAACTCGCGTATTACGAGGCCACTTATGAATTTATATCAGGCATGAGGTCGATTGACCTCGCGCATTACTTGGCCACCTTACTCAACGTCAGAGTCCGGAAATCTCGCGTATTACTTGGCCACTTTAGAAAAATTCTTATACTCCTAAGAATTCGCGCATTACTTGGCCACCTTATTTAAAGTCAGAGTCCGGAAATCTCGCGTATTACTTGGCCACTTTAGAAAAATTCTTATAATCCTAAGAACTCGCGTATTACTTGGCCACTTTAGAAAAATTCTTATAATCCTAAGAACTCGCGCATTACTTGGCCACTTTACTTTAAGTCAGAGTCCGGAAATCTCGCGTATTAGTTGGCCACTTTATAACATTTCTTATACTCCTAAGAATTCGCGCATTACTTGGCCACTTTACTTTAAGTCAGAGTCCGGAAATCTCGCGTATTACTTGGCCACTTTAGAAAAATTCTTATAATCCTAAGAACTCGCGTATTACTTGGCCACTTTAGAAAAATTCTTATAATCCTAAGAACTCGCGCATTACTTGGCCACTTTAGAAAAATTCTTATAATCCTAAGAACTCGCGCATTACTTGGCCACCTTACTTTAAGTCAGAGATCGGAAATGTCGCGTATTAGTTGGCCACTTTATAACAATTCTTATACTCCTAAGAATTCGCGCATTACTTGGCCACTCTTTTCAAGACAGACTTCGTGTAACTCGCGTATTACTTGGCTACTTATAAAAATTCTTATACTCCTAAGAACTCGCGCATTACTTGGCCACCTTACTTAAGGTCAGAGTCCGGAAATCTCGCGTATTACTTGGCCACTTTAGAAAAATTCTTATACTCCTAAGAATTCGCGCATTACTTGGCCACCTTATTTAAAGTCAGAGTCCGGAAATCTCGCGTATTAGTTGGCCACTTTATAACAATTCTTATACTCCTAAGAATTCGCGCATTACTTGGCCACTCTTTTCAGGACAGGCTTCGTCTAACTCGCGTATTACGAGGCCACTTATGTATTTATATCAGTCATGAGGTCCATTGAACTCGCTCATTACTTGGCCACCTTACTTAAAGTCAGAGTCCGGAAATCTCGCGTATTACTTGGCCACTTTAGAAAAATTCTTATACTCCTAAGAATTCGCGCATTACTTGGCCACTTTAGAAAAATTCTTATAATCCTAAGAACTCGCGCATTACTTGGCCACTTTACTTTAAGTCAGAGTCCGGAAATCTCGCGTATTAGTTGGCCACTTTATAACATTACTTATACTCATAAGAATTCGCGCATTACTTGGCCACTTTACTTTAAGTCAGAGTCCGGAAATCTCGCGTATTAGTTGGCCACTTTATAACATTTCTTATACTCCTAAGAATTCGCGTATTACTTGGCCACTTTATAAAAATTCTTATACTCCTAAGAACTCGCGCATTACTTGGCCACTTTACTTTCAGTCAGAGTCCGGAAATCTCGCGTATTATTTGGCCACTTTATAACAATTCTTATACTCCTAAGAATTCGCGCATTACTTGGCCACCTTATTTAAAGTCAGAGTCCGGAAATCTCGCGTATTAGTTGGCCACTTTATAACAATTCTTATACTCCTAAGAATTCGCGCATTACTTGGCCACCTTACTTAAGGTCAGAGTCCGGAAATCTCGCGTATTACTTGGCCACTTTAGAAAAATTCTTATACTCCTAAGAACTCGCGCATTACTTGGCCACTTTACTTTAAGTCAGAGTCCGGAAATCTCGCGTATTAGTTGGCCACTTTATAACATTTCTTATACTCCTAAGAATTCGCGCATTACTTGGCCACTTTACTTTAAGTCAGAGTCCGGAAATCTCGCGTATTACTTGGCCACCTTACTTTAAGTCAGAGTTCGGAAATCTCGCGTATTAGTTGGCCACTTTATAACAATTCTTATACTCCTAAGAATTCGCGCATTACTTGGCCACTCTTTTCAAGACAGACTTCGTGTAACTCGCGTATTACTTGGCTACTTATAAAAATTCTTATACTCCTAAGAACTCGCGCATTACTTGGCCACCTTACTTAAGGTCAGAGTCCGGAAATCTCGCGTAATACTTGGCCACTTTAGAAAAATTCTTATACTCCTAAGAATTCGCGCATTACTTGGCCACTTTACTTCAAGTCAGAGTCCGGAAATCTCGCGTATTAGTTGGCCACTTTATAACAATTCTTATACTCCTAAGAATTCGCGCATTACTTGGCCACTCTTTTCAAGACAGACTTCGTGTAACTCGCGTATTACTTGGCTACTTATAAAAATTCTTATACTCCTAAGAACTCGCGCATTACTTGGCCACCTTACTTAAAGTCAGAGTCCGGAAATCTCGCGCATTATTTGGCCACTCTTTTCAGGACAGACTTCGTGTAACTCGCGTATTACTTGGCTACTTATAAAAATTCTTATACTCCTAAGAATTCGCGCATTACTTGGCCACTCTTTTCAAGACAGACTTCGTGTAACTCGCGTATTACTTGGCTACTTATAAAAATTCTTATACTCCTAAGAACTCGCGCATTACTTGGCCACCTTACTTAAGGTCAGAGTCCGGAAATCTCGCGTATTACTTGGCCACTTTAGAAAAATTCTTATACTCCTAAGAACTCGCGCATTACTTGGCCACCTTACTTAAGGTCAGAGTCCGGAAATCTCGCGTATTAGTTGGCCACTTTATAACAATTCTTATACTCCTAAGAATTCGCGCATTACTTGGCCACTCTTTTCAGGACAGGCTTCGTCTAACTCGCGTATTACGAGGCCACTTATGTATTTATATCAGTCATGAAGTCCATTGAACTCGCGCATTACTTGGCCACCTTTCTTAAGGTCAGAGTCCGGAAATCTCGCGTATTACTTGGCCACTTTAGAAAAATTCTTATACTCCTAAGAATTCGCGCATTACTTGGCCACTTTACTTCAAATCATAGTCCGGAAATCTCGCGTATTAGTTGGCCACTTTATAACAATTCTTATACTCCTAAGAATTCGCGCATTACTTGGCCACTCTTTTCAAGACAGACTTCGTGTAACTCGCGTATTACTTGGCTACTTATAAAAATTCTTATACTCCTAAGAACTCGCGCATTACTTGGCCACCTTACTTAAAGTCAGAGTCCGGAAATCTCGCGTATTACTTGGCCACTTTAGAAAAATTCTTATACTCCTAAGAATTCGCGCATTACTTGGCCACTTTAGAAAAATTCTTATAATCCTAAGAACTCGCGCATTACTTGGCCACTTTACTTTAAGTCAGAGTCCGGAAATCTCGCGTATTAGTTGGCCACTTTATAACATTTCTTATACTCCTAAGAATTCGCGCATTACTTGGCCACTTTACTTTAAGTCAGAGTCCGGAAATCTCGCGTATTACTTGGCCACTTTAGAAAAATTCTTATAATCCTAAGAACTCGCGCATTACTTGGCCACCTTACTTTAAGTCAGAGTTCGGAAATGTCGCGTATTAGTTGGCCACTTTATAACAATTCTTATACTCCTAAGAATTCGCGCATTACTTGGCCACCTTATTTAAAGTCAGATTCCGGAAATCTCGCGTATTACTTGGCCACTTTAGAAAAATTCTTATACTCCTAAGAACTCGCGTATTACTTGGCCACCTTACTTAAAGTCAGAGTCCGGAAATCTCGCGTATTACTTGGACACTTTAGAAAAATTCTTATACTCCTAAGAATTCGCGCATTACTTGGCCACCTTACTTAAAGTCAGAGTCCGGAAATCTCGCGCATTATTTGGCCACTCTTTTCAGGACAGGCTTCGTCTAACTCGCGTATTACGAGGCCACTTATGTATTTAAATCAGTCATGAGGTCCATTGAACTCGCGCATTACTTGGCCACCTTACTTAAGGTCAGAGTCCGGAAATCTCGCGTATTACTTGGCCACTTTAGAAAAATTCTTATAATCCTAAGAACTCGCGCATTACTTGGCCACCTTACTTTAAGTCAGAGTCCGGAAATCTCGCGTATTAGTTGGCCACTTTATAACAATTCTTATACTCCTAACCATTCGCGCATTACTTGGCCACTTTACTTTAAGTCAGATTCCGGATATCTCGCGTATTACTTGGCCACTTTAGAAAAATTCTTATAATCCTAAGAACTCGCGCATTACTTGGCCACTTTAGAAAAATTCTTATAATCCTAAGAATTCGCGCATTACTTGGCCACCTTACTTTAATTCAGAGTTCGGAAATCTCGGGAATTAGTTGGCCACTTTATAACAATTCTTATACTCCTAAGAATTCGCGCATTACTTGGCCACTCTTTTTAAGACAGACTTCGTGTAACTCGCGTATTACTTGGCTACTTATAAAAATTCTTATACTCCTAAGAACTCGCGCATTACTTGGCCACCTTACTTAAGGTCAGAGTCCGGAAATCTCGCGTATTACTTGGCCACTTTAGAAAAATTCTTATACTCCTAAGAACTCGCGCATTACTTGGCCACCTTACTTAAGGTCAGAGTCCGGAAATCTCGCGAATTAGTTGGCCACTTTATAACAATTCTTATACTCCTAAGAATTCGCGCATTACTTGGCCACTCTTTTCAGGACAGGCTTCGTCTAACTCGCGTATTACGAGGCCACTTATGTATTTATATCAGTCATGAGGTCCATTGAACTCGCGCATTACTTGGCCACCTTACTTAAGGTCAGAGTCCGGAAATCTCGCGTATTACTTGGCCACTTTAGAAAAATTCTTATACTCCTAAGAATTCGCGCATTACTTGGCCACTTTACTTCAAATCATAGTCCGGAAATCTCGCGTATTAGTTGGCCACTTTATAACAATTCTTATACTCCTAAGAATTCGCGCATTACTTGGCCACTCTTTTCAAGACAGACTTCGTGTAACTCGCGTATTACTTGGCTACTTATAAAAATTCTTATACTCCTAAGAACTCGCGCATTACTTGGCCACCTTACTTAAGGTCAGAGTCCGGAAATCTCGCGTATTACTTGGCCACTTTAGAAAAATTCTTATACTCCTAAGAATTCGCGCATTACTTGGCCACTTTAGAAAAATTCTTATAATCCTAAGAACTCGCGCAGTACTTGGCCACTTTACTTTAAGTCAGAGTCCGGAAATCTCGCGTATTAGTTGGCCACTTTATAACATTTCTTATACTCCTAAGAATTCGCGCATTACTTGGCCACTTTACTTTAAGTCAGAGTCCGGAAATCTCGCGTATTACTTGGCCACTTCAGAAAAACTCTTATACTCCTAAGAACTCGCGTATTACTTGGCCACCTTACTTAAAGTCAGAGTCCGGAAATCTCGCGTATTACTTGGACACTTTAGAAAAATTCTTATACTCCTAAGAATTCGCGCATTACTTGGCCACTTTACTTCAAAACAGAGTCCGGAAATCTCGCGTATTAGTTGGCCACTTTATAACAATTCTTATACTCCTAAGAATTCGCGCATTACTTGGCCACTCTTTTCAAGACAGACTTCGTGTAACTCGCGTATTACTTGGCTACTTATAAAAATTCTTATACTCCTAAGAACTCGCGCATTACTTGGCCACCTTACTTAAGGTCAGAGTCCGGAAATCTCGCGTATTACTTGGCCACTTTATAAAAATTCTTACACTCCTAAGAACTCGCGCATTACTTGGCCATCTTACTTAAGGTCAGAGTCCGGAAATCTCGCGTATTAGTTGGTCACTTTATAACATTTCTTATACTCCTAAGAATTCGCGCATTACTTGGCCACTTTATTTTAAGTCAGAGTCCGGAAATCTCGCGTATTACTTGGCCACTTTAGAAAAATTCTTATACTCCTAAGAACTCGCGTATTACTTGGCCACCTTACTTAAAGTCAGAGTCCGGAAATCTCGCGTATTACTTGGCCACTTTAGAAAAATTCTTATAATCCTAAGAACTCGCGCATTACTTGGCCACTTTACTGTAATTCATAGTCCGGTATTATCGCGTATTAGTTGGCCACTTTATAACAATTCTTATACTCCTAAGAACTCGCGCATTACTTGGCCACTTTACTTCAAGTCAGAGTCCGGAAATCTCGCGTATTAGTTGGCCACTTTATAACATTTCTTATACTCCTAAGAATTCGCGCATTACTTGGCCACTTTACTTTAAGTCAGAGTCCGGAAATCTCGCGTATTACTTGGCCACTTTAGAAAAATTCTTATAATCCTAAGAACTCGCGCATTACTTGGCCACCTTACTTTAAGTCAGAGTTCGTAAATGTCGCGTATTAGTTGGCCACTTTATAACAATTCTTATACTCCTAAGAATTCGCGCATTACTTGGCCACCTTATTTAAAGTCAGATTCCGGAAATCTCGCGTATTACTTGGCCACTTTAGAAAAATTCTTATACTCCTAAGAACTCGCGTATTACTTGGCCACCTTACTTAAAGTCAGAGTCCGGAAATCTCGCGTATTACTTGGACACTTTAGAAAAATTCTTATACTCCTAAGAATTCGCGCATTACTTGGCCACCTTACTTAAAGTCAGAGTCCGGAAATCTCGCGCATTATTTGGCCACTCTTTTCAGGACAGGCTTCGTCTAACTCGCGTATTACGAGGCCACTTATGTATTTAAATCAGTCATGAGGTCCATTGAACTCGCGCATTACTTGGCCACCTTACTTAAGGTCAGAGTCCGGAAATCTCGCGTATTACTTGGCCACTTTAGAAAAATTCTTATAATCCTAAGAACTCGCGCATTACTTGGCCACCTTACTTTAAGTCAGAGTCCGGAAATCTCGCGTATTAGTTGGCCACTTTATAACAATTCTTATACTCCTAAGAATTCGCGCATTACTTGGCCACTTTACTTTAAGTCAGAGTCCGGAAATCTCGCGTATTACTTGGCCACTTTAGAAAAATTCTTAAAATCCTAAGAACTCGCGCATTACTTGGCCACTTTAGAAAAATTCTTATAATCCTAAGAACTCGCGCATTACTTGGCCACTTTACTTTAAGTCAGAGTCCGGAAATCTCGCGTATTAGTTGGCCACTTTATAACAATTCTTATACTCCTAAGAATTCGCGCATTACTTGGCCACTCTTTTCAAGACAGACTTCGTGTAACTCGCGTATTACTTGGCTACTTATAAAAATTCTTATACTCCTAAGAACTCGCGCATTACTTGGCCACTTTAGAAAAATTCTTATAATCCTAAGAACTCGCGCATTACTTGGCCACTTTACTTAAAGTCAGAGTCCGGAAATCTCGCGTATTAGTTGGCCACTTTATAACAATTCTTATACTCCTAAGAATTCGCGCATTACTTGGCCACTCTTTTCAGGACAGGCTTCGTCTAACTCGCGTATTACGAGGCCGCTTATTCATTTATGTCAGTCATGAGGTCCATTGAACTCGCGCATTACTTGGCCACCTTACTTAAGGTCAGAGTCCGGAAATCTCGCGTATTACTTGGCCACTTTAGAAAAATTCTTATACTCCTAAGAATTCGCGCATTACTTGGCCACTTTACTTCAAATCATAGTCCGGAAATCTCGCGTATTAGTTGGCCACTTTATAACAATTCTTATACTCCTAAGAATTCGCGCATTACTTGGCCACTCTTTTTAAGACAGACTTCGTGTAACTCGCGTATTACTTGGCTACTTATAAAAATTCTTATACTCCTAAGAACTCGCGCATTACTTGGCCACCTTACTTAAGGTCAGAGTCCGGAAATCTCGCGTATTACTTGGCCACTTTAGAAAAATTCTTATACTCCTAAGAATTCGCGCATTACTTGGCCACTTTAGAAAAATTCTTATAATCCTAAGAACTCGCGCATTACTTGGCCACTTTACTTTAAGTCAGAGTCCGGAAATCTCGCGTATTAGTTGGCCACTTTATAACATTTCTTATACTCCTAAGAATTCGCGCATTACTTGGCCACTTTACTTTAAGTCAGAGTCCGGAAATCTCGCGTATTACTTGGCAACTTTGTAAAAATTCTTATACTCCTAAGAACTCGCGTATTACTTGGCCACCTTACTTAAAGTCAGAGTCCGGAAATCTCGCGTATTACTTGGACACTTTAGAAAAATTCTTATACTCCTAAGAATTCGCGCATTACTTGGCCACCTTACTTAAAGTCAGAGTCCGGAAATCTCGCGCATTATTTGGCCACTCTTTTCAGGACAGGCTTCGTCTAACTCGCGTATTTCGAGGCGTCTTATTTATTTATTTTAGTCATGAGGTCCATTGAACTCGCGCATTACTTGACCACCTTACTTAAGGTCAGAGTCCGGAAATCTCGCGTATTACTTGGCCACTTTAGAAAAATTTTTATACTCCTAAGAATTCGCGCATTACTTGGCCACTTTAGAAAAATTCTTATAATCCTAAGAACTCGCGCATTACTTGGCCACTTTACTTTAAGTGAGAGTCCGGAAATCTCGCGTATTAGTTGGTCACTTTATAACATTTCTTATACTCCTAAGAATTCGCGCATTACTTGGCCACTTTACTTTAAGTCAGAGTCCGGAAATCTCGCGTATTACTTGGCAACTTTAGAAAAATTCTTATACTCCTAAGAACTCGCTCATTAATTTGCCACCTTACTTAAAGTCAGAGTCCGGAAATCTCGGGTATTACTTGGACACTTTATAAAAAAAAAAATTCTTATACTCCTAAGAATTCGCGCATTACTTGGCCACCTTACTTAAAGTCAGAGTCCGGAAATCTCGCGCATTATTTGGCCACTCTTTTCAGGACAGGCTTCGTCTAACTCGCGTATTACGAGGCCACTTATGTATTTAAATCAGTCATGAGGTCCATTGAACTCGCGTATTACTTGGCCACCTTACTTAAAGTCAGAGTCCGGAAATCTCGCGTATTACTTGGCCACTTTAGAAAAATTCTTATAATCCTAAGAACTCGCGCATTACTTGGCCACCTTACTTTAAGTCAGAGTTCGTAAATGTCGCGTATTAGTTGGCCACTTTATAACAATTCTTATACTCCTAAGAATTCGCGCATTACTTGGCCACCTTATTTAAAGTCAGATTCCGGAAATCTCGCGTATTACTTGGCCACTTTAGAAAAATTCTTATACTCCTAAGAACTCGCGTATTACTTGGCCACCTTACTTAAAGTCAGAGTCCGGAAATCTCGCGTATTACTTGGCCACTTTATAAAAATTCTTATACTCCTAAGAATTCGCGCATTACTTGGCCACCTTACTTAAAGTCAGAGTCCGGAAATCTCGCGCATTATTTGGCCACTCTTTTCAGGACAGGCTTCGTCTAACTCGCGTATTACGAGGCCACTTATGTATTTAAATCAGTCATGAGGTCCATTGAACTCGCGCATTACTTGGCCACCTTACTTAAGGTCAGAGTCCGGAAATCTCGCGTATTACTTGGACACTTTAGAAAAATTCTTATACTCCTAAGAATTCGCGCATTACTTGGCCACCTTACTTAAAGTCAGAGTCCGGAAATCTCGCGCATTATTTGGCCACTCTTTTCAGGACAGGCTTCGTCTAACTCGCGTATTACGAGGCCACTTATGTATTTAAATCAGTCATGAGGTCCATTGAACTCGCGCATTACTTGGCCACCTTACTTAAGGTCAGAGTCCGGAAATCTCGCGTATTACTTGGCCACTTTAGAAAAATTCTTATAATCCTAAGAACTCGCGCATTACTTGGCCACCTTACTTTAAGTCAGAGTTCGGAAATGTCGCGTATTAGTTGGCCACTTTATAACAATTCTTATACTCCTAAGAATTCGCGCATTACTTGGCCACCTTATTTAAAGTCAGATTCCGGAAATCTCGCGTATTACTTGGCCACTTTAGAAAAATTCTTATACTCCTAAGAACTCGCGCATTACTTGGCCCCCTTACTTAAAGTCAGAGTCCGGAAATCTCGCGTACTACTTGGCCACTTTATAAAAATTCTTATACGCCTAAGAATTCGCGCATTACTTGGCCACCTTATTTAAAGTCAGATTCCGGAAATCTCGCGTATTACTTGGCCACTTTATAAATATTCTTACACTCCTAAGAATTCGCGCATTACTTGGCCACCTTACTTTAAGTCAGAGTTCGGAAATCTCGCGTATTAGTTGGCCACTTTATAACAATTCTCTTACTCCTAAGAATTCGCGCATTACTTGGCCACTATTTTCAAGACAGACTGCGTTTAACTCGCGTATTACTTGGCCACTTATAAAAATTCTTATACTCCTAAGAACTCGCGCATTACTTGGCCACTTTACTTTCAGTCAGAGTCCGGAAATCTCGCGTATTAGTTGGCCACGTTATAACAATTCTTATACTCCTAAGAACTCGCGCATTACTTGGCCACCTTACTTAAAGTCAGAGTCCGGAAATCTCGCGTACTACTTGGCCACTTTATAACAATTCTTTTACTCCTAAGAATTCGCGCATTACTTGATCACCTTACTTAAAGTCAGAGTCGGGAAATCTCGCGTATTACTTTGCCACTTTATAAAAACTCTTATACTCCTAAGAACTCGCGCATTACTTGGCCACCTTATTTTAAGTCAGAGCCCGGAAATCTCGCGTATTACTTGGCCACTTTATAAAAATTCTTATACTCCTAAGAATTCACGCATTACTTGGCCACCTTACTTAAAGTCAGAGTCCGGAAATCTCGCGTATTACTTGGCCACTTTATAAAAATTCTTATACTCCTAAGAATTCACGCATTACTTGGCCACCTTACTTAAAGTCAGAGTCCGGAAATCTCGCGTATTACTTGGCCACTTTATAAAAATTCTCATACTCCCAAGAACTCGCGCATTACTTGGCCACTTAAAGTCAGAGTCTGAAGTGCTCGCGCATCACTTTGCAACTTTTTATTAGTCTCAGAATCCGTAGTGTTACCGTATTAATTGATCTCTCTATTCAAATCAGAGTTTGAATAGCTCGCGTAATATTTTACCACTTACAGCAGTCTTATAATCCGAAAAACTCGGACATCATACTTATAAACTTAATATTGTATTTTTCCGGGTTCCAGTTATTAAGAATCAGAGGTTTCGAAAAACCAGGAAATTAATTTTTCGTGAATTTCCACCTTAGCTGCATTTGACTTTCTATATCCACAAAAATGTGTATAATTTTTACGACGCCGGGACCGTATTGAGTGCCTTTCCTTACAGAATTCTTCGAACACGTGGTAGGGGTTTGCTTTCCTTGGACGCTTGAGCACATAGAAATCTCAAGTGCCGGGGACATTAAAGTAAATTTTGACTGTGTATAACCCTTGGTGTTGGAACCTGACCTATCATGGAGAATGCTCTCCATATACGTCAAACTCTGAACACTTGTCTTCCTAAACACGAGTTATTCCCAAATCAGTTTTCTTCTAGCCATGTGGCAGAGTTGTGGACTTACATCCGTCTGTCATCTCTGTGGTTTTTGAGAAAATAAATAAATTTTTCTGTACCAATTGCAATGTTCTGATTGTTTTAACTTCAGTGTCCTTTACTTCTGGTGCTCGTGCATATGTGTGGTTTGCTGTGCGTGCTTTACCAAGGACCCACGTTATATTCTCCCGTGTGTTGTTTCTTTCTGGTTTGAAATAATTGTGTTTATATATGTGCCTTTGAGGGAGTGCGTTCCGCGGCCGCATTTTTCACGGTTCCTGTGGGAGAGGATTACTTGTTGGAGCAGTTTTTGGAACGGCCTGGTTCTTCACACCTAGAAACTCACTTACTCATAAGTTTTTCTGCATGTTTACTCTATTTTTAATTAATAAGCAAAAAGAAAAAAACAAAAAAACAAAAAATACCATATATTTCTTAATTGCATGTATTAGTTAATAAATATTTAAAGGTTACAATTAAGCTAATTGGCACTGAAGAGGGCCCCCATCTGTGGCCGATACGTTTGCCTTCCTAATGTTTATGTCCTCGATGACATAAATAATTAGAAACTAAGCTGACCCCAAGCCAAAATAAATATTACAGAATTATAACTGTGGGTCAATGTAACAAGGAACATGTACGGAAACATGTCACGATATAATTAATTACAACATCTTCAAGTTTTATGAATCAACCACTTGATTTAGAAAATACATGTAATTACTGTTTTGAACGTTCATTGAACGATAAAAAAATTTTTTCTTTCAAAACAAAATTAGTTATTATTCACTTAGAAAAAGATTTGATTGAATCAGAGAAAATGATTGTTTGAACGACTTTCTTTGATTCAAACAAATGATTTATTGAAATGAAATAAAATTTATTTGATTAAAACAAAATATCTTTTAACCAAATAAATGTTTGTTTGGATCAAATTAATTGTTCTTCAAAACAAAGAAATTAGTGCATTGATATATGGTCAAACATATAATTTGTTTGATTTACGGCAGAAATTTATTTGATTTGAAAAAATATTTATTTGGTTCAAAGATATTTTGTTTGAATCAAACAAATTTTGGTTCATTAAAACAAAACATTTCTTTACGTCAAAGAAAGTGTTTAAAACAAATAATTTTTTTGCTTCAATCAAATATTTTTTCTGAGTGTGTATATATTCAGAGCCTTTTAAAGATACAATCTGTTATTAAATATACGCTATTTTTTAATTTAATGAGGAAGAAACCAATCATTTAGTTTGCAAAAATAATATTTTGTATCGTTCCATGAACGTTCAAAACTATAAATATATGTAAATATTTCAACTTTGTAGAGCATTTTTATGTGTTGAATTCAAAAACTGTGCAGGCCACAAAAACGTGAGATGTAAATAGTTTTAGTAAAAAATTGAATATATCAATTTTGAATTTGAAAAGTACTTGCTGAAGAAAAACTTCTGGAAAATATTGTAGAAATAATGGAAGATTTAAAAACTCGAAAAATAATTTTTTAGCTCCTAAGAATTTGCGCATTACTTGGCCACTCTTTTCAAGACAGACTTCGTGTAACTCGCGTATTACTTGGCTACTTATAAAAATTCTTATACTCCTAAGAACTCGCGCATTACTTGGCCACCTTACTTAAGGTCAGAGTCCGGAAATCTCGCGTATTACTTGGCCACTTTAGAAAAATTCTTATACTCCTAAGAATTCGCGCATTACTTGGCCACTTTCCTTCAAGTCAGAGTCCGGAAATCTCGCGTATTAGTTGGCCACTTTATAACAATTCTTATACTCCTAAGAATTCGCGCATTACTTGGCCACTCTTTTCAAGACAGACTTCGTGTAACTCGCGTATTACTTGGCTACTTATAAAAATTCTTATACTCCTAAGAACTCGCGCATTACTTGGCCACCTTACTTAAAGTCAGAGTCCGGAAATCTCGCGCATTATTTGGCCACTCTTTTCAGGACAGGCTTCGTCTAACTCGCGTATTACGAGGCCACTTATGTATTTATATCAGTCATGAGGTCCATTGAACTCGCGCATTACATGGCCACCTTACTTAAGGTCAGAGTCAGGAAATCTCGCGTATTACTTGGCCACTTTAGAAAAATTCTTATAATCCTAAGAACTCGCGTATTACTTGGCCACTTTAGAAAAATTCTTATAATCCTAAGAACTCGCGCATTACTTGGCCACTTTACTTTAAGTCAGAGTCCGGAAATCTCGCGTATTAGTTGGCCACTTTATAACATTTCTTATACTCCTAAGAATTCGCGCATTACTTGGCCACTTTACTTTCAGTCAGAGTCAGGAAAACTCGCTTATTACTTGTCCAATTTATAAAAGTTCTTATACTCCTAAGAACTCGCGCATTACTTGTCCACCTTACTTTAAGTCAGATTTCGGAAAGCTCGCGTATTAGTTGGCCACTTTTTAACAATTCTTATACTCCTAAGAATTCGCGCATTACTTGGCCACTCTTTTCAAGACAGACTTCGTGTAACTCGCGTCTTCCTAGGATAATTATAAAAATTCTTATACTCCTAAGAACTCGCGCATTACTTGGCCACCTTACTTAAGGTCAGAGTCCGGAAATCTCGCGTATTACTTGGCCACTTTAGAAAAATTCTTATACTCCTAAGAATTCGCGCATTACTTGGCCACTTTACTTCAAGTCAGAGTCCGGAAATCTCGCGTATTAGTTGGCCACTTTATAACAATTCTTATACTCCTAAGAATTCGCGCATTACTTGGCCACTTTACTTTAAGTCAGAGTCCGGAAATCTCGCGTATTACTTGGCCACTTTAGAAAAATTCTTATAATCCTAAGAACTCGCGCATTACTTGGCCACCTTATTTAAAGTCAGAGTCCGGAAATCTCGCGTATTAGTTGGCCACTTTATAACAATTCTTATACTCCTAAGAATTCGCGCATTACTTGGCCACTCTTTTCAGGACAGGCTTCGTCTAACTCGCGTATTACGAGGCCACTTATGTATTTATATCAGTCATGAGGTCCATTGAACTCGCGCATTACTTGGCCACCTTACTTAAAGTCAGAGTCCGGAAATCTCGCGCATTACTTGGCCACTTTACTTTCAGTCAGAGTCCGGAAATCTCGCGTATTAGTTGGCCACTTTATAACAATTCTTATACTCCTAAGAATTCGCGCATTACTTGGCCACTTTACTTTAAGTCAGAGTCCGGAAATCTCGCGTATTACTTGGCCACTTTAGAAAAATTCTTATAATCCTAAGAACTCGCGCATTACTTGGCCACCTTATTTAAAGTCAGAGTCCGGAAATCTCGCGTATTAGTTGGCCACTTTATAACAATTCTTATACTCCTAAGAATTCGCGCATTACTTGGCCACTCTTTTCAGGACAGGCTTCGTCTAACTCGCGTATTACGAGGCCACTTATGTATTTATATCAGTCATGAGGTCCATTGAACTCGCGCATTACTTGGCCACCTTACTTAAGGTCAGAGTCCGGAAATCTCGCGTATTACTTGGCCACTTTAGAAAAATTCTTATACTCCTAAGAATTCGCGCATTACTTGGCCACTTTAATTCAAGTCATAGTCCGGAAATCTCGCGTATTAGTTGGCCACTTTATAACAATTCTTATACTCCTAAGAATTCGCGCATTACTTGGCCACTCTTTTCAAGACAGACTTCGTGTAACTCGCGTATTACTTGGCTACTTATAAAAATTCTTATACTCCTAAGAACTCGCGCATTACTTGGCCACCTTACTTAAGGTCAGAGTCCGGAAATCTCGCGTATTACTTGGCCACTTTAGAAAAATTCTTATAATCCTAAGAACTCGCGCATTACTTGGCCACTTTAGAAAAATTCTTATACTCCTAAGAATTCGCGCATTACTTTGCCACCTTACTTTAAGTCAGAGTTCGGAAATCTCGCGTATTAGTTGGCCACTTTATAACAATTCTTATACTCCTAAGAATTCGCGCATTACTTGGCCACTCTTTTCAAGACAGACTTCGTGTAACTCGCGTATTACTTGGCTAATTATAAAAATTCTTATACTCCTAAGAACTCGCGCATTACTTGGCCACCTTACTTAAGGTCAGAGTCCGGAAATCTCGCGTATTACTTGGCCACTTTAGAAAAATTCTTATACTCCTAAGAATTCGCGCATTACTTGGCCACCTTATTTAAAGTCAGAGTCCGGAAATCTCGCGTATTAGTTTGCCACTTTATAACAATTCTTATACTCCTAAGAATTCGCGCATTACTTGGCCACTCTTTTCAGGACAGGCTTCGTCTAACTCGCGTATTACGAGGCCACTTATGTATTTATATCAGTCATGAGGTCCATTGAACTCGCGCATTACTTGGCCACCTTACTTAAGGTCAGAGTCCGGAAATCTCGCGTATTACTTGGCCACTTTAGAAAAATTCTTATACTCCTAAGAATTCGCGCATTACTTGGCCACATTACTTCTACTCATAGACCTCAATTGTCGCGTATTAGTTGGCCACTTTATAACAATTCTTATACTCCTAAGAATTCGCGCATTACTTGGCCACTCTTTTCAAGACAGACTTCGTGTAACTCGCGTATTACTTGGCTACTTATAAAAATTCTTATACTCCTAAGAACTCGCGCATTACTTGGCCACCTTACTTAAAGTCAGAGTCCGGAAATCTCGCGCATTATTTGGCCACTCTTTTCAGGACAGGCTTCGTCTAACTCGCGTATTACGAGGCCACTTATGTATTTATATCAGTCATGAGGTCCATTGACCTCGCGCATTACTTGGCCACCTTACTTAAGGTCAGAGTCCGGAAATCTCGCGTATTACTTGGCCACTTTAGAAAAATTCTTATAATCCTAAGAACTCGCGCATTACTTGGCCACTTTACTTTAAGTAATAGTCCGGAAATCTCGCGTATTAGTTGGCCACTTTATAACAATTCTTATACTCCTAAGAATTCGCGCATTACTTGGCCACTTTACTTTAGGTCAGAGTCCGGAAATCTCGCGTATTACTTGGCCACTTTAGAAAAATTCTTATAATCCTAAGAACTCGCGCATTACTTGGCCACTTTAGAAAAATTCTTATAATCCTAAGAACTCGCGCATTACTTGGCCACCTTACTTTAAGTCAGAGTTCGGAAATCTCGCGTATTAGTTGGCCACTTTATAACAATTCTTATACTCCTAAGAATTCGCGCATTACTTGGCCACTCTTTTCAAGACAGACTTCGTGTAACTCGCGTATTACTTGGCTACTTATAAAAATTCTTATACTCCTAAGAACTCGCGCATTACTTGGCCACCTTACTTAAGGTCAGAGTCCGGAAATCTCGCGTATTACTTGGCCACCTTATTTAAAGTCAGAGTCCGGAAATCTCGCGTATTAGTTGGGCACTTTATAACAATTCTTATACTCCTAAGAATTCGCGCATTACTTGGCCACCCTTTTCAGGACAGGCTTCGTCTAACTCGCGTATTACGAGGCCACTTATGTATTTATATCAGTCATGAGGTCCATTGAACTCGCGCATTACTTGGCCACCTTACTTAAGGTCAGAGTCCGGAAATCTCGCGTATTACTTGGCCACTTTATAACAATTCTTATACTCCTAAGAATTCGCGCATTACTTGGCCACTCTTTTCAAGACAGACTTCGTGTAACTCGCGTATTACTTGGCTACTTATAAAAATTCTTATACTCCTAAGAACTCGCGCATTACTTGGCCACCTTACTTAAGGTCAGAGTCCGGAAATCTCGCGTATTACTTGGCCACTTTAGAAAAATTCTTATACTCCTAAGAATTCGCGCATTACTTGGCCACTTTACTTCAAATCATAGTCCGGAAATCTCGCGTATTAGTTGGCCACTTTATAACAATTCTTATACTCCTAAGAATTCGCGCATTACTTGGCCACTCTTTTTCAAGACAGACTTCGTGTAACTCGCGTATTACTTGGCTACTTATAAAAATTCTTATACTCCTAAGAACTCGCGCATTACTTGGCCACCTTACTTAAGGTCAGAGTCCGGAAATCTCGCGTATTACTTGGCCACTTTAGAAAAATTCTTATACTCCTAAGAATTCGCGCATTACTTGGCCACTTTACTTTCAGTCAGAGTCCGGAAATCTCGCGTATTACTTGGCCACTTTATAACAATTCTTATACTCCTAAGAATTCGCGCATTACTTGGCCACTCTTTTCAAGACAGACTTCGTGTAACTCGCGTATTAGTTGGCCACTTTATAACAATTCTTATACTCCTAAGAATTCGCGCATTACTTGGCCACTCTTTTCAAGACAGACTTCGTGTAACTCGCGTATTACTTGGCTACTTATAAAAATTCTTATACTCCTAAGAACTCGCGCATTACTTGGCCACCTTACTTAAGGTCAGAGTCCGGAAATCTCGCGTATTACTTGGCCACTTTAGAAAAATTTTTATACTCCTAAGAATTCGCGCATTACTTGGCCACTTTACTTCAAGTCATAGTCCGGAAATCTCGCGTATTAGTTGGCCACTTTATAACAATTCTTATACTCCTAAGAATTCGCGCATTACTTGGCCACTCTTTTCAAGACAGACTTCGTGTAACTCGCGTATTACTTGGCTACTTATAAAAATTCTTATACTCCTAAGAACTCGCGCATTACTTGGCCACCTTACTTAAGGTCAGAGTCCGGAAATCTCGCGTATTACTTGGCCACTTTAGAAAAATTCTTATACTCCTAAGAATTCGCGCATTACTTGGCCACTTTACTTCAAATCATAGTCCGGAAATCTCGCGTATTAGTTGGCCACTTTATAACAATTCTTATACTCCTAAGAATTCGCGCATTACTTGGCCGCTCTTTTCAAGACAGACTTCGTGTAACTCGCGTATTACTTGGCTACTTATAAAAATTCTTATACTCCTAAGAACTCGCGCATTACTTGGCCACCTTACTTAAGGTCAGAGTCCGGAAATCTCGCGTATTACTTGGCCACTTTAGAAAAACTCTTATACTCCTAAGAGTTCGCGTATTACTTGGCCACTTTACTTCAAATCATAGTCCGGAAATCTCGCGTATTAGTTGGCCACTTTATAACAATTCTTACACTCCTAAGAATTCGCGCATTACTTGGCCACTCTTTTCAAGACAGACTTCGTGTAACTCGCGTATTACTTGGCTACTTATAAAAATTCTTATACTCCTAAGAACTCGCGCATTACTTGGCCACCTTACTTAAAGTCAGAGTCCGGAAATCTCGCGCATTATTTGGCCACTCTTTTCAGGACAGGCTTCGTCTAACTCGCGTATTACGAGGCCACTTATGTATTTATATCAGTCATGAGGTCCATTGACCTCGCGCATTACTTGGCCACCTCATTTAATGTCAGAGTCCGGAAATCTCGCGTATTACTTGGCCACTTTAGAAAAATTCTTATAATCCTAAGAATTCGCGCATTACTTGGCCACTTTACTTCAAATCATAGTCCGGAAATCTCGCGTATTAGTTGGCCACTTTATAAAAAGTCTTATACTCCTAAGAATTCGCGCATTACTTGGCCACCTTACTTTAGGTCAGAGTCCGGAAATCTCGCGTATTACTTGGCCACTTTAGAAAAATTCTTATAATCCTAAGAACTCGCGCATTACTTGGCCACTTTAGAAAAATTCTTATAATCCTAAGAACTCGCGCATTACTTGGCCACCTTACTTTAAGTCAGAGTTCGGAAATGTCGCGTATTAGTTGGACACTTTATAACAATTCTTATACTCCTAAGAATTCGCGCATTACTTGGCCACTCTTTTCAAGACAGACTTCGTGTAACTCGCGTATTACTTGGCTACTTATAAAAATTCTTATACTCCTAAGAACTCGCGCATTACTTGGCCACCTTACTTAAGGTCAGCGACCGGAAATCTCGCGTGTTACTTGGCCACTTTAGGAAAATTCTTATACTCCTAAGAATTCGCGCATTACTTGGCCACCTTATTTAAACTCAGTTTCCGGAAATCTCGCGTATTAGTTGGCCACTTTATAACAATTCTTATACTCCTAACAATTCTCGCATTACTTGGCCACTCTTTTCAGGACAGGCTTCGTCTAACTCGCGTATTACGAGGCCACTTATGTATTTATATCAGTCATGAGGTCCATTGAACTCGCGCATTACTTGGCCACCTTACTTAAGGTCAGAGTCCGGAAATCTCGCGTATTACTTGGCCACTTTATAACAATTCTTATACTCCTAAGAATTCGCGCATTACTTGGCCACTCTTTTCAAGACAGACTTCGTGTAACTCGCGTATTACTTGGCTACTTATAAAAATTCTTATACTCCTAAGAACTCGCGCATTACTTGGCCACCTTACTTAAGGTCAGAGTCCGGAAATCTCGCGTATTACTTGGCCACTTTAGAAAAATACTTATACTCCTAAGAATTCGCGCATTACTTGGCCACTTTACTTCAAGTCAGAGTCCGGAAATCTCGCGTATTAGTTGGCCACTTTATAACAATTCTTATACTCCTAAGAATTCGCGCATTACTTGGCCACTCTTTTCAAGACAGACTTCGTGTAACTCGCGTATTACTTGGCTACTTATAAAAATTCTTATACTCCTAAGAACTCGCGCATTACTTGGCCACCTTACTTAAGGTCAGAGTCCGGAAATCTCGCGTATTACTTGGCCACTTTAGAAAAATTCTTATACTCCTAAGAATTCGCGCATTACTTGGCCACCTTACTTTAAGTCAGAGTTCGGAAATCTCGCGAATTAGTTGGCCACTTTATAACAATTCTTATACTCCTAAGAATTCGCGCATTACTTGGCCACTCTTTTCAAGACAGACTTCGTGTAACTCGCGTATTACTTGGCTACTTATAAAAATTCTTATACTCCTAAGAACTCGCGCATTACTTGGCCACCTTACTTAAGGTCAGAGTCCGGAAATCTCGCGAATTAGTTGGCCACTTTATAACAATTCTTATACTCCTAAGAATTCGCGCATTACTTGGCCACTCTTTTCAAGACAGACTTCGTGTAACTCGCGTATTACGAGGCCACTTATGTATTTATATCAGTCATGAGGTCCATTGAACTCGCGCATTACTTGGCCACCTTACTTAAGGTCAGAGTCCGGAAATCTCGCGTACTACTTGGCCACTTTATAACAATTCTTATACTCCTAAGAATTCGCGCATTACTTGGTCACTTTACTTCAAGTCAGAGTCCGGAAATCTCGCGTATTAGTTGGCCACTTTATAACAATTCTTATACTCCTAAGAATTCGCGCATTACTTGGCCACTTTACTTTAAGTCAGAGTCCGGAAATCTCGCGTATTACTTGGCCACTTTAGAAAAATTCTTATAATCATAAGAACTCGCGCATTACTTGGCCACCTTATTTAAAGTCAGAGTCCGGAAATGTCGCGTATTAGTTGGCCACTTTATAACAATTCTTATACTTCTAAGAATTCGCGCATTACTTGGCCACTCTTTTCAGGACAGGCTTCAATTAACTCGCGTATTACGCGGCCACTTATGTATTTATATAATTCTTGAGGTCCATTGAACTCTCGCATTACTTGGACACCTTACTTAAGGTCAGAGTCCGGAAATCTCGCGTATTACTTGGCCACTTTATAAAAACTCTTATACTCCTAAGAATTCGCGCATTACTTGGCCACTTTACTTCAAATCATAGTCCGGAAATCTCGCGTATTAGTTGGCCACTTTATAACAATTCTTATACTCCTAAGAATTCGCGCATTACTTGGCCACTCTTTTCAAGACAGACTTCGTGTAACTCGCGTATTACTTGGCTACTTATAAAAATTCTTATACTCCTAAGAACTCGCGCATTACTTGGCCACCTTACTTAAGGTCAGAGTCCGGAAATCTCGCGTATTACTTGGCCACTTTAGAAAAATTCTTATAATCCTAAGAACTCGCGCATTACTTGGCCACTTTAGAAAAATTCTTATAATCCTAAGAACTCGCGCATTACTTGGCCACCTTACTTTAAGTCAGAGTTCGGAAATGTCGCGTATTAGTTGGCCACTTTATAACAATTCTTATACTCCTAAGAATTCGCGCATTACTTGGCCACTCTTTTCAAGACAGACTTCGTGTAACTCGCGTATTACTTGGCTAATTATAAAAATTCTTATACTCCTAAGAACTCGCGCATTACTTGGCCACCTTACTTAAGGTCAGAGTCCGGAAATCTCGCGTATTACTTGGCCACTTTAGAAAAATTCTTATACTCCTAAGAATTCGCGCATTACTTGGCCACCTTATTTAAAGTCAGAGTCCGGAAATCTCGCGTATTAGTTGGCCACTTTATAACAATTCTTATACTCCTAAGAATTCGCGCATTACTTGGCCACTCTTTTCAGGACAGGCTTCGTCTAACTCGCGTATTACGAGGCCACTTATGTATTTATATCAGTCATAAGGTCCATTGAACTCGCGCATTACTTGGCCACCTTTCTTAAGGTCAGAGTCCGGAAATCTCGCGTATTACTTGGCCACTTTAGAAAAATTCTTATACTCCTAAGAATTCGCGCATTACTTGGCCACTTTACTTCAAATCATAGTCCGGAAATCTCGCGTATTAGTTGGCCACTTTATAACAATTCTTATACTCCTAAGAATTCGCGCATTACTTGGCCACTTTACTTTAGGTCAGAGTCCGGAAATCTCGCGTATTACTTGGCCACTTTAGAAAAATTCTTATAATCCTCAGAACTCGCGCATTACTTGGCCACTTTAGAAAAATTCTTATAATCCTAAGAACTCGCGCATTACTTGGCCACCTTACTTTAAGTCAGAGTTCGGAAATGTCGCGTATTAGTTGGCCACTTTATAACAATTCTTATACTCCTAAGAATTCGCGCATTACTTGGCCACTCTTTTCAAGACAGACTTCGTGTAACTCGCGTATTACTTGGCTACTTATAAAAATTCTTATACTCCTAAGAACTCGCGCATTACTTGGCCACCTTACTTAAGGTCAGCGTCCGGAAATCTCGCGTATTACTTGGCCACTTTTAGGAAAATTCTTATACTCCTAAGAATTCGCGCATTACTTGGCCACCTTATTTAAACTCAGTTTCCGGAAATCTCGCGTATTAGTTGGCCACTTTATAACAATTCTTATACTCCTAAGAATTCGCGCATTACTTGGCCACTCTTTTCAGGACAGGCTTCGTCTAACTCGCGTATTACGAGGCCACTTATGTATTTATATCAGTCATGAGGTCCATTGAACTCGCGCATTACTTGGCCACCTTACTTAAGGTCAGAGTCCGGAAATCTCGAGTATTACTTGGCCACTTTATAACAATTCTTATACTCCTAAGAATTCGCGCATTACTTGGCCACTCTTTTCAAGACAGACTTCGTGTAACTCGCGTATTACTTGGCTACTTATAAAAATTCTTATACTCCTAAGAACTCGCGCATTACTTGGCCACCTTACTTAAGGTCAGAGTCCGGAAATCTCGCGTATTACTTGGCCACTTTAGAAAAATTCTTATACTCCTAAGAATTCGCGCATTACTTGGCCACTTTACTTCAAATCATAGTCCGGAAATCTCGCGTATTAGTTGGCCACTTTATAACAATTCTTATACTCCTAAGAATTCGCGCATTACTTGGCCACTCTTTTTCAAGACAGACTTCGTGTAACTCGCGTATTACTTGGCTACTTATAAAAATTCTTATACTCCTAAGAACTCGCGCATTACTTGGCCACCTTACTTAAGGTCAGAGTCCGGAAATCTCGCGTATTACTTGGCCACTTGAGTAAAAGTCTTATCCTCCTAAGAATTCGCGCATTACTTGGCCACTCTTTTCAGGACAGGCTTCGTCTAACTCGCGTATTACGAGGCCACTTATGTATTTATATCAGTCATGAGGTCCATTGAACTCGCGCATTACTTGGCCACCTTACTTAAGGTCAGAGTCCGGAAATCTCGCGTATTACTTGGCCACTTTAGAAAAATTCTTATACTCCTAAGAATTCGCGCATTACTTGGCCACTTTACTTCAAATCATAGTCCGGACATCTCGCGTATTAGTTGGCCACTTTATAACAATTCTTATACTCCTAAGAATTCGCGCATTACTTGGCCACTTTACTTTAAGTCAGAGTCCGGGAAATCTCGCGCATTACTTGGCCACTTTAGAAAAATTCTTATAATCCTAAGAACTCGCGCATTACTTGGCCACCTTACTTTAAGTCAGAGTTCGGAAATCTCGCGTATTAGTTGGCCACTTTATAACAATTCTTATACTCCTAAGAATTCGCGCATTACTTGGCCACTCTTTTCAAGACAGACTTCGTGTAACTCGCGTATTACTTGGCTACTTATAAAAATTCTTATACTCCTAAGAACTCGCGCATTACTTGGCCACCTTACTTAAGGTCAGAGTCCGGAAATCTCGCGAATTAGTTGGCCACTTTATAACAATTCTTATACTCCTAAGAATTCGCGCATTACTTGGCCACTCTTTTTCAGGACAGGCTTCGTCTAACTCGCGTATTACGAGGCCACTTATGTATTTATATCAGTCATGAGGTCCATTGAACTCGCGCATTACTTGGCCACCTTACTTAAGGTCAGAGTCCGGAAATCTCGCGTATTACTTGGCCACTTTAGAAAAATTCTTATACTCCTAAGAATTCGCGCATTACTTGGCCACTTTACTTCAAATCATAGTCCGGAAATCTCGCGTATTACTTGGCCACTTTATAACAATTCTTATACTCCTAAGAATTCGCGCATTACTTGGCCACTTTACTTTAAGTCAGAGTCCGGAAATCTCGCGTATTACTTGGCCACTTTAGAAAAATTCTTATAATCCTAAGAACTCGCGCATTACTTGGCCACCTTAATTAAAGAAAGAGTACGGAAATATCGCGCATTACATGGCCACTTTATAAAAATTCTTATACTTCTAAGAATTCGCGCATTACCCTGCCACTTTTTTTAGGTCAGGCTTCAATTAACTCGCGTATTACGCGGCCACATATGTATTAATATTATTCTTGAGGTCCATTGAACTCTCGCATTACTTGGACTCCTTACTTAAAGTAAGAGTCCGGAAATCTCACCTATTACTTGGCCACTTTATAAAAATTCTTATACTTCTAAGAATTCGCGCATTACTTGGCCACTTTACTTCAACTCAGAGTCCGGAAATCTCGCGTATTAGTTGGCCACTTTATAACAATTCTTATACTCCTAAGAATTCGCGCATTACTTGGCCACTCTTTTCAAGACAGACTTCGTGTAACTCGCGTATTACTTGGCTACTTATAAAAATTCTTATACTCCTAAGAACTCGCGCATTACTTGGCCACCTTACTTAAGGTCAGAGTCCGGAAATCTCGCGTATTACTTGTCCACTTTAGAAAAATTCTTATAATCCTAAGAACTCGCGCATTACTTGGCCACTTTAGAAAAATTCTTATACTGCTAAGAACTCGCGCATTACTTGGCCACCTTACTTTAAGTCAGAGTTCGGAAATCTCGCGTATTAGTTGGCCACTTTATAACAATTCTTATACTCCTAAGAATTCGCGCATTACTTGGCCACTCTTTTCAAGACAGACTTCGTGTAACTCGCGTATTACTTGGCTAATTATAAAAATTCTTATACTCCTAAGAACTCGCGCATTACTTGGCCACCTTACTTAAGGTCAGAGTCCGGAAATCTCGCGTATTACTTGGCCACTTTAGAAAAATTCTTATACTCCTAAGAATTCGCGCATTACTTGGCCACCTTATTTAAAGTCAGAGTCCGGAAATCTCGCGTATTAGTTGGCCACTTTATAACAATTCTTATACTCCTAAGAATTCGCGCATTACTTGGCCACTCTTTTCAGGACAGGCTTCGTCTAACTCGCGTATTACGAGGCCACTTATGTATTTATATCAGTCATGAGGTCCATTGAACTCGCGCATTACTTGGCCACCTTACTTAAGGTCAGAGTCCGGAAATCTCGCGTATTACTTGGCCACTTTAGAAAAATTCTTATACTCCTAAGAATTCGCGCATTACTTGGCCACTTTACTTCAAATCATAGTCCGGAAATCTCGCGTATTAGTTGGCCACTTTATAACAATTCTTATACTCCTAAGAATTCGCGCATTACTTGGCCACATTACTTTAGGTCAGAGTCCGGAAATCTCGCGTATTACTTGGCCACTTTATAAAAATTCTTATAATCCTAAGAATTCGCGCATTACTTGGCCACTTTAGAAAAAGTCTTAAACTCCTAAGAATTCGCGCATTACTTGGCCACCTTACTTTAAGTCAGAGTTCGGAAATGTCGCGTATTAGTTGGCCACTTTATAACAATTCTTATACTCCTAAGAATTCGCGCATTACTTGGCCACTCTTTTCAAGACAGACTTCGTGTAACTCGCGTATTACTTGGCTACTTATAAAAATTCTTATACTCCTAAGAAATCGCGCATTACTTGGCCACCTTACTTAAGGTCAGCGTCCGGAAATCTCGCGGATTACTTGGCCACTTTAGGAAAATTCTTATACTCCTAAGAATTCGCGCATTACTTGGCCACCTTATTTAAACTCAGTTTCCGGAAATCTCGCGTATTAGTTGGCCACTTTATAACAATTCTTATACTCCTAAGAATTCGCGCATTACTTGGCCACTCTTTTCAGGACAGGCTTCGTCTAACTCGCGTATTACGAGGCCACTTATGTATTTATATCAGTCATGAGGTCCATTGAACTCGCGCATTACTTGGCCACCTTACTTAAGGTCAGAGTCCGGAAATCTCGAGTATTACTTGGCCACTTTATAACAATTCTTATACTCCTAAGAATTCGCGCATTACTTGGCCACTCTTTTCAAGACAGACTTCGTGTAACTCGCGTATTACTTGGCTACTTATAAAAATTCTTATACTCCTAAGAACTCGCGCATTACTTGGCCACCTTACTTAAGGTCAGAGTCCGGAAATCTCGCGTATTACTTGGCCACTTTAGAAAAATTCTTATACTCCTAAGAATTCGCGCATTACTTGGCCACTTTACTTCAAATCATAGTCCGGAAATCTCGCGTATTAGTTGGCCACTTTATAACAATTCTTATACTCCTAAGAATTCGCGCATTACTTGGCCACTCTTTTCAAGACAGACTTCGTGTAACTCGCGTATTACTTGGCTACTTATAAAAATTCTTATACTCCTAAGAACTCGCGCATTACTTGGCCACCTTACTTAAGGTCAGAGTCCGGAAATCTCGCGTATTACTTGGCCACTTTAGAAAAATTCTTATACTCCTAAGAATTCGCGCATTACTTGGCCACTCTTTTCAGGACAGGCTTCGTCTAACTCGCGTATTACGAGGCCACTTATGTATTTATATCAGTCATGAGGTCCATTGAACTCGCGCATTACTTGGCCACCTTACTTAAGGTCAGAGTCCGGAAATCTCGCGTATTACTTGGCCACTTTAGAAAAATTCTTATACTCCTAAGAATTCGCGCATTACTTGGCCACTTTACTTCAAATCATAGTCCGGAAATCTCGCGTATTAGTTGGCCACTTTATAACAATTCTTATACTCCTAAGAACTCGCTCATTACTTGGCCACTTTACTTTAAGTCAGAGTCCGGAAATCTCGCGTATTACTTGGCCACTTTAGAAAAATTCTTATAATCCTAAGAACTCGCGTATTACTTGGCCACCTTACTTAAAGTCAGAGTCCGGAAATATCGCGAATTAGTTGTCCCCTTAATAAAAAATCTTATACTCCTAAGAATTCGCGCATTACTTGTCCACTCTTTTCAGGACAGGCTTCGTCTAACTCGCGTATTACGAGGCCACTTATGTATTTATATCAGTCTTGAGGTCCATTGAACTCTCGCATTACTTGGACTCCTTACTTAAAGTAAGAGTCCGGAAATCTCGCCTATTACTTGGCCACTTTATAAAAATTCTTATACTTCTAAGAATTCGCGCATTACTTGGCTACTTTACTTCCAAATCATAGTCCGGAAATCTCGCGTATTAGTTGGCCACTTTATAACAATTCTTATACTCCTAAGAATTCGCGCATTACTTGGCCACTTTACTTTAAGTCAGAGTCCGGAAATCTCGCGTATTACTTGGCCACTTTAGAAAAATTCTTATAATCCTAAGAACTCGCGCATTACTTGGCCACCTTACTTTAAGTCAGAGTTCGGAAATCTCGCGTATTAGTTGGCCACTTTATAACAATTCTTATACTCCTAAGAATTCGCGCATTACTTGGCCACTCTTTTCAAGACAGACTTCGTGTAACTCGCGTATTACTTGGCTACTTATAAAAATTCTTATACTCCTAAGAACTCGCGCATTACTTGGCCACCTTACTTAAGGTCAGAGTCCGGAAATCTCGCGAATTAGTTGGCCACTTTATAACAATTCTTATACTCCTAAGAATTCGCGCATTACTTGGCCACTCTTTTCAGGACAGGCTTCGTCTAACTCGCGTATTACGAGGCCACTTATGTATTTATATCAGTCATGAGGTCCATTGAACTCGCGCATTACTTGGCCACCTTACTTAAGGTCAGAGTCCGGAAATCTCGCGTATTACTTGGCCACTTTAGAAAAATTCTTATACTCCTAAGAATTCGCGCATTACTTGGCCACTTTACTTCAAATCATAGTCCGGAAATCTCGCGTATTAGTTGGCCACTTTATAACAATTCTTATACTCCCTAAGAATTCGCGCATTACTTGGCCACTTTACTTTAAGTCAGAGTCCGGAAATCTCGCGTATTACTTGGCCACTTTAGAAAAATTCTTATAATCCTAAGAACTCGCGCATTACTTGGCCACCTTATTTAAAGTCAGAGTCCGGAAATGTCGCGTATTAGTTGGCCACTTCATAAAAATTCTTATACTTCTAAGAATTCGCGCATTACTTGGCCACCCTATTTAGGTCAGGCTTCGTTGAACTCGCGTATTACGGAGCCACTTATGTATTTATATTAGTCTTGAGGTCCATTGAACTCTCGCATTACTTGGACTCCTTACTTAAAGTAAGAGTCCGGAAATATCGCCTGTTACTTGGCCACTTTATAAAAATTATTATACTTCTAAGAATTCGCGCTTACTTGGCCACTTTACTTCAAATCATAGTCCGGAAATCTCGCGTATTAGTTGGCCACTTTATAACAATTCTTATACTCCTAAGAATTCGCGCATTACTTGGCCACTCTTTTCAAGACAGACTTCGTGTAACTCGCGTATTACTTGGCTACTTATAAAAATTCTTATACTCCTAAGAACTCGCGCATTACTTGGCCACCTTACTTAAGGTCAGAGTCCGGAAATCTCGCGTATTACTTGGTCACTTTAGAAAAATTCTTATAATCCTAAGAACTCGCGCATTACTTGGCCACTTTAGAAAAATTCTTATAATCCTAAGAACTCGCGCATTACTTGGCCACCTTACTTAAAGTCAGAGTCCGGAAATCTCGCGTATTAGTTGGCCACTTTATAACAATTCTTATACTCCTAAGAATTCGCGCATTACTTGGCCACTCTTTTCAAGACAGACTTCGTGTAACTCGCGTATTACTTGGCTAATTATAAAAATTCTTATACTCCTAAGAACTCGCGCATTACTTGGCCACCTTACTTAAGGTCAGAGTCCGGAAATCTCGCGTATTACTTGGCCACTTTAGAAAAATTCTTATACTCCTAAGAATTCGCGCATTACTTGGCCACCTTATTTAAAGTCAGAGTCCGGAAATCTCGCGTATTAGTTGGCCACTTTATAACAATTCTTATACTCCTAAGAATTCGCGCATTACTTGGCCACTCTTTTCAGGACAGGCTTCGTCTAACTCGCGTATTACGAGGCCACTTATGTATTTATATCAGTCATGAGGTCCATTGAACTCGCGCATTACTTGGCCACCTTACTTAAGGTCAGAGTCGGGAAATCTCGCGTATTACTTGGCCACTTTAGAAAAATTCTTATACTCCTAAGAATTCGCGCATTACTTGGCCACTTTACTTCAAATCATAGTCCGGAAATCTCGCGTATTAGTTGGCCACTTTATAACAATTCTTATACTCCTAAGAATTCGCGCATTACTTTGCCACCTTTTTTAGGTCAGAGTCCGGAAATCTCGCGTATTACTTGGCCACTTTAGAAAAATTCTTAACATCCTAAGAACTCGCGCATTACTTGTCCACTTTAGAAAAATTCTTATAATCCTAAGAACTCGCGCATTACTTGGCCACTTTACTTTAAGTCAGAGTCCGGAAATCTCGCGTATTAGTTGGCCACTTTATAACAATTCTTATACTCCTAAGAATTCGCGCATTACTTGGCCACTCTTTTCAAGACAGACTTCGTGTAACTCGCGTATTACTTGGCTACTTATAAAAATTCTTATACTCCTAAGAACTCGCGCATTACTTGGCCACCTTACTTAAGGTCAGCGTCCGGAAATCTCGCGTATTACTTGGCCACTTTAGGAAAATTCTTATACTCCTAAGAATTCGCGCATTACTTGGCCACCTTATTTAAACTCAGTTTCCGGAAATCTCGCGTATTAGTTGGCCACTTTATAACAATTCTTATACTCCTAAGAATTCGCGCATTACTTGGCCACTCTTTTCAGGACAGGCTTCGTCTAACTCGCGTATTACGAGGCCACTTATGTATTTATATCAGTCATGAGGTCCATTGAACTCGCGCATTACTTGGCCACCTTACTTAAGGTCAGAGTCCGGAAATCTCGAATATTACTTGGCCACTTTATAACAATTCTTATACTCCTAAGAATTCGCGCATTACTTGGCCACTCTTTTCAAGACAGACTTCGTGTAACTCGCGTATTACTTGGCTACTTATAAAAATTCTTATACTCCTAAGAACTCGCGCATTACTTGGCCACCTTACTTAAGGTCAGAGTCCGGAAATCTCGCGTATTACTTGGCCACTTTAGAAAAATTCTTATACTCCTAAGAATTCGCGCATTACTTGGCCACTTTACTTCAAATCATAGTCCGGAAATCTCGCGTATTAGTTGACCACTTTATAACAATTCTTATACTCCTAAGAATTCGCGCATTACTTGGCCACTCTTTTCAAGACAGACTTCGTGTAACTCGCGTATTACTTGGCTACTTATAAAAATTCTTATACTCCTAAGAACTCGCGCATTACTTGGCCACCTTACTTAAGGTCAGAGTCCGGAAATCTCGCGTATTACTTGGCCACTTTAGAAAAATTTTTATACTCCTAAGAATTCGCGCATTACTTGGCCACATTACTTAAAATCAGAGTCCGGAAATCTCGCGTATTAGTTGGCCACTTTATAACAATTCTTATACTCCTAAGAATTCGCGCATTACTTGGCCACTCTTTTCAAGACAGACTTCGTGTAACTCGCGTATTACTTGGCTACTTATAAAAATTCTTATACTCCTAAGAACTCGCGCATTACTTGGCCACCTTACTTAAGGTCAGAGTCCGGAAATCTCGCGTATTACTTGGCCACTTTAGAAAAAATCTTATACTCCTAAGATTTCGCGGATTACTTGGCCACTTTATTTCTAGTCCTAGTCCGGAAATCTCGCGTATTAGTTGGCCACTTTATAACAATTCTTATACTCCTAAGAATTCGCGCATTACTTGGCCACTCTTTTCAAGACAGACTTCGTGTAACTCGCGTATTACTTGGCTACTTATAAAAATTCTTATACTCCTAAGAACTCGCGCATTACTTGGCCACCTTACTTAAGGTCAGAGTCCGGAAATCTCGCGTATTACTTGGCCACTTTAGAAAAATTCTTATACTCCTAAGAATTCGCGCATTACTTGGCCACTTTACTTCAAATCATAGTCCGGAAATCTCGCGTATTAGTTGGCCACTTTATAACAATTCTTATACCTCCTAAGAATTCGCGCATTACTTGGCCACTCTTTTCAAGACAGACTTCGTGTAACTCGCGTATTACTTGGCTACTTATAAAAATTCTTATACTCCTAAGAACTCGCGCATTACTTGGCCACCTTACTTAAAGTCAGAGTCCGGAAATCTCGCGCATTATTTGGCCACTCTTTTCAGGACAGGCTTCGTCTAACTCGCGTATTACGAGGCCACTTATGTATTTATATCAGTCATGAGGTCCATTGACCTCGCGCATTACTTGGCCACCTTACTTAAGGTCAGAGTCCGGAAATCTCGCGTATTACTTGGCCACTTTAGAAAAATTCTTATAATCCTAAGAATTCGCGCATTACTTGGCCACTTTACTTCAAATCATAGTCCGGAAATCTCGCGCATTACTTGGCAACTTTATAACAATTCTTATACTCCTAAGAATTCGCGCATTACTTGGCCACTTTACTTTAGGTCAGAGTCCGGAAATCTCGCGTATTACTTGGCCACTTTAGAAAAATTCTTATAATCCTAAGAACTCGCGCATTACTTGGCCACTTTAGAAAAATTCTTATAATCCTAAGAACTCGCGCATTACTTGGCCACTTTACTTTAAGTCAGAGTTCGGAAATGTCGCGTATTAGTTGGCCACTTTATAACAATTCTTATACTCCTAAGAATTCGCGCATTACTTGGCCACTCTTTTCAAGACAGACTTCGTGTAACTCGCGTATTACTTGGCTACTTATAAAAATTCTTATACTCCTAAGAACTCGCGCATTACTTGGCCACCTTACTTAAGGTCAGCGTCCGGAAATCTCGCGTATTACTTGGCCACTTTAGGAAAATTCTTATACTCCTAAGAATTCGCGCATTACTTGGCCACCTTATTTAAACTCAGTTTCCGGAAATCTCGCGTATTAGTTGGCCACTTTATAACAATTCTTATACTCCTAAGAATTCGCGCATTACTTGGCCACTCTTTTCAGGACAGGCTTCGTCTAACTCGCGTATTACGAGGCCACTTATGTATTTATATCAGTCATGAGGTCCATTGAACTCGCGCATTACTTGGCCACCTTACTTAAGGTCAGAGTCCGGAAATCTCGCGTATTACTTGGCCACTTTATAACAATTCTTATACTCCTAAGAATTCGCGCATTACTTGGCCACTCTTTTCAAGACAGACTTCGTGTAACTCGCGTATTACTTGGCTACTTATAAAAATTCTTATACTCCTAAGAACTCGCGCATTACTTGGCCACCTTACTTAAGGTCAGAGTCCGGAAATCTCGCGTATTACTTGGCCACTTTAGAAAAATACTTATACTCCTAAGAATTCGCGCATGACGTGGCCACATTACTTAAAGGCATAGTCCGGAAATCTCGCGTATTAGTTGGCCACTTTATAACAATTCTTATACTCCTAAGAATTCGCGCATTACTTGGCCACTCTTTTCAAGACAGACTTCGTGTAACTCGCGTATTACTTGGCTACTTATAAAAATTCTTATACTCCTAAGAACTCGCGCATTACTTGGCCACCTTACTTAAGGTCAGAGTCCGGAAATCTCGCGTATTACTTGGCCACTTTAGAAAAATTCTTATACTCCTAAGAATTCGCGCATTACTTGGCCACCTTACTTTAAGTCAGAGTCCGGAAATCTCGCGTATTACTTGGCCACTTTAGAAAAATTCTTATAATCCTAAGAACTCGCGCATTACTTGGCCACTTTAGAAAAATTCTTATAATCCTAAGAACTCGCGCATTACTTGGCCACCTTACTTCACCTCAGAGTCCGGACATGTCGCGTATTAGTTGGCCACTTTATAACAATTCTTATACTCCTAAGAATTCGCGCATTACTTGGCCACTCTTTTCAAGACAGACTTCGTGTAACTCGCGTATTACTTGGCTACTTATAAAAATTCTTATACTCCTAAGAACTCGCGCATTACTTGGCCACCTTACTTAAGGTCAGAGTCCGGAAATCTCGCGAATTAGTTGGCCACTTTATAACAATTCTTATACTCCTAAGAATTCGCGCATTACTTGGCCACTCTTTTCAAGACAGGCTTCGTCTAACTCGCGTATTACGAGGCCACTTATGTATTTATATCAGTCATGAGGTCCATAGAACTCGCGCATTACTTGGCCACCTTACTTAAGGTCAGAGTCCGGAAATCTCGCGTATTACTTGGCCACTTTAGAAAAATTCTTATACTCCTAAGAATTCGCGCATTACTTGGGCACTTTACTTCAATTCAGAGTCCGGAAATCTCGCGTACTACTTGGCCACTTTATAAAAATTCTTACACTCCTAAGAATTCGCGCATTACTTGGCCACCTTACTTTAAGTCAGAGTCCGGAAATCTCGCGTATTACTTGGCCACTTTAGAAAAATTCTTATAATCCTAAGAACTCACGCATTACTTGTCCACCTTATTTAAAGTCAGAGTCCGGAAATCTCGCGAATTAGTTGGCCACTTTATAACAATTCTTATACTCCTAAGAATTCGCGCATTACTTGGCCACTTTTTTTAGGACAGGCTTCATTTAACTCGCGTATTACGCGGCCACATATGTATTAATATTATTCTTGAGGTCCATTGAACTCTCGCATTACTTGGACTCCTTACTTAAAGTAAGAGTCCGGAAATCTCGCCTATTACTTGGCCACTTTATAAAAATTCTTATACTTCTAAGAATTCGCGCATTACTTGGCCACTTTACTTCAAGTCAGAGTCCAGAAATCTCGCGTATTAGTTGGCCACTTTATAACAATTCTTATACTCCTAAGAATTCGCGCATTACTTGGCCACTCTTTTCAAGACAGACTTCGTGTAACTCGCGTATTACTTGGCTACTTATAAAAATTCTTATACTCCTAAGAACTCGCGCATTACTTGGCCACCTTACTTAAGGTCAGAGTCCGGAAATCTCGCGTATTACTTGGCCACTTTAGAAAAATTCTTATAATCCTAAGAACTCGCGCATTACTTGGCCACTTTAGAAAAATTCTTATACTCCTAAGAACTCGCGCATTACTTGGCCACCTTACTTTAAGTCAGAGTTCGGAAATCTCGCGTATTAGTTGGCCACTTTATAACAATTCTTATACTCCTAAGAATTCGCGCATTACTTGGCCACTCTTTTCAAGACAGACTTCGTGTAACTCGCGTATTACTTGGCTAATTATAAAAATTCTTATACTCCTAAGAACTCGCGCATTACTTGGCCACCTTACTTAAGGTCAGAGTCCGGAAATCTCGCGTATTACTTGGCCACTTTAGAAAAATTCTTATACTCCTAAGAATTCGCGCATTACTTGGCCACCTTATTTAAAGTCAGAGTCCGGAAATCTCGCGTATTAGTTGGCCACTTTATAACAATTCTTATACTCCTAAGAATTCGCGCATTACTTGGCCATTCTTTTCAGGACAGGCTTCGTCTAACTCGCGTATTACGAGGCCACTTATGTATTTATATCAGTCCTGTGGTCCATTGAACTCGCGCATTACTTGGCCACCTTACTTAAGGTCAGAGTCCGGAAATCTCGCGTATTACTTGGCCACTTTAGAAAAATTCTTATACTCCTAAGAATTCGCGCATTACTTGGCCACATTACTTCAAATCATAGTCAGGAAATCTCGCGTATTAGTTGGCCACTTTATAACAATTCTTATACTCCTAAGAATTCGCGCATTACTTGGCCACTTTACTTTAGGTCAGAGTCCGGAAATCTCGCGTATTACTTGGCCACTTTAGAAAAATTCTTATAATCCTAAGAACTCGCGCATTACTTGGCCACTTTAGAAAAATTCTTATACTCCTAAGAATTCGCGCATTACTTGGCCACCTTACTTTAAGTCAGAGTTCGGAAATCTCGCGTATTAGTTGGCCACTTTATAACAATTCTTATACTCCTAAGAATTCGCGCATTACTTGGCCACTCTTTTCAAGACAGACTTCGTGTAACTCGCGTATTACTTGGCTACTTATAAAAATTCTTATACTCCTAAGAACTCGCGCATTACTTGGCCACCTTACTTAAGGTCAGAGTCAGGAAATCTCGCGTATTACTTGGCCACTTTAGAAAAATTCTTATACTCCTAAGAATTCGCGCATTACTTGGCCACCTTATTTAAAGTCAGAGTCCGGAAATCTCGCGTATTAGTTGGCCACTTTATAACAATTCTTATACTCCTAAGAATTCGCGCATTATTTGGCCACTCTTTTCAGGACAGGCTTCGTCTAACTCGCGTATTACGAGGCCACTTATGTATTTATATCAGTCATGAGGTCCATTGAACTCGCGCATTACTTGGCCACCTTACTTAAGGTCAGAGTCCGGAAATCTCGCGTATTACTTGGCCACTTTATAACAATTCTTATACTCCTAAGAATTCGCGCATTACTTGGCCACTCTTTTCAAGACAGACTTCGTGTAACTCGCGTATTACTTGGCTACTTATAAAAATTCTTATACTCCTAAGAACTCGCGCATTACTTGGCCACCTTACTTAAGGTCAGAGTCCGGAAATCTCGCGTATTACTTGGCCACTTTAGAAAAATACTTATACTCCTAAGAATTCGCGCATTACTTGGCCACTTTACTTCAAGTCAGAGTCCGGAAATCTCGCGTATTATTTGGCCACTTTATAACAATTCTTATACTCCTAAGAATTCGCGCATTACTTGGCCACTCTTTTCAAGACAGACTTCGTGTAACTCGCGTATTACTTGGCTACTTATAAAAATTCTTATACTCCTAAGAACTCGCGCATTACTTGGCCACCTTACTTAAGGTCAGAGTCCGGAAATCTCGCGTATTACTTGGCCACTTTAGAAAAATTCTTATACTCCTAAGAACTCGCGCATTACTTGGCCACCTTACTTAAAGTCAGAGTCGGGAAATCTCGCGTATTACTTGGCCACTTCAGAAAAATTCTTATAATCCTAAGAACTCGCGCATTACTTGGCCACTTTAGAAAAATTCTTATAATCCTAAGAACTCGCGCATTACTTGGCCACCTTACTTTAAGTCAGAGTTCGGAAATCTCGGGAATTAGTTGGCCACTTTATAACAATTCTTATACTCCTAAGAATTCGCGCATTACTTGGCCACTCTTTTCAAGACAGACTTCGTGTAACTCGCGTATTACTTGGCTACTTATAAAAATTCTTATACTCCTAAGAACTCGCGCATTACTTGGCCACCTTACTTAAGGTCAGAGTCCGGAAATCTCGCGAATTAGTTGGCCACTTTATAACAATTCTTATACTCCTAAGAATTCGCGCATTACTTGGCCACTCTTTTCAGGACAGGCTTCGTCTAACTCGCGTATTACGAGGCCACTTATGTATTTATATCAGTCATGAGGTCCATTGAACTCGCGCATTACTTGGCCACCTTACTTAAGGTCAGAGTCCGGAAATCTCGCGTATTACTTGGCCACTTTAGAAAAATTCTTATACTCCTAAGAATTCGCGCATTACTTGGCCACTTTACTTCAAATCATAGTCCGGAAATCTCGCGTATTAGTTGGCCACTTTATAACAATTCTTATACTCCTAAGAATTCGCGCATTACTTGGCCACTTTACTTTAAGTCAGAGTCCGGAAATCTCGCGTATTACTTGGCCACTTTAGAAAAATTCTTATAATCCTAAGAACTCGCGCATTACTTGGCCACCTTACTTAAAGTCAGAGTCCGGAAATGTCGCGTATTAGTTGGCCACTTTATAACAATTCTTATACTCCTAAGAATTCGCGCATTACTTGGCCACTCTTTTCAGGACAGGCTTCGTCTAACTCGCGTATTACGGGGCCACTTATGTATTTATATTAGTCTTGAGGTCCATTGAACTCTCGCATTACTTGGACTCCTTACTTAAAGTAAGAGTCCGGAAATCTCGCCTATTTTTTGGCCACTTTATAAAAATTCTTATACTTCTAAGAATTCGCGCATTACTTGGCCACTTTACTTCAATTCTTAGTCCGGAAATCTCGCGTATTAGTTGGCCACTTTATAACAATTCTTATACTCCTAAGAATTCGCGCATTACTTGGCCACTCTTTTCAAGACAGACTTCGTGTAACTCGCGTATTACTTGGCTACTTATAAAAATTCTTATACTCCTAAGAACTCGCGCATTACTTGGCCACCTTACTTAAGGTCAGAGTCCGGAAATCTCGCGTATTACTTGGCCACTTTAGAAAAATTCTTATAATCCTAAGAACTCGCGCATTACTTGGCCACTTTAGAAAAATTCTTATACTCCTAAGAACTCGCGCATTATTTGTCCAGCTTTCTTTACCTAAGTGTGCTGTAATGTCGCGTATTAGTTGGCCACTTTATAACAATTCTTATACTCCTAAGAATTCGCGCATTACTTGGCCACTCTTTTCAAGACAGACTTCGTGTAACTCGCGTATTACTTGGCTAATTATAAAAATTCTTATACTCCTAAGAACTCGCGCATTACTTGGCCACCTTACTTAAGGTCAGAGTCCGGAAATCTCGCGTATTACTTGGCCACTTTAGAAAAATTCTTATACTCCTAAGAATTCGCGCATTACTTGGCCACCTTATTTAAAGTCAGAGTCCGGAAATCTCGCGTATTAGTTGGCCACTTTATAACAATTCTTATACTCCTAAGAATTCGCGCATTACTTGGCCACTCTTTTTAAGACAGACTTCGTCTAACTCGCGTATTACGAGGCCACTTATGTATTTATATCAGTCATGAGGTCCATTGAACTCGCGCATTACTTGGCCACCTTACTTAAGGTCAGAGTCCGGAAATCTCGCGTATTACTTGGCCACTTTAGAAAAATTCTTATACTCCTAAGAATTCGCGCATTACTTGGCCACTTTACTTCAAATCATAGTCCGGAAATCTCGCGTATTAGTTGGCCACTTTATAACAATTCTTATACTCCTAAGAATTCGCGCATTACTTGGCCACTTTACTTTAAGTCAGAGTCCGGAAATCTCGCGTATTACTTGGCCACTTCAGAAAAATTCTTATACTCCTAAGAATTTGCGCATTACTTGGCCACTTTACTTCAAATCATAGTCCGGAAATCTCGCGTATTAGTTGGCCACTTTATAACAATTCTTATACTCCTAAGAATTCGCGCATTACTTGGCCACTCTTTTCAAGACAGACTTCGTGTAACTCGCGTATTACTTGGCTACTTATAAAAATTCTTATACTCCTAAGAACTCGCGCATTACTTGGCCACCTTACTTAAGGTCAGAGTCCGGAAATCTCGCGTATTACTTGGCCACTTTAGAAAAACTCTTATACTCCTAAGAATTCGCGCATTACTTGGCCACTTTAGAAAAATTCTTATAATCCTAAGAACTCGCGCATTACTTGGCCACTTTACTTTAAGTCAGAGTCCGGAAATCTAGCGTATTAGTTGTTCACTTTATAACATTTCTTATACTCCTAAGAATTCGCGCATTACTTGGCCACTTTACTTTAAGTCAGAGTCCGGAAATCTCGCGTATTACTTGGCCACTTTAGAAAAATTCTTATAATCCTAAGAACTCGCGCATTACTTGGCCACCTTACTTTAAGTCAGAGTTCGGAAATGTCGCGTATTAGTTGGCCACTTTATAACAATTCTTATACTCCTAAGAATTCGCGCATTACTTGGCCACCTTATTTAAAGTCAGATTCCGGAAATCTCGCGTATTACTTGGCCACTTTAGAAAAATTCTTATACTCCTAAGAACTCGCGTATTACTTGGCCACCTTACTTAAAGTCAGAGTCCGGAAATCTCGCGTATTACTTGGACACTTTAGAAAAATTCTTATACTCCTAAGAATTCGCGCATTACTTGGCCACCTTACTTAAAGTCAGAGTCCGGAAATCTCGCGCATTATTTGGCCACTCTTTTCAGGACAGGCTTCGTCTAACTCGCGTATTACGAGGCCACTTATGTATTTAAATCAGTCATGAGGTCCATTGAACTCGCGCATTACTTGGCCACCTTACTTAAGGTCAGAGTCCGGAAATCTCGCGTATTACTTGGCCACTTTAGAAAAATTCTTATACTCCTAAGAATTCGCGCATTACTTGGCCACCTTACTTAAAGTCAGAGTCCGGAAATCTCGCGCATTATTTGGCCACTCTTTTCAGGACAGGCTTCGTCTAACTCGCGTATTACGAGGCCACTTATGTATTTAAATCAGTCATGAGGTCCATTGAACTCGCGCATTACTTGGCCACCTTACTTAAGGTCAGAGTCCGGAAATCTCGCGTATTACTTGGCCACTTTAGAAAAATTCTTATACTCCTAAGAACTCGCGCATTACTTGGCCACCTTACTTAAAGTCAGAGTCCGGAAATCTCGCGTACTACTTGGCCACTTTATAAAAATTCTTACACTCCTAAGAATTCGCGCATTACTTGGCCACCTTACTTTAAGTCAGAGTTCGGAAATCTCGCGTATTAGTTGGCCACTTTATAACAATTCTCTTACTCCTAAGAATTCGCGCATTACTTGGCCACTCTTTTCAAGACAGACTGCGTTTAACTCGCGTATTACTTGGCCACTTATAAAAATTCTTATACTCCTAAGAACTCGCGCATTACTTGGCCACTTTACTTTCAGTCAGAGTCCGGAAATCTCGCGTATTAGTTGGCCACGTTATAACAATTCTTATACTCCTAAGAATTCGCGCATTACTTGGCCACCTTACTTAAGGTCAGAGTCCGGAAATCTCGCGTATTACTTGGCCACTTTAGAAAAATTCTTATACTCCTAAGAACTCGCGCATTACTTGGCCACCTTACTTAAAGTCAGAGTCCGGAAATCTCGCGTACTACTTGGCCACTTTATAAAAATTCTTACACTCCTAAGAATTCGCGCATTACTTGGCCACCTTACTTTAAGTCAGAGTTCGGAAATCTCGCGTATTAGTTGGCCACTTTATAACAATTCTCTTACTCCTAAGAATTCGCGCATTACTTGGCCACTCTTTTCAAGACAGACTGCGTTTAACTCGCGTATTACTTGGCCACTTATAAAAATTCTTATACTCCTAAGAACTCGCGCATTACTTGGCCACTTTACTTTCAGTCAGAGTCCGGAAATCTCGCGTATTAGTTGGCCACGTTATAACAATTCTTATACTCCTAAGAACTCGCGCATTACTTGGCCACCTTACTTAAAGTCAGAGTCCGGAAATCTCGCGTACTACTTGGCCACTTTATAACAATTCTTTTACTCCTAAGAATTCGCGCATTACTTGATCACCTTACTTAAAGTCAGAGTCGGGAAATCTCGCGTATTACTTTGCCACTTTATAAAAATTCTTACACTCCTAAGAACTCGCGCATTACTTGGCCACTTTACTTTCAGTCAGAGTCCGGAAATCTCGCGTATTAGTTGGCCACGTTATAACAATTCTTATACTCCTAAGAACTCGCGCATTACTTGGCCACCTTACTTAAGGTCAGAGTCCGGAAATCTCGCGTATTACTTGGCCACTTTAGAAAAATTCTTATACTCCTAAGAACTCGCGCATTACTTGGCCACCTTACTTAAAGTCAGAGTCCGGAAATCTCGCGTACTACTTGGCCACTTTATAAAAATTCTTATACTCCTAAGAATTCGCGCATTACTTGGCCACCTTATTTAAAGTCAGATTCCGGAAATCTCGCGTATTACTTGGCTACTTATAAAAATTCTTATACTCCTAAGAACTCGCGCATTACTTGGCCACCTTACTTAAGGTCAGAGTCCGGAAATCTCGCGTATTACTTGGCCACTTTAGAAAAATTCTTATACTCCTAAGAATTCGCGCATTACTTGGCCACTTTACTTCAAATCATAGTCCGGAAATCTCGCGTATTACTTGGCCACTTTATAAAAATTCTTATACTCCTAAGAATTCACGCATTACTTGGCCACCTTACTTAAAGTCAGAGTCCGGAAATCTCGCGTATTACTTGGCCACTTTATAAAAATTCTTATACTCCTAAGAATTCGCGCATTACTTGGCCACGTTACTTCAAATCATAGTCCGGAAATCTCGCGTATTAGTTGGCCACTTTATAACAATTCTTATAAACCTAAGAACTCGCGCATTACTTGGCAACCTTATTTAACGTCAGAGTCCGGAAATGTCGCGTATTAGTTGGCCACTTTATAACAATTCTTATACTCCTAAGAATTCGCGCATTACTTGGCCACTCTTTTCAGGACAGGCTTCGTCTAACTCGCGTATTACTTGGCTACTTATAAAAATTCTTATACTCCTAAGAACTCGCGCATTACTTGGCCACCTTAATTAAGGTCAGAGTCCGGAAATCTCGCGAATTAGTTGGCCACTTTATAACAATTCTTATACTCCTAAGAATTCGCGCATTACTTGGCCACTCTTTTCAGGACAGGCTTCACTTAACTCGCGTATTACGGGGCCACTTATGTATTTATATTAGTCTTGAGGTCCATTGAACTCTCGCATTACTTGGACTCCTTACTTAAAGTAAGAGTCCGGAAATCTCGCCTATTTTTTGGCCACTTTATAAAAATTCTTATACTTCTAAGAATTCGCGCATTACTTGGCTACTTTACTTCAAGTCAGAGTCCGGAAATCTCGCGTATCAGTTGGCCACATTATAACAATTCTTATACTCCTAAGAATTCGCGCATTACTTGGCCACTTTACTTAAAGTCAGTGTCCGGAAATCTCGCGTATTACTTGGACACTTTATAAAAATTCTTATACTCCTAACAACTCGCGCATTACTTGGCCACCTTACTTAAAGTCAGAGTCCGGAAATCTCGCCTATTTGTTGGCCACTTTATAAAAATTCTTATACTTCTAAGAATTCGCGCATTACCCTGCCACTTTTTTTAGGTCAGGCTTCAATTAACTCGCGTATTACGCGGCCACATATGTATTAATATTATTCTTGAGGTCCATTGAACTCTCGCATTACTTGGACTCCTTACTTAAAGTAAGAGTCCGGAAATCTCGCCTATTACTTGGCCACTTTATAAAAATTCTTATACTTCTAAGAATTCGCGCATTACTTGGCCACTTTACTTCAAATCATAGTGCGGAAATCTCGCGTATTAGTTGGCCACTTTATAACAATTCTTATACTCCTAAGAATTCGCGCATTACTGGGCCACTCTTTTCAAGACAGACTTCGTGTAACTCGCGTATTACATGGCTACTTATAAAAATTCTTATACTCCTAAGAACTCGCGCATTACTTGGCCACCTTACTTAAGGTCAGAGTCCGGAAATCTCGCGTATTACTTGGCCACTTTAGAAAAATTCTTATAATCCTAAGAAATATCGCATTACTTGGCCACTTTAGAAAAATTGAAATAATCGAAAGAACTCGCGCATTACTTGGCCACCTTACTTTAAGTCAGAGTTCGGAAATGTCGCGTATTAGTTGGCCACTTTATAAAAATTCTTATACTCCTAAGAATTCGCGCATTACTTGGCCACTCTTTTTCAAGACAGACTTCGTGTAACTCGCGTATTACTTGGCTAATTATAAAAATTCTTATACTCCTAAGAACTCGCGCATTACTTGGCCACCTTACTTAAGGTCAGAGTCCGGAAATCTCGCGTATTACTTGGCCACTTTAGAAAAATTCTTATACTCCTAAGAATTCGCGCATTACTTGGCCACCTTATTTAAAGTCAGAGTCCGGAAATCTCGCGTATTAGTTGGCCACTTTATAACAATTCTTATACTCCTAAGAATTCGCGCATTACTTGGCCACTCTTTTCAGGACAGGCTTCGTCTAACTCGCGTATTACGAGGCCACTTATGTATTTATATCAGTCATGAGGTCCATTGAACTCGCGCATTACTTGGCCACCTTACTTAAGGTCAGAGTCCGGAAATCTCGCGTATTACTTGGCCACTTTAGAAAAATTCTTATACTCCTAAGAATTCGCGCATTACTTGGCCACTTTACTTCAAATCATAGTCCGGAAATCTCGCGTATTAGTTGGCCACTTTATAACAATTCTTATACTCCTAAGAATTCGCGCATTACTTGGCCACTTTACTTTAAGTCAGAGTCCGGAAATCTCGCGTATTACTTGGCCACTTTAGAAAAATTCTTATACTCCTAAGAATTCGCGCATTACTTGGCCACTTTACTTCAAATCATAGTCCGGAAATCTCGCGTATTAGTTGGCCACTTTATAACAATTCTTATACTCCTAAGAATTCGCGCATTACTTGGCCACTCTTTTCAAGACAGACTTCGTGTAACTCGCGTATTACTTGGCTACTTATAAAAATTCTTATACTCCTAAGAACTCGCGCATTACTTGGCCACCTTACTTAAGGTCAGAGTCCGGAAATCTCGCGTATTACTTGGCCACTTTAGAAAAATTCTTATACTCCTAAGAATTCGCGCATTACTTGGCCACTTTAGAAAAATTCTTATAATCCTAAGAACTCGCGCATTACTTGGCCACTTTACTTTAAGTCAGAGTCCGGAAATCTATCGTTTTAGTTGGCCACTTTATAACATTTCTTATACTCCTAAGAATTCGCGCATTACTTGGCCACTTTACTTTAAGTCAGAGTCCGGAAATCTCGCGTATTACTTGGCCACTTTAGAAAAATTCTTATAATCCTAAGAACTCGCGCATTACTTGGCCACCTTACTTTAAGTCAGAGTTCGGAAATGTCGCGTATTAGTTGGCCACTTTATAACAATTCTTATACTCCTAAGAATTCGCGCATTACTTGGCCACCTTATTTAAAGTCAGATTCCGGAAATCTCGCGTATTACTTGGCCACTTTAGAAAAATTCTTATACTCCTAAGAACTCGCGTATTACTTGGCCACCTTACTTAAAGTCAGAGTCCGGAAATCTCGCGTATTACTTGGACACTTTAGAAAAATTCTTATACTCCTAAGAATTCGCGCATTACTTGGCCACCTTACTTAAAGTCAGAGTCCGGAAATCTCGCGCATTATTTGGCCACTCTTTTCAGGACAGGCTTCGTCTAACTCGCGTATTACGAGGCCACTTATGTATTTAAATCAGTCATGAGGTCCATTGAACTCGCGCATTACTTGGCCACCTTACTTAAGGTCAGAGTCCGGAAATCTCGCGTATTACTTGGCCACTTTAGAAAAATTCTTATACTCCTAAGAATTCGCGCATTACTTGGCCACCTTACTTAAAGTCAGAGTCCGGAAATCTCGCGCATTATTTGGCCACTCTTTTCAGGACAGGCTTCGTCTAACTCGCGTATTACGAGGCCACTTATGTATTTAAATCAGTCATGAGGTCCATTGAACTCGCGCATTACTTGGCCACCTTACTTAAGGTCAGAGTCCGGAAATCTCGCGTATTACTTGGCCACTTTAGAAAAATTCTTATACTCCTAAGAACTCGCGCATTACTTGGCCACCTTACTTAAAGTCAGAGTCCGGAAATCTCGCGTACTACTTGGCCACTTTATAAAAATTCTTACACTCCTAAGAATTCGCGCATTACTTGGCCACCTTACTTTAAGTCAGAGTTCGGAAATCTCGCGTATTAGTTGGCCACTTTATAACAATTCTCTTACTCCTAAGAATTCGCGCATTACTTGGCCACTCTTTTCAAGACAGACTGCGTTTAACTCGCGTATTACTTGGCCACTTATAAAAATTCTTATACTCCTAAGAACTCGCGCATTACTTGGCCACTTTACTTTCAGTCAGAGTCCGGAAATCTCGCGTATTAGTTGGCCACGTTATAACAATTCTTATACTCCTAAGAACTCGCGCATTACTTGGCCACCTTACTTAAGGTCAGAGTCCGGAAATCTCGCGTATTACTTGGCCACTTTAGAAAAATTCTTATACTCCTAAGAATTCGCGCATTACTTGGCCACCTTACTTAAAGTCAGAGTCCGGAAATCTCGCGTACTACTTGGCCACTTTATAAAAATTCTTACACTCCTAAGAATTCGCGCATTACTTGGCCACCTTACTTTAAGTCAGAGTTCGGAAATCTCGCGTATTAGTTGGCCACTTTATAACAATTCTCTTACTCCTAAGAATTCGCGCATTACTTGGCCACTCTTTTCAAGACAGACTGCGTTTAACTCGCGTATTACTTGGCCACTTATAAAAATTCTTATACTCCTAAGAACTCGCGCATTACTTGGCCACTTTACTTTCAGTCAGAGTCCGGAAATCTCGCGTATTAGTTGGCCACGTTATAACAATTCTTATACTCCTAAGAACTCGCGCATTACTTGGCCACCTTACTTAAGGTCAGAGTCCGGAAATCTCGCGTATTACTTGGCCACTTTAGAAAAATTCTTATACTCCTAAGAACTCGCGCATTACTTGGCCACCTTACTTTAAGTCAGAGTTCGGAAATCTCGCGTATTAGTTGGCCACTTTATAACAATTCTCTTACTCCTAAGAATTCGCGCATTACTTGGCCACTCTTTTCAAGACAGACTGCGTTTAACTCGCGTATTACTTGGCCACTTATAAAAATTCTTATACTCCTAAGAACTCGCGCATTACTTGGCCACTTTACTTTCAGTCAGAGTCCGGAAATCTCGCGTATTAGTTGGCCACGTTATAACAATTCTTATACTCCTAAGAACTCGCGCATTACTTGGCCACCTTACTTAAAGTCAGAGTCCGGAAATCTCGCGTACTACTTGGCCACTTTATAACAATTCTTTTACTCCTAAGAATTCGCGCATTACTTGATCACCTTACTTAAAGTCAGAGTCGGGAAATCTCGCGTATTACTTTGCTACTTTATAAAAACTCTTATACTCCTAAGAACTCGCGCATTACTTGGCCACTTTACTTTCAGTCAGAGTCCGGAAATCTCGCGTATTAGTTGGCCACGTTATAACAATTCTTATACTCCTAAGAACTCGCGCATTACTTGGCCACCTTACTTAAGGTCAGAGTCCGGAAATCTCGCGTATTACTTGGCCACTTTAGAAAAATTCTTATACTCCTAAGAACTCGCGCATTACTTGGCCACCTTACTTAAAGTCAGAGTCCGGAAATCTCGCGTATTACTTGGCCACTTTATAAAAATTCTTATACTCCTAAGAATTCGCGCATTACTTGGCCACCTTATTTAAAGTCAGATTCCGGAAATCTCGCGTATTACTTGGCTACTTATAAAAATTCTTATACTCCTAAGAACTCGCGCATTACTTGGCCACCTTACTTAAGGTCAGAGTCCGGAAATCTCGCGTATTACTTGGCCACTTTAGAAAAATTCTTATACTCCTAAGAATTCGCGCATTACTTGGCCGCCTTACTTAATGTCATAGTCCGGAAATCTCGCGTATTACTTGGCCACTTTATAAAAATTCTTATACTCCTAAGAATTCACGCATTACTTGGCCACCTTACTTAAAGTCAGAGTCCGGAAATCTCGCGTATTACTTGGCCACTTTATAAAAATTCTTATACTCCTAAGAATTCACGCATTACTTGGCCACCTTACTTAAAGTCAGAGTCCGGAAATCTCGCGTATTACTTGGCCACTTTAGAAAAATTCTTATACTCCTAAGAACTCGCGCATTACTTGGCCACTTAAAGTCAGAGTCTGAAGTGCTCGCGCATCACTTTGCAACTTTTTATTAGTCTCAGAATCCGTAGTGTTACCGTATTAATTGATCTCTCTATTCAAATCAGAGTTTGAATAGCTCGCGTAATATTTTACCACTTTACAGCAGTCTTATAATCCGAAAAACTCGGACATCATACTTATAAACTTAATATTGTATTTTTCCGGGTTCCAGTTATTAAGAATCAGAGGTTTCGAAAAACCAGGAAATTAATTTTTCGTGAATTTCCACCTTAGCTGCATTTTACTTTCTATATCCACAAAAATGTGTTTAATTTTTACGACGCCGGGACCGTATTGAGTGCCTTTCCTTACAGAATTCTTCGAACCCGTGGTAGGGGTTTGCTTTCCTTGGACGCTTGAGCACATAGAAATCTCAAGTGCCGGGGACATTAAAGTAAATTTTGACTGTGTATAGCCCTTGGTGTTGGAACCTGACCTATCATGGAGAATGCTCTCCATATACGTCAAACTCTGAACACTTGTCTTCCTAAACACGAGTTATTCCCAAATCAGTTTTCTTCTAGCCATGTGGCAGAGTGGTGGACTTACATCCGTCTGTCATCTCTGTGGTTTTTGAGAAAATAAATAAATTTTTCTGTACCAATTGCAATGTTCTGATTGTTTTAACTTCAGTGTCCTTTACTTCTGGTGCTCGTGCATATGTGTGGTTTGCTGTGCGTGCTTTACCAAGGACCCACGTTATATTCTCCCGTGTGTTGTTTCTTTCTGGTTTGAAATAATTGTGTTTATATATGTGCCTTTGAGGGAGTGCGTTCCGCGGCCGCATTTTTCACGGTTCCTGTGGGAGAGGATTACTTGTTGGAGCAGTTTTTGGAACGGCCTGGTTCTTCACACCTAGAAACTCACTTACTCATAAGTTTTTCTGCATGTTTACTCTATTTTTAATTAATAAGCAAAAAGAAAAAAACAAAAAAACAAAAAATACCATATATTTCTTAATTGCATGTATTAGTTAATAAATATTTAAAGGTTACAATTAAGCTAATTGGCACTGAAGAGGGCCCTCATCTGTGGCCGATACGTTTGCCTTTCCTAATGTTTATGTCCTCGATGACATAAATAATTAGAAACTAAGCTGACCCCAAGCCAAAATAAATATTACAGAATTATAACTGTGGGTCAATGTAACAAGGAACATGTACGGAAACATGTCACGATATAATTAATTACAACATCTTCAAGTTTTATGAATCAACCACTTGATTTAGAAAATACATGTAATTACTGTTTTGAACGTTCATTGAACGATAAAAAAATTTTTTCTTTCAAAACAAAATTAGTTATTATTTACTTAGAAAAAGATTTGATTGAATCAGAGAAAATGATTGTTTGAACGACTTTCTTTGATTCAAACAAATGATTTATTGAAATGAAATAAAATTTATTTGATTCAAACAAAATATCTTTGAACCAAATAAATGCTTGTTTGGATCAAATTAATTGTTCTTCAAAACAAAGAAATTAGTGCATTGATATATGGTCAAACATATAATTTGTTTGATTTACGGCAGAAATTTATTTGATTTGAAAAAATATTTATTTGGTTCAAAGATATTTTATTTGAATCAAACAAATTTTGGTTCATTAAAACAAAACATTTCTTTACGTCAGAGAAAGTGTTTAAAACAAATAATTTTTTTGCTTCAATCAAATATTTTTTCTGAGTGTGTATATATTCAGAGCCTTTTAAAGATACAATCTGTTATTAAATATACGCTATTTTTTAATTTAATGAGGAAGAAACCAATCATTTAGTTTGCAAAAATAATATTTTGTATCGTTCAATGAACGTTCAAAACAATAAATATATGTAAATATTTCAACTTTGTAGAGCATTTTTATATGTTGAATTCAAAAACTGTGCAGGCCACAAAAACGTGAGATGAAAATAGTTTTAGTAAAAAATTGAATATATCAATTTTGTATTTGAAAAGTACTTGCTGAAGAAAACTTCTGGAAAATATTGTAGAAATAATGGAAGATTTAAAAACTCGAAAAATAATTTTTTAGCAAAATGAAAATTCAATGAATGCTTAAAGGTTTTAAGTTAAGATATCAATTGAAAAAGTTTTGTAGCTTTGTAAGTCAACTGTTCTTCAATTAACAAAATCTTCTTTTTCTTACAGCATTCAATTTTTTCGAAATAAAAGTCTGTGCTTAGACTACATAAAATTAGGATGAAATTTACATTCAAATCCGGTACAAAATATTTTCATTTTAAACCAAAGAAGCATGAGATAAAACTTTAAGCATTTATTGACTTTAAATTTCATTAAAAGATTCTTTGATCAGAGTTCAAATCTTTCAACAATTTCGCAAGATCAGCTAAATTCAAAATTTTACGAAATATTCAATTAAAATAATTACACTTATATTTCGAATATTATAAAAAACATATGCTTAAAATAAATATTTATAAGATTTTGTACAATTGTCAAAAGATTTGAGCGCTGAAAGAGTAAATTTTGAGTAAAATTTTTAATTAATGAATGTTTGAAGGTTTGTGCAAAAACATCAATTAAAAATTGTTTTAACTCCATAAATTTCATCAATTACAGTAATAAGAAAATTTCGACCTTCTGTAAAGCATTTTATTGTTTTGATTAAAAGTCTGCGCATACGCCACTAAGACGTAAGATTAATAAACTTTGACCTGCTTTTACCATGAATCTATGAATGTGGATTTCAAACCGTTATTTTATGTGGCTAAATTTTTTAAATATAATATTTTTTCAAGTAATTTTCAAATTGAAGTAGTCAATTTACGCAACTAAAGATTTGTAAACTGATATCTTGATTTAAGTTTTGAACATTTATTGAGTTCACCATTTCACTGAAAGTTTATTTTAAAAGTATTCAAGTCTCCCATTATTTTTACAAGATCTTCAAGACTTTTATTTCAGACACATAATTTTTTTTTTGTACATTTTGGTGTTACCGGTATTATAATATTGAGGAAAGTAGATGGCCTTTCCGGTTTTTTGTATAGATACTTAAGTTCGTGAAATATGTAAGATACAAATAATTTTTGAGTTTGAAATCGATATTTTATATTTTATAATATAAAGTATTTTCATCTTACGTATTTGTAACCTATGCGGAGACTTTTAATTTGAAAATTGAGATGCTTTACGAAGAAGAAAAATTGTGTTATTAAAGTAGTTGATTCCCAGAGCTTGAAAATCTTTCACTTAATATTTCAATTTCAAACATTGAATATTTATTGACTTTGAATTAAACTGAAAAATTTTTTTTGAGGTTTCAAAATCTTTTTACAATGATACAAGATGAGTCAAATTTAGAATTATAAAATTTTTCATTAAAAAGAGAAAAAGTCACTCACCTGAAATAAACCTTTGAAGGAATTCTCAAAATTGAAGAAAGGTTTAAGTACTTGAAAAATAATGTCATTGTGAAATTTTAAGTCATCCTATGTTTAAACTTACAATACAATATATCAATTATTGACGAATTTTTAGCTTTGTCAATCAAAGTGTTATTTGGAAATTTGTAATTTTCATAAAAAGGTGAAATACTTATGAATTTCTTAAATGTTCGCGTACATTTAAAAAATATCGAAACAGAGAATTATGTGCAGAGTATTTTCCAATAAGAAGAGATAAACATATGACATAATAAATTTAAAATTTACATTCTTAGTTTTATGGTGAAAAAATTTTTATCTTACTTTTTTCTGGCCTAAGCACCTATTTTGAATTCAAATTATAAAAATGCTGTACAGAGCTGAATTACTTTCTGATACAAGTAGTCATTTATAAAGCTAATTACAAAGCTTCAAAATTTTGTAATTAAAATCTTGATTTAAAACTTTTAGCATTTATTGACCTTGGATTCCATTGGAAATTTTTTTTTTTACTTTTAAATCTTCCCCCGATTTCAGAAGAACAGACAAATTAAAAATCACAAGATATTTCATTTAAAAGATTGAACTTGTCCATATGATCTTGTCAAATTGTAACAAGATTTCAACACTTCGAACAAAAATGTTCATGTAAAAATTGATATTGGTAAATATTTACTTGTTCATATGAAGATAACACATATTTTAGCTTTTTGATTTATCCACTTCTATTAGAAAATTTTTCCTTTTTGTAGAACATTTCGTTTTTTAAATGAAAAGTCTGTGCCTAGGCTACAAAAATGTAAGATGAAAATATTTCTAACATAAAACTGAGAATGTAAATTTTAAACTTGAATTTTATGTTTATTTTTTCTTAATAGAATATATTTCTAACTGAAAATTTTTTAAATGTACAAAATTGATTAGAAGTATGAAAATTTAAATAGAAAAATATATATTGATTCAAATTTTGAACATTTATTGGCAAGAAATTTTACTGAAAGTTTATTTTTGAAATGTTCAAATGCTTATAAAATTTTGCACGATCTTTTAGATGTTTATTTCAGGCAGATTTTTTCCAATGTATTTGAAAAAAAAGTGTTGTTTCTCAAATAACATATTTCATACATTTCAAATTGTCGTCTGCTTCGCGCCTCTTTTGCACGGAGTCGAGAGAAATACAATTCTCAATTTCGACTCGATAACTGAAAGCGTAAAATGTGAAATCTAAAAATAGCATTGCATGGAGGAAGCGAGGAGAATAAGGAGAAGTGGGATGAGTCGTTCTCGCGTGCCAGAGTGACGAGGAAGAAAGAAAGGCAGCGCGCGCCACCGCCTTTCCCTACTCGCTCCTCACGGACAGGAGGTGCTTCTGTAGTTGTGACTGCGTCGGTATCAGATCTGTGCACACTGCCTAGACGGGCTACTCGCTGCTACTATTGCGCGAACCCCCGCTCCGCAGAGTGGCGGGGTGATAAAGCAGAACCCTACATTCAGTTGACATCACTCACATCTAGCGGATAAATTCTCACTTCACAAAGTATCCAGCAATCATTAGCAGCGACATCTCCCGACAAAACTGCAACTTAACTTTCCTTTGCTCTGTGGGTAAGAGATACATTTTGTTACAGAACTAGCAAAAGTAGACAATGTCTCCACCTCTCGGTTAAGTTTGGAACTATTTTTTGCTAATGAAATATGAAGGTCCCCGGAGTGCGGACATTTCGCACGTTCCATGAATGTTTGTGGAATGTACTGTGCTATTAGGGTTATTTCATAATTAGTTTATACATACTTGTTCTGCAATATCCATTTTTTCGCATGAAACTCTCTAAGATGTTAACCTTTAAGGTTATGTTTGACATAATGGAGTAATAAAGTTTCGTTGTTCTCATTTACAAATTACTTTATAGACATTTTTTTCTTATAATAGCTACCTTTCTTTAAAAAAAATAGTATCCCAGCACGTCATCCTTCAAAAATTTTCGCCAATAATAGAGTAAATAACGAGTTACCAATTTTACCGCCGATTTACCGAATTACGGTAAGAAATTACCAGTGACCAAAAAATGACGGTAATGGCACATCACTACGCCCAGCTTGAGAGTAAATGAAATTCACTAAAACAAGTCTGTCTGGTTATAAATATTCATAATTATGAGAAAAAATTTCTTCGAAATTTTTTTTTTTTATAAATTAATTTTCATAATTTCTTTGAAATTTTTTTTTTTTATAAATTAATTTTCATAATTTCTTTGAAATTTTTTTTTTTTATAAATTAATTTTCATAATTTCTTTGAAATTTTTTTTTATAATTATAAACATTTATGCCCAGGCAGACATATATTAATGTATTCTATTTAATTCTACAAATTTTCAGTTACATGCATCAATTTTTATACAAAAGATTCTACACAAACTGAATTTCCGGTAAAGTAGGAATCTAGTTACATGACCAGGTGGGTCCATGGCCTTAATAATTTAAATTGTTTCCAAGATTTATTATTATTTTGCGTATTCCGGTTATTCTGCAGTTTTTTTTATGTGGAATATTATTTGTAACATTATCATTGATACGAATAATTCTTGATCCAAATAAAAAACCAAATCAAATTCAACAAAACCAGTGCAATTTTATTGATGATGAAAATAAAATATATAAATAAAATAAAACAAAAAAAGAATATGAAAAATTTTAATAAGCAATAAATGCCTAGAAACGATAAAAAATAGTACTGCAGGAATCCTCGGAATCGTGTCACGCGCGGGAAACGACCAAGGCGCAAGGCATGCTGGGTTGATAGAAGACCCTGATAGAAGTTCCTGACATTCGACCAATAACCGTCGAAAGACGGTGGTACGGGCGCTCCGATCTTCAACCCGTTCAACAAATTTTTCGGTGTCGGCAGACTTGCCAAAAAATCTCTGAGTAAATCGCTTCGTGAGCGTATAACTTTGCGAATTTGCAAGCAAAGGCATTCACTGCCGGCTTCCTAGTGTTTCCATTTCAAAAGTGCATTGGCTTGTGAAAAGAAAACAGGTAAGTTTATTGCAAAACATCTTTATTTTTCACGAAACGAATTGAGGTAGGTTTTTTTTCCACCGGGACTTTATTGAACTTGGTTCTACAATTTCGCGAAGAGTACGAACCTTTTTCATCAAGAGGGTGCAGGGTCATTCGACCTAGATTTGGATGGCGTGCAGGGTTATTTCTATTTTTACGTGCCCTTATCGACAAAACAGCGTCAAACGGAGTTTCTCTTACCGCGATCTACCTGGAAAGTCAGACTTCTTTTGACACGAATTTTACTGAATTTTATTTTATTTATCTACTTTCGTGACAAGATCGCAACCTGCATGGTATCATGTTGAACGTACATTTGCGAGCTACAGTAAAAATTACCCGACTGCCTTTTGACGGGTTTGTACCTGTTATTTTTATTTCTACTTTTTGTTCTTTCATCTATATATTTCAGATTCTAGGTCCTCTTAAAGCAATTCATTGTGACTGGTTCAGAAATTGGAGTTAATTCGTTTGAGAATCTTATCGTACTTTTTTGAAATCAGAAAAGTCTAAAGATCCTGCTTAGGACCCCCAGTTAGACTCGTGGTAATTACACTACCGCTTATAAGTATCACTATCTTATTTTTGAACTATCGTATTGGAAAAATTGCCTCTAGATCAATTAAAAAAAAAATTGTAATTCAAAGGCTAGATAAAATCGTGCAAACCGCTCTCCAGTTCTTAATCAAGTGAAATCTAATTTACATTTCTTCATGTTATTGGGATTACTTCTGAAGTTCAAATGTAAAAATCTCAGCAAAAGAAACTATATTATTAAAATCAAACACTAAATAAATATTATGGCATTTAATATATTTTCTAGGTGCTTATTTGGTGCCAATTATTTTATCCCAGAGTGGGAAATACTACAATCTTTTTTTTTTTTTTTTTGGTTTTTAATTTACCTCAAATCACTAATCATAGGGTATTCAGTCTTCCCCTTTTTTTTCTGTGTTTCCCCTTTTCTTGAGAAATTCCTCTTTTTCCTCCTCTTCTCGAAAATCTCCCTCTTTTTCCACCTTTTTCGTTAAAAATACAATATTTGAATTAAGCGGAAAAATTCTCTTCGCATACGAACGTGCACAAAGACTAATTACCATAAACTCAGTTAAGGTAATACAAATAAATATATTCGTATACATATAAGTTCCTTTAAAAGTTGAAGATGTTTATATTTCTTCAAGTTTTGAACGAAAAAATGTTTTTATAAATCTATATTTCACATAGAGTTTTAAAATTCGTAGGCTGAATTAAAAGAAACGCGCAGATGTTAAATCTCTATTCTAAGATGAATCTGTTTCTTTACTCTACGGTGTGAAAAAAAAAATAATTAATATGCTTCGTTTAGATCTAGAAAATTGACTGAATAAAACATTATAACTATATAAAAATGAATAAAAATATAACATTTCCTCAAAAAACATTTTTTTTTATCTTTTCTACATGTAAAAATTAATGTTTAATCTTTCCCCTTTTCTCTCCTTATTCGTGAAAAAATCACCCTATTTCCCCTTTTTGAACTCATTTTATGATGTGCACCCTGAAAAAGTGTCATTTTTTGAAAATCCGATTTTAACCTTTGCATCCTTCTGGAACATTGGTAATAATGACCGCGTACTTCCATATTTTTTCCGAATTTTCCATTATATGGTTTAGAAAATAAACTTTTTCGATTTTAAAATAAAATATGCAACTTTAAAATTTATGAGATAGAAAACTATTAAAAAACTTCACGTTCATCCTATAAAATAAAAAAATTTGTGAGATCAAAGAAAGCTAAGGAAGGTCTGTCAAGTCTTGAATTTTTATAGTTATAAAAATATATATTGTGTTGATAATAGCTAAGGCACGCGTTTTGGGCCCAGGCTTGAATACATCGGTCGAGTCCCAAAATGGCAGAGCTCCGTAGCACACATGATATTTTTTATACTCAAATCAATTTTAGAATATTAAAGATGATGTAAATTACTGATTTTCTCAAATTCACTAAATTTCTTTTTCAGTTTAAGTGAAACAGGAAATTCAATTTACTTAAGGCTCTATCGGCCTTAAGGAACACATTCTCATCACGACACTCATGCTTCGCGCTCGATTTTCTGTATACATTTCAGTAACTTTTTAATAAATCACATGATTAAAATAATTTATTTATTTTCTTCCAAATATCTCAAAAAGGAAAAACAATCGTAGATTTTATTTAAGGAAACGATTTTGCAGAACAACGCTTATTTCGTATCTCACATATTTTGGTGAAAAAAATAGAATTTTTTTCTTAATAAAGAGAAATATCTTAATAAGAATGTGTAGACCTCATTTAGGCAAATAATTTTTCATCCAAATGTTTTTTATGTATCTCATATATTTTGTCCAAAAAATGGAATTCTTGAATTTTAATCGTATTTTTTGGAATTGAAACGAAAAATATATGTTTTTTCAGAAACTGTGTGAGACAAAATTTGTAGATCTTTTTGAAACGAACAACTTCGTATTCTTACGTTTTTTCGTATTTCACATATTATTGTTAAAAAATTGAATTTTGGATTTATGAGCACTATCAAAAACCAGTATTGCAATTTTTGATTTTTTCAAAAACACAAAAGTAGTGCTCAATCCCTCAATTTTGATTGGATGTGGCTGGTTAACGAACTTATCCTTACTTTTTCGGCTCCGATAAAGTGTGCCAAAGCTAAATTCAATCTGATAATTCTATCGAGAGTTATGTCGCACACGACCTAAAACCGTTTTTTCTGACTCAAGGGGTCTCAAAACGTAAAGATTTGATGAAAATTTCGAGTCATTTTTTACATAAAACCAATACCTTCTCATCCTTGATGAGAATTTAAACATTTCAATTTAATAAATCTGAGAGTTGACAGGTATTCTTTAGTGCCTTTTCTTTGGTTTCACAACATTTTGACTTAATATCTTATTTGGCATGGACAAAATTTTTAAAGAATTGAAATGATTGCTTTATTATAATTAGGAGGTTGTTCACAAAATACGTAATACTCTTAGGGGTGGGAGGATGCTTGAGAAAATACGATAGTTTATCACGCTATGGGTCAAAAAGCCCTCTATCCCGTGATAGACTTCTTGAAGAAAATAAGGTCTTTTCAAAAATGGTCTCATAAGAATTCGTTCAATGTACTTTCTTTTATTTTAAAATGTTTTCTGGTATCCTTTTGTTATAATTTATAAGATAAACTGCAAATCTCCCATTTATATTTTTTAATTTTGCGGTGCGAAGTTAAGATTATGATTTTGGGTTGATCTCTAATAAGTTATACAGGGAAATATTTTCGGCACAGCAGACGTACTTACTAGCACACCAGCAGTGCTAAACACTAGAACGAATCTTGTCCTTTCGTTCGGCACGGCTGGTGTACCTTTTTGAGACAACAGACATGCTACTGCCGCTCAAGCTCAAGCGCTGTACTAACTACCAAGCTCCACTGTTGTCCATGTATACCATACGAAAGGGGCAACGGTTATCCCAGAGTTTAGCGCGTCTGCTGTGCCAAAATCAGTATACAAAATCAGCTACAAAATATGTTACAGGTATATGGTATATATCGCATCAACCTATATCGCATTATATAATACATATACACGCTTTGCACGCAACAGACGGCATAGGAGTAGGGTTTTAAGCATGGAGAATAGACATAAGGAGACCAATCTCTTATGCATGAACTTCAGTTGAGCACGTTTTTGTCGGAAGTACATGGTAAAGGTACAATAACTTCCCGATTGATGTCGCGAATGCAAGTGGTATAAAAAAATGTCCGCTTTCTTCTGTTCGCCCAAAATATTCTAACATAACCGCAAATTAAAGTTAATATTTGTAAATGTTTGTAAACATTCTTTATTTGAAACTATTATTTGAAGTATAAAACTGAAAGCGTTGGTGCATTTTTTATATAAGTAGTATGTATGAGCTTGTTTTTAAAAAAGTATAAAATCAGAGTGTAAAGTAATATTTCGATTACGTGAATCCATTATTGTGTTTTGTATACATGTATATAATTAAAGAATAATAAACAAAAGTTATTAATATAAAATGTTACCATGACAACCTGCATGCATGCAAAGGTATCCGAAGAGTTCATTTTTTTACGATACTTGCAGAAGCCCCATCTCTTGGGAAGTTCCCGTACTCAGTCAATGTACTTCCGACAAAAAGATGCTCATTTTCAGTTATAACTATAAATAAATAACTCGGGAATGAAAAATTCTAATTTCAGAAGAAGTTGAAAACGTGTAGTTTTTCCCAGCTTAATTTTCTGAGAATCAAATTGGGGAATATCTACGTATTTTCTTGTTTCTAATAAAATTTAGAAATTACACCGAAAAAAATTCCTTGTACCCGTGTACAAGGAATCAACTATTTTGCCTAGTTAGGACAGGCGCCAACTTTGCAATCCTAGTTGAAATGACAAAGTTCAAGTTTAGTATGAAAAACAAAGAAAGCAAGTTGATTTGACGGACAGATCCTTTCAGGCGCATGTATTAAACATAACCAAAAAACAACTTTACGTTTATGATCTGCTAGAGCAAAATTTATATTGATAAAACTGGGTCCTAAAGAATTATTGACAAAAATAAATTTTTGTTTGCACAGTGAAAAAGTAATAAATACAGAAGATATTCTTTTTAGAGCGGAGTTTTGTAATAACAGCATAGCAATATTTATTGAATTTAATTGTTAATAGAACTAGAATTATTTATTTCTCTGTAACAAGGTTTATATTGGTATGTTTAACTGTATGTACGTGATTCTCTTAAACAGGAATCCGTGTTATTTCAACTAATAGTTGACTCACGAAAAAAAAATTTTTTCGGTATATTGATTGAATAAATAATAAATATTAGGGACTGTTGGCAATTCGAAAAATAAAATATTGCGTAATTAAGTTGATTAAACAAAGTGAGGAGAGAAAATTGAAGTGGTCCACATACAGCCAGAAACAGGAACTTTTACACGACCACGGAAATACGAAACTAATAGTTTTTAATGTTAAAGCACCATTGATTCACAACCCGTAAAACGAGCTGAGACAGGCTATAAACTTATAACTCATGTTGCCTTGCAAACAAGGGTGCGCGTTTGTACTGTTTGAGTCACATCGTGAGCGTTTAGCTTCGTTCGTCGACCGGGGTGGCTGAAGGCTCGTTCTGCTCATTTGGCTACCCTCTGGCCATCAATCGGAACTACTCGAATCTTTTCATATAAAGTTAGCAATTTTTACAAGTAAAGTTCACGATTAATGTTACAGTTTATCGCAGAAAATACAAGTATCCCCGATTCCATAACGCTTCCCTATCGACTATATCAAAATGTAAAACATTCTTGATAACTTATGTACTATTTGTATTGTTTTTTCATTCATATTACTATTAATACTTTTTATCATTCTGCTCTTCTACTTGTGAGATACTAATTTTTCTCACAATATATTAATTCTTGTTCCTACAAAATATTAAGTTCTCGTACCTTTAGTTTACAATTCCGTAAGCACGCTAACAGTAATTTATATATTTACCCGATTTCCCTAAATCCTAGAAGAAAATACTAAAATATATATTTTAACAAATTTTATACATAAATTTGTTTCCGTGTAACACTTATCTCGAGCCATGTGTACAGATTGGTACAGATGCTGTGCTATAGGTGACGCGTCTGGCGCGCCAAAATTCTTTCCATGTAGTTTTTCTCTTATATTTTAAAATAGAAGTTAATTTGTCGCATTTATTTGTGTTTTAAACGTTTGAACAAATAATATGATCATATTTATGAGTACAACGAATGCAAGAAATCGTTGTGGGCTTTAAGGAAATTGATTTTTAATTTGTATAAATGTACTATTTTGTTGGTTTTAAATTTTCATTTAGTTTTTTCGTCTTTGAAAAAGGTTTCCCATGTCTTTCATTTATTACTGATTTTTCCCTTATTTTTAAGGTAATTTATACATCTATGATTTCTAATAAAATATTATATTTTCAGAAATAGCAAAATGACTGACCGCAAGGCAGTGATTAAGAATGCGGACATGTCGGAAGAGATGCAGCAAGATGCTGTGGACTGTGCGACCCAGTCTTTGGAAAAATACAACATTGAAAAGGTACTTTTGAAAATTGTATATTATTAAAAAGAAAAAGATATAATGAAAAAAGAAGAATAAAGTTATAATTGACTATATCTTCACAGGATATTGCCGCATATATAAAGAAGGAGTTTGATAAAAAGTACAACCCCACGTGGCACTGTATCGTTGGACGCAATTTCGGTAGCTACGTGACGCATGAAACAAGACATTTCATTTACTTTTACCTGGGTCAGGTAGCCATTCTCCTCTTTAAAAGTGGATAAATCAGTTTCTAATCTGTAATTTCTCAACCCCTTTTCCTTCCCAATTCCCCAGAAACATATTTACCATGCCATCTTTAAAATAAATTACGTTATGTGTACGAACATGAGAACTTACTTTCCAAATATGGAAGGCTTTTCTCTCGTCTGGAGAGTAGGTTTTGCGGTGCAAACTTTATGAAGGTGGCAGCACTATTGCAATTTTTGAAAAATGTTTCTAAAATATACTTTAGCGGCTTTCATCGAACTCTTTTTATCCGTCTAGCAAATTTGCAGAATTTATTTATATATATTCGAGATTCTATTGAAATAATGCAATTATTAATTTTACGACATCGTCACATTCTGCCACGAGAAGCCAGCTGGCTCGCTTTACATCGCAGAAATGGATTCGCGGTGTTTGATGTACGATCCGTTGAACGATTTCTTGGGTCTGAGTTTTTTTCATTAAACAGGGCAGCTTTCGAAATTTTCGGTTATAATAACTAATAAAAGCAAAAAGAAGTTTTAGAAATTTCAAGATACAGGTTTTTCGATTTGACGCTAAATGCAGCTAATTTGTCGAATTGACATAATGCAAAATTTCGCGTTTGACGATTTGAAGAGAAGAATATAAAGGTGACGAGAGTTTAGAAATTTGTTAATTGAGAAATTTCGATCGCTGCCCTGGAAGAACGAAAGTAAAGCTCTAAAAGACAGTTTTTTGGTTTTAAGATCTTTTGTTTAGTATAAACAGCGAGATATGATAAAAGAAATTGTCTAAATGGAAGCATTAGAAGTTTTTTTATACTACGCACTAAATACTGTAAGTGTATAATGAACGACTACCGGTCGTTGTAATACTAATATATTATTATAATTACTTAATAATGTTAGGAAAGAAACTATTCGTTGAGATCGTTGTATTTTGTAAACCTGGAGTGGGACTTTGTTGATGTTTTACCTCGAGGCGATGCATACTTAACAAACCAAAACTTATTCAAATTTCACTCGTTCTGCCTGTCGTCGTTTGTATTTGCCTTTAAATATTTCAAGCTATAAATACCACACAATCTTCTATACTATTAAAATAGTACGCAATTTATACACAATTTCTTGGCGTTGGCCCCACGACGAGGTCAGTTATCGTGCTACTGTTTCTGAATGTAGTCTTATCAGGATGATAAAAATTTTGCTTTGCGGGCTGTGAATTCAAATAAGAGTTAAACTTATTTTGATCTGGTTTGTTAGAGAAGGAAGAGAGTTAATTCGGTGATCCAATGAATTTTTAGAAAATTATAACTCTTATAATGGATTTTTAAGTTGCGTAAAATGATCACGGTACAGAGCGTAGCCCGTTTAAAATTCAGTGAATTTAGAGAAACCTAAAAAAATATATATTAGCAAAATTCATGTCCCTTTGCAAAATAAATTACGGAAAAGTGGAACTGGATATTTCTTATATTTTCCTTCATTTTAAGAGGCAACTCTGGTGAGAGTATGACTATAAGCCAGAGAAGTAGGTTTGGACGATTATGAAGATGAAAAAAGTGGTCTTAAGGCCATTTCATGAACGTGACTTTATCCAGTACTTCTCGTCCTTCCCTTTCTCAAATTAATAACTCGAATGGATTTTTCATATCAGATAAACATGCCTTGACCTTTTACGTTTATCTGCTATGGGGAATTCATTTGAGTTATTATTATTTTAAGAATAGGAAGGACGAAAAGTATTGGATAGAGTCACGTCCATGACATGGTCTTAAGACCACTTTTTTCTTTGGGTTTGTCCATACTTACTTCTCTGGCTCATAGCACACGCAAATGCAATCGCGTAAGGTGCTATAATTTCACGAATCGATGAAATAAAAGTACGGCATGTGAAAGAAGCACTGAATGCATGCGTTTATCGTGAGTCTCTCATAGTACTAATGTTGTGTGCAATACAAGCACGTTATTCGTCGTACCTAATATGCTCTAACTCTATGCTTTTTTTTACATATATTTCATGCAACTGAGTGCAGGCTCCGCCCACTTTAGCTTTCAAGATTTTTTGAAAAACAAGACACCCACGCTTTTTCAGTCGAGAGATTGGAAGCGTGGATATGGTGTCTGTTACTCGAGATCTATTCTAAAAAGCATAGAGTCCGAGTATTTTAGGTACAAGTAGCGTGCTTCTACAGCACGTCGCCCGTTCTATAGTAGTATCAAGTTCGAATTGTAAAAGATTCTGAATCGTTCTTTATTTCCTCGAATACATGCCGTGCAATAAAAGCACGTTTTCATGAAAACATCTAACGAATTATGTATTTAATGCCCACATTTAAGGTTCATTGCTACTTATGTTTTTGATAATCATGCGTATTATAGTCACATTTAAGTGGAAGAGTAAGAAATCGCGGAAATGTCGCCTGAAAAAATCGATAGTAAAAATCTATTAGTTTCACCTCGAAGCGATTTTTATATTCTGTACTTTTTTCGAAATTTTCTCTTCATTGAAGTCGTCAGCCCTTTGTTTTTATGAAACTAATAGATCCCTCGAAATCGAAAGTATTAGTATATATTTGATTTATGGGGACTCGTTATTTTATTCCGGAGTTTCGCCGATTTTGATGACTCGTCTCATAAGATTACGTGTTAATCTGACACTTTTTCAGTAGCGATTTTTTTGGAAATACAATAACATCGTCAACCATGGTATTTCTTTTTTCCAAATAAATCTAGCATATTTTATTTAGATAATCTTTAAGTTTCAGAGGCGTCAGTGATTTTTTTTTATAAACGCCAAAGCCACCTTAAGTTTCATGCTAAGAAAGCATGGACTTCCGTTATATAAGGCTCTATTTTCGCAACAGTATTCTCTCCGTGCAGCAATGCAGAAAAATGCAACTCGTTTCTGTCTTCTCCGGAAAATGTTTTGAAATTATCACGTTATTGATAAATCAGTCTTGTGTAATCTACTTCAGACCCTACCAGATAAATAGGGTGTACTTTGGACCGTATATCGATTCTCCAAAGCATTAATTCTCCCAGGCGCAGTGAACTTCACGCTAAAAATTCTAAGAATTTTCAGGCGCGCATTATAATCACAAGAAAGGCGCATAAAAATTCTTAGGATTTCCAGCATGAAGTTCACTGCGCCTGAAAGAATTAATGCTTTGGAGAATCGATATACGGTCCAAAGTATATCCTACCTACCAGATAACGTTTCCCCGATACTGTATCGATATATTGGTTAGTCTGTATCGATATTTTCCGTCGATATTAGAGCATTCGATATATCGAAGTATTGATACCACGAAGCCTGTATCGGAAACCGATACAGTAAAAAAAATTAAACGTATTTTCAAAATGAAATTATTCATTTAAAAAAATTATCAAATCTAATGACGTAGATAACATCAACATAAGCTTAAAAACAAGTTCCTACGGTGCCAGCACCTTAAATACAACGATTTACATTGTAGAAGTGATGCAGACGCGATAGCTCAGGCGGTAGTGTCCCTGCTTCTTAAGCATGAGGTTATGGGTTCAAGCCCCTTCAGGTTTGTTTTTTTAAATAAACGAATAAAACGGTTAAAAAATACATATAATTTCGGCTATCCTGAATAATGGGTACACAACCGTCATATATATGTGTAATTTATTGTCTTTTATAATAAATGATTTTTCGCGTTTATGTATACTTTGTTTAAAGCACTATAAACAGAATTGTAAAATAAAAAAAAATAAAAGCAGAAACGCTACCGCCTGAGCTATCGCGTCTATGTTAGTAATATAGTGTAGTAGGTTATATTTAAGTTGCTTGACCCTTGGGAGCTTGTGCTTGAGATTATGTGTAGTATTTGGGTCGTTTATAGGGATATATAGTTCCAATTTTTATATATACTAAATACAAATAATATTGTAAAATATCGTATCGATACATACAATATCGATACTTTTTCTCTGATATATCGGAGCATCGATATTTACATGGTAGGGGATCGATAGCCAGAACTAGAATTAAATAGAAAAAAATTTTGACAGAAGAACGCTAATTTTAGAGCGTACTAATGTCAGCCAATGTAGGAAGACAAGAGTGGTGTATGGTTTCAAAAAAGCGTGAAAGTCGGTAAGGTAGGCAGGTTTTTAGAAAATAAAGAAACAGATGGTACGATGAATATATTTCTTATTATTATTTACCTTCCTCAGGGAAGTTAGGCTGAGAACAGATATTTAAGATACCTGGTTTATGTTTTAGAGATCCCGTCATATTCAAAATTATATTTAGTAGCCCAGGTGCTTGAAAAACATCTTCTTCAGGGAACTAAAGCTAAGAAGTGAAATTTAAGATACCTCGTTTATATATTAGAGATCCCGTCATTTTAAAAATTATATCTAGTAGTCCAGGTGCTTAAAAAACATCTTCCTCGGGGAACCTAAGCTGAGAAGTAAAATTTAAGATACCTCGTTTATATATTAGAGATCCCGTCATTTTTAAAACTATATCTAGTAGTCCATTTGCCTAAAATACATCTTCCTCGGGGAACCTAAGCTGAGAAGTGCAATTTAAGATACCTCGTTTATATGTTAGAGATCCCGTCATTTTGAAAATTATATCTAGTAGTCCAGGTGCCTAAAATACATCTTCCTCAGGGAACTGAAGCTGAGAATTGAAAATTAAGATATCCGACTGATATTTCAGTGGTCCACTCATTCTAAAAATTATATCTAGTAGTCTAGGTTTTTAAATACAACTAGATATAATTTTCAAAATGGCAGGATCTCTAAAATATAAACTAGGTATCTTAATTTTCAGTTCTCACCTTAAGTTCCCTGAAGAAGATTTTTTTTTAAGCAGCTAGACTACTAAATATAATTTTGAAAATGACGGGATCTCTAAAATATGAACTAGGTATCTTAATTTTCAGTTCTCAGCTTAAGTTCCCTGAGGAAGATGTTTTTTAAGCACCTGGACTACTAAATATAATTTTCAAAATGACGGGATCTCTAAAATATGAACTAGGTATCTTAATTTTCAGTTCTCAGCTTAAGTTTCCTGAGGAAGATGTATTTTAGGCACTTGGACTACTAGATATAATTTTTAGAATGACTGGACCACTGAAATACCATTCGCATATCTTAAATTTCAGTTCTTAGCTTAAGTTCCCTGAGGAAGATGTTTTTTAAGCACCTGGACTACTAAATATAATTTTCAAAATGACGGGATCTCTAAAATATAAACTAGGTATCTTATTTTTCAGTTCTCAGCTTAAGTTCCCTGAGGAAAATGTATTTTAGGCACTTGGACTACTAGATATAATTTTTAGAATGACTGGACCACTGAAATACCATTCGGATATCTTATAAAGGGTTTCCCAATAAGGGTGATATGTTTTGAAATTGAAAAAAAACACTGAATATTCATTCGGAATTGATCGAAATCTTTTTTATTATATTGGATATTCTATGCCATTTATGATTTAAACAATATATCGGCCAAATGTCCCCCCAGACTTGAGCCAAAAATGCGCCTCATCAGAAAAGATGATTTTTTGATGAAAATTAGGATCATTTTCAATTGATTCCAGAGCCCAATCCGCGAACTCCCGACGCAAACAATGGTCATTAGGCTTCAGTTCTTGGGCCAGAATCATCTTATAGGGATGCAGGCCAAGATCCAATTGCAAAATACGCCAGGTAGTCATCCTGGACAGGCCCAATTCCTGAGATCGGCGTGGCACGGACAATTCACGGTTTTCCTCGATACTGGCCTGTACGGCGGCTATATTCTGTGTAGAACGTGCGGTACGCATACGATTTTTAGGCTTAGTATCCAATAGAGTAAATTCACTCTCCAACTTATCGATTATTCGACGAATTGAGAGCGCGGATGGAGCAGAATGACGACCATATTTTGCACGATATGCTCTTTGAACACCGACAAAACTTCTCGAATTTTGATAAAATAATTAGACAATTTCCAAACGTTGTGGAAGCGTGAAACTGCTCATGATTAAATGGCAAACCTTACTGATGACAACTGACAGCAGACGTCAAAAATTTCAGTTCAAATGAGCCCGATAGGGACATTCAAAATCATATCACCCCTATTGGGAAACCCTTTATTTTAGTTCTTAGCTTAAGTTCCCTGAGGAAGATGTTTTTTAAGCACCTCGACTACTAAATATAATTTTCAAAATGACGGGATCTCTAAAATATAAACTAGGTATCTTAATTTTCAGTTCTCACCTTAAGTTCCCTGAAGAAGATTTTTTTTAAGCACCTGGACTGCTAAATATAATTTTGAAAATGACGGGATCTCTAAAATATGAACAAGGTATCTGAATTTTTAGTTCTCAGCTTAAGTTCCCTGAGGAAGATGTTTTTTAAGCACCTGGACTACTAAATATAATTTTCAAAATGACGGGATCTCTAAAATATGAACTAGGTATCTTAATTTTCAGTTCTCAGCTTAAGTTCCCTGAGGAAGATGTATTTTAGACACTTAGACTACAAGATATAATTTTTAGAATGACTGGACCACTGAAATACCATTCGGATATCTTTAATTTCAGTTCTTAGCTTAAGTTCCCTGAGGAAGATGTTTTTCAAGCACCTGGACTACTAAATATAATTTTCAAAATGACGGGATCTCTAAAATATGAACTAGGTATCTTAATTTTCAGTACCCAGCTTAAGTTCCCTGAGGAAGATTTTTTTTAAGCACCTGGACTGCTAAATATAATTTTGAAAATGACGGGATCTCTAAAATATGAACAAGGTATCTTAAATATCTGTTCTTAGCTTAACTTCCCTGAGGAAGGTATATTTTAAGCACTTAAATCACCTGGTTTACTTCTCACAATGACGAGCTCTTTGAAAAATCATCACTAATACTTCTTCGCATTCAAAATAATATTGTCGCAGAATACTTTAGCTGACTTTATAGTAACCTCATAAGAAATATATTCATCGTGCCATCTGTTTCATTATTTTCTAAAAACCTGCCTACCTTACCGACTTTCACGCTTTTTTGAAACCATACACCACTCGTGTCTTCCTACCAGGCTGGTGCATCGACCATGTATGTGTATGTGTTAGTAGAGTATTTTATCATCCGGCTAGTGAACTAAAAAGACAGATGGCGCTCTGATCAGGTGGTCTGACTTTCCCATTCAAATGCATTGCAAAAATGATGAAAATCAATTAAAAATAATTATTTGGTTCAGTAATAAAAAGTTAACAGTTATATAAATACGAGAATAAAGTTCATACTGATTATTAATTTCAAAAAAATAAATAAAGTAAGTAATTTATAATTGTAAAGTTTATTTTAAGCGAATATTTTTCAAATCTTATGTTGTAGCCATTGAACTTCCACATTTTGAAAAGTATCAACAAATTGTTGTCATTAAATACTGCTTTATACCTTTAATAAAAAATTTATTTATTTATTTAATTTAAATATTTAAATACGTTAAACAAAATAATGATGGAAATAAATATAATACTGGGCGTCCTATTCTGATTTGTTTTGATATGCCTGCTTCCTCAGAAATTATTCGGGAGAGTTTATTTAAATGATACGCTTTGTATTTTTTAAGAAAAAAAATTGTTTTTGAAAATAATTTGCATAATTTTTGATAATTGGGGTGGGTTCGAATGATAAACGAAGTTTTAACAATTAATTATTTTTCAATGCGAAAATATATTTCATTATAAATAAAATTTACAAAATTAAATCAAAAATTATAATTTGATTTTGATTGCTGTATCAAGTGCTACACAATCGTGACATTTTTTTCCTAGCAGCATTTAATTTTTCTTCATCACGAATTTGTAGCATTTCGTTCTTCGCTAGTTCCCGCATTCTCAAAGTTAGGTACTCGTGAATTATTATAGCAATTAATTCTCTAGTGTGTTCCTCGCAGGAGAATGAAAAAATGTTATTTGCTGTTACATCATTCATGACTAATTGGTAAACATCGCGGAATTTGCAGTTTTCATCGAAAGACCGTTCAATAATCTTAAGAAGGTTGAACAATCGAGTGCTTGGATGAATGAGACCTTCCTCACTAGCTAATATAGCCACTGGTTGTTTAGCCATTAATTGTTCACCTGACTCATTAACAGAGGAAAGAAAAGCAACTCGACAAACTGTACACTTGATATAACTATTCAACCGTTGACATAAAAGCCCAGTGCTGTAATAGATTATACAATCTACAACTTCTGGAAGGGTATAGTCATGATCAAGAGCGTTCATAAAATTAGAGAAATCACCCTCTTCTCTAATGACGATGTTCAGCTTTTCTTTAATTTCATTTAACGCTTCTGACTTTTTGTCTTTAGCCGTTCCATAAATTTCTTTAATTCTAGCAATAGACATTAAGGGAGAAGATTCCATTTTTGTGGAGATCGAACAATTCCCTAATTTTGGAGGCTTCAAAATACTAAACATAGTCAAAATTTTATAATGATTTTAGGAAGGAAATTAATCAGGATTCAAGTTGTACACATTATGAGAATAGTTTTTCGCGAGGAAGGTTTTTCAAAAATTTATGTTCTGTCCCATATACATTAAATAAATGTGAATTAAGTGAAAAAAGTTGATCTAAAACTTATGCAAAAACCTAAACCTCGTGAAAAACGTTTTAACATCTGATAAATTACATATTCAAATTCAATAGGCTTAGGAAATGCTTTTACGTAAATTCAATCTTATATAAATTTATTTGAAGAAACATATACTAATCTCTGGCAAGAACTAGCTATCTTTTAAATTAAAATGAGAATTTAGTAAATCTAAATGAGTCAAAATATACTTAATTTTTATACCTTATTCAAAAATCATCAGGAATTATATTAAACGTATTGCTTTTCAAGATCAAAAATTTCCTTTGCAGAAGAATATTCAAATAGGTAATTTATTTTCTGAGAAGTTTTGAGGAAGGATAGGAATTAACGAGGGGAAAATAAATGAATGAATAAAGCTTTTGTATGAAATTATGAAAAGAAATGAAAAACCTTTTCCTAACTTCACGTTAGGAATAAAAAGCATCATGAATGTATCATATATGAATCATACATGTGCAATCCCATTGGTTGTGTCTATAAAAAAAATATTGAAAATATGAGTACCAATTACATGTTTTATAAAATCGAATAAGAATTCAAAATAAACATAAAGTTACCTCCAACGGATCCTGATTGATCTTTCCAGTAAGTACGTACTCACAATCGTGTTCTGTTATTAAATAATGAGTCAAGTCAATTGTTGAACGCAAAGTTACTCTTAAACCTTCAGCAGTGTTATCTGTCAAAAAGTTATTCTTTGTTAGGAGTCCGTCCTGAACTCTTTGTTCCCAGTCATTAAGCCATTGCAAAGACTCTTCAATTATCTTTAAGAGAAATTTTAATTTAAAATATCATTAGCGAAGTGTTTTTAAAATATTATAGAAAGAAAAGTATGTATTAAAAGTAACCTTCAAATTTGTACTTGACAGAGAAAGACCTTCTAACGGTTTCAGGTTGTTCAAAACGTCAAATAAATTGTTGAATTTCTCACAGAACTCGGCAGTGGCTTCGCAACCTTGCAATCGTTTATCATACGCCTGATAGTATCTCAGAGCTCTCCCCATAGATTTACTTAGAATCTGAAAGGAAAACTTTTTTATCGAAAAAAAATTGCATTTTAAATAAGTAAAAAATTTTAAAGTACCTGAATGGCATAAAATACTCTCATTTTCAGAAAGGAATTTAATACTAAATGATTCCTAGTTAGTTTTGGGCACAATCTTTTCTTCTCTGGTTTAGGCCTGTCCAATTCATAAACGATATGAAAGTAGTTCCAATCAATGAATTCCTCATCAGGATGCACCTTTAATTACATATTTAGAAGATTAGCTAAAAAATAAGATGGAAAAAAAAATGTTTACCTTCAATTTGGCGTTTGAACTCTCCATACGATTTCGAACATTTTTTATCAGATGGCAAATATCAGAAAAAGCGAAAACTTTTCGTTTCTCATTCAGTGGATGCGCAAACCAATTGTTCAAATTGTCTTTTTTCCCAGAAATTTCCAATTCGCTCCAGAATTTGCGGTTTGTAGTTGCACCATCACATACGAAACCGTGGATGAGAGCTCCTACTCTTTCAAGCATGACTATGGCCTGAACTACTAATGTTGCTAAAACAACTCCTGTTGTCGGACCTTTACTGGTAAATACAGCAATTGGCTGTGAGTAGAAATCATACAAGGGCTGATACATCAAAACGAGTCCATGATCAGCTTTGTCTTCAATACCAGTGGAAGTTCCCTCATTTGTACCAAAATCAGTTAATCCTTTATAAGACATCGTTTTTTGGTCTAATGCGATGTTCTGTCTAGTTTGAATTTCATCTAAAAGCAAAACTCCATGTCTTTGTAATGGCGACTTTTTGGAAAAGTGTTCCTTTAAAACTTCCATAAACTTATCGTCAAAACCACATGGAGTATCAATCATGGATAAGTACCTAAATAATGGAGTAGAATTTTTTTTTAAACAACGTATATATGTTTAAACATTTAATAAAAATCTTAAGGTACTTTTTTGCGGAGCAAAAATTTGAAGTTCAAAAAATGATTTCGGAACACTTACAACTCCTACTGACTTCCTTTCTTGCTTCAAAATTTTTATATACTCCAAGTTAATTCTCGGATTTAAAAAAATGAAGAAAAGACGTTTATATAATCTGGACGCAATTCATTGCCTTTTTTCTTAATTTTTTAGTTCGGAAAATTAACTTTGGGTGCTTGGAATATAATAAAATTTTGTGGCAAGAAACTACGTCGATAGCAGTTGTAATTGTTTAGAAATCAATTATTGAATTCCGAAATTTTTTTCCGTGAAAATCCCTTAATATTATATTGTAATTATCGATATACTTACTTTCGAATAATCCTAGTGCATGGTAGAACTAAAAAATTGTTGTCACGTAAAAAATTGTAGGTTGTTGGTGACTTCATATGTAACAGTAGGCATAACATTATCCACTCATCTGAGTACTTTCGACTCTTTACACTCTTATTTTTTGATGCTTTCAAAATTTCATTAATTGCTAGCCGCTCATTACCAGTTATGTTTTCTTTGTCCAAAAGTTTTTGTACTGATAAGCTACACATTTGAGACATTCTTGCCTGACATTTTTCAAGAACTTTTTTAAAAATAGTTATACGAGCAGAAACTCTTTTTTGATTGTTTTTACTTCTACGAATCTGTTCCCTTAACAACTGGACTTTCTTCGTGTTTTGCTCATTCAAGTTTGAAAGTCTTATTCTTTTTGCAATTATCAAACTCTCATTGACATTTAATTTACGTCTTTTCCTAGAGATAGTTTCCGCTGCACGATGACAATCTTTGCAAATTCCTTTAGAAGCAACGTCCGCACATAAAATATAAGCACAGTTATTGTGTCTTAGAAAACCCTCTTTGTCTCGATGAGTTCTGGAATTTTGAAAGGACTCAATTACTCCTGGATTGGCACAGTCCCTACATAACGCAAATTTATCAACTGCTTCTATTACTTCCTCTATACTGTTCTTTGTTGTTACATTTTTCTCGATTCCCATTTTTTTTACATTAATAGGTTTCCCAAATATGGCAATCCATACTTCCATGTTCTCCTTTATTACTACCTGCTTCGCTGAAACTGGTTCAATAATACCGTTTACTAATTTCCCTGTGCACTGGGAAAACTGAATCATCTTATAATCACCAAAATTTATACTGTGCCTTGCCCACGAAATGGGAAACTGAATACTTTTTTCGTCATTGAAAATGGTTTTAAATGTAATATTTTGCAGATGTTCAGAATCCATAAAAGCGGGAACATCAGGAATTCCATTCGTAAATCTTTCGTTAGCTTTAGTTTGAGTCCCTTTCCCTTCAGTTTCTTTCCCGTTTTCAGTGCCTTCGATACATCCAGCAGTATTAATTGAATCTGCTTCAAAATTATTATCTTTGTTAGACTTTTCATCTCTAGGCTTTTCAAGCAAATTATTAGTTTTTTTTCGAGATTTACGCTTTTTGACAAGAGATTTTGATAAATATTTTGGACAATTTGGGAATACTTGAGGGAGAGCTCCTTTTCTTAAACGAGGGACTTTGTATTTGGTCTGAAAACGATTTAAAATGTTAAAAAAACCAATAATATAATACAAATGACGCCTATGCAGTTCCAGCAAATTGTTCATATATTTTAGTCTGAGAAAGTTTAAATATTAATTTCGTTTTCAACTTGTTTTTTCATTTGATTCGAAAAGTATTAATGTAAATTATTAAAAAGGCCACTAAGAATATTGAGTAAATATATTAAATTAATATTAATATTATATTAATATTAATTAATATCAAGTAAATTATCATCCACGAAAATTAGACCTCAGGCAAAAATAGATAATTTTACTTTCAAGAATAGCAATATTATTATTGAAGCGCTATTTTGGAAGAGAAAAGATTAATTTCTATAAAAAAAATTGGAAATACAGAAAAATAATTTTATTAATCAATTTTATTTTTCACCCATTTTTTTTTCTTATCGCTTTTCGCCAAATTTTAAAAAATTATGCGATTTTAATAAATTACAAATCACTTTTTCGAGAAAAAGATTCCCTACAGCTTAACCATTTCCAATTTTCGAAAATGATTAAATTATTATCAAATTCAGCAATTTGTTTATAAAAATTTCGTTTTAGAAAATGTTTTTTTAATGTTTTCAGCCATTAAGGAATTTATATTTAAAAATCAGAAACGGTGAAGTTGTGGGAAATATTTTCTCTGAAAAAATGATTCATGATTTATTAGAATCGCATAATTTTTTTAAAATTTGACAAAAAGCGATAAGAAAAAAAATTGGGTAAAAAATAAAATTGATTAATAAAATTATTTTTCTGTGTTTCATATTTTTTTCATGTAAAATAATCTTTTCTCTTTCAAAATAGCCCTTCAATAATAACATTGCTATTCTACAAAGCAAAATTATCTATTTTTGCCTGAGGTCTAATTTTCGTGGATGATAACTACCTTAAGGTAGTTCGTCTGCGAAAATAAGACCTCAAGTAAAAATAGATAATTTCAATATCAAGAATAGTAATATTATTATTCGGGATCATTTGAAAGAAAAAAGATTATTTTCCACACAAAAATTTGAAACATAGGTGAATAATTAATAAATTTTATTTTTACCTCAACTTTTTTTCTTATTGCTTTATACCAAATTTAAAAAAATGTTAAGATTCTAATAAATCACGGATCATTTTTTCGGGAAAAAGATTCTCTACACCTCAAGCGTTTCCAATTTTCTAGAATGAATAAATTATTACCAAATCAGCAATTTGTTTATAAGAACTTTGTTTTGGACAATTGATTTTTAATGGTTTCAGCTATTAAAGAATTTATTTCCGAAAATTGGGAACGTTAAACTTGTGAAGATTCTTTTTCCTAAAAAAATGATTCGTGATTTATTAGAATTGCATCATTTTTTAAAAATTGATATGAAACGATAAGGAAAAAAGTCCAGGTAAAACAAAAATTTGTAAAATGCATTATTTTTTTGCATTTCAAATTTTTTCATGGAAAATAATCTTTTCTCTTTAGAATTAATCTTTTAATAATAATATTGCTATTCTTGAAAGCAAAATTATCTATTTTTGCCTGAGGTTTAATTTACGTGGACGAACTACCTTAAATAAACAATCATTACAATATCACATTTTTTTTAGTAACTATACATAGAACACAGCATAAAGTATATTAAACTTTACCGATGACATGACAGTTCCATCCGGTCCTTTAACTTCAGCCATCCAAATGATGTCCTCTGGAAAAAAGTGCTTCTCGCAAACTACGTGTCCATATTTTAATTTGATGTCATCCCGTAAAATAGCCTTTTGCCACCGTTCAATTTCTTTAGGATCTTTAGGTACGAGAAAAACATGTAATTTTTCGGAATTATTGTCGTATCCTGAATTACAGCCAGGAGCAGTACATTTACGTCCCATGATTTTTGGATTCACACTTAGATCACTGCATAAAATCTTTCACATATGTTTTAAAAATCACTATTGCCTGCACTTTACACAAAATTAATAAAAAAATCTTCCGAAAATACAAAATTCTTCGTTAATTCTGCTGCACGTCCAAACATAACAATTGAAAAGTCAGACCACCTGATCGCAGCGCCATCTCTTGAATTAATTTATAAGATCGTACTGACCGGACGTTAAAAGATCCAAGAAAGTGGGGGTGATGCACCGGCCTGCTTCCTACATTGCTTGCTGACATTAGTACGCTCTGAAATTAGCGTTCTTCTGACAAAATTTTTTTCTGTTTAATTCGAGTTCTGGCTATCGATCCCCTACCTATTTACATGAGCGAACATATCGATATGCTGTATCGATTCTTTTCAGGTGTATCGGGAAAGGCTACTACCAGATAGTCTTAATTAAATGTCACGGACGTAACTTTAACCAATCCTTTTCGTGCTGCCCATTCTGAAAGTAATAATTCAAATGGATTTTCCATAGCTTATAAACGTGAAAGAAAGATCAAGGTACGCTTATATGCTATATAAAATCCATTTGAGTTATTAATTTAAGAATGAAAAGCACGAAAAGTAGTAGATAGTCACGTCAATGGCATGCCCTTAAAACTATGGACCAACCGGATCGTGTGAGTAGATTCCTATCTCACCGGCATTTCAGTTTGTGTAATCTTATTCCCCTGCAAAATGAAATGCCGAGTTGAAAATATACGGAATAAAATAAAATGTACTAAGCAGATCTGTCTGGTCATGAATGTTTATCATTGTAAAACTCAAAAAAACGATTTTCGATGAAAATTTTTCTACAATCAAATATTTATTTAAGTGCATTTCACATAATTTTAACTCAGTATCTCATTTTGGATGGAAACAAGTTCACAGACAAAAATGCCACTAAGATAGGAATTTGGTCATGTGGTACGGTTAGTCTACGGCCTTAATTGTGTATATTTCAAGAGCCATGTATGTGTATGTAGTAACAGAGAGAGATGGGATAACGACTGAGAATGATTTAAAGTTGCATCGTTTTGAATTAATGCCAGCAGGACAAGCTAAGTATCAATTTTATTGTTCCCAATCGGATTGAATGCGGAGTAAACACAAATGTGCATTTAAATAAACTTATTATTCTGAAGTTTTCGTACGTAATTCCTAATCAATAATTTGAAGAAAAGTGTAGAGTTTCAAAGAATAAAATATTTGCTCAGTGCACCGAATGTAAGATTTGATAACGTGTTGTAACGACGTATACCCGGTAAGAAGATATGGATTAAATTGGATAGAAAAATTTCTATCCAATTCAATACCGTTTTTGAAAATACCTTCATATCGGGAATTAATCTACATAATAAAACATTGATGCACCTGAAAAATAAAAGGGCAAACCACTCTTACCTTTAAAAGTTTTATTCAAACTTTTAAAAGTTGAATTAATTAAATGTATTCTAAGAACTTGAAAGGTTAATTTAGGAATTACTCTACGTCTCAAGACCAGTTCGTATGACCAGAAATGCTGACTTGCATATTATCCATTGAAATGCAATCAGGTTACGAACGCTCAAAAGTGTGCATTTGATTCACCTCTGAAAGCAATTGATATTCCGTAAATTATATTTCGTACATTAATCATAACATTTTGCAAAAAAATGTTGCACACTGTGGACCGCCCGTTTCAAAATGAAATTTTAACAATTTTTTTATAAAATATTGAATAGATTATATTCTCTGAATTAAGGGAATGTGATACTTATGAAATTAGAAAATTCTAATGATTTTAAGGTTATTACATGTTTATATATATATAAAACGACGGATGTAGATAGACTATTTTATAAGTATCGCATACCTTTTTAATTTAAATAATTTTTCTTCTCAAATCTAAAACATCAATATTAGAATTAGGTGTGAGAGTTTTAGATTAAAAATCAGATGAAGTCAATATGTTTTCACTAAGACTTTTATTCTCAATAGCATGAGGAAGGTACATCTATCCTAGAGGACTTCTACTGAAACACTAAACTAAAAAGAAAACTCTACAAGAAAAATGACTAACTTAAAAAGAGTTTATGGACCTAGAGAACAGAGTTTTTATTCATCTGTCCAGCATGCGTTTTGGATTTTACAGGCTCTTGAGTTCGGCGCCTGCCCTGTCGTAAATTATGATTTTCTATGAAAGGAAATTTAAAGTGCCCTTAATATATTACAATATTTTAACTCGCATTTCTTCGTTCTCTCAATCTAACTAAATTTCTATGACGAGTGATTTTTGACAGTTTATTATATCGTTGCGCGTACACATTTCAACAATCAAAAACGTATTTTAAATTTTCAAGTAGTTATTTTTTAAAATTTGTCTATCGAGTTTTATATTAAATTTATCTAATTTGATTTTATACAAATTTAAATCTTATTATTATTATTATTATTATGTAGTTAGCTTTAACCTGTGAGCACTCATACACATTATGTATTTTTATATTTAGAAGAATCATTGTTTGACCCAATTGACTAAAAGTTTAATATAATTGATCATTAAATTAATTTCAAGTATTCCCTAATAGCACAGTACATTCCATAAACATTCATGGAACGTTCCGTGGGGACATTCGGAACGTCCCCCGGGAACGTTCCATGAACATACCTGGAACGTGCGAAATGTCCGCACTCCGGGGACGTTCCGAAGGGACGTTACCGGAAAGTCCCACCGAAACATTTCTGGGACCTTCATATTTCATTAGCAAAAAATAGTTCCAAACTTAACCGAGAGGTGGAGACATTGTCTACTTTTGCTAGTTCTGTAACAAAATGTATCTCTTACCCACAGAGCAAAGGAAAGTTAAGTTGCAGTTTTGTCGGGAAATGTCGCTGCTAATGATTGCTGGATACTTTGTTAAGTGAGAATTCATCCGCTAGATGTCAGTGATGTCAACTGAATGCTCAACAGAAATGAGTACATAGTTCACCCTAGGGAAGTTTCATGGGTTTTTTTTCATACAGTTATTATAGAGTAGGCACGCAATAGGGGCGTGTTAAAGTGGAAGCGTACGGTCGTTAGAAAGAGAGAGAAAGTGAGGTTGGTGAAGCCCTCTCACTCTACTAGCGACAGCGTAGTTCTTGTTTACATTTTTAAGACTGTCAGGTTAGGTTGCGTATTTTTTTCAAGTCGTTGGCGAATGCGTATCGCGTTATGGAAGAGAGAGAGAGAGAGGGATAGACTAATTCGATTCAATTCAACATTCACATTTGTTACGTCATTGTTGCATAACTGTTCTGGTCCCATGCGTATCACAGTTACATAACAAATTTTTTTATCATTGTATGTAGGAAAATAAATAGAAAAATAATGAAAGAGAAATAGACTATAAACGTGTAATTTCTATTCCTTATTATGGTAATTTATCTTGTAAAATTAAAAGACAACTACAAAAATACAACATTACCACTGTTTTCAGAAACATTACAAAATTAGATAAATACATAAAATTAGGAAAAGACCCTTTGAATAAATCTGAAATTTCAAATGTGGTTTATAAAATTCCATGCCTGGATTGTTCAAAAACTTATGTAGGTCAAACGGGAAGAATGCTTTGTGTCAGATGTGATGAACACAAAAAAAACATTAATTTAAATGAAAAATATCACAATGTTGTTACAAAACATAGAATCAACAATAAGAATGATACAGGTTCTCAACATAATTTTGATTGGGACAATATTGAAATTCTACATAAAGAAACAAATTATTTCAAAAGAATAATTGCAGAAATGTTTTACATAAAAAAGGAAGGAAATAATAGCATTAATGTGATGTCCGACTTAAAAGATTACAATACTTCTTATGATATTATTTTAGATCACCTCACATAATTTTTAATTTATAAATATTACTAATTTAATCTTACAATTTGATTCTATATTCTAAATATTAAATATTGTATTTTGATTCAATCAAATTAAGTTGGTCCTTAGTACTACGGCACTGTTTCTATTACGTCACATGCTATTGTCCGTTATCGTTTCTGTTTATTACTTTTCAGTATCTCGTTAATATCTCTAGTATAACCACACATTTTTATTTTAATCAATAATTTTTTTAACATAAAAACAAAAACTATGAAGGTAACTTGTCTTCCATCTTTGTTGAGTGCAATAGTTTTTTTCATTCAGTTTGACAAAAATTGGAAATGGAAAAACTTTTAATATATTGACCTATATATAAATAATTCGACGAATGTTCCAATTTTATTGATTTTGACAAAATATCTGAACAAAGTTTTTAATGGTGACGACAAATTAGTTTTAAAATATCGATTGGAGATATGTTCCTCAAAGTTTGGAGAAAAAAAATCTTGTGACGATTTATCAAAGGTATTTTGATTTTTTTATGTATATATATTTAAGAAATAATGATTTTTATTTAATTTTTTCTCAAGAATTGTCTTTTTTGTACTATTATTATAGAATTCAACACAATCCTATTGTAAAAATCTGATAAGGATGACATAGTAGTCATCGAAACGTTATTAAAGAGAGTATAAAAAACATCTAGATTGTCCGAGGTTGGTCATTTTCCTACATACAATGAAGAGAATTATTCGGACGTAAATATCTCATAAGTTTAATTAAATTTGTTTATGTAATTGTTATAGAACAACTATATAACGATTCTTATTATGTAACTGTGATCCGCATGGGACGCCATTTTTATAGAACTGTTATGTAACAATGACGTAACAAATGTGAATGTTCACTGGGTTTTGCCTACTCTATGTATAATAAATCTATTCTTTTATTGGGTATTATATTTACATGTATTGCGTTACATTCTTTCTACATCCAGCCTTCGTCTCCGTATATTAGATTACGTTGATTATTAAATTGAGCTGCCACGTCATAAAGGGCACTTAAAATTATTTTAATATTTTTGGTCACTCAATGACCTTAAGAATTTTTAGAAAATGTTTCTCCAAAACATACACTCTTATAGAAAATTCAAGAACACAACTTTTTTCTCCCAAGGAATGTTACAAAGCTGTCAAACTCTTTTCACGTTCCTCTCTCCAGTGAGGAGACTTCAGTTGAGTCTTGATTCACCTATTTATTTATAATTTGGGAAAATAATGTAAGGTATCATTTATGAAGAATCACTTTTTTTTTACACAATTAACTAATTTCGTTGTTTTTTAAATTGATACTTTTCGTGAAAAATATTAATTTTTTTATAATGTAAATTCTAAATATATAAGATTTACCAGCGATGGACTCTAGTCGAACTGCATGCATGGACTAACGCAAGACGTAGTCAAGTGCCACGTAGAGGCGATTCGACTTCTCCATCAGCTTATCAAGTAGTCAAAAAAAATATTCCAAAAAGTTTAAGTCAAACTTCTTGGAATATTCCATGATTTTTGATAATTTTGGGTTGGCATATCTGTATACATAATAAACTTACTGCATAAAGGCTGAACAATTAAAGCTTAATTATCAGCAACATGATGAAATTAATATTTTATGAGCTTGTAGAATACAAAATGAATTTTAATTTAATTATAATCATTTTATCCACTTCAGTTTCTTATCGTTTATCAAATTACCACGTTTTATGCTAGATATTAATTCTTTTATCTTATAAATTCTAAATGTATAAGATTTACCAGCGATAGACTCTAGTCGAAGTGCATGCATGGACTAACGCAAGACGTAGTCAAGTGCCACGTAGAGGCGGTTCGACTTCTCCATCAGCTTATCAAGTAGTCAAAAAGAATATTTCAAAAAGTTTAGGTCAAACTTCTCGGAATATTCCATGATTTTTGATAATTTTGGGTTGGCATATCTGTATACATAATCAACTTATTTCATAAAGGCTAAACAATCAACGCTTAATCATCAGCAACGTGAATAAATCAATATTTTCTGGGTTATTAGGATACAAAATGAAGATTAATTTATATTAATTTTTTTTCATTATAAAGGTTTAGTTAAATTTTTCGGAAATTTATAATTATATATATATACATCTAATCTTTGGCCCTGCAGAAAATAACTTACCTGCAAACATCATTTGTTATTCATGAAATGCTATCATGAATTCTGCTTTACAAAAATCTCGCATTGAACTGTTGGAGGCCAATACTTTTCATTGCGCTTTCAATGAAAACATCATTTGAAGCAACGTTTCAAAAAATTCTCTCGTTATGTGTGCAAATTTTTATCAAGGCATATTCCCATCTAGTAGCCATCTACCTGGATTTCTAGCCCAGTGATTTTGTGGTCAATTGAGTTTGTGACAAACTCAGGCTGTGGAAAAATCTATACCTACTACGAAATAAATACCAAATCATACGTGAAAGTGTCTACGAGTTGTCTATGAGTTCAAGATCTTGATCCCCTTCAAACAAGGATTGATTCCGACATTTTTTTTGCTGTGAATTAGGAATCTTTATATTTTCTGACCATTTCTAAATTAAAAATTTTCTATATTATCCTTAGTCTCTCGACCACTTTTGTGGGAGGACTGCTAAACAAATACTGTATAAGAATTGGGGAATAGTGTGAAGAATAAATTCAGAAGCAAGAGAATACTGCAAAATATTGTCTTTGACGTAAGTATTCGTTTTCATAAAATTGTTAATACGGTTATAATTTTAGCGCGATAACAAGGTTTATTCTTTAGAAATTAAATTACATGGAGAAAATTATTTTTTGAAACTACTCGACTGAGTTGAGTAGTATGAGTGCCAATACTTTGAAAATAGAATTTTCCCGCGTAGATATTTCCATTTTCAGTTATCGACATCAGATTCTTGCGATTCAATATCCTCCATCCTGTGCGCCTTATTAGCATCATGCAGATTTTTTCTGTAGAAATTGTATCATCTTATAGACTATCATTGGCTTTAAACTTTTTACAAAACTGCACTTTTTTTTTACTCACGCATTCTCCCGTTGTTGGCGAGTTTTGGCGCGCTTTAACCAGTCCGACGACCATTGTTGTACCTGCTTTTCTCTAATTTCAGGGCCATATTGATGTCTCACAACACCTGAAAACAGAAAAAATGAATCGTAATTCTTCTTACGTCTATATATAAACTTATCATAATGTGTAGTATTCGAGCACTTTTTCTTACACTTCAGAGTCCGAACTATGTATTTTTGATCTGACAGGCGCGTTTTGCCGTTTTTACGGCCTGTCCAGCTCCAACCAACAGCTAAGTGATTGGAGAAAATTTTTTTAAGCATTGCTTCGATGCACCGCCGTGCGTCTTGTGTACCGATACTGTCAATGGCATGGTACTGTGTCCATAGTAAAAGTATTATTACGTATCAATCAATTTACATTTTTTCATACTTTTATCGTATGCGAAATGCTGCACTTACCACCAGGTCTCGAAATTGTTGATCTTCTAGACGGGTATTGAACATTTTAACCTCCTCATCCGTCTTATAAGGCATGCTAGACAACATAGGGTCTTCGTTAAATGAGGCAACTTTTTGCCATGCTGGCTGTGTGGTCCTTCCCACTGTTCTAAGCGCTAGAAGTTCTTCAAGTCGCTTACTTTGCTCCTTCTGATTTTTCAGAACCGTCTCTATTGCTCCTGTAAAGTAAGAATAAATTTATGCAAATAACTACACTATTTACAAACAGAATGAAAGAAAATTTGATATTCACTTCGAAACTCCACAGATTGTAAATAATCATCATCCTTTTGTGTATTGTCAAAATCCAACATGACTGAGCAGTTATTCCCCTCTGAATTTTTAGGTTGTGAAACGCCTGATGGACCGGGCTTAGGTTGTGATGAGTCTATGATCTTTGTAAGATCTATTTGTACTTTCTCATTCGACAACAGCTTCGGTTTCTTATAATCTGTTACTAAAGTATTTTTTACTGGCGAAAATGTTGCGAAGTTGCTGGCATAGTTTTGCACGATTTCGTGACTCGAAACATCCATCTCTGACTTGTTCTCTTCAACTTCCTCATCTTCATCGCTGTCGTCGAACCACTTCCTCTTCCGTTCGGATCTCGTTCGCTTAGTTACCTCTTCAAAATTTTCTTTTTCCAAATCTGTGCTTGATAACTCCTCAATCATTCTTAAGCCTGCTAAAGCTTGTTCAATAAGTGTTTCTGCATAAAATACATAATTATTTTTTTAATAATAAATAAACAACAAATGTTCACACAAATAACATTTCAATCAAGCAAAAGCTCATGTTCATTTCGGGTTTTCCCGCGTAAATCTTGTTAAAAAATAATATGAAGAGTTGCCTAGTTTGCAACCCCATTCAATCCCAGCTCGGATTGATTGAAACCCAGTTTTCAATCCAAATTAATCCAAATATTTCCGACCTCGGATTTATTTGGATTGAAAATTTGGTTTCCATCAATCCGAGCTCCGATTGATTCGTATTCATTAAGATTAAAAACTTGGTTAGGATTCATTCGGATTTATTCCTTGGATTGATGCGAAGTGAATCGCGTTAAGTCGGATTGATTTTTGACAAGTTGAAAATTCGTGAGAGTAAATGAAATGCACTGAGCAGATGTGTCTGGTCATGAATTTTTATAATTATAAAATTAGTTTTTTTTACCAAAACAGTTTACATATCGAATTACAAACCGAAAATAGTTTCTTTGATATACGATCAAACAAAAAATTTCTTTGAAATAAAGAAAGTTTTGTTGATTCAAAAAAATTGTCTTCAATGTAAACAAATCTATTTCGTTGGATCAAAGAAAATTTTTTTGAATTATCAAAACTTTCTTTAATTGAAAGACATTTTTTTATTGATCGTATATCAAAGAGATGTTTCTTTGATTCAAAGAAACTGTTTTTCTCAGCTATTGGTATGATAGGAAAAAGTTATCCCACATGAATGAATTGATGTATAATTTTGTCACGTGGTCCGATTGATTCATGGCCTTCAATAAATAAATCCCAGAAACTAAAATGACCTTCTTACATTCTCATCATAAATGAGAAGGTGTTCGTTTTATATGAAAAATGACTCGAAAATCTCATCAAATCTTTACGTTTTGAGACCCCCTTAGTCAGAAAAAATGGTTTTTACGAAAGTTTCTATCGTCTGTCTATACAGGTTGTATACTCGATAACTCTCGATAGATTTATCGGATTGAATTGAACTTTGGCATACTTTATAAGACATTTATAGACGTTTATAAAATTTTTGTATAGAGTTGTAGATTTAATTTATCGGATTTGATTATTATTTAGTTAAATTTGAAGAATTTTAACCTCAACTAATTAATTTGAAATTATTTAGTTATAACACTAAAATAAAGTTATAATTTAAAGCTAAAAATCGGTAAATTTTTCAAGATGTAACAGAAACTAGACCATTAGAAAAGGACAGACTTATTTGTTTATACACCGAGCGGTTAAAATTCAAACCAAATTCGTCCGTTAGATGTGACAAATTAAAATTTTTTTTCTGTGAACCTATGAGCATTTATACACATCATGAATTTTTATATTTGACACAATTTATAAAAAAAACTAGTAATGTTGATCACTATATCTTCATGGAAAAAAATTTGGTACAGATGCTGCCCCTACTGGTAGAGCTGTTGCGTTTACCGGAAGAGAAATGTATGACTATACATTTGGGTATGCTGTGTTCCCTCTGTGGGTGAGTAACTGCCCCTTTTCTGGGGAGCAGTTGACTTACGTCGTGTGACGAGCGACCATCCCTCGCTTGTGTCTGCGCAAGAGGGAGGCGCTTGCCGGAGCAGGTTTGCACGGGAATATTTGAATGTTTAAGATTTGCAGCAAATTGATGTTTGAAATGTTCTTACTGTAAAGAAATATGGGGAGGAAGCATACAAAGAAAAACTAATAATATAGGTTTCGAGAAGTGGTTGAACTCGGTGCGTAGTTAGATTAGGAATGATTAATATTATAAGTCATAATATTTAGTCTGAAAACGTCGAAAAAATTATGGAATAATCAAAGCTAAATATAATTTGAGTGTCGTGGCAAGGGCTTCAGAGAACCCTGGACGAACACGAGGTTTTATAAAATGTAAACTTAGATATAAGGAAGCGTTTGTATGCGAAAAGCCGAATAAGTTATCAGACTTAATTACCAAAAGAACTTCCCAAGGTTTAATTTCTCATATGTAAATTTATTTTGATAGCAAGTACGTGAGGTCTTTGAGGAATTTAAAAGGTTTTCTAGGAAGCTATTAAACTAGCTTGTGACCTTAGGGTGGTCTTTCTATAGGGAATTAAGATCTTCTTATTAGTTGGAGGTATAAGTGACGTATGTTAACGTAAACCTAATGTAAAGCGGTGATTGGATGAATGTGAGGTGGGGGATTGTCAAGGATCTAGTTAGCGAGGATAAAGAAGCGCGAGAGATCTAGATCTTTAGTGAAGAAGTCTGACTGACGTTTGCTTTTCACACTTAAACATTTATTTCGGCTCTGGCTCTGATTTCATTTAATTTGAATTATTTCCTAATAAAATTATAATTTCAAATTCATAAAAGTTTATAGTTTCTTTTAAAAACTTCCGGGTTTATGCTTATAATTAATTGTCGACAACTCCACCAATAAGAGTATTTCGTATGTACGAATGCTCCACACGTAACAGTCGAAGGAACACAACGCTCCTTCTGGTAGGGAGTGTAGTTGCAACGGATCGTCAGGCAAATTCGAAAGTACAAATTTAAAGTTTTTTATGATTTACATGAAAGTGCCCATGGAAATGGTGTTCTCTGTATATACACGGTGACCTATGTTAATCTATAATCCCAAATATCTCCTGAAATACTTTATCTACGAAAAAATGGTTCAGACAAAGGTTGACCAAGACCGAGGGGGACGTATGCGTTTCTATCATCCCCCAACGCCTTGATAAGCTCATTCTTGAAAGACTTAACGGCATTTTCGGCCGCTTCATTTGTCGCAGGATGGAACGGCGGCGAAGTGCGAAACTCGATTCCATTATATTTACAAAATGTTACAAACGTTTCCGATACAAAAGATCTGGCATTATCTGAAAAAATTAAATCAGGAAGGACAAAACGAGGGAACCACTCTCTCAGCTGCTCGATGGTCGTGCTCGAATCTATTCAAGGCACCTCTGCTACCTCGGGCCACTTCGAAAAAGCATTCACCAAAATGAGGTAATAACGGCCGCGAAAATTTGGTTGAAGAACTCGTTAGCTCATACAAAGGCGCTAGACGATCCGCCAATTTGGGCACAAATCTTCCGTAATAATTGACCATACCTATAAAAGCTTTCGAGAGGTTGAGCTTCGAGAAATGCTCTCCTCCTTGCAATTCTGAAAAAAGTTCCTCGATCCGAGGCAAAGGATATTTTACATCTTCAACGTATTTATTTACCGTAGTCTTTTAGTCGCCGCATAATCTGAATTTGTCGTTTTCTCGCATCATAGGCACTAACGGTGTTCCCCAGTCGCTATTCGTCACGCGAGGAATCACACTGCTATTTTCTAATTTGGCCAATTCTTTATCAACCGCTTCTTTCAGTGCGAACGCCACGGGTCTAGGCTTAACAAAAATCGGTTTGACATCTGATCCGACTTTCAAATGAATTTTCTTGTGTTTGTAACACCCCAATTCCTCGTCAAACAATTCGCTGTGATTATTCACTAAAGTCCGCAATTCGTTGTCTTCTTGCTCGATATGTTGAATTCGACGTTCCGCATTTGCGATATTGAGGGAAAAAGCTTTCATTAATGCACGCTTTTAAACTTCACCCTACACTTCTGAATTTTACTCAACTGTGATTCATTTTTGAACATTTAATATATCAAAAATAAATACAGTGATACTAAATAACTTCTAACTTTTCCTTATGACCCAAATTTGATCGAAAATTAAGTAAAATTACATCAACTATTTTTCTCCGTGTGCTGAAGTCTGAATCATTCACTTGTATTTTGTATAAATAACAGTCATGGATTCTGAATATTACAAGATGCTTTTTCGGATTATGGACCAAGCCTATCAATTATTAATAGTATATTACGTGCCTAGGCGCACAATGAGAGTTATTGCGCGACGAGCGACAATGCTCGCAGGAGATCGAAGCCAATGCGTAGTCGAGGCGCAATCAGTCCTGCGAGCATTGTCGCGAGTCTTGTAATTTCCCAAATTGTGTGCATTGGCACGTTTTCTATTTTATGTGACTTTGGTGCGTATACGAGTTTTTATGCGTACACTTGAATCTAATCTAGTATTCATCATGATTTTCGTCCATTGCACTTGACATTTCGCGACTAGTCCCTGCCATTTTGATTTTATCGATCTTGTGTAGTAGTAGCGTGTTGTAGTTCAATTTTTACATTTCATTCCTCTATAGCGGAATACGCAACATTGTGCTACTCTCAACTGTAGTGGAAAAACGAGTTTCCGCGCCGGAGGCATATAAAATATAATTCACCCTAGCGAAATGGCTGAACGCTAGCTTTAAAGCTATCGTAAAGCTATCGTAAAGTAGCATTATAACTCATGAATGAGGCAAAATAAATATTCAAAATGTTTTTATCCTTATTCTACGTTAAAAATAACGTTAACTGGTAATTGAAATATGCAACAATTTTATTTATTAACGCTAAAAATTAAAAAAAACATAATAACTGTCATTAAAGGTAGTGCAGTGGTCAGTCACAGCAGCACTCAATCCCGTAGAAAATAATGCATGCGTAATGAGTTCTTATCCTCATTTTAGTGAAGTGTTAATATACGATTACATAAAAATTTCCAATCAGTTTTTCGGACATCAAAATTTTGAAAATTTGAATGATTTAAGTATAAATAATTATGGCGAGGATAATGAAAAATCTAGAAAAAAAACAGAAATCGTTCCTTTTTATTTAAGTCAAGAAAGCAGCCCTGTGCATTTCAAACAAAAATAGTGATTCCTTAGTGTCACGAGTTGTGTTAGTTCCTATTTTCTCCACCGGCGCTAGTTGTAACATCACTTCCAGTTTTTCCATTGCTGTCAATGGGACGGAATTCTTTTTTTTTAAATGTTCTTTGTTTATCGTGAAAGAATGATTTAATTTTGAAATTTTAAGTAATTTTACCTTTTTCTGTTTATCTGAAAATGTAAAATTTGACCAAACATGGGAGGATCACGTTGTATTGCTCCAAACTGTACACAAGGTGATGACAGCAACAACGACAAAAAAGTGCCTAAATTTAGTGTTCCGAAAGATAAAGAAAGAATAAAAGCTTGGCAAATTGCAATTAAATTGGTTTGATATTAAATTTATATTAAATTTCAGTACTTTTATTTATATTAAATATACTATAATTTATATTAAATTTTTTTCCGGAAAATATGTAGTATCCAATAAAGGTTAGATAAGTCTTGTGTAAAAAAAACTAATAAATCTTTATTTTCTACATTTGAATTAAGGTTTTTTCATTACAGAGTAATGTACAATTCAAAAGCATACCAATCCCAGTCGTCCGCACATATCCCTACTTTTCAGATCAATTAAACATCCAGAAAGTTTCGTTGAATTATTACGCTGTAAGTTAAATTGATTAATCATTTTCTGTTATTTTACAACAATGCTGTTTTATCTGTTTTCGTTACAATAATTTAGCAAAATGTGTTTCTGAATGAAATTGAAATCAGTTTTTAATGTATTTACTCAAAATTACTTTTTACAACTTCTTTTCTTTTTGTTCACTGACAGCGATTTTTTGGGACTGTACGTTTAGTCGGCGGCACTAACAATCATCCAGCAACTCCTACCTTTTTGCAAATATATAAAATCCTAGCAGCATATAGTCTCCTGAAACCTCCAAAATTTGGAAATTGTACACCTTTTTATGACGAACCTCCTAAATCCTTGATATCAATATCCATGCTGAAAGAAATGAATTCCTCCAAAGGATCAAGTGGTCTTGAAGAAATTAAGGCTAGATTAAACATCGCAATTTGAGACGAAGATTCAGACTTTAGCGACGTTATCAATTCAGTAGATCATAACTATAGTTCACCACCTGTTATTAAATGTATAATGTATTATACCGCTGGAACAGTGTGTGCAAAATACCTAAAGCATTCAAACTGCTCAACTTGTAGGCACGCTTTCTTAAGTTCAGCTGAAGGATATTGAATCATAAATTTCCATGAATCGTCCTGAGGCTAGATTTATCAACGCTGAGGGCTTTATTCATCCCAATTCATCTATTTTCAGTGTTATAGAAATTGTGGAGAAAATGTTTTCTAAACACTGTCGATCTACCAACGTCTTCGATCTCATTTTGTATGAGTTATCGAAGAAAAGAATTTTTAAATTTCTTCGAGATGAACACAGCAGAGAGGTCTTAGCCCATATAATCCAAAAGTACTTAGAAACACGAATGCGGCAGTATACTAAACATAATATGGCTAAAGAGAAGAACGATAATAGAAGCAAAAAAAAACTAGCAAATCTCACGAAGACTTAATTCTTTAATTTCTTATTATTGAATTATTTTTTTAAATCTTTAACATGTATCAGAGCTTTTAAGATATTTATATATTCTATGTATATATATATATATTGCAGGTTTTAAGCGTTTTAAGTGTTGAAAAAATAGAAGATATAATATTTATAATATTTATACAAAAACACAAAATCTTAGCCTTATTTGTATCTAAAAGCAATATTTCTTACTAGGCTTTCACTCTCAGAAAGGTAAGCTCGTTGCAAATATATTTGTTCTGTTCTACAAAATATATACACATTTCAAAAGTATTAATAATTGGGTACATTATATTTACTTATTGTTAAATTAAATTTTTTCAAATATTCCAATGATAAATATGGTAAGTTTGAAATGAATATGTGTATAATTAATATCTTTTTTAAGGAAATTCTTTTTACATTTTCTTATTATATTGTTATTTGGGTTTTTAGAAATTAATTTTAAATATCAAATCATGTAAATTTGTTATTAAAATTAAAATCTAAAAAATATATTTGTTTTTGCCAAGAATTATGTCATGACCTTTAAATTCATATTTTACCATTAGTAATCATATAATCTTTTGCAAAATTGTTTTTAAATATTACGCTAACAATATCCTTTTCATTTTATTTTTTTTCGCATAAAAACCATTTTGTTGATTAAATACACCATAAAAAATTTTAAAAAACTAACCCCGCCCCATTGCCAGCAATGGAAAAACTGGAAGTGATGTGACAACTAGCGCCGGTGGATAAAATAGGAACTAACACAACTCGGGACACTAAGGGGGTTACGTTAAAAATCATAAATGTGGAGAGATGCACAGGGCTGCAAGAAAGATCAAATTTACCTGTAATTCATCTTTTCATGATTGAAAATACGTTGGTTGATGCTAATGCTGAAGATTATATTGGTGAGGATGGAATTAATATTTCTAAACCAATTTATCATTTTTCATGGATAAAAAATATATCTAGATTAATATGTTTACAAATCACAAGAAATGAGCATCAAATCTTAATACACTCAACTTCTACTTATTTTGAGCCGCGCCGCTTACTTATTTTGCGTTTACGGAGGGTCGGATATCCCCTCCACAAACCATCGATTTATTCTTCTCTTCAGCTTCCATCACCACAGAATTGGCGGGAAATGCAAACGATTTCCCAACTCTTTACAAACAATCAATAATAAAACACGAAACGCGGAAAAAGTACGATCGCGTGAGAAGTAGTGGGAATATGGGAAAATGCAAAATAAATAAGTTGTTTTCGTTTCAGAGGGCGCAAAATAAGTGGAAGTTGAGTGAATATTACAGATGCCTATGTCATTTTAAATTTAAAAAGTTTTTTTAAAGAATTAGGTTAACATGTCAAAGTCTAAATATATGAGATGTGTCCGAAAAGTATCCAACCTGCGTTTATATCTTCGCGCCAGAGCGCTCGATTGGCCTCTGCGGGGTATAAGCGTAATCAGTCGTCCCTCACGAACTACCTGAATGCCGTAGTTACCAGGCGGACGCCTTAGATCGCGCGCAGTGTGTGTTTATATCCAACGTGCTCTTTCCGTTCGTCGCATTCGCGGTGTGCCCACTCCTATAGGCTAAGTGGCGAAAGAAAAATAGTAATTGCTACGTCCCCTAGTCGCCGCTAGTGTGTCATCGAAATGAACCTCGTGAGGAGTCGACATGTTGTAACTTGTCTGCATGTTTTAATTGATTAAAATTCATAGTGATTTCAAGTGATTTTAGTAAAATTCGATCTATAAAGTTCTAATACCTAATGTGCCAACAATTGCAGTGCTTTACTGTTTGCCCTCCAAATTAAAATAGTTGTAGCTGCAAATCGGGTAAGTCACCAATAACTTTTGTTTTGAATTTAAAATAAAACTCGTAAAGGCCTGTTTTCTCGTTTTGTGTATACAAATTCATTACGTATTATCATATTGCAAAACCCGATAAGAAAGCTTGCAAAGTAACCTCAAATATAATAAAATCCAAATTTTTCCTTTTTCGCATGGGATGGCAAAAATTTTGCGCCCTTCATTACTGGATCTGAAGTGGAGGGGGGATGGGTAGTTTTCATGCAATCTAGTTCCTGCTACGTTCCCTAGATGTCACTGATATAAATTCATTCGCTCCGCCACCATCTGTAAGCACCCCTTCAAAATACATGGGAGTGGGCACACCGTGGTCGCATTTGTTTACAGTTGAAAATGCCAGAAAGAACAGATCAACGAATTTGCTTCAAGTTTTGCTTCAATTTCGGTAAGAGTTGTACGGAAATGATTGAAATGATACAGAAGGCCTTTGTGGACGAAAGTATGGGCATAACACAGATAAAACAGTGGTACAGGCGGTTTAAAATGACCGCACATCTGTTAACAGTGACCCTCGTTTTGGCCGACCTTCGCTGATAAGAACACCGGAAAACATCGAGCGTGTGCGACTTGCGAATGAAGGTGATCGTCGATTGACTGTTCGTGAACTAGAAAATGATCTCGGAATACCGAAAACTACTGTTTGGGAAATTTTGAACAAGATTTCAGGAAAGACTCGCGTGTTTACGGTGATCACCACGATAACGCGCAATTTTCGGCGAAACATAAGATTGTACAGCTTCGCCAGCCTCCGTACAGTCCAGACATAGCTCCCTGCAACTTTTGGATCTTCCCAAAATTGAAAATGGCGCTGAAAGGAAAGCGGTTCGACGACATCGAGACGATTCAGAGTAATGCGACGCGCGACATGAATGCCATTCCAAAATCTGCGTTCGAGGACTGCTTTAAGATGTGGAAACACCGCTGGGAGCGTGTAGTTCAATCAAATGGGGACTACTTCAAAGGATGCCTCGGCCCGGATGACCAAGAATAGCACCACCGCGGAGATATGAATGCAGGTCGGATACTTTTCGGACACACCTCATATGTAGAGTGATTTTACCAGATCATAAAAATAATATATTGAAATTTAATAACTATCAATATAAAGAAAAGGGAGAGTATTTCGTCGCAAATATCGTGGACGAGGAACGCCGAGTGGCAGTATTATTTACCTTAATTAGAACGGAAGCGTGCAAGATTTTTCGTGACCCGTGTGGTCCGGAGCTCCCAAAAAACAAAACGTTGGCTCAATTATGCGAGATCCTGGAAAAGCAGTTTCTTCCGCGGATTTCAGTACTTAAGGAGTGAATTGAATTATACGAGCAAAAGCAGATGCCGAACGAGACGGTCAATCAGTGGTACACGAGGCTCAAAAACAAGAAGATGAACTGCAAATTCGGAGCGCAGTTAGAAGACATGCTGAAAGACAAATTCGTAACAGGGAAGATTTTGGATCGAATTTGTGAAGAAGAACACACGGAAACTCTTACGGTGATCTACGAAGCGGCGCTTAAGAAGGAGGCTTCTTTATCAACGGGGCCAACGATTTCGGTAAAACAGCTTGGACGCAACAAAGAGGGCAGCAGCGGTAAGCCGAAGCAAAAGGAGCCAAAAGATCTCGAGAAGAAGCGTCAAGCGACGAGCAAAGAGGACGTCAGCGCGGCCAAATACTTCGGAAAATCGGTAACCGAGACGTCACGTTTGAGGAGGTCCGAGCGCTAAAAGTCCCTTATTGCATCCTGCCCCTCAATTCTCAAAAACCAGTCTTTTATTAAATCACCAAAATAGTAGAGCTTTCCCTTCATTCTACTCTACATTTTAATTGAGAGTTGAGTAAACCGTGAATCGCAAGATTTATTCCAATAGCTATATCTATTCACCCAGGAACGAATGAAAGTAATCTGCGCCTTGGGCACACACAAAATTTGTAATTTGAGAAACGTGTTGAATTTTCAGCATACTGATGTTCCCAGTTATAATATTTAATAATCAAAATCAATTAAAAACATACAAAATAGAATTACAGCTTATTTTAGTACTCTCTAAATCCAAAATAGTGGATTCCACTTATAAACTAGTGATTTTAAAAATTCATCGTACGATCGTACTGCAGTCGTGTTTGATCGTGTTTTGTCTGTTCTTCACGAAGCTTTCGTACATGCTCCGCAGTGTTAACCACTATTTGTTTTAATGATTATCCACTAGTTTATAAAATTTATTTAAAAGTTTCACATAATCTAGTTACATAGATTCTGTAAGTTTTATTAATTCTTTATTCATAATTTTTTCATAATAACTTCTTTTTTTTCACTTGAGTTTTTAAAACTAAATTGATTACATGAAAATTTAAACAACAAAAGTCTTGATAAGTGTATCACACAAAATTTGAAAAATATACAAAGGATTTAGATTTCACATAAATTTCTTAGGCATAATAATAATTTGGAACTCGTAATTGTAAAATCGATATTTTGAAAATATACAATACAACACAGAAAATAAAAAAACAATTAAATTTAATAATACTTTTCAAATGTGATACTTAATATCACGAATATTAAAATTGCATTTTTGTTATTTTTTAAAGATAAATGTATTATTTTTCAAAACATCTCAGAATAAATCTTAATTCAGTAATCAAACAACTTTCAATTTTTTATTTTTTCTATTTCTTAACATACTTAAATAATATTGAGTAAAACTACATGTATAGATATTATAATAATTTATGTTTCTGTAATGCCTTGCTTGCAAATTCAATGTTAAATGGATTGTCCGTGAAGCTGATATAAAAAATCGTTTCTTGAAAAATACACGCCTTCGTCCACTCGTGAAAATCACCATAAACGTCTCGAATCTCTTAACTAGGTATAGGACAATAGTCTTCAAGGAGCAAAAGAACCTCAGAGGATTGCTTATATAGAAAAAATTGGCGGTCAGCAAAGCCACATGTCCCGGGTCGGTTTTTAAAACAGTTCAGATCATTCTGTGAGAGACTCCGGTAACAAAGTCTTCACGAAAAGTTTTCAAAAATCTACACATTGTTCGCGTTATGCCATTAATAATCAATTTGGCATCCTTCTTTTATAATGAAATTAAAAAAAAAAATTTCGGTCGGTTCGTGTGCAAAAATTTGTATGTTTTTTCATTGATCCGGTTTTTTATTCACAGTGAGCTCTAAATATTTTTTCAATTTGTGATGCTGCATACTGGACTACTTCATTTTGAATCGCAAGCTATTAGATAAGTTTTTAAATTCTATGATAATCCTTATTTTAATTATCTCCTATATTCTAATGTTTTACAGAAATTTTGAATTAATCTTTGAATTTATGGCACTGAAGAGGGCCCCCATATGTGGCCGAAACGTTTGCCTTGCTTTCTTTTTTAGTATTTTTATATCTAATAGTGATAATTTTAATCGAAGAGAATAAAAAGAATCTGACCCTATGTTAACATAACGAGAAATGAACAAAAAATTCTATGAATTGTGGGTCAATATAATAATAGACATGTTATCAAACATGTCACTTTAATACTTCTTTTAAATGTTTTTACACAAGATACTTTTTGATAATAATACAATTTTTCAATGTAAATTTCAAACTTTAGTTTCATTAAACTTCATAAGTAGTTATAGTAAAAATGTATACTAAATAGTAATTAATAATTATATTCATATTCTGGACTTACATTGACCCTTAATTAATAATTGAAGATATATGTTGATGTTGGTAATTGACTTTAGGGTCCAAGGTTGATAAAAACTCAGAGTTTTACATAATCAGACGTTTCGGCTCTGATCGGAGCCCTCATCAGTGATTTAATTAAATCTAAAAATACAGAAAAAGGTTTTGCTAACATAGGATTTCTTGTATAAAAAATTTATTATAAAAAATTTAACAAGTAATTATCATTATGTGTTTACATGTAGGTAAATAAATTTTGATATTACTTTAAGGTAAATATTTCATTCACATAACCTGAAAATCCGGATACCAGAAAGCATTTTTTAAAAGGTTGGAATTAAGTGTCTAAATATAAAAAAATATTTTTAAATTGACATTCGTGCATGGAATTGTAGATTGAAATTTTTGTGGTGTAGTTTTTAATACAATATATATACATACATACATACATAACTATATATATATATACATATATATTATATGTATACAACATTATATATATACCACACATATACAATATTTTCAAATTCTTTAAATATTATACATGATATTGGCCTTTCTTTATGTGGAGCTGAGTATTGAAATATATCAGTGATTATTTCTATGTTGCATAGATAATTGAAGGCAAGACTGTCACAGGGTAAGAAATACCTTTTTTTTGAGAAATAAACATTCTTCAACGTTAAAATTGCCAAATCCTACTTAAATATGTGGATATAAAATTTTAACCTTCTTTTGTAAAATTATACAATACAGCCAAATTTCTTTTGGTATGAAGTGCAATCTGTAAAATTTAATTTAATATTTTTTCTTTGGCATATTTTTCTTGGAAATTTGTCCGCTGTGATACTTTTTTAGCAAGAAGAACTGAAAAATTGATAGTTTTTTTGCAATGACTTAGAACATAAAGAGTCCGTAGAGTTATACAAAAGGTTTTTCTCAATCGTGGGTATAGACAAGGAGGCTGCTTATTCAGAATGTACACAAAAAGGCCATAAATTTACATATAATATTGCTCATAAAGTTTTCTTTGGTTTGAGTCTAGATCTAAAATTACCCATGTAAATATTTCTTTGGTGTAAAGCAATGAGAATAGCACTGTGTAAAATACAGTTTTTGGAAGTAAATTGCCGATTTTTGGTTTAACAAGTAGATGTAAGAAAAAATATTGTAAAAAATTATAAATTGTGTAAAGAAATTGAGATTGAGATCCGTTCTTTCTGGACCTCGCGCTTCGCGCTCGGTCTTGTGCTCTTCGCATACATTTAAGTTTATTTCTTATAATTTGATACTGAAGCTCAAACCAATTTTATAATAATATTACAGATGATGTGAATTACACATTTTCTCAAAGTCACTGAATTTCTTTTTGAATTTAAGTGAAACAGGAAATTCAATTTAATTAAGGCTCTATCAGCCTTAAGGAACACATTCTCATCATGGCGCTCGCGCTTCGCGCTCGATTTTCTGTATACATTTCAGTAACTTTTTAATAAATTACATGATTAAAATAATTCATTTTCTTCCAAATCTCTCAAAAAGAAAAAACAATAGTAGATTTTATTTAAGGAAACGATTTTGCAGAACAACGCTTATTTCGTATCTCACATATTTAGGTGAAAAAAATCGAATTTCTTTAATATTAAAAATCAAAACATAAAATATACATCCTGTCCCGAAATTTCTTTATGAGAATTTGTAGACCTCATTTAGGCTAACAATTTTCCATCTAAACGTTTTTTTTGTATCTCACATATTTTGTCTAAAAAATGGAATTTTTTAATTTTAATCGTATTTTTTGGAATTGAAACGAAGAATATATCTTTTAGCAGAAACTGCGTCAGATAAAATTTGTAGATCTTTTTGAAACGAACAACTATGTATTCTTACGTTTTTTTCGTATTTTACATATTATTGTTAAAAAATTGAATTTTGGATTTTCAATAGTTTTTTTTTATTTAAAAAGAAAAATATGCATCTTATGAAAAAATGTTATAATTCAAATTTGTAGGACTTTATGTAGGAAATAATATTGTATCATTACGTTTTTTCGTATCTCGTATAATTTAACTTGAAAATGGAATTTTGATATTGACTTTTTTCGAATTTGAATATGCTGTAACATTTCTAATTTTGATTTAATCAAAAAATGTTATCAGGATAATTTTTAGAGATTTATGAGCACTATCAAAAACCAGTATTGAAATTTTTGATTTTTTCAAAAAATTATTTTCAAAAACACAAAAGTAGTGCTCCATCCCTCAATTTTGATTGGATGTGGCTGGTTAACGAACTTGTCCTTACTTTTTCGGCTCCTATAAAGTGTACCAAATCTCAATTCAATCTGATTATTCTATCGAGAGTTATGCCACACACGACCCACTACAGACAGACAGACAGACAGACAGACAGACACTTTCGTAAAAACCATTTTTTCTGACTCAGGGGATCTCAAAACGTAAAGATTTGATGAAAATTCAGAAAGTGATTTTTCACATAAAACCAATACCTTCTCATCCATGATGAGAATGTAATATTGCAAACAATTATAAATTGTGTAAAGAAATTGAAATGCAATTGTACATAGCATGTTTCAAAAAATTTTTTGCCTAGATTTTTTGAGTGAAATTTTACATTGAAATTTTCTGATTACAACTGGATGAATTGAGATTATGAATTATGCATTTTTTAGAGAAATTCATTTCCAAGTGTATATGAAATGTGTCTAAATTTTTTTGCCTAGCTTTTTTTAAGTGAAATTGTACATCGAGATTGTGGATTATATAGAAGAACTTTTGAAATGGATGAACACTATTGATACACATTAGATAAGAAAAATTTTTTTCTTTTTTTACATAAATAAAGGTATGTAAAGACGTAGAGAGCCGCGAAAAAATATTCTAGGGGTAATTTTATCGAAATCTAATAGTAATGTCTTAGTGTTTAATGTGTAGTACTTTCAAATGTGTAGGTCTGTCTGTCTGTCTGTCTGTCTGTAGTGGGTCGTGTGCGGCATAACTCTCGATAGAATTATCAGATTGAATTGAGATTTGGTACACTTTATAGGAGCCGAAAAAGTAAGGACAAGTTCGTTAACCAGCCACATCCAATCAAAATTGAGGGATGGAGCACTACTTTTGTGTTTTTGAAAATAATTTTTTGAAAAAATCAAAAATTCCAATACTGGTTTTTGATATTGCTCATAAATCTCTACAAATTATCCTGATAACATTTTTTGATTAAATCAAAATCAGGAATGTTACAGCATATTCAAATTCGAAAAAAGTCAATATCAAAATTCCATTTTCCAGTTAAATTATACGAGATACGAAAAAACGTTATGATACAATATTATTTTCTACATAAAGTCCTACAAATTTGAATTATAACATTTTTTCATAAGATGCATATTTTTCTTTTTAAATAAAAAAAAACTATTGAAAATCCAAAATTCAATTTTTTAACAATAATATGTAAAATACGAAAAAAACGTAAGAATACAAAGTTGTTCATTTCAAAAAGATCTACAAATTTTGTCTGACACAGTTTCTGATAAAAGATATATTTTTCGATTCAATTCCAAAAAATACGATTAAAATTCAAAAATTCCATTTTTTAGACAAAATATGTGAGATACAAAAAAAACGTTTAGATGGAAAATTGTTTGCCTAAATGAGGTCTACAAATTCTCAAAAAGAAATTTCGGGACAGGATGTATATTTTATGTTTTGATTTTTAATATTAAAAAAATTCGATTTTTTTCACCAAAATATGTGAGATACGAAATAAGCGTTGTTCTGCAAAATCGTTTCCTTAAATAAAATCTACGATTGTTTTTCCTTTTTAAGAGATTTGGAAGAAAATGAATTATTTTTATCATGTAATTTATTAAAAAGTTACTGAAATGTATACAGAAAATCGAGCGCGAAGCGCGAGCGCCATGATGAGAATGTGTTCCTTAAAGCTGATATAGCCTTAAGTAAATTGAATTTCCTGTTTCACTTAAATTCAAAAAGAAATTCAGTGACTTTGAGAAAATGTGTAATGTACATCATCTGTAATATTATTATAAAATTGGTTTGAGCTTCAGTATCAAATTATAAGAAATAAACTTAAATGTATGCGAAGAGCACAAGACCGACGTTCAAAAATTCCGGAGCGCGAAGCGCGACGATCGAATCGCGCGCCCTAGGCGCGCTCAAACTTGCGAGCGAAGCGAGCTTCGCGCGAAGCGCGCGATGAGAATGTGCCCGCGAGGCGGGCAGATTTTTTATTATTAAATTTGTGCACAATTGTATCCAAATTTTTAAATACTATCACAGACTATATATAAAGTAAAAAAGGAGGACTAACCTTGATTAAAATTACGATTTTTTGTATAAATGTTATTATCCAGTTTTTTCTTTTTCCGTTTTTTGGGAAGACACATAACTTAGACTGCACACACTTCTCCCCTGGGAGGTTGACTCGTAAACTGAGTTATGTTTTGGTTTTTAGGCATGCATATTGGGATGAGAGTGGAGGGTAAGATTTTTTCCCCTTTAGGGATTTTATTTGGAGAAAGAAAAGGATGTGCTGGAGATGGCTGGAGTGTTAGGACAATGAGAAGACCATAAATTGTAACCGGAGACATAACGGTTTCGTCGGCATATTTTGGGTGTTTTCAGAAAGTTTGTGTATTTATGTATTTCAGGATTTTTTAATAATATGAATTTTGAGTGGGGTTAAGCTTGGTTTTTTAAGAGGGGGAGATAAAAAACTGGTAGATTTTCTGTATCAGTTCTTTGATTTACAGAATGTGGGGTACTGGCTATGTGGGTCATTTCTAGAATCATGCCTTTTTTGTAGTTATCCGACCTATCTATTATTGTGACTTCATCAAAATTAAATTTGTGATCTTGGTGCCATGCGTGTTTCGTTAAGGCAGTCCATTTTTCTGGAGGGTTAAAGACATCTTTTTTATGCTCATGGATTCTGGTTTTTGAGGGGCGTTTGGTCGTGCCTATATAAGTAGCTTTACAATCTGAGCAAGGTATATTGTAGACAACATCAGCGGCATCAAGCAACGGGATTGGGTCCTTGGCTGATTTGAAAAGGTGTGATAGGTCATTGATATTACGGGGAGCTATTTTTATATTAAATGGTTTTAGGATACCCGAAAGTTTTTCAGTGAGTCCTTGTACGTAAGGTAATGGTATGTACTTTGAAAGTTGACCTGCCGTGTTGGAGTGTGTGTCTGTGATTGTGTAGTTTTTGTGTGTGTGCGTTTGTAACAGAGGCTTTTTCGAGAGGTAATTTAGTCTTTTTTGAATCGTTGAATTCATGATTTTTCGTGGGTAATTATTTTTAATCAGTCATTTTTATTTTTTGAATGTTTTTTGTGTGAAAACTTTTGTGTGCTAGAGTAATGCCTCTGTCGACTAAATTATTAATTATGTTGATTTTGTATTTGAGCGGGTGATGTGAATGAAAATTAAGAAGGCGGCCGGACCATGTTGGTTTCTGGTACCAGTTGGTTTTTATGTTTTCTCCGTCTCTAATAACGAGAACATCAAGAAAACAGATTTTGTTTTCCGATTCTTCTTCTATTGTGAATTGTATTTTATGGTTATGGCTGTTGAATGTATTTTTTATTGTGTCGATTTCGTTGACTGGTACCGCTGTTAATATGTCGTCCACATATCTGAAATAAAATGGGACTTGAAATGGGAGAGAATCTATGCATTTCTTCTCCAGGTCGTCCATGACGATATCGGCGGCTATAGGAGAGAGTGGGGAACCCATTGGAAAACCAGATTTTTGTTTGAAGAACATACCTTGGAAATTGAATTCTGAGTTTGTGGAACATATTCTGATACCTTTTTCAAATTGGTACCAGGGCATGTTTACGTGTGGTTGAATTTGGGACCACCTGGCCTTGATACCTTTCATAGCAAGACCAATTTGAACGTTGGTGAAAAGTGAAACTGCATCTAACGAAATGATTTTGTAGCCAGATGGAATTTTGGTGTTTTTGACTGTTTCAATGAAATCAAAGCTGTTTTTAATTCGTGACATAGGAGGAGTTATGTTCTTTGAAATAATGTTATTGTAAAAGGATGCTAGATTATAGGTAGGGCTGCCACAGAAAGAGACGATGGGTCTGAGTGGGTTGTTAGGATTGTGAATTTTAGGTAAGCCATAAAATCTTGCTGGTAGGGGGTTACTTGACTTCAGTAAGTTGGACTTTTATCGGCCTTTGTGATTAATATGTTTGGATTATTTTTCAGGAAAGTTTTCGTTAATTGTGAATTATGAATAATTTGTTTTTGGAAGTCATTTGTAGGGTTTCTTATTTGATGCGAATAGGTGTTGATGCAGTTAACAAGTTTTAGTCTTGCTTCATTTCTGTCTCCCTCATTAATTTTATGGATATTGGATTCAAAGTCGGCGATTATGTGTTTTGTGGGAATTGTTTTATGGCGAAAGGGGATACCAAAATTTTTACCCAGGCTAAGAGTATTTGCCACTGCAGGTGGAAACTGCGTGTCAGTCAAGTTAGTGAACCAGGATTCAACGGGATCGTGGCAAAAGGCGTTGTCGTTTGTCAAGAAATTGTTTTTTTCGTTGATAAGGTTTACAAACTTGGGTTTACAAATGTTTTTTTGTGCCGAGAAAATTTTTTGTGCTTTATTGGACTTGTATAGAAAGAACTGTTTGTGAATGTGTGCTGGTAACTTTTGCTTAATTTTTTGTTGAAGGAATTGAAAGTCTTTTTCTAATCTGTGAATCGTGATACAGACATCTCTCATCTCTAAGTTAAGTACGGTAAATTTGAATTTATTTATCGCAGATGAGTGAGTACGTGTGATATTATTGTTGTCGAACAAGACCAAGTTGCGAGCGTGAAGTTGAAGATGTTTAGGTAGTACTTTTTCTCTTCTACATCGAAGTAAGAGAATCCTTTGGTTGTATTTTACTCTTAGCTGTACGTTGATGTGTGAAAATTTCTTTAAAAAGGAGAGGGTGTGATAACCATAGTTGGTTTTGATCCTCGCGAAGAAGTCATTAATTACTTGTTAAATTTTTTATAAACAATTTTTTATACAAGAAATCCTATGTTAGCAAAACTTTTTCTGTATTTTTAGATTTAAATAAATCACTGATGAGGGCTCCGATCAGAGCCGAAACGTCTGATTATGTAAAACTCTGAGTTTTTATCAACCTTGGACCCTAAAGCCAATTACCAACATCAACATATGTCTTCAATAATTATATTATATATATCAACAATCATAATTATAATAATTAATTTTAAAAAATATCTTATGAACAATTTATAAGAAAAGTTGATTTATTTTTACTTCAGTAAGGCTAAAAAACTCTAGTCACGACACTTACTCTCACAAGCTCTGAATAACTCTTGCAGTCACTATATAAGAAAGTTCCAAGTTTTATGTCTCAGAATTGTAAGCGAGCGTGTGCGCGATTCGACGAAAGCGTATCGTACTATATATAAGTGTAGTTATTAGGTTTATTTATGTAAGGTTATATGTTTAAATGTATTTGTGATTAAAATATGATTGGCTACGACTAAATGGTTTGAATTTATTTGAATGCTGTTTATATATATGTATGTATGTATGTATCGGATGACTAATGGCAGACTCGAGGTGAGAATTTTTTTATATTTAAGGTAATAATACGCCCGATGCTCATTTTACTCAACTACAGTTTGAAACTCCTCAAGCGTCGGTGATATACTACTACATTTCATGTTAATCTACTGATGAATGTTGTTGCCCTGTCGTCGATGACGTTTTACTCAATTGCTTACTATTTCCTATGTAAAACCTATTGTTATTCATTTTGGGTAAATTAGGTATTTATCAAATCCATTTTACCCTTATACTTTTAGAAACAATAACGTTTGAATCTTTTAATTATATTTATATTGACTTCATTATCCCACCTTTTCGAGTGTTTTAATTTTATTTAATAAGGAAGTTATTTATAATTTACGAAAGGACAAAAATAAATCAATTTAATAACATTTTTGCAAATTTTTATTGCAATTTTGTATAATTTACCATGCATTTGTAGCTCTTGTTGGCCCAAAGTACTGACAGCGCCGCCCTCGGCGACAGTCAACTCTCATGTCATTTTCAACTCAGAGTGTCACCCGTGTGGTTCTACCCCTTGATTGTAAGTAGAAATTAGGCTTGATTTCCTATAGCGTATTGCTGCCGACGAGGATTACAGAAAGGCCTACGACAAGGGCGATTATTAGCTCTATTGAATTGTGACGCACTGCAGATAATTGCGTGTGTTGTCTCTGCTGGCGTTAGTTGTAAACTTGACTTAACCTCCTCTGTTATTTGATGCGTGGATCTAGTGTATGCAGTTGCGTATACTGCTTTGAATGTCTCTCTCAGGTTGACCGTTTTCATCGACGAAAATAATTCCCTGTCATCGAAAATTTTTTCCCGGTCATTAAAAAAATAGTTTCCAATGAATAACAGTTGATGCAATGAGTTTTCAAAGTTTTAAAATATTTGTTATTCAATATTCTGAAATGAAATTTTTCCTGGTATACCGAAATCACACGAAATGAACAATTGTTAAAGTCGCTGTCACAGTCAACAAGGCAAAAATCTCCTACTCCAATGGGCGCTGTAGACAGCAGCCTAATGGTGCTCTTATACCACTCCGGCTGCGGGCCGAGAAATTCATTTAAAGCACTTTATTGGCACATTCCGTTGCTCAACAAACAGGGTTCAACAGAATGGACCAATCAACTCCCGTCGATGAATTTGATAGCCCGCAACCGGAGAGGTATAAAAACACCTTGAGGCTGCTTACAGTGTCTCCAGAACGTGGGATTTTTCGGCCCCCGCCACGTTCCCATCTGGGAGAAACAAATGCAAACGTGGCGTGTCAGTGTGTCGGCTCTGCTACACGCTGCGGTCACCAGCTTCGTGTAAAGCCGAAGGTGCACGAAGACGGACTTCGTTACAATGCTTGAGTTTTCAAGTTATTTTTAGATTTCACGCTTTCGTTTATCGAGTCGAAATTAAGAATTGCATTTTTCTCGAGTACGTGCAAAAGAGGCGCGAAGCAGACGACGAATTTGAATTTACGAAGTATATAGTTCAAGAAATAACACTTTTCTTCAATTTCTTGAAGAAAGTCTGCATGAAATAAACATCAGTATGATCTTGGAAAATTTCATGAGGATTTCAACACTTCAAAAATAAACTTTCAGCGAAATTTAGTAACAATAAATGTATAAAATTTGAATCAATATATAATTTTCCATTCAAATTTATATACTTCTTACTAATTTTGTACATTTAACAATTTTTCAATTAGAACAATATTTTCTATCAAGATAAAATTAAAGTTCATAATTTATATTTTCAGTTATATGTTAGAAATATTTTCATCTTACATTTTTGTAGCCTAAGTACAAACTTTTCATTCCAAAACTTAAAATCTCTACGGAAATGGAAAATTGTCTAATAGCAGTAGATAAATTAAAAAGCTAAAATATGTGTTTATTGGTATTTCCATATTAACATATAAATATCAATCAACTTTAAATTTTACATAAAAATGTTCGTTCGAAGTGTTCAAATCTTGTTACAATTTGACAAGATTTTATGGAGGAGTGCAATCTTTTGGATGAAATATTTTGTAGTTCTTAATTTGTCTGTCCGTCTGAAATCGTAGTAAGATTTGAACAGTAAACAACAAATTTTCCAATAGAATTCAGGATCAATAATAATTGATTCAGGAAATACTTCAACTCTGTAGAGCATTTTTGTATTTCGAATTCAAAATGTGTGCTTAAGCCACAAAAAAGTAAGCTGAAAATGTAGATATAAAACTAATTATGTCATGTTTATGTCTTCTTAATGGAAAATACTTTGCATATAATTCTCTAATTCGATATTTTTTTAATGTATGAACATTCAAGAAATTGATAAATATTCCATCTTTTTATAGGAACTAAAAATTTCCGGATAATGCTTTGATTGAGAAAGCTAAAAATTTGTCAAATATTGATATAAATTGCAATTTTACAATTGCATTATTTTTCAAATATTTTAACATCTCTTCAATCTTGATAATTCTTACAGAAGTTTATTTCATGTGAGTGACTTTTTCTTTTTCTAATGAAAGATTTCGTAATTCTAAATTCGGCCCAATTCGTAACATTGTAAAAAGATTTTAAAACTTCATAAAATTTTTTTTTCTGTTCTATTCAAAGTCAATAAATATTCAATGTTTGGAATCGAAATATTAAGTAAATGATTTTGAATTTCTGGGAATAAACTGCTTTAATAAGACAATCTTTCTTCTTTGTGAGAAATCTCAATTTTAAAATTATAATTCTACGCATAGGATACAAAAACATAATATGAAAATACTTTTATTACAGAATTTTGAAATATACAGGTTGACCAATTTTTAATCGAGTAAATCGGCTACTTTAAGCAAAAAATAATATATATTTTATCAAAAAAAAATAAGACACATTAAATTACGTTTTAAAATCCACATTCATAGATTGATGGTAAAAGCAGTTTAAAGTTTTTTAATCTTACGTTTTAGTGACGTATGCACAGACTTTTAATCAGATAAATGAAATGCTTTATAGAAAGTCAAAATTTTCTTATTACTGCACTTAATCAAATTTATAAAGTAAAAATATTTTTTAATTGATGCTTTCACTCAATTCTTTAAACATTCATTAATTGAAAATTGTACTCAAAATTTAATCTTGCAGCGTTCCAATATTCCCACAATGTTACAAGATCTTATTAATCATTATTTTAGTCGAATTATTTTCAAAATATTTAAAAAATAAATGTAAATATTTTGATTAAATACTCTGTCAAATTTTGCATTTGACTGATCTTGCAAAATTGTTGAAAGTTTTGAATACCGATAGAAGAAACTTTAAATGAAATTTTATGTCCATAAATGCTTAAAGTTCTATATAGAAATATCAACTACATCATTCTCAAATTTTATAAATAAACTACTAAATTCAAAAAGTTTCGGATTTTTTTAAAAACTGTACAAATTTCAAATATGAATCAGTTAAAATCTACTGATTATCAGTGAAATTTGACTGATTTAAATAACTAAAAACAGGATACTGTGAATCAGTCAAATTTCACTGATTACTTCAGTGAAAAGTAACTGATTTAACAGTGAAAAATATTGTTTCCACTGATGATTCAGTGAAAAGGCAAATCACTGATTCAATCAGTGAAAATTTGACTGATTCAGATTTAGAGTGTATACAAATTTCAAATATAAAGTGTACTCTGTACATTAATCAAACAAATTTAGAAGATGAATATTTTAATAAATATTCCTAAATATTATTGGAATATGATACATATCGATTTAGAAAAACTTCTTCAAAGTACTCAGACATTTTTCTTATTTTACGACATTTTTGCACCATGTTTGACCTTTGGGTAGGATTCAAGAAAACAATTGTAGACATACTTTCATTACCTAGTAAAATACTATGAAGACTTGCTTTTTAAATTAAAGCGAAAACTTTTAAAACCTTTAACAATCGGTTGCATAGATTCTGCTCTAATCTTGGACGCAATTAGAGAAATAGGTTTTTTTGCTTTTTTAGATCTAGTTTTTGCCTTAAACATAAAAGAAAGAGAACACATTTGAAATATTAAATTAAAAAAGCTGGTTCATTCTTAGAGAATCCCAAATATTCTGAAATAAAACTCCTTTCCACACCACCACGGAGGTAGAGTTTAAGGCTCGTTTTTATTACGTGGTATTCCCTGTAGGCTTAGTCCACGTCCTACGAAACGAAAAGGGTTTTTGCTTTCAAGCAAAAAGAAAAAAGGAAAAAAATGAAGCAAAGTGGTAAAAAACGCTACAAATGTAGCCCGTACTTCAGGCTTGCCTCTATCAAATGCCAGTATACGTCGAACAAAAATGTTTTGTTTTAAATCAAATAATGAAGAAGTTTGATTAATTCGGGATGATTTGGGGTGCTTGATTATCGTGAGTCCCCTTGCCTCTCACTTATGCCCAAAGCGTGATATTACTCAATTTCAGTATGTTTTCTTACTCACAAAATAATAATTAAAACTAAACAATTTCCATACCCGAGGCACGCGAAGAAAGGAATAAAGAACGTATCTCTGATATAAGAAATAAAATGTCATTATTTTGTGAGTAAGAAAGGGGTTTGAAATTGATTAACGCCATGCCTTGGCCATTAGAATTAATCCTCTCCTTCGTGAGCGAAGAGCGACAAACCACTTTCCCTATCACTTTCTGCCATCACATATAGATTTTCGGTCATTAATTGCAAATGCTTCGAAGTGATGCTCGTTGTTCTGGCTGTTTCAGCTCTCGCCTTTAGGGCTGATCGAGTAACACAAATTGAGTTGACCGTCCTGTTTCCTAAGCGATTTCTTTTGGGAGTTTTCGCGTCCGTGAGCATGGAGAAACCTCGCTCCGCCTCATCATTTGAATGAGGAAGACTCCGAACATGATTCAATACTGAGGTCAAATTTGGAAAAAGTTTTTCTCCTGTACTCGTCGAAGATACACCGATACTAGACCACATTTCGTCAAAAGATAAATTCGACCACTTTTCTTTGAGTTCCTGTCTGATTTTGAGTAAAGAATCCCACTCTTTTTGTACACCTATTCTATCAAACGACCCTAAATCTTGACAAACTTTCCAGACCCTAGGAAAAGTTTCGCTTCGATCAGCATAGAAAGCTACTTGAGGCCGGAAAACAGCAACGCAAGACAAAAAGATGTCATCAAAAGGAAGACGATTGCGAATTTCTTCGCTTGCTGTGACATAAAATTTCAAGCAATTACGAAGAAATAGATCAACTTCTACTATTTGCAATTTCTTGTTTGTAAGTTGCTGCTGGAAATATTCTCGCGTTTTCTTACCAACGTCAATGTCTTGAAGCGGCTTTTGATTACTAGGATCTGCAAAGTTAACATTTCTAATGATTTGAAAGAATAAATTCGGTTGAAGAAGACCCTCTTTCAAATAACTGCTAAGAATCCATACGAAGAATTTAGCCGAGTTTGGCTGGAGTTCCTGAACCATTGTTTCGCGACTTTGAAATTTCGCATTGTATACGTTGAACCTATTCAAAGTAAATTTCAAGAATAGGAAATATACGAGTGTCAAAGGATTCTGCATTTTTCCTAACAAGTCTTTGGCCTTCTCTACCTTCTCAGATACGAGGACCATAAGATACTGAAGAATAACTTCCCAATTCTTTATTATAATATCTATGCATCGATAGCGGACAAGCCAGCGAATTTCAGAATGACTAGGAATTTTTTGATAGTCATTTCCTAATTCCAAAACAATCGATCGAAAAATAGCCGTTCGCTTGGAGCTAGCATTAAGAAAAGCTGGCAAATCTTTGATTAAATCCTCTACATCTGGGATTATGGCACAAGCATATTTTGCTACAATTGCTGACGAATGCGAGACACATGGGAAAACAATTAAACGGGGACATTTTTCCTTTAATTTTGTTTTAAATGAGAACCTATTGCCGACCATCACCTGTGCATTATCACAAGCTAAAGCACAGATATTAGATAAAGGGATTTTCTGCCCGGACAATGCTTTTTCGAACGCATCAAAAATTTTAGAGGCAGAACAATCCGAAGCATTTACATTAATAAGCTGGAGCAATTCCACCCTGACAGAAAATGTCGTTGGCTCCACATATCGAACCATTAATGACAGCCACTTTTCTAGAGTCCTGTCGGTCGTTTCGTCTTCGTACACTGAAAATGATTGCTTACGCAAAATATTTGCCATGTGATCAGTTTCAGCAGCACATACGACGTTATTTACAACTAGGACCATTTTAGTGTGGCTCAATCGAACGTCTTTTAAAACCGAAGGTTCCATATCTTGGAAAAGTCCTATCAATTCTGATGAAATCGCGAATGGTAAATTATGCTCTACGAAAAATGTACTATTCCTAATCTCTGCTTCTTGTACTTTCTGTTTGAAAGTAACACTTTCCGGAATCGTGGAATTTGTGAATTCTGAAGCAGAAGAACTTGCTACACAAGGTTCAACACTGTAAGAATTGGCAGTTACATTAGAAGAATTTTCACTTACTACTCCATAACATTCTAATTTATTTGAAAACTCTTGCTTCTTTCTGTGTGATAAAGATGCTTCATGCTTTTCAATTTCCGATTTGCCACATAGCAACGTTTTATTGCAAATTTTGCAATGAAATCTTGTTTCATCTGCTAATGTAACCGCCCACTCTCTCCACGACGGAAATTCCTCAAACCATCCCAACTGAAAGTTTTTTGCATTTTTCATGACTTTTCTAGCGGGTTGACATTCGTTTGAACCAGAGTTCAAACGGTGGTCAACCTTCGTTTGAACCTGGCTGTCCTTCAAAACACTCGAATTTGGGTCAACCGGATTACTCATTGTGAACAATAAATTATACGACGAAGGAAAACAGAATTATTTGAAAAGAATTAATAAGATGAAAAGTAGGATAAAATTGAGCGAATGTGAATAATTTGTAATCTGCACACAAATTAAGTTTCACAAAATAAACTTACCCACAAGCATCAAACAATAACGTACGTAAGAGCACTCACGTATCACCAAATAATAATATAATATTCTTACTTTTGCCGTTTTCAATAAGGAATTACGATAAAAATATGAAGAATCCACACTCTTGCCTTCTCAAATAACGCATAAAGCGAGAATCAAGTATATCTTAGAAGAAAACAAAAGAAGGTTGCTACTATTATTTGTTTTCGTCTCCAATTTGACCTCTATACCGTTCGTTTGCGATTTAAAACATTGGTAACTTTTTGGCTATTAATCTGATTGAGCTACAACTTTTCAGAAAACTTTCTTTACTAAAGTATTAAAATTTTTCTCCTGTAGATAGTTTCAGAAAATGTAGACACTTAATACAATATTAATAAAATCGTAAAATTCTGAAAATTTGTTAAGCTAGCGCGAGTGGAAGAAGAGAAAACAATTTTTTTTTTAAATGTACTTCTCCCAATTACTTGAAAAATTAGAAGTTTTAAAAATTTTTGCAAAAGGAAAAACGATGTGCCTTGAAAGTGTGTACAAGTCCTTGAAATTCAAATTCGAACGATTTTTATATTTAATTATCCTGTACATTTAAAGATACAATTTTTGTATTTGGAATAAGTTTTCTGCAATTACGAAAAAATTTATTTAGAGTACATAAAATTTATTGAACTATTACTAGTAAACTCTACCTCGTTGGTGGTGTGGAAAGGAGTTTTATTTCAGAATATTTGGGATTCTCTAAGAATGAACCAGCTTTTTTATTTTAAAAAAAGTTTTCGCTTTAATTTAAAAAGCAAGTCTTCATAGTATTTTACTAAGTAATGAAAGTATGTCTACAATTGTTTTCTTGAATCCTACCCAAAGGTCAAACATGGTGCAAAAATGTCGTAAAATAAGAAAAATGTCTGAGTACTTTGACGAAGTTTTTCTAAATCGATATGTATCATATTCCAATAATATTTAGGAATATTTATTAAAATATTCATCTTCTAAATTTGTTTGATTAATGTACAGAGTACACTTTATATTTGAAATTTGTATACACTCTAAATCTGAATCAGTCAAATTTTCACTGATTGAATCAGTGATTTGCCTTTTCACTGAATCATCAGTGGAAACAATATTTTTCACTGTTAAATCAGTTACTTTTCACTGAAGTAATCAGTGAAATTTGACTGATTCACAGTAACCTGTTTTTAGTTATTTAAATCAGTCAAATTTCACTGATAATCAGTAGATTTTGACTGATTCATATTTGAAATTTGTACAGTTTTTAAAAAAATCCGAAAATTTAGTAGTTTATTTATAAAATTTGAGAACGTTGTAGTTGATATTTCTATATAGAACTTTAAGCATTTATGGACATAAAATTTCATTTAAAGTTTCTTCTATCGGTATTCAAAACTTTCAACAATTTTGCAAGATCAGTCAAATGCAAAATTTGACAGAGTATTTAATCAAAATATTTACATTTATTTTTTAAATATTTTGAAAATAATTCGACTAAAATAATGATTAATAAGATTTTGTAACATTGTGGGAATATTGGAACGCTGCAAGATTAAATTTTGAGTACAATTTTCAATTAATGAATGTTTAAAGAATTGAGTGAAAGCATCAATTAAAAAATATTTTTACTTTATAAATTTGATTAAGTGCAGTAATCAGAAAATTTTGACTTTCTATAAAGCATTTCATTTATCTGATTAAAAGTCTGTGCATACGTCACTAAAACGTAAGATTAAAAAACTTTAAACTGCTTTTACTATCAATCTATGAATGTGGATTTTAAACCGTAATTTAATGTGTCTTATTTTTTTGATAAAATATATATTATTTTTTGCTTAAAGTAGCCGATTTACTCGATTAAAAATTGGTCAACTTGTATATTTCAAAATTCTGTAATAAAAGTATTTTCATATTATGTTTTTGTATCCTATGCGTAGAATTTTAATTTTAAAATTGAGATTTCTCACAAAGAAGAAAGATTGTCTTATTAAAGCAGTTTATTCCCAGAAATTCAAAATCATTTACTTAATATTTCGATTCCAAACATTGAATATTTATTGACTTTGAATCAAACAGAAAAAAAAATTTTATGAAGTTTTAAAATCTTTTTACAATGTTACGAATTGGGCCGAATTTAGAATTACGAAATCTTTCATTAGAAAAAGAAAAAGTCACTCACATGAAATAAACTTCTGTAAGAATTATCAAGATTGAAGAGATGTTAAAATATTTGAAAAATAATGCAATTGTAAAATTGCAATTAATATCAATATTTGACAAATTTTTAGCTTTCTCAATCAAAGCATTATCCGGAAATTTTTAGTTCCTATAAAAAGATGGAATATTTATCAATTTCTTGAATGTTCACACATTAAAAAAATATCGAATTAGAGAATTATATGCAAAGTATTTTCCATTAAGAAGACATAAACATGACATAATTAGTTTTATATCTACATTTTCAGCTTACTTTTTTGTGACTTAAGCACACATTTTGAATTCGAAATACAAAAATGCTCTACAGAGTTGAAGTATTTCCTGAATCAATTATTATTGATCCTGAATTCTATTGGAAAATTTGTTGTTTACTGTTCAAATCTTACTACGATTTCTGACGGACAGACAAATTAAGAACTACAAAATATTTCATCCAAAAGATTGCACTCCTCCATAAAATCTTGTCAAATTGTAACAAGATTTGAACGCTTCGAACGAACATTTTTATGTAAAATGTAAAGTTGATTGATATTTATATGTTAATATGGAAATACCAATAAACACATATTTTAGCTTTTTAATTTATCTACTGCTATTAGACAATTTTCCATTTCCGTAGAGATTTTAAATTTTGGAATGAAAAGTTTGTACTTAGGCTACAAAAATGTGAGATGAAAATATTTCTAACATATAACTGAAAATATAAATTATGAACTTGAATTTTATGTTCATTTTATCTTGATAGAAAATATTGTTCTAATTGAAAAATTGTTAAATGTACAAAATTAGTAAGAAGTATATAAATTTGAATGGAAAATTATATATTGATTCAAATTTTATACATTTATTGTCACTAAATTTCACTGAAAGTTTATTTTTGAAGTGTTGAAATCCTCATGAAATTTTCCAAGATCATACTGATGTTTATTTCATGCAGACTTTCTTCAAGAAATTGAAGAAAAGTGTTATTTCTTGAACTATATACTTCGTAAATTCAAATTCGTCGTCTGCTTCGCGCCTCTTTTGCACGTACTCGAGAAAAATACAATTCTTAATTTCGACTCGATAAACGAAAGCGTGAAATCTAAAAATAACTTGAAAACTCAAGCATTGTAACAAAGTCCGTCTTCGTGCACCTTCGGCTTTACACGAAGCTGGTGACCGCAGTGTGTAGCAGAGCCGACACACTGACACGCCACGTTTGCATGTGTTTCTCCCAGATGGGAACGTGGTGGGGGCCGAAAAATCCCACGTTCTGTAGACACTGGGCTGCTTCACACTTCTGCACTCAAGCTGCTTGTTCGCTTTGCACATGCAAAGCGGGAATTTCGAAATGCATAATATAATATATGGGGTGTCTAAAAAGTCCTGGGACGGTTGGATATTTCCTCAGGCAAAATATTCTTCAAAAAAGTGAAGGTCATTCCTGAAGTAAATTTCAACGAGGAATTCAATGGTCACCTTCATTTTTACCTTGAAATTGACCTTCATGGCTTTTTGAAGGTCAACTTTGTTTTTTTAAATGGAAACCCCCTTTTCTTACATCTGCAATCGATAGAGCGGAAAATTCTACGTTCAGATACGCACTCAAGTCATAGGTCAATTGTAACTCTCAAGGTCAATTAGAGGTTATTTGAAATTAACAAAGTTTTCCAAGAGGTCAGTGCAATTCCTGAAGTATTTTTCAAAGGGGAATTCAATGGTGACCTTCATTTTGAGCTTGAAGTTGATCTTCATGGCTTTTTGAAGCTCAAATCTAGCAGGCCACTCGATTTCACCCCTTCTTCCAATCCACCTATGAGGGAACTGAGTATCCAAATATGCTCAAACCTCCCTACCGTAATGAGCCGCGGCTCCGTCCTGCTGGAATCAAATATTTTGAAAATTATCGCCTGTAATCTCCCTTATTCTTGGTACAATTTGGTTTCTGAGAAACTCTTCATATGCACGGGCATTGAGATTACCATCGATGAAGTAAGGGCCTATCAATGTATCATTCAAGATACCGGCCCAAACATTAATCTTTTGTGGATATTGTGTGTGACTCCAACATCCAATTAGGATTTGTGTCGGACCAATTTTTTACTTCAGGAATGACCTTCACTTTTTGAAAAATATTTTACCTGAGGAAATATCCAACCGTCCCGGGACTTTTTAGACACCCTGTATAAGTAAATCACTTTATGTAACACATTTAAAATAAATTGAAATCGTTTATTATTAAAAATTTAAAAAAATTCCCGGCCAAAAAAAAAATTCCCGGTCATTTCACGGTTTTTCCAGGTCACAGAAAATTCCCGGCTTTCCCGGTCAAGCGGCCACCCTGCTCTCTGTTGTATGGGGAGTAAATAGGAATTCCAATTTCCAATGCATTATTCAACTCTGTACACATGTGAACACGCTTACACACTTTTACCACAATATAACTGCACACTTACGTTCTGAGAACACCGAGACTATGACTGTGCTACTATATTTCAAATTTATTTTCTTCCCGCCTTCATAGTGTATATCTCACTCACTCTTTCTGATGCGAAAAAAAACGCGAGATATTAGAATTGCGCAGCCTTCAGTGAGTATCCAAAATTTTATTTGAAGATCGTTCGACTTATTTTACTGAAAACGTCGTTACTTTCACAACCACAATTCCATAGAAGCTGAAACTCATTATACTCTTTCCTTGGAATTTCTCTTCTATCTATACTCTATAGAATACACGAATTCCGTCTTTACTAGCAAGAATCAACGCTTAAGCTGTTACAAACAGTGAAGATGATTTAATGTTTTTGTGATTCGAGTAGTCGATGAATACTCATAAATTTACAACATGATTACAAAATTATTTACAGGGACATCTATATTTTAAATCCTGAATGAATGGCTACAACTCCGAAGGTAAGACTCCTGTAAGTAACTTGTCTAAATCCAGCATTCGATATCATTTCCTGAAAAGAAATAGTATTTAAGACTAGACAAATTAAGTTTTAGAAATTCATAACTTTTGAATTAATTTTTTTATAATTTAATGCAAGCATATTTTAAAGATTTCAAAGTAATTTCATTTTACATTCTAAAATATTTCAGTTTGACTTTTCACAATATCTTTACTCTCGTGTATATATTTTTAATTTTCTATGTTTCTCTACTTGCTGGATTGATTTTTATTTCATATAGTGACAGCTGTGACCGCCCGCGAAAAAAGGTACCAAACGCCCGAAAGCTAAACTTTACAAGACGGGTGATCGAAACAGAGTTCGTTTATCGGTTTACGCGTATTATACCTACTTTCGTAGCTTAATAACCAAAAATGTAACGGACTTAAAAATTTTCCAGTTTTCGCAAACGAAAGAGCGACTTCATAATTATCAATTGATGTAAAAAAAATGGCACGCATTTGATAAATAAAACGGTGCGCATTAGAAAAGAGAAAGCATCAGACTAAACATCAAATTTCTGCAAAATGAAACATGAAGTCAGGAGTTTAACTTGCCAAATTTTACTCTTCGCGCGCTATTATGGACACATTTTACTGTTCAAATAGCGCACGTGAAGTAAAACTTGTCAAGTTGAACTCCTGAAATCATGTTTCACTTTGCAAAAACATGATGTTTAGTCTGTTTTCTTTTTCTAACGCGCACCGTTTTTATTTATCAAATGCGCACAATTTTTTCAGACGTGAAAAGTTTTACTTCACTCACGCGGTTTTAGCACACATCAGTTTCTTTCTAACGCGCACCGCTTTATTCATCAAATGCGCACTTTTTTTTCGATTTGAAAAGTTTTACTTCATCCGAGCGGTTTTGGCACACCAGTTTTTTCTATCAGCATCAACAGGCACCTCGCTTTTGCGATTCCTGTACTCTCTCATGTACAACGTGTCATTTTTTCGTTGCCTCTCTAGCGGCGGGCACTAAATCATTTGTCACTCTATCCATTTTAATGCACGGCAAGCGCATGCGTGTATTCATTGGTACGCATACTATTGTATGTGAGCGCGACATTTCCCACGTACTTTTCGTCGCCCCTTCGCCCCAATTTTCAAGGCTCCTTCACGCCGCCCCCACTTCTCAAGTTACGTCATATCTCACGGACGCTACAGAGTCTTACAATTTCCAATTCACTGTCTATGTCAAGGCTTGAGTTCAAGACACACTGTAAAAAGCTTTTCTCGACACTAACATGGAAAATGGTGGCTTTCGTGGCCTGTTGGGCATTGAGAAAATGGTATTATGCAGCAAACTATGCTGTAATATTGGGAAACTAAACGAACACATGGGCAAAGTAACTTACGCGCCTGTGATTGCTTGATAGATCAAAGACTTCAAGACCTCACAAACTAAAAAAAAAAGAAAAATGAAAAGAAAAGCGTATAGAATACAACTTTACAGCGTTCAAGGTTCAGACAGCTTATAAAGCAGGTTAAAAATCAGTTGAATTTATCGATCGTTATGGAGGACGAAAATATTAACGATTCGATCATACTCAAATTAAACGCAGAGGGGGACAAAATCATCGCCGACAAGTTGTTGCCGGCGAAATCCCGGTAGCCATACGCGCAAACCTACCAACAATTCATCGAGTGGCAAAAAGAAAAGAAATGTGCTTCGTTTTCCGAGGAAATCTTCATTGTTTTTTTGAATGAAAAAGCAAAAAAGCTGAAACCTTCTTCTCTCTTGTCCATCTATTCAATGTTACGGATAACAATAAAACTGAATCATAACATTGATATCACAAATTACGTCAAATTGAAGGGCATATTAAAAGCTGAAGGAACTGGATTCGTTCCAGAAAAATCAAAGATATTCAGCGCTGTAGACATTGAGAAATTTTCAAACAAAGCTCCGAACAACAAATATTTGGATATGAAGGTAAATATGAAAATAAAATTCATCATGTCAAATCTCATGAATATAACCTAACTCTGAAAATTAATAAATGAAACAAAATAAAAAGTTTAATCTAAAATGCATTTTTAAGTGATAAAAATGAACGAATAATATAGTAAAGTGTCTTCTCATTCATAAAAATATCAATAAGGATATAAATTAATTTTATCTTATTTTTATCTTATATTTTAAAAAAATTTCAATTATCGACTATAAACATTTATTTACAGATTATTAGCATTTTCGTAACATCTGGAGCATGTCGCAGCGACGAGTTTACAAAGATGAAATTCCGCGATGTCAAACTGAAAGGCGATGCTTTTGCAGTTTATATACCGAACACAAAAACGTACCATCCAAGAAGATTCCATATTCACGAGAAATTCAAGAGTACATCAATTTTCGCCTACCCAATTGTACTTCCGACCGTTTCTTCTTGAATTTTCGAAAAAAGAAAAATGTACACATCAAGCCATTGGAAAGAATAAGTTCATGAAAATGCCAAAACTCATCGCACAATTCCTCGAATTACCAAACGCATAAAAATACACGGGGCACGCCTTTCGACGAACCTCGGCCACTCTGCTTCCCGAATCAGGGGCGGATATGTCCGCGACTCAAAGGCATGGAGGGTGGAAATCGGCTCAAGTGGCTCAAGGGTACGTCGATGAAAGTGACGTATTGAAAAACTTGACCGCACAGCAAATTTCAAAAAACATTTATTTATCGACAACGACAACAGAAAAAATGCCAAATGTTGCTGTAGATGCTCCACAGAAAACCGATTCTAATCCTGATATCCAAAAATTCAGTCCAAAGTCCAATTCTGAAAAGCATTATCATTTTTATAACTGTAATACCTACTTTCAACAACATTAAATTGTTGTCTTTTTTCATCATAATAACTTTCATTACATTATGCTTCTAAATACATTTTTTAAATAATGGTTGCTCTGAAGTTATTATTGTTTATTCTTGAAAAATAATTTTTTCTATTTTAAGTGTTGTTTTTTGAGTCAGGAGGCACCCCCCCCCCCACCCCGCGGGGCCTTCGCCCTGGACTCCCCTCCCCCAGACGATTGCGCATTTACTCCATGAACTCACTCAAGCCGCCAAATTCCATGTTCTCATCGAGAAAAATAATATACGCACCTCGAAGCGAAAGTGCTCATGCAAACTCGCGTGAAGTACGCGGTACTCGGTCGAACGTTACTCGGTTCGATAACGCACAATCGCGATCAATTCGGCCTCGTGCGGCCAACTTCACGTTTGCCCGCGTTCGCTCTCTTTCGCCACTCTACGCGTAATGTACTATTACTTGAAAAATTAAAAACGATTTTCCAGGCGTTAGGTACCTTTTTACCCGGATATTTATATATATTCTTTTAACTCTGTTTGTAAACTGAGATACTAAAAACTGTTTTTATTTAAGTAACACTTTAAAATGTTCTTGTTTTGGAAAGAACTCTGTTTGGAATCTGAGATACTAAAAATTGTTTTTATTTAAGTAATACCTTAAAATGTTCTTGTTTTGGAAACTTCCTAATGCTTTCTACTAAATATTGATAAGGTTGCCATTGATTTGCTATCAAAACTCCCAGGACGGGAATTATTTGAAAAGAATACTGGTCATAAATCCTAAAACAAAAAATAATTTAAATGTATTTTTCAAATGATTGAATCATTCCATGCAAAAAGGAATTACGTTTGTATAACCTTCCACAATCTACCTTTTCATGTAAGAAAGGACCCAAGTGCAGGACTTAAGTTCTTCTCGCATGAATTCTCAAACTTTCTTGAATTTATTTGAAAATAAATATAGATTATATACGCAAGAGGAATACAGTATTTAGTACATTCTATTGAGAATAATATTCAGAATTTTCATGGTTTAGAAATTCAAAATATACTCAATGCTATACAGTTTCTTCATTTTTCTCAAAATATATCGGAGTGGACTTAGTCTCCTACTTGCATGAAACGATCCAATTGCAATTTGATTTCAAGCATCTTGCTTCAAAAAATAGGATAACATTACCACTTTATGGTATTATTATTCACATGACTAAATTCCAGACACATGAATCGTCCTCCGGGTTGAAGAACTCTATAAGCTTCTACCAAAACCTAAAGAGTGAACTTTTTTTAAATTTAAAAACATTTGAATTTGGAGAAAATTTGAGGACATTTTTTTAAAAATTAACATACAAAAAAACTCACACAACATTATACCTTATCAATATGGGTAACATTCCTAATGCCAAAAGCAATTGTATAAGCAGAAAAGGAATCATCTGGAAAAGGAAGTTTTTCAGCATCAGCTTCTTTCCATTCGATATCATATCCGTTTTCAACAGTCCAGCCTTGCTTTTCTGACCTAATTTTTCCCACTTCCAGCATGTTAGGATTTATATCGCAAACAGTCACATGACTTTCGGCATTTGTTGGGTTGCTTGTATTTTTAAGGTAATTGAGATATCGAAACGCTATATCTCCAGTTCCACCAGCAGAATCTAGTAGTCGACTTCCATGTGTGGGACCCAATTCTTGAATAAAGATGTCCTTCCAAATTCGATGGATACCAAAGCTCATCGCATCATTCATATTATCGTAAGAGTCTGCCACGTTTTCGAAGACGGAGCGAACTGTTAAATATTTATTAAATATTATATTATTAATGCAATAAAATTACTCAGTTACAGAATAAAAAATCCTAATTATAAAATTTTCGCAAATTTCTTCAGTCGTTTGGTAGCAATAATGAGTCGGTTAAATTTATGCACAACATTTTTTCGGCAGAAAGTGTTTTTTACAGTAAATATAAAGATCTGCTTTAATTAAAAACCAGACTCGGAAAATATCTTCCGAATTTTGGTTCCCGATTAAATTAAATCTTTGTATTTTCTGTAAAAAACACTTTCTGCAGAAAAAATTTTGTGTATAAATGAAACCGACACGCAATAACAGAAGAACAAGGTGCGGGTAACATAAAAATAACGAAATTGTAAATTTTTTTATCTAATTATCCATAACAATAGTGATTACTAACGTTTCACCTTTTTGTTATTAACTATCATTGTTATGTAAAATCTGAGCAATTATACTAAGTGTCCAGCATATTATTTTTGTTCATTACATATACTTGGAAAAATTTCAAAAATATGCATCGTAAAAAATGGCCACAATAAAAACTTTTTATTTTCGAGGGGAAAAGCGATTCCGCAAAAATAAAGTTTGTATTGCGGACATTTTCTTTGTAAGATGCGTGTTTCTTAAGATATTTTGATGTCTACAGATAAAAAACTAACCTTGTATATACATTAATTCTAACTTATAATGAATTCATAAAAATTGTTTATAAACAGATAAGAAATAATATTGTTATTGACGCTCTCTTTCCCGTGTGGAAAAATTACATGGCGCTGGCCAGCGCCAGACCAGACTGTCTGGTTTCTAGTTCTGGCGCTGACCATAGACCTGGTCTGGGGCTGGCCAGAACTGTAATGTTTTTGTACGATCAGCCGCTATAGTCAGCGTCTGGTCAGATACTAGTCAGCGGCTAGTCAGCCACAATCTAGTGGCTAGTCAGCCACTAATTCGCGTCTGGTTATTCACTAATTGTCGCTCAGTTGATAAAGTTTTGATTGAAAAACCATTTTAATTGAAAAATTATCGATTTCAATTAAAAATCCTAACCTCTAAAAGTAATTAAATTTTTTCTTATATTCTTCTTTATTAGATACACTTGGTTTGCATACCTTTTAATTAAGAAATAGATCACCGTTTGACAAGAAACATTCCACTTTTCATGCATCAAAAAATGCAGTCAAACTCTTGCTCAAAAACTTCTGACAGTTTATTCGATTTATCAACACATTTGAGCGATGAAGACTAGCAATATGACGCGCAGTCACAACTTAATCTTCGCTATTTTTGGAATCAAAAAGTAAGTAGTAGCAATATTTTCAAAAAGGAGATACTTGTTTCCGGTCGCTTAATGAATGCTTCTAAAACTTGTTACTAACCTATGCATTTTTCGAAACTTGTAAAATAAAATTTCGTTCGCCACATATACCAACTTTTTTGTCATGGAATGCTGACCAGCGCCAGATCTGAGCCAGACCAGAACATCCATACTAGACGTTCTGGACATTGCCAGACCTGAGCTAGATCAGACAATAGACTGCCATGACATTTTTCATTATTCATTATTTAACTCAAACTGTTTTGTTTTTTCACATAGAGTCTAATAATAAATTTAAAACTACATAAGTGTGAACAAGACTTGTATTTTATACGCCATGTTATTTGAATTTTCGCGCTTAAAAATTTACACTGAAGAAAATGTTTAAAACATAAATGGCATTGAATTTCACGTTTCGGGCGCATATGGGGGCCCTCTTCAGTGCCATAAATTAAAAAATTAATTCAAAATTTCTGTATAAGATTGAAATATAGGAGATAATTAAAATAAGGAAAATCATAAAATTCAAAAACTTATCTCATAGCTTGCAATTCAAAATTAAGCGGTACTGTATGCACAACGCAAATTCAAAAAATATGTAGAATTCACTGTATATAAACAAAAGGATAAAATGAAAAAACTTCAAAATTTGCAATTGAAGTGACTGGAATTTTTTATTTTTTTTTTAAAGAAAATGCACAATTGATTATTAATTTCAAAACTCGAAACAATTTTCAATTTTGAAAACTTTCCTTGAGGATATTGTTACCGTAGTCTTTCACCGATCGATCTAAACTGTTTTAAAAACCGACTTGGGACATGTGACTTTGCTGACTGACAATTTTTTTTTTTAAATGCTATCCTGAGAGTTTACTTTCCTCCTTGAAGAAGACTATTCTGCTGTCCCAAATGAAAACGTAGTCAGTCGCATTTGCTATAGAGGCGACAGTCGCGCGAACCTTCGTTTGCTCACGGACATCTCACACAGTCATACGATGCCCCGACTACCGGCAGAGATTCCCAAACATACAAAGTAATGAGACCTTTACATTTTCCTCTTTCACATGTTTTTTACTTCTTGAAACATTTACAGTTTGGCATTTGATACTGATTAATATTCTAAATTGTGAAACTTTTGATCCTGTTTACATCCCTTTTTTTCGTTTACATTGAATAATTTAATAAAATTATCCTTTTAAACTAATGGGTCTAATTTACAAAACGTTCAAAAACGAAAAATAATATTACTTCTGTAATGAAATTTCGAACGCATATATTATATATAAATGACAATATGAAAAATTAAATTGATTCAAACTGTTTGAAAAGTGTAAATGTATTAGAAATGGGTTCATGTAAAAGTTAAAATAATTCTGAATAATTCTGAAAGAAAAAATTCTAAGGCAGACAATAATAGACAGACTATCCTTTCTTAAAACTTCAGGAAAGAGTGAAATGGAAGTATCTTTCAGATGAGCTTAAAAATAAAACCTGATTATGAATACCGGCCTTAGTTGATTATGTCACACGTGGAAACGCACATACATTTTTCAAAATATACTTACACGCAAAAAAAGTGTAGCTGGTACAATGAAATATATCACTGTTCTGGCTATATTATTAACTATATTAACCATAAATATGGCTGATATAACCCCAAAAATCCCTATGACAGCTACACATTTTTTTCCATGTAATTAAATTTATTTTGGAAAACCTTCACTTAATACAATTATTATAATTAGTACAATTCAGAATATCAATCAGTATCAAATGTCAAACTGTAAATGTGTCAAAAAGTAAAAAATATGTAAGAGAGAAAAATTTAAAGGTCTCATTAGTTTCTATGTTCGGGAATCTCCGCCGGTAGTCGGGGCATCGTACGGCTGTGTGTGATATCCGTGAGCAAAGAAAAGCTCACGCGACTCTCGCCTCTATAGCAAATGCAACTTACTACGTTTTCATTTGGGACATCAGTATTGTCCTATACTTAGTTAAGAGATATACAAAATCCTTTTGTTCAAAAATATACGCTTTCGTCCACTCGTAAGAATCACCATAACCTTCTCGAAATTCTTATCTAGGCATAGGACAATAGTTTTCTTCAAGAAGGAAAAGAACCTCTCATGATAGCATTTAAAAAAAATTGCCAGTCAGCAAAGCCACATGTCCTGAGTCGGTTTTTAAAACAGTTTAGCTCGATCGGTAAAGAGACTCTGGTAACGAAGTCTGTCATACGCACGCTAAAGCAATAAGACTGCTACTAGCAACCAACGACACGCCGCTTGCTGATTGGTGCGGGGTCTTAACCAATACCTCAGAGCCGACAGCCGAATTCCTCACGGATGGGGGGTATGGTGCATGATTGTCGGATAGACGCAGAGAGCCCGCTCGCGTCCTGATTGGTGCTGATTCAGATTCAGGATTCATTGAGATTAGATTCAGACATTGACATGATCATGACATTGAGAACGAGTGAGATTACTCAGATCGATCGACATTGATTCAGATCGATTTCATCAGATTTATATTCTCTTTTCTCGAGTGCAGTGTTTCGTGTTAAAAGCTTCAAGCATAGAAAAAAACGCCAAGGCAGGTAAAGGCGTGTGGCGCGTGCCTGTCTTGAACGACGAGTGTATGAAAACGAGCGGAACGCATCTAGCTACAGCGCGGGCTGCTCCATTTTCCACAGTAGCGAAACATGGACGGCGCTACCACAGAAAGCAGGGTATTAGCGCAAACCAACTAATTAAAGAAATTATAAGCCTCAGCGAAGGCAAGAAGAAACTCACTACTGCTACCATTGCAGGAGGCAACGGCAATACACCTCAGGAAAAGAAACAGAAAACAAACGATAGTGGCACTATTGATGACATCATAACAGTACCTACTTTCAACAGCTTCGGAGTCTTACTAAACAAACAGCAAGAGGACAACGAACACATAATGGAAGACGACGACAGCAATGGAACCACAGAGGACTAACAACAGACAAAGAGAAAGTTAAAAATACCACCGATAATTATCACAGATAAAATCTCAAACTACTCTCAGTGCATCAACTTAATTAAAAGTGTGTGCAAAGTTAAGGATATAAGGATTGACTACTCAGCCACTAAACTGACGATACACCCAGGGACGATGGAAGACTCTGAATCACTCCAGGCGAAACTTAATGAGGACAAAGTATCATACTACACGTACACGACAAAATGGATGCGTAAAAAACGCATAATCGCCAAAAGATTACCAAACCTACCACCAGAAGACATAAAGGAGGATCTCAGACGGCAAGGACTCATCTGTGATCAAATTATTATCCCCAAAAAGAAATCGACTGTACGTGCACCATACAACGACCCAATATATATGCTGACATTTGCCAAGAATGTTGATATGAAGAAGGTATGGGACCTAAAATAACTGTGCCAAGTGAAAGTTACGTGGGACACCTATAGAAATTCGAGAAAAGTGACACAGTGCTACAACTGCCAAATGTTTGGCCACGGCAGCGAAAACTGTAGGAACAAATCAAAGTGTGATAAATGTGATAAGGAACACGAGACGAGATTCTGTGATAAAAGTAGCGATAGTAAACCTAAGTGTGTAAACTGTGCAGGGGAACACCCGGCAAACTATTCGAGATGTCCAGCCTTATTAAAGCACCTGAACAATATACAGGCAAACAAACATAGCCTTGGCAGATCTGTAAAAACGGATCCTACAAGAAAAGGTCGACAGGGACCACCGGCCAACAACCAAATGGAGTATCCAGCCCTGAGAACCAGAAATCCTCCCCAACAGGCAGCATGGAGTGCAACACCTACAGGACCGACACCAATTAGGTGGGGACAAGAACCACAACTGCAGCAAAATACACAAGAACGAGAACTCTACCAAGAACAACATAAGTCAAATCCAGATCATTTTCATAGCCTCATGGAGCAAATTGGTAAGCTTAATCAACTGTGTGATCTAGGCGAAATGTTAAGGTTAGTAAAAGTATTAAATAGTAGACTACCTAACTGTAATAATGATCTCGATAGATTGCGAGTATTCTCTGGAGTTGCTAATGGAAAGTATTAAAAAAGCCGTGTCTACTCTTAAAATAAGCCATTGGAACATCAATGGCATCTTTGGCAACTCCAGCGAATCAAAACAATATATGCGAGATCATGACATCGATATAATGTTGCTCAACGAAACCAAATTAAACTCCAAACGTATTATTAAAGTGATAGGATATAATTGCATTACAAAAGATAGAAATGAGAAAAGGACAAGTGGTGGAGTAATGATTTACATTAAGAAAGGCATCAAGTGCCACGAAGTAGCTGTAGACTCTAAGACGATCGAGGCTGTGGCAATCAAGTTAGAAGATAAGACAGTGATAGTATCTGCGTACCAAGCGTCGGGAACAAAACTAGATGTTAACGATCTTAATTTAATTTTCAAAACAGGCAACAAAGTCCTCCTCTATGGAGATTTTAATGGAAAAAAAAAGGCTGGAATTGCAGAAACAACAACGCAAGTGGTAGATTAATCTTTGATTTTGCAAACAAATATCTGTATAGGATACTTTACCCAGATAACTTCACGCTCTATCCATACAACGACACTTTCCCTAGTGCAGTAGATATAGGTATTTCTAAAAATATTAATTGTGATATTATAGTAGATGCGATTAACGAATTAAACTCAGATAACCTACCTGTCCTAATTATTTTAAACAACGCAGCACAACTAGCGATAGAAACCAGGACTTTTTCCAATTACAAAAAAGCTAATTGGGAGAAATTCAGGAAAGTCATGAACAATAACTTAACTCTCAATAGGAACATTAAAACCAAAAAAGTGTAGACAACACTGTCAGCAGTATGGTCGGTGCCATCCACAAGGCCATGGCAGAATCGATACCCCAAATTCATATTTCAAAAAACTCTAACTCCATACCTGTCAACATTAAAAACCTAATTAAGGTTCGAAATAATCTTAGAAAATTTTTTCAAAGAACAAAAAGCCAGGAAATTAAGAAAATTAAAAATAAACTCTCCAACATTATTAACAAAAAGTTAACAAAACACAATAATGAAACCTGGAATGCAAAACTAGAAAATCTAAAAATCGCGGATAACTCACTATGGAAAATGGCAAAATGCCTTACCAAACGCAACAGCAGCTCAATCCCTATTTTACATGGTCTAAATGGACTTGCAGTTTTTGATGAAGATAGGGTAGAACAACTGGCGGAAAATTATGAAAGGGTACATCGCATGCCGGGGACCCTAGGCGAGGAGGAGACCGATCATATTATTGAACAAAAATGCATAGAAATTAATGCACAACAATTTAACCCAGATGAAATTAAACTAGTTTCACCATCCGAAATTAAAAGAACTGCTCCCTTAATGAAATCTAAAAAAGCACCGGGACTAGATAATACAAGGTGCGTTCCAAAATAAACGAGACTGAGCTAAAATAGAAACGACAGGAGCTTTGTTCTGATAAATTCGAGTTCATTTATTCAAAACAGTCCCCTCCGGCCTCGATACACTGTTTTGCGCGATCCAAAAGCTTTTCGAAAGAGTGTTTCAGGTCATTGACTGGAATGTCCTTCAGGATGTCGGTACAAGCCTTTTGGATGGCCTCTACGGACGCAAAACGTTTTCCTTTCAAGGCCAAATGCAATTTTCCGAATAGGAAGAAGTCACAGGGAGCCATATCAGGCAAATACGGTGAGTGATTGATCGTTAAAATGCGATTTCTAGTCAAAAAATCAGTCACAAGAGTGGATCGATGAGATGGTGCATTATCATGCAATAAGCGCCAGCTTCCTCCTTCGCGGTATTCAAGCCCAAATGATCAGTTAAAATGTGATAAATCGATGTTTTGGAGATATTCAACTCCGATTCCATGAATTTCAAAGATGATTTCGGCTCATTTTTGATAAATTCACGCACAATTTCGATGGAGTTTTCGGTGATCACTGATTTTGGGCGGCCCGTATGTTCATCGTCATTTATGTCCTCACGACCATCTCTGAAACGTGTAAACCACTCATGAACTCTGGCACGAGATAGACAATCATCGCCAATAACTTTTTTCATCAATTCAAATGTTTCGGTAAACGTTTTACCGATTTTAAAACAAAATTTGATATTAGCTCTTTGTTCGAAACTCATTTTTATACCGATGACACAAACACACTGACACTTTAGACGCAATAACTTCGCTTCCACTGAACCGAATGTCATGAAACTGTCACTGGAAGTCAGGGAGGCATATAACTTTCCAACGCACTACCTCATTCACAGATGGAACCACCAAAAAAACTTTTATAACAAAAGTCTCGTTTATTTTGGAACGCACCTTGTATAAAAAATATTGTCTTAAAAAAATTACCTAAAAAAGCTTTTGCTCAGCTGACGTACATCTTTAATGCATGCTTCTTGCTTGCCTATTTTCCTTTATGCTGGCAAAAAGCAAACATACTGCCTTTCCATAAACCTGGAAAAGACAAACTCTTTCCACAAAGCTACAGACCAATCAGTCTCCTACCTACTCTGAGTAAAGCTTTCGAAAAAATTATTTTTAACAGAATCAAAAATCATGAAAACATTAAGAAACTTTTCATTCCAGAACATTTCGGCTTCCGATCAAATAGATGCACAATTCAACAATTACATAGAGTAACAAACTATATAAGTACTAATTTTAATAAAAATAAATCAACAACAATGATTTTATTAGACATGGAGAAAGCTTTCGATACGGTCTGGCATGAAGGACTACTATACAAATTTGCAAAATTAAACTTTCCAGCTTACATAATAAAAATACTTTGGAGCTATTTAAAAAACAGAACCTTCTTAGTCACCGCAAACAGAACAACGTCATCTGAGCGAAAAATAGTAGCGGGAGTACCGCAAGGCTCCATACTAGGCCCGGTGCTTTTTCTTTACTATATAAATGACATTCCTAAAACACCACTAATCCGACTGTCATTGTTTGCGGATGATACTGCTGTATATCTAGCACCATGGCGTATAAAAAATGCGATTTAAAAATTGCAAATATACCATTGCACGCTCTCTGATTACTTTCATAGGTGGAAGCTAAAAATCAACTCGGATAAGACAGAATTAGTTATCATTAAGCATAAACGCAAAAAAGAGGAAATACCAGATCTCTTTATGAACGATACCAAAATTGTACCCAAGACTGAAGTATAGTTTATAAGTGTAGCCTGTAAGTGCTATATCCAACGTTAACTAGTTTTAAGAACAACCAGACCAATTTATGAGTTTTTGTAGTAATAATAGACCTCGTAGAAGAATATTCCCGGCACCAACCAGTTGTCTGAATTGTACGGAAGTCAAAGTAATAAACGTCATACGTAATTGCAGCATACTCTCTCCTCTATTTTTTTTCCTCCCTTCACGCCTTTCGCAGCAGAAGAAGACGGGACATCTCGAAGAAGAGGTTAGAAGATCCGGATGCTGAGATCCGCGGAGGCTAAAAAGAGAAGAAACGCCCTGAGGAGAGCGCGTTTCGCAGATGGCCTCCGTGGCCTGACAAGGAAGCCACCACTGCCCAGTGGTCGGCCAGATCCTTGTCACTTCCAAACCATCGACTTCGACACCTACTCCTTCCCAGACTACTTCACCGCCGAGTTCCTGCAGACGACGTGTCCCCGAGAGGGGGCGGCCTCACCACCACGCCAAGAGGGCCCCAGTAGCCCCGCCTTACCATCGGCGACCCTCACGACCGACCCGTACCAGGGCAAGAGCAAGTCACACCGGCCCCTTGCACGACGTGCCCCACCGCAGGGCCTCCAAGGCCTCCCAGCGAAGAAGGTGAAATATTTCGTCGTCCAGCACCCCGAGCTTTACCAGTACGCTCGGACTGGACAGAGCTGGAAGTCCTGTGTTTTTTCCGGACCTGGCGTAGAGGCCTCTGTGTACTGGAGGAACCCGCAGCGCGCCGCCCCGACACTCGTCACGCGAACAGCCGACGAAGAGAAAGTGCTCCACGTCCATCGCAACGCCGACTGCCCAGGCCTTTGGGAGCGAAAGCGCACACGACCTGCTCTGCTCCAGAGGCGGCCCTCCGGCAACAGCAGACCCCAGGCGGGATAACACTGGCCGACCTACTGCATTCTTAACAAGTCTATTTGCCGATACACTAGAAAAACACGAGAAAAAATTTAATAATTTGATATGTCTTCGAAAAGCAAACCTTCATTTACAACCAGACAAATGTGAATGTTTACGACCTGAGATAGGTATTTAGATCATACAGTTGATAAAAATGGAGCTCGACCAGACCCCAAAAAAATAATAGCCGTAAAAGAATTCCCAGTTCCAAAAACACAAAAGAATGTCAAATAATTTTTAGGATTAGCAGGATATTATCGTAGATTTATCGAAGGTTTTTCAAAAATTGCCAATCCTCTTAATCAACTTCTAAAAATGATATTTTGATATCTTAAATTGACATTTTGATATTTTAAAATCAAAATTATGTTAAGAACCACTTTTACAACGACCCGATTTTTCTCAATCTTTTGTTCTCGTAACAGATATCTCAGGATACGCAATAGGAGGTAAATAAAGATAATAAATAAATATAAAGATAAATAAGATAAGCCAATAGCATATGCTTCACGCAGTTTAAGTGACACTGAGAAAAAATACGACACATATGAAAAAGAAGCACTTGCAATAATATTTTGTGTTACTCACTTCCGTCCTTATTTATATGGAAGAAACCTTACCCTAGTAACTGATCATAAACCACTAGTTTGGTTTCAAAATACTAAGAATCCGTGCTCACGAGTTTCACGCTGGAGGTTGAAACTCGCATAATATGATTTTGATGTAGTATACAAAGCAGGGAAAATGAATGTCAATTCAGAGGCTCTTTCAAGAAACTCTATTGTTAATGAAGAAAAATCAAGAAATTTAGACGAAGATGATGATGATACCTTTATGACATCTCAAGAAAAAATGAATCTTGAGAAAACTGTTGTAAAAATTAATCAAAAAAATAATATAAAAAATGAAAATAATTCCAAAAGTAAATATTCGAATTCGATATTTACCCAAGATGACACAAAATGAATTTATCGAATCCTCACAAGATCCAATATTAAATATTAATATTTTAAAGAATTTGAAAATCTTTCTGTGGAAAAAATGACGCTTTCGACTGCGCTGGGATTCGAGCCCAGGTCTTTCGATTGCCGGTCGACTGCTCTGACCACTGAGCTACACAGGCGTCCGACATCTCTTTCTCCACAGGAAGATCTCCTTATATCGCCTAGTTTAAAGAATTTGAAAATATTTCTGTGGAAAAAATCAAATGAAATTAATCCTCATTTAATCAAATCAAAAATCATTTAATCAAAATTAAATAATTAATTATTTTATAACAAAAAAAACGTATCGAATTCGTGTTTATCATGCATGCTTTGTTGACGCATTCGCTAGTTTTTGATGTTTTTTCCATAAGCCATAAGCCACTCAACAAATTTTTTTAGAGTGCCATCAAACTATTTCTACGCGTGTGTCGATCTCAATTTTACTATTTCAGGAAATAAAACTTGCTTTTGTTTTTAGGCACAAGTACAATGATTTCACTATTTTCTCCAATATTATTAGTAACTCTATAGTTTAATATTTAAAATAGTAATTTCTAAAAAACTGACCGTTATATTATCGTTTACTATTGATTTTAGTAAAAATAAATACAATACTAAATTTTACAATGAAGAGTTTCTCCGTGTATATATTGGATTCACAAACAAATAATACAATCAATTTTGCAATAAAAAAATATCTTTTGAAGAAAAAACTCCAGACTCAAAAAAAAAAAAAAAAAAAAGAAATAGAAAAATATCAAATTCAAACTTATACAAATATTTTTTAAAAATCAGTTTCTTACTTTAGATTTTAACCTCATCTCATTTGAAAATCAGACAATGCTGTAGAATCATCAGTTATCAGGATTTTTCCACGGTTTTTGGCAAACTTATTCATTTTTACACTTCTGAATTCAGCTGGTGTCAGTATGCGAGAGCTTGTAAACCGAGAAGGAACGTTTGAAAATCATGTCCGTTTCTGTCAATCTTGAAAGTTAAAGCATTGGTTTATAGAGTTGGGGGATAGGTCAAAACTTTAAAACGTGTTTTCTCAAAATAATATTTTCGCAACTTGTGTACACGATTGTGTAAAAACTATTTGACCTGTCGACCTGATCCAACTTTCATTTTGTAGGACATTAAAAGCCGTTCCATATGAACCACAGTTTGATGCAACTTTAATTGTTTTTAATAATTAAAACAAAAACAAAACGAAAAAATGTTGAGTTCAAATTTAATTTTTGGGTTCAAAACGTGAAAAAATAAATGTATTTTTGGTTTTCACTAGGTAACTGAGGTTCATATAGACTGAAAAAGCATATAAATAAACAAAATAAAAATTATTTCCGTTCCAGTTGAGAATTACAGACGCTATCTTTTACACAATCGGACCAATTCATCAGCGACACGCCCCAGTTCACTTTAGATTACTCCGCCATTTTTTTAACTTCTTCAAAAATTTTTTTTTGAATATTTTTCCAAAGTTATCTCAAATATGCCTTTCAAATGAACTGTCTATGCAATTTTCTTCTCGTAAAAAAAACATCCCGAAAAATCACTTTTTTGCAAGAGTCACACCCGTCCTAGGAGAGTCCTGTACTACGTCTATATAAAATTTTTGCATTTTCCTCATCACAAAACAGAGTCATTATTTTATTAAAAAACCACCTCTTTTTTTATCAAAATTCTCACATTTTTGGCCGACTGTATATCAACCAAAGAGGGTGACTTTTACTCTAGGAAAAGTTGACTTATTTTATTCAAAGCAGTCGAAATGCCATTTTTGGTTAAAAAAATCCGTTATTAACGTTGATCGGTGAGCTGGTGCATTTTCGTGTAACAAGCGCCAATTTCCTTTTTTACGATATTCTGGCCGCACACGATGCATACGCGCCAGCAAATGCTTTATAACACCAAAATAAAACAAAGCATTGACCGTTTGACCCTTTGGAACGAAGATTCAGGCTCTTTTTTTAAGAATACAAGCAAAATTTCAATGTTGCCTTCATTCGCAGTTGATCTCGGCCGACCCAAACGTTCGTCGTCATATAATTCTTGCGAGCCTTCTTTAAATCGTTTAAACCATTTGTAGAAAGTAAGACGGAACAAGCATTTATCGCCGGAAATTTTTCATATAATTTGATACGTCTGCGCATCTGTTTTACCAAGTTTAGAAAATATTGGCCCTTTGACCAAAATTCATTTTTCGACCGACGGTTCAAACGTGCTGTCTCCAGTGACCCCAGAACGTGGGAGCTGGCGGCCTTCACCGCGCTCCCATGTGGGAGTACACACAATCAACTGCACCATGTCAGTGTGTCCCCAATACCTCGCTTCAATTTTACGGTGTCGGCTGTTGAGCCAAGATCGAGAATTATGTTTCTCTCGACTTCATGTAAAAGAGGAATCAAAATTTTATATAACATTAATATTTAATGGTGTTGGTAAATTTAAGATTGATTTTTTAATTAAATTAATATTATTATTATAAAATTTAATTTTCATTTATAATTAAACAAAATAATGAAAATTTTATTCTTTCAATCTCCAAAATTAATATTCTTTATAAATTATATTTTGATAATAATTTTCGAAAAGATTTAGGTTTTAATGAAAAAATTAATTTTACAATAATAATTAATGAATAAAGTAAATAAATTATTCTAAATATTGTTAAAATAAACATTTTAACTCTTTCTGTGAAAAAAAGACGCTTTCGACTGGGCTGGGATTCGAGCCCAGGTCTTTCGATTGCCGGTCGACTGCTCTAACCACTGAGTTACACAGGCGTCCGACATCTCCTTCTCCACAGGAAGATCTCCTTATATCGCCTAATGGCTCTGCCTTGCGGCCGTAAATGATTTCAAAATAATTAGTTGAGTTTGAAATTTTTGTCACTGCCTACATTATTGGAGGATCACTAGACGCGTATCAGATAGGATACGTAGTCAACAGGTGACCTCGTAGACAATTTTAAATTCTTATATCACAAATAAATGCAAATGAATTCAAACATTTAAAGAATTTGAAAATCTTTCTGTGAAAAAAGAGACGCTTTCGACTGCGCTGGGATTCGAGCGCAGGTCTTTAGGCGATGTAAGCAGATCTTCCTGTGGAGAAGGAGATGTCGGACGTCTGTGTAGCTCAATGGTTAGAGCAGTCGAACGCCAATCGAAAGACCTGCCTCGAATCCCAGCGCAGTCGAAAGCGTCTTTTTTTCCACAGAAAGATTTTCAAATTCTTTAAATATTTGTTTTCTTTTGCATTTATTTGCGATATAAGAGTAAATAAATTATCACTGATGAGGACTCCAATCTGAGTCGCAACATTTGAGGAGAAAAAAATGAAACCCTGAGTTTAAATTATTTCTGGACCCTAAAGCCAAATTAAAAAATCCTTTTCATTAAATGTAGGGAATTTGTTTCGGAATATGATCATACGCGCAACACCATATTGACTAAATAGGCCCTTTGACGTACAAGTAAAGTTCAATGAAACCTTCTTCAGGTTTGTATTTTGAACGCAACAACTCATTCCTGGTTTTCATAAGAATCTAATGTAAACCAAGGACGAGTAATTATGTTAAAAATGCAAGAATCAAGAAGGCGTCATTGAACTTCACTGTGCAAAATGATAAAAGATTGATTTTTAAGGCCATGGATAAACCAGTCAATATACATGATATGGTAATTTTTTTGTCCGTAAACTTTTGTCTATGCAAAATAAGATATCAAGTCTAAAATTTGTGAAATTAAAAAAATAGCACTAAAGGTCTGTCAATTCTATGAGTTTTTAGATAAAATTTTTTTTTTTTTTTTTTAAATAATTCATTTTTAATTAAAAAATTCAACAGTTGACAGACCTTCCGTAGTACCGTTCCTTTCATATCACAAATTTTTGACTTTATATCTTATTTTGCATGGATAAAAGTTTACATCCAAAATAATCGCCATATCGATCATATGCTTCGGTTGATCCATGACTTGATATTTTTACATTCTCATCATGGATGAGAAGGTATTAGTTTTATGTGAAAATTGACTTACGAAATTTTCATGATATCTTTACGTTTTGAGGTCCCCTGAGTCAGAAAAAACGGTTTTTACGAAAGTGTCTGTCTGTCTGTCTCCCTGTCTGTAGTAGTAGGTCGTATACTCGATAACTCTCGATAGAATTATCAGAATGAATTGAGCTTGGGCACACTTTATCGGAGCTGAAAAAGTAAGGACAAGTTCGTTAACCAGCCACATCCAATCAAAATTGAGAAAACTAGACCATTTTTTGTGTTTTTGAAAAAATCAAAAATTCCAATACTGGTTTTTGATAGTGCTTATAAATATCTACTGATTATCTCAATAACATTTTTCGATTAAACCAAAATTTTCTTTTTAATTTAAAAAAATACTATTGAAGATCCAAAATTCAATTTTTTTTAACAATAATATGTGAAATACGAAAAAAACGTAGAAATGCAAATTTGTTCTTTTGATTAAGGTCAACAAATTTTGTCTCACACAGTTTCTGATAAAACGTATATTTTTCGTTTCAATTCCAAAAAATACGATTAAAATTCAAAAATTCAATTTTTCAGACAAAATATGTGAAATACAAAAAAACGTTTACATGGAAAATTATTTGCTTAAATGAGGTCTACAAATTCTCATTAAGACATTTCTCGACAGGATGTATATTTTATGCTTTGATTATAAGAAAAACTATTGAAAAAAAAAATTCCATTTTTAAACCTAAATATGTGAAATACCAAATAAGCGTTGTTCAGCAAAATCGTTTCCTTAAATAAATTCTACGATTGTTTTTCCTTTTTGAGATATTTGGAAGAATATAAATTATTTTAATCATGTAATTTATTAAAAAGTTACTGAAATGTATACAGAAAATCGAGGGTGAAGCGCGAGCGCCATGATGAGAATGTGTTCCTTAAGGCTGATAGAGCCTTAAGTAAATTGAATTTCCTGTTTCACTTAAATTCAAAAAGAAATTCAGTGACTTTGAAAAAATTGTGTAATTCACATTATCTGTAATATTATAAAATTGGTTTGAGCTTCAGTATCAAGTTATAAGAAATAAATTTAAATGTAGGCGAGGAGCATAAGACCGAGCGCTGAGCGTGAGGTCCATAAAGAACAGAGCGCGCAGCGCGACGATCGAATATTACGGAGCGTGAAGCGCGGCGATTAAATCGCGAACCCTGGGGGCGCTCAAACTTGCGAGCTGTGACGAGCGACTATGCAGTTCGCTCGACTGCCCATAGATTGCGCTGATTATCTTGCGAATTTTTGCGGATTATTTTAGCGTCTAGTGTATCATGAGAGGGTCGCAGGATAGCTATTAAAGCGATATTATTGTTTATCAAATAGAGAATTGCGATAAAAGAATATGAATTCCTTTACACTTATTATAATTTCTTTGGAATTGTGCGTTATAGATTTTAAGGTGATTGACGCCGTGTGAGGGCTTCAAAAAACCCTACACGGGCTATGTTGTAAATAATTACTTCATTGTTAATCTTTATTATTCTACGAATAATTTTTAAGTTTAGATTAGAGGCAAAGTCCGGATATTAGGTTCGTAATAGGCAGTATATGAAAGCGTTAAGAAATCAAATCATAATATATAATTCATCCGAACAGTTTATAAAACTGTCACACTGGGGCTGATAGCGGCGAGACATGTTTAGGTTTAGAGAATGTTTAGGCGAAATGAAAACATTAAATGCGAGTTTCACATAGAGGGTGAGATATGGAATGTTAAGTACTTTTCCTAGAAAAGTCTTAGTATACTTGGGTAGAGGAAGCGAGTCTACTTTTTTTTTTGAATCTGAAACCTTCTGGCCAGCGAGCCTCGATAGAGTATGAGAGGGAGTCAATGCGTGACATTATGTGACGTAGCGCTAGTTCGATTTTTTTCGATCGCGAGTATTTAGATTGTTCATCCGGACTGAGCCGAACATTTTAAGATCAATAATAACTATCAAGTTTATTCAACGAGCCAGTGTTTTTATTCTGCTTCAAAATCTCCCGGTTTATTTTAATAATTTGACCGACAGGACCCACCAATCACGAACTTGCGAGCTGTCGCACCTGCGCGGCTCGTAACAGAGCGGAGTGAGCTGCGCACGATGAGAATGTGCCCGCCAAGCGGGCAAATTTTTTGAATTTGAAAGGTTCTCAAAACTAAATGGATATAATTCACAAAAATAAAAATGAATTATAACTTTTCTTTAAATACGAAAAATAAATTTGGGTAAAAAAAAGTATATTATAAGAAAAATTTTACCTTGTTTTGCTTTATCGTTGACTTTAACAGTCTTGAATCCAAAATGAGTTGTTTCATTTTCTTCTCCCAAATTGGAATTTATCGGCTCGGTTCGACATTCCTTAGCATCTGTTTTTAATGCTCTGCTAAAAAGTTTGCTAGTTTGGAAAGCTGTACGAAGAACTTGCGAATTTTTCATTTTTAATGGAAAATTATCTTTGAAACAGGAGAAAAAATATCACCAGCTGAAGAAAAACATTCAACTTAAGGCCGTGTGGTGAGTTCTGTCAGCATCAATTATATACGACCGCTTTATTAATAAAATAATAATTTAAAAAAATGTTCCGATGAAGACAGCAATACAAAAAAATTTGTTAATATTATTATTTAAATTATAAAGCGGTTTTATATAATTGTTGACGTTAGAGCTTACCATACGGCCTTAAGGCCATGAATCAACTAGATCATGTAACCAAATTCTTGTAAAAGTTCGTGTAAAATAACTTTTTTATTTTATAAAATGTCTTCCTGAAAATTTGGAAAATACAACAGAAAATGATAAAGAACGTCTGTCAACTTCGTTTGAGTAAAAATTTTAGTTAACTTTAAGGGCATGTGATACTTACGGAATTGGAAAAATTTATTGACTTCAAGTTTCTACGTGTTTGCGTCCAAAATAGATAAAATTTTGTTTTGAAAAGTTGAGAAATGAGAGAAAAGATCAAAAAGGACGTAGATAGACGACTGTTGGTTCAAATACATCGATTTTCATCTTCTCTGCAATTTCCTAAATTTTGAAAACAAAATTTAATGCATTTTGTACGCTAACTTGTAAAAACTAAACAAAGTTGTTCAATTGAAGTTGCTATTTTTCTCAAGTATTACATGCCCTTAATTCTCAATAAATTTTGAATTTTCTTCAAAATTTTTACTATAAAGAAATTAACAGACGTGCTTTATTGTCTTTTGTTACGTTTCCCAAATTTTCAAAAAGATACTTTGTATATTAAAAAAGTTATCTTACATGAACGAATAAATGTATAATTTAATCACGTGGTCCGATTGATCCATGGCCTTGAAGGAAGAGCAGACTTCCTAAAGTAAAGTATACTTGTAAATAGAAAATGAATTTTTGACAAATGTACATGTTCACCTAGAGTCGTCTGCTGGGAAAACAATAGAATAGTATGGAGGATAGACCATAGAGTTATTATAGATAGAGTAGGCACACATTAGGGGAGCGCATAAGTGGAATCGTTCGATCGTTAGAAAGAAAAAAAGGTGAGGTTGGTGAAGCTCTCACTTTACTAGCGCATGCGCAGTTCTTGTTTATATTTCTAATGGTGCTTCTATACCTCTCCGACCACTGATCTCTATAATACACTGGATTTACTTAGGTTGATTGCAAAGAATGTTGTGTTAAATTCAAATATAGTAAAAAGGGAAATGTGTAAATATCAAAGAAACAATATGAAATCCATGCTTTTTTACCGGTATTAGTATTGATAGTATCCATAATAAAACTAATGAAATGAAATTCATTAAATAATACTAAAATATAACTCGGTAATATTTATTATTATGGTATATAATGTTGTATATATTTAAATGGGCATATGTATTTATTTCTTAACTATAATTAAATATAAATTTATTATAAATTTATCAAATATAGATTACAGAATTCAACAAGTAAACATACCTTGGAGTAGTGTAAAAATTATCTAACGTTCTGAACGTGAACTATTAATAATATTCACATATAATAACTACTTTTAGTATAAATTAATTCGCGTTTCATAATTCAATCCTTATGTACCTGTATATTAACGGTTTTGAAAACTGGAAAAAAGCTCCATCCCCTTCTGTTTGAAAAAATGTTGAATTACTCGATCTTGTTGGTGTATTTCATCATACGTTTAAATTGCTCAGGAGTAATAATTTGCTCCAACTGAAAGAAGTAATAGAAATAATTTTGAATATATACAAAAATTATAAACTATTTTATTTTGGTCGTTTACGAACATTTTAATTTATTAGAAAATAATAAAATTAGAAAAGAAACAAACCCTAAAATATAATTAATACTGGATGCAGATATTACGTGAAAATTAAGTATGCACATGCTGTGACTAGTATGTTACTAAATAATAGAATCTAATTCTATAAAGACCTAAGTAATAATATAGAAGATTATCACTAAATAGTACAAAACATCAGGTACAAAAGTACTTCACATGCAGCAAATCACTTAATTAAAAATCACCATAGTATCACAAACAAGAAGTTTTAAATGTCAAACTAAAGTAATGACTAATTCAACACCTTAATTTTTAAACTACATGCAAAAGTAATAAATAAACAATTCTTAAAAGAAAAAAATCAATAATAATTACAATAATAAACTAAATAATAAATAAATAATAAAAAAATAATTCTTTAAAGAAAAAAATCAATAATAATTACAATAATAAACAAAATAATAAATACATAATAAAAAAATAATAAATAAAATCATTGTTTATTTATTACTTTTGCATGTAGTTTAAAAATTAAGGTGTTGAATTAGTCACTACTTTAGTTTGACATTTAAAACTTCTTGTTTGTGATACTCTGGTGATTTTTAATTAAGTGATTTGTTGCTTGTGAAGTACTTTCGTACCTGATGTTTTGTACTATTTAGTGATAATCTTCTATATTATTACTCAGGTCTTTATAGCATTGGATTCTATTATTTAGTAACATACTAGTCACAGCATTTCTTTAATTATTCATAATGATTTCTAATTAATTACAACTCTCATCAACTTCGTTCCTTGTTCAGAATTTTTCATTTTTTTTCTATTTTTCAACTTAATTTTACCTCAAAAAAATAATATAAATGTAGTGATATGTAGACAATTAAATATAAAAATTTAAAAAAAGTTATTATTCAATGCCAAAAAGGAATAAAAGAGATATTAATATTTAAATTCTAATATCAGCTGAATGTTTCAAAATAGTTTTTGTACGAGATAAATATGAATAAAAAAGGGAAAATTTAATTTAAAATATTCAAATAATATTGTTATTTAAAATCTGATCTCTTTTATTTGTTTATGGCATTGAATAATATATTTAAAAAAATTTTTTATTAAATTCTTCGTATGTTACTGTGCATTTTCAGGGAGTGATGGTACAGTTAGCGCCGCGTGTGACGGTTCGGCAAACTAACTTAGGAATTCAACTTAGGACACTAACGGGGCGCCATTTTCTCTTCTGATGCATGCGGATGGTTTGGAAATAAATTTATAATATTATAAGGTTTAATGGCAAAGAAAATATTGTTGAAGGTAAAATTCTCTTAAATTCTCTGTAAATTCTCAAGTTGTCTTAAAATGACGGTCACAGTCACGACAACGTGACCGGATTTTAAATGTCCGAGAAATTTAGAACTCTATTGCGGACTTTCCTATTGAGATAACCAAGTTAACGTCACAGGCCATGTGGTAGGTATAGACTGTAAGTTAGGTTGGTCTTGGACGAAAGAAATATATGGGAATCATTGGGAAATTGATGAAACAAAATTTTCTAGCGTAAAAGTAAGTCATAAATTTATTAATAATTATATTTTTCGAGTGCAAAATTAATTTCCGCCTATTTTGAGTACCTACTTGTCGCTTGTCATTCTTTTAATTTTTTAATATAAAATAAAATGTCATAAATTTGTAGGTTATTATGACCGTTTGTTTTGAAAGATTTGAAGAATGTATCGATAAGCATGTCTCGTTTTCAATACATTCTTCAAATCCTTCAAAACAAACGGTCATAATAACCTACAAATTTATGACATTTTATTTTATATTAAAAAATTAAAAGAATGACAAGCGACAAGTAGGTACTCAAAATAGGCGGAAATTAATTTTGCACTCGAAAAATATAATTATTAATAAATTTATGACTTACTTTTACGCTAGAAAATTTTGTTTCATCAATTTCCCAATGATTCCCATATATTTCTTTCGTCCAAGACCAACCTAACTTACAGTCTATACCTACCACATGGCCTGTGACGTCAACTTGGTTATCTCAATTGGCATTGTGCATCCAGTGTATTATAGAGATCAGTGGTATCAGGCGCTGCCATTTTGCACTCAGGGAACACAATGCCCTCATCGGGAAGTTTTGTAACTATGTACTTGGCAGAACTTCATTTCGGGAATGTATATATGGAGATTGGTCTCCTTATATCTAGTCTCCATGGTATTGAGTCATTGAGTGTCCACAGTCGACTCATAGGTTCATGTTTTTTTTTAGAATCGCCGAAACGTGGAAGATAATTTCAAGATGTTGGGACCGGCGGTTTTTATGGATGGATCAACCGAAGATCAAGTAAGTAATAATAAATATTAAAAATCAGTAATTCTTTATCATTTTCGTTTTTAACTTCCTGATACTGATGTATTTTTTCGAAAATTATTATGCTAATAAAGTTTGGTTATGTTGGCTGCTTTCAATTTCAAATATACATTTTTACCATTTTTTACGAATTTTGAGTACCTGGCACTGTAAAAAATATCTATATATCTATCTGGGTATTTTCACACGATATTTATATAACAAAAGTAAGAAATATGGCACCTACCGTGCAGTAGAGCATGTAGAACGAGGTTCACGATGTTGGCTTTTATGATGGTTGTCAAACTCGAATCAGGTTTCATCTGCTTCTGCGAACCAAACTAACAAACTTTTTTAATTCTTTTTTTGAGAGGGTTATGAGGGGGGGGGGGGTAAAAATCTATTTTTCTTAAGGAGGTATTACACCCCTGCATGCAGGTTACCATGGTAACATACAAGAGTTTCTTTCCCACTAATATGTTACCATGGTAACCTGCAAGCAGAGGTGTAATTCCTCCCTTAAAGTTCGCATATTGACAGTGAGAAATACTACTCTCCCATAGCAACCTGACATCGGTTATTTTCTGCAATTTGCACAAAAGGAATAAGTGTATTTTTTCTTTCATTTTGATTTCAAAACAATTTATATATTGAGGAATAAATAAAGAAAGTTGCGAATTCTAAAATAAAACTTGGGTTAAGAGGGTCAAGAGCATGTTATTGACGTGACTACATTCAATTCTTTTTGTCCTTCCCATTCTCAAATTAATAGCTCAAATGGGTTTCACATAGCAGATAAATTTAAGAGAAAAATGAAGTTATGTTTATCTGCTATGGAAAATCCATTTAAGTTATTCATTTAAGAATGGGAAGCACGAAAAGTACTGGGTAAAATGACGTCTGCGACATGCTCTTAAACCAGCCCTATCCGACTCCCTGCCTGCAACGGCGAGAACTTGCTTCCCTTAGTGATTATAGTTTCTATGTGCAAAATTTTCTCACCGGAGCGCGTTGCACGCGTCACGCTCTACAAAAGCATTGTTTTGAACGGGTGATTTTCTGAAAATAGTGTAATTAAATATTAGTTAATATATATATATAATATAATATAAATTAAATATCGAAGAAAGCACTTTTATATTTTTTTACAAAATGGATTTTTATACGAAATATAGTGTCGTTGATGTTGTATTTAAAATCCATTTAGTATTTCTTAAGTTTCCTTAATTTCAGAAAATTTACCTGAACAAAATAAAAATATTTTATTCAGTATGAGATTTCGAATGGAATATTATCAATACTGTGTAAAAGTTTCACTAATTTTGTGTTCCTTTCCTTTTGTTTAGAGATTTTTTGTCTCTATCAGATTAGCTGGAGGAACAAACGGTCATCTTTGTACACCAAACTTCTTGCAAACATACAAGATATTAGCTGCCTTTAGCATTTTGAAACCTCCAAAGCTTGGAAATTGTACACTCAGAAAAAAGATTTGATTGAATCAAATAAAATGATTAGTTTGAACAACTTTCTTTGATTTAAAGAAATGATTTGTTTAAATGAAATAAAATATTAAATATTTATTTGATCCAAAGATATTTTGTTTCATTAAAATAAAACATTTCTTTACATCAAAGAAAGTGTTTTAAACAAATAATTTTTTTGATTCAATCAAATATTTTTTCTGAGTGTAGTACTTTCAATGGCAACCCTCCACAGCCCTTAATAACAATTTCAAAATTGAAAGAATTACATCAGTCGAATAGTAAAAGAGCAATTAAGAAATTCCAGAAGAGTTAAAAGCAATAATCGATTGTGAAGACACTGATTTTAGTGATTTTGTAGATGCAGTAGCGCACGATTATGCTTTACCAGCTGTTACAGATTGTTTGATTTTTTACATAACTGGTCGTATAACTGCTTACATTAAGCAGCACACTCAGTGTTCAACATGATTAAATGCATTTTTGACTACGTCTGAAATTCATGCAGATATGATATTTTTTTCTTGTGATCAGTTACCTGAAAGTTTGAGTAGATTTGCAGAAATAAATATAGATTTCATACGTCCAAATTTCAAGTTATACAAGCTTATCACAGTTGTCGAATATCTATTTAACAAACATTGCCGGTCTAGCAATTCTTTTGATCTAATTCTTGACGATTTAATTTCATGTGAAACAATATTTATTTTTCAATGCAAAACACATGCCAATGAAGCTGTGGAGATGTTAGCATATGTAATTTAATTTAATCTTAAATAAGGATGCGACAAATCGTAAGACAGGAAATGGCTGAAATTAAAAAAGTTAGTGTCTTGAAGAAAAAAGCAGCCAAGCTTTGCGACACTTAACTAGTCATCATCAATCTGTACATGTTAAAAATTTAAAATGTGTTAAAAATATGTACTAGAAAATTTTATATTAATGAATATTTTTTGTTACATTTACAAATTTTTAATTGAGTATATATTTCCCTTCACATGGTTTTTTATGTTGAACACAGGGCTTAACAAAATATTTATTTTTTATTTCATTCGTTTGATGCTGGAAAATAAAAATGGAAATTATTTCTATTTAGAAGCTTAAGCTTTTAATATATTTTTAAATGTATTTTCAGTTTTATGGGGATGACATAAAAAAAATTTTAAATTAATTAGTTGAGTTTGAAATTTTTGTCACTGCCTACATTATCGGAGGATCACTAGTCGCGTGTCAGATAGGATACGTTGTCGACAGGTGTTCTCGTAGACAATTTCAAACTCTTATATCGCAAATAATGCAAATAAATTTAATATTTTAAAGAATTTGAAAATCTTTCTGTGGAAAAAATGACGCTTTCGACTGCGCTGGGATTCGAGCCCAGGTCTTTCGATTGCCGGTCGACTGCTCTAACCACTGAGCTACACCGGCGTCCGACATCTCTTTCTTTTCAAATTCTTTAAAATATTAAATTTATTTGCATTATTTGCGATATAAGAGTTTGAAATTGTCTACGAGGACACCTGTCGACAACGTATCCTATCTGACACGCGACTAGTGATCCTCCGATAATGTAGGCAGTGACAAAAATTTCAAACTCAACTAATTAATTTGAAATCATTTACAGCCGCAAGGCTGAGCCACTAGGCGATATAAGGAGATCTTCCTGTGGAGAAAGAGATGTCGGACGCCTGTGTAGCTCAGTGGTTAGAGCAGTCGACCGGCAATCGAAAGACCTGGGCTCGAATCCCAGCGCAGTCGAAAGCGTCATTTTTTCCACAGAAAGATTTTCAAATTCTTTAAAATAATAAAAAAAATTTTGTTCAGGGCCTCAAGAATTTTTTCTGCGTATCTACAGTATACATTTTTGAAACTTAATGTGTACTTTCTTTTATTTTGTATTAATTGATTTATGGAAAATGTGTATTTTATGTCCTAGAATCATTTTAGGAACATTTTTTCATTTCATATTGTTCAGAAACTTAATTATTTAAAATGTTTAAATATTTGTCTATTAGTATAATGCATTTCGAAAGCGTGCCGCGTGCAGCGCCGCTCTGGTGAGAAAACTTCGCACATACAAACTATAATCACTAAGGAACCGCCATTTTGTTTTTAGTTGGACAGGGCTGTCTTAAACTGAAGTTTAGGTATCTCACTCTGAAGTTTGGTACAGTTCAAGAGAGTGAAGGCAGCCGACCTAGACAATATTCGTATTTTACTAATTACGCGAAATTCAAACTTTTAACCGAAAATTTGATGAAATAACGTTAAACAAATGTACTAATTTTCTGTAAATATTTTTTGACGTAAGAATAGATAAAATTTATTTGAGTCTACTCAAAAAACAGTTTGATTGCTCAAAACAATCATATCTTGATTATGCGACCAATGAAAAAAATTGTTGACTGTTGTTTCCGTATATTAATCAATGTTTTTCAATAAAATCAAACTATTCCCTCAGCGTGTAATAAACTACATGGTTTCAATAAGAGCCGATTCATGTATGTAGAAGTTAGTCGGGAATTGTTCCATGAGTAAAGTAATTTGTTGGTTCTGAAAAGGGGCGGTTGTTAATGTACCTAAAGTTCTGAACGTTCAAATGAACGAAAAGAGACTTTTTTTTAAACTTTGACGACGTTTCTTACTCAATTTTTGCAAATTTTAAATACCATAAATTTCTCTTTTTTTATACCAAGTAATCTGACTGGTGTATGAAAATCCGGATGCACCTTCAAAAGCCACCCTTGCTATAAGCTAACCACTAATTGTCCATAATGACGTTGTAACTCAATTTTTGCACATTTTAAATACCTTAAAATTCTTTTCTTTTATACCTAGTAATCTGACTGGTGTAAGCAAATTCGGACGCACCCTTAAAAGCCTCCCTTATTATGAGCAAAGTATTTTGGAGAATTAGTGGTTTGCTTGTAGTAAGGGTGGTTTTTGAGGGTGTGTTCGGATTTTCTTACACCAGTTAAATAACTGGGTATAAAAAAAGAGAATTTTATCATATTTAAAGTTCAGAACTTCAGTTACATCTGTTGTTATTACTATTATTTTTCTTAACGTTATTACTGACAAGACGAAAAAGATTAGAAAAGAAATATACTTCAAACATTTCACAAACACCACAAATTATTCGGTCAAAAGACGCAAGAGAACGATGCGAAATGACCAACACTATTAGAAATATTATTAAAATTCATATCCATTTGTACATGAGATTTATTATTTCTCACATAACTTGATTATTCGTAATTATCAACTTAATTTTGCAGCGTATAAAGTAGTTTATTTTCTTTTATATAGATACACATTTATTTTTGAATTATTTATAATACAGTCGTCTCTACTTACCTTGCCGCTCTCCTAATTCTCGCTGGAGCTCTGCTAATTCACGTGGCAACGTAAATAGAAAACGAAAAGAATTGCATCGAGAATGGGCTGAGCTCGAGAGTGGGGGAACATCGTTACCACGGAAATTACTCCCCTATGGACCCGAACGCGGCAAGGTAAATAGAGGCGATTCTATGAACATTTTCGAACAATTAGTTATTTTCATACATAGAACAAGTTTCATGTCGAGAGAAAAAAATAAAAAAAAGAAAGAAAGGTCAAGAAAATTTGGTATTATTAATGAATAAATTGATATGAAATATCATCTACTAGTTTTAATGATTTACGAGTTATCAAAGAATCTAGAAAATATCCTGTTTTTATCTACACTTGGATGTATATTAAATTTTATATTGCGTATATTCAATGTCATACACTATGTATGCAAATGACTACATATACTTTGATATTGCTGTGTTTGTAGGTGGCGTGTATACAATGATTCTTTATTTGATATTAACAAGTAGTATAGTTAAGTTTAGAGTGCGGCATCTAAACTTTAGTTTAACCAAAACTTGTTTATTCAGGCCCAGGAATTAAGAATTTATTTCAAAAGCCTTGGTGCTGAAATTAGCGAAGAAAAATCACAAAAAGGAATTGAGGATGATCTTCACAAAATAATTGGTGTCTGCGATGCCTGTTTTAAGGAAGGAAACGAAGCCGAAATTGAAACAATCCTTAATGATATCGTTTCTATCATGATTCTTGTGAGTTAAATAAATAAATCATAATTTCATTGAGTAAATGCAATTTCTTTAATGAAAAATAATTCCTAAGAACAATATATATTCATTTTCTTTATATTTTTATAGGTTTCTCCTACAGATCGAGCAGAGAATTTAATTCTCGCATTTTGCGAAAAACTTACAAAAGCAACTGGCTACAAATTAGGATTCGTGTGTCTTAAAGCGTAAGTATGAAAAAATACTCAAATATCGCTGCCAAGATGTTGTAAAATTCAAATTCTATTAGTTTTAGGCGTTCCCATTATTTATTACATTTTTTAAAACAATGCCAGGATGAAATTTTCCTATCAAAGTAGTTTTCAATTAAGTTTTAAGATTTCGCGTGATATTATACAAAATTAAAATACTAAAAATCAGGTACTAAAAAAATGTCCTAATAAGAATTTGTAGACCTTATTTAGGCTAATAGTTTTCTATCTCAACTTTTTAATCGCTTTAATTATAAAAAAGGCAATATATAATGCAATCAAAAATTTACTTTGTATGATTAGTATTAGTAATCTACTTTATATTAGAATGGTACTTGTCATAAAAAAAAAGTTCTTTGAAAAATTATTATTTGAAAAATTAGTTTCCTTGATGGAATATTATGAAAGGATGGAAAAAATAAAAGGGAATGTTGCTTGTGAAATTGTCAAACTCCTCCCAGAACTATTAACTTTCCGAATATTAGAATTCTTGTGTTTTAAAATAAACGTTTCCGTTCATTCGTGAAAATCGGCATTTATCATGCGGTTTTAGATATCTTTACTCGGTACAAGACAAGAGTTTCTATATAATAAAAGCTACTCACGACAACAACAAAAAATATTCGTCTGGTAAAGCCACATGTCTTCCTTAGTTTTGAAACAGTTTCACTGAGAAAAAAGATTTGTAGTAATACGATACCCACGTTCTAATATGTCGTATCCCACAAAATTTGAGAAATTGACTTTTTTTGAAAAATGTATTAATAATAATGTTTTACAGCTTATATTAAAATCTTGTCAATTTTTATTTTGTGATTAGTCTTGAGTTTATTTTGAGAAATTATTTAATAAAATGAGTAAGAAGGTAATTACAAATAATATTTTTACAACTCCAATTAAATCTAGAGCATCCGCTGAAACCTCTGTTTGTAGATCGATTAAAAAGAACTAAAAGTAAATGGCAACAATTACAGGCATTTAAAAAAGTGTTGCTGAGAGATACACACTGCTTCTATGATAATATAAAATATATTGATGATATTAACTCTGCTTCTGACCAATCTCCATCAATAAAAAATTTGGAAGCCGAGAGTAAAAATATAGTTGAGGTAACTGAAAAGAATAAGAGTAAGAAACGAAAATCTAATCAAGTTAATCTTGGTGTTAACAGCAAAGTACTGCGTACTAATAATAGATTTAAAAAACCTGAAGATAATGATATTAATTATAAAAAAAATTGTGATAATACCAGACGAAAGTGGACAAGAAATTTTCAATAATCTCAGCAAGAAAATGTACCTGAAGTAAAAAAAAATTAAGAGTACTTAAAATGAAAAAAAAAATGTTTTACGCAATATTAAAGATAGTAAAAATAAAATGTATCAATAATGTTATATTATAATAATTATGAATTGAACAATACAAAATAAAAGAGAAAAATGATGTTACGTATGGGATGAAACAATATTTAATTATAAAACGATTAAATCAATTTTCTTTCCAAAATACATTTTAATTTTTTCTTCTTGCGCAACCCACATAAATATCATAAAATTTATTTAAATAATTTTTTTTACTTTAATTATTATTGCAAAACTAAAAAAACACATGGGCAAAGTAACTTACGCGCCTGTGATTGGTTGATAGATCAAAGACCTCGAAACCTCGCAAACTAAAAAAAAAAAGAAAATGAAAAGAAAAGCGTATAGAATACAATTTCACAACGTTCAAGGTTTTGACAGCTTATAAAGCAGGTTAAAAATCAATTGAATTTATCGATCGTTACGGAGGACGAAAATATTAACGATTCGATCATACTCAAATTAAACGCAGAGGCGGTCATCATAATAACTTTCATTACATTATGCTTTTAAATAAATTTTTTTAACAATGTTTGCTCTGATGTTATTATTGTTTATTGATGAAAAATAATGTTTTCTATTTTGAGAGTTGTTTTTTTGAGTAGGGGGGCTCCGCTCCCAAACCCCCCGGCGGGGGCTTTGCCCCCTGCACCCCCACCAGGGCTGCGCCCTGGACCCCCCTCCCCCCGGGCAATTTCTCATTTACTCCATGAACTCAGTCAAGCCGCCAAATTTCATGTTCTCATCGAGAAAAATAATATACGCACCTCGAGGCGAAAGTGCTCATGCAAACTCGCGTGATGTTCGCGGTACTCGGTCGAATTGATCGCGATTGAGCGTTATCGAACGCGATCAATTCGGCCTCGTGCGGCCAACTTCACGTTCGTCTGCATTCACTCACTTTCGCCTCTCTACGCGTAATGTACTATTACATTTATTTATTTGTGCTAGCAAGACGTTTTTATCGTTTCCTGAAAAATTTTCCAAACGTGGGATACGACATATTAGAACGTGGGTATTGAATAGCAAACGGATTGTTGATGTACAACCTACTCAATTTTTTTTTTCTCCCAACAAAAGTTTTTGTTAGATCAACTTAAACTAAAGCTAAACCTCTACCTAATGGTTGCTTCAATCTAAACTGGAGTCGGCTTACAAAAATTCGACTAAATCTTAACTTGAGCCAAATTCAAAAATTCGACACAATTGAAATATTTCGAACCAAGTTAACACTGACGCAGAAGAAATAAGGCAATCAAAAATTTTAAAGGTAGAAAATAATTATTTCAGACTGAAAAAAATCGAAAACTTTTTGAATTCAATAATTCCAAAAAAGTAATGTGTGAAATTAAACAATTAGTTTTTTACGAAGAAAAATTTCGAAACAAAAAAATAATTTTTAAACGCACAGTAACGGTTTCAACTGTGTTGACACATTATTTTAGGTCAACGATCGCGTGCTATAACCTAGGAAACGACCTTAAATGGTGTGGATGAATCGGATGTATTTAACTGCGGCAAAGAAAACAATAAAATAAAGGGAAATTGATTTAGAAAATTAATCAATGCGGTAAACTGAAAAACGTAGTGAAATATTTCAAGTAAAAAGTATACGCGTTAGATTTTTTCGTCACGAACGGCTGTGAGCGTAAGTTAATATTCGTACGCGGTCTGTGCACGTCAATCAAGAAACCACATTGGAGATCCAGCAAACTTGCGAAAAATTTATCTCGGGTAACATGAACTAAATAACAAGCAACTGTTTGACTAGCCTTAATAATCGAGTGCCTGAGAATTTAAGCCTGAGTTCGCCCACCATTTACGCCACATTCAGCCATCCACTTCTCATGAAAAATAAAATAATAAAAATAAACTTAAATTTTCGCGAAGAACTATAAATCTAAGCAGATGAGCGAAATCCGAGAATATCGGAGAAAAAAGCGTAATGATTAAATCGCGCCCTAAAAGGAGGCCAGGCAGATATTTTTCTTGAAAAAATCGATTGCCCAAATTTTAAATCTTTTTAAGTATTACCCATATTCAAGTATCTATGAAAAGAAAGACTGATACAACAATTGAATTGAATTGAATTTATTAGTGTCTAATATATAATTTCTCAATTTTCAGATTATGGCTGCTTTTCCAGTCTTTGCCCGAGGATTCACCAATGAGATACCATGTGTATTATCATTTGGTACAAATTGCTCGTAGTGTGGACCAGGTAAAGGCGGTTTACGGTGGAGTTGATCAGCTAAAACAACAATTTGCTCCTTGTCCACCTTCTAATGAGCAAATGCAAAAGCTCCTCCGTCTTTTACATGAAGTCCTCCTTGCCTGCAAACAAGGGTAACAAACGTATCTTCAGAAATATTTAAAAAAATTTTTTTGGTGCATATTAGGGTGTTTCACAAAAAACTTCTTTTTGTTTGTCCGCGGCCGTATCGCGCCAGTTGGTTTCTGTAGGTGAGAAAATACTTACCTAATTTTTTCAGATTAAAAAAAAATGTAGAGGTCGCGAGCATCAATTTTATGTAAAAATTAAGATTTTTGTGGTTTTCGATTTTTTAAAAGCTTAAATATTAATTATAGAGAAGTACTCGATAGATGAAAATGGTCGATAATACATAGCACGAAACTGTCATTTTACAGCTGATTGAAAAAAAAAAAATTGGTCCCGGTAGTGGTCACTAAAGGCATGATTTCGTAGTAACATAAAGAGATAAAGACACAATTGTATCCCTAAACATTTTTTATAAGGATTGAAAAAATTACGGGATCTTCTCCGTAAAATAGGGACAAAACTGTTATAAAGATAAGAGGAAAAATTTTAAAACGAAGTGCAAGAAAAAAAATATATAAATAGAAAAAAAAATTATTTGATAGTGCGGCTTTTAATGGCTTCTTTATCATTGAATTACATCAAGTAATTAATAAACGCCATATTAAAATGTTCTTAGAGCATTAAATAATTATAGAAAACATATAAACATTTTACATTATCATAAAATAAGTCCTTTAATTATCGCAGAGATCCCGTAATTTTGTCAATCCTTATAAAAAATGTTTAGGGATACAATTATGTCTTTATCTTTTTATGTTACTACGAAATTATGCCTTTAGTGACCACTACCGGGACCAATTTTTTTTTTTTCAATCAGCTGTAAAATGACAGTTTCGTGCTATGTATTATCGACCATTTTCATCTATCGAGTACTTCTCTGTAATTAATATTTAAGCTTTTAAAAAATCGAAAACTACAAAAATCTTAATTTTTACATAAAATTGATGCTCGGGACCTCTACATTATGTTTTTTTAATCTGAAAAAATTAGGTAAGTATTTTCTCACCTACAGAAACCAATTGTCGCGATACGGCCGCGGACAAGCAAAAAGAAGTTTTTTGTGAAACACCCTAGTGCATATACAGGGTGAATTTTTTATCTTGAGGCATCAAAATATCTCAAGAAAAGTAATGAAGGTAAAGAGACTTTGCAAAAAGTTAACAACCCTTGAAAATCTAACTTGAGACGAAGTGCGCTATGTAAATTACTTGAAGTTACCATAAATTACTGATGTTATTATAAGTTTATCACCATTTCAGAAATAATTGTGACTTGGGAAAAACAATTTTAACTCCAAAATATTTTCAAAATTTCAAAAAAAAATTCAAATTAGTAATTTTGAATTGTGAGCAATTGAGGCTATTCTTTACCACAGCATCTACTATCTGTAGAAAGTAAATGAAGTAGCGGGACGAAAGTAAAGTGGTATACCATTGCTCACTTTCGATGCGCTACACAGGTGTCGAGAGTTGGACTTTTGGCAGGGGCGTTGTGAAATAGTAGTGGACGGAGAGCTGGTTACAGAGCGAGCGACATGCCTCGGTTCATGAAATTTCTTACCTGGAAAAGGTTCGATTGCTGCCGACAAAGCGATACCCCAATTGTCAGAAGGTACGCTGGAAGCTTAATGCGTGGGCGGGCGATCAAACCTTTAAAATTCCCGACCAAAAAAACTGTCGATGAACACGGCTGAAAATTTGCATAGGCAATAGGGAAAATTTGCCGCGTAAAGTCATCGCTATTCTCTTGATTTTCACACTGTACATATTTCAGAGCACTTCTGACAATTAATATGAATATTTATAATGGACTCAAGGAACTATTATTAAAATATCTGAAGTCAATTGAAAAGACACTTATACATTTTTATAAGAAATTAAAAAAAATTAATTTTATTTGTATTAAAGTAGAAATCAATCGGTTTCACTTTCTTCCTCATTTTCTTCTAATTCAAGATCCTCGTCGCTATCAAATTTGAACTCTTCATTATCAACTGAAAATAATAAATAGTTTAATAAATTAATGAAATCAGGTATATAATCAAGAGTCGCGAATTGAAAATTACCTTCCGAATTCTCATTATCCAAAATGATATCTTTCACTGATGGTGACAACTTTAGACCTTCAAACTATACAAAGTCATTTGTAGATCAAGTTAATGTCCATCCTGAAGTATCGGGCTCGAATACGATTGGATCCGATACTGTAGCATTTTTCCATATGTGCGCAATGCATCTTCTCATTTGCTGTAGAAGTTCCGTGTAGCAAGGTGGCAAGCAGGAAGCGTCGAAGTTTTTTGAATTTTTTAAAGGGACGCTGCTTACCTTTTCTAAAAAATGCAGGATTATAATCGCAACCGGTAAACGCGTGAAATCCCGGCACTGCTTTGCATAGATCTAATCCTAAAAGCTTATGAAGTGCATTTACATCTATAATATGGCGACTATTGGAGATTCCACATTCAATATAAATTTTTGATTTTATTTCGTGCAAATTACCTGACATAATTACAACGATATCTGTATCAGAGCACTTTATAACAATATTAGAATCTGAACTTATTTTAGACGCATGATAAATAATTTTAGTGACAGCCTCTTGGTGCGAAGGACAAAATAAAAAGGGATTCTCCGTTCGAATAACATTACTATTGAAATCGACGCTGCACGAGTAACAATGAATAAAATTTAACACTAGACCTACCAGTACCAGTCAAATTGACCGTTTTCAAACTTTTGTAAAATTTACACATATTTAAACGTTATAATACCGTTATTAAACTATATGACTTTTCTTAAAATATGCATATAATATTTTCTTCACTCTTTACTTCTAGTTTTGTTTTCTCTTTTCCAAGAAAATTGAATAATAAAATCGATAACTTTTTTTTTACTGACGGTCAATTTGACCGAGCTCGGTAGGAATAGGTATACAAGAACTGTCGGTAGGTTTAGTGTTAATAAAATAGTCTTATTTTCCATAAAAGGGGCTACATAATTACTTTGCCAATGTGAAAATAGGAAAAGGACAAGAGCTTTTTCAAATTTGTCGTTCCTAAGTTCTTTGGTAAAATCATGTGTCCTGGCTTGTTCCGGATCAGAGATGACGTACTCATGGTTACTGTCGAAACACTCTTTCAACGAACGTTCATAATCTTTAATAGACGGCCAACAATAGCGATCGAAAACTATATGCAGACATGAAGCATTACAACTCGTAAGAATCTGTAAAATTTTTTTTGAAATGTTGCCGAACAATTGTGGCACATCTTTTATCGAGTGAATTAATTAAAAGTCATCAACAATTACAACATCGATGTGGGTCGGTAAAGCACTGTCATTTCACAGAATTTCCATCATAGTCGATTTTGCGGTTTCACAAATCGTGACCAGTTTTTATACTGTATAATAAATCGTTTTTCATTTCCGCGCAATCGAAAGGATTCAGATTTTTTTTAGTTCATTAATAAATGCAAGTAAATTATCAGAATCTTTTATAATTTGATGTTTTTCCAAGCTATTAGGTCAGTGTGCACAGATCTGATACCGACGCAGTCACAACTACAGAAGCACCTCCTGTCCGTGAGAAGCGAGTAGGGAAAGGCGGTGGCGCGCGCTGCCTTTCTTTCTTCCTCGTCGCTCTTGCACGCGAGAACGACTCGTCCCACTTCTCCTTATTCTCCTCACTTCCTCCATGCAATGCTATTTTTATATTTCACATTTTACGCTTTCAGTTATCGAGTCGAAATTGAGAATTGTATTTCTCTCGACTCCGTGCAAAAGAGGCGCGAAGCAGACGACAATTTGAAATGTATGAAATATGTTATTTGAGAAACAACACTTTTTTTTCCAATATATTGGTAAAAATCTGCCTGAAATAAACATCTAAAAGATCGTGCAAAATTTGATAAGCATTTGAACATTTCAAAAATAAACTTTCAGTAAAATTTCTTGCCAATAAATGTTCAAAATTTGAATCAATATATATTTTTCTATTTAAATTTCCATACTTCTAATCAATTTTGTACATTTAAAAAACATTTAAGAAATTCATAAGTATTTCACCTTTTTATGAAAATTAAAAATTTCCAAATAACACTTTGATTGACAAAGCTAAAAATTTGTCAATAATTGATATATTGTATTGTAAGTTTAAACATAGGACGACTTAAAATTTCACAATGACATTACTTTTCAAGTACTTGAACCTTTCTTCAATTTTGAGAATTCTTTCAGAGGTTTATTTCAGGTGAGTGACTTTTTCTTTTTTTAATGCAAAATTTTATAATTCTAAATTTGACTCATCTTGTATCACTGTAAAAAGATTTTAAAACTTCAAAAAAAATTTTGTCAGTTTAATTCAAAGTCAATAAATATTCAATGTTTGAAATTGAAATATTAAGTGAAAGATTTTCAAGCTCTGGGAATCAACTACTTTAATAACACAATTTTTCTTCTTCGTAAAGCATCTCAATTTTCAAATTAAAAGTCTCCGCATAGGTTACAAAAACGTAAGATGAAAATACTTTTTATTATAAAATATAATATTTAAAGAATTTGAAAATCTTTCTGTGGAAAAAATGACGCTTTCGACTGCGCTGGGATTCATCGAAAGACCTGGGCTCGAATCCCAGCGCAGTCGAAAGCGTCATTTTTTCCACAGAAAGATTTTCAAATTCTTTAAATATTGAATTTATTTGCATTATTTGCGATATAAGAGTTTGAAATTGTCTACGAGGACACCTGTCGACAACGTATCCTATCTGATACGCGACTAGTGATCCTCCGATAATGTAGGCAGTGACAAAAATTTCAAACTCAACTAATTAATTATAAAATATAAAATATCGATTTCAAACTCAAAAATTATTTGTCTGAAATAAAAGTCTTGAAGATCTTGTAAAAATAATGGGAGATTTGAATACTTCTAAAATAAACTTTCAGTGAAATGGTGAACTCAATAAATGTTCAAAACTTAAATCAAGATATCAGTTTACAATTTTTTAGTTGCGTAAATTGACTACTTCAATTTGAAAATTACTTGAAAAAATATTATATTTAAAAAATTTAGCCACATAAAATAACGGTTTAAAATCCACATTCATAGATTCATGGTAAAAGCAGGTCTAAGTTTATTAATCTTACGTCGTAGTGGCGTATGCGCAGACTTTTAATCAAAACAATAAAATGCTTTACAGAAGGTCGAAATTTTCTTATTACTCTAATTGATGAAATTTATGAAGTTAAAACAATTTTTAATTGATGTTTTTGCACAAACCTTCAAACATTCATTAATTAAAAATTTTACTCAAAATTTAATCTTTCAGCGTTCAAATCTTTTTACAATTGTACAAAATCTTATAAATATTTATTTTAAGCAAAAGTTTTTAATAATATTCGAAATATAAGTGTAATTATTTTAATTGAATATTTCGTAAAATTTTGAATTTAGCTGATCTTTCGAAATTGTTGAAAGATTTGAACACTGATCAAAGAATCTTTTAATGAAATTCAAAGTCAATAAATGCTTAAAGTTTTATCTCATGCTTCTTTGGTTTAAAATGAAAATATTTTATACCGGATTTAAATTTAAATTTTATCTTAATTTTATGTAGCCTAAGCACAGACTTTTATTTCGAAAAAATTGAATGCTGTATGAAAAAGAAAATTTTGTTAATTGAAGTACAGTTGACTTACAAAGCTACAAAACTTTTTCAATTAATATCTTAACTTGAAACCTTTCAGCATTCATTGAATTTTCATTTTGCTAAAAAATTATTTTTCGAGTTTTTAAATCTTCCATTATTTCTACAATATTTTCCAGAAGTTTTCTTCAGCAAGTACTTTTCAAATTCAAAATCGATATATTCAATTTTATACTAAAACTATTTTCATCTCACGTTTTTGTGGCCTAAGCACAGTTTTTGAATTCAACATATAAAAATGCTCTACAAAGTTGAAATATTTTCATGTATTTATAGTTTTGAACGTTCATTGAACGATGAAAAATATTATTTTTGCAAACTAAATGATTGGTTTCTTCCTCATTAAATTAAAAAATAGCGTATATTTAATAACAGATTGTATCTTTAAAAGGCTCTGAATATATACACACTCAGAAAAAATATTTGATTGAATCAAAAAAATTATTTGTTTGAAACACTTTCTTTGACGTAAAGAACTGTTTTTTTTTAATGAAACAAAATTTGTTTGATTCAAACAAAATATCTTTGAACCAAATAAATATTTTTTCAAGTCAAATAAATTTCTGCCTTAAATCAAACAAATTATATGTTTGACCATATATCAATGCACTAATTTCTTTGTTTTACAGAAAAATTAATTTGATTCAAACAAATATTTATTTGGTTCAAAGATATTTGGTTTGAATCAAACAAATTTTATTTCATTTAAATAAATCATTTCCTTAAATCAAAGAAAGTCGTTCAAACAATCATTTTCTCTGATTCAATCAAATATTTTTCTGAGTGCATAATAACTAATTTTTTTTTGAAAGAAAAAATTTTGTTATCTTTCAATGAACGTTCAAAACTGTAATTACATGTATTTTCTAAATCAAGTGGTTGATTCATAAAACTTGAAGATGTTGTAATTAATATCTTCACATAAAACTTAAAGCATTTATTGACTTTGTATTTCATTGAAAAATTCTTTGTTTAGTGTTCAAATTTTCCTGCGAATCCACAAGAATAGGAAAATTAAAACTGACAAAGTATTTCATTTAAAAGATTACAATTGTTTTCTTGATATTTGGAAAAACATCTATAAGATCTTGTGAAGTCGTAACAAGATTTAAACACTTCGAAATAAAATTTTATGTCAAAGTTGAAATCAATAAATATTTTTTCAAATAAAAGTCTGTGCTTAGGCCACATAAAATTAGGATGAAATTTAAATTCAAATCTGGTGCAAAATATTTTCATTTTAGACCTAAGAAACATGAGATAAAACTTTAAGCATTTATTGACTTTGAATTTCATTGAAAGATTCTTTGATTTCATTGTTTTGATTAAAAGTCTGTGCATACGCTACTAAAACGTAAGATTAATAAACTTTGATCTGCTTTTACCATGAATCTATGAATGTGAATTTTAAACCGTTATTTTATGTGCCTAATTTTTTTAAATGTAAGATTTTTTCAAGTAATTTTCAAATTAAAGTAGTCAATTTACGTAACTAAAAATTTGTAAACTGATATCTTGATTTAAGTTTTGAACATTTATTGAGTTCACCATTTTACTGAAAATTTATTTCTGAAGTATTCAAATCTCCCTTTATTTCTACAAGATCTTTGAGACGTTCATTTCCGGCAACTAGGTTTTGAGTTTGAAATCTGTATTTAAAATTTGAAAATTTAGATGCTTTACGGAGAAGAAAAATTGTGTTATTAAAGCAGTTGATTCCCAGAGCTTGAAAATCTTTCACTTAATATTTCAATTTCAAACATTGAATATTTATTGACTTTGAATTAAACTGACAAAATTTTTTTTGAAGTTTTAAAATCTTTTTACAGTGATACAAGATGAGTCAAATTTAGAATTATAAAATTTTGCATTAAAAAAAGAAAAAGTCACTCACCTGAAATAAACCTCTGAAAGAATTCCCAAAATTGAAGAAAGGTTGAAGTACTTGAAAAGTAATGTCATTGTGAAATTTTAAGTCGTCCTATGTTTAAACTTACAATACAATATATCAATTATTGACAAATTTTTAGCTTTGTCAATCAAAGTGTTATTTGGAAATTTTTAATTTTCATAAAAAGGTGAAATACTTATGAATTTCTTAAATCTTAGCGTACATTTAAAAAATATCGAAACAGATAATTATGTGCAGAGTATTTTCCATTAAGAAGAGATAAACATATGACATAATAAATTTAAAATTTACATTCTTAGTTTTATGGTGAACAAATTTTTATCTTACTTTTTTCTGGCCTATGCACCTATTTTGAATTCAAATTATAAAAATGCTCTACAGAGCTGAATTACTTTCTGATACAAGTAGTCATTTATAAAGCAAATTACAAAGCTTCAAAATTTTGTAATTAAAATCTTGATTTAAAACTTTAAGCATTTACTGACCTTGGATTCCATTGGAAATTTTTTTTTTTACTTTTTAAATCTTCCCCCGATTTCAGAAGAACAGACAAATTAAAAATCACAAGATATTTCATTTAAAAGATTGAACTTGTCCATATGATCTTGTCAAATTGTAACAAGATTTCAACACTTCGAACAAAAATGTTCATGTAAAAATTGATATTGGTAAATTTTTACTCGTTCATATGAAGATAACAGATATTTTAGCTTTTTGATTTATCCACTTCTATTAGAAAATTTTTCCATTTTGTAGAGCATTTCTTTTTTCAAATGAAAAGTCTGTGCCTAGGCTACAAAAATGTAAGATGAAAATATTTCTAACATAAAACTGAGAATGTAAATTTTAAACTTGAATTTTATGCTTATTTTTTCTTAATAGAATATATATTTCTAACTGAAAATTTTTTAAAAGTACAAAATTGATTAGAAGTATGGAAATTTAAATAGAAAAATATATATTGATTCAAATTTTGAACATTTATTGGCAAGAAATTTTACTGAAAGTTTATTTTTGAAATGTTCAAATGCTTATCAAATTTTGCACGATTTTTTAAATGTTTATTTCAGGCAGATTTTTTCCAATATATTGGAAAAAAAAGTGTTGTTTCTCAAATAACATATTTCATACATTTCAAATTGTCGTCTGCTTCGCGCCTCTTTTGCACGGAGTCGAGAGAAATACAATTCTCAATTTCGACTCGATAACTGAAAGCGTAAAATGTGAAATCTAAAAATAGCATTGCATGGAGGAAGCGAGGAGAATAAGGAGAAGTGGGACGAGTCGTTCTCGCGTGCAAGAGCGACGAGGAAGAAAGAAAGGCAGCGCGCGCCACCGCCTTTCCCTACTCGCTTCTCACGGACAGGAGGTGCTTCTGTAGTTGTGACTGCGTCGGTATCAGATCTGTGCACACTGTATTAGGTGCGCAACTAAGTTCCCGCTGTTTGTCAATAGATGGCTCCAGCAGTAAGTGCTGTTCGATTTTGACCCATCCAAAACGTCATGAAACTAGCTTAGACATATGGTAAGCAAACCGTTTCGACACATTAGTGATTTTGTGCCAAATATTTGTCATTTGCGGGAAGTGTTGATTTTCTTCACTCATTCGAAAAAAACGGCGGCAAAAGCACATCGAGAGCTCCAAAAAGTTTACAGAGATGCTGCTCTAAGTGAAACAACGTGCCGTGATTGGTTCCGTTGCTTCAAAGACGGTGATTTCGATGTTGACGAACATCCGCGTGAAGGAAGGCCTAAAGCCTTCGAAGACGCTGAATTAGAGGCATTGCTCGATGAGGATCCGTGCCAAACGCAAGAAGAGCTTGCTTTAGCATTAGGAGTTACCCGCCAAGCCATTTACAAGCGATTGTATGCGTTGGGAATGATTAAAAAACAATGCACTTGGTTTCCTTATGATTTGAAGTTTCAAATGAGCATTATACTTACAAAATCCATGCTATGTATTCAAAAAAACTATACAAATTTTCCGCAAACCTTGAAACATTCGTCTGCTTTTTGAAAGAATTTTTTACCGTACAATAAGTCTGTATTGTCTTTCCGAAGATTATAACTATGTCGACTTTTATCGGCAGCCATAATCGAAGAAGACAGCAGTGAGCACGTGGCAACGTCGCAACGCATGCTCGAGTGTACACGAAGATGTAGTCAGTAAAGTAGGTTAGATTTCTATACATGTGCACTTGAACATGGCGTCTAGAGGAGTGGAGAGAGTGCGACGTTGCCAAATTGCTTCATTCGAAAGTCATATGGTCGTGAATACGCAAACCGTTAAGAAATATTTTTTTATTAACTTATTTAAAGGGTTTTCCAATAGGGACAAAACAATTTCGTATCTTTATATGAACGCACCCTTAAACTTTTTTAATGAACTGTCAATGTCAAAACGTTAGATAAACTCAACATTTTCATCATGGTAAAGTTCACGAACCAGCAACATTTGGAAATTATTAAAAATTACTACCGAATTCTGAGTCGGTGGTCGCAACTTTAAGAGCGCTTACTCCAATTTTCGGCCGTAATAATCGTCCTACCCGGCAGGCTGTGCGTGCTATAGTGGATAAGTTCGAGATCAAATTTACACTATTGGACGTTCCGGTACTAAAAAGACGACGTATTGCTCGAAGCGAAGAAATAATCGCAGCCGTAAGTGCATCGATTCAAAATGAGCCGAATCAGTTGATTCCACGTCGTTCTCAAGAATTGGGCATCGCTCAAACGACACTGGCGTATCATGCGAAAAGATCTTGGCCTACATGCTTTCAACATTAAATTGACTCAAGAACTAAAGCCACTTGATCATTTGAAACGCCGAAACTTCTCCAATTGGGCTCTGGCAAAGCTTGATGAAAATGAAAAATTTCAGGGATGAAGCTCATTTCTGGCTCAATGGCTTTGTTATTAAGCAAAATATGCGTTATTGGTCAGCAAGAAACCCAAATGTGCTTCTTGAGACACCGTTGCATCCGCAAAAAGTGACTGTTTGGTACGGTTTTCATGCCGGAGGTGTGATTGGGCCGTATTTTTTCGTGGATGAAAACGACCGTCATACAAATTTTTCTAAATCATTTCAGTCGATTATGTCGATAATTAGAAGAGTGTATCATTGACCATGATAACCGAACTCTACCATATCGACCCTATCAACCTGTGATTCAGAATTAACGTCATTTAAGACGAGATGGAATTTTCAATATATATTTAAACGATTTTTCTGTGAAAAAAGGAACGCTTCCACTCCGCTGGGTATCGAGCCCAGGACGTTTCAATGGAAAGCGCTATCGTGCTATGTTGTAAGATTATTTGGGTCCAGAATTAGATGAACTTGACATCAACGATATGTGGTTTCAACAAGACGGTGTCACTAGCCACACAGCACGCTTCACAATTGATTTATTGAGAGGCAAATTCGGTGAACGTGTTATCTCGAAAAATGGTCCGGCCGAATGGCCGCCTCGTTCATGCGATCTAACTCCATTGGATTTATTTTTATGGGGCCATATCAAGTCACTGGTCTATGCCAACAAGCCAGCAACTTTAGACGACCTCAAAGACAACATCCAACGTGAAATTGCCAACGTTCCGGTCGAAATGTGTGCCAGAGTGGTGGAAAATTGGGTCCAAAGAACCGACCGCTGTAAACGGGCTTGTGGTGTGGTGGTCATATGACCGATATCGAATTTCATTCATAAAATGTAATGCTTGCACTACATCTACAATAAATTTGAACTCAATATCTCAAATATTTCTGTGTTTTATTCATGGATAAAAATGTTATGTCCCGATTGGAAAAGTCTTTACGTCGTCGGCTCGGCCGAATATTCACGCTGCGAAGGTTATGCTGTGTATTTGGTGGGATCAGGACGGTGTTGTTTGTTATGAGCTGCTGAAACCGAACGAAACCATCACTGGGGAACGGTATCGAACGCAATTAATGCGTTTGAGTCTAGCACTGCGCGAAAACGGCCACAATACGAGCAGAGGCACGAAAAAGTGATTCTACAAGATGACAACGCTCGGCCTCACGGTGACAAACCCGTTAAAACCTACCTGGAAACGCTCAAGTGGGAAGTCTTACCCCACCCGCCGTATTCCCCAGATATTGCGCAGTCCTATTATTACCTTAACGGTTTCCAAGCTCTACTAGAAAGATGGGCAAAAGTTGTAGCTAACGATGGGCAATACTTCAGGATGGACATTAACTGGATCTACATAAGACTTTGTATGATTTGCAGGTCTATAGTTGCCACCATCAGTAAAAGATATCATTTTGGATAATGAGGATTCGGAAGGTAATTTCTCGGGCAACTACATGACTATAATAAATATGCAAATAAATGTGCAAACAAATGTGAAAACAAATCCATTTTTTTTATCCCCCAGTATAAAAAAAAATCATAAGCAACACTGAAATAGTACATTTTTAACTAAGTGGGTGTTCTAGGATATTCCCGACGAGCATGAAATTATTATGGAAGCGAAGCAAACGTGGTTATCATGCAAGTTGGGATTCGATTAGTCCCCTACGCGGTTAACACTCTTACTCACCCTGTATATTCTGTTTGAATATAATTATAATTTCATCAATGACTGAAAAAAGTTGTGAAACTTCGGGAGTTTATTTGAATCTTGATTTTGATTCTTAGATTCTTTAGAGCTTTTTATCTTGATCTCTTAAGTAACTGATAAGAATACTAAAAGAATTTGAAATATGTAAGAAACATTTAACGTCTGAATATTAACAATTGTAATGATAATAAGAAGAACTTCTTTGGACAAGTATTCATCTCAATTTTATTTTTAAATAAATGCTAACTTAACTAGTTTAAACCAAGTCCATTATTAAACATAACTTTGGAAAAAATTGTATCGAATGAAAATTTTTTCTGTGACTTTCATTATTGACTGAGAATTTTATAGTATTGATGACTATGTTACATATTGACTTCTACCTTTTTCTATTGTTGCCCTGATAATACCTCTGGAAAAGAGTTGAAACGTTATTATTTAATCTAAAGTGAAATAAATATAAATACCTGTCCGAAGGAATCTGTTTTATTATTATTATTATAAAAGTATTTGAATTTTCAATCACGTTTTACAAAAGGGAGCAAGCTGCAGCGGTGATGGTTGAGCTTCTGGGAACTTACACATCTGAGAATGCCTCAGCTGCAAGAGAAGATGCCCAGCGTTGCATTCTTGCAGCCCTGGCAGATCCAAATACGTTCTTACTCGATCCTCTTCTAGCTCTAAAACCTGTGCGCTTCCTTGAAGGAGAGCTCATTCATGATCTGCTTCTCATTTTTGTGCAGGAGAAGCTTCCAGCATATTTGAAGTTTTATAAAGATCACAAGGAATTCGTCGAACATTCACTAGGTAAACAATATTACTTTTTTAATTTAACTAAAAAATACTGAATATAAGTTCAACATCAAGTGCTTATCCTCCCTTTCAGGTCTTAATCACGAGCAAAACATGAAAAAGATGAGGTTGCTAACTTTCATGCAACTTGCGGAAACAAACCCAGAAATGACCTTTGAGACGATTCAGAATGAGTTGATGATTCAGGAAAAGGAGGTCGAAAGCTTCATCATCGATGGTGAGACACAGTTAAATGTTTTCCGAATCCCTAAATTATTAGGTTCATTGTGGCTTACACTATTTTCATGCATTTCATTTGCACAAAAAGTAACTTAAACCTTCTTTAAAATCAAAATAAAATTTGTTTTCTACAGTTTTGAAGACGAAACTTGTTCGTGCTCGAATGGATCAAGGAGGATGCAAGGTTTTAATTTCGAGCACGATGCACAGGACGTTTGGACGACCCCAGTGGCTTCAGCTTCGCGATTTGCTAGCCGCCTGGAAAGTAAATCTTTCCGGAGTCCAGGAAGGCATGAAATCTGTAGCCGCTGCCCAGATGGAACTTGCTGCTAAGACAAAAGTGGCTATGCCTCACTGAGGCTAAATATTAAACTCATAAAGTTCATTTCAAAACCACAAAACATTCATATTGTTGTCATAAAGCGAACTTTTTTATTTTTGAAGCTTTGATAGCTTCATGTATATTTCAATGCAATGAAGGGTCCAGGAAATTTTATAAAGTCGAAGAATAATTGACTTCGAAAATTTCTTTTGTCACTGTGAATTCTGAATTTGAGAATAATTTAGATTATTTTTTGAAAATGGGTTTCAAATGCATAGAGTAAAGCACAGGAAACTTCAAAATTTACCCCGAATGTCGAATAGAGAAACTTGTTCATAATAAAATAAAAAAAAAATAGAAGAATAGTTTTTTATATTCCTTATCCAGTATATTACATTTTCTCTGCAATAATTTTGTATACAAGTGGATAATAAATAAATAATATAAATAAATAAATAAATAAATGATCGGAAGGATTCTCTCTAAGAGATGAGGAATAGTCAGTGAATAATAAGGGGTAATTATAGAAAATATATTTATTAACAAAAAAATTATCTTAAGTAAGCACCATGGAAAAATGAAAATGCATATAAAAGATTTGAAGTACTTCGTATTTACCCTAAATTGGAGATAAGTCGGTGATGAATTGAGTCCAGTAGATTGAAAGTGGTAACTTGAATCCTCACTTTTAGACGTTGAGATAAATTTAGTCAGATGGGAAATTTGTGGTACAGCCGGTTGGGATGGTTGATTCTCTGATTCCAGATTTTATAGAAGATTTTTTAAGGCGATTCCCCTTCACTTTCCACTGTCGTTGAACTCGGCGTCGAATTAGAACTGGACTAACTGGTGGTGAATAATCTGATGAGATTGGACTAGATTGAACTGACTCGCGGTATAGAAATGATGACACTGGACTGATTGGACTGACTTCTATTGGGACTTTCGCTTTTTATATAACTTTGAAAGGTCAACTATGACGAGCTACACGCTGTGAACAGTTACATGTTATTACAAGTTACATGTTTTGACTGTAATGTGTGTGATGAGTGCATGTAGTAGTGCGTTGGTACTGTATGGCTTCATTCACCTTCTCTCTGAGTCAGTCGATTTGTTATCATGTGTGAGTATTATAAGGATACATGTTAATTCCATATTGATCATTCCCTATAGCCATAAAAAATTATATTGAAAGATACTTTTTCTACTAGCGGGTCATAAAGTCGATTTTATTGCCCCGGGCGGGGCAAAGAAACTCGCAATAGTATCACAGTGGGTCCACTCATATAGGAGAAAAGGGGAACGAATTGTAGTGTTTGCTATCAACAAATGGTGGCGCTACTGTCGCTACCGATGTTCTTTTTAACCTGTTGTAACCATAGCAACCATAGTTTGATATTCTTTTGATAAAATCAGATAATATAAATCATTGATTCATGTTTAAAAAATGTCCGCTCTTTAGAATATACCTAGTAACAAGGTGGGCATTAAATGGCATTGAAATGTCAATATCTGGAAAGAAGTGGAATCGAGAAAGGAACTTTTGAATGCATTTTAATTCCTAGGCATTAAAAGGCATTCAAAATTTTAATTGTCGATTCTGTTTTTTTTAGATTTTGACATTTCAATGTCATTCAATGCCCACCTTCTTAATATAATATATATATATATAATATAATAATATAATAGTTCTTGCTATCAAAACTTGGCGGCGCTGATGCTCATTTTCCTTTTTTTAAGTACCCACCTATAATACCGTAATTTTCTGTGACCTGGACAAACCGGGAAATGACCAGGAATTTTTTAAAATTTTTAATAAAAACGATTTTAATTTGTTTTAAATTTGTTACATAAAGTGATTTACTTATATATATTATATTATGCATTTCGAAATTCCCGCCTTATTTGTGCAAAGCGAGCAAGCAACTTGAGTAACCGGGAATGATTTTCGGTGACCGGGAAATGCCCGGGAATTATTTACGTCAATGTAAACGGTTACCCTGCAAATATCGCAAACTCAGATTCAGGACCGAATTCTAGTATAGTATTGTGGCCCCAAATCAATCAATGAATCTAGATGCAATTGCAGCTATGGCCTCAGTGTTAGAGTGTTAAAGCACTATTACGACCGAGTACAGGGTTTGCTAAGTGGGTCAAAACATGCGATCGAAGACAAGTATACACAGATTCATTGTGCCGGTACTGCTCCTGAAGTAAATGAGAGCACCATCATGATGAAACCGGTGGTGAATTGCGCACTAGACGCCTTCCTTAAGGGTCTCCCGGACGAAATTTCTACATTCGTACACACCAGAAATCCGAAGGACCTTAGTGAAGCCCTCGAACATGCCGCCCACATAGAGGAATTAAGACGAATTCAGTGACCTAAAATAGAAGGTCATTCTAGTCACGCAAAGTATGAAAATAATCGAAAAATCATTTTCATTTATTTTAATTTCTTACGATACCCATGATAATACACATCAATAGGTTATTGTTGACATCGGCAGAAAGGAAGCATTTTCTGTTGACATATCAGTTAGTCACGCATTACCTTCTAATGTGCGTACATCGGAACGCGAAAATGAACGATTTTCAAGAATATTTTGATAAGTTGATTGTGCTGAGGGAATGCCGTAAACATTACAGAAACACCTAAGATTTGTATGCGGCTCGTTATCTGGATAGGCAATAAAAATTGTACATGTCTTTTAAGCGATTAGCTGACCGTTTCTGTCGCTTCGGTACAGTGAAACAAACACGAGTCAAACGTCGACCAATTGTTAATGAAAATAATGCGGCTGCTATCTTAGCTTTTGCTGCACTAAATCCTTATACGAGCAGCAGGCAAATGGAAATAAGAGTGACATTAGTCAGCAATCTGTATTAAGAATCTTACATCAACACAAGTTCCATCCGTATCGTATGTCATTACATCAGGATTTGTACAGCAATGATTTCCTAAAACGCGTCATTTTCTGCAATTGGACTCATAGAAAAAAATGCGTACAGATGTCTCATTCTTGAGTCATGTGCTTTTTTCTGATGAAGCTAACTTCGCAAATGCGCCAAATATGAATAGGCATAATATGCATTATTGGGCAAATGAGAATCCTCGATGGATGAAAACTGTACCATTTCAAAATCCGTGGTCCGTTAATTGTTGGTGCAACATTGTCGGCGATCACGTCATTGGTCCATATTTTTTTGAAGGTCGCTTGAGTGGGCAAGTTTACGCAAAATTTCTGCAAAACGTACTGCCTCAATTAATGAAAGACGTGCCGTTGCATGTTCACATGAACATGTGGATGCAACACGACGTTCGCCAGATATAACATCACAAGATTACTTTTTATGGGGTTTTGTCAAAGAACGCGTTATGGCGGTAGCGCCTACCACGCCTGACGACATAAAAGAAAGAATACGCCGAGCATGTACCGAAATTACACCACAAATGTTGGCTGAAGTCAGGCGGTTTTTTCATCAGCGAATCAACAAGTGCTTAAAAGTCGAGGGTCATCACTTCGAGCATCTTCTGTAGGTAGACCCAAACTAAGGTTAGTGGATCCTTTGAGAGTGATTATTCAGATATTTTTCGATTTTTCGTCTTAAAATCGGTAATAATGTCATCGAAAAAAATACATGGTTCCATTTAAAAAAGTGGAGTTGACCTTGACGTAGCTTCGGCGCCTCCACCGATAAAAAAATAGCGTGGTCCAGTATGACAGCTTTTTCGAACACTGAAACTTTTGTCTGAAACATTTTTGGATATGATCAATAGTTTCAGTTCTATCACTCTGTAACGTTTTATGTGCCTCAACCTGTATATTATTGGATTTTCCAATAGTGGGGACAGTGGGAGTGGATCTCACAAAACTGGTATAAGTCACGTATCGCCATCGTCGATCACAGACTTCGATTTTATATTCTATCTCTTCTCTCTATGGCTTAAATTTATCTCTAATTATCGAATAAATGCAGTTCTAACTGTTCACACCTGTCTTCATTTATCTGAAATTTGCATGACATGTTTTATGACTTGATGAATAATCGATTGCAGATGGTCAATCAATGAATCCTTAATCTATTATCTGGGATAGCTAATCTATTTTCTCTTTATTGATTACAGTTAATTGATCATCGGCGATCGATAAATAATAATAATAATAATATTAATGTTTGATTAGCAATCAAGGTGGTGATAACAATTAATAAGATTAACATTAATAACATAATGCTAATGAAGCCATGTCGAAAACCTTTTATTTTCTCATTAGGTTATTGGCATAGCATTACTATATTATGGACTCATTACGAAGTGTGAAACCGACCTTTCGACGTGAGGTAATGCAATGTTTCACCTCATGCGAATAATTACTCGGTTCATACGATAATTTATACAGATCTACAAAATATGAGGTTGTGATTATTATAGAAACCGATAGTATTAGATAGATAATCGAACATTGTTCATATTATGCCTCGTTCATCAGAAATAAGAATGAAAAAACAAATTTGACGTCCTATCATTTTTTTCCCGCCATATATCGGTCATTGCGAAACCGGCAGTTTTTTTTTCAATCGGCGATATCTCCGGTTAGAAAAATTAAAATAATACATGTAAATAGTGAAATGTAAAAAGCTGAAAAGTGACTCTTTTTGATGGTTTTTTCATATTCAAAAAATAATAAAAATTCGCGAAGTTATCGGTGCTCAAATATAGCGAGAAACCATGTTTTTCGCACTTTTAGGTTAGGATTACTCGAAAACCTGACGTGAAATTCTGGTTTCATACTTCTAGACCTGGTAAGTGAGATAGAAGTAGTTGTGTCTGACTCCAATCAATAGTCAACCTTGACGGTGGAGACTTTCTACCAATTGTGAACCGCTGCACTGCTTTCAATGACAGGTATAGGCACCGTGCGTGAGTGCAGCGCCATAGCATGAGTGAACTAAAGGAGACTGTTCGAGAACTTTTATAATGTATTATAATGGGACTTAGTTATAAAAATGTTTATTATCAATAAAAAAGCAAACAAAAAAACAATTTGATTCACTTTAAAATTCGATTGTTTTTCCTTGTGAAGTATTTGTGTGAAATCAGCAGTAAAAAGTAAGTATTTTCCATAATAAAAATGATATAGAAACCAGTAAATATAAGGTTAAGGTAGTTGTCGTGCCAAAAATCAGTCTCTGGAAAAAGAAGTTTTTCTATGATTTCAAGACTGGAAATTATAACATCAGCCGTGTCATATGTAAGGAAAGACACTCTTTTTAATGAAAAAATTTAAAAATTACGAAAAATAATTTTTTAATAATGCTTTTTGTAATAGGATTTTTCCTTACTATCGCTTCTTACCAATTTTTAAAAAATGATTGAAGTTTCTTAAATCATTGCTTATTTTTTCGCGTAAAATATTCTCTACAACTTGACCGTTTCCAATTTTTGAAAATAAATTCTTTAATGGCTGGAATAATTAAAAATCAATTTTCCAAAACAAATTTTTTATAAACAAATTGCTGTATTTGATAATAATTGATTTATTTTCAAAAATTTGAAACGGTTAAGTTGTAGAGAATATTTCCCCCGAAAAAATAAGCTATGATTTAAGAAACTTCAATCATTTTCAAAAAATTGGTAAGAAGCGATAGTAAAGAAATATCCTATTATAAAAAACATTATTAAAATATTATTTTTCGTAATTTTTAAATTTTTTCATTAAAAAGAGTGTCTTTTCTTACATATGACACGGCTGATGTTATAATTCTCAGTCTTGAAATCATAGAAAAACTTCTTTTTCCAGAGACTGTTTTTTGGCATGACGACTACTTTAAGTTAATGACAGATCAAAACAGACTAGAAAAATAATAAAGAATTAAATTGTAATTTCATGATGACAGTTTTAGGCACTTGTTGAGTGAATAAATATTAATTGTTTATTTTCAGATTCAAATTCATCATGGATATAATTATTAAAACAAGTTTTCAATCAATTAAACATACAATAGAATTTCAAACACAAACGAAAATTAAAGGTAAAAATCTTGTTCTATCAGAACATGTACGAGATGTCCAAGAGTTCCGTAGAAATAATAACTTTTGCCTTCTTACTGCAGCTATACCCACTTATTCCTTTGATTTATTTTCCATTTAGACGTTGGAAATTTATAAAATTTACACTCACTTTTCCTGCTTGTATTTTTACAATTCACAACACAACAACTTCGGTGGCTCATTTCAGCTATATTTTTTAAAGTAAAACAAAATTTAGATTTGCACATGTATTTTGATTGCTCGGAAATATAAAACAGCCTCCTTTAACGCCTAAATTATCCACTGCGTGCGCTGGCGTCGATTTAACTCTCCCTACCATGACTTCGCACGGTGCCTATACGTTTTTTTTAGTTTTTATCGCTGAAAAATAAAATTCTATATATAAATTCGTATTTAACATACGAAAAGGAAGTAAGCAAGGACGCGTGTACATCACGCGGTTAGGAACTCGCATCTGGGTCTACCACGAGCCCAAGAAAAATTCCAAGTGAACCTCGAACTGATAGGCAGCCACCTGGGTTAAGGGGATTCCCCGACATAGCATAGTCCGATTTAAGAATGTTTCTGAAGAAGTCGAATCTTCCTAAGAGTCCCCAATAATTGGGAAACAGCTCCCCAGAAGACCCTTGCTTGTAACACCAGCGGCCCCTGCAACGCCAGGAGCCTGATTAACGTCCTTCACAAGATCAGTTATCAGTCTAGATGACGGAAGAAAAGACTCAGTAAGAAGAGGAATGGTAATGAAACCATGAGGACTGGGAAAGATAAAAATATTCTACGAACCCGTCCAGAGTCTCATGTCCCATCCTAGCTCCATCATCGATATCAAGGTACCATATATAAACGACTTACCTACCTCTGTCAGACCATACGACAATCCTACAAATGCAGACCAGAAACCATTCAGCATTTGCACAGACGAACTTCACGTCACCCACTAATGGACGGAACTTCTAACTTCAGGCAAAATAATTATGCTTATTTTATATCCGAAGATTGTGAGCGCATGAATCCCATAGCAAAGCTCCTCGTGGCTACCGAGCGTCCTGACCTATAAGACCTCTGGGAATGCCGCCCTAAGAAGGGACAAGTCCTTGTCACTCCGCACGGTCCACAGAAGACATATTTCATCGTAATAAAAAATGACATGTTTATGATGTCGACTGGAAGGACGTGACTCATAGACTAAGGAACATTTCTAAAGAAATTTACAATTCTCAGATGTAACGCTTGTAATACCGTCCACTCCTAATAACGTAGACAAGAACATTCCTGTACTCCCACTACTGTGTTTGGGACCTAGGGACCTAGGAGGAAGCTGCAGGGCCACCCTGCAGCCAGAGTTACATCGTGTCTAGACTACGGCGGACCCTTTGTCACTCCCGTATTTCCACTGAGACAATAAATATCTTTTGAGTTTAAGTGACATCATTTTATTTATAATTATTTCATATTCCCTAAATAAAACGACCCGTGACAATTTTGGCGATCCTGCCAGGATCCCTCAAAACGATTCCACGGAATCAAACCCGACGGATCTTTGTGAAGAATTTGGAAATTTTTTTTGTAGTGCTTTAGTTAAAAAGTGGAAGTGGAAAAGTGTAATAAAGTGCAGTTACCAAGTGAAAAAAAAAGGAGATAGTCTACGGATTATCGAACCAGCCAATTTTATATTACACGGTGGAGAAATTTCACTGGTAATCACCAGAGAATACGAAATTAGGCTGAATTAAGTAGGCTTAACAGTAACTCTGTGGGTAGAAGTCCCAGAAAAGGAGAGAAGTCACTCAGCCAAGCTGACACCGTTGGAAAAAGAAGAAAACTCGTTTTCTACCTGTGCCACGGCCTAGCAGTATAACGGGAAAGTTTGGAATTTTCGTCGCTACGGTTCATCAGCAAGAGGAAGAATCCCATCCTGCCAGATTCCATCAAAAGTACGTAAATTGTATTCACGTCATAACGTTCTATTATCGAACAATTGTTTGTTTAGAATTTTATAAATAAGTCAGTTGCATTTATGTAATAACATTTCACGACCAAACAATTGTTTATTCGTAACTTTATTACTAAGTTAGATAAAAAAAAAAAAAAAAAATCGCGAAAATAGTTTTTTTTAGAAAATCGCGAATAGAGAATTTTTTTTTTAGCACGGTAAAAGAGAAAAATTTAATCAAGCTGGCATTCCATACCTATCGACAAAATCTCCGTGAAATCCCTTCCTCTTCCGAAGACGAAAGTTCAGACATTAACGGCCATTTTAATATTATCAACCCTATTCAAAAGGTATTTAAAAAAATGTCAGATACAGATGCAAGTGCCCTAGAAATTCTATTGAACAAATTAAGCCAGCTCGAGACGGGTCAAAATCCCTTGTTAAGAAGTATTCAACTCCTGAACGAGGAAAATACCAAAAGAGCGGATAAAATAAAAATACTGGCTCGGAATAGCGAGGCATTGTTGACCGAGGACGAAAGCGCATCCGGTGGAAGGCAGACAGCATCGTCTCACACAGACGATGAAGACGGAGATAACGGCATAGGTTCGAGAAATTTCGGATCGTCCCCCCCCCCCCCCCACGCGAGCCTCGCGCACGGCTGTAGGTTCTCAACAAAATCTTGAGTCCCTTCCGCTTACACAAATGTCGCGCTCGACTGTGAGTCCTCATCGACAGCAACCCCCAACGACACTCATCCCTGCTAAAGATCTCATAAGAACGATAGAGGTTCTCAATGGGCATGATGACATTGGGGTACACGATTTTATTCAGGGCGTGAAAAGAGCTCGAGTCCGATGCTCTCAACCCGACCTGCTATTAGACTTTATAATCGCGGAAAAGATAAAGGATCAAGCGAAACAATCTATTAGGCACACGGGAATAGGGTCTTACGAAGATCTTTATGAGACTTTAAAAACTAATCTCGCCCCTGTCTATTCAATAGAGTTGTGTAGAAGTCGGTTAGAAAACTGTCGACAAAATAATGATACTGTGCAAACTTATAGTACAAGGTTCCGACAACTACTGAACGCACTCTATTATGCTATACAAACCGAGCATCAACGACCTTCTGAAAGAAATATAGCAATAAAAATAGAAGAGCGTACAGCTATAAAAAGGTACATAATGAACTTACGTGACGAAATAAGTATACAGGTACGACCCTTGCAGCCGAAAACATTTTCTAAGGCACTTCAAGACTCTCTAGAAGCAGAAGCATGGCACCGAGAGAGACTGAGGAATACGACATACTCAATGCCAAGATTACCATCTCGAGTCAGTAACCCAACAATCTCACGACCTACTAATTTTGCTCGAGAACCGACCACAAGTTTCACAACACCACAGACGTATAAACCTGCATACGCAAATCCACCAAACCATGGGCTTCCTCTACAACAAAGAAATCAAATGACTTGTTTTAATTGGAATAAAATAGGGCACGTCCAAAGTCAGTGTCCGAACCACAAAACAATTCAGGGTTTTCAGCGGAGTCACCACATCAACCGCCCTCCTCAGAGAGTGAATACGCTAAAAGAGATAGAAGAATCGATTACAGAAACCATCGAACATCGCGAGGAGGAGAAATTCCAGAACGAGTATCCGCAATATCCGGAAGAAGACTGCAATCAACAGTCATCCGAGGAGACGGATTGGGAGACACAAGATTATTGGTCGACTCAGGATCATCAATAAATCTCATTAAAAGATCTAACGTGCCCAGCAATGCAAAGAAAATTGCCAAGGACAAGAGATTTGTTATGGGCCACGACAAACATGTATCTTCCCACGAAGTGATTATCCCCTACCTAGGAATACAACACACCTTTCACATCGTTGGAGAAGACTTTCCTATACCAGAAGATGGTATAATGGGATTGCCTTTCTTACACCAGAATAAATACAATCTCACCAATAATGCTTTGTATTTAGATAAGAAAAAACACGAGCTGATAGATGACGGTATAATTATACCGCCATACAGTGTACAACTAGTAAAATTTCAGGTAAGGTCCACCAATGAAAACGCAGTACTCATGAATAACAAATATCTACCTGATTCTATCTACAGAATTACAGATCAGCAAATCAAAATACCCCTAGCAAATCCCACTCCTAAGTATAAAACATACCAAGTCAACGAATTTGATATCAGGCCCAGCAAGCTGGAATTTAAAGAAACTCCTGTTATGTACATAACAGAGCAGGAACTTTTTGAAAGGATTCAAAAAGTATTAGAATGTACACGTTTAGAACACCTGGAACCAGAAGTTAAAGAATTCCTTAGTAAAATAATATCGGGATATCACGACATATACTCTTTAGAAGGAGATCCTTTACCATGCACAGATTTGACGTCGCACAAGATTGTACTCAAAGAGGACAAAATTGTCAACATCAAAAGTTACCGACCACCAGAGTGCCACAAAGAAGAGATCCACCGGCAGACGATGGACCAACTGCAAACAGGGATTATAAAAGATTCGAAATCACCCTTTAATTCGCCTATCTGGGTAGTGCCAGAAAAAACAGACGCGTCAGGCAAAAAAAAGTGGCGTATCGTCATCGATTTTAGGAAACTCAACGAGTATACGGATCAAGATGCCTACCCATTGCCTGTTATTGACGAAATCCTCGACCATTTAGGTAAAGCTAAATTCTTTTCGGCATTTGATCTCAGATCAGGGTTCCACCAAATTCTTATGGACCACGAATCAACGAAATATACGGCCTTCTCCACGCCTGACGGGCACTTCGAATTCCAACGTTTACCCTTTGGATTAAAGAACGCACCGGCCACCTTCCAGAGGATGATGGACAATGCCTTAAGAGGACTAGTAGGAAAAATATGCTTTGCATACTTGGATGACATAATTGTCTTCGGATCTACCTTACAGGAACACAATAAAAACATCGTTACTCTGTTCGAAAGACTCCGAAAAACCGGGTTAAAACTCCAGCCTGAGAAATGCGAGTACCTGAAACCTGATCTCGAGTATCTCGGACACTTAATAACCTCGGGGGGAGTAAAACCTAATAAGAACAAGTTAAAGGCAGTAATGGAATTCAGACAACCCAGAACTCCAACGGAGGTCAAAAGCTTCCTCGGCTTGTCGGGATACTATAGGAAGTTTATACAAAACTATAGTACTATTGCCAAGCCTTTGACAGAATTTACAAAGGACAAAAATCCCTTTTGCTGGACGCTGCAGTGTCAAGATGCTTTTGACGAGCTAAAAACAATATTGTGTTCAGCCCCAGTTCTAAGATACCCAGACTTCTCAAAAGAGTTCACCTTGACAACTGATGCATCTAATGTCGGATTGGGAGCCGTTCTGTCCCAGGAAGGCCATCCCTGTTGCTACATTTCCAGGACACTGAACGCGCCTGAAGAAAATTATACTACGACTGAAAAGGAACTCTTAGCCATAGTATGGGCAGTAAAGAGAGTACGGCAATATCTGCTAGGAAGAGAGTTTAGAATACAGACTGATCATCAGGTACTTACATGGCTTTTCAATGTGAAGGATCCCTCTTCCAGATTAATGAGATGGAGAGAAAAATTAAAAGAGTACGAATACAAGATTGAATACAAGAAAGGATCGGAAAACCAGGCCGCTGATGCTCTATCGCGTGTTTTCCCCATTCGAAGAGATCTACCACAAGACTCCTTAGAAAATATAGCCATCGACCTTGAGGAAAAACTCCCAGACATCGAAATCTTTGAAAACCCAGGAGAACGAGATTTAGTAACACCTGAACCTGATGAGCAGCCACCAAGGATTCCTACCCCAGAGGAAATGCAAATATTACCACCTCTGGTATATGCACCTGACACTCAAGTCGAAAACACTAATGAGGAAAGAAAGAAACTGAACGACGATTACTACAGATGGTTTTCTCAACCGACTGAGACACGGGAGGTCAAAAAGCCGAACGCTAATGGCAAACTCTGGAGACAACTGATTAAAAGAGAATCTGCCACATCTAGCTCGGTGAATATGGGTAGTTACCACGAAACCAAATGGTTAGCTGCAATAAATTCAGTAGCTCTGGAAACTCTTAACCGGAAGCTCGGAATTCTCAGACTACATTTCAATGATCCCACAATTACTAGCACCGAAAGAATCAAATTAAAAACACTCGTCGCTTCCATAGGTCATAAATACCCTCAATTGAAGATACACACCTGTTATCGGTCGACAACGGAATTATCTGAAGAAGAAAAGAAACAGATCATACAAGAGAGTCATGGCTCAGTAATGGCGCAACACTTTGGAGAAAACAAATCCATCGCTAGGGCACGAGAGCTAGGTACATGGACCAATATGGAGGAAGACATCATCAAGTTTGTCAAGTCCTGCGATGTGTGCCAAACTCAAAAGTTAACGCGAATCAAAAGGAAAGCTGAAGGCATTATTCCTGACACCCCGACAGATCCAAATGACAAGATTGCCATGGACATTTTTGGTCCCCTACCCATGACAAACAAGGGTAATGAGTACATCTTGTCAATCCAGGACATGTTAACAAAATACATTACCCTCATTCCATTGAAAAATGTTACGTCGGAATCCATTGTCGAAAACCTATTCGATCATTACATTTATATATTCGGATCCCCTAAACATATTCTAACAGACCAGGGACAGAATTTCCTATCTGAGTTAGTTCAGAACTTCGAGAACCTGTTCAAGATCAGACACGTGAGAACCACAGCTTTCCATCCTCAATCCAATGGAGCCCTTGAGAGAACTCATGCAACTATTAACGACCTTATAAAAACTGCCATGTCGGATTTACACGTACAATGGGACGATACGCTTAAATTCCTTTGTATGGCCTACAATACAATGACTCACGAAGGAACAGGATTTAGTCCTTTCCAACTTACATTCGGACGAGATGCCAACATACCATCTGCTTTAGCAACGACGCCAAGTTTAAAATACTCCGATCTAATTAAACTTTGGCAAGAACGACATGAACGTTATCTTAATAAAGCAAAAGACAGGATACATAAAAACAAGGAAAAGTACAAACGACAGCAAGACTCACGAATAGCACTGCCTCAAAGAATCTTCGAACCCGGTGACCTAGTAAAAATTATGAACACTAAAGAAAATAAGCTCAGCCCTGAATGGAAAGGGCCAGCCACTGTTGTTAAAATCTTACCAAGCAATAATTACGAAATTATATTTAATAACGAAAGAACTATTGTTCACGCGAATCGTTTAAAAGAACAATATTAAATTCTTACAGATGGAGTTCATTTGGTTACTAGCTCTTCTTGGCTTCTCCCATGGGAAATTAACAACTAAATCCCTTGATGATGTCATAGTTTATGCGGAGGACCTAGGAGAAGTTCGTCTATACCATCAATCCTGGACGCTCATAAATGTAATTGACAGCGACAACTTATACAACCGTCTGCACCAGGTCCATACAGCCTTAGAGCTTGTACAAGAGCAGAGCAATGGGCATTGCTATGAAGCAAGAGAGATAGAATTGATAACAGGACGATTCGATAGAGTAAAACTGCTACACTACAATCTCGATCACATCTTGGGTTATGGTCGACAAAGAAGAGGATTGATAAATGGAATAGATACCCTCTCTAAAGCATTATTTGGCACTCTAAACGAAGATGATCTTGCTCTCATCAACGCAAATATGGACAAATTGTTCAACGACAATGAAAAAATGTCACAAAGTATAGCCAATCAGACTATCATTATGCGTACTCTATTTGACTCTACCTCCCACGATATCCACAAAATGAATGAACAGACTAGAAGCCGACTGGATGAATTAAATGGGCTAGTAAATGCTACGAATAAAAATTTACAAAACTTACAATTAGCAAACCAACTATTAGCCTGCACTATTAGTATACAAGAAATTAGTGAGGATGTTAATTTGTTAATAAATGCTATCAACGACGGCAAGCATGGGATCATACATCCCCAGTTACTAACACCCAAACAAACAATCAGTGAAATGAAGAAACTCGAAGAAGAGCAAAATATTATGTACCCGGTTAAACTGACAGAATATAACTATCAGCACATAATTGATATCTCTGAACTTTCAGTCTTCATAATTGATAGGAGACTAACTTACTCATTACGAGTGCCTATTCCTGAAACTGACACCTTACAATATCTACACCTAATCCCAATACCTAAACCCCATGGAAACACCTTCCTGGCTGCTATACCAACACACGAAATCATTTTGATCAACAAAGAGAAAAATTTCTATGTTCCCGGCGATTTTACCTCCATGAAATCTTGTAAAAGCTTAGGCGAAATTAAGATCTGTAAACGAATACAGCCCACTTACTTTTTGAGCGAGATTCACTCTTGTGAAAGCGAATTGTTTAAATCGACGATTAAAACTCTCGATAGTAAAATATGTCAAATATCAGTTTTTAAAATACAGGAGTTAGTTTACATTCCTTTATACAGCGATAATCAATACATTTTGATACCCGAAAAAAATCTAGAAATTAATACTATATGCGAAGGGCATGCTGAGACAATCACGCTAAACACCGCTACTTTTACAGCAGGAACTAACTGCATAATACAAACCCCTAAGTCTGTGCTTAAACTATTCGGTCCCGTATCAATGAAAACTGAATGAAAACTGAAGAAATGAATGTCCTTTATAAAAAAAATGTGTCAATGCCTTTTCAAGAGACCGAATTAGAGTTACTAAAGGACAGTCTTCCATCGATACAAGAAACCCTGACGCATGCCAGAATTAATGAATTTAAAACTACATTACGCGATATAGAATCTTCTATGAAATCTGTTCGAGATGACAGAAGAAGACATTCCTGGGTAGAAACCGGGCATGATGTATTAAGATATATAGGCTATACTGCCATAGGGATTATTGTTGTATATCTAAGCTATAAGATTGGCCTCTTTAAGTGTATATCAAAATTAATGTCAAAAAACTTATGTATCAAGCTCTTTTGTATGAAAACAACTGTCAACGCAACGCCTCAAACCTATGTGGTACCTGTCGCACCCGTCACACAATCAGAATGACTACTCATCGAAGAAACAGAAATTGTTAGACCTAGAAACCTTAGACTTAAAATTAGAGTCTAATTTTACTCTAAATCGGGGGGTGTAACGCTTGTAATACCGTCCACTCCTAATAACGTAGACAAGAACATTCCTGTACTCCCACTACTGTGTTTGGGACCTAGGGACCTAGGAGGAAGCTGCAGGGCCACCCTGCAGCCAGAGTTACATCGTGTCTAGACTACGGCGGACCCTTTGTCACTCCCGTATTTCCACTGAGACAATAAATATCTTTTGAGTTTAAGTGACATCATTTTATTTATAATTATTTCATATTCCCTAAATAAAACGACCCGTGACACAGAGGAATTAAAATTATAACAAAGTATTCCTCTTAATATATAATAATTTATTAGAGAATATAAATAACCAGCTTCAGATCTCAAGTTATTTTATAGAATTTGAGAGTAAGATAGGCGAAAGGGCTCTTTTACGACTACTTAATAGTTACTGTAAAGCACCATCGTAATTATAAAGAACCATCTCTTCGCTTGTCATCTTTTCAGATTATAAATCTCAAATCCACCTATCTGCAGGTGCAAAGTATAGGCGTTATGAAAGATTTTTTACAAAGGATTAATAAAATCTTAACTTAGTTTTCAGATCTACAGAATTATGACATGAAGGAACATTATTATTTGTACAAATGCATCAATATTTTTCTTTGAATTTAAAAAATTTGATTGTAAACTAATTCCTGTAAATTATCTGACTTATTTCAATCAATTCAATGGAATTTAATCAATAGAACATATTCAATAAAAAATAAATGAATTTCTTCTACTTTGTTCTTTACTTGTCTTTTCCTATGATTCGGTCGTTGAATAACTTTCGTTATCATATAATAATTTAATTACTGTACTTTAACTTGACACCTATGTAAAATATTAAAAGTTTTGCTTGATACCACACCACTTTTTTATATTCCGATTTTTCATAAATAAATTAAAACAAGATCTTTTATGTCCAGGAAGTTAGCACCGCCATTTTGTTTTTTAAAAAAACAAAAGCTGTGCTGAATCGCCCTGAGTTTGTAATGAATTTTGCCACAATTTTTGAAAAAAATAAAAATTAGGAGCGAAATTTTGAAAAACGTTTTTTTACCAGCACCACCATTTTGTTTTTTTGAAAAAACAAAAGTTATTCTGAGTTTTACTAATCGAGCTCATTAAATCTCTTTCTCAACAATTTTCTCTCAGACGCATCCTTTTGAAAATAAATACTTTTTTGTCAATTTGAAAATTTGCATAAACATATAATTTACAAAAATGTAAATTTTCTGCTGAGTTGTGCTAGGCGAGCGCAATAAATCTCTTCCTCAACAATTTTCTCTCAGACGCATCCTTTCGAAAACAAATACATTTTTGTCAATTTCGAAATTTGTTTAATTATATAATTTTCAAAAACGCGAATTTAAAAAAAAATATAAAATGGTTAAATGTTTAATAAAAAAAAATTCTTACAAATTTTTATCATGGACTGGGAAACGATGAAATGACACTCCTTTCGTGACATCATACTTGCTCATGCAATTCTCGAATTTGCACGTCATAGTTCTTTTTAACACTTTTTGTATTTGAACGCACTTTTAATTAATTCACTGAGATCTCAATCTTCCACGAAAATTTTTTACTTTTTTACTTGACACAACTGTTTTGCTCGAAGAGTCAGTAGCTACTGACAATTAGGAAAAAGAGTCTTGAAATTCATTTCTATGATTGAAAAATTCAGGTATTTTTCTTTGCCTTCTAAATAAAAATTATTTTATAGACTTTGACAGTAAGATAGGCAAAAAGGCTTCTTTACCACCGTTTTACAGTTTCACAGTTTCTGGCAGGCAGTATCGTAATTGTAAAGAACCATCTCGACGATCGTCATCTCTTCAGATTATAAATATCAAATCTAAGCACCTGCAGGTGCAAAGTGTAGGCATTATAAAAGGATTTTTACTGAGGATCAATAAAATCTTAATTTAGTTTCTAGATCTACAGAATTATGAGATGAAAGAATATTGTTATTTGTACGAACGCATTAATATTTTTCTTTGGATTTAAAAAAATTTGATTGCAAATTAGTTCCTGTAAATTATTTGTCTTAATTTAGTCGATTTAATGCAATTTAATAAATAGAATTTATTCAATAAAAAATAAATGACAGAATTTACGTAAATCAATTATTTGAGTCTCCCGCAATTTTTAATTATGATTAAAAATGTTTTTTCATCACTTAAACGGAGAAAAATTATTTCATTTAATGTCTAGTAAACAAGTAATAAAGTTAAAATGATTCATTTTTGATTTTTGATTTGTAATATGTAATAATTTCCAAAAAAAATTTGTGAATATCTTCATTTTTTTAAAAATATAAATCCGATCTTACACTGAGAAAAAAGATTTGATTGAATCAAAGAAAATAATTTGTTTGAACGACTTTCTTTGATTTAAAGAAATGATTTGTTTAAATGAAATAAAATTTGTTCGATTCAAACAAAATATCTTTGAATCAAATTAATTTTTCTTCAAAACAAAAAAATTAATGCATTGATACATGGTCAAAGATATAATTTGTTTGATTTGAGTTAGAAATTTATTTGATTCGAACAAATATTTATTTGGTCCAAAAATATTTTGTTTGAATCAAATAAATTTTGTTTCATTTAAACAAATCATTTCTTTAAATCAAAGAAAGTCGTTCAAACAAATTATTTTCTTTGATTCAATCAAATCTTTTTTCTCAGTGTAGGAAAAGACAAGTAAAGAACAAAGTAGAAGCAAATTCATTTATTTTTTATTAGATATATTCTATCGATTAAATTCCATTGAATTGATTGAAATACGTCAGATAATTTACATGAATTAGTGTACTATCAAATTTTTTAAATTCAAAGAAAAATATTGATGTATTTGTACAAATAATAATGTTCATTCATGTCATAATTCTGTAGATGAGAAAACTAAGTTAAGATTTTATTAATCCTTTGTAAAATATTTAATGATGTCAATGTAGAAAAAATGTAATTTGACACTTTTGGATGTGTAGGAACTAGTTCAGTTGTCCGTATCTTCGCTTTCTTCGGTATAGACAGGTCTCTTTTTAGGGTGACCACGTTTAGACCAGTAAGTTGAATCTTGAGAGATTTTGGCCTTATTTATTGTCTTCAACGCCTCTTTCAAAATCTTCTTTTCAGCTCGGTCAGCTGCCGCGGATATCTCTTTTACAGTTTTTCCCAAGAGTCACTTCATGCTCAGCGCGCAGTACTTCCATCTCTGCTTCATCCGTCGAAATAGCTGTCTCAGGACGGTTAGTAATTTCAAAAGCAGCAAAATCAGAGTCCTTGAAAACGGTTTTGTTGAGTGGAGAGATTCTAGACGCCTTGAAGCCTGATCGGATATTCGAGATTGAAACTCCTTTTCGAATCGGTTCACAGGCAACACCGGGCACGGTGATCGTTCTCGCAGGGTTTTGTGTCATGCACATCCAATTGTCACATTCTGCGATGTAATGATGCTTGATCGGTCCAAAAACACCCCTGTCGAGTACTGTAGTTTGTGGCTTGTGTACGGTCGGAGCGACAGAATAATGATTTTATTTTCCTTGCAAAAGTCCAATCCAGCTATGGTTATGTGAGATTCATGGTTGTCCAAAATCAAGAGGACTCGAGATTCAGGCGTCGGGAAAGTATGTTTCTTGAAATGTTGCAAAAACTTCAACAACTACTCGCTTTTCATCCAACCAGATGGATTTTCTGCACCATCAGCTCCGAATCCAGCAGCAGCGAGAATGTGGTTCTGGAATTTCTTCCGTGGAAACACGTAGAACGGTGGCAAACAGACCCTACCTGCAGATACAGTGAGAGCAAGCGTCACCGAAAGCTCAAGTTTAGCTGACGTAATGGATCCAAGGTTAGGTCTTTCAAATTCTTGGAGAAGATCGCGACAGAACTGATTGTTTTATTTGAGTTACCTGTACGTACTTTAAAGAGAAACAGGACCAGAGCTTGAATTGCTGAACGGGATGAACGGTTTCTCAATGAAATCATCTTATCGTTTAATCATTAAGTTGGTCCCCAGTAAAGCCCGTGAAAACTTTAATTTCTTTTTCTGAAAGGCTGCATTAGCCGACTTTATCAAATAAAGTCGCATCGCATTTGATAGAAAGAGTTTCCATCATTTTGGATAACTCTAATAAACTAAGACTCGTTGTATTAGAGTGTACTTTCAGAAGCCTACGATCTTTGTTAAAAATTTGATTTTTAATTATATGATTATTACCTTTCTTTTTAGCATGCGGTTGTGTGACGGTTTTGCCCCGTCAATGTCGTGGCGGTTTTACCGCACGGCCTCCTTTCTACAAAAAATCACATGACTCGAGAAAAAAATTCGAATATCGGCAAAAGAAGCACGGATTTTTCTTCCTTAAACTTTTATGCATCGAGTAGGTACATAGTTGATTTTTCAACTCCTTTGAGGAGGCGAGGCTGTAAAAAATAATATTCTTGATTTGCATCGAAACTTTTGTGTTGTAAAATCCTAAAATTAATTAAGATTGACACTTGAGACCGTTTCACGATGTAAATAAGAATAATAAAGGGTTTTCCAATAGGGTCATAACAATTTTATCTATGAATAAAACACAGAAATATTGGAGATATTGAGTTCAAATTTATTGTGGGCGTAGTGCAAGCATTACATTTTATGAATGAAATTCGATATCGGTCATATGACCACCACACCACAAGCCCGTTTACAGCGGTCGATTCTTTGGACCCAATTTTCCACCACTCTGGCACACATTTCGACCGGAACGTTGGCAATTTCACGTTGGATGTTGTCTTTGAGGTCGTCTAAAGTTGCTGGCTTGTTGGAATAGACCAGTGACTTGATATGGCCCCATAAAAATAAATCCAATGGAGTTAGATCGCATGAACGAGGCGGTCATTCGACCGGACCATTTTTCGAGATAACACGTTCACCGAATTTGCCTCTCAATAAATCAATTGTGAAGCGTGCTGTGTGGCTAGTGACACCGTCTTGTTGAAACCACATATCGTTGATGTCAAGTTCATCTAATTCTGGCCCCAAAAAATCTTCCAACATAGCACGATAGCGCTTTCCATTGAAAGGTCCTGGGCTCGATACCCAGCGGAGTGGAAGCGTTCCTTTTTTCACAGAAAAAATTGTTTAAATATATACTGAAAATTCCATCTGGTCTTAAATGACGTTAATTCTGAATCACAGGTTGATGGGGTCGATATGGTAGAGTTCGGTTATCATGATGGATGATACACTCTTCTAATTATCAACATATTCGACTGGAATAATTTAGAGAAATTTGTATGACGGTCGTTTTCATCCACGAAAACATACGGCCCAATCACACCTCCGGCATGAAAACCGCACCAAACAGTCACTTTTTGCGGATGCAACGGTGTCTCAAGAAGCACATTTGGGTTCTTGAGTCAATTTAATCTTGAAAGCATGTAGGTCAAGATCTTTTCGCATGATACGTGGAATCAACTGATTCGGCTCATTTTGAATCGATGCACTTACGGCTGCGATTATTTCTTCGCTTCGAGCAATACGTCGTGTAACGAGGTTACACTAGCGCCCCGGGAGGACACAGCCCTGCGACCGGAATTCGGGGGAACTTGGCCCGGCATGCCCTACGATGACGCGCCGTCGCCGGTTACCGGCTGCTAGTAGTTAGGATCTAGGTCAGCGTGTCAATACAAGTTGACTACCTTTTTCGTTGTGCCTTTAGACTGTGCTTCGGAGTGTCGCGCACCGACTTGTAAGTTGTAATAAATCTAGTTACCGCGATTGTGATTTTTATTTGGTGTGCACCTTCTCGGCGTCCCTTCCTTTTCCCCTCCTCAGTTTGCGACCCCGGTCACAAACTTGGCGCCCAACCAAAAAACCCACGAAAATCCTATTTAGCCAAATAGTGGAAAATCCTCCAGCCGAGAAAACACAAAGTAATAAAATTGCCAAGTGACAAAAGAAAAATACAGTGCGGTGAAAATTAAGTGAAAAACAAAAATAAAATAAAGGAATAGCAGACATCACGAGTAAGTAACGTAAAATAAGTCGATGAGATTAAGGTCCGGAAAAGTAAAAAAGAATAGAAAAATGGCCAATAAAAATAAAATTATCGAAAATGAAAAAATAAAAGAAATAGAATTGGAAAATAAATTATCAAAGAATGAATTAAGGGGGGAAAAGAGTGAAAATGAAGAAATAACGGAAAATAAAATGAAAGAAGTAGAATTAGAGATTAGAGAGAGACAGCATGCCAACAAAACAGGCACAATACCGAAAGCCACAATACGTAGCATAGAGACAATTTCAAAACCACGCGACAAAGACGGACGAAGCAAGGACATATTACAGAAACACAACATGGACACAGAAATAATAAATAGTACTTACAAAGGCATGCTATCTCCTAATACGGAAAATACGGTAGGTTATTGGCGAATATTAGAGGAAGAAGAAAATTTAGATTTAGATAAAATAAAAGGTCGGGAATTAGAATTAGAGTACTTAGAGAGAGAACGCGAAATAAGAAGAAACGAAATGAAAAAACTAGATAAGGAGAGGGTAGAGATCGAAAAAATAATTAGGGAAGAATTGGAAAAGGATAAATTAGAGCTAGAAATATACAAAAGAACGCAAAGGGATGAAAAGGATAAAACATTCGAAATAGACTCATTTATAGAAACGAATAAGGAATTTTGGAAAGAAGCAGAAATACTAATTGAAAACGAGGAACCAAAGAACAACAAATCAAAAATCCTAGAATTAACCCTAGAAATAAAATCTTTAAAGGAAAAAATGGAACAAATCCTAAATAATACGCAAAATAAAACTTTAGAAATACACAACGCACAGACCATAGTTAGCCCTACAGTAGAAGGCCAAATAAAAGTAAATAGAAATAGAATAACAAAAACGGACAAAGGGTCAGATAACAGAAGAGTAGAAGAAAACGAAGAAGACCAAAGTACGTTTAAATTACCAACACCAGCTCCCCGGAAATTAATAAGAAATACGATAATAACCACCACGAAAAATAAACAAAACGAGACGCAAGCCGAAAGATACAGCGACCAAAGTGGAGAAAATAATAATCTAAGCGATGAAGACGTACAGGACGACGAATTACAAACAATGCGAGCATCGCTTTTCCCATTCGGAATGGTCCAAACACCTTTCCAAATTATGTCGAATTGGCCGATTAAATTCGGAAACAATACAAATGACAGCCCAACAATTTTCTTAAGTAATTTATTAAGATTTAAAAGGGGATACAAAATCAACGAAGAGGATACTTTAGAAAATTTAGACGCCGTATTGATAGGAGAAGCTCAATGTTGGTACCAAGTAAATAAAAGAAATTGGCATAACTTGGAAGATTTCACACAAGAATTCAAACAGGTCTATTTGAATGAAAAGTACCTAGAAGTAATTCATAACAAAATAAGATATTGTAATCAAAAGAAAAATCAAGAAATTTACAGTTTCATAATAGAAATGAGACAGTTATTCGAGAAATTAGAACCACTTCCCAGCTTGGAATGGCAATTAAAAAAAGTTTACGAGAATTTAAGACTCGAATATAAAATTTACATTACAAGAAATTCATTCAAAAATTTTACAGAATTAGAAATATTAGGACGCGAATGGGAAGCAGAAATGGCAAAATCAAGAATGAAAGGGCAAGAAATTAAAATATGGGAGAACAATAGGAATGACAGATTGTATATAAGAGAACAAGAGAGAAACCAAGAGCAACAAAACAATCAAAGCCATGAAAATAATTATGAAAGACAAAATAATAGTAAATACGAATTATACAACATACAAAGCAGACAACAATTCCAGCCAAGATATGCCAACAACGGGACCAAATATTTCTATAACAACCAAAGAAGCCAAAACACATACCCACAAAACCGAGGTATTAACAAATTTCAAAATAGAGTAGGAGTTAACTATAACCAAAATTACAGATACCCAAATCCAAACAATTGGTTTAGGAAAGAGGAAAATCAAATAGCCAGATACAGCAACAGACAACAGCTCGAAGGGAACCCCAAATTACCAGAACTAACATACAACCTAAGAGACGAAAACCAAAGAAAGGAACTAGAGGACATGGAACAGAACAAACAGGAAACAAATGACAACAATAAAGGAAGATATCAAGAAAATAAAAAATGGGAGTTGAACCCAAAGGCAAGAGAATTCACCCAGTACAGGGAACAAAAAGGAGAAAACAGCAGCAATACAGCACAACAGCTAATAAAATGTTATAATTGCGGAGGCAAAGGACATATGCAACGCGACTGTTGGTACAGTCAGGGAAACGCAAACGGAGGCTACTAGAGGCGAATAGTAGCCCGCAGAAATACCAAATCAGATCGCCAAAGAAAACCGAAACAAACAACACACCAGACGAAACAAGAATGCACATAATAATAAAATGGGAAAAAACAAAATATAAAGTATTAGTGGACACAGGTGCAACCCACTCATATATCAGCAAAGAATTCTTTAAACAGATAGAAAAATCGGACTACGAAATCAAAAAACCAAGCAACGACAAATTAATAGTTGCAAATGGCCAGAAATTAGAGATAACGGGACAAGTACTGATTCCGATTGAGGTAGGCCACATTAAAAAAGTATTTATTATTTAGATTAGTACCCGAACTGCAATCCACAGGAATTTTAGGAACAGATATGATAGAAAGACTGGGATTAAAGTTAGATTTCGAAAAAGAGAAACTGGTGGCTACCAGAAAAACCACAAATAAAATACAAAATAGAAACAAACCCCAAGGAAAACGAAATAAGAGAAAACGAAAAGGAAAGAATAGGAGAACAGAGAAAAACAAGCAACTTACAATGGAGAGAAATACCCACTAGTACCCCAACCAACCATACCCGGCCTGTAGTCGTCCAGACAAGGGACACAAAAGGGTCCAAAATACCAGTAAGACAGAGAAGTCTAATCCCACAAGAAAATAAAAAACAGAGGCAAGAAGTCACTAGTTTTAGTCCCTTAGAAGAAGAAAACGTAATACAAACAGCTCTCAAAGCAAAAATCAAGAGTGAAGATAAACAAAGAGTAAAGGAAATAGAGAAAGAACCCGAAAAGGAAATAAAAAATAAATTAAAACTGAAAAGAGAACGAAACGAAGAAAGCAAGAATGAAGAAGTATCGAGGGAAAGAAAAGAAACAGAAAACGAAAAATGCGAGGGAATAATTGAACTAAATGAAAACCAAGGACAACAATTAAGAAAATTAATCGAAAGAAAGGTTAACAAAACAGGAATAAAACTAGAACCTACACACATGACAGAACACAAAATAAACGTACAGGGCCACGAACCAATAAAACAAAGATATTACCATGTCTCACCCAAAGTAAGAGAGTACATGTACGAAGAAATAGATAAAATGTTGGAAGAAGACATAATTGAACCCTCAGACAGCGATTGGTCAAACCCGGTAGTTATGATAAAGAAACCCAACGGAAAAATATAGATTCTGCTTGGATTTCAGAAAAGTAAATAAAATAACAAAAAAAGACCTGTACCCAATACCAATCATGGCAGAAATTTTAGATGCATTGAGGTCAGCAAGATACATATCAAAAATTGATCTCCGCTCAGCATACCACCAAATACCACTAGAAGAAGAATCAAGAAAAATAACAGCATTCACAGTACCAGGAAAAGGAATGTACCAATTTAAAAGAATGCCATTCGGTTTAACAAACGCTCCAGCTACGTTCCAGCGTTTAATGGATAAAATAATAACACCAGACTTAAAACCTAACGTATTCTGCTACCTCGATGACATAATTATAGTAACAGAAAACTTCGAAGAACATTTGAAAAATTTAGAAATAGTTCTAGAAAAAATAAACCAAGCAAGATTAACAATAAATCTGGAAAAGTGCGAATTTGGATGCTCGGAAGTGAAATACTTAGGATTTGTAGTAAACGAAAAAGGACTATTAATGGACGAAGACAAAATAAAACCTATACTAGAATTCCCAACACCAAAAAATGTGAAACAACTGCAAAGAATTATAGGAATGACATCATGGTACAGAAGATTCATACCAAAATTTTCGGAAATAATGGAACCTTTATACACACTATTAAAGAAAGGAATAGAGTGGAAATGGGACATAGAACAAGAACAGGCATTAGAAAAAATAAAAAAATTACTAACAACAAAACCAATACTGGCATGCCCAAACTTTCATCATCCATTTCAACTTGAAACCGATGCGAGCGATACGGGATTAGGAGCCGTCTTAACCCAAAATATAAATAACGAAAACTACGTAATAGCGTTCGCAAGCAGAAGCCTCAACGAAGCAGAAAAAAAATATTCAACATCAGAAAAGGAATGCTTAGCAGTGGTATGGGCAATACGGAAATTCAGACCTTACCTAGAAGGATATACCTTCAAAGTACTAACAGACCATATAGCTTTAAAATGGCTGCATAATTTAAAAAACCCGACGGGACGACTAGCAAGATGGGCACTGGAACTACTCGAATACGACTACGAGATAGTATACAGAAAAGGCTCACTAAATTACGCACCAGACGCATTATCAAGAACACGCGAAAAGTTGGACTCGGTAGCAAGTACGTTATCAATGGCAAAAGAAAAAGAAAAAGAGAAAAGCAAAGAAACCAACGACGAATGGTATAGTCACAAACTAAAACAAGTAAAGGAAAAACCAACAGAAAACCCAAACTGGCGAATAAGAGACGACCAACTTTATTTCTTCAGACCAGATCCGTTAAAATCATGCTTGAACCTGTATAATAGTCCATGGAAATTAACAATACCGAAGGAATTAAGAGAACAAGTGTTAAAAGAGAACCACGATAATAAACAAGCAGGACATTTGGGCATGGAGAAAACATATGCAAGAATCGCAGAGAACTATTTCTGGCCAGGTATGTATTCAGAAACATTAAAATACGTAAAAGAATGCGACACATGCCAAAGAATCAAACCAAAAGTAAACAATCAAGTAGGACTACTGGGAAAAAGAATAATCGAAGAACCATGGACAGTAGTAGCAGCAGACATAATGGGCCCACTGCCGAGGTCGAAAGCAAAAAACCAATATATACTTGTTTGCGTGGACATGTTCACCAAATGGGTGGAAATAATTCCAGTAAAAAACAAGGTAGCAACAACAATAGAAAAAGGAATTCCACAGAAGAATCATATCGAAATGGGGAACACCAAGAATATTATTCACAGACAACGGCAAAGAATTCGTGAACAAAATCATGGTAAAGTTAACGCAAAACTTCGGAATACGACATTCGAAAACACCACGATACCACCCACAATCAAACCCAACAGAAAGATGTAACAGATCAATAAAAACAGCGATCAAAGCATACCTAGAAAAAGACCATAGAGAATGGGATGAAAATTTAGAAGACCTACAATTCGCGTTAAACACTAGTAAACATGCGTCAACAGGGTTCACACCAGCATTCTTAAACCTTGGAAGGGAATTAGAACCAATTCAAACCTTAAACAAAGACTTAATAAACATAGAAGGAATAGAAGCACAAGAAGTAGGGGAATGGGTAGAAAGACTAAACAGGTTGAAAATAATAAAAGACGAGGTACAGAAAAATTTAGATTTAGCAAATGAAAGGCAGGCAAAATATTATAACTTAAGACGTAGACCAATTAGCTACGAGATAGGGGAAAAGGTACTAAGAAGCGAAAAAACGTTGTCAAATAAAGCAGATAATATAGCAAAAAAATTAAATAAAAATTTTGAGGGCCCATTTTTCATAAAAACAAAAATCTCACCGACAATTTACGAAATAAAAAACAAGAAAGGTAAGTCACTTGGCAATTGGAAACATAAAAGACATTAAAAAATATGTAGAAAAAAAAAATTAAGTAAACAAATAGAAACACACATAAAATAGTAAATTGACAAACCGATACAGAGACACAACGAAAATAATTATGTTAACAGATGATGGAGCAGAAACTAAACCTAAAGTGCGAGCTATGTTATCGAGAGATAACAGTGGCAGAAGCTTTAAAACACAAATGCCCGAGACTTCTTGACCTAATCCAGACCCCGCTTGTCCCAGAATCACCAGAAGAAGAAAAACAGAGAAAAGAAGAAATAAGAAGAAGAGAGGAAGCAAGAAGAGAAATAGAATTGAAGAATGAGTTTAAGAAGATACATAGAGAGGAAAAACTGAAACAGGAAGGAAAAGAGCCCGAAGGGAAAAAAGAAAAGAAAATGCAAGAAGAAATACTAAAGATAATCAAAGAAACCAGAGAAAAAATGGGAATAAAAAGCTATGAAGAGGAAAAAAAAGAATGGGAAGAAAAGAAGAAACAAGAAGAAGACTTTATAAAATGGAGGAAAGAAAAACTGCAAAGAATATATACAAACGAACTAAAAGAAGAAGACAGGAAAAGAGAACAAGAAAAATGCGATAAAGAATGGAAGAAACAGAGAGAAGAGCTTAGACGATGGGAAGAAAATCAAGAGCAGGAAAGGAGGGCCTGGAAAGAAGAAAGAGAAAAAGAGAAAGAAGAAAAGATAATGTTCCAAAAAATAAGAGAGGAAAAAGAAGAAAGGGAAAGAAGAACATGGAACGAAGGAATAGAAAGAAAAAGAAAGAACTGAGGGAGAAGAAAGAACGCGAAGAAAAAGAAAAAGAACTAAGAAAAACACTTGAAGAATTAGAAAAAGACACAGACAGTGACAGCGACACAGAATCTGATGATTCAACGAAAACGATTATTTACATAGTAAATAAGAACTAAAATTAATAAAAAATGTACATTAAATTAATGGAAAAGGATCAAAATAAGATAATATATTTTCTTTTTTCTATTTCGATTCGTTTATACATCGACCGAATTCAAAGAAGAATCAAAATAATAAAATTTTTTTTTTCTCGTTGTATAAATAATTAAAATAAATAAATAAAATCAAGCAAATCGTCTTGTTTACAATAAAATAATAGTATAAATGTTTAGAAGTAGATAAACTATTTAATTTCAGGTACGGCAATGGAAGACATCGAGATGGTTCTGCGAAAGAAGAGTGCCAAAAGAGTTATATATATTCCATGACACCTTCTGCAAGAAAACACCAAACAGGATCAGAAACTACTATACAACACCAAACAGCGCGAAAACCAGATATATGAGGGGCGGATGGATGGATATAAGTAGAAAATTCAAGAAAACCATAGAAATTAGCGTGAAAAAGAAAACAAAACCAACGAACGAAAACAGCCAGAGCGGAGAAGACACATACATTACACTAGGCATCGAAACAGACCCAATCTGGCTGGAGTTCGAAGAAGAAATACAAAAAATACGGAAAAAATGTAGGGAATAAACCACAACCCGATCAGGAGGGAGGGGGTTGTAACGAGGTTACACTAGCGCCCCGGGAGGACACAGCCCTGCGACCGGAATTCGGGGGAACTTGGCCCGGCATGCCCTACGATGACGCGCCGTCGCCGGTTACCGGCTGCTAGTAGTTAGGATCTAGGTCAGCGTGTCAATACAAGTTGACTACCTTTTTCGTTGTGCCTTTAGACTGCTTCGGAGTGTCGCGCACCGACTTGTAAGTTGTAATAAATCTAGTTACCGCGATTGTGATTTTTATTTGGTGTGCACCTTCTCGGCGTCCCTTCCTTTTCCCCTCCTCAGTTTGCGACCCCGGTCACAGTCGTCTTTTTGGCGCCGGAACGTCCAATAGTGTAAATTTGGTCTCGAATTTATCCACTATAGCACGCACAGCCTGTCGGGTGGGACGATTATTACGGCCGAAAATTGGAGTAAGCGCTCTTAAAGTTGCGACCACCGACTCAGAATTTCGGTAGTAATTTTTAATAATTTCCAAACGCTGCTGGTTCGTGAACTTTACCATGATGAAAATGTTGACTTTAACTAACGTTTTGACATTGACAGTTCATTAAAAAAGTTTAAGGGTGCGTTCATATGAAGATACGAAATTGTTTTGTCCCTATTGGAAAACCCTTTAAATAAGTTAATAAAAAAATATTTCTTAACGGTTTGCGTATTCACGACCACATGACTTTCGAATGAAGCAATGTGGTAACGTCGCACTCTCTCCACTCCTCTAGACGCCATGTTCAAGTGCACATGTATAGAAATCTAACCTAGTTTACTGACTACATCTTCGTGTACGCTCGAGCATGCGTTGCGACGTTGCCACGTGCTCACTGCTGTCTTCTTCGATTATGGTTGCCGATAAAAGTCGACATAGTTATAATCTTTGGAAAGACAATAGAGAATTATTGTACGGTAAAAAATTCTTTCAAGAAGCAGATGAATTTTTCAAGGTTTGCGGAAAACTTGTATAGTTTTTTTTAATACGGTCAAGCAACCTAAAACTTTGCAGGTGTATTCTAAAATAATCAAAACAGCTATAATAAAGTTTCATCTTTTCAGCATAGATTTCGTTTCACGATATAACCACCTTAAAGACAGCGTGAATGAGGCTACCGAGGTGTTAGGCGGCATGTTCAAAACCTATAGGTGCCTTCCAGAAAGCGGGGTGGAAATGCAGAAGTGACTGCAATCACTCAGCAGGGAAAGGCTTCGAGGATACTTCGAAGAAACCAGTCTCATTGATGAGTTTGGTTGTCGAAAGTACAGGCAATTGAATGGCTCGATGTACTCGTGGAGTGCGAGTTTGCAGCCCTACTCCGAGAATGCCTCGCAGCGCGGCGGAAATTCACCCGGTCAAATACATTGCGCGAAGCTTGATTCAACACGTAGAGCCATTTCAAAGACAGGACCGAAGTTCTTGCATGGTCTGGCGCGAAGAGCTCTTCACTCTCGAAGAACTGAAGAGAACGGGTGGGAGGCTTAAGGCGAATACGGCGCCGGGTTTCGACGGGGTTCCAAAAGAGAACCTCAAAGTGGTGATAGCGGGATACCCGGAGATCCTCTTACAAGATTTTAACTCCAGTCTTCGGGAGGGAAGGTTCTTCGATGACTGGAAGAAGCAGAAGCTGGTCCTGCTGAAGAAGGGCAACAAACCTCTTGAGGAGGCCTCATCCTATAAACCAATATGTCTATTAAATACGATGGGGAAGCTTCTGGAGGAGTTGATTCTATAACGACTTTAGAGTCTCTTGGTCGGGGAGAATTTCTGAGGACCAGTTCGGGTTCTGGAAAATGCATGAAGAGGAACTGGTAAGCGTAAGGGATTCTGCACGTTCATCAGCATTGACATACTGAAACATTTCGCTTTTTCGCGGTTTCTCAATATTTAATTTTAAGTTTTTTATAGAAATTTTATTGCCTAATTTGGCCAAAATTTACATATTTTGAAATCACTTATTGGGTTTAACGAAGGGGGAAAATTTCGCTCGATAAAATTCCTTATTTTAACGAGTGAGGACATAGAAGAAAACTCACATTTTATTATTCGTGACTGAATGTTTTGTGTCAAAATCTTCGATTTTGTGTCCGTGGTTCGCAATCTTTAAAATCTAAAATATAATCAAAATATATCAAAATTGAAGTTAACATTATTAAAATATATACATACGTATATTATAATTCAAGTTAAAACCTGTATTCTTCTTAAGATGAAAGTATTTCGAATGTCATATGCGCTACTGGAAAACAATCTTCCATTATATGAAATGAAAGTTGAATACAGAAATTTCTAACAGTATTCCTACAAATTTTATCTGAGTATTACGTCACAAGTACGTAAATTCTTACTTTCATCAAAGGTTCCTCGTTTTAAGTTAGGATCAAATGATCCTCGCTTAGGGATGAGGATAGGTCAATAAAAGACACAATGATTATTAAATAATACAAATTAAATATATTAAAATAATTATTAATTGGAAATTATAAAAATGTTGATACAATTGGTTTATAATTGGAAGCACAGGCTGGTTGTTTGGAAAAAGACAGAAGATAGAGAGAGAAGTACGGTACCTGTTGTTGACTTAGTCGAATGGTTCCCTTTTAATTAATCCGCACAGGTGTGAGGAAGACAGCAATATAATCCAATTGGTGTGAGGAAGACAGCAATATTATCCTCTTGGTGTCAGGAAGACAACAATATTGTCACGTCCCGCGACTCTACCGCCACAAGTAAGAAGCGGATTAAGAAACCAATAAAAGGATCAAGAGAGCATTACAGCGAGTGTGATTTTATCGACGCAGGTTATAGACAAATCTACAGATCAATAGGATGAACAATATGAAATTACTATGTGTCGTTATAATACCCACACATGATAACAAATCGACTGACACAGAGAGAAAGCGAATGAAGCCCTATAGTACCAACGAACTACTACATGCATTTATCACACACACTACAGTCACAACATGTAACTTGTAATAGCATGTAACTTGTAATAACATATGATTGGTAATAACATGTGACTGGTCATAACATGTTACTCGTCATAGTTGACCTTTCAAAGTTCTATAAAAAGCGAAAGTTCCAATAGAAGTCAGTTCAGTCAATTGGTCAACGTCCGATTTCTAAAATGTAACAATGTAACCAATGCGAATTCAGTGCCATCAAATCCAATTCTAACTCGACGCTGAGTTCAACGACTTCGAAAAGTGAAGGGGAATCGCCTTCCAAATTCTCTTTGAAACTGGGATCAAAAAATCAACTAGATCAACCGTCTGGACTAAGAATTTCCTATCCAACAACAACTATCTCAAAGATTACAATGAAGACTCAAGTTGCCACATTCGATCTACTGGATTCAATCAATCATCAAACAAATTACAACTCAGGGTGTGACGGACTGTACTCGGCAGTACACTCAGTCACGTTCTCCCCCACCAGCATACCGACCAGCGCGCGCAGCAGCGACCCCTACCACTTTCTGCCTTCCCCCACCACGCGCGGATGGGTATAAAGGGAAGGCCGAAGAGCCGAGAAAAGGCAGTTGGCCCGGGGCGGCGAGCCGGGTCACACCGGAGCGTCGCACTGGGCGAGCGGCCCGGAGATGCCTCTCCTTGTGGGTACTCCCACAGGAAGGTATCTCCAGCACCCTCCGAATTCCTGGTGGAGCCGGACCGAGCACTGGCGAATGGGCGCTCCCATGGCCAGTTCTCGGTTCGAGCCGGCACTTAGCTTCAGGTTCCCCTGACTAGGTGCTGCTCAGGCTTCATCAGGATGTGGCAACCACCCCCGACCGGACTAATCCCCAGAGGATGCCGTGTCGAGCACTGACGAATGGATTCCCCCATGGTCGGCTTTCGACATGGGCCGGGAATCAGCTTCAGGCGCACTTGACTGACCCTGGCCCCGACATCCCTGGGTGAGGACGTCACACCCCGACCGGACCAATCCCCAGAGGATGCCGTGTCGAGCACCGACGAATGGGTTCCCCCAAAGTCGGCTTTCGACATGGGCCGGGAATCAGCTTCAGGCGCACCTGACTGACCCTCGCCCCGACATCCCTGGGTGAGGACGTCACACCCCGACCGGACCAATCCCCAGAGGATGCCATGTCAAGCACCGACGAATGGGTTCCCACATGGTCGGCTTTCGACATGGGCCGGGAATCAGCTTCAGGCGCACCTGACAGACTCTGGCCCCGACATCCCTGGGTGAGGACGTCACACCCCGAACGCACCAATCCCCAGAGGATGCCGTGTCGATCACCGATGAATGGGTTCCCCCATGGTCGGCTTTCGACTTGGGCCGGGAATCAGCTTCAGGCGCACCTGACTGACCCTGGCCCCGACATCCCTGGGTGAGGACGTCACACCCGAACCAGACCCGTACCTGACCCGCACTTGGCCCGGACATTTCCACGCGAACTTGACCCGCACCTGACCATAACTTGACCCTTACTTGACCCGGACATTTCCACGCGAACTCAACTCGCACCTGACCGTAGCTTGACCCGAACTTTTCGGCGCGTTCTTGACCCGCACCTGACCGTAACTCGACCCGCACTTAACCCGGACGTTTCAACGTGGATTTCACCCGCACTTGACCCGAGCTACAAGCGTGTTTGACTGACCCGAACCCGACCGAACGCGCCACGAAGACCGATACCGGACCTCACCAATCACGCAAAACACCACCTCCTCCTCCCCCCTCCTTTCTTATAACCGGCCAACCGACCGACCTACCGAACGAGAAACCCGAAACCCCGGCCCCCTGGATACCGCCATGGCCGGGGTCCTGAGGGCAGGGCACTGACCCAGATACCGTTGGGAGCGCCCTACCCTACGACGACACAGACTTGACTCCGCCTAGACGGACCGTACGTACCCGAAGGGGAGGGATCGGAGGTGATTTGAGCGTTAACCGGAGGCCCGTCCTCCGGACCGATAACATATCACAGCGCGAACCATAATTAACACTGTTTTCATTTATTCCAGAAACACGAACCGATAGGCCAGTGCCCAGTTTTCTTCGCTTTTTCCTCACACGCATTTCGCTTACGTTTTCACGCATTCCGGCAATCACGCACACACGCTCACGCACACACACACACACACACCCGCACACGTAAATTCTGTTACACGGGCACCGGCACCCAATAGCTCACTTATATTTATATCCACTCACACACACTCATACACGCACACATTCGGTCTTAAACCCTCTATCTTGTATTATATTTTCTATATGTATTTCTTACTTTCTAAATTATCTTTCTTAATAAACTCATATTGTTAATTATATACGACCGTTTCTACGATTATTTCATTCCCTACTCCCCCACTCCTACCGAACCCTGGCTGACTGAAGCGTCTGGCAACCAGGGGGAAAGTAGGGATGTTACAAGGGTAACTACAAGGGTATTTCAAAATTTCAATTCAATTTCCATTTCCATGGCACTTACTCAATATAATTTTGTTGTCAATAAATATATTTTATGTCATAAACCATTCTCAATCACTGACTATTCCTGATCCCTTGAAAGGATCCTTCCGATCCTTACATGAAACGAGGAGATCTTTTAAGGGGGGACACCACTATAGACGCTCTAAATCGTCAGTCAACTTAGTTCGTGGATTGAAAAAAAACTATCAATGTTATGAGCACAAAAATTTTATTGGAGGTACAGCTAGATATGAAAAATATATGAAAAAAAGTTTTTTGTGGAAATTCGGGTCCAGGCGTCGTATACCATCGCGCAAAGTGAAGGCTGCTCTCGTCGAGGAGGTAAACGGTGTGACACATAGACAGTCAGAAAATACTCCTATACAAAAAGTGAATACAAATTATTTTCGGAAATGTGTCATCTCGTCCCTGACGTTCTCCGATTTTGAAAAAAAAATTTTTTTTCAAAATTACAGCGTAAAAATGAAAAAAAGTGTTTTTTTCGCATGTTTTTTGTAAAAATAATGGAAAAAATTTTTTTTTTTAAACCTCTTCGCCAGGGACTAGAGAAAAGTGTTTCTAACAACTGAAAAAAATTTTTATGAAAATCGAATGAGTAGTTTTCAAGTTATGTGTCACACCGTTTTAAAAACATGGTTTTCGGGAAAACGCGTTTAAATTTTTTCGTTTAAAAAAATGTATTTTTTTTTTTCACTAACCCTAAAAAAAAGTCAATCGGCAATAACGGGTGCGTACATCAGTCCTTCCGATTCTTCGAATAACTCATTTTTTTTATTCTTTCCATACGAGCGATGGTTCGGGCTTCCTTCGACTCTTTGGCCGTGGCGCGCGCCTGCTGGCTCAAGCGCCGTTGGTCGTGACCGTCGGCAGTCAGCTTGCATGTCGGGCCAATGTACAATTCTAGTATCTTCATTAGCAATAAAGTGGCCGAATGTTTCATAACAAAAACCATTCGTCGATTCACTTCATATCCGTTATTTATATAAGGACATGACGGAATGTTTTCTTCGCCGCATCGACATTTTAGCACAATTTTGAAACCGAAACCACGGCAATCACTTTCGGAGAAATGCACAGTTTTTCCACATTTCCGGCACACCATTTTGTCTGAAATCGCACTAAAAACAGCCGCGAACTGAATTATACGATAAGCGAATTGAATATCAACCGCAATTTTTTCAGTACTCGCGAATTTCATTTTTTTCGCGCTGGCACTCGGGCCGGGTTCCTCACTTTTATCTTGTCTATCTAATGCAACACGTTTTTTACGCGGTTTCGTTAAACTACGATCAGAATTAGATCTCGATCCTTTCGAACATGACATTTTTCCGTATGCTTTTTGTATGCTCTCTGTATAACGTTAGACAACAGACTAGTGCTTAGGACCGAGATTCAGCTAAAAAAAGTTTCCTATTCACACAAAAATCAACTCATCTACACTAACGTAGACCTACAAATGAAAATTCCTACATTTCCTGACTTGTTTTTCTATTTTCTTAATGATGCGATTCGGCTAATAGCATTCTTTCAAGAGATTAATCGATGTCTCAATGATAAGAACTCCGGAGCTCGAGCGCGTCGAAAACAAGTTACCTGCAACGCGCTAGAAAATAATTCGCCAATCCCTCAGTTTTTGGAATTTCGGTAAAACTTTTACAAGGATACTTTCGAAGAGTTATAGAATACATTTATGCAAAAAAACAAAAATCGATTTTTTGAAAAATCTATAGTGGTGTCCACCTTTAAGAAGAGAAGTGTTACGTTTCTGACGTAACAATATTATCTCAGACACTGACTCTAAAATCCTTTCAAGGATTTGAAAACGGACCACGGTAAATTTACGACTCGGGTCTTCACACTGGTAAACTGCACGGTACAATTATCTCACGCTGAGAATCATTTTTAGTTTTTAGAAATTTGCCGCACTTAAATTCTCCTCACAAGACTAGTTTTACCCTTGGCGGCGTGTCCTTTTTATATTATACTTTTTGGAGACGTCACGCATTGCGCAGTCTCCCGCTGTGTCTGACGTGGTTATACCTCTCTTTTCAATAGGCTTCCGCGATCGAATCTTCGGAAGAATAATACATTATTTTATGTTTTGAAGAGATACATTCAAATTCTTTTTCTGATATAGTAACAAAATGTGAATGATAAATATAACATTCATTTCAGCGTTTGTTTTACAGTTTGTATTCTTTGCATTTTACTATTTGATACATTCCAATATCAACCATTTTTTTTGTCATAAAAATTTATATTATCCTAATATTATCATTTTTTTTGTTATAAATTATTACATAGTTTTTTGCAATAGTATGAACTTAACATTAATATAAGGTTACATATGATTTTTTTGTTATATAACTGAATACATCAATAATTTTTATTTCATATTCGTAAATTATAAATAACATGCTGTAATATAAAACTTAATTTGGGTGTAGTTCCGAATAGCTGAATTTTCCGATTTTCTTCAAACTTCGTATACTTATGTATTTCGACGCGCTGATTACGAATATGATAGCGAAAATGAGCGACAAGACGATTTTCATGGTGAAACCATAAAAAACCATAAAAATTATGGTTTTTTTCGTTTATCTAAGCCAATACGCAAAATTTTGCAAAATCATTTTAAAAAAAGTTATAGATCTCATCGAGATACACATTTTTTGTTTGAAACATTTTTTTCTACGAGTGATACTTTTCGAGAAAATTAGTGATACATCTGATGAAATCTAACAGATTTCAGTGCAATAAGCGACACGTCTGTCTCCACCCTCCGTGCTCATAGTACTTACAGGCGTGTGTTCTTTGCATGCATTCATTATTTTCGAAGTTTTCTCCAGTGTCTCCAGTAACAGAGATGAGTTGGGAGATTGCTAAAGTAATGTATTTTATTTCGAGTGATTTTCCGCAGCGCGCCCTATTGCGAAATGCTCTTGGGAACTAAAATGAAAGGTTCATGCTACTACTTGAAGGGTAAAACAGAGCTACTGTTTATCACTTTTGCAGCGCCCCCAATTGCGTAAAGCTTTTTCCGTGGCTTTTTCGAACTAAAATTAAAGGTCCGCACTGCTACAATAATATGTGGGAGCACACACAATGAAGCACGTCATGTCAGTGTGTCCCCACTAACTCGCTTCGATTTCACGCTGTCTGTGTCGAGTTAAAATCAGAAATTGTATTTTTCTCGACTTCATGCAAAGGAGGCGCGAAATAGACACAGAATTCAAAATTACGGAATATAACATTACGAAAATTACACTTTTTTTCTATATACTTTGAAAAATATTGATCTGAAATAAGTATCTAAAAGATTTTGTGAAATTTTAAGATGATTTAAATACTTGAAAAATAATTTTTTAATGAAATTTAAAGTCAATAAATGCTTAAAGATTCGAAACAAAATATCGATTTCAGCATTTTTTTAAAAATTATGTAGAGAATATTTTATAATAAGATATCATTCAAGGTGAGATACAAGTTTCAAAAATGAAGGGTTGAACATTTTCATAATAGGTAACATCTTTTGTATGAAAATTTCGATAAATAAATGTAAATGAAGTGTTTGCTGATTTAAGGTAGTTCATCCACAAAAATTAGACTTCAGGCAAAAATAGATAAATTTTTTTTCAAGAATAGCAATATTATTATTGAAGAGATCATTTGGAAGAAAAGAGATTAGTTTCCAAGAAAAAAAAATTAAAACATAAACAAATAATGCATTTAACAAATTTTATTTTTACCCGGACTTGTTTTCTTATCGCTTCGAGCCAAATTTTAAAAAATGATGCGATTCCGTGAAATCACGGATAATTTTTTTAAGAAAAAGGCTTTCTAAAACTTAACCGTTTCCATTTTTTGGAAATTACAATAAATTCTTCAATGGCTGAAACCATTAAAAATAAATTTTCCAAAACAAAATTCTTGTAAAAAAATTACTGAATTTGGTAAAAACTTATTCATTTTAGAAATATGGAAACGGCTAGGTTGTATTAGGTCTTTTGCCTGAAAAAACGATTCTTGATTTATTTGAATCACATCATTTTTTTTAAATTTTGTATGAAGCGATAAGAAAAAAGTCGGGGTAAAAATAAAATTTGTTAAATTTATTTTTTCTAATGCTTCAAATATTTTTCTTTGAAATGATCTCTTCAATAATAATTTTTCTATATTTGGAAGCAAAATTATCTTTTTTTACCTAAGATCTAATTTTTGAAGATAAACTACGAAGAAAGTACATAAATTATATCTGAATTCGCAATATGAATTTACACCTTAAATTTTTTGAAGTTTTCAAACATCTTATACATATGGCAATTTCAATAGATGAATGTAAATGAAGTGTTTGCTGATTTAAGAAAATACATAAATTATATGTGAATTTACACCTCAAACTTTTCTTGATATGAAGCTAAGTCGACAAACCTTTACTAAAAAATAAAATACATTGAATAACATTTTTTGAAATTTAAAATCTTTTACATGACAATTCGTGTATATATATAAACTACCATCGGAAATTACAGATTGACCTGGAGTTTCAACTTTCGTCAAAGTGTTTTATTTTATAGAAAGATATTACAAAAGAAATTTTAATTTAGATTTAGATTTCAAAAGGTTTTTTTCAGTATGTCTTCATAGTGATTTCTTAACCTAATCAAAATATTTTTAGAAATTCTTTCCTGGATTCTATCTTGAGGTTGAACAGAATTCAAAAAAGTCATGCAATTTTTAAAATATGTAGCTTCTTCAAGAAGTTTTTAAAAATCGATGTATATCATATTTTAATAAATTTAGAAATTTTTATCAAAATATTGATAGTTTGGATTTTTTGAATTCTTCAAATGAATGTAGTACAATCATCATTTGAAATTTGATGATTTTTCATTACCATGTTTGATTCTAGAGCAGAATCTAGCAGAAAAATTCCAAAAACATCTTAATTAGTTAGAAAAATACTATGAAAACTTACCTTTGAAATGAAACTACAGACTTTTCACAATGTTAATTAATTTTAGAGTTATTAATATTATTAAGAAAGATCTAAATTTGATGTCTTTTAGATTCTCATCATATGAGAATTAAAGTTTTGGTTTTATGTGAAAAATCATTTTCGGAATTTTCGTCAAATCTTTACGTTTTGAGATCCCTTGAGTCAGAAAAAACGGGTTTTACGAAAGTGTCTGTCTGTCTGTCTGTCCGTCTGCAGTAGTAATAGGTCATATACTCAATAACTCTGGATAGAAAAAAATTGTCGGATTGAATTGAGCTTTGGCATACATTATCGCAGCTGAAAAAGTAAGGACAAGTTCGTTAACTAGCTACATCTGACAAAAATTGTCAAAATAGGAGCATTTTTTGTGTTTGTGAAAAAAACTTTATGAAAAAATCAAAAATTTTAAGACTGGTTTCTGATAATTCTCGTAAAGCTCTACTAATTATCCTCATAATATTTTGCAATTAAAATAAAATTAAGAAAGTCACAGTATATTAAAACTTGAAAAAAGTCAATATCCATTTTCCACACTGAAAAAAATGCTTGGGATTTATCAGCCATATGAATATAGCTGAATGTTTTTAAGTAATTCAACAAAATATATTTGACAGTTAACCAAAAATATTGCTGCAATAGTAATTCATATGGTTGGAATACACATACAGGCTGAACTGATACAAGCAAACCTTGGTTTTCGGTAAATCTTCAATATAATATAGGTCAAGGAACCATAATTATGTTTGTATCGCCGAATTTTTTTTTCAGTGCAGTTAAATTATACGAGATACGAATAAAATTTATGATAAAAAGTGGTTTACTAAATAAAGATCTACAAGAGTAATAACTGTAAAGTGACATGCTTGATGACATGTCTGCTATTATATTGACCCAAAATTCACAGAATTTTTGTTAATTTCTCATTTTCTTGGCATTGGGTCAGCCTCTTTTTATTTTCTTCTATTAATATTATCAATGCTATTTACAATAAAAAACGCAATAAAAGAGAGAAGGCAAACGTTTCGGCTACATATGCGGGGGCCCTCTTCAGTGCCATAAATATAGTTAAAATAAGTATAATAATGAAACTCAAAAACTTATCTCATTGCTTGCAATTCAAAATGAAGAAGTCCAGTAAGCAACAACACGAATTGGAAAAAATATGCGTAGAATTCACTGTATATAGAAAACCGAATAAAATGAACGAAAAACTTAGAAATTTTTAAACAACAGGCCAGAATTTTTGTTTGTTTTTTTTTCCTTTATAAAGAACGGATGGCCATTTCTTCGACCGTTATATTATTATATCATATAGGTTTGGTTTCGTCGGTCTTAAGGTCAATAAAACAACATTAAAGAAAAATTATTGAATCAATTTATATCAATAAAAATATTAATATTTCAATAAATTTTAAGGCTGAAATTATGAATATTAATCGAATTTGCCATGAAATTATTTAACATATGACTTTCAAGTTTATGTTCTCAACCTTTAGCACACTTTTCATTGGTGAATTTAATTCAATTTATCGTATCTTCGTCTCTCTATCCTACAGTTTGCGTTGCTTCATCGGATTGTACTTACACACCGTATTATAATGTAATTTTAAATTATTGAAGCCCTCAATCTTTGAGGCTTTAATTTTAATGACATTTCCAAGAATAAGACTGAATTTTCATGTGTGCTTTCGTTTATTTGTAATTTATGTAAGTACTTTTTTATTATATCAACACAACATAAAATATTTCTCTTTGGAAAAAGAAATTTGATTGTAAATTGATTTGTTCAATTTTTAGTGACATATATATTCCTTGAAAAAGACTCGCAGTGAGGTTGAAACATAGGATAATTTTTGAACAAATATAATGAAGGAGTTTTTTTATAGAATGTTGTTTTATTGACCGCAAGACCGACGAAATCAAACCTATATGATATAAAGATCTATAGAAGTTTCAACTGCAACATTTTTTCATAAGATGTATATTTCTCTTTTTAATTAAAAAAAAAATACCATTGAAAATACGAAATTCAATTTTTTAACTAAAATATGTGAAATACGATAAAAACGTAAGAATGGAAAATTGTTCGTTTCAATAATATATACAAATATTTTCAGATATAGTTCCTGATAAAACGTATATTTTTCATTTTAATTTTAAAAAATTCCATTATTTGAACAAAATATGTGGCATACGAAAAAAGCGTTGAGATGGAAAATTATTTGCCTAAATGAGGTCTACAAATTCTCAGTACGACATTTTTTGACAAGATGTATATTTTATGTTTTGGTTTTAAAAAAACACTATTGAAAATAAAAAATTCCATTTTTGAACCAAAATATGTGAGATACAAAATAAGCGATAATACAAAAAATCGTTTCCTCAAAAAGAGTCTATGAATTCTCTTCCTTTTTTAAATATTTGGAAGAAAATAGATTTTTTGCAATCTTGTAAATTTAGAAAGTTACAGAAATGTATACAGAAAATCGAGCGCGAAGCGCAAGAGTCATGATAAGAATGTGTTCTTTAAGGCTGATTTTTTGAAAAAACCTTCAGAATACATGATATATTTTAAATGAAAATTTCAATATATAAGTATAAATAAAAGGTTTGATTATTCAAAAGTAAAATATATTATATCTTATATTTTATCGAACAGCACACTTTAAGATTTCATTGGTATGGGTATACACATTTTTAAAATTACATGACTTTTTGTAACATGTTCAACCCCAGCATATAGAATCCAGAAAAGACTTTCTAAAAATAATTTAATTAGGTTGTCACGTATCCATGACAGTTATATTATATATTATAATCATATAAAATTATTATGCTATTATATCATATAACACGTTTTATTGTTGCTATAAATATTGTCGCTAGATACATGTAATTGTTTTTATAAATAATTTCACTATTACTATTAACTAAAATATCAATAAACAATTGATTTTATGGATAAAATACTAATTACAACAAATATTACCTTTTATTATTATTAACTATTATTATTACTATTGTTAATAATAACAATTAACGAAATGCAACAAATGTTATATAACAACAATATTACTTCAACCTTTATATTTAAAATTATTATTAATGACTATTATTATTAATATTTAATATTGTTAATTGTCAAAATGCAACAAATATTAAATAATAACAATGTTACTTCAATTTCTTGATTTGCAATAATTATCAATCACTTTCATTATAATTATTTCATATTGTTATTAAAATTTGCAACAAATATTATAATAATGTTACTTCAAGTTTTATAATAATAATGTTTATAATAATTATCATTATTGTTAATATTCTTATTTGATGTTAATCAACAATCAGCAATTAATTATAAAATACGTTCTTTTAATAACTATTACTATTATGTTATTTTATAAACAAAAGCAATGTTTAAATACAAAGATTAATAGAATTATAAACAAATCATAATCACCATTTATGTACAACAATTGTATTATAGTTACTCTATTACTTACCTATGTATACAAATAATGTGATTGACCCTTGCGACTAAATCTACCTAAAAACCTGATGGTACGGGTTTACACAGCCCTTGAGAACATGTGAGTACACCCACACCACGAAAGCATGACCCACACGGACTTGGAAAATCCGTGTGAGTCCCTAAGCTCACCAACGCAGCACACCAGCAAACTGGCCCATAGTCTCAACTCACCACACTGACACCTAAGATTCTAATGGACTTCGAAAAAGCTATTGAAACCATGGAACACAAATTCCCATACTTTCTACCTACGAGTTGAAACTACAGACGACAATATAAATCAGGCTGCAAGGCCTAAACACCAGTCTGAGTCTAAGCGAGTCTAAGGGAGTCTAAGGGAGCGTACGATCAAGCAGCATCGTTAGAACCGGTTTTCGTCGCCGTACCGCAATAAATCTAAGTGGCCGTAATTTCCACGTGTTCGGGAAAACCAATATAATAACAACGGAGTGAATTTCAATAAAACTGGATTTAGCGTCATTGTAATCGAGGCATCAAAATGAGGATACCGGTTAAACAAAGGATTGACCTGCCACTGTTGGTCAACAAGGATAATTAGAGGAGATACCCGATTAGCAGAGGATACACGGAACTTAAAGGATTATCGCTTTCAAGAGGCCACCTCATCAAGAACAACCGGTAAGTCGAAATAACATTGTTTTTATTAAAGTTCTCTTTTCTTTTTGAGCCCTTTAGACTCACGGTGTGTTTTTCTTTAAGGTTGGACCAATCAGACTCGACCAACCAAAGGAAAACGGCCTGCAACCAACAATTAAAAGTCGCTTGGGTTTAAATCAAAATTTGTATTTTTTATAATAAATTATTATTAACAATAATTGTAATTTGATTCATTTAGCTTGTCCTCTACCCGGTTAATTGTTAATTTTAACAATAAACAGAGGAACATAGTTATTAATTTCCTTTGAAGATATCTAAATAAAAATTTCTTTTGTAATATCTTTCTATAAAATAAATCACTTTAACGAAAGTTGAAACTCCAGGTCAACCTGTAATTTCCGATGGTAATTTATATATATATATACAAATTGTCATGTAGAAGATGTAAATTCCAAAAAATGTTATAGTTACAAAGCTTCAAAATTTTGTAATTAAAATTTTAATATAAAACTTTAAGCATTTATTGACCTTGAATTTCATTGGAAAATTTGTTGTTTACTGTTCAAATCTTCCTCCGATTTCAGAAGAACAGACAAATTAAAAATTACAAAATATTTCATTAAAAAAATTGAACTCGTCCATATGATCATGTCATATTGTAACAAGATTTGAACACTTCGGACAAAAATTTTTATGAAAAATTTAATATCGATAAATATTTACATATTCATATGAAGATATTAATGAACACATATTTTAGCTTTTTAATTTATCCACATCTGTTAGAAAATTTTTTCTTTCCATAGACCATTTCATTTTTTTAATGAAAAGTCTGTGCTTAGGCTACAAAAATATGAGATGAAAATATTTCTAACATAAAACTGAGAATGTAGATTTTAAACTTGAATTTTATGTTTATCTCTTCTTAATAGAAAATATCTCTCTAACTAAAAAGTTTTTAAATGTACAAAATTGATAAGAAGTATGGAAATTTGAATAGGAAAATATATATTGATTCAGATTTAGAACATTTATTGGCATCAAATTTTACTGAAAGTTTATTTTTGAAGTGTTCAAATGCTTATAAAATTTCACACGATATTTCAGGTTTTTATTTTAGGCAGATTTTTTCCAAAATATCGGAACAAAAAGTGTTGTTTCTTAAATAACATATTTCGTAAATTTTAAATTGTCGTCTGCTTTGCGCCTCTTTTGCACGGTTTCGACAGAAATACACAATTCTCAATTCCGACTCGATAACCGAAAGCGTGAAATCTAAGAATAGCATTGCATGGAGAAAGCGAGGAGAATAAGGAGAAGTGGGACGAGCCGTTCTCACGTGCAAGAGCGACGAGGAAGAAACAAGGGCAGCGCGCGCCGCTGCCCCTCCAAAGAAATTCTGATGGTAAATCATTTCTGGATTTTCTAACTTTCATTATTTACCGACGCGCAAAGTACACCTTTTGCGCAACGCGTTCAGAGGGCACGTTTATCAGTCCACTTTTGTGAAATTCTCTTATTCCATTACTTCAGCAATCTCCCAACTCCTCTCTGCCAGTAATAAGAGATTCCAAATAAGTATTTTTCCCGACACCAGTATTTCGTACTACCATTTTTCGTACTAGAACATATTTTTATTGCAGGTGATTCATCGAAGTACAATAACCTGTTTTCCATTGAAGAGATAGAACCTTACGGTTCTTAGTGAGAAAGAGTTCGTCGAAGATATCAGATGTATCACTAATTTTCTCGAAAAGTACGACTCGTAGAAAAAAATGTTTCAAACAAAAAATGTGTATCTCGATGAGATCTATAACTTTTGTTTGAATGATTTTGTAAAATTTTGCGTATTGGCTTAGATAAACGAAAAAAACCATAATTTTTATGGTTTTTTTTATGGTTTTACCATGAAAATCGTGTTGTCGCTGATTTTGACTATCATATTCGTAATCAGCGCGTCAAAATACATAAGTATACGAAGTTTGAAGAAAATCGGAAAATTCAGCTATTCGGAACTTTATCCAAAATGATTATTATTGTCTCTATAATTATTTCTATTTTGAAAATTATTATTGTTATTATTATTAAAATTATAATTTTTATTTCTTAAAAAATTGTTATTCGGAAAATTATTGTAATTGTTTCTTGAAAAATTGTTATTATTACTTCTTTGACCATTTAAATTACTATATCCTTGTTGGTTCCCTAGCATACCCGACTGAGAGAACGGTCATAGAATACTCTGACCGTTCTCTGACCGTTCCATGACCTCAAATTATTATTACTAAGAACGGTAAAAAAGACATTAAAAGCATTGCAATTATGATTCTGTGGCGAAATTTGGATTAGAAGGTGAAGCAATAAATACAATTATCTTATTTTTCAGCGATAAAAACTAGAAAAACATAATACCTGTCATTGAAGGCAGTGCAGTGGTTCACAATTGGCGGAACGTCTCCATCGTGAAGGTTTACTATGGGTAGAGACGTTCCACAAATGGTGAACCACTGCACTGCCTTCAATGACAGGTACATGATGTTTTCCTAGTTTTTTTGCTGAAATATAGGATAATTGTATTTATTGCTTCACCTTCCAATTTAAATTTCGCCACAGAATCATAATTGCAATGCTTTTAATGTTTTTTTTACCGTTCTTAGCCGTAATAATGCGAGGTCATAGAACGGCCAGAGTATTCTATGACCGTTCTCTCAGCCAGGTCCGCTAGGGTTAGGATGCAAAAAATTTTTTTGTTTATTATTAAGAACTGCATCTTGAGCTTTACTTAAATGAAAACATTTTTCAGATGCATGACCTTGCATTTTACAAATTAAACAAACAAATTTATCTTCACGTGCTACATTAAACCGAGTAACTTTATTATTTTTATTATTAGTTGGTTCGTCACTTTTTAAATATTCCATATTTTTATTTTTTCGACGTGCGGAATTTGCAGCTAATCTTCGTTCAATATCAATACTGTCGTTAATGACTTCCCTAAAAGTATCCTTTTCTTCTACACGAATTTCTAACTCGGGACGCAAGCCGCGTATAAAACATTGTATTACATCTCTTTCTAAATTTTGTTTAAAAGCATTATCTACCTGACCGCCATTATTGAGTCTGTGAGCATCTTCTATTCTGTCAGCAATTTCTTTAATTCTGGCGGCATAGGAAAGGACATTTTCTCTTTCCCACATAAATGTGTTACCTAATTCTCCCTGTAACTGGTACACGCTTTTCGCAGGGGCATATACTCTTTTCAATTTTTTTATCAATTCCTCTATTGTTGCATAAGTTGAACCAAAAATGCATTTTCTAGCTTCTCCAGTTAATTTACCTCTTAATAACCTTGCGAGGTTTTCTTGAGCTGCAGGTGTCGGTAGCATTGCCTTTACCTCCATGCAACCCTCAATAAAATGTGACAATGGGAGGTTACTTCCGTCGAACAATGGACCACCTCTAGCGCGTCGCGTAAGGATACCTGCTGGCTGTTGGGTATGACTACGGCCATTTCTTCGTTATTTACTATTACGGGATTATCTGGATTTATGACTCCTGTGTCGCTTTTGTCGTCGTCGCTGTCGTTGTTACTAATAATAGATTCGCGTGCCAATGAGGTTTCCAATCTTTCTTTCAAAGTTTTATTGTTTATTGTTATTACTGTTGAGCTTAGCAAATTGAATTCGTCAAAATAAGATAATTCGTTCGTTAGAGTTTGATCTTGATTACTAGATCCTGTTACAATGCTTAAATCTGGACAGAAACATGAATGAAACCCGCTAGTTTTTTCTGAATTTTCACTTGATACACTTTTATTATTAATTAGAGTCTTGTCTAAACTTGAATCATCTAACTTAAGAGTGTTATCTAATTCTTGTTCTGTAGGGATTGGATCAGGGATATTTTGGCACTTATTATCAGTTAAATATTCTCCATTTCTAATTGGTTTTATTTTTAAACTACCCTTTTGATTCAAATCTACTATTTTTGCAAGCTGACTATCTTGTTTAGCTTGATTACTTGTTTCAACTTTCGGGGTAGATTCTAAAGGGATATTTGGTTTTGACATTGAGTCATTATAAATTTATAATATTTTGTTTTGAGCGTTGTCTGAGATTGTTTATTGATATTTTAAATTATTCAATTGTTTATAACAATTAAAAAAAACTGTAAAATTTGTTTTTGAAGAAAAATAAAATGAGATTAGTAAAATTTAATTTTAATTTGTTTATTTATTTTTAATAGCAATAAAAGTTGAAATGAAATTTGTATTTGTTCATTAGGAAATAAAATAATGATATAAAGATATAATTATTTCAAATATTTAAATTAAATAAATAATCGCTTAATTGATTGTAAATTTATAATTTTTAACAATAAATTTCTTAAAATAATAAAATATTTTTTCTTTACTAACTCCATGTGCCCTTTATGTAAATTAAAATAATTTATTTTATTTATTTATAAATTTTTTATAACAATTAAACAAATTTGTTTTTAACAATGATCATTCGAAATATTCATAAATTATTTTCATTATATTGGACAAGTTAACTTGAGTGGAAATCTTTGGACAATTTTTTTTTGCAATTAAAAATATTCTGTTCCTTAACAGAGTTAAAATTAAAGTTATAAACAATTCAATCACAAGCACTTCGAACTTTGCCTTACCCAGATGATCATAATCACTGGTGACCGTTCAACGTACCCAAAAAGGACTTTTACTCTCGTGTGCTATTTTTTTTATGTTTGTTTTAAACTTAAATGAAAATTAAGTTAACAAATTAGACTAATTTTTTAAATAAGATAAGTTCCTTAATCACTTAGGTTAGCCTCAAGGTCAGATCCCTGCGTGATTTTTCAGACTTATTTTATTCTATACAATTTATGTAAATTATAAAATTTCAAAGAAATGATTTGATTATTAAATCATTAAGATTAGCCTCAAGGTCAAATCCCTTTGTGACCTAACAAATCTATTTTATTGAAATTTTAAGTTTTCAAGTCTAAACAATATTTCATAATCATTTATTTATTCACTATCAATAATCAATGAGTTAAATTTCAATTGACTTATGTTTCCCGGGTCGATGCACCAGAAAAAAAAGGAAGTACGTTACGTCACAAGTACGTAAATACTGTCACGTCCCCGTGACAATTAATAGAAATATTATACCTTTATTATAAAAATTAAGCAAATAAACCATTGTATTAAAAGTATAAACAGCTGGAAAAATATAAATCATTGTTATACTAAGTAATAGCAGATCCTATAACTAAGAAAGGTTGAACAAATTATAACAAATTATCTTAACTGACAGTTCTATTATCAACCAGTTTTTTTTATTGAAAGAGTAATTAACTTAAAAGCTTTTAGAAACTATTAGTCAGATTGATAACCATTAGCACATTCGCAAATTGGGCCATGATGTGTGATTGACCATAAGGTTGCTAAGGCAACACCCAACCACCCACCGATTACGAATTTTGGAAAATACTAAATGGATCAATAACTACTCATTAACTGGGCCATGATGCGCGATTCACCATAAGGTTGCTAGGAAATGGTTGAAAGAAATTGCTAATAAATTGGCGCAATTCAATCATGGAGCGTCAGTCTGATTTTTACCATCGCAGAGCTAGTCGCAGTCTGATTTTCACCATCGCAGTCGCAGTCTGATCTTCACCAGCGAACTTTACCTGAACCATCGAGACCACGTGCTGATATCACTCCGCGCCGATTGTGATCCATATCTTTGCAAGTGTCAACTATATCAGAACGAGTTAATCCGGAATCAATACTGTCGGAAGTCGAATTAATTAAAACCCATTAGTGCGGAAGTACCTGCAACCCCTCAGACTCCAGCACCCGAGTTTCACAGCTGGAAACTCTCCTCTTTGGGAGGCTTAACTACCCAGGTTACCTGCAGCGGCGCCTGCCTGTGTACCCGGCGGATCGTGCCCCTCGAATTCAAGCCCAACACCACAGACAATTTAGGTAAATTCTATATCTTATTTTCTATTTACTCTTGTGTATCAAATTATTAAAGGTTTGGGTTTCTCCTCCAGGAACCCGAAAAAAAGAAGAAGATTCCTGCGATTTGCCAAATCGATCTAACTAAACTCAGTAAATTGTATAACATATCTCATAGTTTCAATTTGTTAGTTGTCAATTTCTGCTATCATCAAAATCATATCTCTGTCTTTTAATTTGTGTGTAAAAATATATATGTGTGTTTACCTGATTTCTAAATATATTAATTTATTGAGTGACCTTTTTTTCCCGTTCCCTTACCTTGAAATCTTGTGTTTCATAAATAAAACGGGAGAGTGTAAATATAAATTGAATTGGGTCTATTTAATCTTTTGGAACGTAACAATACTTACTTTGATCAAACGTTCCTCGTTTTAAGTTAGGATCAAATGATCCTCGCTTAGGGATGAGGATAAGTCAATGAAAAGACACAATGATTATCAAATAATACAATTTAAATTTATTAAAATAATTATTAAATGGAAATTATAAAAATGTTGATACAATTGGTTTTATAATTGGAGGCACAGGCTCGTTGGTTGGAAAAAAACAGAAGATAGAGAGAGAAGTACGGTACCTGTTGTTGACTTAGTCGAATGGTTTCCTTTTAATTAATCCGAACAGGTGTGAGGGAGACAGTAATATAATTCAATTGGTGTGAGGAAGACAGCAATATTATCCTCTTGGTTTGAGGAAGACAACAATATTATCTCACTTGGACACTGACTCTAAAATCCTTTCAAGGATTTGAAAACGGACCACGGTAAATTTATGACTCTCGGGTCTTCACACTGTTAAACTGCACGGTACAATTATCTCACGCTGAGAATCCTTTTTAGTTTTTAGAAATTTGCCGCACTTAAATTCTGCTCACAAGATTAGTTTTACCCTTGGCGGCGTGTCTTTTTTGTATTATATTTTTTGGTGACGTCACGCATTGCACAGTATCCCGCTGTGTGTGACGTAGTTATACCTCTCTTTTCAATAGGTGGTTTTCTCTCTCTTTTAGTAATTTCACCAGACTTTTCTCTAGACCTAGCCTGTGCCTATAGTACATTCAAATACGTCGCAGGACGTGACATGAGTAATAATTTACCAAACTAATTCGAAATTAAAACTAAAATTTGAATAAAGGCAGGATCACTATAAGTATATTGACAAAAACTAATAGGTAAATATCTACAGACACTTATATAACCGCATGTGTTATATTACTATATTCCTGGTTTATATTATATTGTTTTAGATCATTAATGTTAATAATAAAAACTAACGTGTGAGTATCTCTATGCATTCATATAATCATACGTTTTGGTTTGTATACATAAATTCTAAATTATACTATATTATGTTTCAAATATATATACACTATATATATGGTATAGCTTAGAATTACAAAACAGCGCAAATTCTTCAAAATTTCAATCCATGATGTTTCCAAATTAGGGTAAACTGTAGGAAAATATTATAAATTGGCACAGAATTAGGATGGCCGGAAGGTAAGAGCAAAAAGGAGAACACAAGTCTTAAAGGAATAAATTTACAAACGAAAATATTGTAAAATAGTACGCTAGCGCACACAGTCTTTTTTTTAGCTCTATTTGGCTACGTCGTAAGATGAGAATACATTAAAATCAGACTCACAACGTTAAAAATCCCCCAAACACGAGCATCAATGGTGTTTAGTTTTTCCATGATTTCTAAATAGTTTCCATCTAGTTTTTCCATAGTTTTCCCTATATTCCCTCCCAAAATTTCTTATTATGCTTTTGTTAAACGCATAAGTACTACGGTACTTCTACTATAAACACTATAAACTATAAATACTATAAAAAAAACTTGGATAGCTACAAGTTACCATAGCCAGTGCAAACGATATTTCTGAAAAGGATCTGAACCATTGTTTTTTCTAATTATGAAAAATATTTAAGGTGTCAGAATCCAGAACTAATAATCAAAGGAATCAATTTAATTATCTTATATCGATATTTGATTTATTGGTGTCATGAAATATGATCCAAAAATTTCAACTATGTCAGAAATAACCATTTCATCATAAATTTCACATGGCAGCAGGTAATAACAAGTAGGCGGACGAATCCCAAAACATCGAAATACACCAGCTACGCATCATCGATACGGGTCTTCGAGGCAAGTCTAAACTCAATCAAATAAACTACTACTCGGACAGTAGATAAAATACTTTTATGTGCCACCGGCGCGCAAACTCGTTTTTTCGCTACAGTTAACAGTAGCGCAATGTTGTGTATTGAGCTACAGAGGAATGTAATGTAAAAATTGAACTGCGCATGCACCTATAGCCATACCGCGGGGCACAATCTTCTTTTTCTTATTCTTCTTCTTCTTCGTACAGCGTTGGCACCCTACTGACAAAGCCTTGTACATTTGAAGAGCGCATGCTCTACTAAAACAACATACTACTACACAAGATCGATAAAATCAAAATGGCTGGGACTAGTTGCGAAATACCAAGTGTAATGCCTAGCGCCGCAAACAACTACAATACTAGATTAGATTCGAGTGTACGCATAAAAACCCGTATCCGCACCGAAGTCACATAAAATAGAATACGTGCCAATGCACACAATTCGGGAAATTACGAGACTCGCGACAATGCTCGCAGGACTGATCGCGCCTCGGCTTCGATCTCCTGTGAGTATTGTCGCTTGTCACGCAATAACCCTCATTGTGCGCCTAGGCACGTAATATACTATTACCGTCGTATACAATCTAAATGATAGTTTATTAAGAAGATAAGAAAAATACAATTAAATATAAATACAATTAGATTTAAAGGGAAGCGTGTATGTGTGTGTGTGAACGTGTAATTGCTGGAATGCGTGAAAGCGGAGATGGAAGGAAACGTGGGCGCTGGCCTATTGGTTCGTGTTTCTGGAATACAAACATAAAGTAAGGTCATGTTTGTTATTTTGCGCTGCGATATCAGGGTTAACACAAGTTTCAGTATCTTAATTTCCCTGACTTTTCCCTGACCAAAATCTATTGTAAGAGGACTCATCTCGGTGGAACTATATTCCTATAATAGAATATTTGCGTGTTTTTCCCTGTTATTTTTCAACAGAGAGGATGTTAAAAAAGAGAAGGTAAGATAGAAACAACGTATTTTTATTTATTCATTTTTTATCAAAACTTAAAAGGAAACGAACTGGTATGCCATAACTTGCATGATGCTATCGATCGTTAAACATAAAAAATTGCATCATAGGAAATTTATAACTTTTTGGTTATATCAATCACAGCGGGGTCAACTTAAAGAGATCAATCTTACATATTAGTAGTTTCATTGTTTAAACAATTTTCGCATGTTTGACCCCTCAGTGAAAAAATGTGAAAAAATATTTAATATCTTCCGATCTAATTGAGTCTCCACTTTTATTAAATATGCGCTAGTTACATTGTGACATAGCGCATATGATACTTCTTTTTCCACATTTTTTCACTGAGGGGGCAAACATGCGAAAATTTTTTAAACAATTAAACTACTAATATCTGTAGTTAATTAACAAAATAAAAATTATAAAAATATTTATCTGAAACCTAACGTAATAAGCTAAAAAATTAAACAAACCCGAAATCGATTTAATTATTTCAACCGGAGATAATGAATTTTAAGCACAAGAGACTTTAGCATTTTGTCCAATTTTATCAAAAGTTTAAATTAATATATCTCTCAAAAAAAAAATTTCTTTCGAAAATCCTGATATATGTGTCGATTAAATTAATAAAAAGATGCCACAGAATAAAATTTAAGACTTAAAAATGTGAACAATCTTTTCTTTTTGAAATCCGTACGATTTGCAAAGGAATGTCCCATATAAGTTACAATAAAAGTTTATGTAATATTATTTTTTTTTTAAAGTTATCATTTCATAATTAGTTTATACATGCTTGTTCTGCAATATCAATTTGACAGAATAGAATAATAAAGTTTCGTTGTTCTTATTTCCAAATTACTTTACAGATATTTATTCTTTTTATAGCTACTTTTCTTTTGAAAAAAAGTATTCCAGAACGTCATCCTTCAAAAATTTTCGCCAATAACAGAGTAAATAACGAATTACCAGTTTTGCTGCCGATTTACCGAATTACGGTAAGAAATTACCAGTGACCAAAAAATGGCGGTATCGGCACATCACTAGTCCAGAAGCAAAGGCCGAACCGTGTTTGCCTAGCAAGAGGAGCACTTACTGTCACTTAGCCATAAGAATGTGAAACCACGCGAGTATACACAGAACGTGGACGTTTTCGGCCTCCACCACTGACCCGTGTGGATCTGCACACAATCAAACTTCGTTCAAACGTGGCGCGAAGCAGACGGCATATTTAAAATTACTAAATAGATAATTTAAGAAATTACCCTCCTTTTTAAGATATTTTAAAAAACCTTCACCTGAAATCAATATCTAAAAGATTTTTTTCGAATTTTAGGATGATTTAAACACTTGAGAAAAAAAATCTTCAGTAAAATGTGTAGTTCAATATATGTTAAAAGCTTCAAAACAAAATATAGATTTATATATTTTTTATTATTGTAAATAAACTATTTCAAATAAAAAATTATGCCTAAGGGAGCGTTCACATAATACGTCACACAGTTTATGGGACGGGGGGGTCTGCAAATTGTGACGTGGTGTGACATGTTGGGAGGGGGGTCTGCCCTCTGCGTTACGTCACACATTAAATGTGTACCCACGAAATTTTTTACTGGATTTTGTAGGCGTTAACGAAAATTTTTTTATAAAATTAAGAGGTGTGACGTGACATCGAGGGGGGGGGCTGAGGTTTGCGACCATGTGTGACATGGGGGGACGGGGGGGGGGGGCGGTAAAAAATAGCTAAAAATCGTGTGACGTATTATGTGAACGGCCCCTAAAATACTTTATATTAAAACGTTATAAATATAAAAAACATAAATTGTATTTAAATTTACACACAAAATTAGACAATAAGATTTTTTTGATAGAAAGCAACATGAAAAAACATTAAATTCCAATAAAATATTTTTTAAAGTTTTTGAAATATGTAACATTTTTTATGAAATGTCGTTTTCGAATCCCAAGTGCGAATAAAAGGTTTCATTGTTTGAAAAGAAATCATGCCTAAATTTGGATACGAAATTACATCATAATATTTCTTTGCTGTGAAGGAAAGTTGAAGAATATTTCGTTCAAATAAAGTACTTCGAAACAAATTTTATAATATATATTCTATTATATTTTGTCAATATATTAGTGTAAATAAAGGGTTAAAATATTTAATAAATATATACATATACACTATATTTAAATATGCATACAAAATAAAACTGAAATTTCTTTGGTATGAAGCAAAATTATTAATTATTTAACGCACTTTTTTTAATGATAGTTTTATCTATAAACATTACGGAAATCCCTGTTAAAATTAACATTTTGAAGAAAATTTCTTATTTTATTAGTTTAACAGGCATTCCTTAGCGAATTTATAAATTGCACACGCAGAAAAAAGTTTAGTAAAATTTACAGAAAGTTCAGTACTTATTTTTACAAATTGAATTTTGAGTAGATATATTACCAGAAATCTGGTCCAATTAACAGTTTTTTTGTACAGTCCACTTAACTTCCAGTGAAATCTACCAAACTTGATTTTTTTCGTATCTGATAGATTTCACTCGATACTAAGGGAAACGTACAGAAAATATATATACATGCACATGCATCAACTTTTGTTTTCAAAATTTTGGAAATGGTAAAGAAGATAGAAACGGACATAGATAGACTACTTTTGGTTTTGACAATGAAACGAAATTTTCTGATACATATTTTTTTTTAATTTAGCTTTTTTTAATTTCGAAACCGCAGTAGTCTATCTACGTCCGTTTTTATCGTCTTTATCATTTCGCAAATTTTGAGCAAAAAATACCTAGCTCTTAAATACTTCAATACATTTCCTAAAAAGCTTATTTTTTTCCTTTCTATAGAGTTTTTGAATTTTCAAATTAAGAGTCTCTGCATATACAGCAAAAACACAATATTTATTTTAAACTTGAACCTCATATTTATTGTAAAACACAATTTTGTGCATAATTTTTAAATTACAATATTAGATTTAAAAGCTACATAAAGTTTAAATCGATATATTTTTTTTTTAATTATTAACATTTATTGACTTTCAAATGTTAATGCAAAATCATATTTCAAGTGTCTAAATCATTCTAAAAATTTAACAAAATTTTTCAGGTATTTTTTTTTGGGCAAATATTTTTCAATATTTAAAGAATTTGAAAATCTTTCTTTAAATATTGAATTTATTTGCATTATTTGCGATATAAGAGTTTGAAATTGTCTACGAGGACACCTGTCGACAACGTATCCTATCTGATACGCGACTAGTGATCCTCCGATAATGTAGGCAGTGACAAAAATTTCAAACTCAACTAATTAATTTTTCAAAATATATGAAATCAAATAATTTAAGTTATTATTAAATAATTTAAATTTAAATTAAATATTCCATAAATAATTAATTGGCGTGCCTTTTGCGTTTTTTCGCGCGGAGTCAGGAAAAACATACATAATTCTACCGATTCAACAATTTTAAATAGTTATAGCACAAAATTTTTGCAAATTTAGTAGATATTTTAATACAATTCACCGCTTTTTGGAAAGTATAATACATTTGCTGATAATCATTACCAAAATGTAAGTAAAATTAATAAAATAAGCAATTTTCTTCAAAATGTTGATTTTAACAGGCATTTCCGTAATATTTATCGAGAAAACTATAATTTAAACAAAATTTGTTTCAAAGCATTTTATTCAAACGAAACAGTCTTCAACTTTACTTTATAGCAGAGAAATCTCATGATGTAATTTCGTATCCAAATTCAGGCATGATTTCTTTTTAAACAATGATACCTTTTATTCGCAATTGGGATTCGAAAACGACATTTCATAAAAAATGTTACATATTTCAGTGGGTAGTGGGGGCCGAAAAGTTCCACGATCTGAGAACACTTTTGCTAGCCTGTATCTGCTGCGGCGAGTTAACCGAGCAAGAAGGAAGAAGAGTTGGAAGAACTGACCGCGACACAGTGAAACGCAGTAACGCACGATCTTGCCACAGCGATTCCCTGACTAAACCTTAAATTCCCTGACTTTTCCCTGACTTTTCCAGACCACTACGATTTCCCTGACTTCCCTGACTTCCCTGACTTGTGGCAACCCTGGATATATAACTTGTCCGGAGCACGGGCTTCCGGGTAGCGCTCATAACCGCCCCTGTACCCTCTCCTTCGGGTACGTATGGTCCGTGTGGTCGAGTCGGTGTCGTCATAGCGCTCTCAGCGGTAACTGGGTTCACGCCCTGACCTCAGGTCTCTGGCCATGGCGGTACCCAGGGGGCCGGGGTTTCGGGTGTGTCGGTCGGTCGGTTATGAAAAGGAGGGGGGAGGAGGCGGTGTCGCGCGATTGGCGGAGTCCGGTATCGATTTCGGCGCGCGTTCGGTCGGGTTCGGCAGTGTTCGAGTCAGTCAAGTATCCGTAAAGTGCGCGTCAAGTACGCGACGAAAGTGCGGGTCAAGTTTGAGTCAAATGTGCGGGTCAAGTTCGCGTCAAAAGTGCGAATCAAGTTTGGGTCGAGTTCGCGTTAAAATATGGGTTAAATTCGAGTCGAGTTTGCGCTAAAACATAGGTCAAGATCGTGTCAAGTTCATTGTCAGGGTCCCCAGGGATGTCGGGGCCAGGGTCAGTCAGGAGCACCTGAAGCTGATTCTCAGCCCATGTCGAAAGCCGACCATGGGAGCACCCATTCGTCGGTTTTCGACGCATCCTCTGGGGATTGGTCCGGTCCAGGTGTACCACATCCTGGTGAAGCCTGAGCAGCACTTAGTCAGGAGCACCTGAAGCTAGGCACGGGCCTGCACCGAAATTTTATGACTTAAAGTTTGCGGTAGGGTAAGTCACTTATTTGGTGTGTTCGAGGTCTCTGTTGGGTCCAATCAAGCACAAGTACACCGAAAAAAATGTAGTTGTGGTAATAAAGTTAATCTTTGTGAGAGTTAAACATTTAGCTGGTAACGAACGAGTGAATGAAAGAATGTCTGGAAATCAGCCGGAGTGAATATCCGTAACACTTTAGCTATTCTAGCGATATTTCATAGTCCAGAAAGGCACTGTTTATAACTAGAACTGAGATTTTACAATTATAGGAGAAAGGTAATCGGAAAGTATAGCTACTGCAGTTATAACTTTATGAACATGATAAAAACAAAATAATTTTGAGTCAGTTGTGGGTTATGTAATACGATACATATTTATGAAGTATAATCAAATAGAAAAATGACTTAATTTTTCCGTGCTTGAAATCTTTACAGCCAGTATAAAGCTGGTGTGAGTTAATTACGGATTAGCATCTTCTTGAAACGAAAAAACCTTTTATGTGCCACCGGCGCGCAAACTCGTTTTTTCGCTACAGTTAACAGTAGCGCAATGTATTATATTGCGCTACGGAGGAATGAAATGTAAAAATTGAACTGCGCATGCTCCTATAGCCATGCAACAAAGCACAATCTTCTTCTAATTCTTCTTCTTCTTCGTACAGCGTTGGTACCGTACTGGCAAAGCTTTGTACATTTGAACTGCGCATGCGTCTATTGAAATCCATTACTACTACACAAGATCGATAAAATCAAAATGGCCGGGACTAGTCGTGACATATCAAGTGTAATGACTAGCGCCGCAAACAATTACAATACTAGATTAGATTCGAATGTACGCATAAAAACTCGTATACGCACCGAAGTCACATAAAATAGAATACGTGCCAATGCACACATTCGGGAAATTACGAGACTCGCGACAATGCTCGCAGGGCTGATCGCGCCTCGGCTTCGTCTCGGCTTTGTCTCAGCTTTGTAATGTACCTAGGCACGTAATATACTATTGTTTTTGTTCCCAAATAGTAGCAAAATTTAGAAGAACTTTTTGTGTACGTTTATTAATCTTATCTGTTTAACATAACCTTACTATAGTTTCCGCAGAAAGTCGTGAAGAAACTAAGCTAGAGCAAAAACGGAGCTAGAAATAAATGGACCATCTTTTGAGTTTGAGTTTTATTTATAAAAATCATACGTTTACTTACCTTTACTACTTTGAAATTACAATAATTTACATTTTAAAGACGGATCTTCAACTTTAGCTCTCATTATGAATACATCACCACATAAATTTGCAGGGATTTCAATATAGCTAGAATAGTCATACTGAAATTGACAATGGCTGATAAACAAGTTGATGCTATGGTAATACATATTTCTATTTCATCTAAGCTTTTTACTTAATTCTACGATATTGGAAGCATATGCAGTTTGTAGAATATAATAATTTCTGGTATTCAGCAAATGTGTAAAATATGCTTCTTTACCTAAACAGTTCATACAATTTGACTAAAGTTTTTTTCCGTCCACATTTTTTAGTTGATAAGCTATACGAATGTAAACCACCTGATAAGACAATGAGAGCCAGAATTTTAATTAAAAGTGTTCACCTGTATGAAATCCTCAAAAAATCGTTTTTTTTTTTTTCGCACCCTAAAGATGCCAAAAATGTTGTCCCAGAATTACAATTTGAGCGAAAGTCTAGGACACCGCCTTTTATCGCGTTCTCGAGCTTTAAAGATGTTTTTTTTTCAAACTGTGTTCGTATATGTCTTTCAAAAAAAAATTGTGGTTAATAATTAAAACAATTTCAAAAAATTGAATTTGCACTCACAATAAATATATATTCATTTTTTCCATAAAAATGTGATGTCAGTCTCTATATTACATTGAAGTGTGCAATTATCGATACGACAACGACTGTTTTAATTGAAAATAGTATTTACACAATGAACTAAGTAGAATTTCAAGTTTTAGTCAGTGACAAAATTGATGGGTTTCTGGAGCAAGTGATGCAAGTAGGCACTGCATGCTGCGTCAGGTGACCTACAAGTGCGCTGTGAATCCCCATGCACCTCATGCAGAGAACATTTCCGCAGGACCAGCAGTGATACTAAAAAAAATTTTTTTCAGTTTCTATCAGCATTATTCAATGTCAGATGAAAGAAATTTTAGAATACCTTTCTGTTGAAAACATCGAAGGTAGTAGAACAAGTACACTCTATTATATTCCGCGAAAATTTCCATTCAAGAGCAACAGCTTTTAATTCTTCTTCAAGTTGCGTTGTTTTCATCATACTGTTGAATATGTCTTCATCTCCTCCTGCATTGTCTATAATCTTCTCACTCAGGAACTCTTTCATATTCTTATCAAACTTAAAATATTCGTCCCGTTTCTGAACACTATTTATCGAAACCAACTGCCTCAGAGAATTTACTCGCTTCATAAGAAGCTTCACATGATCCTCCATCGAATTTGTATGATCATGAATGGAAAGTAGAAGGTCTTCGCAAGTTTCTCGAGGATGAACCCCATTTTCAAATCTAAAATAGAGTCCTCTCCAAAGTGTAATACACTGGGGAGCAAGTTTTGGTTGAAGGATGCCGTTTTTTTCGTTCTCAGATATATTTCTTCGGTAAAGTGGATTCGTGTATTCATTCAAATGCTTTGAAATGTATTCCCAAAGAGAATAAGTCTTTTCAGATAATCCATATTTTTGACGATCTTTCTCACAGTTGCCTACGAAAGTTCCGTACTGGCAACTGTGAACATGGTCATGTAAAGTTAAGAGGAAGATTTCGTTAAACTGAAATGCGTAGGGATACTGCTGAAGAAGCTGATAAGTTGAGTCGATGAACTGTGTGAAAATTGGAGCCAATTCTTTGCTGTCGCTGATGATGTAACCACAGCGATCGGTGAACTTATGTCCAAAAGAAAGCCAATCTTTTTCTATTAAAATCTGATAGCCCTGGATAGTTCGGTAAAAAGGGTCCAGGAGCAAGGCAGCGAGAGAGCAGACTTTGGAAGTTCGATCCCATCCGTCACTGCAATGGACTACAACGCTGACTCCATTTGAAACGGCTTGAGCAATGAACCACGCTGTTTCTAAAATTGACCTAATGTGCTTTAACCATCCACAGCTCTCCAGTCCACTTAAAAATGAACTCATTGAAGTACTTTTCTGCACTATGGAAAGGAAAAGAAAATTCAAATTACTAAATAAAAGTTTTTTTATAATTTGAAAAAATAAGAAGCTTACAGTCTATAAGTTTACTGAGACTTGTCCTCATCACATGTATGTTCTCGATTCCAAAAAATTTGAATTTTATGTTGTCGTAGAAATTTTCATTTTCGTATCCCTTCCCTGCTGCTCGGTTCGCCATAGCGTTAATCTAAGGATATCATTATATGAAAATATATTTTCGTTTTTCTATTATTTCCATTACATATGATATTTTATAATATAAATTCCTTTTATTATTGATATAGACCTAAGTAAAGTATCAATGCTTGAATTTCAAGAAAAATGTTTAATCTGAAGACTTTTTTGAATCATTGTATATTCAAAACCGGACGAAATACATTACAAAGTAAGCACTTAAAGACAAAAAAAATGGAGGTCATAGCTTCCTCAAAAAGAAATAAGAAAACAATATGGGCAGATCGAAAAGTCTTGGGACTAATTTCTTGACGCGCAATATACTCACGTTAGATAGCGTCTGATATATTTAGTGTGGGTTTCAAACTGTTAGTTCATTACGGTTGACAGTTCTCTTCATCTTGGGCAAGGCCAATGTTGAGTTTTGCATTTGCATTAATCATGGGCTTATAATACTTTCTCCATGTGATCGACTAGAGGTCTAGTTTCTACATTCTTATGTCCAGAAAAACGGAGATTGATATATAAAAACTTGAGAAAATCTACGGCAATGTAAACGGATGTAGATAGCCTACTTTTAGTATTAACCCTAGAACGATCCACTGGGGTTCCACGACACCCCAGTCAAAGTTCAAGGTACGCTCCTGACTAAGTCTAGTTGCACTTTGGTTTAGGACCATAACCATAATTCAATTTCACTATTCGTCATTCGGTCTAGGTCAATGAACGAGCGCATAAGTGTTTTCTGTGATTCTTGTGCGAAAGTGTATATCGTGTGTGTATAACGACTTCAGTTGGACGTTTTAAGCATAAATTAGTAATTTGAAAGTTTGAAAAAAAAATTCTTTATATATATAACCAGTAAAAAATCATTATAAGTAATAATGATTGTCCAGAACAGTTTGTTATATTTTAATTAAGGGAATTTTGGACCGATACGCCTGTAACTTGAACTTTTACAGAGAGTAATGGAAAATGCACAGGGCCGTCCTGTGCCCTAATTGCTCCGTTGTGGAATGAATATACACATTTAAATGATTATTTATCTATTTCTAAGTAATTACAAAAATTTTGCATCATAATAAATCTGGATTTTAATAATCAATTTTACTAGTATTTTTTGAGATTTTTGCCATTTGTCAGATTTCGCTAATTCCCTCCACTTCGTATACTAAAATAATTATGATTTTTTGAAAAAAAGAAAAAGCGCCTATCATGCTCTTGAAGCGTGACTAAACTTCTTTTGAAATCCGTTTTTTTTTTAAAATCTGTCATATTGTTGGGAAACGGCGTTATTTTTTATAAAAAACGGCAATTTTGAGGATTTTCTAGGTTTTTTTTCATATTTATTAAATTATTCAACATTTATTGGAAAATTAATATAATGTTATCATAATCATTGTTTTCTGCACTAAAAAACGAAGAAAATGGCCTACCTAAAAATTGTTATACTACAAATAGAAAGCATTGTGCCACGGTACAATTTTGGGGTGTCGTAGAACCCCAGTGGATCATTAGAGAATGAGCCAGCTCAGTGGATCGTTCTAGGGTTAATAATGGCAAAACTGCTGTCAGGTATAGTAGAAGTGTATTCATTATCGATGTATTCATATATCTAACATTTGGAATTTGAATCAGCTATAAAAAAAACTTATGGATATTTTTTCAAAACTATGGTTTTGTTAGAAATATTGAACCTTTCCATTTAAAAATGAAACACAACACCATTCAAATGATTGCCACGGCTGGCCTTACAGCACCTCATTCGATCAACTCAATTTTCAGTACATTTTCGATTGTTTGGGCTTCAATCCCATGAATTGCAACGTCGATTTTGTGTTTCAAGGCCTCAATCGTCTCTGGATGGTTAGCGTAACAGCTATCCTTAACGGCTCCCCACAAAAAATAGTCCAATGGGGTCAAATCACAGCTCAAAGGCGGCAAATTGATATCAGAATTTCGGCTGATTATTCGATTTTCGAAAACGGTGCACAAAAGATCGATTGTAACTTTGGCTGTATAGCAAGTGGCCCCGTTCTGTTGAAAGAAAATGTCATCCATGTCATCCTCTACAATTTTTGGAATTAAAAATTCGTTGAGCATGGCACGGTAATGCTCGCCATTAACCGTGACGGCGGCTCGTTGCTCATTTTCGAAGAAAAATGGCCCAATGATGCCACCGTACAAAAGTTCGCACCAAACAGTCACTCGTTGTTTGTGCATCGGCTTCTTAATGATGACTTTCGGATTTTCTGAGCCCCAAATGCGCCAATTTTGCTTATTGACCTTATTGGCCTTTTCCCAAACAATCGAAAATTTACTGAAAAATTGGGTTGATCGAATGAGGTACTGTAAGGCCAGCCGTGGCAATCATTTGAATGATGTTGTGTTGTGCAGTTAGAAAATTATGTCGACAAATGGAATTTAACCTTATCTCAAAATGGTTTGAAATAATTTTACATATAAAATGGTGTTTATTGTAAAAAAAAAAAGATGCATGTCGTAGCGATCCAATATCACACCTAGTGAATATTCACAGATTTTATGTAATTTCTACATAAAATTCATAATTAGCAATTATGTAACAGTTATGAGTGTTCACTAGGCACTTGTTTAGAATTCTTAATTTTATTTGGTTCAATCTAGTATTCATTACGCTCTTCCCATTTAATTAGCTTGAAATTCATTTGTTTTAATTAATTAACGAAGACAATATCAATAATGATTTGTTTTCAATTTAAAAAAGAGTATTTTAATCATTAAAAAAAAAAAGAATTTTAAACTCGTAGAATTATTCCTTAAAAAGGACCGGAGTTCCTGGGCAGTCCAGAGTGAGGAGCTTTTTACTCTCGAGGAACTAAAGAGGGGGTCAAAGGCTCAATGCCAATACGGCACCGGGGATCGACGGTGTACCAAAGGAAACCTCAAAGAGGTGATCATGATATATCCCAAAATCCTTCTGGGAGCTTTTAACTCATGCCTTCGGGAGGAAAAGTTCTTCGAGAACTAGAAGAAGCAGAAGTTGGTATTATTCAGAAAGGAAGCTCAAAATACCCGAAGATTGTGCCAGGTGAATTGAATGCAGGAGCATTAAATTGTATTGCACTGAGGATCATCTCAGCTAACGTTTGTAACGAGGTTACACTAGCGCCCCGGGAGGACACAGCCCTGCGACCGGAATTCGGGAGAACTCGGCCCGGCATGCCCTACGATCACGCGCTGTCGCCGGTAACCTGCGAGTAGTCTAGTTAAATCTAGGTCAGTGTGTCATTACAAGTTTGCTGAGTCACGTTTGTTGGATTGTATTTCGAAGTGTCGTGCCACCAAATTGTAAGTCAATAAACTGGATATTATAATTGTGATTTAGCTTGTGCATCTTCTCGGCGTCCCCTCCTTTTCCCTCTCCTCAGTTTGCGACCCCGGTCACAAACTTGGCGCCCAACAAAATAACCCACAAAGTCCTTTAGCCGAGAAAGCACGTATAATAGTGAAATTGCCAAGTGAAAATTGCCAAGTGAAATTGCCAAGTGAAAGATTCAGTGAATAAATAATAAGTGAAAAACAAAAAATAAAATAAAGAAATAGCAGACATCACGAGTGAGTAACATAGAAATAAGTCGATGAGATTAAGGTCCGGAAAAGTAAAAAAGAATAGAAAAATGGCCAATAAAAATGAAGTTATCGAAAATGAAAAAATAAAAGAAATAGAATTAGAAAATAAAGTATCAAAGAATAAATTAAGGGGGGAAAAGAGCGAAAATGAAGAAATAATGGAAAATAAAATAAAAGAAGTAGAATTAGAGATTAGAGAGAGACAGCATGCCAACAAAACAGGCACAATACCGAAAGCCATAATACGTAGCATAGAGACAATTTCAAAACCACGAGACAAAGACGGACGAAGCAAGGACATATTACAGAAACATAACATAGACACAGAAATAATAAATAGTACTTACAAAGGCATGCTATCTCCTAATGCGAAAAATACGGTAGGTTATTGGCAAATATTAGAGGAAGAAGAAAATTTAGATTTAGATAAAATAAAAGGTCGGGAATTAGAATTAGAGTACTGGGAGAGAGAACGCGAAACAAGAAGAAGCGAAACGAAAAAACTAGATAAGGAGAGGGTAGAGATCGAAAAAATAATTCGGGAAAAATTAGAAAGGGATAAATTAGAGCGAGAAGTATACAAAAGAAATCAAAGAAAAAGTGAAGATAGAACATTCGAAATAGACTCGTTTATAGAAACGAATAATGAATTTTGGAAAGAAGCAGAAATACTCATTGAAAACGAAGAACAAAAAAACGATAAGTCAAAAATTCAAGAATTAACCTTAGAAATAGAGTCATTAAAAGTGAAAATGGAACAAATCTTAAAAAGTACACAAAATAAAATTATGGAAGCACCTAACATAGTTAACCTCAAAACAGAAAACCAAATAAAAGTCGATAGTGATAGGAAAACAAAACCTACAGAAAGGTCAGAAAACGTAAATACAAAAGAAAACGAACAAGACCAGAATAAGTTTAAGTTGCCAACACCGGTTCCCCGAAAATTAATAAGGAACGAGATATTAACTAACTCAGAAAATAAACGAAACGAGGCGCAAGTCGAACTATACGATAACCAAAGTAGAGAAAATAACAACCTAAGCGACGAATGCATACAGGACAACGAATTACAAGCAATGCGAGCATCGCTTTTCCCCTTCGGAATGGTCCAAACACCTTTCCAAATTATGTCGAATTGGCCGGTTAAATTTGGAAACAATACAGATGACAGCCCAACAATTTTCTTAAGTAACTTGTTAAGGTTTAAAAGGGGATACAAAATCAACGAAAAAGATACTTTAGAAAATTTAGACGCCGTATTGATAGGAGAAGCTCAAAGTTGGTACCAAGTAAATAAAAGAAATTGGCATAACTTGGAAGATTTCATACAAGAATTCAAACAGGTCTATTTAAATGAAAAGTACCTAGAAGTAAGTCATAACAAAATAAAATATTGTAATCAAAAGAAGAACCAAGAAATTCATAGTTTCATAATAGAAATGAGACAGTTATTCGAGAAATTAGAACCACCTCCCTGCTTAGAATGGCAATTAAAAAAAGTTTACGAGAATCTAAGACTCGAATACAAAATTTACATCACAAAAAATTCATTCAAAAACTTTACAGAATTAGAAATAGTAGGAAGAGAATGGGAAGCTGAAATGGAAAAATCCAGACTAAAAGGACAACAAATTAAAATAATAGATATAAACCAGGAACAACAGCATAGTCAAGACTACAAAAATAATTATGAAAGACGGAATAACTTTAGACATGAATTACAAAACACACAAAACAGACTACAATTCCAACCAAGATATACCAACAACGAAACGAGATATTTCTATAACAACCAGAGAAAACAAAATACATACCCACAATATCGAGATATTAACGAATTTCAAAATAGAATAAGATTCAACCATAACCAAAATCCCAGATACCCAAATCCAAACAATTGGTCGGGGAAAAAGGAAAATCAAATAGACAGATACAGCAACAGACAACAGCTAGAATGGAACCCCAAATTACCAGAACTAACATACGACCTGAGAGACGAAAAACAAAGGAGGGAACTAGAGGACATGAAACAGAACAAACAAGAAACAAATGAAAGCAATAAAGGAAGAGATCAAGAAAATAAAAAATGGGAATTAAACCCAAAGGCTAGAGAGTTCACCCAGCACAGAGAACAAAAAAGAGAAAACGAAAAGGAAAATAGAGAAGAACAGGAAAAAACAAGCAACTTACAATGGAGAAAAATACCCACTAGTACCCCAACCAACCATACCCGACCTGAAGTCGTCCAGACAAGGGACACAGAATGGTCCAAAATACCAGTAAGACAGAGAAGTCTAATCCCACAAGAAAATAAAGAACAGAGGCAAGAAGTCACTAGTTCTAGTCCCTTAGAAAAAGAAAATGTAATACAAACAGCTGTCAAAGCAAAAACCAAGCGTGAAGATAAACAAATATTAAATGAAATAGAGAAAGAACCCGAAAAGGAAATAAAAAATAAATTAAAACTGAAAAGAGAACGAAACGAAGAAAGCAAGAATGGAGAAGTATCGAGAGAAAGAAAAGAAATAGAAAACGAAAAATGCGAGGGAATAATTGAACTAAACGAAAACCAAGGCCAACAATTAAGAAAATTAATCGAAAGAAAAGTTAACAAAACAGGAATAAAACTACAACCTACGCACATGACAGAACACAAAATAAACGTACAGGGCCACGAACCAATTAAACAAAGATATGGAAGAAGACATAATTGAACCCTCAGACAGCGATTGGTCGAACCCGGTAGTTATGATCAAGAAACCAAACGGAAAATATAGATTCTGTTTGGATTTCAAAAAGGTAAACAAAATAACGAAAAAAGACCTATACCCGATACCAATCATGACAGAAATTTTGGACGCACTAAGGTCAGCAAAATACATATCAAAAATCGACCTCAGGTCAGCATACCACCAAATACCACTAGATGAACAATCAAAAAAGATAACAGCATTCACAGTGCCAGGAAAAGGAATTTACCAATTTAAAAGAATGCCATTCGGATTGACAAACGCTCCAGCTATATTCCAGCGCCTTATGGACAAAATAATAACACCAGACCTAAAACCCAGTGTATTCTGCTACTTAGATGACATAATTATAGTGAAAAAGAACTTCGAAGAACATTTAAAAACTTTAGAAACAGTTCTAGAGAAAATTAACCAAGCAGGATTAACGATAAATCTGGAAAAGTGCGAATTTGGATGCTCGGAAGTAAAATACTTAGGATTTGTAGTAAACGAAAAAGGACTATTAATGGACGAAGACAAAATAAAACCTATTATAGAATTCCCAACACCAAAAAATGTGAAACAACTACAAAGAGTTATAGGAATGACATCATGGTACAGAAGATTCATACCAAAATTTTCGGAAATAATGGAACCTTTATACACACTATTAAGGAAAGGAATAGAATGAAAATGGGACATAGAACAGGAACAGGCACTAGAAAAAATAAAAAAATTACTAACAACAAAACCAATACTGGCATGCCCTAACTTTCATCATCCATTCCAACTCGAAACCGATGCAAGCGATACGGGATTAGGAGCCGTCCTAACCCAAAACATAAATAACGAAAACCATGTAATAGCATTCGCAAGCAGAAGCCTCAACGAAGCGGAAAAAAAGTATTCAACATCAGAAAAGGAATGCCTAGCAGTAGTGTGGGCAATACGAAAATTCAGACCTTACCTAGAAGGATATACCTTCAAAGTACTAAGAGACCATATTGCTTTAAAATGGCTGCATGATTTAAAAAACCCAACGGGACGACTAGCAAGATGGGCACTCGAACTACTAGAATACGACTACGAGATAGTATACAGAAAAGGCTCACTAAATTATGCACCAGACGCCTTATCAAGAACAAGCGAAAAGTTAAATTCAACAGCAAGTACACTAGCGCTAATAAAAGAAACAAAAAAGAACGAAACAAGCGAAGTTAAGGATGAATGGTATAGTCACAAACTAAAACAAGTAAAGGAAAAACCAACAGAAAACCCAAACTGCCGAATAAGAGACGACCAACTTTATTTCTTCAGACCAGATCCGTTAAAATCAAGCTTGAACCTGGATAATAATCCCTGGAAACTAACAGTACCAAAGGAGCTAAGAGAGCAGGTACTATCAGAAAACCATGATAATAAACAAGCAGGACACTTGGGCATGGAGAAAACATATGCAAGAATCGCAGAGAACTATTTTTGGCCAGGAATCTACTCAGAAACATTGAAATACGTGAAAGAATGCGACACATGCCAAAGAATTAAACCAAAGGTGAACAATCAAGTAGGACTACTGGGAAAAAGAATAATCGAAGAACCATGGACAGTAGTAGCAGCAGACATAATGGGCCCACTGCCGAGGTCAAAAGCTAAAAACCAATATATACTTGTTTGCGTAGACATGTTCACCAAATGGGTGGAAATAATTCCAGTAAAAAACAAAGTAGCAACAACGATAGAAAAGGAATTCCACAGAAAAATCATATCGAAATGGGGAACACCAAGAATATTGTTTATAGACAACGGCAAAGAATTCATGAACAAAATCATGGTGAAGTTAACGCAAAACTTCGGAATACGACATTCGAAAACACCACGATACCACCCACAATCAAACCCAACAGAAAGATGTAACAGATCAATAAAAACAGCGATCAAAGCATACCTTGAAAAAGACCATAGAGAATGGGATGAAAATTTGGAAGACCTACAAGTCGCGCTAAATACAAGTAAACATGCGTCAAAAGGTTTCACACCAGCATTCTTAAACTTTTGAAGGGAATTAGAACCAATTCAAACGTTAAACAAAGATTTAATAAACATAGAGAAAATAGAATCACAAGAAGTAGGAAAGTGGGTCGAGAGACTAAACAGGTTGAAAATAATAAAAGACGAGGCACAGAAAAATTTAGAATTAGCAAATGAAAAACAGGCAAAATATTATAACTTAAGACGTAGACCAATTAGCTACGAGATAGGGGAACAGGTACTAAGAAGCGAAAAAACGTTGTCAAATAAAGCAGATAATATAGCAAAAAAGTTAAACAAAAATTTCAAAGGCCCATTTTTCATAAAAACGAAAATCTCACCGACAATTTACGAAATAAAAAACAAAAAAGGTAAGTTACTTGGCAATTGGAACATAAAAGACATTAAAAAATATATAGAAAAAACTAAATAGACAAATAGGAACACGCATAAAATAGTAAATTGACAGAACCGATACAGAGACACAACAGAAATAATTATGTTAACAGATGATGGAGCAGAAACCAAACCTGAAGTGCGAGCGATGTTATCGAGAGATAACAGTGGCAGAAGCCTTAAAACACAAATGCCCGAGACTACTTGACCTGCTCCAGACCCCGCTAGTCCCGGAATCCCCAGAAGAAGAAAAAGAGAGAAAAGAAGAAATAAGAAGAAGAGAAGAAGCAAGAAGAGAAATAGAATTGAAGAATGAGTTTAAGAAGATACATAGAGAGGAAAAACTGAAACAGGAAGGAAAAGAGCCCGAAGGGAAAAAAGAAAAGAAAATGCAAGAAGAAATACTAAAAATAATCAAAGAAACCAGAGAAAAAATGGGAATAAGAAGCTATGAAGAAGAAAAAAAAAGAATGGGAAGAAAAGAAGAGACAAGAAGAAGACTTTATAAAATGGAGAAAAGAAAAGCTGCAAAGAATATATACAAACAAACTTAAAGAAGAAGACAGGAAAAGAGAACAAGAAAAATGCGATAAAGAATGGAAGAAACAGAGAGAAGAACTTAGACGATGGGAAGAAAATCAAGAGCGAGAAAGGAGGGCCTGGAAGGAAGAAAGAGAAAAAGAGAAAGAAGAAAAAAATAATGTTCCAAAAAATAAGAGAGGAAAAAGAAGAAAGGGAAAGAAGAACATGGAACGAAGGAATAGAAAGAAAAAAGAAAGAACTGAGGGAGAAGAAAGAACGCGAAGAAAAAGAAAAAGAACTAAGAAAAACACTTGAAGAATTAGAAAAAGACACAGACAGTGACAGCGACACAGAATCAGACGATTCAACAAAAACGATAATTTACTTAGGAAATAAAAACTAAAATTAAGAAACTGTGTTCTTAAAATTACATTGAATTAATAGAAAAAGGATCAAAATAATATAATATATTTATTTTTTTCTCTTCGTTTGTACATCGACTGAATTAAAAAAAGAATCAAAATAATAAAATTTTTTTTTTCTTTTTCGTTTGTATAAATAATTAAAATAAATAAATAAAATCAAGCAAATCGTTTTTGTTTACAGTAATATAATAGTGTAAATGTTTAGAAGTAGGTAAACTATTTGATTTCAGGTACGGCAATGGAGGGCATCGAGATGTGGGAGTGCAGGTTCTGCGAAAGAAGAGTGCCAAAGGAGTTATATATATTCCATGACACCTTCTGCAAGAAAACACCAAACAGGATCAGAAACTACAATACAACACCAAACAGCGCGAAAACCAAATATATGAGGGGCGGATGGATGAATATAAGTAAAAAATTCAAGAAAATCATAGAAATTAGCGTGGAAAAGAAAAGAAAACCAGCGAATGAAAACAGCCAGAGCGGAGAAGACACATACATTACACTAGACATCGAAACAGACCCAATCTGGCTGGAGTTCGAAGAAGAAATACAAAAAATACGGAAAAAATGTAGGGAATAAACCACAACCCGATCAGGGGGAGGGGGGTTGTAACGAGGTTACACTAGCGCCCCGGGAAGACACAGCCCTGCGACAGGAATTCGGGGGAACTCGGCCCGGCATGCCCTACGATCACGCGCTGTCGCCGGTAACCTGCGACTAGTCTAGTTAAATCTAGGTCAGTGTGTCGTTACAAGTTTGCTGAGTCACGTTTGTTGGATTGTATTTCGAAGTGTCGTGCCACCAAATTGTAAGTCAATAAACTGGATATTATAATTGTGATTTAACTTGTGCATCTTCTCGGCGTCCCCTCCTTTTCCCTTTCCTCAGTTTGCGACCCCGGTCACACGTTTTAGGGCTAAAATGAAATCTTCAGAATGCCAGGAATACAGCTTTATGAGTGCAGTATTTATATTTTAAGCAGGTGAAAGACAGTAAATGTTTAAACAAAATAAATTTCCAAAAATAATCGACAATGGCAAAAATCGCGTTATTATTCATATTTCCTTAAAATTGGGTGAAATTGAATAAATCGAAGCGATTCGTAAACTACAGACCTTCACCTATAAGATGGCATTAGCAGTTTTTATGTCATAACAAAATTATATTTATTTTGCAATCTGAAAATGGTGGTACAGCTGTACAGTAACCCACAACGCGCTTCAAATGCGTCTCACTCGACCAGCTGTCCACTATTGACTACGGCTCTATGCCTGTCAGGTGGGTCCTATTTTTCTCCTAATTTATGGGCCAATGGCCGCGCTCCCCTCTTCGTACCTTTTCCACAATTTTCACTTTTATACTACTTCTGGGTCGCTACTCATCCAGGGGCGCCAACAGAGAGTTGAATAGCACCTCAAGTCGAGTATCTTGATTTTTGAGAGGTCAGGGAACTCATAAAATAAAAAAGTACCCCAATTTTTTAGAGGCAAGGGGACTCACAATGAAAAAGCATCGCGACTTATAAGAGGTGAGGAGACTCACAATAAAAAAGCGACCCGATTTGTTTGACAATTGTTATGTGTTCAGAGTAGCTAAACATATCATCGATGCATCCATATATTGGGTCATTAAGTATAAAGTTGGAAGTTTCCTACGTATGAATTTTGACATTTCGCATTGACATTTGTTTTATACATTATGATTATTATTCTTTCGATTACGCTTTGAAATTTGCAATTATATTTTGAATAGCATTTTGTGGAAAATATTTAGTGAAACCATGGATAAGTCGAAAAATAGCGTGCAATTTTCGAATATGAGTTTTGTTCTGGAACAAACGCATCGGAGACAGTTCGTAAGATTAATAATGTGTCTAGAGAAGGTACAACTAGCCATAGCACAGTATAGTTTTTGTTTGCAAAATTTCGTTTTGGGGATATTAGCCTTGAAAACGAACCACGTGGAAGACCCCAACCTAAAGTAGATAATGATGAATTAATAGCATCTCAAACTACTCATGAGTTAGCATCGAAACTTGATGTTATTATCATAAACCATATTGTATCATTTGCATCAAATCAACAAAGTAGAAAAGCTTGACAGATGGGCTCCGCACGAATTAAACACACATCAGATAAAGAAACGTTTCAAAGCATGCGTTTCTTTGCTTTCGCGGAGTAAAGGAAAGCCTTTTCTGCATCGTATCGTTACTTGTGATGAAAAACGGATCCTCTATGATAATTGTAAGCGTTTAACAAGCTGGTCAGGTAAGGATGAAGCATCAAAACACAGCCCAAAACCAAACACTTATTTTAAAAAGCTCATGGTTACTGCTTGGTGGAGGAGCCACAGTTCAGTTCAATATAGCTTCATAAAACCTGGTTAATCGATCACAGCAGAGAACTACTGTAACCAACTGGACAACATGATGAAGAATCTCGCAGAAAAACAGCCAAAATTAGTGAAAAGAGGCAGTCCCATCCTCCTACATAATAATGCTTGTCCACACACTGCAAATATTATTATGAATCTCCATTCGAAATCTTTACAGTATGAAAAAATGATATTATGATTACTAAGGTTTCTAAAAATAATTCTAATAAGTCGAACAATGAATATTATAACCTGAAAAGCATATTTGAGAAATATTTTTCACATAATTCGTTTCAGAATGTCGTTCGAGTGCTTCCGATGTTTTACGATTGGCTTCGTAGACTCGATCCAAGTCTTTTCAATTCAGTAGTGGCTTATAAATAAGATTTCTTTCTGAATATGGCAAGCGAGAATAGCCGAGAGGCTTTAGGCGTTAGGAATGCGTTTAGTTATGTAGATATAGGTAGGGTCAGAGGGATCGAACCCAAAAAGCATTCTGAAATTTAATTCAAGCGTGTGCGATTATAAATAGTGTATCATTGCGTAATTAAATATGTGAACATAAATAAGGTATGATAATCATTTTTTTTTATTTTTTGTTGTTTTGGCATAGGGTCAGTTTCTTTTTATTTTATCCGATTAAAATTATCAATGTTGGATATAAAAAACCGCAAAAAAGGGGAAGGCAAACGTTTCGACCACATATGAGGGTGCTCTTCAGTGCCATAAATTAGAAGATTAATTTAAAATTTCTGTAACAGATTGAAATATACCGTCTAGAATTTCTTAACTAGGTATAGGACAATAGTCTCCTTCCAGGAGGAAAAGAACCTCTCAGGATAGCATTTTATAAAAAAATTGTCAGTTAGCAAAGCCAAATGTACCGAGTCGGTTTTAAAAACAGTTTAGCTCGATCGGTGAGAGACTCTGGTAATGAAGTCCTCAAGAAAAGTTTTCAAAATTGAAAATTATTCGGGTTTTGTCATTGATAATCAATTAAGCATTTTTTTCCCCGGCTGGTCGATTGAAAATTTCTAAGTTTTGTTCATTTCTCCGGTTCTTTATATACAGTGAATTCTACATATTTTTCCAATACGTGTTAACATACTGGACTTCTTTATTTTGAATTTCAAGCTATGCGATAAGTTTTTGAGTTTTATGATTTTCCTTATTTTAATTATTTCCTATGTTTTAATCTTTTGCAGAAATTTTAAATTAATCTTTTAATTCATGGCATTGAAGAGGGCCCCTATATGTGGCCGAAACTTTTGCCTTCCCCTTTTTTGCGGTTTTTTATACCTAACATTGATAATTTCAATCGGATAAAATAAAAAGAAACTGACCCTAGGCCAAAATATAGGCCAAAACAACAAAAAATGAATAAAAATTCTGTGAATTTTGGATCAATGCAATAGCAGATATGTTCTCTAACATGTCACATTATGATAATAATTTTTGTGTATGTGTTTCCACTGAAACCTCCCCTCTTCTCAGTGCCAAAGCATTCGACCGGCAATCGAAAGATCCTGGGCTCGATACCCAGCGGAGTGGAAGCGTTCCTTTTTTCACAGAAAAAATTGTTCAAATATATATTGAAAATTCCATCTGGTCTTAAATGACGTTAATTCTAAATCACAGGTTGATAGGGTCGATATTGTAGAATTCGGTTATCATGGTGAGTGATACACTCTTCTAATTATCGACATAATCGACTGAAATGATTTAGAAACATTTTTATAAAATATATTCCATTTATTCAAACGAAGATATTAACTTCACGGTTTGAAAACCACTATATTAATTTCATACGTAAACCCCGTTTGCCTTATTTTGAAACGATATCATACTAAAATATAATTCATTTTTATGATTTACTCTAACGAAAAGTCGCTAAGTGTAGTAATCCCCGGAATTAAAATGTTAGGCGGCATTTAAAAAATAGAAGCTAGACCATTCCCCATGCCCCGAAATATCCTGAGTACAGCGAACTTATTGAAGACAGAATATGTCCAAACGACATCAAGAAATTTGAAAAGAACACATCCCTTCAAAAAACACCCTTGCAGATGAGACAGAAAATTCAATACGAAATTGGCGTGTGTCTAGCTACGATGATGAATTTAGGCTCTAGTATGCCGGAATACCAGTGGAAAATACGCAAAAAGAAGAAAATAATTATTTGGAAACGCAAATAGGTCATAGAAAAACTTTTAAAGAGCACGAAAATAAAAAATTAGAAAGTTATAGAGAATTGCGAAATTCACTGGAAGATGCTAACAACGAAACTTTTGAAGTAGACTCATTTTTACCTGTGAATGAGGAATTCTCAAAGGGAAGCAACCGCGTTTTTTTAATACGCCGAGAAAATAGAACTATAACGAGAAAAATAGAAAAGTAAGTTGTAGAAAAATTAGAGAAGCAAAGATTTGAAAAGAAAAGTCCAAGCGCGCATAATTCGGTTGTAAATAAAGATGATAGGAACGTAGATAGAATAAACGAAAAGAGAGAAAATATAAACAAAAATGCTACAAATACGAGATTGCTTAATTTTAAAGATATTGGTCAACCGGAAAATTACATATTGGAAATGCCAACGGAGCAAATTTAGAATCCAGTCAGAAGATCATTTACACCAAGAATGCAAGAACCCACAAGCGAATTATCATCGACTTCAAATCAAAGATATTCGTGTAATATTCCTAATTTGGTAGAAAAAGTCCATTCTTCGAATAATCAAACAATCCCAGCAGCCTACTTCTCATTTGGAATTATCCAAACTCCTTTCCAAATAATTTCTGGATGGCCAATTCGATTTAAAAACAATAAAGTGGATCATCCGACTGATTTTATAAGTCAATTAAATAGATTTCAAAGAGGTTATCAAATTGGTGATGTAGATATTTTTTAAAATTTGTATGCTTTGTTACAGAAAGAAGCAGGTGAATGGTTTCACGTTGCAAAAAATAGTTGGCTCAATTTAAATGAATTTAAAAGATATTTTGTAAAAATGTATCTAGATGAAAAGTACAGAGAAAATATTTAGTAGAATAACATTTTTCAATTAGGAAACAGACCAAGATATACATTCTTTTCTAACAGAAATAAGAAAGTTATTGACAAAATTACATCCTAGAAAAGACTTGGAGTAGGAATTGCGTAGAACGTATGAAAATTTAAAATTAGAATATAAAATATATATAAAGAGAAACAGTTTCAGTAATTTTGAGGAATTAGAAACATTAGGGAAAAAATGGTGAACAGAGTTAGTCAAGTCTAAAGTAAGGGGTGAAACATTGCCTGTAACAGAAAGTAAAGATAGTGTAAAGGTAAACAATCAAAATAGACATTATATAATCGACACTTACACCAGACAGAACCAAAACAGAAATTTAAAGTTTCAAAATAGTTAAGGAAATCAGTTTTTTAAGCCACATTTCCAACCAAAACAATTCCAAAATACCCGTTCAAACTTTCAATTTTGAAATATAGAACACTCTAATACCCGACATAGACCATCTTCTGAAAATAAAACACCAGTTATACCCTGCGATTACATACCCAGCGGAAGTAGAAACCGAGCGCAAATCTAAAATCAACCGGGACTCAAATAATATCGAAAATAGAAAAAAAAAAAACCTAAAAGAACTCAGATGTTACAGATGTAATAAAATAGGCCATTTTCGTAACAAATGCCCAGATAAGTTATATGCAAAGTCAAATGTTATTCAAAAAAAAAATTTGTTAAATCATAACATTTTTCAAGCACTATCGAATAAACTAATAGTCGCAAATGGACAGGAAGTGGAAATAATAGGCCAAGTAGTAATTGTGCTTAAGATAGGTCATATATAATAGTTAAAGATATTTGATTCAGATTAGTGCCGTAATTAAAAATTAATGCAATTATCGGAAAAGGCATGCTAAAATTAATAGGACTGAAAATAGATTTCGAGAATAATATTTGGTGGTTGCTAGAATTAAAGCAAATTACATAAATACTCTATAGATTTGGAAAATAAATCAGAACCGATTTCGATGTCAATGACCCGTGATGTAAGTAAGCACAGAAAGAGAAGAATAAAAGTAAAGAAAGTAGATCAGAAGACTGACATTACAATAGTATATTACGTGCCTAGGCGCACAATGAGGATTATTGCGCGACGAGCGACAATGCTCGCAGGAGATCGAAGCCAAGGCGTAGTCGAGGCGTAGGTGAGACGAAGCCGAGACCAAGCCGAGACGAATCCGAGGCGCGATCAGTCCTGCGAGCATTGTCGCGAGTCTCGTAATTTCCCGAATTGTGTGCATTGGCACGTATTCTATTTTATGTGACTTTGGTGCGTATACGAGTTTTTATGCGTACACTCGAATCTAATCTAGTATTGTAGTTGTTGCGTTAGTTCGAAATTATCATTTTCTTCCATTACACTTGATAATTCGCGACTAGTCCCGGCCATTTTGATTTTATCGATCTTGTGTAATAGTAGCGTGTTTTAATAGAGCATGCGCAGTTCAGATGTACAAGGCTTTGTCAGTAGGGTGCTAGCGCTGTACGAAGAAGAAGAAGAATAAGAAGAAGATTCTGCTCCGCTGTATGGCTATAGGCGCATGCGCAGTTAAATTTTTACATTTCTTTCCTCTGTAGCGGAATACACAAAATTGTGCTACTCTCAACTGTAGCGGAAAAACGAGTTTCCGCGCCGGAGGCACATAAAATAGAATATGTGCCAATGCACACAATGCGGGTAATTCCGAGACTCGCTTAAAATGCTCGCAGGACTGATCGCGCCTCGGCTTCGTCTCGACTACGCCTTGGCTTCAATGTCCTGCGAGCATTGTCGCTCGTCGCGTAATAACCCTCATTATGCGCCTAGACACATAATATGCTATTATATTATTAATAACCATGGAACGAATAAAACTAGTTTTGAAATGAAGTAGGATAAAGAAACTAAGGAAAATAGAAAAACAAATAGGTGTGAAAGTGACAAAATAGTAAATTTTGTTGCTAGGGACTGGGGCGCTGTTTTTGAGTCGACGACTGAAATATCGGTTGAGTTCCAAAAACGGCCCAGCTTCGTAGCACACAAAATATTTTTTGCAAAATATGCACTGAAAAGGTGCTTCCAGTACCTAAAAGCAGCCTTGAGGGGGTACATTTGTGATACGACGCACCACGCGCATATGACTGAATACACATAAGTGTGTGTGAGAGAGAGAGGGAGAGAGAGATCACGTAGTCAACGCGGTCGACACGTTTAAGCCCGTTTAATCAATTCACTCTCTCTCGGTCCGGAAAGAGAAAGAAAATACAATTTGTGTACTTTGGTTTTCGTCAAGAGATATAAACAATAATACACAATGGCATGTATTTTTGCATTTTGTCAATTTTTATATGTTAATTACTGTAAGTTAATTTTTATTTTCATTAAGACTGGCACATTTTCGTATTAACTGCCATACTTGCATAACTATGGTATATACCATTTCAAAAACATTGTTCGCGTGTCTGCAAAGTGCATTGGGGAAATAATGATAACTTCGCATTTAACCGCTTCATTGGAAGAAAAAATAGATGAAACAGAAGAAGGGTACAACGCAAAAATTCGAAAGGTTAACAAATACGAAATTTTTTGTTAGCTGTATACCGAATGTTAGCCGAGTCGGTGTCGCTTTGCGTGCCGAAAGTTTTTGTTTTTTTTTAAATTGTAAATATACTTAAAAGCGTTGAGTGAAGATAGTTAACAGTATATGTGACCTGTCAAGAGGAAAGTGACCTAAGGCTGTAAAATTCGATTTTCCGGTTTCTGCATTTATAAGTAGTTTTAAAGTTGTCCTTTCCAATGGAAGAATCCAAAAAATCCTACCTAATTTACTCTGTACATAATTAAGCTGCAAAGTACCCTGGAAATAGCGCATTTCTCAGGGAGATTATTAGTCCAAGACATCCAGCTCCTCCACTTACAACTACAAGAGAGGCATTATCTCTTAATTTAGTTCCCTGGTTTAATACAATTTTCAAAAGGGCGATATTCCAGGATACTGGAAAACACTATTAGTGTTTATAAGCACGGATGAGAATAATACGCATTTAGCAACGAACTGCTACTGGGTCTTTCGTGTTGCAAAGAAGCCCAGTCAACCAGCCAGTATGCGTACGCGCAAACGCCCGTTACTAATGATGTTTCATGCGCTTGCTCTCACCACTTCCCCTAAGCCGACGATTCTCCACAACGCGAAAACCCCAGCAGTATGCCGTTTCTAACTTTGTATTATTTTCATCCGCGCTCTAATTATTAGGCATTCGAAAACGGAAATAAGAATAATTTCTGAAAATGCGTTCGCAGAGGCATTCAGAAGTTGGAAATACCAAACTTCTCTGCTGAAAATATACTGCCGAGTACCTAAGTGCACTGAAAAAAGTTAGTTGAACCTCATACTTGGACTAGTAAAATATGTTACTGCTGACTTATAAGTTGGCATACCTAATGTTTTGGTTGATTTCCCTACCCAAGCTTGAAATGATAATATCTGTAATATATAAAAAAAGAAATCTGCCCGTCTCTTTTTGAGAATGACTGACTTTAAGGAATGCATTCTCAATACAACGCTCACAGTCGATAATTATGATCAAAAATAGGAGGTGTAGCTCACGTTTTAAAACGATATTGGTAGCAGTAATAAAAATTCCGAGCAACAATTTTCCATAGTAAGTTTGTAGAATTTTTTCACAAGAACAACTTTATCTAGCAAAATTTTTTTGCATTTGGTGTTTTCCAGGGTGGCCGCTGGACGGGGAGACGGGGAAATCACCGGGAATTTTTTTATTGACCAGAAATTTTTAAAAATTTTAAATAAAAAACGATTTTAATTTGTTTTAAATGTGCTACATAAAGTGATTTACTTATATATCATATTATGCATTTCGAAATTACCGCCTTATTTGTGCAAAGTGAATAAGCAACTTGAGGCACCTTAGGCTGCTGTCTACAGCACCCATTGGAGCAGGAAATTTTTTCCTTGTTGACTGTGACAGCGACTTTAACAATTGTCCATTTCATATGATTTCGGTATACCAGGAGAAATTTCATTTCAGGATATTAAATAAAAAATATTCTCAAACTTTAAAAACCCATTGCATTCATTGTTCTTCATTGGAAACTATTTTTTTAATGGCCGGAAAAAAATTTTCGACGACCGGGAAATGACTGGGAATTATTTTCGTCGATGAAAACGGTCACCCTGGTTTTCTAATTTAAAAAGCAATTTGTTACGATGAAAATGCTAACTACGCATCTTATAAAAAATACTCAAATTTTAGAGTTTAAAGAATTTGAAATCCTTTTGTGGAAAAAGAGACGCATTCGACCGTGACGGGATTCGAGTCTGGGTCTTTCGAATGTCGTTGGACTGCTCTAACCAACTGAGCTATACAGGCTAATACCTTTTTATATAAGACTATAAAAAATAGGTGTGTCAGCCAATAAAGTGGCAATAGCATATTTTACAAACCAAAGCAGATGAATCAACTATTTCTTCCAGCGTACTCTAATTTTTATTACAAAATATTACACACAAAACAATCTGGAGAAATTTTGAATTATCAAGAAATCCTATTCCAGAATTTTGAGTAGACAATCTGTACTACAACTATAGATCCTTCAAGTTCCTTGTCCTCATCATCGTATCCTAAATATTTGTGTAATTTAATGAATAAAAAGAGTATTTTCTTACCCGAGGTCGAGTATCAACAACGTAAATATATTTCCCATTAGGGTTCGTGCAAAGAATGTTGTACAACATTTCTTCGTCTTCTGGACACCGAGCGTTGAATCCGGAAAGTGGTTGACTACAGCGACATATAGCCGCCTGTAACAAAGTTTGAATGGACTTTGCGTTTTTATATGATTTTCACGTATACATTAAGGTAGTTGACTTTCTCGAAAAATAATGATACAATCAAATAACAAAATTTGTAAAATCTCTAGATGGAAACAGTTACAGTTACTTGAATTTTCTACAAACCTTATTTCCATAAAGATAAGTTAACACAGGCAATCTACCTTTGCTTCTAAATTTCGCACTTCCCACTAGAACATTACTTGTACAAATACTAGGTACGTACAAATAACGAGGATAGGTTTCGCAGAGCTAAAGAAGATAAGAGGATTTCAATCTAAATTTTCAACTTTAATTTTCGATTAATTCTCAGTTGAGTGATTTCTCATACTCACTTCGTAATTAGTATTCAGATATGAAAGAGCCCATTCATCGTTAGGAACACCTTGACGTTGAAATTCTCGTTGTATATTAAAAAGATCCCAGCCTAAGTGTTGTGACCAAGCTTCTTGGTAGTTAAAGCAGTAGAGATCTTCAATACTAGCTGTGAATGGTAGAAATAAAATATTGTTAAATTTTAAGTTATGTATGAAATGAGTTTTAATTACCTGGCGAAGACAGTTTAAGCAGCGTGAGGTAAACTTCATGGCAGTCACGTTCTTTGGCAATAACAAAGGTCACAACTAAAAAATTCTTGCACTTCAAAAGCAATGGAGATCCAGTTGTAGATAAAGGCAACTTTTCCACATTCGCAATATGCGTGTTTAAAACCTGAGAAAAAGTGTTATCTGATAAAGTAACAAATTGTTAGTTAAATTGCTGACTCTGATGAACATGTTCCTTTACAATAAACAACATTAGGCCTGGCAATAAAGTAACTGAATAGCTAGCTCTTCATCTAGTCTTTCTGAGCGACATACTTTAAAAAGGTGTCTAGTGATCAAGCAATTTGAAATTCCCGGTTTTTTCCCAGTCAAATTTTTTTCCTCGATCATGTTAAAAATATCTTTCTGTGATTTTTGAAAGTCAATGTATACACACATTGCAATAAGCCTTATACATTACATTTTTTATCGTTTATCAACCTAGGAAAACCCTGTTTTAGAGCTGGGACAATAATGCGTTATACTCACTTTTCTCCGACCCATTACCAAAATAGAAATAAAAAATGTTATAATATTTATATAAAAAATTTTACATAATATTGTAGATGTGAATTACATTTTCTCAAAGCTAGTAAATTTTTTATTAATTTCAAATGAAAAAGGAAATTCAATTTACTTAAGGCTCTATCAGCCTTAAGGAACACATTCTTATCATGACACTCGCGCTTCGCGCTCGATTTCCTGTATACATTTATGTAACTTTCTAATAATTTTTTTTATTATAACGATTATTTTGAATCTCATATATTTTGGTTAAAAAATTTCAGAATGTAAAAATCATTAGTAAATATGGTGTCTTTTTATGAAAATTTCCAGGGGACTTAATACAAAATTATGCAAGAAATATCAACTCTAACCTTAAAAGCAAAAATAAAATTTTCTTTTAATAATTGATGAGAAAAGTAAAATGATTGAATGTTAAGGATAGAACATTTATCTAGCATTCTTAAAGGAAGAAAAATTGTTTTTCTAGAAAAAAAGTAGATTTTGATATAAAATAAAACAAATTCTAAGTCCTAAATAAACTTTCTAGTTTTTTCCCGGTCAAATAAAATTCTTAGGTTTTTCCCGATTTCCCGGTCCGCTAGACACACTGGTTAATTAAATAATTCTCCTCTTTAACACGGAAAAAATTTGACTAGGCGACCGATCGAATTAAGAATTTAATGAACTTAAAGAATCTATGTATACCATATATCATTTCTAGGAGATAATACTCCAGGGTATTTCTCTACCGATCGATGCCATCTCATGATGAAAATATGGACCTGATTGGGCCAGGGACAGCACACACATGCTTATCCTGCTATGACCTTTTTTATAAATATAGGGTGAGCGTTTTGCTCAAATCCTATTAACTAAGTTACAAAATTTGATAGGGGTAACGGAGGGTTAATTTTAATTTTGAGGGAACAGAAGTTACAAGGTACTAGACCCGGCAAATAATGTCATGATTTTATTTGCTTATCCTCGCTTTTAAATCCTCCAGTACTAAAGTTTTGTAATTCATGATTTATTTTCTTTTTAATTTGTTTGCGAAAATTATCTTGACATCAACTTTCTTCATATTCAAATTGGCGTGCAAAAAATGTATGACAGTTTGCATTTAATATTTAAAATTTCTGGCGTAGTTATAAGGCTTAAAGCGTTTATCCGAATAATTTAACCAATTTTCTTATTTGCCTGTTTGGAATTACTGGAATGCTGAACTTCCCAAATATTGATGAGAAACTCCAATACAAAATAAGCTAGAGAGTATTGCAAAATATAAGTTAACGTGTGTACGCGCGGGCAGGACAAGAAACCGTTCGATTGTTCTATTGCCAGACCTACATTATAATAAACCAAAAACATGAAACAAATGTAATGTATTAAAAATCCTTGTAATAATTCAATAAATGTTGTAAACCTCATTGAATTCAAGTAAAACATTATTATTCATATATACCTTTCTTTTGACTAATTAAGAAAGCTTTATATTTAGGAGAATTTTTAAATTTTGAAAATAAGTATTTTTTAAATGATTTACAGCTAGGAAGTATTTAAAGTGTTAAAGTTGGCCGGATGTATGTGCGTGTGTAACCATTTTATAATCATTTTATCAATTTGTATCAATTACATACACGAATCCTCCCAATTTCATAACCATAATTTAAATTATTTGAAAGTTATCATGAAAACAGTATTACTAAAGTGCACACAGACATGCTGACATTTTTGAAAAACCTCAATTTCGGACGCCTGTGATCAAATTATGTCAAAATATGTTAAGTAATCAGGGTCCGAAATTTTTATCTTCACAGAGCTTCCTCAACGAGGAAACAAATAAAGCTTGTTATTCCATTAAAATAATTGATAATTTAATTGTTTTGAGTCGTAGTACGAATATTTTCTCACTAAATGAACTTAGGTCTTCATAATATGAACATAAGAGTTGATACATCTTTACAGCTAGTCCAACAAGTATTTGCATGAAATTCAACATTACAAATTTATACTAAAAATTATAATTGCTACATTACTTTGGTTCATAATAATTTATTATATTAGCATTATTATACACGCTAAAGCGCGCGTGAAACATTGCCTTACCAATTCTTAAGATAGTAAAAGGAAATACTAAAATCTATATTGGATCAATATTATACATGCGGAATTTTTAATAAACTTTATTATACATAGTTTTACAATTAGGTGTTTCATTTTGAATAACCCGCTATTTAGGAAGCTGTCATAATAAGAGGTGTCATTTTTTGACAGATGAGAACTAAAAACTATGCCATTAATAAAAATAAAACGATACACGCTTCAAAAACGCATTGAAATTGTTAAAATTCACTACAAAAATGGTGAAAATTTTGCTGGAATCGTTCGTAGAGTTGAAACTTTTCTCGGACGTCGTAAAGCACCTTCTCGGCCAGCTATTGTAAAATTGGTGCAAACATTCGAGCTGCTGGGACAAGTTAGTGGTGTAAGAATCGAACTCATGCCCGTCGTGCAAGAACACCAGCGAATATTGCTTCTGTAGCTCACAGTGTGGAGGGAAATCGAGGTTTGTCCATTCCGCGCTGTTCTTTGGAATTGCGCAAACGACTATACACTGGATTTTGTATAAAGACTTGTGTCGTAAGGCTTATAAAGTTCAGTTAACATAAGAACTCAAGTCTGCCAACCATCAACAACATCGTGTCTTTTCCAATTGGGTGTTGGAAATGCATGTAAATGAACCTGAATTCCACCGGAAAATCATTAGGAGCGATGAGGCTCATTTTTATCTTGGAGGCTACTTTAATAAGCAGAATTGTCGCATTTGGGGTTCAGAAAACCCAAAATGGTTATTGATAAGCCTCTCCATCTGCAACTTGTAACTGTTTGGTGTGGTTTTTGGGCAACAGGGATCACTGGGCCTTATTTTTTTGAAAATGAAGCTGGAGCGACTGTTTCGGTGAATGGATTGCGCTATCGAACCATGATTAATGAATTTTTATGGCCAGAATTAAAAGATATGGATATGGACGATGTTTATTTCCAACAAGACGGCGTTACGTGCCACCTAAGTGGCGAAACCATCGGTCTTTTGCGTGCAAAGTTTCCAGGCCGAGTGATTTCTCGAAACGGCGATTACAATTGGCCGCCGATATAATGCGATTTAACACCTCTACACTTTTATCTATGGGATTACGTGAAAGATAAGGTTTATGCTGATGCTCCTCAGACAATTCAAAAACTCAAAGAGAAGATTCGTGCTGTTATCTACGAAATAGAGCCCTACATGTGCGAAAATGCAATGGGAAATTTCATAAAAAGAGCATGGTCCTGCAAATGTAGCCGTGGAGACTGTACAAATGATATTGTTTTTGGCCAACCTTCCGCTATTGAATGAAATAAAAATCAAATGATTTCTCACAAAAAAAACACGCATTTTTCTTATAAATCAGAATGAAACCTCTAATTGGAAAACCCTTTATTACTTTTAATACAAAAGAAACGCGTTTGAATATAAGTGAAAGATGATTAAAATTAAACGCATGTCATTGACGTGACTTTATCCAATACTTTTCGAGTTTTCTATTTTAAAATTAATAACTTAAATGGATTTTTCGTACATGGAGAGACTTTTTGTAGTAATCTGTGTAAAAAATCACAGTACATTTTACTATTTTGACGTAGAAAAGTGGGGAAAATAGGGAACTTTTGTAATGATTACTACTTTGAGTAGTAATTTCCAGAATTACTAAATGATAACAATAAAATCTAAAAATATTGCATTTATTTCAAAAAAGGTTATAAATATTTGCAAAATTCCGTAGTAAAATTACATTGATATCTAGTGAAGGTTGCAGTGTTTACAAAGGACTATAGTAATTTGATGGTCCAAGCGCCAGCCAAATTACTATAGTTCTTTGTAGAAAATCCTATAGCAGGAGCAGCACATAAAAAAAAGCATGCGATGGGGATTTATCTACAACCACAGTTTTTCACATTTATATTTATATGAATACTTAACGTATGTAATAACACTTTTACTAAAGTAAACGTCGCGCCGCACGCTTAATACATATATACGTAGTCAAACTGTTTCTATACCTAATCGTATACTCTAACTATATGTAAAGCAAGTTACACATGGTTCGTTGAAGCTCAGTTTCCTTATATACTAATGTGAAGAATGTTCCACCGTCTGTAAGAACATTTTCATTACTAGAGGTCTCAGTAGCTACTTATAGAGTAAGGACCCTCTAGGAAAGGTTATGACGCACATATCATAATTAGATACTTATTAAACGAATATACTCACATTCGTTATCAATTACTAAACAAAAACATAACCGCTTAACACTTAACCGGAACTCTCCAACAAACTCTGCTCGACCAATCCGTATTAGGCACGGGGTTTGTCCCATCCTTCCCTAGAGGATCCTTATTGTTGAGAAAAAAAACGTACTAAATTCAAATTTTAAATAAGAATCACATGAATAAAAAATACAAAACACTGATCAAAATTTTAGAATTAAAATCACAAATCTCAACCAAATTAATGTGATTTGACAATTTAATAGCAAATGCCGAAATACCTTGAAAGGTAAAAACTATTTATGTCTTGTTGAAATCTGTAAGTACTAATTTAGTTTACTCACATGTGAGTAACAATATCATCATTACAATGAAAATGAATTGTAAGTATCAATCGGTAATTAATCATAGATCAACAGAAATTTCTATTTTATTTTATGAAAGATACAAAATTTGTCTCCTTTGACTTATTATGGACAAAGAAGTAAGTCACTAAAAATCATTATTTCAATAAATCTTAGACATTTTCGGGAAGTGAATTAATTTTTCAATTTTTTTAATATAATAGTAACTATTAATACTCAGGTAATTACTTAAATAATTAAAATCACATCTATTCTTTGTAAATATAGTATATTCCGTCGCTAAGTTTTTTTGCATATGTAACAGTGGCATTGTCAAATTCGTTTTTTAAATAATTTTTAATAATTATTATTTTCAACACGTAAGAGTTTAACATAAAAGACCGGGAAATATCGGGAAACAAAACATGCGTTGACACGCGTAAATATACAAAAATATAAATCACTGGGTGACCGTTGGTCAACTAGCTTCGGAAACGTTCGGCTGTGCTCGGGCAGCTGAGTGGCTATAAGCAAACACAAGCGCAAAAATTACTACAGTTGATAGAAGTATTCCCTAATAATCTTTTTGATTTGTAATACGTTATATTGAAAAAATTTCTATAAAACACTCAGGTTCATACAGTCAATAGTAATTAATCTTACCATTTTAGCCATTTTTAATGCTTTAAATACTTATTACCTCTATTATTGTTGTAGGATTGAATAATTTCTCTGCTAATTTATCCTACTTACTAATTTTACTATAGGCACCGTGCGTGACTGCAGCGCCATAGCATGAGTGAACTAAAGGAGGCTGTTAGAGAACTTTTACAATGTATTATAATGGGACTTCGTTATAAAAATGTTTATTATCAATAAAAAAACAAACAAAAAAACAATTTGATTGACTTTAAAATTCGATTGTTTTTCCTTGTGAAGTATTTGTGTGAAATCAGCAGTAAAAAGCAAGTATCTTCCATAATAAAAATGATATAGAAACCTGTAAATATAAGGTTAAGGTAGTTGTCGTGCCAAAAATCAGTCTCTGGAAAAAGAAGTTTTTCTATGATTTCAAGACTGGAAATTATATTATCAGCCGTGTCATATGTAAGGAAAGACACTCTTTTTAATGAAAAAATTTAAAAATTACGAAAAATAATTTTTTAATAATGTTTTTTGTAATAGGATTTTTCCTTACTATCGCTTCTTACCAATTTTTTAAAAATGATTGAAGTTTCTTAAATCATTGCTTATTTTTTCGGGGAAAATATTCTCTACAACTTCACCGTTTCCAATTTTTGAAAATAAATTCTTTAATGGCTGAAATAATTAAAAATCAATTTTCCAAAACAAAATTTTTATAAACAAATTGCTGTATTTGATAATAATTGATTTATTTTCAAAAATTGGAAACGGTTAAGTTGTAGAGAATATTTCCCCCAAAAAAATAAGCTATGATTTAAGAAACTTCAATCATTTTCAAAAAATTGGTAAGAAGCGATAGTAAAGAAATATCCTATTATAAAAAACATTATTAAAATATTATTTTTCGTAATTTTTAAATTTTTTCATTAAAAAGAGTGTCTTTTCTTACATATGACATGGCTGATAATATAATTCTCAATCTTGAAATCATAGAAAAACTTCTATTTCCAGAGACTGTTTTTTGGCATGACGACTACCTTAAGTTAATGACAGATCAAAACAGACTAGAAAAATAATAAAGAATTAAATTGTAATTTCATGATGACACTTTTAGGTACTTGTTGAGTAAATAAATATTAATTGTTTATTTTCAGATTCAAATTCATCATGGATATAATTATTAAAACAGGTTTTCAATCAATTAAACATACAATAGAATTTCAACCACAAGCCTTCTTACTGCAGCTACCCACTTATTCCTTTGATTTATTTTCCATTTAGACGTTGGAAATTTATAAAATTTACACTCACTTTTCCTGCTTGTATTTTTACAATTCACAACACAACAACTTCGGTGGCTCATTTCAGCTATATTTTTTTAATTAAAACAAAATTTAGATTTGCACATGTATTTTGATTGCTCGGAAATATAAAACAGCCTCCTTTAACGCCTAAATTATCCACTTCGTGCGCTGGCGTCGATTTAACTCTCCCTACCATGACTTCGCACGGTGCCTATAGAAAATATTAAAACTTGCTCGTTTGAACAAGAACAGGTCGAAATAAAAGTAGAACATCTTAATACTCCTACAATAAATAGTCATGTAATTACCACATTTTCCCTACTCTGCCACTAACTTTGGTAATTTTTTCTACAAAGTTTCCTCGTGTAGCATATAAACGAAGAAGAAAGATCAAGGTACGTTTATATGCTATACTGAGAAAAAATCCCGGGCATAGCGACGTGTTATATGTAGTTGAAAATGTGTCCTTAACTACTTTTTGTGGCTGAATTCAAGCAATGGTTGAGCCGTCAGTGTAGGTGCTAAAAGTTGTCGCCCTTACTAAGTAGTAATGTAATCACAGCGACTACGTAATGTAGTCACAGTCACTATATGTAAGTATCAACTATAAGGTTATATAAAATCAAATGCATAAAATCACTACATGGAACATTGTATTTTTCATAGCACATCTTTTGAAAATCTGAGTTTCGACCCGCTCTACAGTTACATCAAATTCTCAAAAGAGCTGCTATTAGTCAGTGCTCCCAGATCGTGGATGAAATTTACCCTCTCCATACCTACCAGTTTGGAGCCGCAAAACGAAAACTCAATGATTGAAAGGACCTGGGCTCGTACCCAGCGGAGTAGAAGCGTTCCTTTTTTCAACGGAAAATTTCTTCAATAATTATATTTAAAAAAATTCCATCTAGTCTTGCGAGACGTTACATTAATTCTCAATCATAGGTTGGTAAGGTCGATATGGTAGAGTTCCGTTATCACGTAGAGTGATACACTCTTCTAATGATCGACATAATCGACTGAAATGATTTAGAAATATTGATTAAATAGTTCAGGATACATCCGTAGCCGAATAGGCGTTAACAAGATTCTGTGAGAAAAGTTGTGGAACCTCCGTAGCTCAGATGACAGAGCATTCGACCGGCAATCGAAAGGACCTGGGCTCGATACCCAGCGGAGTGGAAGCGTTCCTTTTTTCACAGAAAATTTCTTCAATAATTCGAACTTGTAATTTCTCGTCGTCCTGGCCTCGATCGGCTATTTAAAGGTTTGAGATGATTTCTGTCAATTTCTGTTTACAAAACTTGACAACATGACAGAAATTTTGAAATGTTTAATGTTTATGACTTTCAGGAATTATTATAAATGGTTTTTGAGTGTGCGATTTGCGGGAAATATATTATAAGGCACTAGAGGTTTGTAAAGTTGTAATATATTGAATGTATTATGTAAAGAAATTTGAGGTTAGGTTACTAATGTGTCATTCTCAGGTGGTTTTAGTTTACATTGTTAATGTTGTATTTTTCAATTGATTTGAAATATTTTAAATTTAGAATGCTACTAAAATATATGAATTTTTAATTTATCAAAATATTAAATATTTTCACTGCATAATTACCTTTGGTACTTAGCTTTCTTCTAATGCTATTTGCTTGAAGCTGCATGTATTAGACTAAAAGTTATTTATTAAATAATAAATTAAAAATAAATAAAAACTTAAGTTATTTCTTCGTATATATACTTTCTTAAATATTGATTTGTATATTGATTGACAATATTTCGAAAAGGTGAATGAAACGTAGCTGAAAATATGTGACCACAATTTTTAGAAGAAAAGTTATTAATTCAATATGCTTTCTCACAAAAACTTTACAAACCCTTTAACGGCTTAAAATATTTATTTCCTTAGACTTCACTTACAATCCATCACATGAATAATTAATTATTTACAAGGAGAGCAGAATTACATTATAAATGGACTGTTTTAAACTAAAATCTTACAAATTATAATAAAGGTAGTTATTGTGCCAAAAATCAGGTCTCTCGAAAAAAAAAACTTTTTCCATCATTTCGAGAATTGAAATGATATTGTTAGTCCTGTCTCATGAAAGGAAAAGCATTTTTTTTATACAAGGAAAACTTAAATCTGAGAAAAAAGAATCATTTAAATAATGTTTTATGTAACTTAATTTTTTTCTTACTGTCGCTTCTTACCAAATTTGTTAAAAATTGTAGAATTTTAATCAATCATCTCTTATAATTCCGGTAAAAACATTCACTATAACTCTACTGTTTCTACTTTTGAAAATAAATTATAATTTCAGTTATAATTATTAAATAATAATAATAAAATCAAATAAGAATTAAATAATAATTATTATAATTATTAATTTTATTTTTGCGTAAAGTGATACAACGAATTGTAGAAAAGTCGCACATATTGATTAATTTTTTTTTATGAGTATAAAAATGTTTTTCTTACATGCAAAAATAAGATATAAAATATAAGGATGCCTCACAAAATTTGGATTGTCAACCCTAATAGTGCAAACATATAATTTTATGATTTTTAGCAATTTATTTTTAATTTGACATTTTGTCATTGTACAGGTAAGTTGCATATGATATTTGCAATGAAACTTTAAGAAAATTATCATCCTCCTTTCCACACCACCACAGATTTAGAGTTAAAGGCGCGTTTTTATTAACGTGGTTTCCCCAGTAGGTCTAATCCACAACCAGAACGAAATATTTACAATATTCACAATATTCTTACAAGTTTCCAAAGCAGTTTATAAGTTTTACATTTAATATATTTCAACAACTTTATAAGCTTATAGAATATATGCATGGGAAATTTAAGAAGAATATTCTATGAACAATATTTTATAATCAAGTAAAATCTGGGGGGGGGGGGGGGGTAAATAAAACCTTAATGATTTTGATTAAATTTCTTCTAAAAAAAAAAAAAAAAAAAAAAAATGATTTCTTATTTCTTTTTAAATCAAATAATTAATTATTCATATGATGAATTGTAAGTGAAGTCTAAGGAAATAAATATTTTAAGCCGTTAAAGGGTTTGTAAACTTTTTGTGAAAAAGCATATTGAATTAATAACTTTTCTTCTCAAAATTGTGGTCACATATTTTCAGCTACGTTCCATTCACCTTTTCGAAATATTGTCAATCAATATACAAATCAATATTTAAGAAAGTATATATATACGAAGAAATAACTTAAGTTTTTATTTATTTTTAATTTATTATTTAATAAATAACTTTTAGTCTACATGGAGCTTCAAGAAAATAGCATTAGAAGAAAGGTAAGTATCAAAAGTAATCATGCCGTGACAATATTTAAAATTTTGATAAATTGAAAATTCATATAAATTAGTAGCATTCTAAATTAATAATATTTTATCAGTTGAAAAATACAACATAAACAATGTAAACTAAAATCACCTGAAAATGACACATTAGTAACCTAACCTCAAATTCCTTTACATAATACATTCAATATATTACAACTTTACAAACCTCTAATGCCTTATAATATATTTCCCGAAAATCGCACACTCAAAAACCATTTATAATAATTCCTGAAAGTCATAAACATTAAACATTTCAAAATTTCAAAATTTCTGTCATCTTGACAAGTTTTGTAAACAGAAATTGAGAGAAATCACCTCAAACCTTCAAATAGCCGATCGAGGCCAGGACGACGAGAAATTACAAGTTCGAATCGTTCGTCTTCGTACATTTTCGGCATTACCCGAAGCAGTGACATCACAGACAGTTAATCATTGAGTTTTCGTTTTGCGGCTCCAAACTGGTAGGTATGGAGAAGGTGAATTTCATCCACGATCTGGGAGCACTGCTATTAGTTGCTATATAAAATAATATGCATTACTCGAAACAATACACAACGGATTCAACAAATGTGAAGTTTGCTGCACTGGTTATAGCGACTACGTTATTCTAGCCATGAGAACTCAACGTTTCAGGTTTTCATAGCGAGGTATATGAGTTAAGAACAGTTTACACATGGTTTCCACGATGTTAACTAGTCGCCACGACCAGGTATCCATAATATGGCTACAAATCATGTTTTTGTAGCCATGGGTCAAGTAGCAACAACAACTCTCCCTCGTTACAGTCAATTTTTTTTCCAACTACATTATTCCTAATCATTATGACCAGGTGCTATTTTTCTCTGTGCATGGAAAATCCATTTGAGCTATCAATTTAAGAATGAGAAGCACGAAAAATATTGGATAAAGTCACGCCAATGACATGCACTTAAGTTGTATTTTTCTGTATTTATATTAAATGATTCTGCAATGGTATTCATATAGAATTTCCGATATATTAACACTACTAAAATAAAACTTCATCATATGCACACAATATGAGGCCTCACAGTCCGTTTGGAATAGAAAATAGGGTGTATAGGGACCTTTTTTCTCGCTCATAGGGACCTTTTTTACGTTTATAGGGTACGTTTTTTAAACAAAAATTAAGTATGAAAGAAAGTTATTAAAAGAATAAACTCTTAAGGGGGGACACCACTATAGACGCTCTAAATCGTCAGTCAACTTTGTTCGTGGATTGAAAAAAAACTATCAATGTTATGAGCACAAAAATTTTATTGGAGGTACAGCTAGATATGAAAAATATGTTAAAAAAAGTATTTTGTGGAAATTCGGGTCCAGGCGTCGTATACCATCGCGCAAAGTGATTGCGCGATCAGCTTGCATGTCGGGCCAATGTGCAATTCCAGTATCTTCATTAGCAATAAAGTGGGCGAATGTCCTTCATTGAACACTAACGCGGCGATATAAGCACAGACTAGTGCTTAGGACCGAGATTCAGCTAAACAAAGTTTCCTATTCACACAAAAATCAACTCATCTACACTAACGTACACCTACAAATGAAAATTCCTACATTTCCTGACTTGTTTTTCTATTTTCTTAATGATGCGATTCGGCTAATAGCATTCTTTCAAGAGATTAATCGATGTCTCAATGATAAGAGCTCCGGAGCTCGAGCGCATCGAAAACAAGTTACCTGCAACGCGCTAGAAAATAATTCGCCAATCCCTCAGTTTTTGGAATTTCGGTCTAAACTTTTACAAGGATACTTTCGAAGAGTTATAGAATACATTTATGCAAAAAAACAAAAATCGATTTTTTGAAAAATCTGTAGTGGTGTCCCCCCTTAATAAAAGGTAAATAAAGAAGTAATACTTTTTATTTTAGTAAGTAACAAATATAAAGTGATACCACATCTATCGCAACACCCGTCTATTGCAAACTGCCGTTTATTTCAACTTGTCTCTACCGTTTATCGCAATAAACTCTACCATTTTTCCCCCTCCTAGTAGTAGGAGAGGTCACGTGATTCTAAAGGATAGGTGGGAATACCGCTCACTTTTAAATTTGTGATAAACAGCGAACGCGCAGAAAACTACTCGCTGAGCCACATGCGCCGACAACCAGTTGGTCAGGCTGGTGGTGGAGGAGTGGGAGCCCCTCCGTATTTGCGATAAACGGGAGGCATTCGATTGAAAGGTGTTGCGATAAACGGGGTTTTACTGTATTCATATTTTTGTACGCAACTGCACTTCACAAATTTTGGGATGTGAGTATTCTTAATATCAAATAGGAAATTACCTACTTATCACGGCTATGTATGTAAGTCTTATTAAATTAAATTTCAATTAACTCTCTACAAAATTTTCTTTTTTTTAGATGTTTCATACTTTGGTTAAAGAAAGGTACTTATAGGCAATCTCACTTGCCATACATTTAGTATCCTTATGATTATTTTCGACAAAATCCACCCATATCTATTGTATATAAATAATTAATGTAATTAAAAGCTATTAAGTATGAGTGTTATTACTTTAGATTTTGAATCTTTTCATTAATAAGTATATTTCTAATAACACAATATGAATTTTCTTGACTTAATTTCAAGTTTGAATAAATTACTAAAAGAATACTACTGTAACGGTTACAACTATCGACTTCTTTTTAAATTCTATATATTCTATAAAATTGTATATAAATTCTATATCTATTACTTAATTCGTGCATGCGTTGGAAAGCTACTGTCATTGTGCGTCTTTTTCAGTATATGTCATTCATTTGAAGCGTAAACAACAATAATTTTTTTCACTCAAATATGTCGAACTTTGTGCCTGAAAAAGTGTTTTTGCGGGGAGTTCTTCTTCATTACTTTAATATGAAGAAAACTGCTGCCGAAAGTCATCGTATTTTGGTGGAAGTTTATGGTGAACATGCTATAGCTGAGCGAGAGTGCCAAAAGTTTCAAGATGAAGAACTGGAAGCATTATTCGATGAAGATTGTTGCCAAACACAAGAAGAGCTCGCAGAATCTTTTGGAGTCACTCAAGCAGCCATTTCAAAACGTTTAAAAGCAGCCGGATACATTCAAAAGCAAGGAAATTGGGTTCCACATGAACTCAAGCCGAGAGACGTTGAAAGGCGGTTTTGCATGTCCGAAATGCTGCTGGAACGCCACAAAAAGAAGTCATTTTTGCATCGGATTGTTACGGGTGATGGAAAATGGATCCATTACGACAACCCCAAGCGCAAAAAATCATATGTGAAACCCGGCCAACCAGCCAAATCCACGGCAAAGCCGAATATCCATGGCGCGAAGGGAATGCTCTGTATTTGGTGGGATCAGAAGGACTATTTGAAAACAGTGGATGGGAAGTTTTACCCCACCCGCCTTATAGCCCAGACCTTGCCCCTTCTTACTAACATTTGTTCCGGTCGATGCAGAACGCCCTCACTAGAATACGGTTCACATCAGAACAGGGTATAAAAAATTGGCTTCATTCATTCTTGGCCGCCAAGCCGGCGCAGTTATTTTGGGATGGAATCCACAAATTGCCAGAGAGATGGGAAAAAGTCATAGCTTCAGATGGGCAATACTTTGAATAATATTATTGTACATGTTTTTCTTAAATAAACGTTCAATTTTTGAAAAAAAAACCGCACGAATTAAGTTATAGAACCAATATTATTATGGAGATCAGGCTTGTTGATATATATCATTACATCGTAAAACAGATTATAATTATTTACCACAGGCTAAAACAATTTTCAGCATTTATGGTGTTAGAAAAACTGAGAATCAAAATCGAAGAAAACGAAAAATTTTATACAAATTTTAAAAAATATACACTAATGGCTGAAAATAAGCTACTTTAGGGTCCAAATTTTGAAAATAGGGGACTTTAGGGAACTCAACTGAATATACAGGACAATAGGGGATATAGGGACCGGTCTGTGAGGCCTGCAATATACTCCAAAGGTTAATTGAACTTCAAACTTTATTCAATTTAAATTAAATTTAAAAATTTGTAAATAATAATCACTTCCTCAAATAACTATATAAACTTTTAATTCAATTATTAAATGTCCGAGCCGGCAATTTTATTGGCAATCATTTTTCGATTTACAAAAAATAAATCAATTCCGTAAAATATAAAATAATTTTAGAGAATATGAAAGACTTTTCTAATTGAAAAATTGGATAAGATAGAGAGGGGGTGATTTTTGAGTCTTGTAAAGATAGTCCGTTTTTGAATGGCTGTAACTACTTTGTTTTGGGATACAAAATATTTTTACCTGAATGTTTGTGATTCTTTTTTGAAGGATGAATTGAATGAGTTAAACCGTTTTCTGAAAATCTCAAAATCTCACCCTTATTTTTGAATATTAAAAACATTAAAATTTTTTTTTTTAAGTTAGTCCCTTTTTTTATCATTTACTAAAGCTTGAAATCTTTACTTTCAAAGCCCTACAGAAAAAGGAAAAAACGATACCAGGCACATTACAGTTCCATGCCTTTATCCCTGTTAACGATTACCGATTACAGTTGAAGAAATTCTCAGATTCTACAGACAATTATTTTTTTCCCACACAAAGAGGAAAGAAATAAAATAAGAGAACATCTGTCAAAGCAAGTAAAATAATAAAAAAATTGACAATAAAAAAAAAGTGAAATAAAAATACTAAACTACCCTTATTCATCGCTAACTTTTGAACATGTTTTCGTAACAGATTACAACCAATAACAACATATTTAAATAATTTAAAATAGTGATCAAAACAAAATCATCAATGTAAACCAGCTTCATACTTAGAACGGAAAACCATCAGGATTATTATATGTGATATGCTTACCCATATTTGTTTTTTGCCATTTGAGTCCACGAATATCAAATGCGTTACAGTTAAATACAATGTTCCGGTTGAATGACTGTTGTTGTATTTATCAAGCATTCGCACATTTTCTACCTAGAATTTTTATTGCGAATTTGTTTAGCAATCGTATGTATAGGATGAAAATACTTTTAACTGAACTAAATGAATGTAAACTCATATAAACCTTCTGAAATATTAGAAATTATTCACAAATTCTCAGTTATGAATAATATTTACATTTTTCTGAAGATAACCATACTAACCTCACTTTTTAACAAAATTGTATTTTCCATTAAACACTAAAGCAAAGTTTACTGAACGAGAAAATAGTCGAATAACACTTTTTTAATAAAAGTTGAAATTAGAGTCAAAGGATAGCTACATCATACAAATAGAAAAATATAATGAAAATCGTGACGTACCATTGAACGTTTGATCAACTCTATGGAATTCATGGTTCTGAGAAATCACAAACTTCAAACTTCACTTTTAAAAAGTATCACACTCATCACAAATGCTTCTACAATTATTATTTAAGCCTCTGCATAGCATAAGAGCATATTTAATTATTTAGACAAATTTGTATAGCATTTTTTCCAAAAATAAAATCCGATACAAATTTTTTATTGAAGAAAAAAAGTTACACTATCCAGAGGATCATTTATTGACTTTTTGGCAGCTGTATGGTGCATTTATACCTCTGTCTGCCTGACCGGTGCGGACTGGTGCGGACAGAAAATACATAAGAGCAAAAAGACCAGTGTTGCCGGAGTGAGCGCTCTTAACTTCCCGGCAGCTCAAAAGAAAATTCCCAACTTTTCCCGGACAAATTTCAAAACTTCCCGGAATTTTCCCGTAAATTAAAATCATCTAAAACTTCTTAAAATTGTTTAAATATTTTAAACTCTGTTAAAAATATGTCTTATCCTAGGTTTTCATAGTTTAAAAAAAATATATATTTGTTAATTTCGAAAAATAATCAAAATTCTAAATCAAATAATTGTCCATCGACCTCAGTCTTTATGTTCTTTACGTTGATGAACAAATATTATTTTAAAAAATTGTGGATAAAGACCCGTAGGAACTAAATTACTCTCATGGTAAAGTACCACATGCCCTACTAGAGACAATATTTTACTAATAAACGTATAAACAATATATGCGTACTGATCACGTTTAGAAAATACTGTACAGAAACATATCTTTACTTTTCTATCTTTTCACTCCTATAATCAAAGAGAATCAAAATAATTATATAATTTATACTTACAGGCATACAAGGTAATTTGGGATTCTCTTTTTTAATCAAAAATATATACATTTCCGAACTCTATATTTTAAAAATCTATTTCAAATTCCATTCAATATTCTTTTTTGGGACATAATACTTTTATCCAATCAACATAGATACTGTGAGAAACTTTGGGCTAATTTTACACATAAGCGACTATCAAGAGATGTGACTCATTCATTTGAAAACCTAAAAAATCTGATCATCTCACTTTAGCATATGACGTCAGAAGGAGTTAGAGTGAAATGAATAGCAATAGGCCTTTTCTACTTGGTGGCATGAGAGCACTATGACATATGAAAGCGCCCTAAGGGCCTGCAACCAATAAAATGCTTCTTTTTTTTTATCAAAACTCATTATGATTGGTTGTGTTTAACGAAAGATCTCTTATTAAATCTTCTATGCAAATTTAATACATAATAAGGCAATTATAAGACAATATCCCGGAAATTCCCGGAATTTCTTGACATCCCGTAAAATTTCCCAAGTCAGTCAAAATTTCCCGGATTCCGGGAAATTTCCATGCAATTGGCAACACTGAAAAAGACAGAAGTTTTCTATTTGTCCAATTTTAGAATGTCTGTCTCCTTTACTCTTATGTCTTTTCTGTCCGCACCGGTCAGGCAGACAGAGGTATAAATGCACCATTAAGGAGGAATTACACCTCTGCATGCAGGCATTATGCATGCAGGTTACCATGGTAACATACAAGAGAGAAAGAGACTGACAATTTTCCTATTTCTTTCCCTTAAATTGTTACCATGGTAACCTGCATGCATAATTCCTACATGTAGAGGCGTAATTCCTCCTATAGACATTACATCTTGTAACGTTATGGCTGTTTTAGTCATGGAGAATAGACATCAGGAGACCAAATTAATGTAACTGAAAATCAGCATCTTTTTGTCGGAAGTACATTGATTGAGTACGGGAACGTCCCAAGAGATGGCGCTCCTGCAAGTAGCGTAAAAAAAAAATCTTCGTGTACCTTTGCATGCATGCAGGTTGTCATGGTAACATTTATTTATTATAAGAATGTTTACAAATATTAACCTTAATTTGCGCTTATGTTAGAATATTTTGAGCGAACAGAAGGAAGCGGCCATTTTTTTACGCCACTTGCATTCGCGCCACCAATCGGGAAGTTATTGTACTCTTGTACGTTTTCCACGTACTTCCGACAAAAACGTGCTCAACTTTTGTGAAGTTCATGCATAAGAGATTGGTCTCCTTATGTCTATTTTCCATGCGTTTGGTGGTCAAAATTAAAGAAGTTATGAGGTTTTCAAAATTCGAGTGCTAACTTCACTGTGCACTCCATATTTTGGAATTTTTTAAAAATTCCTTTTTTAATCGTTTGGGGGTTCGTTTGGTGGTCAAAATTGATAAAGTTATAAGGTTTTCAAAATCATGGGTAGCCCTAGCGATCTGGCTGAACAGTAGCTTTACGCTGTATAATGGCATGCTTTGTAAAGCAGCCTTTACACCTTTATAAATTGATATAATTAGTGGATAGTTTGTTTCTACATCCTTCGATTGAAAGTTTTTTGGCACTGATTACCATTTTCAATTTTTCTGTTAACTTTTTTGAAATCTCTAAATACTACTTGTAACAACCCTTTCGCTCAGAAAAAAATCTTCCAACCTTGACGAGTTTCCCTGGTGCATATTTCGGATTGGAATAATTCCGAATCGTTCTTTATCGTTTTTACACCTTGAAAACAGTAGAAGATATGGAAAATTTGACCAAATTTTTCGGATTTTATAAAAGTGGTGGTGTTCCAGACCCCCTAACAAACCTGTCAAAACAAATTTTAAGAAACAAAACTTGCTGTGAAAATAGAAGGGTTGAAATTTCTGCAATGCACTTTAGGATTCGGTTTGAAAAGTTAGTTCAGATTGAGTTCGCATTTAATTAGGTTTAGAATTTTTCGGATAGCACGGAATCAGTCGGTTTGAAATGTTGGTTCGAAATGCCGGGGATTGGTATATTCCAAATGAAAGAGGAAACTCAATTGCAATTACATTTTTGAAAATTTGAAAAGTCCTTTTTTACATAATATATATCATAAGAGTGTATAAAAAACTTCAATTAATTAGAGTAAATGTAAAGGATATGAGATCAGATATTGATATATTTTGATAGTTCCTCTAATAACCAGAAATACGATTTCAAAGGGATTAAAACAAAAATACTCTATTTCACTCCTGGCCGTACACTTGTAATAGGTCTAGGACAATGTACTATGGATAATTGATGATAATTCCATATATTTTATTTCTGAAGCGGCATCAATCTCACCATAAAAATCGTTTTGGAGCATTTCTTGGATTATTTAAGGCTGATTTCCTTTTATTTCAGACACCCTCCTTTTTTCGTATAAAATACGTCAGATTTGTTATTTAATTACCACTAGATTTTTAATTTTCAATTAAATTCATAAAATTTTATCAGTTAACAATCACAATTTACAAAAATAGTATGCTATAGTAAAAATATACAAAACGCTTATATTATACTTTTATTACCGTGATGCATATGCATACAACTAACTTATCACTCTTGAACTCTTATATATATCACAGCTTCAGGTTGTATTACTTTTCTCATGTGGACAAACGTGACATCATTTGCCATATCGTTGAACAGTTCCCAGCGCATCCTTTTTCTATTGCAGTGTGCCATATCATTATTCTATGCATACACAGCTACAGTATATCATTTGAAGTTATTAATTAGGGATCGTTTACACGCTTTTTGGAAAATATATCGTCTTTTCACTCAACAACTTGAATATTCAAGTGATAGAGCGAGAAGAAGATACATTTTCCAAAAAGCGTGGAAACGATCCCTTACAATAGTAATAAATATTCAGATTCGATTCAATGATTGATAAAAAGATGTAAAATCATCAGCCGATGAAGCTAACTAGGAACTAATGTTTTGCATACTTATTAATATACGCATTATACTCAAATAGCTAAGTGAAAGTGTTTCTCACGACATTAAAAATTATTAATAAAAAGTGTACCTTTAAAGTAACCTTCTGTAAGTAATTATAGTACCAAATAGCTTCTCTAGTGAGAGTCAGTCTATTTTTGATTTAAATTTCCCGCTAAGTCTAAGAGAGTGCAGGGTGGTGCAGGGACGTCTGTTGTGCGCGTGGAGCAATTACTTCACAACAATATATTTTCTCTGATATTTATTAAGAAATCAAACCAAATCGTTTAATGTTAATACCAAAAACCACAAAATAAAATAACAAACACAACAAAATAACTTTGAAAAAACTATTAATAAAATTTTCTTGTAATTTCAGAATACCATCACAATGTTATAAACTTGATAACTTTTCTAATTTTGACCACCAAACGTTAAAAATGGGCTACCAAACAACACCAAACGATATCAAAAAGAATTTTTGATAAATTCAAAAATATGAGGTGCTACCCATGATTTTGAAAACCTTATAACTTTATCAATTTTGACCACCAAACGAGAAAAGTAGACTACCAAACACCACCAAACGATTCCATAAAAAAAAATCGAAATTTTCATAGTCGGGGTGCTAACTTCAAGGTAGTAAAAAGGCGTAAAAGGAACACTAGAACTTAAAAACTCACAAGAGTGAAGAAGATACAGAACAATCTGTCTTTCTCACTCTTTTGAGTTTTTGCGAAAGCAAGCAAGCAAGCAAAGTGCTTGCTTTACGAGGTATATCTGTTCATTTTTTTCACTTATTGGCTTCTTGTTCAAAGAAAAAATGGCTAGAACAACAGAACAAATAGGAATAAAGAAGGAATTACACGTCTGCATATAGGCATTATGCACGCAGGTTACCATGGTAACATATTAGTGGGAAAGAAACAGGGAAATTGTTGATCGCTTTCTCTCTTGTGTTACCACCACGGTAGTATAGACAGGTCTGACAACTCCAGTGGTAGGGTATGTTCCCTTATCGTGACGAGTAATAGTTTCGAAAGTGATAGCTTGAGCAGCGCTGCAATCGAGTAGTTAAAGGAATAGGGAATACCCGTGGTTTACAGACAGCTTTCACAGCTGACTCCATTCTGGGTATATCTATATACATACATGCTATAGTGCGGTCATTAGGGCCTCTACTCGATACTAGCGCTATCCGTGGCGAAAATATGAAACATTCTGTCTACAAGCAGGGAACATTTCCCACCACGGGAGTTGCTAGACCTGTATATACTACCGTTGAGTGAAGATAGGTATAGAGGAGACATCGTGGGCGATTGAATGGTCTAAACCATGCGGAGAAAGATGCCAGGGGTAGGTAAAGTTCCAAACCCCAACACGGGGATCGTCACTTTCGAAAATCGCCAAAATCTCACGGATAAGAAGTAAGTTGTAGGATTAAGGCCCAAACTTGTGTTGGTGAGTCTGCTGTATTCATGATCGGTCAGGTAGTCCTCGTCATTTCAACACTAGCTTGTCGACAAGATTTTACAAAATAGCTTTTTACCTCTTTTCCTTCGACTTTGCTCTTTACTAGTCTTTTCCTAAGATCGAATACATATTTAAAAAATATTTATATAAATTAAATAATGTATAAAATATTTTATATTATAAATTTTATAATATAATATATATATATATATAAAATATTTTATATTATAATATATAAAAGAATATATATAGATATTAAATATATATAAAAGAACAATGTATTGAAATTAACAATTTTTTTTTAAATTTATTAAATATTTATTGACAAATTGTTTTCAATATTCTCTCATTATCTTAATTACATTAATGAAGACATATAGAAAATGGAAATAAATTACCAATGATGATATTTTGAAAGTAAATATTCATACAATATAATTTTCGTTTATACAATACGGTTACTAAATTAATATTATTCTCTATAGGGATACAATAATAATTTATTTTTTAAAGAAATTTACAACTCTCAGAGAAATTAAAATTAAAACAAAGTATTCCTCTTAATATATAATAATTTATTAAAGAATGTAAGTGACCAGCTTCAGATCTGAAGTTATTTTATAGACTTTGAGAGTAAGATAGGCGAAAGAGTTCATTTACGACTACTTAACAGTTACTGTAAAACAGCATCGTAATTAAAAAGAACCATCTCTTCAATCGTCATCTTTTCAGATTATAAATCTCAAATCCACCTATCTGCAGGTGCAAAGTATAGGCGTTATGAAAGAATTTTTACAAAGGATTAATAAAATCTTAACTTAGTTTTCAGATCTACAGAATTATGACATGAATGAAAATTATTATTTGTATAAATACATCAATATTTTTCTTTGAATTTAAAACATTTGATTGTAAAATAATTCCTGCAAATTATCTGACTTATTTCAATCAATTCAATGGAATTTAATCAATAGAATATATTCAATAAAAAATAAATGAATTTCCTTCTGCTTTGTTCTTTACTTGTCTTTTTCTAAGATCGGATGTATATTTTGAGAAAATGAAGATATTCACAATTTTTTTTGGAAGTTATTTCATATTACACACCAAAAATAGAAAATCAATCATTTTAACTTTATTACTTCTTTACTATACATTAATTGAAATAATTAATTGAAATATAGGGATACAATAATAATTAATTTTTAAAAGAAATTTACAATTCTCAGAGAAATTAAAATTAAAACAAATTATAATATAATAATTTAATTACTGTACTTTAACTTGACATTGAAAACGACACCTGCTTACATTTACTTGTAAATCGGCAAAAAAAAAATTGGGAAATTTCTGCACGGGGTATTTTTGATAAAAATGGAAATTCAATGTCATTTAAAAAAATTATATAATTAAAATAATTTATTTTCTTCCAAATATCTAAAAAAATAAAAGAAATAGTAGACTTTATTCAGGCAAAAGATTTTGCATTTTAACGCTTACTTCGTACTTCACATATTTTAGTTGAAAAATGGAATTTTTGATTTTCAATGGTGATTCTTTGAAAACAAATACATTTTTGTCAATTTCGAAATTTGTTTAAATATATAATTTTCAAAAACGCGAATTTTGAACAAAATATAAAATGGTTAAATGTTTAATCAAAAAAAAAATTCTTACAAATTTTTATCATGGACTGGGAAACGATGAAATGACACTCCTTTCGTTACACCATACTTGCTTATGCAATTCTTGAATTTGCACATCATAGTTCTTTTTTACACTTTTGTATTTGAACGCACTTTTAATTCATTCACTGAGATCTCAATTTTCCACGAAACTTTTTTACTTTTTTACTTGACACACCCCTCCTAGGAGCTGTAGTACCTTGTTGTTGGTGGAAAGGCCTAGCGCGTGGCCCGGGTGCCGCGGCGGTCTCTGATCCTGTCGGTTCGGGTGTAGGATCCCTATAAACGGGCTCTCCTGAATGAATGCAGGACCCCCACAAATGTGAGTCCTGGAGTGAATGAAGGACCCGTATAAACGGGCTCTCCTCGCGTGGATGGGTACGGTCGCGGGCCGTCCTGGTCCCTGGCTTGCGTTGCGACCAAGAAATGGCTCCCCCTAAGCTAGGGTGTGCGCAACCGTGCCCATTGGCTCTCTTGACACCCGGGGGTAAGACAGGGTGCCTCGCAGAGTGCCTCGGGAACACCGGGCGACCATCCCGAGTACTTAGCCTTAACCCTACAAGCGGAGCTCTGCAGGTTCGGACCTTATGTTTCCCTAGCTTCTCGTGGGACTAAAAATGGAATCATTTAAAAATAAATTAATAAATAGCAAGGTGGAGGAGGCAGGAGCTGGGATGGATGCGGAGCTGGGCTTGCAAAGGTCTAGCACAAATCCACCCCTGCAAACTGCCTTTGAGGAATCGCAGGTGCTGACGGTGGCTGCTGGTCCTGGCTCTTCGGGGTCGGGTACTAATGTGGTCCCTCAGCAGATTGCGATGGACGAGGATACAAACCAGCAGGTAACTGCTGGGACATCCTCTGATAGAAAGAGACTCACCGGGTCTCAGAAGAGGAAGCTGCGGCGATAGGCCCTTCGCGCTAACGAAGCGGCTTGTAGCGCCGCAGCTCTTCAGTATCCTGTGGCGAGTACAGTGGCCCCCAAGAGACGAAAGGACTCTAAGGACACTCCCCCGCAAGGCATGAGGAGTCCGAAGAGGCCCAAGCCGGCGCGCCTGCCGACGACGAACACAGAGTTGGCAGGCGTGGGGCTTTTGGCTGCTCAGAGGACAAACCCTCTGACGGTGATAGTGGCGGACTCCGGTTACCTGGAGTCGGTCTTGTCACCAGAGCAGTTCGAACTCTTCAGGGAGGCCACGTTGCATGCCCTGCACGAAGAACCGGCCAGCAACTGGCCGAGATTTGAGACCTCCTTTTGCAGGGGAGGTGTATTTATTTTTTTGCGTCAAACCCAGAGGCCAACGCATGGCTAACCAAAACGGTGGCCGAGCTCAGGCCCTGGGAAGGCGCCATCCTGAAAGTAGGCGGGGTGGAGATACTCCAAAGGATGCTAACGGCGACGGCCTGGATCCCCGGGAAACCGGAGGACCCTGCTGTCGTCCTGCGGCGTCTGGAGGGGTTCAACCCCTCGCTGAACACATCATCCTCGCGCATCGTCAGGCATGAGAGACCTCAGGAGGCTAGCGCGACGAGAGGTTTAAAACACCTCCTAATCGTGCAGGTTCCTAAGTCTCACGCGAGAGCCTTGCGAAGCCTCAACGACAGGCTCTTCTACCATCTTGGCCAGATTGCCTTTAGGGTAAGTGGCCGAGAGCAGGAAGGGCCTGCCATGGAAACGGAGAGGCCGGAACAGCCCTAAATGGCTGTATCCGGCTTAACTGTTATCCAGATTAACTTTTATCAAAGCAAAAGTGCCTCGGCGGTTCTGCAGAAAAACATAGCTGTGATGCACACAGGCATCTCACTTATCCAAGAACCGTGGATAAATAAGGATGCCATCAGGGGATTAGGGGGGGGGGGCTGGCATTTCCTGTTACAGGTACCCCGAGGCACCCAACCCGAGGACATGCATTCTGGCGAAGAACGTCAACATCGTCCCACTACTGCATCTTTGCTCCAGAGACCTCATGGTGGCTTCAGTCGACCTAATAGGAATTGGTAAGCTCGTCATTGGATCGGCATACTTTGCCCATGACAGTTCGACCCATCCACCGGAGGAAGTCCGCTCTAGTGGACTACTGTAAGGTAAGAGGCCTGCCCCTGCTCTTGGGGTGCGATGCAAACTCTCACCATAAGCTGTGGGGTAGCACGGACACCAATAGAAGGGGTGAGGACCTAGTGGACTATCTAATCACTACTGACTTGGATATTCTAAATTCAGGTACGGTACCGACCTTTCGGAACTCTGTGCGAGAAGAGGTAATCGACATTACCCTCTGCACCGGGAGCTTTAGGGATAAAGTAAAGAAATGGAGGGTTTCAGACAAACCCTCTCTATCTGACCACATTCAGATACTGTACGAACTGGAATCACACGCATCCCCTGGCCCCACATGGGTCAGAAACCCGAGGAAAACCAACTGGGAGCGTTATTCCACAGACCTACAAGCTGCACCACGGGAAAACCATGGAAATCAAAGACGTAGATGCCCTTGAGAGGGCAGCTGACCAATTCTCGTCGGCCATCATCACTACGTACGAACTCAACTGCTTACCTTCGAAAATCAAGAAGGCGCGGGAAACCCACTGATGGAATGGGAAGCTTGAAAAACTTCGCAAAGAAACTAGAGAAAGGTTCAGACGGGCCAAGAAAGGCAATGCGGAAGAACTGTGGAACTTATCCAATGCAACTAGGGATGCATATAGGAAAGAAATCAGGGAGGCCAAGAATAAGAGCTGGACCTCCTTCTGTTCGGACATAGAAAAGGGTGCGGAGGCGGCCAGACTGAACAGACTACTGGCCCGCAACCCAGGAGCTATGCTGAGCACCCTACAACTACCAGACGGGACGTACTCAGAGTCGGACAGGGAGACGACCCTGACTCTTCTGAAAATGGCGCAATTTCCGGGCTTTAAAGGTCCAACGGAGGTGGGGAAGAACTCCCAAAAGGGCCGACCGCTGCCCGCGATCCAATTGGGTTTACGCGGGCGGCTGGCCCGGGAGATCGCCTCCCCAGCCAGGGTCAGATGGGCCTTGAAGTCTTTCAACCCCTTCAAGTCCACACGTCCGGATGGCATTTACCCGGCCCTTCTACAGAGGGCTGGGGACCCCATCATTGGTCCGCTGGTGAGACTTGCTAGGGCCAGTCTGGCTCTGGGTCACGTCCCCAAAGCCCGGAGAGGGACAAGGGTTATTTTTATACCCAAAGCAGGCAAGAACGGATGGACGTGCCCCAAGGATTTCCGACCAATCAGCCTTACCTGCTTCGTACTAAAAACGGTGGAGAGACTCGTGGACAGATACATCCGCGATAAGATCCTGACGGTAAAACCACTACATAGCGATCAGTATGCCTACAGTGCCGGTCGCTCGACCGAAACTGCCCTGAGCAAAGCGGTGAATCTGATTAAGGACCAAATGAACCTTAAAGGATTCGCTATTAGAACATTCATGGATATTCACGTGCCTTTAACCACAAATCCAGTGAAGTAATCAGGAGAGCTATGATTAGACAAAGAGTCCCCATAACCGTAGTTGACTGGACCTGCCATATGCTAGGAAACAGGAACATCACGATTACCAAAGGAAATACTACCCTCCAAGGGATCGTTGATTCAGGATGCCCGCAGGGAGGAGTACTATCTCCCCTTCTGTGGAGTCTAGTGGTGGATGAACTACTGCATCTACTAACCGACCACGGATGCCACCCCATTGGATATGCTGACGACATCCTATTCATAGTACGCGGAATGCATTTGGATGCACTGATGGGCGTAATGCAACAGTCGCTAAAAGCTGTGGATACCTGGTGTCGAACAACAGGACTCTCGGTGAACCCAGGTAAGACTGACGCAGTCATTTTTACCAAGCGGTACAAATGGAGTACAACTAGAACACTGGAACTGAAAAAGCAGCGTCTAGAAATCTCCAAGAGCGCTAAATATCTAGGAGTTATCTTGGACAATAAGCTCACTTGGAAAGACCACTTCGAAAACAAGTGCCATAAATTTATATCAACCCTCTGGCTCTGCAGAAGAGCTATTGGCAATAATTGGGGCTTGAAACTCGACACACTGCTGTGGATCTTCACGGCGATTCTGCGACCCAGACTAACGTATGCGTCACTGGTCTGGTGGAGCAGAGTCAAGCAGAAGACAGTCATGGCCAGGTTGGAAAGACTTCGAGGGCTGATCCTTAAAGGGATCACTGGCGCCTCGAAGTCCTCACCCACAACGGCGTTGGGAGCACTAATGGGGCTAGAGCCTCTACACCTAAACATCACAGCCGAGGCAAACAAGGCGGCCTGGAGAATTGGTGAAAACCCTAACACAGTGATTTCGAAAAAACTAAAAACCACTGTCAATATCGCGAAGAGACCGATCATGAAAATGGTAAGAGACAGGACGTCTCCACGGTACCTCTTCGACAAAAAGTACAAGGTAAGCTTGTCAACCATGGAAGATTGGAGGGTGGGTCGCGCACACCTCCCAGGGGACGGAGACAACTGATTTACAGACGGCTCCAAAAACAGGGAGGGTGTGGGGGCTGGTGTCTATGGGAAGAACAGCGACACACACCTCGTGGTCCCGCTGGGACCCCACTCCACAGTTCTTCAAACCGAGATTGCGGCCATACTCCAATGCGCACACGCAGCACAGAATCATGGTCGCAGCAGGAACATCCGTATCTGCTCAGATAGTAGAGCGGCGATCACGACACTAGATAAGTCAGTGACTACCTCGACGCTAGTCTGGGAATGCTACGAACATTGAACAAACTAGCGGAAGACAACCGAGTCACAGTCCTCTGGATTCCTGGACACAGGGGTATCAAGGGCAACGAGACAGCGGATAGACTAGCTAAGCTAGCCACGAAAAAACAAAACCCATCTGGTCTAGAACCAGTAATAGGTATTTCGAACAGGTCGGCCACAGAAGACATTAAAAAGTGGTTGGCCGAGAAACACCAGGAAGAGTGGTACAAGGCAACGGCATGCAAACAAGCCAAAACCCTCATGGGGGAATATCTAAACCCCAAACGAGCTGCAGATCTGCGCAGACTTAGTAGAACCGAGGTAAAGACCATAACAGAAGTGCTTATTGGTCACGGCAACCTCGCCTACCATAGACCTAAGATAGGGCTTGCTAAAAGTCCACTTTGTCGACTATGTGGGGAAGACAATGAAACTTCCACACATATACTCTGCCATTGTCCAGAAATTGGGGACAAACGACAGGTTCTCACGGGCTACGTCTCCATAGACGTAGCCGTAATTCAGACCAAAAACGTGGCCCAGGTCCTTGCCCTTTGGCACGGGCTGTGGGGTCGCGCATGAGATTTTAGTGGGTGATGTAACGGGATTACCCAAGCATCAGGGGCCCTTCCGGGTCCCAGCCATATTTATAATAATTATAATAATAAATACTTGACACAACTGTTTTGCTCGAAGAGTCAGTAGCTACTGACAATTAGGAAAAAGAGTCTTGAAATTAATTTTTATGATTGAAAAATTCAGGTATTTTTCTTTGCCTTCTAAATAAAAGTTATTTTATAGACTTTGACAGTAAGATAGGCAAAAAGGCTTCTTTACCACTGGTTTACAGTTTCATAGTTTCTGGCAGGCAGTATCGTAATTGTAAAGAACCACCTCGACGATCGTCATCTCTTCAGATTATAAATATTAAATCCAAGCACCTGCAGGTGCAAAGTGTAGGCATTACAAAAGGATTTTTACTGAGGATCAATAAAATCTTAACTTAGTTTCTAGATCTACAGAATTATGACATGAAAGAATATTGTTATTTGTACGAACGCATTAATATTTTTCATTGGATTTAAAAAAATTTGATTGCAAACTAGTTTCTGTAAATTATTTGTCTTAATTTAGTCGATTCAACTTAAACTTAAACGGAGAAAAATTATTTCATTTAATGTCTAGTAAACAAGTAATAAAGTTAAAATAATTCATTTTTTATTTTTGGTTTGTAATATGTAATAACTTAAAAAAAAAAAATTGTAAATATCTTCATTTTTTCAAAATATACATCCGATCTTAGGAAAAGACAAGTAAAGAACAAAGTAGAAGGAAATTCATTTATTTTTTATTGAATATATTTTATTGATTAAATTCCATTGAATTGATTGAAATAAGTCAGATAATTTACAGGAATTAGTTTACAATCAAATTTTTAAAATTCAAAGAAAAATATTGATGCATTCCCGAGTCGAAATCTCGAGCAAGTTTTACGTTTTTAGGTACTGCTTACCTCCTGCTCCTTCTCATTTACCACTGCTTTGATACTCGTCAATGTACTTAGAACCTGAAACTAGCCCCTTGTTTAAGCCAAACTGTGCTGAAAAAGGCAATTTGTCCACGTTTGAGAAGTTTTTCAGGGGGAAAAATTACATTGAGTTTGCTTCTGTTTTGAACAGCGTAACGAATAAGAATTAATTCAAGTTCTAAATAGTTTGAAAAGTATCAAGGCAGTGGTAAACAAGAAGAAGCAAGAGGTAAGCAGTACCTAAAAACGTAAAACTTGCGATTTCGACTCGGGTTTGTACAAATAATATTGTTCATTCATGTCATAATTCTGATGGTCTGAAAACTAAGTAAAGATTTTATTAATCCTTAGTAAAAATCTTTTCATAACGCCTATACTTTGCACCTGTAGATAGGTGGATTTGAGATTTATAATCTGAATAGATGACGATCGAAAAGATGGTTCTTTTTAATTACGATGCTGTTTTACAGTAACTGTTAAGTAGTCGTAAATGAACTCTTTCGCCTATCTTGTTCTGAAAATCTATAAAAAAAAAATTTTTTTAATACAAATATTTGCTGAGTACAATAGATTTTTTTCATTGAATTCGACAAAAGTTGGAAATTGAAAAATTTTCAATAATTAACCTATGTATAAACAAATTTCGACGAAGGTTCCAATTTTATTAATTTTTGACAGAATATTTGAACAAAAGTTTAATTGTGATGATGGATTAGTATAAAATATCGATTGGAGATATGTTCCTCAAAGTGTGTTAAAAAATGCGACAGAATATCACAGAATTTTCAACAACAAACCAATTGTAAAAATCTGATGAGGATGACATAGTAGTCATCGAAACGTCATTAAAGAGATTATAAAAAACATCCAGATTGTCCGAGGTTGGTCATTTTCCTGCATTCAATGAAAAATATTTTATATATTCTTTTATTTATATATATATATATATATTTTAAATATATATCCGATCTTAGGAAAAGACTAGTAAAGAGCGAAGTAGAAGGAAAAGAGGTAAAAAGCTAATTTGTAAAATCTTGTCGACAAGCTAGGGTTGAATTGACGAGGACTACCTGACCCATCATGAATACAGCAGACTCACCCACACAAGTTTGGGCCTTACTTCTGCAACTTACTTCTTATCCGTGAGATTTTGGCAATTTTTGAAAGTGTCGATCCCCGTGTTGTGGTTTGGAACTTTACCTACCCCTGGCGTCTTTCCCCGCAAGGTTTGGCCCATTCAATCGCCCTCGATGTCTCCTCTATACCTATCTTCACTTAACAATACTACCGCAGGTACGTGCTCACCACGTGACCTGCATGCAGAATGCTTGAATCAGGTGTTACGACACAGCGCTGCTGTTGGTTCCTCCCTTACGTCGATTGCGTAGCTGGGCCTCGATTCGTCGATTGTGGAATTCTTTGCTGTCGTTGACTCGTTGAAACGAGTACCCGCCAAGAGGGATTTGGTTTAAATGAACTAAACACTTGTTCAAAGGACACTCAACGTTTATTATAATCGATGTTTAATAATTGTTTTGTTACTTCATACTTGTTTACAAATCAACTGTCAGGTTTTGCTCGCCTGACTTACCGACAATTTTTACAAGTCCGATTTCAGCCGAAATATTCCTAAGTTCTTGTACAATGAGTCGCAGGTTTATATTTTCAAGGAGCTTTTCGAGATTCAAAATCTGCCGTTTTTGCGCTCTGCAGCTATATTTATAATAAGTCCTTTAGGCGGGATCTTACCACCTCTCTACAGCCTTCAGCCAATCAGAATGCTGACGTAACACAATTTTATGTTCTATCGACGAATGGGTGAATAGGTCACGCAGGACCGCCCATCAAAATTTATTCGCAGAATGAGTCAGTCGATGATTGACATTTATAAACACTCTAGGATCAAATATCGTAATTCCTTGTAATGTTTATGAACAGTACATCCGGTCGTTTTGGGGCTTAAGGCACGTTCTGTCACTATAAATAGCCCTATGAGTCATCCATAACGATAACAATGACGTAATCTCCCGCATTCCTAGCATTCTTGCACGTGTTTTACAATTCTGCGTCGTAATTACTAATTATAATGTCGCAGTATTATATTTAACGTCGTAATTGGAGACAGAGGAGCTACGTTTCGCATATTCAAATCATTCAAATACGTAGATTTAGAGGTTATTCACGTCAGACTGATAATCTAATTACTGAAGATTCGAATTTTCGCGCTGAATTGGTCGGTAATTCAGACCGCGCTTTTACCAGCAGATTTGGTTATGGTGAAAGGGTGCTAGAGCCCCTTATAGGTAGTACCGGAAACCGGCACAACGTTACACAAGGTTGCAAAGTTACGCGTAACTTGAGGTTTTTTTTGTAAAATACATAAATTACGTTTAATATGTAAAATACGTGAGAAAATGTAGTTAATTACATTTTCAAGATGGTGAACCTTAAAAAAAGTATATATAACCCCTCTTGTTATGTTTGTTTATGCGATTAATTATATGTAAAATTCGAACTTGCATTCTTCTTAATTTGACAACTGTTGAAATTAAAATCAAAATATAAAATGGGCAGGTCTGAAGGAGGAAAAAGAAAGGAACGCGCAAATGAAATCCCATGGTCGAAGTTGAATTCCAAGCGATTAAAAGAAACGGATTAAATTGTGGCAAGATGTCTACAGTGCGAGAGAATTTTAGAAAACAGTGCTCAGGATCGGCTTTTAGGTGATAAGTAGGTAAATAACAATGAGAATATGTTTTATTTGTTTATTATCTTTTGATAATCACTGGAATATCAATAATTATAATAGAGAACCTAGAGAAGTTATAAATATTTCCCGAACTACTGTAATATGTTATATTCAGGATAACGTAAATTTGTTTTCATAGCGCCTCCTTTGAAAATCCGATTTTCGGTACCTGTAGAGCGGGTTGAAACTACGATTTTCAACCCTAGGGTTGAAAGTCGCTGTTTCAACCCGCTCCACAGTTACAGCCAATCAGATTCTCAAAAGAGTTGCTATGAAAAATAGTATACATTACTCGAAACAAAACACAGCGAAAGCATTTCGTGTGATTGCAGCCCTGGTTTCACTCGGGCAGAGCAAACTTCACACTTGTGCAATCGCTCTGTTTCGCCCCTTGTAATGTAATGTACTATTTCAATAAATACTATAGTAATATATAGAATTAATAATGTGTGTTAATGTTGTGATCAAAATGTTTTATAATTATTCTAACTTATTGTTTTATTTATGTTAGAGATATTATAGATAGACTAAGCGCGTGTTAGAGGAAGCGTCCTATCGTTAGAAAGAGAGAGAAGATAAGGGTTGTAAAGCTATCACTCTACTTTCGCATGCGCAGTTATTGTTTACATCTCTAAGGCTGACAGGTTAGGTTGCGTATTTTTTTCAGTCGTTCGCGCACGCGTGTCGCGTTATGAATGCGAGAGATAGATAAATCAATTCGATTTTCTTTCTTATTTTATGCAGAGGACGCCTCCCGACCAGGTTTGCTCCTCTATGTATAATAACTCTACGGTACAAACTTTCTTGAAACCTGTCACAGTGTAACAATATAGGCTTTGGGGTCTTAGAACCCTCAACTAATTTACGTTCACGCGCACAAAAGTTGCAGCTGGAAGCGAGATAATCTACTTGCGATGTATCGATTCGATTATCGACATGATTCAGATTCAAAAGTTATAAACATGCAGACTAGATATAAGGAGACCAATCTCCATATATCCATTCATTGAGAATTCCTGAAATGAAGTTCTGCCAAGTACATAGTTACAAAACTTCCCGATGAGGGCATGTGTGTTCCCTGGGTGCAAAATGGCGACACACAATACACGATGTTTATAAACCGTGGATGCCGCCATTTTGCACCCAGGGATCACACGTGCTCTCATCGGGAAGTTTCCTAACTAAGTACTTGGCAGAAAATCACTTCGTGTTTTGTGAAGCAGTGTTCGCAGAACGTGGACGTAAACGGCCCCCTCCATGGACCCTACCAGCTCATGGCTTCTTCCTCGCTCCACTGCCATAGGTTGGTTGAATGAGGAAGACACAATGAGCTTGAAGCATCAATGGTGGGGGCCGTTTACGTCCACGTTCTGCGAACACTGTTGAGAAGTACGGCCATAAGAGATTGGTCTCTTTATATCTAGTCTCCATGGTTGAAAAAATGCTAACACTTCATGACTAATTTAGGAAAATAATTTAGGAAGAATATTCTTTAATCAGATTTTGTTTTTTCTAAAATGATTGGTAATATTAATCATTTACATTTGCAGTTATAATGTAAAATAGGTAAAGCTAAATCTGCAAATATCAACACGTGAATAAGTTCCTGGCCCTTTATTAGGACGTTATAACGTGTTAGTGCGACGTAACAATGGTAAAACACGTGTAGGAATGTTTTGAATGAGAGATATTACATCATTGTTATGATTACGAATGACTCATAAGGCTATTTATAGTAGCGAAACGTGCTTTAACCTTAAAAAGGGCTGGATGTAATGTTTACAAACATTACAGGGAATGTCAACCTTTGGACTTTACATGTTTGAAATATAACTCATCGCCTCAGTCTAATTGTGTCGCAAAACCGATAGGGGGAGCCACGTGAACTTTTACGCTATTCGTCAGACATAAAATTGTGTGACGTCAGGAATGTGATTGGCTGTGAACCAGCCGTATGCATCAGCCCGTATTTCACGATTGAGATAACCAAGTTGACGTCACAGGCCATGTGGTAGTGATAGACTGTAAGTTAGGTTGGTCTTGGACGAAAGAAATATATGGGAATCATTGGGAAATTGATGAAACAAAATTTTCTAGCGTAAAAGTAAGTCATAAATTTATCAATAATTATATTTTTCAAGTGCAAAATTCATTTCCGCTTATTTTGAGTACCTACATGTCGCTTGTCATTCTTTTAATTTTTTAATATAAAATATAATGTCATAAATTTGTAGCTTATGATAACCGTTTGTTTTGAAAGATTTGAAGAATGTATCGATAAGCATGTTCTCGTTTTCAACACATTCTTCAAATCCTTTAAAACAAACGGTCATCATAACCTATAAATTTATGACATTTTATTTTATATTAAAAAATTAAAAGAATGACAAGCGACAAGTAGGTACTCAAAATAGGCGGAAATTAATTTTGCACTTGAAAAATATAATTATTAATAAATTTGTGACTTAATTTTACGCTAGAAAATTTTGTTTCATCAATTTCCCAATGATTCCCATATATTTCTTTCGTCCAAGACCAACCTAACTTACAGTCATCCCTACCACATGACCTGTGACGTCAACTTGGTTATCTCAATTAAAACTTCACCCCGTTAGTGTCCTAAGTTGAATTCCTAAGTTAGTTTGCTGAACCGTCACATGCGGAGCTAACTGTACCATCACTCCCTGAAAACTCATAGTAACATACGAAGAATTTAATATTAAAAATTTTTAAAATATATTATTCAATGCCATAAACAAATAAAAGAGATCAGACTCAAAATTTTAATATTATTTGAATATTTCAAATTAAATTTTCCCCTTTTTATTCATATTTATCTCGTACAAAAACTATTTTGAAACATTCGACTGATATTAATATTTAAATATTAATATCTCTTTTATTCCTTTATGGCATTGAATAATAACTTTTTTTAAATTTTATATTTAATTGTATAGTTGGAAATCATTATAAATAATTAAAGAACATAAAATATAAAATATGGTGAATATTAATTTATATCTTTAAAATAGTTAACTAACATTAATAAAAACAGTATAATAAGAACAATTAAATTTTTTTTTCATTTTCAAATCCAAAAGTAGTCTATCTACGTTCGTTTTCATCCTTTCTAAAATTCACGAAATGTGAAAGTTGAAATTTAGGGAAACAAAAAGTTGTAAAAATTCAAAGTATTTTCATACCTAAAAAGCGGATCCCACAAATTGTGAAAATTAATTATTAGAAACAAAATAGAATATATGTAACTTAGAAATACATTAAAAGTATTTTTATATTTTTTTATGAATGATTTCACGAATTTGAATTTTTACAACTTTGTTTCCCTAAATTTAAACTTTCACAGCATCCAGGTAAAAATGATTACAGTTTCTTTCATATACATCGGATATTTTCCGTAAATCTACCTTTGTGATAGATGAACAAAAATTTTGGAAATTTCATTGCTTTAGGTGTTATTGAAAATGGTTAACACTATGAAATTTGGACTTTTTTTGCATTATTTTTGTCAATGTTGCACAAAAACACTTCGTTTTTAGGTCACTAAGTGCAAAATTGAATAATATATTTAAAAAATTTTTTTATTAAATTCTTCGTATGTACTGTGCATTTTCATGGAGTGATGGTACAGTTAGCGCCGCGTATGACGATTCGACAAACTAACTTAGGAATTCAACTTAGGACACTAACGGGGTCAAGTTAGAATCGTGAAATACGGGCTGATGCATACGGCTGCTTTATAGTAAACACTGCCTAGTCTCATGGGTAATTGGTCGAAAGCTTTAACCCTGCTTGCTAGCTAGTTTGCAAGCTTTTGGACTTTGTTTATAGGCTCTATGAACCCCATGGACTCTAACGAATAGATGTTAATTATGAGAAGTCAAGACTGGGGTTAGAGACGTTTGAAAAAAGTGCAAATTACCTGTGATATGACGGAAAATCTCTACGAGAGTGATGATCCAATAGTGAGTGGAAAGTGAATAGATGTTGCTAAATATAATTCGATGCCACATTGTATCAAACTTATAGCAAAACATTATTCAAATCTTATTCTCTGGAGATTGTTATCGTTTTGTGATGGGCGTTTGTGAGTTATTCAAGTTTTTATTACAAATAATTACATATAGATATAAATTATGCGACGTGTCAAGTTTGACGCAGCAGACGATTTTTAAATTGTATCTTGCAGTTGAAAATTTTTATTAATATAAAGTAAATTAGAAAAGAAGTAGAATAGAATTTGGCATTGAAGTTGCATTTTTTGCGGTTCTTATACATAAATTTTAATCAAGTTAATTCAGATTGAAAATTCTTGTCAAGTAAATCGAGTTTGAAGGACCTCCCACAAACCTTTTGGAAAGTGGCCCTCGGGTAAATTCATTCAAATTGAGATATGCTGTAGCCCTTGATGTTCTGATAAGAAGTCTCCATGGCCACGAAGCATGAAAGTCAATAGTTTTTTCTGTATAGATGCTCAAAGTACTTATATTTTGAGATACAGGGTGTCCTATTTTAATCTTCAATCCTAATTATCTTATTGGTGAAGAAAGATAGAAAAAGAAGTTACATACAAAACTTGTTTGGTTCGGAAGGGGCCATAAGCTGGTGTCTTTGACCTTGACCTTAGACTCAAGATCGACTTCATGTCACTGCAAAATCTACCTGCTCTTCCCGACTTCGGGATAAAAAATGGAAATTTCCATTAAAAATTCAAAGTTTACCTTAAAATTACCTTCAATTTCACGGCTTGGGTCGAACTAAAGGGCATGGTTCAGTTCGTCAATCGATTGCCTACAACCTTCGTCTTAAACATTTTTTCTGAAAACGCCTCCGTGAGCAGTAATTTAAATCCGGGGTCAAAAATAGGGGTTCCCATTTAAAAAGCAGGAGTTGACATTCAAATCACCTTGAAAATGGAGGTCAAAGTCAACGACATCGGTTTATGGCCCCCTCCGATCCAAACAACTTTTGTATGAAACTTTTTTCTCTATTTTTCTTTACCAATAAGATAATTTGGATTGAAGATTGAAATAGGGCACCCTGTATCTCAAAATAAAAGTACTTTGAACGTCTCATTTTAACTTAAACACTGCAATATCACGAAAACGAGGGTTTTCGGAAAGAATGTTTGAGTAAAAAGGTGTCGGGCTGGAAAGAGGCCATCTAGTGAGATATCTGAATTTTTGTCTTGGAGTCTGTGTTGGGCCCTATAAGACCCAACTCCATTTTTTTGAATGTGAACTCTTATTTTTTATTGCAGATTCGTGTTATATGAAAAAAATGAAAGAAATTTTATTCTTGAAATTTTTTTGTTAAACCCTCTGAAACAAACGCAAAAAGGCCCTCGAAGTTGAATTTTGAAATACGTTACAAAGTACGGTTTTTTGTTAGTGATAATAGTAAATAACCGGGTTAATTAAGGCAAGGTCAGTAAAGAATTCGGCCAATTGAGACAAGATCAATGAACGACCTAGCCAATACACAATGCGATGAAAGCTAAAAAAGCTGGTCAAAAGTCAGTATTTCGTCAGATTTGTAGGAAACTTGGCATAAGACGATTGTTGAAGTCGCTGATTTTCAATTTGAAGTAATAGATTCAAAATTCAAAATGGCGGATCTAATATGGTGGCTAAAATTTTCGAATGTCTCGTCAGAAGTTACAATTTCGGAGTACTTGTTTTTTGTTAGTCCATTTGCATTTCACGATTCCGAATATAGACAACGTCAATTAACAATACAGCCGATGAAGACAGGATCAATGCTTGATCTGGCTAATTAAGGCAAGATTAACGGATTAAGTGCTTAAATTGACCTTCAAGCACAGATTCAGTCCATATCTAAAATTGCTTATGTTTTCTCGTTGTATTTGTTACTTTATAATCTGATACGCCCTTCTTACTCTATCGATCATGTTTTCGCTTGTGGTTTGTTCTTTATGAAACACCACATTTTTACGTACCCCCATAAAAAATATTAAGTGGGTTGAGGTCCGTTGATCTCGGAGGCCACACAATCAGTACTCCTCGACCTACCCATCGATTCGGGTATTGCTCATTTAAGAATGTCCGAAGAACCCTGGTGTAATGTGTTGAAGTGCCTTTTTGTTGGAACAAAGATCTTTGTCGGACATTCAGTGGAATATCCTCAAGATATCCTAACAGATGATTTTTGAGGAAGTCTAAATAAATTTTGCCATTGATAGTACGTTTAAAAAAGTGTGTTCCAATAATTTCACCATTCAACATCCTAACCTAAACAGTGAGGTTCCAACGATGCTGGTTGAGTACCTGACGACATCAATTGGGATTTAGTGGTAACCAGGGATGGATCTAGAAAAAAATTTTGGGGGGGGTCCGATCGAAAAATTTAAAAATAAAAGATATTTCGGCTTTCACAAAACGTGACGTTAGAATTGTGTTAGACAAACTCGAATTTTTTCGCTAGTGAGATTTGAAGGAGTCTGATATTTGGGGGGGGGGTCCGGACCCCCAGGACCACCCCCCTGGATCCGTCCCTGGTGGTAACCAATAATGGCCATTGTGTCAAGTGTGACTGCCATTTCTATGGGAATTACCTTCGTCACTAAAATGGACATACCAAAAGAAATCTATTAGGTGTACAAATAAGTTTTGAGGGATTGACAAAAGATGGTGTAACTAGTATTAAATCGCATCGGTCCATCTTGTCTAACCATGTGAAATTTTGTGTCAACAAAACAACATTTGCGGGAAACGCTGCTTTTTTGCTTTAACTTGAAGAAAAGTGTAGCTGAAGGTCATCGATTACTATGTGAAGCATATGGGAAACATGCTCCATCAATAAAAATATGTGAGTATTGGCTCCGGTGTTTCAAGAGTGACAAGATGCTAATGCTGTGCATCTGGTGGGATCAGTTCAGAGTGGTCTACTATGAGGTACTCCAGCCTAACGAAACCATCACTGCGGAACGTTACCAACAACAATTGATGCAATTGAGCCGAGCATTGAAGTTTAAACGCCCCCAATATGCCAAAAGACATGATGGAAAGATCACTTTCAGCACGACAACGCTTGGCCACACGTTGCTAAAGTCGTCAAGGAAAGTTTGGAAGCACTTGACTGGGATGTCCTACCCCACCCGCCGTATTCGCCAGACATTGCTCCTTCGGATTACCACTTGTTCTGGTCGATGGCTCATGGCCTGACTGAGCAGCACTTCACTTCTTATGAAGAAGCCAAAAATTGGGTCGATTCTTGGGTCAATTTATTGTCATATTGGATAGGATGCCCCATACCAAATTTTAAGTACATCGAACAATTAGTTTGCGTATGGGCGAAGGTGAAAGTTTTGACTATTACTCGCGTACCGTTAGCTTTGAATGCCTGTAACTATTATCCTACTATACGCAAATTAATATTATATCAGGTTGTTGGATTCGTATGTTTACACACTTTTTGAAAACAGCAAATAAAAAATTCTAAACTCAAAATTTGAAAAAAATGTTTAAAAATTAAAATAATAATAACATAACGACAGCACCACATTAATGAATTTGTGTTTGCATCATAAATTTATTCTCGATCGAAGATGTCAATTTTAGAGCCAAATTCTCGTCATTTGCGGGAAGATTTGATTTTCTGCTTTCATTTGATGCAATCTGCGGCTGAAGCTTATCGAATGCTTTCAAGTACTTACAGTAAGGCTACTCTGAGTGAAAAAACGTGACGTGAGTGGTTTCAACGCTTCAAGAGTAGTGATTTTGATGTCGAGTACCGGCATGGCGGTGGAAAAGAGAAAATGTTCAAAGATTCGGAATTGGAGGCATTACTTGTCGAAGACTCGTGCCAAACGCAAGAAGAATTGAGAGTGACGTAACAAGCCATTTCGAAACGCCTCAAAACCATGGGAATGATTCAGAAGGAAAGGAATAGGGTTCGGTACGAGTTGAAGGCGAGAGATGTTGAAGTAGTAACTAGCGACGTACAGTACTTTGAATCATAAATAGGTAATCACTTTTTAAGAGTAAAGCCTCAAATTTTGGGAAAAAACGGCGGAAGCAAAGTTGTACAAAGTGTCACTGCTTTGATTAGAGCAGTCAACCGGCAATCGAAATACCCAGGCTCGAATCTCGGCGCAGTCGAAAGCGTCTCTTTCTCCACAGAAAAATGTCAAATTCTTTAAAATTTGAATTTTTCCTGAAAATTAATAGTTAATAATATATTGTGCCGCTAGGGAAAAAAGTTTATTTTGCGAGTGTGAAGTTGAATAAAAATAAATGTTTTTCCCGTGCTGCATACGATTTTTTTCTACTGTGGGGTGAAAAAATGGATTTATTTGCCCTGCAGGTGGAAATAAAATGCACTTTATGGGCCAGTAGTAGAAAAAAAGATTTCTTGAAGAAAGTTTGTTTTTAAGCAAAAATTATTGATTTGAAAAAAAAACAACATACAAATTCGCACTGAAGTCATTTTTTAAGAGTAAGAGCTCGTTTGTTTTTTCAATAGCTTCAAGTGTGTGACCAATTCGTATTTCTATTATACTTATCTATTAAATTGTAAATAATACTAATTTGAGCAAATTCTCAGCTCTGTCGTATTTCAATAGATAGAATGCGTTGTTTCAGAGAAATTGAAGCGCTAGGATATATGACCCATTCGGTTTTTAAATACAATATTTTATTCCATTATTAAATAAATATTATATATTTATTATGATTATTTTCTTGGTATTCCCATTTATTGATTTATCAATTTTTCGAATATTTTAATTAACAATCGCTTGGTGTGAATAACTTATGATAATAAATAAAATAATTGAAAAAATTAAATGTAATGACCATTTCATCCGTTAAAAGTTTTTTTTGGCTTAAGGTTGCGCCGTTTGAAAAAATTAAAACGCTATTTATGCAACTGTATAGAAAAAACTTTTTTTATACAAATAAATTTTAATTTCGATTTTACTAACGATTTCAAAACAGTTCAATACATAAATCTTTCAAGTTTGAAGTCAAAATTCTTAAAAATTATCTAATTTAGAGTGAGTTGAAGTGAAAACACACGGAAATACTTTATTCCAAAAAAAACTTGTTACATGTTACGTGCGAATCAAATTGGATACATATTATTCACAAGCATAAAAAGACACTGAATTTGAAGATACAATAATTGAGTGGTCAAATGAGTTTGAAACACTGACAAAAATAATATGGAACGATACTATTTTACTTACCTAACTACTTCTCAAATTAGAGGTCAAAACAGAGAGTTGTCGTTTATATCTCCTACTTTCGCCAGCCAACAGTACAAAGTCTTGCAAGATTTTTGTGTTCTGTTTGCCTCTCCGTGTATTTGCAAAATAACGATAAATTTTGCAGGAGTTAAGTACGGGATGCAAGTTTACCAATAGGTACGATCAACTATCCTCTAACATATCTCGCCAAGTACATGAGAAATGAATCTGACGATGTACTGACTAGCAAGATGGTTTACTTCGTTCTGATCTCAGCTATGAATGACTTTTGAGCGGAAAACGAATAAATACAACGACACTTGAACATTACAAAGAAACTCTTTCTAAATGCTACTTCCGTATAGCTTTTCCTACTCCATGAAAAGATATTTACTACCGAAAGGTAACTTGCACCAATTTAGGAAAAAACAAGGCTCATCATTAAAATACTTTGAAGTATCGAAGAGTCACTTCACGACGTTAATAATGAAAGTCAGGAAAAAAGCGAAATGACCGTTCAACTGTTCGGAACTGAATGATAACCACCAAGGGTAAATGTGGAGCATATATACTATTGGTTTTCCCAATAGTGGAATCAGGTCACGAGAATTGGGGGGCAGGCCACGTATAAGACTTAAATTGGAGGCAAAGCACGAGTGAGATGTCAGTCAGAGGTACACTACCGGTCAAAATTGTGGGACCACCTACAAAAATTGTATTAAAAACATGCTCGTCTTTGAAGGCGGCTATCTCCGTGAAAAATTAAGGTAGAAATATTTTTAAAAAGGCGCTTGAAAGATTATAAAATTTTGCGTCGAATAAGCTCTATTTGAAGTATTTTCATAAAATAGAAGCCGAGATAGCGTGTGAGAAAGGCAGACGTAATTTCCGATTTTGACGAATTTTCACTTTTAAACTTCAGCTCCCTGCATACTTTAGGGAAGTGATAGGAAAAAATTGGAACTTCGCTATAATAACGCCTAAAGCCTCAGCTATAAATAGAGCCTAAAAACATTTAAAACAATTTATTAGTTTCCGAGATATGACTTTATTTGTTGAGCGATGCTCGAAAGATTTTCACGAGACACTGTCAGGGCACAATAGGCGGTAGGCGCCAAACGGGGCACCACGATTCGGAGAATATTTATTCTTTTTTTAATCTCTCGTCACTCAAATACATTTTAATTCTTTCCAGAGTTTCCAAAATTAATAATAATTTTGTACTGCATTACAAAATTTGAATTTAAACAAATTTTAAATAAAATATAATATTTGATGAAAAACAAATTTAATTTTTTGAAAATTATCCTCTGATTGTTACAAATTTTTCATTCTTAACACACAAATTATGCTGTTTTTTTGTGTGTAAATTAATAAAAACAAGTTAATTGATTAAAATGTTTTGACTATGTATATTTCTTGATGATACCTACAATTTTTGGCAGAGGTCTATACAAATGTTTTATTACTTAATAAAGTGCCCTTAAATAAAGGAAGGAGATATTAACTATGTGAAAAAAATTGTATTTGCGAAAACAATTAAAATGTATTTGAGTGACGAGAGATTAAAAAAAGAATAAATATTCTCCGAATCGTGGTGCCCCGTTTGGCGCCTACCGCCTATTATGCCCTGACAGTGTCTCGTGAGTCGAGCGACCGGCTGAAACGCTGCTTCAAAAATCTTTTGAGCATCGCTCAACAAATAAAGTCATATCTCGGAAACTAATAAATTGTTTCAAATGTTTTTGGGCTCAGTTTATAGCTGAGGCTTTAGGCGTTATTATAGCGAAGTTCCAATTTTTTCCTATCACTTCCCTAAAGTATGCAGGGAGCTGAAGTTTAAAAGTGAAAATTCGTCAAAATCGGAAATTACGTCTGCCTTTCTCACACGCTATCTCGGCTTCTATTTTATGAAAATACTTCAAATAGAGCTTATTCGACGCAAAATTTTATAATCTTTCAAGCGCCTTTTTAAAAATATTTCTACCTTAATTTTTCACGGAGATAGCCGCCTTCAAAGACGAGCATGTTTTTAATACAATTTTTGTAGGTGGTCCCACAATTTTGACCGGTAGTGTAAGACACATATTAATTACAAATTGGTAGCAAATCGCGTTCTTTTTGGAAACCGCTGTCTCTTCTTCTCTTGCATGAATCATATCTTTACATAATTGAATAAGCGCAGTTCTATTAAAGTACAATCACATCTATTCATTCGTACTCTGCAATCGTATTACTTATGACTTCTAAATCATAATGGAATAGCTTTAGCCATTGATGTACTATATCATATAATCAAACAGGATTAATATACTGTTTAAAAGCTATTACTTTTTGTTTAAGATCCATAATTGATTATCTATCAATTCATAATCGGTTGCCTAAGATCCATTATTGGTAATCAATAACACAGTTCGACAGAATTGGACTTATTTATATCCTAACCTCAAAGTGCCAAAAAGATGATTTTCGGTGATATTTGAGGTTATGTTACAAGAACAGAGAATTTCTTTGCTCAATCTTGCCTATTCTATTATCTAGTACAACTCTTCCCCTTCAAAATCGATTTGCGGTTTGTCAGATTCGATTTTTCTTTTTCGAGATATACCAATTTTAATCTATAATTTAAAGACTGGGATACGAGCCCAGGTCTTTCGATTGCCGGTCGACTGCTCTGACCACTGAGCTACCCAGGCATTCGACATCTCCTTCTCCACAGAAAGACCTACTCATATCGCCTAGTGGCACTGCCTTGCAGCTGTAAATGATTTGCAATGGCGAAAATAGGAATGAGCCAAAAAATCCGCTGTTCTTATAACTTAACCTCAATTATCAGCGCAAACTATCTTTTTAGCCCTTCAAGGTTAGGATATCTCGAAATCCTGACGTTCTAGAGAAATCCTGCGGCCAGATTTGGATGCGGCATCAAAAATTATGAAGGAAATGATATATCTGACTGAAGTGGTAAAATTTTGTTGTACCGTTTAATCGATTATCCATGATTAAACATGACCATTGATTATTTATAATTTATGATCTACGCTTAATTATCTTTCATCTAGGATGCAGAATCCATGATCAGTAGTCATTTATCCATTATCAATGATCTATAATTAATTACCTATGATTTATAACAGGTGATCAATAAGTTTTTATGATAACAACACGCTTTCAAACAGCTGTGTCAGATATGAATTAGGAAATAGCGTATTCAATAGGGAAAAACTGATTTTGAGAAAAGTGGATTGATAAATACACCATCTAGGTGTTCGGACGTAGGAGTTATTTAATATTTGTGCTTCGCGCGTTGGTAATAGGTCAAATGTAATTAGGTATTATCGGCGGATGTTATGCTTACTTCAATGTGCACAAATTTATTATTTATCGTCAAAGTTATCTCATTGGAATTCAAGAATATTTGATTATAAATGCATGTGAAAAAAAGTGGAATTGTTTAATCTATATTTTTTGCTATCAAATAATTTCACTTAGAAGTGAAGCGGTTATCATAATGTTATCACATACGGAATAAACGAATTTTTTAAAACTTTTCTAATTACAATTTACTTATATTTGCATAAAAATCCTAGCAGCTTGAGTTTGATGCAATTTTATCGCACTTGCATCCTCTTAAATAAAATAATAATAACAATAAAATAATATAATAAAAATCAATATTTCAATTTAAAGAATGTTCACAATTATATGCATACAGACTGTAAATTTTTACGAGGGCAGGTCAATAAGTCCTTACAAAGTGTACCAGATGACTCAAAGTATTGAAAGCAGTATATTTCTAAAGAACTCCATCTCTTAATAGACTACAGTCAAATTTTGAACCAAATCCATAGTGCAGTTCAATTTTAACAGTCAACTAAAGCAAACAAGTCTCAGGTATTAAAGTGTACTTCCTTTTTGCCCTTTTACTCCCTTTTTAAATCCGACGGAGCCAAGTCTGGAGAATAAGCGGCATGCGCCAGTATTTCCCAACCATAGGCATATCACATGGCACGGAGGAAGTTTTCTTAAATCATCAAGTTCGACTTTTGAAATTATATTAAATATGGAAGCATTTTCCAATCTATAGTTTTAAAATATTTTCAAGTTCCCGGATGGTTTATAGCGAATCACATTTGCTGTTTTTCAGTTTCTTTGGGATTTAAACATCTTTCAAATTTAGTTTATCAAAATATTGTTGTGACCTTGAACATAATATTTTAAAGAAACAATACAAGCGTTAACCTGTTCCATCCAAAAAGTAGGAAACATCGTTCTAGTTTTCAGTGGAAAACTTTGCAATGGAATAAACATCGTGTAATTTGATGCGATTAAAATAATTTTACTTGAAATGAAATGTCTCTAAAGTCAAAAGACATAAGATATGTAATAATATTTAAAGAATTTGAAAATTTCGATTCGAGCCCAGCGCAGTCGAAAGCGTCATTTTTTCCACAGAAAGATTTTCAAATTCTTTAAATATTGAATTTATTTGCATTATTTGCGATATAAGAGTTTGAAATTGTCTACGAGGACACCTGTCGACAACGTATCCTATCTGATACGCGACTAGTGATTCTCCGATAATGTAGGCGGTGACAAAAATTTCAAACTCAACTAATTAATATGTAATAATATTCATCTTGCAATTTAGCCCGAAAATGATCATAAATTTTGAATACTAAAGAATTTTATTGGAAAATGATAAAAAAATTATTTTTTCTTTAACTCGAATTTAATAAAAACATGCTTATTAAAACTGTAGGAAATCGATTAATAATTTCAAATTTAAGTTGGTACTCTATACTGTATCAAAGTTTTTTCGTGAAAGAAACAGTGTTTTGTTTTTATATTGTAGGGAAAAGAGTATATTTCAGCTTTAAAAAATCTGGTTAACAGTAAAGTTGAGTCAAGAAAATGTGATTCATTATACTATATACCATCCGGGAACGTGAACATTTTTAAAAAGTATATATAGTATAGTATATGTAGTATATATTTTAAAGCTAAAATGAATGATGTAAAAAGCTTGTTGCGATATTTTTCTCCTGACAGACAAGCATTTCTTAATAACTAAGTTAGTTCAATTTATGATGAAATGGAAATGTTGAAACTGATAAAGAATAAAATACGCGGGCTCATTAAGGGGTCATTCTAGTTTTCCAACTTCAAAATATCTTAAAGAGGCTACATGCCACACGTTCCTTACACCTATGCTTAGGGCTCGAACCGACGAAACATTAAAATTTTTTAATTTAAATTTTCCATTTTTGGCAACAAACGGTGAAAAAAAACTCGTTTTTTTGTTATCGTTTCTTCATGCATATTTATACAAAATTGTGGTTTACGCCCTAGCCAGTGTTATACTGAATCTAAAACTATTTGAATTTTTTGTTTTAGATGGTCCGTCTCCAAGATTTCATCAATAGCGCAGGCATACCTACTTTTTACATATTTTATATATATTTGTATATATTTTATAGACTTTATAAGAAAAAGATAAAAGTGAAATATATTAATGCTAAAAAAATATTCACAGTCAAGTATGTTTTATTAAATGCTATACTCTTTTAACTATTCGGCATTACCATAACCGTTTATTTATTTACTTCTTTCATATTTTTTAATTATTTACTCCCTAAATCTGAAACAGTGAAAAACTACTGTTTCGAATGTTATAAGTCTTCCACATAGAATCAGTGAAATTTAACTGATATCACTAGAGAAACCCACTGGTTGGCCAGCGTATTTCACTCTTGACCAGTATATTTCACTGATTAACCAGTGAGTTTCCTTGGTAGAATCAGGTAACTTCTACTGATTTCTATGTGGAAGACTTATAACATTCGAAACGTTAAAAAAGCCTCAAATATTTATTTTGCTAGCGTGAAACTTTTCAGGAAACTTATTTAAACCTTAATAAACAACTTTTTTTATGAAACTTTTTTCTTACTCGAAATTTGTTTAACTCCCGAAGCGTTTGAAGATATTCATACATGATTTGTACTAGATTTCAGAAGAAAAATAGTATATCACATATGTCAGGGCATTAAACATTCTGGTCGTGGGTCGTTATACTATTTTTCTTGATCTCCAGCCGAAAGTACGCTCAAAACCGAGTTTTGTAGGGGGAAGGGGGAGGTCCGCCCGACTTTTGCAAAACCGAAGCGAAGCCGAGCATTAGAAACAAATTTAAAATAAAATGCAATCATATAATAACTGCAAAAAAAAATTGAAAATCAAATTTTTTTTTTAAATAACAAATACCGGAGAAAATCTATTCTTAGAAAACAATATTAATATTGATTTTTCGTGTAATTGCATGAAGTCATATTAAATTAAACTAAACAAACGAATTATGCGATGAATTTAGCGGCCACAAAAGTCCTTGTTTCTGGAGTGAAATGCGGCCGGGAGGGACCATACTTTCGGCTAGGAGATCAAGAAAAATTATTCACTACGAACAATATTTAACTTGCTCTTCGATGGTTGCTTTCAAAACAGCACAATCTGTCACCCCTTTAAATTCTAGTCCAAATTTAGGAAAATTGGATACTTTAAAGCGAGTTAAAGAAAAAAAAGGCGTACATTTTTCAGTCTACAAAAAACTATAATAGGTTTTTGCGAATATTTCTAAAACGGTAAAAGACACAACTTTTTTATGAAAGAAGAAGACTATGCGAGAGGAAATTTCCTATTCGAATATATAATTCAAAAATTTAAATCCGAAATGGATTTTATAGATGCCAGAGGCCAAAATCGCGTAGCGTATTAAAAGTTATACCCTCTTATTGCATCCGGGCCCTTAATTGCATGAAAGAACAATTTTTATGCCGATGAATGTAACCTTCAAAGTTCTTTTTGTTTGTTTAAAGTAATTAAAGAACAAGCACTGGAAATCAAATACAATCATTAGTTCAATAGGAGTGAAATTAAATAAAAACTGAAACTGAAAAAAATATTGTCAAACTAGTAGAATCGACTAAAAAACATTAACCATCAATAACTAATTAGCCCGCTAGCCAACAAGTCAACTTGTTAATTTTAACAATTGGTGTTTATTACAGAAATACGCAAATGAAAAAATAACAGAGTAATATTCACATAATTTTAATATATAATTTTAATAATTATATAATTTAATTAATATATAATTAAAATAAAATTTAAAGACCTCAAACAATATAAATTATCCATGGAGTTATTAATGATTTAAAAATGGTACTGAGTTACAAATATGAGCTTATAGACCCTCAGTAATTTGCACTCATTTCATCGTCAAAATGGAGGTGGGGTGTAAGTTAAGTGTTGCTTTACGTAGTCTTAGTGCAAAACATTAATTTTACTACAGTTGCTAAACGTGAAAATTTATTTTTCTTTAGACCTATTCTTCTCGAATGCTATTGAATATAGATAATTGATTTCATTTCTAAACAGAAGGGCGTAAAAAATTTAAAACACGGAAAAACCGATATTGATGAGAGAGTGGTACTGAATGGATCGTTCTGACACCTATGCGGTATAGCTGTGGCAGCAGTACTGTTTCGTTGCAACGCTAAGGATCCTTTAGGGAAGGATCGGACAATGTTCCCCCACTGAGCCCTCCGCAATGAAAATTGGGTCGGAAGTGACTTTATACGCATTCTTAATCGTCTAAAACAACAACACGTTTTAAGGTTAGTTTTAGGAGCGAATACACTTTCCCACATATAATATGCATCACAATGTATCAGTTGTGATGCATATATCATAATTACTTATTAAACGAATATACTCACATGTGTTATAAATTACGAAACAAAAACATAACCGTTCAACACTTAACCGGAATTCTCCAACAAACTCCGCTCGACCAATCCGCATTAGGCGCGGTGCTTTTTTTTTTGGGTGAGGAGGAAAAATGGCAAAATCTTTTATAGACGTTGTACAGGACTCTCCTAGGACGGGTCTAGGCATACCTGTTAAAACCACAAAACCCCCTCTCTCGAACCAATACACCACCCGCGGAACCGCCTTTCGGCTTTAAACTTCACGGGTGGTTGGTTTCATTAAAGTCGCGTACGACTCTTCCGTCATCCGTTCGCTCGGAACCTCCACCCGCGGCCACACGCCCACTAGGAAAACCGACTAGCCGCGCCACCCAGGGGAGAAACACAACAGATTCCTCCCCCGAACGACGCGGACAGCCAAGTCCACCCGAGACGCAGGATCGCGGGCGGAGGCCCCGATGCGATTTCTACTGGCCCTCCCCGTTGTTTCGCTCCCGACGCCCATCAGGCGCAGGTAAGCTCCTTACGAAGCTGAAAGGTCTCCTGCCTTTCCTCCGCCAACTAGCAGCGCCACTAGAGCAACTGTATCGCTGCTGCACCTATCCGGTATAGCTACAACAGCCATTCACTTTGTATTGTGTACAGAACAATACCCATAAGTTTATATCCACAAAAATATGTCCACTATGGCGATATCGGGTTTTCAGTGTACCGTGTGACTTTTTATGTCATTTCCACAGAGGAAATGCAAGAATATCGGTAATTTTTGTCCATATAAAATTGTTTATTCTCTTCCTGTATATATTCGTGTTACTTTAAATATATGTAAAGAAATAGTATTCCTTTCATTTAAATATTATCGCGCGATCCTAGAGTGGTCGCTGATACAGACAACCACTAAGGCTAAGAATGATAGAAAGAGATAAAAAAGAGAGACAAGGACATGTTGATAAGACAGATGAAAGATTTATAAAAACGTATTGATAAAATAATATATAGCGTAAATAAGGAAGTGATAGATAATAAACTTTAAATGCCGTTCCTTTGTTTACAGGTAAGATTGTATATAGTATAAATAATAGTGATAATAGGATGTGTAAAATAAAAAAAATATTTGATTTGTTTACAGAGAAACAATTTCTAGTTTATTTTACTTTGAAAACTCTCAATAAATGAAAAATTGTCTTATATTTATGTCAACAAATACTCAAAAATAGGACTGGGAAGTAGTGTAATAATTAAGTAAGGTTTTCGAATGTGCTTTAAAATGTTGTCATATGCCAAAAAATCTTTCTTTTGCTTTTTCAACACGTTCTTTATAATTTCAGGATAATCTATTTTAATGAAAATCTAAATAAATTAATTCCTGAGTGTGCTGTTGCATTCCTTGTGCAAATTTCGTAAGATCACAAAAATTTAATACCAAATTAATCCGAACCCTATACAAACCAACATTTGAATACTTATTAATCCGTGACTAATAAATTTCTTGGTTTCTGACAGGTAAGTAATGGTGAGGAGACCGAAAATTGCACCAGGGATTCAACAGTACACTCAGAAATTGATCTATTTAATTTGTATTAGATTAAACTAGCCTAAAATTATTACCAACATGTTTAAAAATCAAATACGATGTTTTTGTTATATAACAGCATTAATTTTATCTTCTTCTCGGTTTAATCTAAAAAATTATCAACTCTCTGTCTTTCATAGCAGCCTTAGTAATGAATTTTTTAGCGCTAAGATTTAGTGGGACTTTTAAACTCGCAAGTCCATTTATTTCGACGATGAAATGGGTGCATGATTCTGAGAACTCAAAACCTCTTACTTATGTGTAATGTCAGGCAATAATTTTTTATGAAATTAACATACTGCTTCCAACTTGAGCTTATTGGACAAAGTGGTTCTTAGCATCTGTTCTATTGTAGGTAAATGATTGTATTTGCACGTTATAATAGAAATTGAAGGAATTTGAACAGTTTCTGAACAGTAAGCTTACGGATAATTATTTTTGATAGTATTACATTGTTTAAGTAAAATTAATTATACCAATTTTTAGGAATGAAATATCTTCGCAGAAACGTAAAAAGATGCAATGGCCGCCTCAACCTCCCATAGTGTAGAGGAGGATTTAAACGGGGAATCCGAATCGGAGGGCAGCAGCATTTATCAATGTAGTTCTGTCGTGTCTACAGTTCCTGATAGACATGGATTTTTAGGAGGATCTCAATACAGTCCCGAAAGGTATAAAACGAATAATGGTTACTAAAAAAAACAAAAGGAATTTTAAAACATCTAATTAAATTTTGCAACTAGCGGGCGGAAAGTGGATTTTATTGTCCCGTATGGGGCAAACAAATACATTTTCTAACACTCTAGTACAAAAAAATCGCGTGCGCCATGGGAAAAACATTTATTTTACTCGTGTAGTTTTTACCTTAGTTGCAAAATATACTATTATTGGACAAGGTAAAACTGAAATTAAAAAACTGGAATATAAAACTCTTTTCGCAGGAAGCATGCAATTCCTCCAGAGGTGATTTTGCGGCGAGAGAGAAAATGGATTCAAATGTTAAATAATTGGAATGTGTTTATGAGCACAAATTATCGTAAAGTACGAGAAAGATGTCGAAAAGGTATTCCTCCTTCTGTGAGACTTCGCGCCTGGTTAAATCTCTGTGGAGGCCAACTTCTTTTGAATGAGAATCCAAACGTCTACGAGGAATTGATCACGAGACCAGGCGATCCAAAATACATCGAGGACATAAAAAAAGACCTTCACAGGCAATTTCCTCATCATGAGATGTTCGTTGAAAATGCCCCAGGTCAACAGGAACTTTTTCAGGTTTTGAAGGCTTACTCTATTCTGAATAGCAAAGTTGGATATTGTCAGGCTCAAGCTCCAATTGCTGCTTTTCTCCTCATGCATATGCCTGCTGTTCAAGCTTTCTGGTGTTTAGTTGCTGTTTGTGATAAATATTTAAATGGATATTACAGCCAAGGGATGGAAACCTTGCAGAGAGATGGCGATATTCTTTTTGCTTTGCTCAAGAGAGTCTCCCCTGTCGCCTACAAACATTTGGTACTAATTATGTTTAATTCACATTTTATAAAAGTAGGAAATAGTATTATAACGTTAATGTTGTACACACTAGATTATAACAAACACTGTTCGTAAGATACTTAAATATAAAATTTTAACTTGCAAATTATTAATATGTGGTGAATAAATATCTGGAGAGCGTGATTGGTAACATAACCGACGTGAAGTTAAAGAATTCCCATTTCAAACTCAAGCTGAGGTGGATTATTTATTAAAAAATAATTTCAAAAGAAAAAGACTAGGGTAGTGATCAGCTAATTATTTATTATTCAGTAGTGTCGTATGATTGATTAAATGCTGAAGTATGTTTTGAAGTTAGAATAGAGGTTTTGATTTTTTTATTTACATTGGCTGTAATAAAAGTTGAGATTTTAGATTTTTCGATTGCCGGACGAATTTTTGCACTATTTAGTCATTTATTTGATGGATTCACGTCAACTAATTTGAATTTGCAGAAAAAGCAGAAGATGGAACCGATTCTTTACATGACCGAGTGGTTTCTGTGCGTTTATACTCGGACTTTACCCTGGGAGAGTATTTTACGAGTCTGGGACATGTTTTTATGTGAGGGTGTGAAGATCATTTTCAAAGTGGGTTTAGTTTTGCTGAAAGGATGCTTAGGGCGGACTTCTGTCACGAAAAGTTGTCCGACTATGTATGAAACACTTCAGATCCTCAGAAATCCATCACCTGAAATTATGGAAGAGGAGGCTTTGGTTTATCAGGTAATAAAAGTATTTAAAATTATATTTCAGCACACTATCGCTAAAAAGCAATTAATTGTGGGTGCGTTACGCAATTAACGGTAAGTGTATTTATACAAATTTAAGGCAAAAAAGACTTATCTGTAGATTATTATAAGAAAAGTAAGGAACCAACAAAAGTATATTGTGATACAAGTGGGGAAACAGGGACATTGCAGAATGCAATGTTTTGAGCACAAGACGAAGGCGGGTATTGAAAACATTATATTCTGCAAAGTCCCCACTTCCTCACGCGTATCATATACTATTTTTCATGTTAAATGCAAGGAAAGCTGCACCCTGCATGCTAATAGTGAAGGAAATGACTTATTTACTTATTTTTACATTCTAATCATATGAGAAATTATTGGTTTTATGTGAAAAATCACTTTTGGAATTCTCATCAAATCTTTATACATTTTGAAACTCCCTTAGTCAGAAAAAAACGGTTTTTATGAAAGTGTCTGTCTGTCTATTTGTCTGGTGTCTGTGGGGACGATAACTCTCGATAGAATTATCAGTCTGGATTGAAATATGGCAAAATTCTTGAGGGCCCAGAAAAAAAGGATGAGTTTGTTAACCAGCCACATTCGACCAAAATTGTGAAAATAAGAGCATTTTTGTATTTTTGGAATTTTTTCTTTTCTAATTAAAAAATTGCAATAAATAAAAGTTTCCAGTTGCATTATACGAGATATAAGAAAAAAACATTATTGAAAATAAAAAATTCCATTTTGTAAACAAAATATGTGAGATACGAAATAAGCGTTGGGATGAAAAATTGTTTATGTGCCTCCGGAGCGTAAACTCGTTTTTTCGCTAAAGTTAAGAGTAGCGCAATGTTGTGTATTGCGCTGCAGAGGAATGAAATGTAAAAATTGAACTGTGCATGTCCCTATAGCCATACAGCGGAGCACAATCTTTTTCTTAATCTTCTTCTTCGTACAGCGTTATCACCCTACTGACAAAGCCTTGTACATTTGAACTGCGCATGCTCTATTACAACACGCTTCTACTACACAAGATCGATAAAATCAAAATGGCCGGGACTAGTCGCGAAATATCAAGTGTAATGACTAGTGCCGCAAACAACTACAATACTAGATTAGATTCTAGTGTACGCATAAAAACTCGTATACGCACCGAAGTCACATAAAATAGAATACGTGCCAATGCACACAATTCGGGAAATTACGAGACTCGCGACAATGCACGCAGGACTAATTGCGACTCGTCTTCGTCTCGGCTTTGTCTCAGCTACGTCTCGGCTACACCTCGACTACGCCTCACCTACCCCTCGACTATGCCTTGGCTTCGACCTCCTGCGAGCATTGTCGCTCGTCGCGCAATAACTCTTATTATGTGTCTAGGCACATAATATACTATTTCAATAAAGTCAACGATTGTTTTACCTTATTGAGATATTTGGAAAAAAATAAATCATTTTATGTGCCTCCGGCACGTAAACTCGTTTTTACGCTACAGTTAAGAGTAGCGTAATGTATATTACGATACAGAGGAATGTAATGTAAAAATTGAACTGCGCATGTACCTATAACCATACAGCGGAGCGTAATCTTCTTCTTAATCTTCTTCTTCTTCGTACAGCGTTATCACCCTACTGACAAAGCCTTGTACATTTGAACTGCGCATGCTCTATTACAACACGCTTCTACTACACAAGATCGAGAAAATCAAAATAGCCGGTACTAGTTGCGAAATATCAAGTGCAATGGACGAGAATCATGATGAATACTAGATTAGATTCGAGTGTACACAGTGTGTCCCAAAAATAACCGAACTTTTTGGATATAGAATAAGATTCACATTATATTATCTTTGAAAGTTATTATTTATTCAAAATAGGTTGCATTAGACTCAATACAACGTATGGAACGATCAACCAATTTATCCATAGACTTTTTAAACTCGGTTTTTGGGATGTTCTTTAGCACCTGTGTCACAGCTGATTAAATGGTTGGAACGTCATCGTAAAAAGATTCTTTCATTACAGTTTTTAGTTGTGGGAACAGAAAATAGTCACACGGTGATAGATCAGGCGAATACGGAGGGTAGTCCATGACACAAATCTGTTTTTTCATCAAAAATTCGTTGACTTTTTTGGTCTTGTGAGGTGGTGCACTTAACTGATGTGGAACAAAACGTGCAGACCTTTCTTTTACCCAAATCTTCAGTTAATATTGTGTAGATTGTACAGTAAGATAAATTTAATTCTTCTGCCAGCATTCTCACAGTGAAATTTGCATCGATAGCGATTATTTCACGTACTTTTTCCACTAACTCAGCAGGATTTGATGCTTCTGGTCGTTCAGGTCTTGGATCATCATTTAAATCGTCACGGCCATTTTTAAATCGTGTAAACCACGTATAAACTTGAGTACAACTCATACAATCATCACCATAAACTTTTTTCATCAATTCGTATGCCTCAGCGAATTTTTTTTCAAGTTTAACACAAAATTTTATATTTGCTCTTTGTTCCATTTTTGTTTTGTAACATTAGCACACTTTTTCTTTTATTGAAATGGCTGTAACTTTCACATCTTTCATCCGATTTACATGAATTTAGGTGCGTTTGAAAGAGGATGAATGTATCTTTTTAATGCTGCAAATTTTCAATAAATGGCGCTGCATGTTGTATGATTCAAATATAAAGTTCGGTTATTTTTGGGACACAGTGTGTACGCATAAAAACTCGTATACGCACCGAAGTCACATAAAATAGAATATGTGCTGTGACGCTGCTATTTCTTGCCGGCCAGCAACGCCCACTTCGGTACCGTAGTTCTGAGATCCCAAAAAAAAACAAAATTATAATCTTAATCCAAAACAAAACCCCCAGGGCGCCAGACCTTTCTTGGGTCAATGTCACTCTCACGAAAGGGGGTCACTTGTTGCCTCAGGGCGCACCGCAAACAAGAGCACAACAAGTACCAACTTAGAATCCTATGTCCCGGGCACAACGCATCGCGAGACCATAAGAATCAGCAAAACCTAACCTCAAAATAAATTAAAAACTCAGAAACACAGTATACCGGGCAATATCGGTCTAGCTCAGTCCCGAATTCTGGATAATGGTGGAGCGCGGGGTTCGTGCGCGGTAGGGAAAGTAAAGGCTTCATTCCCCAAAAAAAGTAAAGAAGCTGAAATGAAATGTAATAAAATTCTATTTATTTATAATTAAATTCGCTGTTCGTCGACATTTCTAAATTTCAATAACACAATGATAAACTAACCGTAGTTCGAACGGCAATACAATTGTAGTAATTCAGTACCGAGCCCGCCGCGCCATCTTGTTTCGCTAGCTCGCAAGATCTGCCTTTGACACCAGGTTAGATTCGTTAGTTCGACTTTAAAGTTCGATAAAAACTCGATCTTCCACTCTTATTCTAGTGAACACACAGTTTTTCTTAATCCTAACCTCATTCGCACCGTTAGAGCCCACTCAATACAAAAATAACTAAAGTCCAACGCGCATACTCGATAACCTACTCTAAAGACGCCATTTTGTTCGCCAGATTACACTACCTGAAAGAGAAAATTCCCGGTTGTTCAAAAAAAATAACTGTAAAGGTTCGCCGGAACCTCAAAATATACGCAAAATAATGGTCTCAACATACCGCAAAACAAACGCCATTAGTTCGCTAATTCGCCGCAAGGGGAGTTAGTCGGTCGAAATTTCTTTTAATTAATTTATTTTAAACATTCCAAAAAAACTACTCCTGTAAAAATCTAAGATGCCAATCTAACCTATAAATGGTTCCGATATCACTAACTAACTCGACTTCTAGGTTAGGACTTCCCTTCCTCTCATTCCACAGCCAAAACTTAATCTCAAACTATTACTGCCATAATAATAATATTGGCCCTCCAAGATACACAATAATAACATGCCAAAAAATTTAACAATAATAATCCTACTATAGAAGCTTGTAAATCACACTCTACACTTGGTCAAAGTTCGATATACATATATAAGAGAAAAATATTAAATCCTCACACGTGCAATATTCGTCAAAAATCTCGAAATTACTCTACAATAGTTCCGTATACCCGATCGCTAAAATTCCGGAGCACGTGTGAGAATTCAACTACTCAAAATCGCAATTCCTCCGCGAGATTTCTCACGTGGTCTCACCATTAATTGGCTGAGGATTTCATTACGCGTCACCAAGTGCAAGCCCCAACCTCAAAGGCAAGATCCTCGTTACCACTTGATATCACTAATATTACGCGACACTGTTCTCAATCGATAAAACACACAAAAATCTTTAACCCCACAAAATACGCGACTTAATGAAATTTCCCACACTATATTCTCTTAGCACAATTTTACTTGGCGCCTGCACGTGGCATCTAATCTCAAAAAAATATCCTCTCGCCAAATACAAAAGAGACCTACCTCATTATCACAATTTATTCCAACGCCGAACGCCACTCCTGGCTATCTCGTCTCGCCGCAAACAGCTCGAAAATCGCCTCCTTTTCCTTCGCAGTCCGACGGACACTTTTGCCTCTGGCCAACTCTCGACGTTACTGTCTCGAAGTCCGACTAGAAGTGTCTCCTCTTTCTCTCGACCTCTTCCGCTTCGTTGTTTCAGCCCGCCAAAATTCTCTATAGCCACTATACAGATGCAGTAATTTATTTAAATACAGGAGCTTAACTAGTCCTGGTTTACTTCATTCAATCATGACAGTGGTCTTACTATTTATAGTAATTTAATCTAATTGTAGTAATTAATCCATTTGTGGTAATTAATTATTCATAGTAATTAATTATTTATACGGAAGATGTTAATTTGACGTCTTTCCTCTCCGTTGGCATCCACGAAGTCAGTTTCCGGCCTCCCATGCTCGTCTGTACACGTTATGAGTTTTGCAAGGAGCCAGCAGATGAAATGTGGTATGTTACGGGCCTGAGCCTAGAGGTCCCACGCGATATACCGGGGATCGGCGCCAAAATCTTCTTTAAGGATAATTTATATTTTAAAGCCCACTTCATATAAATAGGTTCATCCAGCATCTAGTAGTTAATTAATTCTCCACTGATTCTGGTGATATTTTGCGAAAATATTCATGACGGAATACGACTGCGCAGTTCGTCGACTCTGTCGCGCTGGGCGGGATTATCTTCAAATTTGAAATGCGTCGTCGCGTCAGCCAGCTCTCTGAAGGAGTTGATTAAGGTCTTCTCGTGGTCGTCAGCGACCCTCGACGTCCCACGTTGTCAGCAGACGTTGAAATATACATATAAAAGAAATAAATAACAAAAAATCGGGTAAATACCTACAAAAAAGATACGTCTCATATCGCTCAGTATTGGCTGTGGAATGTTCTACAGTCTCGGAGTCGGCCATAGGTTCAAGTGAATTTTATTTTTATTAAAGTTACTAGAATTACTGCATTTTCAAAAAAATTTGTGACGTAAAAACTGCAACGTCACAGTGCCAATATACACAATATAATATACTTCATGCAATCATGCAATTTATTAGAAAGTTGCAGAAATGTATGCAGAAAATCGAAAGCGAGTGTCATGATGAGAATGTGCCCGCGAATAATTAAAGTGTAGCAAAGTAATATTTCTATATTTTTGGACCACTTAGTGTCAAAATTACTCACTTCCTCCACTATTTGAATTCGGAGAAAGCGCTGCTTTCAATGCATGTGTTACGAAAAGTAGATTTTCGGCCTCACAGTTTCTATTGCAAATAAAGGTAAAGGTAAGGGTAAAGGCAAAATGTATGGCGCAAATAGAATATTCAATTTGCGTTTTAATTTTTCTGTTAAAATGGATTATTGTTCAACGCACCTATAATTTTTTGAAATGAAACTAGAGATTTTCAGTTTTTTGAAATGAAACTAGAGATTTTCAGTTTTTTGCAATTCTAAGAGTTTTAAATATTCCAAGGTACCTATTATTGAGTCCTTTGACTCGCTCTAAGATGACCGTTTCGCCACGATGACAAGCGATAGTTGGTGAAGACGACGAAAATCATTTTCCCCTTTCCTCCACTACATAGCTCTGATAAACCTTTACAGCAGTGCCAATTTTAAATCTTCCATCTATGTCTGTCATGTATGCTTTTGAGTTTTTTTCTGATACCAAATGTAGATACATACTAATCTAATAAATATATTGGTAAACATGTATTCACATACATGTAATGAAGGTAAAAATAAATTGCATAATATTTGAAGCTATGTAAAAATACCAGCTGATACGGTCTCGAGCTCTTCATCTTAGCGCGATTCCTGTTGTATGATGCTGAGAGCCCTCGCCAACCTCTCATTTTTTCATTTTGCTCTTTCAGGAGCTGGAGGACGTCTTTCCATCCCTCAGCTCCTGGAGAATCACCCAAGTCCACTTTCCCCATCGTTTTTTCCATAGTCTCCATAAAATTTTTTACCAGCGTATCATGCGTAGAAGAGCGGGTCGGAATAGTTGGGAACGGGTGTACCCTCGGTCCGAAGTCCTACCACAGTTCCCTGAGGCCCAACCTCCGCTTGGCCGGTCTCGGAATACTCGGACAGACAGGACTCGCTCTAAGCAACACAGGCTCCGACACCTGTGTTCAATACGCACTACCTGATCAAGGTCCCGAAGGGGCTGGCTTCTGATCCCGCATGGCACACCACCTCAGCAGAGGTAGGCTCACATCATCCTCGCCACCTAGTGGGCTGGGGAAGACACCACTCGGTGACGAAGCACTCCCAGTGGGATGCCATACGGAAACGATCGTTTGGACTGTTCTTGGTCACAGACTGCGGAGGCTTTTGCAGTGTCTGCCAGGAGATTCCATACACCAATTCGCTCTTAGCCTCATTCAAGAGAGAGCCCGTCTATAGGTTCTTCTCTCACATTTGAAGGACACATATCACAGTCATGCGGCACTGACATTTATTCAGTTCACTCATTCCTCACAGACACTCGCAGACTCATTCTCACCGCCGCTGCCTGGGGCATACATCCTTCTCCATGCATGGGTATAGACGCGTTTATAGCGTCTCCCGCTTTCACATCCTTGATTCTTATGTTTTAAAGAAATGGTTTTAAAAAGTCAAAAAAATTAATTAGTAAAATATATATATTTATTATACGTTATATAAATATATAATATTATTATTATATTAATATATTTATTTTGTTAAAGCTTCAAATAGTATTTGATATTTAATCAATTCATTTTCACCTTATAAAAAAATTTCTTCAAGAGATTTTAATTGTTGAACCTTCAAATATTGTTCAATATTCAATCAATTCAGTAAGAAAATATTTAGGTATTTCTTTACTTTTCTTTCACTTTTCAAAAAAAATATCCTCAAAAAGTCCTAACCATTAATGGGGGTTTCTACCTTGTTGGGTCAAAACGCTATACTATTTTCTCGAATTTTCTGGGAGAAAAGTTGAAAAGATAAACACTTAAAATTTTATCTAGGTATTAAAGTAATTGTATTGATGCATGAACTAATTTTTTCACGGGCTACATTCGAAGGGGGGCGGGGGGTCAATAAATGGCGACGCGTCTGCGAGGAATTGTGCCATTTACGGAACTTCTCCTGCCAATAGAGATGATCTGAAACACAAAAATAGAACAGACTTACTTACTCTTACTCTGCATGTCATTACGCATTTCCTTTACCAGAATCATTTAAAAATCTTAAAAAATGAAAGAGTTGTGAGCTATCAAAGTTAAAGTACCGATTTTTTCACTTTTTTTCTTCACATTATTGTTTATAAAAAAAAATTTTCCAACATTTTTTGTTGATTCTGGTACCAGACATTTTGACAGTTCTGAAACACGCGTGTGCCAAATTTCATCGCGATTGCTCATATAGCGCGTCCTGGAGGAGTTCCGTAAATTTTGAAAACGTGGTTTCGAGAAAAACGCTTTGAAAGTATTTGTATCGCGGTGAGCGACACCGCCGATAGCGTCTAAAATTCAATGTCAGGAATATTAAACCTTTCTGAATTTTTAATTATAACTGTTTTAATTATGTTCGAAAAAAATGTATCTTCTTTAAATTTGTAACCAGTATTAAGTTATTAGATATTTTTACACTTTCTTCAATGCACTGCAAGTCAAAACCAGATCAACTAATCAGAGCACCATCTCGTTGATTTGAATACTTTGCAGACGCTACAAACACTACCAAATACTTCTCCATGGTCGTTGCATATGGTATCCACTGATAAACTTATATTCTTCTTGACTGGAAAATTTCGTTTACATCAAGCTGAAACACACTTCATTCACGTTTTTAAACACTTCTCTACATCTACTATGTATATAATTCTGAGAACGTAAATACTTATTTTCGTTCTATAATAATTTTACAGAATGCATTATCACTCAAACATTTTTCCCGACAAATCAAAATAATTCAATTCTCCTCGAATTCCTACTAAAACTAGTTTTATGTAAATTTCTATTTCAATTTCCTAAAATGATTAAAATCGACTACTGTTATATTTGACTAAATTTTGTCTAGAAGGTACGTCTGGAATATCTTAAATATTTTATTATGGTGAATATTTGAAAATTTGTTTATAAACTAGTTTATTTGATTTCTGTTGAAATCTTTGAATTTAAGAAATTACTATTTAAAAAATACTTTAAATTTGAAAGAATTTATATTTTAAATACTTCAAATAAGACTAAAAAACGTATTTGGAATAATTAAAAAATTACAAGTTTGAAATTTTTAGTTTTTAAAAATTTACTATCTTTAATTTGGGAAATTTGTTTATTTATTTATTTACTTGCAGTACTCTAATTTAATGTTCACAGATACAGAAGCTGAACATAACTGAAGAAAACTTCGAGTACGAGCACCAAAAGCAAATCCTTAAGAGGAAGACGAAGGATCGTAAACCCGCTTCCTCAACAAAATGGACTGAATTATGAAACTTTGGTATCTAAGAGTCAAAGCGGTCACACAAAATCGTGCCTTTCTTCGAATGTCGCCTTTGTGTGTACGACAAACTTTGAAGAGAATCAATCAATGATTTTAAAGAAATCGATTATTCCAGAGAAAAAAGACGTTTATTTATTGTGGTGAGAAATTCTCGACATAACGAACACGGAAGAGAGTATCATAATATAGAATATTTTTTTGATTAAAATAACTTATAATGGGAAAATAGTAGTCGCTGAAAACCGTTTTGCCAATGATTGCAAATTTAAAATTCCTTCCTAAAATATAGGTAGAAATGGCGAAAAAGAATTTTTTGTTGTTGGTACAGCAGTCTACAAGCTATTAATTTACTGTTAGAGAACTCGGATAAGATAAATTCTAAGTGAAAAGAGTTTTTCACGATAAAATATAACCAAAAGTTATTTTGTGAAATGAATTACTTTTGCAAAAAGCTATTTTAATTGTTCATAAGAAATATGTTGTAAAGAAGTTTCCAGGAACTATTATTTTTTAAGACGAAGTATATGAACTTCGGCATTTATACTGCCGTTATTTTCCTATAAAAATATATTCGTATTTTTCTGAATCCAGTGCAAACACTCTTTAGTCGGGAGAGTTTGATTCTTTCTATCATAGCACTTTAATGCGAATATCATAACTTATATCGTCCTATTACGCACGTCTGTCAATCTGCATGTACAAATTAGTTCGTATGCATAATGTATTTAAAAAAAACGATCATCGAATAAAATTTATATTCAATCAAAGCAGTGAATGGTCAATTTCACTTCACTGTTTTTTCTTTATAAATAGTCTAGTCAGATAAGCATGTAAAAGATATCTTGAAAGAGAATTATGTAATACATAAAAATTCTGAAAAAAATGATCATTTATAGAAGCAATATTCCATTGGAACATTAAAAAAAATGACAGAATATGACAGTATTTCCCTTTTATTTAATATCGAACGATCATCATTTCAATCATCATAAGCGACATCTGTTTTCTGTAAAGTAATGTTTATGTGAAATGAAATATTTAATTTCAAATATTTTTATCTTTACATCTCATTTCACATGGAGATGAGTTCACAGTAAAGAGATGTCAGTAATTTAGTAATTTGTGAAACTAAAAAATTACCAAAGGGACGATTCACAGAATTTTCAAATTAGACCTGTACGAGCAACAAAGTTTAGTATATAAATAATATATAGTTACATAGATTTAAAAAACAAATAACGCAATGAAGGACGTCAAAAACGATTTCGTTTCCGTCGTTGGAATTTTCAACAGGGTAGGTGTATTAATAATACCTTTTATGTGCCTCAGCCGCGGAAACTCGTTTTTCCGTTACAGCTGAGAGTAAAGCAATGTTGTATATTCCGTTACAGAGGAATACAATGTAGAAATTGAACTGCGCATGCGCATTATAGTCTTACAGCGGAACGCAATCTATTTTTTATTCTTCTTCTTCTCACTTCTTCTTCGTACAGCGTTAGCACTGACTACTACACAAGACCGATAAAATCAAAATGGCCGGGACTAGTCGCCACTTTGCGCCCGCTTCGTACAACTAGCGCAGCAAACAACTACAATAAGTACTAGATTAGATTCCAATGTACGCATAAAAACTCGTATCCGCACCACAGTCACATAAAATAGAATATGTGCCAATGCACACAATTCAGGACATTGCGAGACTCGCGACAATGCTCGCAGGACTGATCGCGCCTCGAATTCGTCTCGGCTTTGCCTCAGCTACGCCTTGGCTTCGATCTCCTGCGAGCATTGTCGCTCATCACGGAATCACCCTCATTGTGTGCCTAGGCACATAATATACTATTATCGTGTCAGTCAATCTTGTAGGCTCGGTATGTATTGGGTCATTAAGTATGAAGTTAAAATTTCAGATCTAAAAGTATGCTTTATTGTTCTTTGAATATAATAACATTTCAATTATTGAAACCTGAACTCGAACCCGTATCATTACTAACTCGAATTCCTCCCAACGTCCAAATAAAAGTATAATTAAAAATTTCAAGAATTCGAAACCATTCGAATCCTCAAAACATAAAAATCACAACACAAAACACAAAAAAAGGAGACAAGAAAAAAGAAGGCAACCTTCCAAAACCCCTTCCATCTTTTTCTTTCTTTCGTCCTCTTTTGTCTTTATTACCCACCACCATTTACATAAACAAAAAAGGCATTTTCGACAGCCTGTTAGGAATTGAATATTTTTCCTTGTAGGAAATTACCCGAATTCCGAAACGAATGATAGTCAGTTGGTGAAAGGTCCTGTTTGTTTGTGGGCAAGCATTATTATGTAGGAGGATGGGACTGTCTCTGTTCACTAATTTTGGCTGTTTTTCTGCGAGATTCTTCATCATGTTATCCAGTTGGTTACAGTAGGTCTCTGCTGTGATCATTTTACCAGGTTTTATGAAGCTATAATGAATTGAACTGTGGCTGTTCCACCAAACAGTAACCATGAGCGTCTTTTAATAAATTGTTGGTTTTGGGCTGTGTTTTGGTGATTCAACCTTACCTGACCAGCTTGTTGAACGCTTAAGATTATCATAGAGGATCCGTTTTCTGGTACGATGCAGAAAAGGCTCTCCTGCATTCCGCAAAAGCAAAGAACCGCAAGCATCGGAATGTTTTTTCATCTGATGTGCGTTTAATTCGTGCGGAACTTATCAGCCAAGCTTTTTTAATTTGTTGATTAATGCAAATGATACAATATGATTGAGATAGAAACACCAAATTTCAATGCTAACTTACGAGTAGTTTGAGATGTGTCACTCTGTACTATAGCTTTCAGTTCAATATTATTCACTTTGCACGAATTTTCGACTTATTCACACAGGAAAAAATTTGGCACACCAGCTATACATTCCGGTGCACCTGCTACGCAAAATCGAAGAGCTCTGCTGTCTCAGTAATTTGGACTGTTGCTGTTCTTCTTTAGACTGCTGCTGCCCGACAGTGGTACATGCGCAGTGCCGAATTTATGTAAAGTAGTGCTGCGCTTTTTGAGACCATGGCTGCAAGTTCCATACAGTACTCGAGTGTTTATGGGTACCAGCAGTACGACACTTTCAAGCAATAGTTTTATTTATTAACTCTAATAATATTAAAAATGTAATGTCTATATTTTTAAAATTTTCAGCCGGTTCACTAGGGTGTCGCATATAACCTGTAGTGTCGCTGCGGCACCACCCATAGACAAGCTGATATGCCAAATTTTTTTCCGTGCATGGTTTCATAAAATATTTTCCACAGAATGATATTCAAAAGATATTTGTAAATTTCAAAGCGTAGCCGAAAGAATAATAGTGTAGCTTCACAATGCACAAAACAAAACAAATGCCGAGGTAAAATGTAAAAATTCATACATAAGAAACTTCCAACTTCATACTCAAGGACCTAATATTTGTATTTGTTACGTACGGGTGGTAGGAATAAATAAATAATTAAATATTATAAATAATAAATTAATATTTATTTAAAAGATGAAAAAGTGTACGCGGAGGCTTCACAAACTGTAGGACACTTTTGTGTCCCTTTTTTATTTTTAAGTAGGATCGTTTTCGGAATCCTTACTTTCTCTACTGGCTACTAGAAAGGAATATAAAATGCTAGAATTTCGATGAAAAGAAAATATCTACTAAATTTCGGAAAGGCTCAATCAGGATATTTTGCTTCTATATTCAAATAAAATATTATAAATTGAGAACGATACAGCTTACCGATATTTGTAGTTAACTCTACCAGTTGGTAGGACAAGGGTTGGAGAAGAAGGCTGTCTTCGATGTCACCCTTGATTTTCTGACTCAACTGGGCTTTTTAAAAATTCTGTGATGCGTGACTAAAACTAGTCACTCTTGTTCATTTTTCACCGATTGCACGTGTTTGCAATTAACGCACACACACGAATTCTCGACACTTTTGCCTTGTTAATTTTATAAAAATTAAAAGATGGATGGTTTCGAACCAGAAAGAAAACAGTACTTTTAAATTGTGTTCTTTCTCCACTTTTAATCGTTTATAACCTTAATGTGGCTTCTCGAAAAATATCTTCTCGTCGTTTTGAGATTCGACGACAGGATTATTTTTCGGAACTTTGTTTTTCAACGCCAGGCTGTACACGCACAGTTAACTCTCGCGGCTAACCGACCACCGACGCACTCAAAGTATTATTTCAGAAGCGTAGTGATAAAAATTTTACTTGTATAATTTTTTAGCGCGACAACCCCGTGAACGGCTTTCGTCGGAGGAAAGATTTTAGAAGTATTTACGTCCGCCCAAGTAAAATCCCCAATTTGTGGCCCTGGCTAGGTCTTTTCACGAATCTAGGTCAACTATCCAGGTGATAGGACTTACTTGTTCCGAACCGCGGACGGGCGAATGCAAAGAACCTTGTCTTGCTCTTTAGAGTTCTTACCCGGACTAAGAAGCTCGTCAGACTGCGTTTTTGATTTCAAATTGATTGATTTTTATGGAATTGTATCGATGTCATGCAGGTGGGGAATAGTGATGACTTGGAAATATTTCTATGTGGCGTGATTTCTGTGAAGAGGAATTTTTGCTGAGAAAGAATTTGGAAATATTGAAGACCTAAATACTTGGTAGTTTTGAAATTCTTCATGTCTATTGCCAAGTGAGAATTTTTGTTGACTTGGTATTTTATTAGTTAATGATAATTTCTGGATTATTCCAGAATTTTAACAAGTCGTAGGTCAATATCAGGATTTTAGATTGACCTTTAGAATTTTTTGGAATCTGACACCTTTTCGATTTTTCATATTTTCAGAAAAATGTTGGTTCAGATTCTATTGGTAATGTATTACTCACTGGCCGACAATTTTTCAGCTACTCAAGCTTTAGGTATAATAAATAATAGGAACAGTAATTTAATGGATTGAGGTGGTTTCAGGAATACTATTGTATGCATAACATCGATACCAGCGGTCAAAGATTTTAGCGCGTGGTCTCTAACATGCGTAGGATCCGTCAAAGTCGGTGCGTAAGCTGTTTACGGCAGGCGTAAGGTGTCATGACGTCACCGCAAGGGTTATACCTGCGCTTACAGCCACTAGGGTCCAGCTTACGTGTGTGTGAGCATTTTCCTTTTCGTTTTCCTTTTCCTTCTTTCTCCGTTATTTATCCTACCTACGTGCGTTCGCTGTTTTCTCGCATTCTCTTCTCTATCGTTCTTTACAATTTTTAAACTTCCACGTATTTCTTAATCTTCATTCATTCCATTTACATTATTTTAATTCATTCTTCCATTCTTACTTCATGCCTGCTTAATTTAATTTTATTATATATTTACATGCATACATTTAGGTGCCAATATCTTTTGTCATAATTGGCACGTGAATATATGCACACACATTCAAACATGGACACAAATCTAAACGCTCAAGTTAGCGTTATTATGAATAACCCATGTTATATTATCTATAATAATATAACAAAAGTATACAATACATATATATATATATATGCATATATATATATACATATATATATATATACATATATATATATATACATATATATATATACATATATATATAATATACATCGTATATATAAATATGACATAGCATATATAATATATATTATACATATATATACATATAGCACAGCATATACAATATATATTATATTATAGATCATAAATATACACATATATACCTATAACCTTATTTATTATTATAAACAATCTTTCCCATTGCATGGAGATTGTTCTTTTAATTTTGAGTTTTCTTAATATGTTTAGGTCCTTGAACCGACCCCTTTACCTGCGCCTTTACTTCGCTTGGGTAATAATAAAATATTTTTATGAAATTACAACTTATTATAATTTTTAATATTTTATTCACGGTTTGCTCGTAACAGTATTCTTCCTTTATTTCCAGTAGAGGTCTGAATAAATCTAGGTCAATTTTCTTATTTAATTATGTTGGAATATCTGGTATTACTGCTTTGGCTTGGTTCATTTTTCTGGTTATTTTCTGACGTTAGCATATGGAACACTTTTTTCAAGAAGTTTTGTGTTTCATCGTCCAGTCTTTTCCATTCCCCTCGATTTTATTTGCTAGCTTGTTACTTATAATTTTAGGTTTGTCCATTATTGGTTTAGATGTATTTGATAATTTTTCTTTTATGGTACGCAATGCTTCTAGTCGTTGTTATAGTCAGCAGTCCTGGGACTGATTTGATGCAGTTCTCCATCCGTTTCTATCCTGAGCGATTTTTTTCATTTTGCAGAATTCGCTACAGCCTACGTCATCTATAATTTACTTCATATACTCTGATCTTTGTCTCCCTCTTCTTTTGCGCCCCACTACTGTATCTTCTAGAATTTTTCCTGCCACTCCTTTATGTCTAAGTTTGCATCCTATCAATCTGTCGCGGCATTTCTTTATACTAGCATATGAGCTTCTCTTTTCTTTCACTAAGTTTGAAACTTCCTCATTAGTCACTCTTAGGTGCCCAATTCTCTCAACCTTTTATTTTCATATTATTATGGTTGGTACTACCACCTTTTTGCCCCCTCTACTCAACATTTTTTAATTTCTTTTGTACTATCTGTCGCCCTATAACCTCCATGTAGTCTGGATCTGTCATAAACGCTGTTATTTTGAAACGAAATCGTGCTTCACTGTGTTATAACCCCGCCTACAGGTTATGGGCCCAGATTAGTGCTAAGCACGAATAACCGCGTCGAAATTCGAAAAAGTAAAAACGAGTGAAATCGTGAGGCCCGTCAAGCAAGAAGAAGGCGCAGGCTCTCGTACAATCGTAAGCCGCCATTAAAACTTGGACAGCGAACGATCGCAAGGTCAAGGCTGATCTGATCGTAGCGATCAACCCTTTCGGAACTCGCGCAAATTCGAGGCTGCATTACTTCTCGCGAGGTATGGCTAAAACTCAAATCGGTTTACGTCTCGAAATGACCCGCACGAAAAGTGGCCCTCCTCAAACGCCTCACGCAGCAGAAAATGCAAAACGAAGACGACATGGAGGAGTACAACGCGAGGGGTCAAAAGACGAGTGACGATGGAAGCGCCGCCATGTTCGCGAAGAGTCAAAAATCCTCAAGTAAGTTCCAGCAAAATGACAAAGGTGGCGCGAGTGCCTACATAAACAGCTGTGGTGCAAATAGCATTAACCAAGATAAAGCGAAAAGGGACGCGAAGAAACGATATAAGTGCGGCTATTGTCACAAAAAAGGACACAAGGAAAGTGAGTGTTAGCATGAGAAAAACGGGAACGCAGGAGCAACAACAAAGAAAAGTCGAACGAGGACCACTGTTGTTATTTCACTAATGACTTTCGAGGATCGAAAAGTGCGGGCAATCTCTGGTGTTTAGATTCCGGCTACACCTCGCATTTGTGCTCCGATGAAAACGTGTTTGAGAACACCATTGCTAAAAACGGAACTTTAAAACTCGCAAATAATTCGGAAATCGGGAAAGGAGCATGATGATATTCCTGGGGATGACACCCCAAGTCGTACCTATTCCGTACCTAAACCGTATCGTCAGGGAAATAGTGATGGACGCCAGCATCATTGATCCTATTGAACACCCAAATCAACACGCCGAGGCTCATGTCAACGAACACGACGAAGAAGACTCTGAAAATGATCACGAGCTATTCCGTGGCTTTGAAAGAGTACCTTAACCTGAAGATCCTGAAATTGACGACAAAGCGGGGACCCCCGCAAGGCCAAATACAAAGAAGTAAAGCGGGAGGCCCAAATTAATGAGAACCGGCAAGAGAGGTCGCCCCAGAAAGTATCACTGCGAAAAAGTGTTTGCCCGAGCAAGTAGCGAGGAGGAACAACAAGAACCCCGCCAGCTTCCAGTCGACGAAGACAAGGTCAACAACTCTGATGGCGACGCATGCACGCTAATGACCGCTATCGAAGTGCCTCTCAACGACGCCCTAAAGAGTGAGGACAAAGAAGAGTGGTTCGAAACCATCTACGTCGAAACAAAGTGCCTGGTAGCAAACTACACTTGGGAGCGAGTCGAAAGATCAAACGATCACAATGTGATCTCTTGTCGCACCGTTCTGTGCAACAAATTCAATCCGGACGGGAGTATAGATCGAGATAAGGCCCGAATTGTTTCCCGTGGATTTTCCCAACGACCTAGACTCATTTCAACTGCTAATGGCACTATCCGCCGAACTCGGGCTCCAGGTGACATAGTTGGACATCACTAAGGCATATCTCAACGGAGATATGGACACTCTCGTACACATGGAGCTACCGATCCTACTGAAAGACGCTCTCGAGAGGATCGTCGTATCTCAAAAGGAAAAAACCCTAGTCGCCAAGTCCAAATGTATGCTTCGAAAACTGTGTTCCGGAGGCAAAGTCTGCAAACTTCGCAAAGCTCTTTACGGTTTACGTCAAGCTGGCAGACAATGGCACACAAAATTCAGCGGCACCCTCAAATCACTCGAATTGACGCAGACGACGTCCGATCCCTGTGTTTACGTAGATCATCATTCCAGGGGAAGCACCCACGTACTTATCTACATCGATGATATTGTGATAGCCTCCAACGATCCGAAATGTGTCCACGAAATCAAAACCAGATTGTCCTCCGAGTACCAGGTAAAGGACCTTGGAAACATTAACTGCTGTCTTGGAATCGAAGTTGAGCAGAAGAAAAATCGGATTTCCATCGCCCAATGTGGATACATCAGTGAAGATCTTCCGAAATTCGAGATGTCTGATTGCAAAGTTGCAAAGTCTCCATTGGCTGCCGGCACGACACTCCAACCAGCAACGAACGCTCAAGAGAACGATAATCGTTATCCTTACCGTGAGCTTATTGGAGCCCTGATGTACATAGCCATTGGAACACGCCTAGACATCGCTCACGCGGTGGTTATGCTAAGCCAATTTAATAGTTATAACGGAAAATCTCACCGGCAATTTGCTAACAGGATCCTGAGATACCTCCAGAATACAATCAACAGAAAGCTGGTTTAGACACAAGACGAAGTGGGAATCCTCGGACACGCTGACGCGGACTGGAGAAGCTGCACCATTTGTTGTGGACCCCCTCTGTGAGATTGTATAGGAGGGAGAAAACACAAAAAGTGGGTACGATTAGAACCTTCAGGTGGGTGCGTTGCAATGTAGCGGGGGAATGAGAGAGAAGGAAGTCGGGCGGATTGTCATGGAAGTGAGAGAGGGAAAGTAAAGTGGAAAAACTTATGGACTTTTTATACATATATTTAACACATCAGAAAAATACAATCTTACTACATTATTGTGGCGTAATACGTCGATACAAAGTACTGAAACAACTCCCTCAAACGGCGCTTTATTTTTTGCGCGCGAGCTTTCCCCGCGAGGTGGCGCGGTTTCGCGATTGGAGGAGGGGTGTTCCGTAATTGGGTGGCACGTCTAATCGACTCGCACCGCGCGAGTGGCGAAGGCGTCAATCCTATTGGGGAGAGGAGCAGCGGTATATCCAGAAGGTCCTCAAAGATGGCGTCGATGTTGTCTGGGTCTTTTATCTGCTCCCTCTTGCGAGATCGAGGCTTCATCGGTGTAACCGGTGGAGAGAAAATGCTCCGCGAGCGTGCGGGCTATGTACCCCGGGGAGAGGCGATCGGAGCCGGCTTCCAAGGCCCCTCTAGGATCCGCTGCGCAGATTACGTGCCAGACCTAGCCCCTACGTTTGATACGTAGGAGAAGCGGGGTGGTGACCTCGGTGGAAAGGTTCGAATGGAGCCACGCAGATGTTCGTGATGGCGGCCATCACTTGGACCGGGTGTGGGCGAGAATCTCCCTAATGGCGCATCGAGGTGCGCAGGGAGGGTGTGCGACTCTCTCCTCGTCCTTGCTGTAGACCAGACCGGAAGCGGGAGAACTGCTGGAGTCGGCTGCGGATCCTCGTCCCGTCGGCTGCAGTACTGTGCGTAGACCGCGGGATCCTCTAGTAAGATGGCGTGGGTGTGTTCTTGTTTCCTCAGATACGTCGGGCGGACGGGCTGTGTGGCATACCCCGGGCTCTCTAGCGCAGGACGGCGCAGGTACTGCTGCGCACGGAGGAGAGCTCGACGTTGATCCCTCTTTTTTCCCTGTGGACCATTACCGTGTTAATTAATACGAAATTATTGGCGATATATATGAACGCGAGAGGCAAGAGAGAGAGGGAGAGAGAGTGAGAAAGAGAGTGAGAACGACGTGGAGGTTCAAACCCCGTTCTCATAGGGCAAAAGACGAGGAGGATGCTCCAGCCTCTTCTGAGAGAGAGAGAGAAAAGAGAGTGAGAACGACGTGGAGGTTCCAACCCCGTTCTCATAGGGCAGAAAACGAGGAGAATGCTCCAGCCTCTCCTTCAGAGAGAAAAAGAAAAGAGAGCGAGAACGACGTGGAGGTTCCAACCCCGTTCTCATAGGGCAGAAAACGAGGAGAATGCTCCAGCCTCTTCTGCAGAGAGAAAAAGAAAAGAGAGCTAGAACGACGTGGAGGTTCCAACTCCGTTCTCGTAGAGGGCCAGAAGACGAGGAGAATGCTCCAGCGTCTTCTGCTGAGAAAAACAATATTATTTAAGGGTTTAAAGATTAAAAAGACTCACCATGATTTTCAGTGTAAGAGATGATGCTTTATTCGAGAGTAGTGTTGGTTCTTAGTAGGTCGGTTTTTGGACTGATTTTCCAACTGAATGCACTGAAAGTACTGCGTGGGGGATGCTCGAGATGCGTGGGTGAGGTGCGCTCACGTCGTCACCACGCTCCATGCACTCGAGATTTCCCAGCCTCTGCGCATACCTCTGCGCAGCGTGCCTTGCTCTTCCCATGGATTGGGTCCGCTGAGCCAATCCCTGGGCAGAGTTACTTTTCCCTCTCGTTGTATTTCCAGTAGGTCCATTCAGTGAAGAAAATCTGGAAATACAAAAATCTTAAATGCTAATTAATTATAACCTAATTAAATATTAGTCGATACCTAAAATCTAGAGAAATAAAAATCTATGTTCGAAATTATTAAAAGTAGATGTTATATTAATAAAGATAATTTTAAAGGTCCACCAATGGCGTGGTGGGAAAAGTATGGAAATCTAAATAAACCTAAATATCGGTAATTTAAAAGCCTAACTTATACCTAAAAATTGGAAAAATTCTGGGAAACTTGATTCTAGTTTACATTTTAATTAATTTGCATTCGTCTGTGAATTTATTTATTGAAGTTCTGGTAACGGCAAGGTACATGACAATGGGTTGGCCGGCCCGTGATGGTAACATACCGTAACCCAGAACTTCTGTATGCATCAGTGATGGCGGGTGACGCTTGGACGCCGTAGAAAGAGATGGAGAATTCAAACATGAAGGATAGAAAGAGAAAGATAGAGACGCTGAAAATGGCGTCCAAGTAATCACTGATGCTAAATAACAAAAATGGAAAACCAAATCTCTTATTAATGAATTTGCTTCCCAGTTTCTTTCCCTTGAAATGTGCAAATCAGAAGGTCAGTTAAAGAAAAGACTATTATACGCTAGTGCGTGTATCACATTGATCGAAAATCTTATTCCGGATATAGTTTCTCCTAGACCGGAGCAGCAATATCCTGGACTTCGCGCAAGCAGAGAATCGTGGCCGTGTCATCCACAGAGGCCGAATATGTACGCCTCTCCGAGGCCATTCGAGAAGCCATTCACTTGTCGTGCTTTGTGAAAGAAGTCGAACTCGACACACAGTGTGTAGAATGAGAAAATTGGGGTTCAAAATGATTCAGAGCATACAATTTTCCTACGATTTAACATTTTTTTTAAAATCAAAGTAATTAAATTTTGAAGAAGTTTGTCGAGGCCGATTTTGCAGAAAATACGCGGTTATTTTGTTATTTAAGTTGCAAATTGCAAAAAAATCATAATTTTCCATATATGTGCTACCTGCTCCATGATATTCGTCGATATTACCTCAAAAATGTATACAATTGATAGATTTACAATCACAGAGAAAATTTCGATATTTTAGGTGAAGTTCGTGCAATCTGTTCAATTGTTATGAACAAATTAATGGAAAAAATCTTTTTTTCTATATATTCGTGCCTGAAAGTTCTTTTCGACACGTTTTTTCCACGGAGTCGATTGGAATCAATTTTTTATTACAATCCATACCCGGAATATAATTTTTCATATTGATATAAATAAATTTCATGAACAAATTCAATGAACAGGCGCCGCTGGATATATAAAATTCCTTTTTTTCTGCCTGATCATCAATTTCCTCTGCGAAAATGATGCTTCGATTAATGAAAAGCACAATCAAGGACATTTACATTTGTTATTAACAATACTAATTAACAAGTGTATTAAACGGTCACTCTTTGGTAGAAAAAATTCATTTTTCTTCGTGAAATCGTCTATTACAAGTATATACCGAAAATAGAAGTATAATGAAAGGACTGACATTAAACAATATCTTCCATTGTTATTTACAATTCTAGTCAACAAATGCATCCAATAGCTGTTTCCAGGTTGAAAAAATTCATTCTCCGCCCGAATGTTCATTTGAGATACAGTTTGGTTACCCTTGAGTGTTTAGATTATCAGTTGTTTTAATTTTCAGTTGTGCCATTTATCATTTGTTCCGGATCTCACATGTTTTTAGTCACCGATAGTCAAACTCCGCATTGATGCGCTTTCATTTCTTGCAGGGCCAGAGAGAAATGAGTACGCATTCAATTGATTCGCATGGACGTTTTTCGTTTTTTTTTCAATCGTTGCAGTTTCAGTTCTTTCGGTTCTCACGTGTTTTTTGTACCTGAAGGTTCATCACAAAATAGATAGACTTGCATTTTCCGTAAGCACAAAAATTGGATAAACTTATTCATATTCGTTCTATGTGCTTGGGTTGTTTGATTTAATTTGTTTCGTTTTCCACTTTTTCCGGTTCTCACATGTTTTTCGTCACTCAACGTACAACTGATACGCTCGTTTCTTTAGAGGGTCAGTGGAAAGTTTGGGTACGTACCCATTTGATTTTTGTGTTTTCCCAACTTTTTTTCACAATTCTCGAATCCAATAAGTAAGGATTATTCCTCATAAAGTGCAGATTCGTGAATAAATTGTTTCCGTGTTATTCCTGTCTTCTTATTCTATTATCCTTCCTCAGATTTAAGTTATACATATTATAGAGTCCTATTAGTTGTAAGTTTCAAGTTATCCTTTCATAAGTTGCTATCGATATCCTTATCTTCGATAAGATTCATTGGTCTAACAATGAATGAATTAAAAGCTCTGAAGCAAGTTCTTTGTAATTTTCTGATCACAAACGGTGTTAAAAATAGAGGAGCACTCGTAAGCCATATCACAACCAATTATGGCATCGGAGACGAATATCTAAAAGCAGTCGAAGACAAGTTAACTTATTTCATGTCTACATTTGAACAAAAGGGGAAAAATGCTTTCTATAATGCAACAACATTGAGGGCCCGGAATGCGGAATGGCTAGTTTCAGATTTCTCTGTACAATTCTTTGGAGTTGATCCCGGGAGGAGGCTTTCAGATGATTTCGAGAATAGCTCAAAATCAACCAAAAGACGTAAACTGCTTTAAATTCGGGAATGTTATTCTGAGTCGGAAATACAGTGTGCATTCCTGAATATTTTCGATGCTCTGGTAAAACTAAAATTGCTAATGACATCGTGAAACTTTTGCCAAAAGACCATGATGAACACAATGAATTACCTGACAAGTTATCAGGTTCACATTTACCCACACTACCGAAGTCTATCAGATGCCAGAAAAAGGTGCTACCTTCCAGAATCTGATTTCATTATAACGGAAGAGAGTGTGAGTATCATCACAATCATGTTATATATGCGGCGCAAAGCCCTCCATGATGAACAAATTGGAAGAAGTGAAACTCTTGTCTGTGAAGATCGAAAACTACTCTTTCGGTCTCTCCACCTTACATGCTTGGATACGCTTCATCAAGTGCATCCTTCACATTGCGTATCGTTCAGATTTCTGCTAATGGGCAGCGATGTTACCCGATGAGAAGCAGAAAATGAGCGAAGCAAAAAAGAGAATCCAAAAAGAATTTTGGGTGGAAGTGGGCCTGATTGTGGATGTTCCACAACATGGGAGCGGGACATCCAATAATGGCAATACTGCTCGAAGATTCTTCCAAGATCCTGAATTAAATTCGAGTATTACCGGGGTTGATAAAGTATTGATCGAAAAATTTGGTATTATTCTACAAGCTATGACATCTGGAAAGAGAATAGACTTCATCAAATTTGAAGAATATTGTGAGGAAACTGCGAAACTTTACGTTAGCTTATATGGATGGTTCAAAATGCCTGTGACAGTACACAAGGTCCTAATCCATGGGGCTAAGGCAATTGAAAATGCCTCATTGCCTATTGGTCAATTGACGGAAGAGGCCCAAGAAGCAAATAATAAGATATTCAAGAGGATCAGGGAATTCAATACCCGTAAAATCAGTCGGATGGCAACCAATGAAGATTTGGGTCACAAGTTGTTGATCATGACCGATCCTTATATAAACTATTTCAGAACTCTTCATGAGAATCACACTCTTCCTATGAAAGCGGAAGCTCAAGATTTGCTGATTGAAGATAATTGAAATGGAATAAACAACTCTGCTAAATACCCAAATCCTTCTTCTGAAAGAATACATGCTTGATGAGTTTGTTTGAATACATCGTTCATAGCGATGGAGAAGAATGTTGAGTGTGAATGTTTCACCATCAGATTTTTTCCATACATCACCTATTTCGAGAATTATTCGAACGGAATTGTTAATATCAATAGAAAATGTTGTTCAATGCAAGTATATTTCGTTGCAGTTTCATTTCTGAGGATCAAATGAATATCCGAGCGGAGAATGAATTTTTCCAATCGGGAAACAGCTATTGGATGCATTTGTTGACTAGAATTGTTAATAACAATAGAAGATATTGTTTAATGTCAGTCCTTTCATTATACTTCTATTTTTGGTATATAATAGACGATTTCCCGAAGAAAAATGAATTTTTTCTACCAAAGATTGACCGTTTAATACATTTGTTAATCAGTATTGTTAATAACAAATGTAAATATCCTTGATTGTGCTTTCCATTAATCGAAGCATCATTTTCGCAGAGGAAATTGATGATCAGACAGAAAAAAAGGAATTTTATGTATCCAGCGGCGCCTGTTCATTGAATTTGTTCTTGAAATTTGTTTATAACAATATGAAAAATTATATTCCGGGTATGGATTGTAATAGAACATTGATTCCAATCGACTCCGTAGAAAAAACGTGACGAAAAGAACTTTCAGGCTCGAATATATAGAAAAAAAGATTTTTTCCATTAATTTGTTTATAACAATTGAACAGATTGCACGAACTTCACCTAAAATATCGACATTTTCTCTGTGATTGTAAATCAATCAACTGTATACATTTTTGAGGTAATATCGACGAATAACATGGAGCAGGTAGCACAAATATGGAAAATTATGATTTTTTTGCAATTTGCAACTTAAATAACAAAATAACCGCGTATTTTCTGCAAAATCTGCCTCGACAGACTTCTTCAAAATTTAATTAGCTTTAATTAAAAAAAAAAGTTGAATTGTAGGAAAATTGCAGGCTCTGAATCATTGTGAGCCCCAATTTTCTCATTCTACACACTGTGCGGCACATTGACCAAGATCACCATCTTCAATGATAATCAATCTGCGGGAAAATTGTTCGAGAATCCCGTTTTTCACTCGCGAACCAAGCATGTGGACATAAAACATCAATTCATTCGGCAAATGATTCAGACCTATCCGCTTATCATAAAATTCTTACCTACCGAAGAGATGACAGCTGATGTTCCCTAGCCGACCCGGTTGAGAGTACGGTCAGAGTATTCTCTGACCGTTCTCTCAACCGGGTCCGCCAGGGTTCTAACAAAACTCTCAACTTTTTATTTTCATTTTGTTATGGTTGGCACTACCACCTTTTTGCCCCCTCTACTCTACATTTATTTATTTATTTTGTACTGTCTGTCGCTCTGTAACCTCCATGTCGTTCAGATCTGTCATAAACGCTGTTATTTTGAAACGAAATCGTGCTTCACTCTGTTGTGACCCCGCCTACAGTTACCATATCTATCCAACTTTTTTTAACCCTCCGATATCCACCTTAAAAATTATTACACGAATACCAAGCCCTAGAGGATTTCCCCTGCTTGTTAGAACACCTGCAGCGTTGCCAAATGTATGTAAATATTCACGTGCCAAATTCGCGGTTATGCATGAAGTTATAACAAATTTAGAAAACATGCTTGACAAATGATTTTTGATAAGTTAATAAAAAATTATTCATATAGTTCTTATTAATATAATGAATCAAATAAAATATACTTTTTGCGTATCTTCTTGTTTCGAGACCAAGATCTATCACAGTAATGTTAAAAACTTGAGTTAATGATAAATTTTTTATGAATATTATTAATTATAATTAACATTATAAATAACATTATAATAAACAATAAATCATTATAACATTGATTTTTTTCAATTTATTCAAAATAGTACATAACACTATTCATTGTACAACAGAAAATTAGAAACTCATAAATCTTTTGAAGCTACAAACTTATAGTCTACATGTAGACAAGTGTTTAACAAGGAATATATTTAGTTGCTATAAGCTTAGCAATGTTAAAAACTGTCATTAAATTTTATACACAAATACCGAACTAAAAATTTTGTTAACTCATAAAGCAATATTCAGAAAAACAGTTATTTGGTTGAGTGGAATGACAATTTCGAGTATTTTTTCAAAACACATAGAATACACTTTTACAGTATCTGCTACACAAATCGTTGAGGAACATTTGACATAGTGACTTTTTGAGTATTTATTTTTACTTTTAAGACAGCACGCACATTTAGAAAGATCATTATTGTTCAAAACGCATTCATCAAGACCTAAGTACCTTTTCAAATTTTCTTTCAGGTTAATAGGAAGTGTGACAGCAGAAGCCCTTAGTAATATGTGAGGTCTAACCAACCCATGGGCCAAAGTTTTCAAGAATATTAATCGTTTAATGCCTTTTCCTGAGTTAAAGTGGCTTAACACCAGACTATTCATTTCTGCAACATTTAAAAGTGCGAAGAATACGACAACTAGCCATCTTCTAGCACACCGTGTTACGCTATACTGGGCTGAAAGCTTGTCCACAACGTTAACACCACCTTTTGTTGAATTGTACTATAAAATGATATTTCTGGCAGCATATTCTTGCCATATTCAGGACAAATTTTACCCGTGTCATGCATTGTGGAAATTAAAAGGACCACTTTGTTTTGCTTTGGTACCTAAGATACTAGCACAGTATCTTTTTTGAAGCCAAAGATACTGGAATTTAGTTGTCTTTTCTTAGAATCTACAAAACTTGGCGGAAGTTCCCTCTTGTTCTTTCTAAGTGTTGCTACGATTTCACTCAAACGAATTTGACAGACGTTCTCTGTCGTGTTCTGTAGTATTTTCCAGATTTCCAGGAAGATATTTTGTAAAATCAAAAGGTTATCTTACACGAACTTTTACAGAAATTTGGCCACGTGATATGGTTTATCCATGGCCTTAAGAGAAACTGCATATATATAATCCGGGTTCGAATGACAATATATCCTCCCATATGGTTTCCAATGTTGCTTCCCACATAGTTTTGAATTTAATTTTGGTTGAAAAACAAAGAGAACTGCATTTCCTCGGCAAAGATTGGTTGCTGACATCAGCGTTGGTTTGCCATTGCCTTCCGCTGATCCCTATGATGTAACTAGTACCGAATAAGGACATTCGAAACCGCTTGAAAATACTGATTCTCACAAGTGAACGAAAACGTTTATTTCTAAAAAACAAGAATTCTAATATTCGGGAAGTTCATTTGTTGTTGTTATTATCATCAGTCCTGGGACTGATTTGAAAAATTTACAAGCTAAATTCACCTTTCCTTTTTATCCTTTCATAATATGTTTATATATATGCATATCATAATTTTTAATTTATCAAAGCTTTCTTGACATCTAGGTGTCCAATCAAAAATGATATCTTTTTGTGTAAGTTTTATCAATGGTCTCGCTAATCTAGAAAAATTGTTGATAAACTTGCAATAATAACTTGCTAATCTCAAGAACGACTGTACTTCTATATATTTTTAAGCTACATAGAAAATTTACATGTGAAAAATAAATAACGAATAGCAGTGATTCATGAGAAATTTCACTATCTGATAGATTCTGAAGTAATATCTTCCAGAAAGTGAAGCTTGATCCCCAAATACATTAGCGTTAGGCCACCTTTCCCGTGAAGTTTAAAGCCGAAAGGCGGTTCCGCGGGTGGTGTATTGGTTCGAGAGAGGGGGTTTTTTGGTTTTAACAGGTATGCCTAGACCCGTCCTAGGAGAGTCCTGTACAACGTCTATAAAAGATTTTGCCATTTTTCCTCCTCACCAAAAAAAAAAAAAAAAAAAAAAAAAAAAACCTTACTATTACTCCGTGGAGTTCGCGTATGCGGAATAATGGTTTCTAGTATTTGGCAGCCAATAGAACGTTGACATGAAGAGTACATCGAGCATTTTGAAACCGAATGTCTGTGCACCGAGAAATCAAGTGCACGGGTATTCTAGATGAGACTTTTTCATGCACCATGTTTAAAGCAGAAACTATTTTATCGTGTAACAAATATACATGTATTTTCATCTTTATCCAGGCGTGCATTGAATAAATTATACAAGTGAGTAAATTTTGTTGTTGTTCTTAAAATTTTTCCTCAAGTTTGAATTCAAAATTGTTTTTTAACATTGAATTTTATGCTAGGCGTCAAACACTTACCTGGTAAGAAGGTGGGAATTCCTTAAATGGATATTAAAATTCTTTTTAATCCTGTAAATTATTAGAAATTTACAGAAATGTATACAGAAAATCAAGCGCGAGTGTCATGATGACAATATTTACCTTCAGGCTGATAGAGCCTTAAGTAAATTGGATTTCTTTTTTCATTTGAAATCAAAAAATTTAGTGACTTTGTGAAAATGTAATTCAAATCTACAATATTATAAAATTTATTTGAGCTTCCTTATTAAATTACAAGAAATAAATTCATATCTATGCGAAGAATATAAGACTGAGCATGATGATCGAATCGCGCGCACAAAGCGCACGATAAGAATGCGCCCGCGAAGTCGACAGATTTTTTAAATTTAGATAGCCTAGAGAATTGTGCATCGACATAAAGTAGACATAGGTAGCCAAAATGATTATTTCTGCAGGAATATTTACCATCTATATCTAGACAGGTGCTCATACGGTCAGTTTTTGCCGAATTAAAGGGCTCTGCCATAAATAATTTTGATTTCAAATTTAATACCCTTAAGTATTGTGCAAAGTTAGCCAATACTTGAAAACGCAGACTCCTTCCATTTCATAGGAAATTTAGTATGTACGTCAGAATTCTACTTTAAAAGAATAATAATGAAGAAACAAAATGCTCTTCTTGTGTTTGGCAACAATCTTCATCGAGTAATGCTTTCAGTTCTTCATCTTCAAACTTTTTTGGCTGCCCAGGACGTTCTTCGTCTTCCAAGCCAAAATCACCAATTTTAAATCGTGCCTAACACCTTTGGCACGGTCGCTCAGCTAGAGCATGTTCACCATAAACTCCCACCAAAATACGATGACTTTCGGCAGCAGTTTTTTTCATATTAAAATAATGAAGAAGAACTCCCCTCAAAAATGACAGTAGCTTTCTAACGCATGTTCGGAATATTGGAACGATGGAATAATAATCATGTTACGCCATCTCTTAGCAAACCGCACGAATTAAGTTATAGATCCAATACTTGTACGTTAAAATTACATAGGTATTATTGTAGGAAAGCAATAAGAGAAAAAATGAGACTTATGTCAAGTAATATTTCATGTAGGGTGATACTTACGGTACTTTATGGATATCAATATAGGTAGCTAGGAGTCGCAGAATTATTCTATCATAAACATTACATGGTTTTCAGAATAATGAATACTGGTGAGTAAATAAATTTTATTTCCGTATTTGGCAGTTTAAAATTTATTTTATTTTATTTGTTCATTCTGGTTAAAATGCTCGCAACTAAGTAATTATAAATTTTGAACGACTTATAACATTGTTTTACAAATTAATCAATCAGCTTTCTCCAAGGTAGAGTCCACAGGAATCCGTTTTAACATCCACTTTTCTAAGGTCCGTGTTGGAAGTTCAAATACAATACAGAACAAGAAAGCAGCTATTAAAGATAACACAAAATCAGCGCTGGAGGCAATTACCTAGAAAACAATATTTCTTCAATCAAATTTTATTGAAAACACTTCAAAGGTATCGACAAAAGTGGGGGGTCGTATGTTTCGATCGCTACATTTATTTTTTTTCATTCTTTATTTGGCTTCACTTTTATAAGTAGAATCATCTTCACAAAAATAGACCTAGATAAAAGATGAAGAGATATGACAGGAATCAAAGAATCATGATGAATTAGAATTAGAATTCAGCGAATTGGAATTGAAAATAGCGCATTTATTCAAATCCATTCCAATGCTATGTATCGAAAATGAGAAAATAAAATTTAAACGAAATTTGAGACGTCAAAAAACTGAGACTATTTAATTTATTGAAAGGTAGAATAACCTAGATTAGTTTGTCGCTGCCGATTCTCGAATATTGGTTTCATGCTAATTCTATTATCCACATTTATTCAAATAGTTGTACGTATTTACTTCGAATTTACTTTCCACTAGGAATGGCAAACGTTAGTTCCCGAAGCGTCACCTAACTGAAATTTCTCCTCTTTTATCGAGTCCTTCGGAAGGAATTTCTCCTCTTCATACATGTTCTACGGGGGTTAATGGAAACATTGGAACATTCTCGGGTCTACTTGGCTTCGTTCATCAAGCGCTCGGGCCACGTTGCTCTTCCCGCTCTTCGCGCTCTCCACATGTTCCTACCGAAGGTCGCAAGAAAGGGGATTTACGTTTGAAATTTTTCGGCTATTCACCATATTTAAGAAATACATGGGTGTCATTGAAAATACTTTATCCAATACTTTTCACCCTTTCCATTCTTAAATTATTAATCCAAATGGATTTTCTATAGCAGGTAAACATAACATAATTTTCATTTTACGTTCATCTGTTATGAAACATCCATTTCAGTGACATGACAAATTTACAGGTACACAGAGCATAACACTGACGCCACACACACACACACCACCCAAAAGTGCGATTTAGGGCCTTGCGCTTTCTTTCCAGGATAAATGACGGCATGAATGAACTTCTAGATGGACAATTAAATAAATAACAAGGGAGCCTTATAAATGGGTACTTCAGTGTATGCACGAGTCCAAGCATGGAGTGGACGCGCCCAGTAGCCCTCTCACGCTAGAAGGCAGGGAGACTCTGCCAGCAGTAAAGCGGTAGCGTGTGAGCGCTACGTGGAGCGAAAACACCAAGGGGCTTCACACAGGCCTCTGTATAGTATAAAAATGGAAAAGTTGGGCATAGTCCTAGAAGTTATTCAAGGCGGGATGCTGAAGAGCAACCCAGCTTCCGTCAAATCGAGTGTTGCAGAGGCCGCCGAAGTTCTGGACTGCCTCCGCAACACTTATAAGTGTTTGATGCATATCTGTGTGGGAATCCAGAAGGGGCTGGAATCCCACCCCGCCTGGACTTTTTTTGATGGCCTAACTTTAAACGCGTTTTCTCAAAAACGATGTTTTATAAACGTTGCGCTGAGTTGCAAGAACACCGTTAAACCGATTTGCATGATTTTCCATCTGTTATACAAAATACAATTCTCTATGCCTTGACGGTCTTTGTTTTAGCAAAAATAAAATTTTTTAAACATTTTTTTTCTGCAAAAATAACTTGCGAAAAATTGAATTTCTTCCCTTTTACGCTTTTGTTTAGAAATTTTTTTTTTTTTGAAGAGCAAATTCGTCAAGGTAGAATAAATGCAATTATATAACTTATTCATTGATACTTTTTTGTTATAAAAACTTGTCCTGAGGCTCTATTCGGCATGCCGTTTGCCTTTACGCCGAGTGCAGACTCCACTTTGCACGCTTATATCTACCGACTAGAACCCGAATTTTGCAAAAATAACTTTTTTGTATAATTGTGCAAAAAAATACTACATAAGTTCAAATTTTAGTGTTTTTAACATTGCTGGTTTTTTTTCTAACCACAATCAAAGTTAAGTGACGATTTAGGCCGTCTAATTGGTATTCCCCTCTTAATTATTTAGATATTTTGGAATCTTCCCTATTGGACCAATAATTAAAAAGAAAGAGAAATATAACAACAATAAAAGAAAAGAGAAACCTTTTGATATATAGTATACATAAAGTAGGAGAAAATTTTCTTATATATAAATCACATGAGAATTCTGACTATTATTAGACATTAAGCAGTGTATACGACATATGACGTATAACAAATTGTGTCCAATTCGTTGGTATACTTCACGTCATCGCAAGCTCTGCCACTGTTCACTAATCAATGGGTACCTTGAATTAACCTTGCATGTAATTTTTACAGCAACATTGTGCGAGTGGAGGGTTTAAATCAAACTAAAATTACATTAAGCCAAAAAAATATAAATTTTTTGTAATTTCCATTTTCATCAAAGTACAAAGACTATATAAGTATTTGTGCCTGAGTCACACCTGCCTAATCTGGTACTACAGGAATTCTAGATTGTTGGCTAAGTTTTAATTCAAGTTGAAAATAAAGCAAAAGTAATACACGAGAGTGTGCGTCCTTTTTAGATTCGTCGAATGATCACCATTAATTACGATTAATCCGGTAAAGCAAAGTTCGAAGTGCTTGTATTGTATTGTTTACAACTTCCATTTTCAACTATCGACGATTATCTGAATTTTTCCAACTGCATGGATTAAGCAGGGAATTGTGATAAAGTCTGGCCTGGTTGATTAATTTTGCATCACTGAAACTTCGAGTTCTTAAAATTACAAAGAATCGATATAAAAAAATTATTATTATTATTCTTAAATACTGTAACTGAAATTTGTTCAAGTATGTACCAGGGGTGTTAGTTGAAGTTTGCCGGTTTTTTCAATAAAGAAAATACTTAATTCTCAAGAGAATCTCAAAAAATTTTTATTCAAAGTATTGACCATTGGATTCTACACATTTTGTCCATCTTTCAGGCAAATCATGGATATCATTCCAAAAAAACTTTTTCTCTTTCAAGGCAAACCATTCGACGAGCCATTTTTTGACTTCTTCAAAATTAGCGAAGCGCTGCTCTGCGAGTGAGTATCCCATCGATGCGAAAAGGTGATAGTCGGACGGGGCGAGGTCTGGAGAGTATGGCGGGTGCAATAATATTTCACAATTCAATGCTTTTAATGTGTTCTTCACCACTTTAGCGGTATGAGAATGTGCGTTGTCATGTTGTAGGATAACTTTGCCATGTATTCGGGCCCATTCCGGCCGTTTTTCGATCAACGCATGATTCAAATTGATAATTTGTTGTCGGTAGCGATCCGTTTTCACCGTCTCACCAGGTTTTAATAACTCGAAGTACACCACACCACACTGGTCCCGCCAAACACAGAGCATTGTCTTACGGCTAAAGCGATTTGGCTTTGGAGTCGATGGGCCGACCTCACCAGGTGAAAGCCATGATTTTTTCCGCTTCGGGTTCTCGAAATAAATCCATTTTTCGTCCCCCGTGACAATTCGATGCAGAAAAGATTTCCTTTCGAACCGTTGAAGCAGCATTTCACAAATGGTTTTTCGATTTTTCATTTGTCTATCATTCAGTTGATGTGGTACCCATTTTCCATACTTTTGGATTTTTCCCATGGCTTTTAAACGTTGGCAAATTGCTCCTCGGGTCACATTTAGTGTTTGTACCAATTGTTGTTGCCATTTTCGCTGCACCAGGATTTTCATTGTCTGTTAAATCGAAATCTCCACTTTTAAATTGACGAAACCATGTCTCACATGTTCTAATCACTGGAGCATGTTCACCATAAGTTTCTACCAGCAATCGATGAGCTTCAACTGCTTTTTTCTTTTGATGAAATAAGAAAAGCAACGAATGCCGCAAATGCGATTTACTTGGAACGAAACTCGACATATTCACTGAGGTAAACAACTATGATGCTATTATTTTGGCAGAATGTAATTGTGTATTTTTGAAGGTTATTGTCCATAGAAAAATATGACATAGATGCCAAATCATAGAAATGTATACATATCTCTAGCGACATCTATGAGTAAAACCGGCAAATTCCAACTAACACCCCTGGTAAATTCAAAATGAACAAGAATTCGCTGCCAATAATGGCGTGCAATGCCTAAGCATATCAAACAGGGTCTGGGAGAGCCTGAAAGCCACGCAGGTACCAAATTAGACAAATTTATAAAGGCCTGGAATATAGTCTTAAAGACTTACCGGGCTTCTCACCGCAATCTCATGCCTTAACTCCTCCAAATCAAATTCAGTGGCGTGCATTCGAGTGCAATCAAAATTTTCAATATACTTTGGGCTGCTTGCCACTGCTGACAACGACAGAATAAAGCTGCGCGCCAAAGGTGTCGCGCAGTTTTATTACATCAGCTAGAAAGGCTGGCGCACGCGCATGAAGCTCAGGTTAGCGCGAGCGACTGGTCTTGTGAGGACGACTGCGCCAGGCAATCAATAAGCTGAAGTGTCTATCGGTCGGCTTGCCCCATTGGCTTAAAACGTCGAGGGGTGCGTTTAAACTACGAAGAGTTCGTATTGCACAACACAGCAGTTACGAACAGACAATGCAAATGTATAATGTACATTATAATATATAATTATTTCAACTCATTATGCCCCTTTTCATATTAATCATAATAATAATGGTGCAAAGGTGTTGGAATCCATAGGCTGCAGCACGTGGTCGTTTCAGATGCCATGCCTGCCGGGTGATGCATCCTGTGGCTTGCCTGTGAACCCCTCTGACGTGCGATGGTAACACAGCGATCTTCTTGGCGGCGCCTTTCAAACTGGTGTTAATAATGAAACAAAAAAAGAGAAATCGACCAGAAAAGGAAATAAAATAAAAGAATTTTACGAGCAGCTCTCAGACTATCCCTGACAATTTCATGTTTTATATAAAAAGGTCGCTTGGGCTCGATCCTGTCGTTGTCGGTCGAGGTAAAAAAATTTAACGTAATTTACCACGTTACAATATCTTATATATTGCTTCCGTCCAGATGAAGGCTTTTGTCATTTACGTCCGCCCGACACGTTTTTGTAAAATGTTCTGATAGGCAATTATACGAGTTTTACTCAACTACCGAATCTGAAAACTGTCGCTCCAGACCGCAGACGGGCACGGTGAAAGAATAGTATATTACGTGCCAAGGTTCACAATGAGGTTTATTGCGTGACGAGCGACAATGCTCGCAGGAGATCGAAGCCGAGACAAAGCCGATACGAAGCCGAGTCGCGATCAGTCCTGCGAGCATTGTCGCGAGTCTCGTAATTTCCCGAATTGTGTGCATTGGCACGTATTCTATTTCATGTGACTACGGTGCGGATACGAGTTTTTATGCGTAGACTCGAATCTTATCTAGTATTGTAGTTGTTTGCGGCGCCAGTCATTACACTTGGTATTTCGCGACTAGTCCCAGCCATTTTGATTTTATCGATCTTGTGTGGTAGTAGCTTGTTGTAATAGAGCATGCGCAGTTCAAATGTACAAGGCTTTGTCAGTAGGGTACTTACGGTGTACGAAGAAGGAGAAGAATAAGAAGAAGATTCTGCTCCGCTGTAAGACTATATGCGCATGCGCATTTCAATTTTTACATTATATTCCTCTGTAACGGAATACACAACATTCCGTTATTCTCAGCTGTAACGGAAAAACGAGTTTCCGCGCCGGAGGCACATAAAAGTATTTTCTTTACTACTCTAAGGTTTGATCGGTATCGAGACGTTTAGAGGAGTGCGAATTTGATTTTGCCTTGATCCGTCTCACTAGTTCATCGCCAGGTGATCATGGTAGGATTTTTTGATGATTAAGGAGTTAATGATTGGACAGAGGTAATAATGGCAGGGAGGATTTAGGAATTTGCACAAATGCTGATCTGGTTATTGCGCCATTTGCTGATTTTTAGATGGCAATTATTTCTCCCCTTTTGCTACACCTATCGTGAGGAACGAAATGTGCTCATCAATTTTTAGTATTTGATGCTTGAGCATCAAATTGTAGAAACGATTTTAGTTTCTAATATATCTCAGAGTAAATAGAAATATATATTTAATTAGTCTAGGCATATAATCTTTAGGTGGATTAAAGCTTTAACATAATCATTTGAGTATTCAGATGAGCCTTGGGTTTTAGTTACAAAAAGCACGTGGTCTTTATGGCGGGAGATCAGCTGGCTAAAGCATTTGAGCGGCAGAAAGCTATGGCGACAAACAGTGCATGGGTGTACGTGTACTAGATATCTCTCTTCCTCTCTCCTCCGTTCTCTTTTTCCTCTCCTATTCGTACATTCTATCGCGATGATATAGTCGTGAGTCTGCTATTGCTCATTCTTTTTCCTATTCTATTCTTTCTCCGCTCATCCTAGTTCTTATATCATCGCTCTCACTTTACACTCATTCTTCGCTTTTCTCTCATTTCATACCTTTATAGTTCATAGCGATCGAGTGCCTATGCACTCTCGCTATCAATTAATCTACTTTATAAAACATTAATGCACCTGAAAAACATAACGGTGAAATCTTCATACCTTTAAAAGTTCCATTAATTGAACGTATTTAAATAAGTGGAAAAGTTCATTCAGAAATTACTCTACGTCTCAAGACCAGCTCGTATGACCAGAAATGCTGAGTTGCATTAGCCATTGAAATGCAATCAGGTCATAAACGCTGAAAAGTGTGCATTTAATTCACTTCTAAAAGCAATCGATATTCTATAAATTAGATTTTGTACATCAATCTAAACATTTTGCAAAAAATATTGCATACTTTAACCTCCCGTAACACACATCCATTTTTTTGAACATATTATTCCGACAACTGATGATCAACCTATTTTATGAAAACAATATAGTTTCCCTCCAGTACATAAGGCGGAGATTTCACGTTAAGTAAATGATTTGATTAAAAATAAAATGATCAAACCTTCACAATCACGATACAATACACCTTTTTGGTTAGTGCCTAAAAAATAAGATTCACGTGGGAATAACAAATGGGAATAGTACTTGATTTCCGTAAACTTAATGAAAAAGTGATTGGAGATTCATATCTCTTACCAGATATAACTTACATTTTAGACTGATTAGGGTCAGCACAATATTTTTCTGTATTTGATCTAGCCTCGGGATTTCATTAAATAAAAATGAGTCCTAAAGACTTTCATAAAACAGCTTTCTTAACCACTAATGGCCTTTACAAATTTAACCGTATGACAATTGTATTCAAAACCGCGCCTGATACTTTTTAGTGATTAATGAATAAATAATAATAAATGAATGAAAAATGAAATAACTGAAGACATAATTTTAACAATTGAAACAAGAGGACCTCACGCATAGTATGACTTACTGAGAAGTTTACGACAGTCGGATCAAGAATTTTTAGCTGGCATTTAAGATATACCCAACTAAGTAAAAATTTGATAATTTTCATTGATAAAAAATCAGCAGTCGCAAACTGTTAACCAAAAAATATCCTTTTTCAGATAATGAAAATCAAACTCCAAGAATATTTATAACACTTCTTAACTACTTTACGTAACTCCGCCATTGCCATTTGCGGCCTGGCGTTTTCTCGCAAAGATGAATGATGGTGCGAATGTAGTGGGTAGATAGACTTCCAGATGAACAAGTTAATGAAAGCCAACAAAGCCTTTTAAACGCGTACTTCCGTGTATGCATTTTCTTATACTGGACACTGTGTAGGATAAATTGCACATCGTCTAGCATGAGGTTTGCGCTGAGACGGACTCGTCATTGCCCAGTCAATAGAGGTGACGTTCATTCTTCTGCATCAATATGGCGCGGGCCTATCCCGTAAACATTTTTATTAGTAAAACTAAAAGTGTCGATAGGGGTAACCACTCGGAAGCCACCTCTCGGTTTTAGCACCTATAATGAGGGATCCACATAGGCGGGGATAGTAGCCCCACTGAGATGGGGCTCGAATGATGGGTGAACCGTCTTCATGACTAATACGGTAGGCATGAAAAAGTTGTCGATAAATGAGAAGAAGGAGGAGAAAGCGACAAAGATGCCGTGGCATGAATCTGCTTCAGTAGCTACACCGGGCGCGAAGACAGAAACGAGGAAATATGTAGGCCCTTCGAGAGATGAGAAATGGAGAGATGTCCTCCAGTTCTTGAAGGAGCAGATTATTAAAATGGAGAAATTTAGCAGGACGCTGAGAGTCATCTAGGAAGAGATAATAAAAAACAGCCGGGGCCCTAAAATTCTAAAGAAGATAAATACGAAGTTGAACCCCATGGATGCAGGACAAGAGGTCATGACCATCTGAAGGACCAGGAAGGAGGAGGACCTTGGTTCTGAAAAATGGGAGCGACGTTTCTACCTTTGAAAAGGCGCTTGGCCGGGCGGTCAGGAAGAAGGCCGACGTCCAGGCTCTGGTCTTGAAGAGGTCCCTAGAAATCAGGGATCTTGATGAGACCGTGACAAGGGAGGAGGTTGTTGCTGTTCTCTGCTTACAATTGAGCAAACGTGAGTTTGATGGACCCTGCAAAGTCTACAAATACTTCGGCGGTGTCCAGACTGCTATTGTTCCATTGATTGTGGCGGACGCTCAACATCTGCTTCAGCTTAGAGCATGCAACTTGAGTACAGGAGCGTGAAGCAGCCTTAGGCTGCTGTCTACAGCGCCCATTGGAGCAGGAGATTTTTTCCTTGTTGACTATGACAGCAACTTCAACAATTGTCCATTTAGTATGATTTCGTGACTTTGGTATACCAGGAGAAATTCTATTTTAGGATATTACAGAAAAAATATTTAAAAATTTTAAAAATCCATTGCATTTACTGTTATTCATTAAGAAATATATTTTTTTAATGACCGGGAACATTTTTTCGATGACCTCGAAATAACCGGGAATTATTTTTGTCAAAGAAAACGACCACCATATCTGGAGACCTCTTCGAAGGTGAGTTTGAACTACAGCAATAATTATGTGGCGATTGAAATAACCATTCAAAAAGCGTCCAAGTCGTATATATTAAGCATGTTAGTAAAATTATATCCTATAGTGTTTTATACTATAAAGGCAAAATTTCCACTACAGTATGACTCCCTGATATCTCTAAAGCTTAATGTCATAAAAAAATCGAAGTCAGAGTCGTATTAAAAGTGGAAAATTATTTTGAAAATGACGTGTCTTTTTCCGTAAAAAGATAGGTCCGCTTTTGTCGATAATTTTGTTGTAAGTGTGTTATATGACTGTGATATTTTCTTTATATTTGATAAATTATTTGGAATACAAAACAATACTTACTTGATCAAATACGAGAAAATATGAAGGCGTCCTAGACATTTGGCTGCGTGTTTCTTGGACCACTATATGTATCAAATAGAGACAGAATGATAGTCTACTTATCGGAATGAAAATCGGCCAGGACAAAAAGTTGTTTACTCTCCCTGAAATTTATAATGAGAGAAAATTAATAAAATAAAATTTAAAAACTGCCCGCTTGGCAGGCACATGTTCATTGTGAGCTATGCACGCGGTTTGTTTCGCTTGCAAGTTTGGGCGTGTCTATAGAGCGCGATTCATTTGTTACGGTTCCCGCTCCGGAGTTTTTGATCTTCATGCTCAGTGTTCTATCTCCTTCACATACAAATTGTAAAATTTCGTTTTTCCTTTTTTTAAAATGAAAAACGAAATTCCATTTGCTTACGGCTATATCGGCTTTAAGGAACACATTCTCACCATAATTAATTAATTAATTAAGATAATTTATTTCCTTCCGAATATGTCAAAAAAGAATAAAAATCGTACACTTGTTTAAGCGAAGGATTTTGCGTTTTAACACTTTTTCTGCATTTAACATAATTTGGTTAGCCCTAGCGGACCCGTGTGAGAGAACGGCCATAGAATACTCTGACCGTTCTCTGACTGTTCTATGACTGTTCTATGACCTCGCATTATTACGGCTAAGAACGGTAAAAAAGACATTAAAAGCTTTGCAATTATGATTCTGTGGCGAAATTTGGATTAGAAGGTGAAGCAATAAACACAATTATCTTATTTTTCAGGGATAAAAACTAGGAATACATCATGTACCTGTCATTGAAGGCAGTGCAGTGGTTCACCATTTGCGGAACGTCTCCACCAATAGTAAACCTTCACGGTGGAGACGTTCCGCCAATTGTGAACCACTGCACTGCCTTCAATGACAAGTATTATGTCTTATCCGTAATAATGCGAGGTCATAGAACGGTCATAGAACAGTCAGAGAACGGTCAGAGTATTCAATGACCGTTCTCTCACACGGGTCCGCTAGGGAGATAATTAAATTTTTTATTTTCGATCGTGTGGTCATAAAACCCCCAGACGGAGTAAACTATGCGGGCATACTACACGACCTTAAAAAGCACGTCAAACCTGACGTACTGGGTGTCAAAGTCCAGGGAATCAGGGAAACGCGCTCTGAGGACCTGCGGGTGGAACTGAAATGTTCCAAAGAGGGCAGAGGTTGGTGGCGATCTGACGGTGGCCCAATCGAAGAAGAAAATGCAGAAGGTGTGACGACAAGGGGTACGTTGCGGGTTCCTGCACAAGGAAAACGCAGTGCTACTCTGCGCTAAGAGACCTCTAGAGTATTGAGACCTTACCACTTGTTACATCCAGAAATACTATACTGTCCTATTTTGAAATGATTCTTAGGTCAAAGCTTGCGCTCTATAACCTGGGAATCAGACCTAACTATGAAAAGAGAATATTAGGCAAAACGGCTTACGAATCGAAATCAGTGAGAAAACCCTAACGCTCCTGTGTCGCGATATAGCGTTATGAATAACGTGAATAGAATTCTATTAATTTTCTAGTATTTGACTGATTATATAAGTCAGTTTGAGTAAACTTGGAACAAGCTTAACTACTTGTTTGCAACGTGGAAAATAAGGTAAATAACTAGTTGAGATACAATGTCAAAGATCCTTTTGAGAAATTATATCTTGAATGATCAACACTGAAAGAAATTAATGCTCAATGCTTCATTCGAAGGGCAAAGTAGACCTATCTTACTATATCTGAGTACTGAACTGATTATGCTTAGTGCTCAATAAATAACTATATGATTTGCTCAATCTTTAAATAAAGAACTCGAAATTAACCAAATATTTATAACTAACACTGAACTAATTAATTTGCTCAATGCTTGATTAATAATTGAATAAACAAATTAAACACTTTAACGCTGAACCAACTATTGTGCCTAATGTTTTAATTAATAATTAAAATAAACAAACTAAGCACTCTAACACTGAACTAATTATTATGCCCAATGTTTTAATTAAGAATTTTACATTAAACAAATTACACAACTTACACTGAAATAAATAAATTGCTCAATGTTTGTGAATTTTAGAAAATAGTTAAGGTTAATATTTTATGAAAAATCTGTGCGTTAAACAAGTTAAAATATTCAAATTAAAAAATATAAAAATTGTTCGAAATCGAATCCAAGGTATTAGAAAGAAATAAAAAATTTCGACTTACTTGGATTTATTTCAGAATGGAATTCCTTTACAAATTTCGTTCCTCGTCAAATAGGTCTCCGTAATACAAGTTTTACAAATGCCTGGCTAGAGCTATTTAAAAAACTTGATATGGGGCTAAAGCCCAAGTTGAACTGATTTTCATGAAAATTGATTTAAGTGATTAAATCTAGTTTTTTTGATTTTACATTCCTTCAATTTCTTGTTTGGCAGAGTCTATATTTAATTTTAACTGGAGTAACTATTTCAAATTTGTATTTGCAATATGTAAATTGTGTAAACTACCCTTACTATTTCTTAATCCTATTTAGGCTTCAGTCATGAAAATCTCAATTTCACCTTTTGAAATTCGTAAATTGAAGTTTTCTTGACTTTTACGCAGCTGAGGGAGCCGGCTGCAAATCCAAAGGCGACTGCAGCTAAGAAACCGGAGGAAAAGTGGTCAAGAACCTCTAGAAAAGAGGAGGAGTGGGTAAAGGTCCCAGCCAGGAAGGACCTTCGAAAGAAGAATCTCAAGTCGGAGACTATAAAACCGGAGCGATAAAGACATGCCCGCTCAGAGGCGGTGATAATAAAGCCTACGGTGGAACTTAGCCACGCGGCCATTTTGAAGAGCCTCAAGAGCCCAATAAACCCTGAGAAACTGGGTGCCACTATCCAGGGAATCAAGAAGACCCGACGTAAGGATCTTCTAATCAAGGTTAAATGCGCTAAGAAGGACAGAGGGAGGGTAAACTCTGACTTCTCTGATGTCGTTGGTGAGAGCGGATCTTTTTGACACTTTACCCCCATGGTCGAGTGGGAGATGCTGGACATTGATCCCGCTACGGAAGTACAGAAAGTCGAAGAAGCATTTAAGAGCTGCCTCCACGAAGAGACAACATCGGGACCAAAGGTAACGATGACGAGGAGGACTTTCAGATGTACAAGAAAGGATTTTATCAAACTGGAGGAGGCGCGTGCTCCGAAGTTAGCGAATCGACCAGCGAAAAAACAAAACAAAAAAAACTAACTCGACTAGGCTAGCAACGACTTTATTTTTACTTGAAGTTGTCACTCGCGCTTTTGCCTTGAACGATGGAGCGATAATCAAAATCTGAAAGGACGAATAATAATACAATCGCTTTTATTAATCGCCCAACCTTATTATTAAATATAGAAGTAAAGATAAAATTAGTCTAATCCTTAACACTAAGTTAATGGAAAAAGTACGTGAAATAATCGCTATCGATGCAAATTTCACTATGAGAATGCTGTAAGAAAAATTAAATTCATCTTACTGTACAATCTACACAATATCAACTGAAGATTTGGGTAAAAGAAAGGTCTGTACACGTTTTGTTCCATACCAGTTAAATACGGACCAAAAAAGTCAACGAATTTTTTATCAAAAAACAGATTTGTGTCATCGACCACCATCCGTATTCCCCTGATCTATCACCGTGTGACTATTTTCTGTTCCCAAAACTGAAAACTGCAATGAAAGGAGCTTTTTACAATGACGTTCCAACCATTCAAGCAGCTGTGACACAGGTACTAAAGAACATTCCAAAAACCGAGTTTGAAAAGTCTATGGATATACTGATTGATCGTTCGGAACGTTGTATTCAGTTAAATGAATCCTATTTTGAATAAATATTAGCTTTGAAACATAATACCATGCTTGTTTTATTCTATAACTAAAAAGTTCGGTTATTTTTAGATCACACTGTGTAAATGCCTTCTTCTTCTTCACTGAAGGCAAGCCGTCCCGCTTTCAAGAGTTATATTTCTGGTTCTAATAATGGTGCTAAGGTAATTTTTTTATCAATTAATTTGAAATTGAATCTACTTTAAAATTATAATCATACATTTTTTCTCCAATTTTCGTAGTTACGAAGTTATAGCCCGAATTGCGCCTCATTAACATTTATTTTCCAAATTTTACCATGTTTCGATAGCAATATCTTTTGATGTATGACAAATAAAGATACGATTCCTTTTTTTATTTTGTAGACTAATGATTGAGCTTCGTAAAATTAGTGAAGATTGTACATAAATTCCGTATCACAAACGTGATGAAATGTTATGATTAATCGAATTCATATCTACGATATTAAAAAAGTTGACTTGAGATATAGCATAAATTTATCATGAAAATACTGCGCCTTTTTATTTGAAGATCTCTGTGTTAGCTATTTTATGAGATTTCTATCTCCTGATACTTCTACAAATTTTCCATTCCTTTGAATAAGGATAGTTTTGTTATGTTCCTTCTTCAATTTTTAATAACTTCCAATGTTTATGGGTTATTAGGCTTAATTTTCACGGTTATCTAATCAGAACAATATAATGCAATGAAGTATCTGAGATGATATAATGAATTTCCAGGCGTTCTTTAAGTAAGGGTAGTTATATTACTTTTCTCCTTCCTTTTTAATTACTGACAATCTTTCGGGGATCATAAAGGTAACTTTCAAGTCACCTGATTTGTAAGAAAAATGATGCGATACGGTGCGAGCCTTTAACTAGCCTTTTATTCTATAGATTTTATTCATATTCATGGGCACTCCGGGTTGAAAACGACAAACACTATTTCGGAAGAAATTTACACTAAATACTACAATACTCAGTTCAACAATTCTAGGCATAGAGCATAGATAATCAGGCATAGATAATAAGTTTCCGGTCTGAAATATAGATGACACCACTGTTGTCAAATCCATATGTTTTCTGGATAGTACCAACCTCCAAACGTTAAGTGTCAAAATTTCATGACAATCTGACGTTTAGTTGAGAAGTTACAGAGGTTTTGGTAAAGTAACTTTTGTCATTTTCAAAACAATCGATAAAAAAGAAATTCGAGCAAAGACGAATCATTCTACAAAAAAGACATCGAAAAGTTAGAGAAGCGTTGGAATAAATGTATTACGCTTAAAGGAAACTATGTTGATGAATAAAGTCTAATTTCTCTAAAAAAAACGGAGTTTTTCTCAGTTAGACCGGAAACTTATTGAGTGATGTGTTACACTTTCTTCACGTTTTTGAGCACACATGGTTGTGAACGACAAAGATCCCCGCTAGATATAAGAATGGTGATTGTAAAATGAAAACATTTATGGAATTGTAATAATGTACAAGATAATATTGACTATACAAAGTATTTTAAAAATTTCTTTTATATCTGGAAAAATCCAACATGGCGGTGCTACAACTGCTCGAAGCCGGCTGCTTCAATTTGCACCGAGGAACGCCCAGGCCCTTGTAATTGACTAAAATCAATTAATCAAATTTTTTTGATTAAAGTTAGTTTTTCCGCTCCGAATATACCTAAATATGTAAAAAAAATAATAATTCAAAATTTGGGGACATTTTCGAAAAATGGCCTTTTTTATTATAAATGAATTGAGATAAACAATATTTATTATATAAAATTTAATGTATATTTGAACAATTTTTTCTGTGAAAAAAGGAACGTTTCCACTCCGCTGGGTATCGAGCCCAGGACCTTTCGATTGCTGGTCGAATGCTCTATCATCTGAGCTACGGAGGTTCCACAAAACTTTTTTCACAGAATCTATTTACGCCAATTTGGCCACGGATATATCATGAACTATATACAAATTTTTCTAAATCATTTCAGTCGATTATGTCGATAATTAGAAGAATGTATCATTCACCATGATAACCGAACTCTACCATATCGACCCTATCAACCTGTGATTTAGAATTAACGTCATTTAAGACCAGATGGAATCAGATGATAGAGCATTCGACCGGCAATCGAGAGGTCCTGTGCTCGATACCCAGCGGAGTGGAAGCGTTCCTTTTTTCACAGAGAAAATTGTTCAAATATATATTGAAAATTCTATCTGGTCTTAAATGACGTTAATTCTAAATTACAGTTTGATAGGGTCAATATGGTAGAGTTCGCTTATCATGGTGAATGATACACTCTTCTAATTATCGATATAATCAACTGAAATGATTTAGAAAAATTTGTATAAAGAATATCTGTTCAAAAGTTCAAGTCGATCGGTTCATTAGTATTTGAGCTCCATTCCCCGGCGCCAAAAAATTAACATTTTGAGAAAAACGCGTTTATAGTTTTCGGTCTTGAAAAGTACCTTTGGAGGGCATCACCTTGGTGACTTTTTAGGGACCTTTAGAACTTTCTCTTGGGTTTAAAACTATATGTATATATCATTGAGATAGTAAATGAATTATTGAAGCAATAAAAAAAAATGCAAAAAAATTTTATTTCACATGAGGCATTTCACATTGAGGAATAGAGCTACGTGTTATATACGAATAATTTAATTGAAATTATGGAAATTAAATCGTGTCGCAAATTAACCAAATTTATATTCTAAATTTATTGTTTGGTTGAGGCTCTAAACTGCCATACTTCAAGAATAATTCAATTTAATTTCTTTGTGTCGCTTTTTTATTTAAGGAAAACTGCAAGAACTGAAATTGGACTTTAAATAGTCCGCCGAAAATAAATAGATTAAAAATATATTTTTATATAATTTAATATATTTATTATATTTTTCTCTCTATGAATAGACTTTTATTATTTACTTTCACCCGATGCAACTTCCCGAAACCGGTATTATTAGGCAATTTTAAAAGTCAGCCTTAAATAGTAATCGAAGATCGATGATTCCGAACCGCGGACAGCAAAAGTAGAGAATAGTATATTGTTCACATACTATTTTGTTCGGCAGCGGAGCGAAAGTGAGTTTTCGCGTTTGAAAATATACAAAGCGGGTTCGAACTAACTGATATTCTGTTGGTTGCTATATGTTATCTGTCATTTTTATGAGCTAAATTGAGCTAAAAAATTATTATAAAATTTATTAATTGTTTTATTTGATAGTTTATAAATTCGGCTATATGTGCCACCACATCGTTCGTTGTGCCTCGAACATTTTCGATCCTCCCCGCTTTACAGGCGTGGAATCACTTGGTTTCGCTCCGCTGTCGGACAATAGTAAAGGGTTTTCCAATAGGGACATAAAAATTTCGTATCTTTATATGAACGCACCCTCAAACTTTTTTAATGAACTGTCAATGTCAAAACGTTAGTTAAAGTCAACATTTTCATCATGTTAAAGTTCACGAACCAGCAACGTTTGGAAATTATTAAAAATGACTACCGAAATTCTGAGTCGGTGGTCGCAACTTTAAGAGCGCTTATTCCAATTTTCGGTCGTAATAATCGTCCCACACGACAGGCTGTGCGTGCTATAGTGGATAAATTCGAGACCAAATTTACACTATTGAATGCTCCAGTGCCAAAAAGACGTCGTATTGCTCGAAGCGAAGAAATAATCACAGCCGTGATAATCAGTCGATTCCACGTCGTTCTCAAAAATTGGGCATCGCTCAAACGACACTGTGGCGTATAATGCGAAAAGATCTTGGCCTACATGCTTTCAAGATTAAATTGACTTAAGTACTAAAGCCACATGATCATTTGAATCGCCGAAACTTCTCCAATTGGGCTCCGGCAAAGCTTGAAGAGAATGAAGAATTTCATCGAAAAATGATCTTCAGCGATGAAGCTCATTTCTGGCTCAATGGCTTTGTTAATAAGCAAAATATGCATTATTGGTCAGCAACAAACCCAATTGTGCTTCTTGAGACACCGTTGCATCCGCAAAAGGTGACTGTTTGGTGCGGTTTTCATCCCGGAGGTGTATTGGGCCGTATTTATCCGTAGATAAAAACGACCGTCATGTTACCGTCAATGGAGAGCGCTATCGTGCTATGTCGGAAGATTATTCGTGGCCAGAATTGGATGAACTTGACATCCACAATATGTGGTTTCAACAAGACGGTGCCACTAGCCACACAGCATGCGTCACAATCGATTTATTGAAAGGCAAATTCGGTGAACGTGTTATCTCGAGAAATGGTCCGGTCGAATGGCCACGATCTAACGTCATTGGATTTATTTTTATGGGGCCATATCAAGTCACTGGTCTATGCCAACAAGCCAGCAACTTTAAACGACCTCAAAGACAACATCTAACGTGGAATTGCCAACGTTACGGTCGAAATGTGTGCCAGAGTGGTGAAAAATTGGGTCCAAAGAATCGACCGCTGTAAACGGGCTCGTGGTGGTCATATGACCGATATCGAATTTCACTTATAAAATGTGATGCTTGCACTACACCTATAATAAATTTGAACTCAATGCTCGCAGGAGATCGAAGCCAAGGCGTAGTCGAGGCGTAGCCGAGGCAAAGCTGAAATGAAGGCGAGACAAAGCCGAGACGAAGCCGAGGCGCGATCAGTCCTGCGAGCATTTTAAGTGAGTCTCGTAATTACCCGAATTTTGTGCATTGGCACATATTCTATTTTATGTGACTTCGGCGCATATACGAGTTTTTATGCGTACACTCGAATCCAATCTGAAAAGGTCGAAATTGCCGTGATTATCGCCCATCTCACTTGACATTTCGCGAATACTTCCGGCCATTTTGATTTTCTCGATCTCGTGTAGTAGTAGCGTATTGTAATAGACGCATGCGCAGTTCAAATGTACAAGGCTTTATCAATACGGTGCCAACGGTGTACGAAGAAGAAGAAGAATAAGAAGAAGATTGTGCTCCGTTTCATGGCTATAGGCGCATTCGCAGTTCAATTTTTACATTACATTCCCCTGTATCGTAATACACAACATTGCGCTACTCTCAACTGTAGCGTAAAACGATTTTACGCGCCGAAGGCACATAAAATAAATCATTTCAATTTACATAAAAGGCACATGCAGTTGGTACATTTGCCTATTACGATACAGCCGAGCGTAATCATCTTTCTGTTTTTCTTCTTCTTCGTACACCGTTGATACCTTACTGACAGAGCCTTGTACGTTTGAACTGCGCATGCGTCTATTGCAATACGCTGTTACTACACAAAATCGAGAAAGTCACAATGGCCGGAAGTATTCGCGAAATGTCAAGTGAGATGGGCGATAATCACGGCAATTTCGACCTTTTCAGATGGGATTCGAGTGTACGCATGAAAACTCGTATCCGCACCGAAATCACATAAAATAGAATATGTGCCAATGCACACAATTCGGGAAATTACGAGACTCGCGACAATGCTCGCAGGATTGATCGCGCCTCGGATTCGTCTCGGCTTTGTCTCGACTTCGTCTCGGCTTTGCCTCAGCTACGCCTTGGCTTCGATCTCCTGCGAGTATTGTCGCTCGTCGCGTAATAACCCTCATTATGTGCCTAGTCACATAATATACTACTATTTGGACAAGAGAAATTTTTTCGCACAAAACTAAAAAAATATTCTTGTTGATTTGACAAAATCGTTTTTTTAGCTCAAGCCAAATTTCATTGAAACTTACCACCATAACCACGAATTGATGTGAAAATAATCCAAGATATAGCAGCCGACCAAATTGGACGAGATGTTGCGCCAAATATAGACTCCCAAGTAACATTATATTTATAACCTTGCTGTAGTAAAGTCCAGTATCCGGCAAGGCAGAATGAAAATGAAACTGCTGTCAAAATCCACCCGATTAAGATGGTCGACTATTAGGATAGCATAAAATTCTATTTACAATTATGATTACTAATTCCATTGGATTCGTTTTAAGCTATTTTTGAAGTTACCCGCTTTTAAACGACAAACTAAATCAGGGAAAAGTACCTTTTTTAGTTTCCTTGGTCCTGCGATTACCATATATGCCAGAAATATACCAATAAGCCACGGGCTAGCTCTCGTGTGGGTCTGCGTATATACATTCTTCCATGATTTCAGCACAAGGTCACAACTGGAAATATTAGGTCTGTATTAGAGCTAAAGAAAAATGTTTTTGCAGCGGTCACAAAGGATGTTGGACCTTTGAACAATGTTTTTTAATCATTGGATCTTTCAAAAGCAGTGAATATTCAAATATCAATCTGATTCTGATAAGAAAGAGAGCATTCAAATTATCTGAAATGTTTTAATTCATAAAATTTCCGTTTTTGAATGCAACATTAAATCCCTGTCAATTCCTCGTCAAAAATTAAAACTATAACTCACTAAATTAATCTAGTGAACTTATTAAAACTTATTACAAGTCTTTGAATTAATGTAGTCATTTTAGTTATTTTGTGGTCAATCGGGATTGTGGTAAACTGAATCGACGGAAAAATCAATACCTACCAGTTCGTTTGATTTTCAATTATATTTCAAGCTTCGTTATTAGATATTAGGATTACACTGTGTAGATGTTTAGAGCTTCTATTTGAGAATATTTTGCCTTCTTCTTTTTTTAATTTTCCTTTTATTTTTCTAAGAACACTTGCGACAAAGTCTCCGTTGATGGAGACAATCTGTCTGTTATAAAATCTAGCAAATACCTGAGATTTTCGAAGCGTGTATATTGCTATATGCTGTAAAGTGATCCTGATTCCAGTTTCTTCAAGACAATCCTTGATCCCTCTGTTGAGGGACAGGAAAGTTAGTGCATGATAATGTTTATTGATAGTAAGGAATATATTTTTCTCGATACCTCTTATTTCTTTGGTTCCTATTAGATAGTGAAATTTTATCTATTTTAATTACCCGCGAAAAAAAATTTGATCTTGTTAGATCTGGTTAGATCAAATTCCCAGATCTAATCAGCTCTTGATTTTGTCGAGATCTACTTCAGATCCTCCCCTCGAACTGGTACCTTGACGAAGTTCTTCTCTTGGCTATGCCAAAAACGGACGGGTGAGGAGGCTTAGCAGACGACCCTCGGGTCATGGAGGTTGTAGTGTCCCGATGAATCTGTGAACAAATGCAGGGGGCTCTATAGACAGGCATCTTCCCATTGCGTGAAGGGTGCCCTATAAACGGGTCTATCCCAGGTTAAAAGCAGGGGACGCTATAGACGCGCCCATCCCCATGCATGAAGAAGGAGTATGCCCCGGGCAGCGGCGCTGCGAATGAGTCTGCGAGTGTCTGCGAGGAATGAGTGAACTGAATGAATATCAGCGACGCATGACTGTGATATGTGTCCTTCGAATGTGAGAGAAGAAACTATGGATGGGCTCTCTCTTAAATGTGGTGCAGAACGAATTGGTGTATGGAATCTCCTGGGGGACACTGCAAAACCTCCACATTCTGTGACCAAGAACAGTCTAAACGATCATTTCCGTATGGCATCCCACTGGGAGTGCCTTGCCGCCGAGCGGTGTCTTCCCCGGCCCACGAGGAGGCGAGGTTGATGTGAGCCTAGCTCTTCCGAGGTGGTGTTTCATGCGGGATCAGGAGCCAGCCCCTTCAAAACCTTGATCAGGTAGTGCTTATTGAACACAGGTGGCGGAGCCTGTGTTGCTTCGAGCGAGTCCGGTCAATCCGCGCATTCCGGGACCGGCTAAGCATAAAAAAATCATATCATATTTTATCATTCCTTAATATATAATAGTCTCTACATAATTTTATAATTGAATTATTTGATTTGCATACCTAAAAATTATATTCAAATTGATATTTTGTTTTGAAACTTTGAAAATATATTCACTTTAAATTTTAATAGAAAATGATTTTTTAAGTGTTTAAATCATCCTGAAATTCGAAATAAAATGTTTAGATATTCATTTTAGGTGAATGTTTTTAAAAATATCTAAGACTGAAAGGTAATATCTTAAATGATATTGTATATTTCGTGATTTCAAATTTGTCGTCTGCTTCGCGCCACTTTGACACGAAGTCGACAGAAACATAATTTTCGTTCTTGGCTCAACAGCCGACAGCGTGAAATCGAAGCGAGGAAGTGGGGATACACCAACATTACGCGCTTGATTGTGTGTGCTCCCACATGGGAGCGTGGTTGGGGCCACCAGCTCCCACGCAGTGTCTCCAGATCGTGGGATTTTTCGGCCCCCACCACGTTCCCATCTGGGAGAAACACATGCAAACGTGGCGTGTCAGTGTGTCGGCTCTGCTACACGCTGCGGTCACCAGCTTCGTGTAAAGCCGAAGGTGCACGAAGACGGACTTCGTTACAATGCTTGAGTTTTCAAGTTATTTTTAGATTTCACGCTTTCGTTTATCGAGTCGAAATTAAGAATTGTATTTTTCTCGAGTACGTGCAAAAGAGGCGCGAAGCAGACGACGAATTTGAATTTACGAAGTATATAGTTCAAGAAATAACACTTTTCTTCAATTTCTTGAAGAAAGTCTGCATGAAATAAACATCAGTATGATCTTGGAAAATTTCATGAGGATTTCAACACTTCAAAAATAAACTTTCAGTGAAATTTAGTGACAATAAATGTATAAAATTTGAATCAATATATAATTTTCCATTCAAATTTATATACTTCTTACTAATTTTGTACATTTAACAATTTTTCAATTAGAACAATATTTTCTATCACGATAAAATGAACATAAAATTCAAGTTCATAATTTATATTTTCAGTTATATGTTAGAAATATTTTCATCTCACATTTTTGTAGCCTAAGCACAAACTTTTCATTCCAAAACTTAAAATCTCTACGGAAATGGAAAATTGTCTAATAGCAGTAGATAAATTAAAAAGCTAAAATATGTGTTTATTGGTATTTCCATATTAACATATAAATATCAATCAACTTTAAATTTTACATAAAAATGTTCGTTCGAAGTGTTCAAATCTTGTTACAATTTGACAAGATTTTATGGAGGAGTGCAATCTTTTGGATGAAATATTTTGTAGTTCTTAATTTGTCTGTCCGTCTGAAATCTTAGTAAGATTTGAACAGTAAACAACAAATTTTCCAATAGAATTCAGGATCAATAATAATTGATTCAGGAAATACTTCAACTCTGTAGAGCATTTTTGTATTTCGAATTCAAAATGTGTGCTTAAGCCACAAAAAAGTAAGCTGAAAATGTAGATATAAAACTAATTATGTCATGTTTATGTCTTCTTAATGGAAAATACTTTGCATATAATTCTCTAATTCGATATTTTTTTAATGTATGAACATTCAAGAAATTGATAAATATTCCATCTTTTTATAGGAACTAAAAATTTCCGGATAATGCTTTGATTGAGAAAGCTAAAAATTTGTCAAATATTGATATAAATTGCAAATTTACAATTGCATTATTTTTCAAATATTTTAACATCTCTTCAATCTTGATAATTCTTACAGAAGTTTATTTCATGTGAGTGACTTTTTCTTTTTCTAATGAAAGATTTCGTAATTCTAAATTCGGCCCAATTCGTAACATTGTAAAATGATTTTAAAACTTCATAAAAAATTTTTTTCTGCTTTATTCAAAGTCAATAAATATTCAATGTTTGGAATCGAAATATTAAGTAAATGATTTTTAATTTCTGGGAATAAACTGCTTTAATAAGACAATCTTTCTTCTTTGTGAGAAATCTCAATTTTAAAATTAAAATTCTACGCATAGGATACAAAAACATAATATGAAAATACTTTTATTACAGAATTTTGAAATATACAAGTTGACCAATTTTTAATCGAGTAAATCGGCTACTTTAAGCAAAAAATTATGTTAAAAATATTTTATCAAAAAAAAATAAGACACATTAAATTACGGTTTAAAATCCACATTCATAGATTGATGGTAAAAGCAGTTTAAAGTTTTTTAATCTTACGTTTTAGTGACGTATGCACAGACTTTTAAACAGATAAATGAAATGCTTTATAGAAAGTCAAAATTTTCTTATTACTGCACTTAATCAAATTTATGAAGTAAAAATATTTTTTAATTGATGCTTTCACTCAATTCTTTAAACATTCATTAAATGAAAATTGTACTCAAAATTTAATCTTGCAGCGTTCCAATATTCCCACAATGTTACAAAATCTTATTAATCATTATTTTAGTCGAATTATTTTCAAAAGATTTAAAAAATAAATGTAAATATTTTGATTAAATAATCTGTCAAATTTTGCATTTGACTGATCTTGCAAAATTGTTGAAAGTTTTGAATACCGATAGAAGAAACTTTAAATGAAATTTTATGTCCATAAATGCTTAAAGTTCTATATAGAAATATCAACTACAACATTCTCAAATTTTATAAATAAACTACTAAATTCAAAAAGTTTCGGATTTTTTTAAAAACTGTACAAATTTCAAATATGAATCAGTCAAAATCTACTGATTATCAGTGAAATTTGACTGATTTAAATAACTAAAAACAGGTTACTGTGAATCAGTCAAATTTCACTGATTACTTCAGTGAAAAGTAACTGATTTAACAGTGAAAAATATTGTTTCCACTGATGATTCAGTGAAAAGGCAAATCACTGATTCAATCAGTGAAAATTTGACTGATTCAGATTTAGAGTGTATACAAATTTCAAATATAAAGTGTACTCTGTACATTAATCAAACAAATTTAGAAGATGAATATTTTAATAAATATTCCTAAATATTATTGGAATATGATACATATCGATTTAGAAAAACTTCTTCAAAGTACTCAGACATTTTTCTTATTTTACGACATTTTTGCACCATGTTTGACCTTTGGGTAGGATTCAAGAAAACAATTGTAGACATACTTTCATTACTTAGTAAAATACTATGAAGACTTGCTTTTTAAATTAAAGCGAAAACTTTTAAAACCTTTAAAAATTTGAAATATTAAAATTAAACATTTGAAATATTAAAATAAAAAAGCTGGTTCATTTTTAGAGAATCCCAAATATTCTGAAATAAAACTCCTTTCCACACCACCACGGCGGTAGAGTTTCAGGCTCGTTTTTTTTACATGGTATCCCCTGTAGGCCTAGTCCACGTCCTACGAAACGAACAGGGTTTTTGCTTTCAAGCAAAAAGAAAAAAGGAAAAAAATGAAGCAAAGTGGTAAAGAACGCTACAAATGTAGCCCGTACTTCAGGCTTGCCTCTATCAAATGCCAGTATACGTCGAACAAAAATGTTTTGTTTTAAATCAAATAATGAAGAAGTTTGATTAATTCGGGATGATTTGGGGTGCTTGATTATTGTGAGTCCCCTTGCCTCTCACTTATGCCCAAAGCGTGATATCACTCAATTTCAGTATGTTTTCTTACTCACAAAATAATAATTAAAACTAAACAATTTCCATACCCGAGGCACGCGAAGAAAGGAATAAAGAACGTATCTCTGATATAAGAAATAAAATGTCATTATTTTGTGAGTAAGAAAGGGGTTTGAAATTGATTAACGCCATGCCTTGGCCATTAGAATTAATCCTCTCCTTCGTGAGCGAAGAGCGACAAACCACTTTCCCTATCACTTTCTGCCATCTCATATAGATTTTCGGTCATTAATTGCAAATGCTTCGAAGTGATGCTCGTTGTTCTGGCTGTTTCAGCTCTCGCCTTTAGGGCTGATCGAGTAACACAAATTGAGTTGACCGTCCTGTTTCCTAAGCGATTTCTTTTGGGAGTTTTCGCGTCCGTGAGCATGGAGAAACCTCGCTCCGCCTCAGCATTTGAATGAGGAAGACTCCGAACATGATTCAATACTGAGGTCAAATTTGGAAAAAGTTTTTCTCCTGTACTCGTCGAAGATACACCGATACTAGACCACATTTCGTCAAAAGATAAATTCGACCACTTTTCTTTGAGTTCCTGTCTGATTTTGAGTAATGAATCCCACTCTTTTTGTACACCTATTCTATCAAACGACCCTAAATCTTGACAAACTTTCCAGACCCTAGGAAAAGTTTCGCTTCGATCAGCATACAAAGCTACTTGAGGCCGGAAAACAGCAACGCAAGACAAAAAGATGTCATCAAAAGGAAGTCGATTGCGAATTTCTTCGCTTGCTGTGACATAAAATTTCAAGCAATTACGAAGAAATAGATCAACTTCTACTATTTGCAATTTCTTGTTTGTAAGTTGCTGCTGGAAATATTCTCGCGTTTCCTTACCAACGTCAATGTCTTGAAGCGGCTTTTGATTACTAGGATCTGCAAAGTTAACATTTCTAATGATTTGAAAGAATAAATTCGGTTGAAGAAGACCCTCTTTCAAATAACTGCTAAGAATCCATACGAAGAATTTATCCGAGTTTGGATGGAGTTCCTGAACCATTGTTTCGCGACTTTGAAATTTCGCATTGTATACGTTGAACCTATTCAAAGTAAATTTCAAGAATAGGAAATATGCGAGTGTCAAAGGATTCTGCATTTTTCCTAACAAGTCTTTGGCCTTCTCTACCTTCTCAGATACGATGACCATAAGATACTGAAGAATAACTTCCCAATTCTTTATTATAATATCTATGCATCGATAGCGGACAAGCCAGCGAGTTTCAGAATGACTAGGAATTTTTTGAAAGTCATTTCCTAATTCCAAAACAATCGATCGAAAAATAGCCGTTCGCTTGGAGCTAGCATTAAGAAAAGCTGGCAAATCTTTGATTAAATCCTCTACATCTGGGATTGTGGCACAAGCATATTTTGCTACAATTGCTGACGAATGCGAGACACACGAGAAAACAATTAAACGGGGACTTTTTTCCATTAATTTTGTTTTAAATGAGGACCTATTGCCGACCATCACCTGTGCATTATCACAAGCTAAAGCACAGATATTAGATAAAGGGATTTTCTGCCCGGACAATGCTTTTTCGAACGCATCAAAAATTTTAGAGGCAGAACAATCCGAAGCATTTACATTAATAAGCTGGAGCAATTCCACCCTGACAGAAAATGTTGTTGGCTCCACATATCGAACCATTAATGACAGCCACTTTTCTAGAGTCCTGTCGGTCGTTTCGTCTTCGTACACTGAAAATGATTGCTTACGCAAAATATTTGCCATGCGATCAGTTTCAGCAGCACATACGACGTTATTTACAACTAGGACCATTTTAGTGTGGCTCAATCTAACGTCTTTTAAAACCGAAGGTTCCATATCTTGGAAAAGTCCTATCAATTCTGATGAAATCGCGAATGGTAAATTATGCTCTGCGAAAAATGTACTAATCCTAATCTCTGCTTCTTGTACTTTCTGTTTGAAAGTAACACTTTCCGGAATCGTGGAATTTGTGAATTCTGAAGCAGAAGAACTTGCTACACAAGTTTCAACACTGTAAGAATTGGCAGTTACATTAGAAGAATTTTCACTTACTACTCCATAACATTCTAATTTATTTGAAAACTCTTGCTTCTTTCTGTGTGATAAAGATGCTTCATGCTTTTCAATTTCCGATTTGCCACATAGCAACGTTTTATTGCAAATTTTGCAATGAAATCTTGTTTCATCTGCTAATGTAACCGCCCACTCTCTCCACGACGGAAATTCCTCAAACCATCCCAACTGAAAGTTTTTTGCATTTTTCATGACTTTTCTAGCGGGTTGACATTCGTTTGAACCAGAGTTCAAACGGTGGTCAATCTTCGTTTGAACCTGGCTGTCCTTCAAAACACTCGAATTTGGGTCAACCGGATTACTCATTGTGAACAGTAAATTATACGACGAAGGAAAACAGAATTATTTGAAAAGAATTAATAAGATGAAAAGTCGATAAAATTGAGCGAATGTGAATAATTTGTAATCTGCACACAAATTAAGTTTCACAAAATAAACTTACCTACAAGCATCAAACAATAACGTACGTAAGAGCACTCACGTATCACCAAATAATAATATAATATTCTTACTTTTGCCGTTTTCAATAAGGAATTACGATAAAAATATGAAGAATCCACACTCTTGCCTTCTCAAATAACGCATAAAGCGAGAATCAAGTATATCTTAGAAGAAAACAAAAGAAGGTTGCTATTATTATTTGTTTTCGTCTCCAATTTGACCTCTATACCGTTCGTTTGCGATTTAAAACATTGGTAACTTTTTGGCTATTAATCTGATTGAGCTACAACTTTTCAGAAAACTTTCTTTACTAAAGTATTAAAATTTTTCTCCTGTAGATAGTTTCAGAAAATGTAGACACTTAATACAATATTAATAAAATCGTAAAATTCTGAAAATTTGTTAAGCTAGCGCGAGTGGAAGTAGAGAAAACAATTTTTTTTTAAATGTACTTCTCCCAATTACTTGAAAAATTAGAAGTTTTAAAAATTTTTGCAAAAGGAAAAACGATGTGCCTTGAAAGTGTACATAAAATTTATTGAACTATTACTAGTAAACTCTACCTCCGTGGTGGTGTGGAAAGGAGTTTTATTTCAGAATATTTGGGATTCTCTAGGAATGAACCAGCTTTTTTATTTTAATATTTCAAATGTGTTTTCTTTCTTTTATGTTTAAGGCAAAAACTAGATCTAAAAAAAGCAAAAAACCTATTTCTCTAATTGCGTCCAAGATTAGAGCCGAATCTATGCAACCGATTGTTAAAGGTTTTAAAAGTTTTCGCTTTAATTTAAAAAGCAAGTCTTCATAGTATTTTACTAAGTAATGAAAGTATGTCTACAATTGTTTTCTTGAATCCTACCCAAAGGTCAAACATGGTGCAAAAATGTCGTAAAATAAGAAAAATGTCTGAGTACTTTGAAGAAGTTTTTCTAAATCGATATGTATCATATTCCAATAATATTTAGGAATATTTATTAAAATATTCATCTTCTAAATTTGTTTGATTAATGTACAGAGTACACTTTATATTTGAAATTTGTATACACTCTAAATCTGAATAAGTCAAATTTTCACTGATTGAATCAGTGATTTGCCTTTTCACTGAATCATCAGTGGAAACAATATTTTTCACTGTTAAATCAGTTACTTTTCACTGAAGTAATCAGTGAAATTTGACTGATTCACAGTAACCTGTTTTTAGTTATTTAAATCAGTCAAATTTCACTGATATTCAGTAGATTTTGACTGATTCATATTTGAAATTTGTACAGTTTTTAAAAAAATCCGAAACTTTTTGAATTTAGTAGTTTATTTATAAAATTTGAGAATGTTGTAGTTGATATTTCTATATAGAACTTTAAGCATTTATGGACATAAAATTTCATTTAAAGTTTCTTCTATCGGTATTCAAAACTTTCAACAATTTTGCAAGATCAGTCAAATGCAAAATTTGACAGAGTATTTAATCAAAATATTTACATTTATTTTTTAAATATTCTGAAAATAATTCGACTAAAATAATGATTAATAAGATTTTGTAACATTGTGGGAATATTGGAACGCTGCAAGATTAAATTTTGAGTACAATTTTCATTTAATGAATGTTTAAAGAATTGAGTGAAAGCATCAATTAAAAAATATTTTTACTTTATAAATTTGATTAAGTGCAGTAATAAGAAAATTTTGACTTTCTATAAAGCATTTCATTTATCTGTTTAAAAGTCTGTGCATACGTGACTAAAACGTAAGATTAAAAAACTTTAAACTGCTTTTACCATCAATCTATGAATGTGGATTTTAAACCGTAATTTAATGTGTCTTATTTTTTTTTGATAAAATATTTTTAACATAATTTTTTGCTTAAAGTAGCCGATTTACTCGATTAAAAATTGGTCAACTTGTATATTTCAAAATTCTGTAATAAAAGTATTTTCATATTATGTTTTTGTATCCTATGCGTAGAATTTTAATTTTAAAATTGAGATTTCTCACAAAGAAGAAAGATTGTCTTATTAAAGCAGTTTATTCCCAGAAATTAAAAATCATTTACTTAATATTTCGATTCCAAACATTGAATATTTATTGACTTTGAATAAAGCAGAAAAAAAATTTTTATGAAGTTTTAAAATCATTTTACAATGTTACGAATTGGGCCGAATTTAGAATTACGAAATCTTTCATTAGAAAAAGAAAAAGTCACTCACATGAAATAAACTTCTGTAAGAATTATCAAGATTGAAGAGATGTTAAAATATTTGAAAAATAATGCAATTGTAAATTTGCAATTTATATCAATATTTGACAAATTTTTAGCTTTCTCAATCAAAGCATTATCCGGAAATTTTTAGTTCCTATAAAAAGATGGAATATTTATCAATTTCTTGAATGTTCATACATTAAAAAAATATCGAATTAGAGAATTATATGCAAAGTATTTTCCATTAAGAAGACATAAACATGACATAATTAGTTTTATATCTACATTTTCAGCTTACTTTTTTGTGGCTTAAGCACACATTTTGAATTCGAAATACAAAAATGCTCTACAGAGTTGAAGTATTTCCTGAATCAATTATTATTGATCCTGAATTCTATTGGAAAATTTGTTGTTTACTGTTCAAATCTTACTACGATTTCAGACGGACAGACAAATTAAGAACTACAAAATATTTCATCCAAAAGATTGCACTCCTCCATAAAATCTTGTCAAATTGTAACAAGATTTGAACACTTCGAACGAACATTTTTATGTAAAATTTAAAGTTGATTGACATTTATATGTTAATATGCAAATACCAATAAACACATATTTTAGCTTTTTAATTTATCTACTGCTAGTAGACAATTTTCCATTTCCGTAGAGATTTTAAGTTTTGGAATGAAAAGTTTGTGCTTAGGCTACAAAAATGTGAGATGAAAATATTTCTAACATATAACTGAAAACATAAATTATGAACTTGAATTTTATGTTCATTTTATCGTGATAGAAAATATTGTTCTAATTGAAAAATTGTTAAATGTACAAAATTAGTAAGAAGTATATAAATTTGAATGGAAAATTATATATTGATTCAAATTTTATACATTTATTGTCACTAAATTTCACTGAAAGTTTATTTTTGAAGTGTTGAAATCCTCATGAAATTTTCCAAGATCATACTGATGTTTATTTCATGCAGACTTTCTTCAAGAAATTGAAGAAAAGTGTTATTTCTTGAACTATATACTTCGTAAATTCAAATTCGTCGTCTGCTTCGCGCCTCTTTTGCACGTACTCGAGAAAAATACAATTCTTAATCTATTGAAAAATAATTAAATCTCAATTTATATGACTCGCTGCAGCATTATCTATTCGGAGCAACAGCATTCCTTCCTGTGCGGCAACAGCTCTTCTACAATTGTGGGAGAGAGCAGTTAGTCCACAAAAAAGTAAACCTGCTAACCTATTGTTACGTCATAATCACGTAAATGCTTACTTTATTCAAAGGTTCCTCATTTTAAGTCAGGAACAAATGATTTTTCACAAAAAACACGCGTTTTTCTTATAAATCAAAATGAAACCTCTGAAGCACTGAAATGCATACATGTTTGAGCTAAGATGCGACCGCCTAAGCAGAGTTTTCTCATGCATCAGAATTATGATGTTTATGAGTCGTTTAAGACTGCATCAATACAGCATGACATGGCGGAAGTTCAGCAAGGGACAGTCCCTGCTTTACGGCAGCATAAATACGACAACAAATGTACCATTCTAATTCTCGTCTAAAATACCCTTCTGTCTTCCATTCAACGACTTCTTCGTTCGAGACAAAACGTCTACCACAGCCATTTCTTGAGGTTATAGAACAGATAATAGTTGCTGGGTGTCAAGTCTGGAGAATACAGTGGATGCGGAAGCGATTCAAAACCCAATTCATGCTTTTTTGCCAGTGCAATGTTCGATGTGTGAGTTGGTGTATTGTCGTTATGAAAAAGGATTTTTTCTTTCTTCAAAAGTGGCCGTTTCATCCTGATTTCGTCATCCGATCAGTGGCGGATTTATCGCAGAGGCGAGGTAGGCGGTTTACACTAGATAAAATGCTAAATGGGTGATTCAAAATAGAACTTTTCATGCGAAAACGTACAAGCCTGATACATTCTTGAATCTCTACAAATTAACTTTATTTTTTTTTATCAACATATATATATATATATATATATATATATATGTTTCGAAACGTTCAAGAAACTAGGTAAGTAGTTCGAGGTGGGGGAGGGGTAGCAATTTTGCAGCTGCCTGGGGCGGCGAATTGTCTTAATTCGCCCCTGCAACCAATCGATCCAATAATGCAGCAAAATATGCTGCAATGATCGCCCATCCTTTCTCAAGGTACCCTATCGGACCCGGTTGAGAGAACAGTCAGAGAATAGTCTGACCGTTCTCTGACTGTTCTCTGACCATTCTCTGACCTCGCATTATTATGGCTAAGAACGGTAAGAAACATTTAAGGCAATTATGATTCAGCGGCGAAATTTGAATTGGAAAGTTTAGCAATAAATACAATAATTTTAATTTTCAGCGATAAAAACTAGAAAAACATCATATACCTGTCACTGAAGGCAGTGCAGTGGTTCACAATTGGCGAAACGTCTTCACCGACAAGGTTCACTATTGGTTGGGGTAAGACACAACTACTTTCATCTCACTTCTTCAAATAGTGAACCACTGAACTGCCTTCAATGACAGGTATATGATGTTTTTCTAGTTTTTATCGCTGAATAATAAAATTATTGTATTTATTCCTGAACCTTCCAATTTAAATTTCGCCACTGAATCATAATTGGCTTAAATGTTTTTTTACCGTTTCATAGCCATAATAATGCGAGGTCAGAGAATGGTCAGAGAACACCCAGAGAACGTTCAGAGTATTCTCTGACCGTTTTCTCAACCGGGTCCGCTAGGGCAGTCGGTGAATATTACTCCATGTGAATCCTAAAGAATACTAGCCATAACTTTCTTAGCAATCGCGGCCTTTATCTTGCACAAAGCTTTCTCATGCACAAATGTGTCATGCAAAATATTAATCACACGCTCAGTTGAGATGGATACGATCTCAACTACTTCACGCACGTCCACTTTCGGGTGATATTTATTAATAAACACACGAAATTCACTTTTTTGCATCTTTGCAAAAAATTCGGAGGTTGGTTGCTTCCAGATATTGTATCTTGTAAACTAATTAATGGATTTGGCTCAAATTTTGACAGAAGAGATTTAAAGAATGAAACTTGTCAACAATGATAGCCGTCGTTATTAGTGGCGACCACTCAGAAATATCACGTCAATATCAAACACCCTAGTAAATGGTCCAAAATGTACCTGTTTTTGCTTCTGTTTTATAATTGAAAATACTTGGACGTTAAACCATTAATCTTAAAATTTAACTTTTTTTACTTCTTTAAACTCTAAGGACATTTGAAACAAATTAATAACAAATCTAGATATTTACATTCCATGAAAGATTTTTCGATGCTCTTTATTTCATTAATAATAAAGCCCATAGATTCGAACATGATTGTTGTGTCGTCCAAATTCTCTATTCAATCGTTACAAGAAGTTTCTATACAAAAAACATGATCCTAATTTTCGTAAATAGAAAAGGACTGATCGATAACCCAAAAGATATGCATATAAATTCATAAAACCTATACTTGAAAATTAGACGAAAGAATTTCCTACTATTCTGATCGACATGTTGACAGTATTTCCGAGTTTAGAAATGGTCTTCAGAAAATCTTTCTTTTGCTTATGAAAAAAAAAATGTTCTCAGCAAAAAGAATATAGGTACTGATGATTAGGTCGATTAATGAGTATTTTATATCCCTTGATACGATTCAGAACAAATATATCATTCGTGAATCCTTTTCAGTTTTCATGGAAATTTTTTAGACGTCTAGCAATTCTAACCTCTACTTCTATTGCTGCTTCCTGTTATGCTGTTTGTAACCTTGTTTGGACGGGCTGTCTTGATTGAGTGTACTCCTGACCCCTCGAGAACTTCGATGACGTTCGCGACGTTTTGTAACCCTGATTTAATGTTTCCGACCTCGAGAAAGGGTTCTTTCAGTTTGAGTTACGCCCTGAGATTTTCCGTTTAAGCTTCCTGATGAAGATGCTGAAATAGATGTATTTTGCACTTTGATTTCGTTTTCTACCTCCTCTAAAGATTTACCATAGTTGACTCAATTATGTCAAAACAAAAGTAATATAATTGGCTTAACAACTTTCCAGAATCAGACAATCTTTCCAGTAGCTTCATCTTGTTAATAGGATCATTATCTTTCTTTAAATCATAGTAATTACCTCTCCTAGAGCTGACAAAACTGGTGCGCTTAGGTGTCTATGAGGCCCAGCGCTAAAAAGTTTTGGTTTTTAGTACTCTCTGAAGCTGTGGTTCATTTAAGTCAGTGTAGCGATACTACATAGTTTAATTCTAATCTTGAAGAACGAGACTTGAAATATAAACTGAAATTATTTCTGATAATGTCGGAAAGTACGTCAATTTATCGCTACCAAATCCCGAGAAATGGTGTTGTTAATTTGATCATTTGTAAAAAGCAAAACTTTACACTGTCTTCAAAACTGTTGACTTTTTGGCGAACGAGGGTTTCGGAGTGTTGCCCCATCCACCTTACTCGCCTGATTTGGCCCCACGTGACTTTTTCCTTCTCCTCCAAGTTAAGGGGAGGTTCTACACTTCAGCGGGAAAATGGGGTCTATTTTTCGGAAATGAATTACAAAGGATCTACTAAAGATATCAACACAAATTTTTTTTTATCTAAAGATACATCCTTTAACTTTAAATCTGTATTTTTGCAAATTTTCAAACATGAATTCCGCGACCTTTGAACGTCTTTGAACTTGTCGCTGCCAATAACAACATGGGTGTCATTGTTGTATCACATCGACCAGTTGGGTTATCTCTAATCAAAAAAATGAAATATTTTTTGATTGAGGCCGATATTGGCTATAATTGACCAAAGCGAATTTTTTGCTACATCAAATTTGTTCAAATAATGCAATATTAAATTGAAAGTTTGAGATTTCACCTAATTTTTTGACCTATTGGGGGCTATAAAAATTAAAAAAATTAAAATTTTGAAAATCGTGCTCGGCCGATCATAGCCAATACCGGCCTCAATCAAGAAATATTTCATGTTATTGATTTTAGATAACCCAACTGGTCGATGTGATACAACAATCACACCCATGTTGTGTTTGGTAGCGACAAGTTCAAAGACGTTCCAAGGTCGCGGAATTCATGTTTGAAAATTTGCAAAAATACAGATTTAAAGTGAAAGGATGTATCTTTAAATTAAAAAAAAATTGTGTTGACATCTTTAGTAGATCCTTTGCAATTCATTTCCGAAAAATAGACCCCATTTTCCCGCTGAAGTGTAGAACCTCCCCTTACAGAAAAATTAAAAAAAAAACTAGGAAAAAGAACTTTAAAAAAATGTGAGAGGTGTTGTCTTAATGTATATATTCTACCGAAAGATACTAAAAACTTTTGCAGCAGCCTACGTAGTTGTGACATTAGCAAAGATATCAACACCAGCGTTAGCTATTGTGAAGCATGTACTATAGTGAATGCTCGATATAACTGCTGCTAGTTGTGAAAAGGTTAATCCAAATTTACAATTAAAAGTTATTTACATTCGAGATATATTGGTGAATATCAACAAGTGTTACCCGCATAGATTTCTCACTTGTAGGTCGCTTGTGTGAACGTGGCAATGCAAGCTTAGGAGACACGCGGCGCAAGTTTCAGACAAGTTTCAGGAAATAAGTTGTGTTATTTAAGGAGGTGACACTTGTTGATATTCGCCAATATATCTCGAGTGCGAATTCTGATGAAACAATTTGGCAACAAAGGAACTTCTGTAAGAATCATCAGGAACATAATAATATTGATAATATTCTTTGAATTTAGAAGTATAATTAATTAAAACTATTATAAATATGTAGCAATAAACAGAATCGAATGATTTGACTTGAATAATTTGAATTGATTAATGTGAATAACAAGTTTAAAACAATCTTCTTTGATTTGATATTCTTTGGTTCTGTTACAAATTTTATTCCGTTCAGCGGATTAATCTAATTAGACGCTTTTTTGCCTACTGGAATATTCAAAACTAACTTCTTAATCTTAACAATCCTTGTTCACACTAATTTTCACTTCTTGCTAAATGTAAATGTTTCAACTTTAAAATTTGAATTCATATTAAATAGGTGCATTGAGTTTAGAAATTTTCAACTAATCGAAATCTCAAATTTGGCATAATTGTGATTTCCCGCGAAAAAAAAAGTTGATCTTGTTAGATCTGGTCAGATCAAATTCCTAGACCTAACCATATCTTTATTTTGTCGAGATCTGACCAGATCTGATCAGATCTTGACAAAATCAAGATGTGGTTAGATCTAGGAATTTGATCTGACTAGATCTAACAAGATCAACTTTTTTTATCGCGGGTCTTTAAAATTTGGAATTTAAATCATATGACTCGAATTGTTAGCATCAAAGATTCATTCAAATAAATTAATACTGAGGAATTACATAATATAAGAATGAAAACATTAAAGAAATGCAGAAAATTGATATATTATGAAAATTCAAAAATAGATTGATGTAATAAAAACTATCAGAAAATTCAAAATGAAATAAAATTGAACTAAGTTTTTAATTTTTGATCTTTTATATGGCAATTTTCAAATACAGATTTATGGAACGGGAACATTTCTTTGAATATTATTTTACAATAATTCTCTTACCTGATACCTGGCTCATAGAGTGAAAATGGGCAATCGTTTTGTAGAATGACAATCGCAGGTGTTACGACTGAAGCGAAAAATAATATTCCCAAAATCATCAAACCTATTTTTGGTGTTTTAGCTAATGGGTACAAAATAAGTGGAGATATCCAAAAAAGTTGCATATCCACAGCTATAGACCACAGATGAGGTAAGCACTATAAATAATGTTTTAATGCGATTAGACCAATAATATACCAAAATTGGGCCAATACTGGACGGTTCAGGCTTGGCAACCAATCTTGAGCCAATATTGAATTACCCATATTCCTATTTCGGATCATACCAAGATTAAGCTAATACTAATTAATTATTGTTCTCCATGATTGAAACCACATTTGTATACCAATTGCCTTTTCTGGCCCAGTATAGTCCTAATTAAATTCTTTCTTACGTTTTCACTCAAAATCAACGATGCTGAGTTCTTACTATCTCAAAATATAACATATATGGGGCAAAATTCGTCAAGTGTACCCGCCTTAAAACTTTTTGTCTTGATTTCCTTGAAAGTCCGCGAAATTATTGTCCTAGTGAACCCCCTTTAATTCCCTTAAGAGAACTTCTCTAGTACGACAGGTTGTCAGTATACAGGGGCTTGAATTTTCAACCTTTTACTGCGCACGCTGATACTCAATTAACCATAACTTCCACAAAAGTTATTTGAATTAACTTTTTTATGGAGGTCTTGGAAACGTTTTTTCATCAGCTTTACGCTGAAAGCAATGGTTTTAGATAAAAAAAATTATTTGAACTTCATTTTTTAATTTTAAACATATTTCTGAGTTTTCCTCCAAGCGTGGCCGTTAGTTTTTTTTCCAAAATTATGTTTAAAAAAAACCTTGATTTTATCCCTCTAAAATGAGCCATGATCAAAAGTGGGGCGAAAGAAATTGGTGGAGATATATAACACTTCTTGCGCGCGGTTTCTGCATCGCAGTGCAGCTAGGCGCCATAATCACGACGTACCGTCCATTGGGAACTTATGTAATTGTACTTTGTATAATTTGTTTATAAAACTGTTATTTTTGGCTGGTACGAAATTAAAAATGAAAATTAATTTGTAATTCGGGGGGATTTTTTAGTGTGAGTCCCGTCGCCTCTCACATCGAAAATTGAGTCAAATAATTTGCTTATTACAGTGTATGTGCACTTTTCTTTCTTCTTTGACTCACAGTTTTTTTCGGGAAAACATCACAGCCTAATGATGACGAATATTTTCTCAACATGAGAGTTAATTCAGCAGAGGGAACGAAAGAGTGATATTTTTGTGTACCAGGCACTGTGTTTGCTGATGTAAATCTACTCTTAAGTTCTTGAGTTGTGATGGCGTGATTTTCTTTGGGACTAAAGAATACTGAAGTTTCAACTAAATTTTTCTTTGCCCATTGATACAAGGCATCTGCAGTCAAAATCGGATCTTTAGATGACGCTTGTAGGCTAGCATGCGCTGCGAGTCTTTTCAAATTTCCCCCAATACCATCACAAGGGCCTTTCCCGTGCGCCGTTGCATGAAAATGCCACTCGGCTGGAACACCAAAATCCATTTCATGGTGGAGCAAGTTGATGAAGTTATATTTATTTTTAACGTGCTGGGCGGCTCCATCTGTAAAATAAATCATTTTTCTGGGTTGAAAATTCTCTTTCAAATAGTGTGTAATCATTTTTTGAAATTCGTACACAGCAACTGTGTCATGAGTCAAACAGTCTGATAACATAGCAAGATTGCAGTGCTTTAGAATGTTGTCCTCTTTATAATAAATTACCACTGTAAAAATGATAGCTTGATCATTTTCCCAATGAAATGACTGAGCTGCATTCTGGACTACAAATGCATAGTTTTCAGCGAAAAACACAAAATCATCACTCTTTCGTTCCCTCTGCTGAATTAACTCTCATGTTGAGAAAATATTCGTCATAATTAGGCTGTGATGTTTTCCCGAAAAAAACTGTGAGGCAAAGAAGAAAGAGAAGCGCACATATACTATAATAAGCAAATTATTTGACTCAATTTTCGATGTGAGAGGCGACGGGACTCACACTAAAAAATCCCCCCGAATTACAAATTAATTTTCATTTTTAATTTCGTACCAGCCAAAAATAACAGTTTTACGAACAAATTATACAAAGTACAATTAAATAAGTTCCCAATGGATGGTACGTCGTGATCGTGGCGCGTAGCTGCACTGCGATGCAGAAGCCGCGCGCAAGAAGTGTTATATATCTCCCCCAATTTCTTTCACCCCATTTTCGACCATGGTTCATTTTAGAGGGAAAAAGTCAAGATTTTTTTAAACATAATTTTGGAAAAAAAATTAACGGCCACACTTGGAGAAAAACTCAAAAATATGTTTAAAATTAAGAAATGAAGTTCAAATAATTTTTTTTATCCAAAACCATTGCTTTCAGCGTAAAGCTGATGAAAAAACGTTTCCAAGACCTCCATAAAAAAGTTAATTCAAATAACTTTTGTGGAAGTTATGGTTAATTGAGTATCAGCGCGCGCAGTAAAAGGTTGAAAATTCGAGCCCCTGTATACTGACAACCTGTCGTATTAGATACGTTCTCTTAGGGGAATTAAAAGGGGTTCGCTATGACAATAATTTCGCGGATTTTCAAGGAAATCGGAGACAACAAGTTTTTAGGCGGGTACACTTGACGAATTTTGCCCCATATGCAATAATTACAATTGAATATGCATACATACACAGTGTGATACTGGCAGAAGACTTCAAATTAAGAAGAATGAAATTAAAAAAAACATTTAAAGCATTGCAATTATGATTCTGTGGCGAAATTTGAATTAGAAGGTGTAGGAATAAATACAATTATTTCATTTTGCAGCGATAAAAACTATAAAAACATAATACCTGTCATTGAAGGCGGCTTCAATTTCTCTAAATACATATTGCGCGATAAATTTGAAAATGAAATTGAAAATTGAGAACTGGAAATGTGTAAAATAAATGAATTTAATAATGAACTTTGCGTAATAAAAGATGCTAAAATTAATTAAAGTTGCATGGAGAATGTAAAAAGTATTTATTCAGTCTCCGATGTCATTTAATTGTAATTTTTTCGTTTTGCAGAATGCGAATTTAACGACCGCACTAACAACTCAAACAAATTATTTGTTTTTCTAAACAGAATGCGAAAATGATTTGGGGAAATGCAGATTACAAGAAGATATCACATTAAATTCAAAATATAAGAATAAAGCTAATATAAGTATCACGGACAGGAGATTCTTTGAGTACTCGAGGATCGTTCTCAGAGAACATGAGGTCAAGTGGAAAACAAGCATCAAGTACCTAGGGGTTCAGTTGGATCGAAGGCTTATTTTCGGCAAACACCTACAGATCGCAACTGCCAAAGCCATTCAATGTGGGGCAAACTTGACTCGGCTTATGCCCAACATAGGTGGACCCAGGGATGCGAAAAGGAGACTGGTTGTGAGCGTGGTGCTTTTGAAGCTGCTTTATGCAGCTCCGGTCTGGGCTAATGCCCTGCAAAACCATGCTATCCAGAGGAAACTGTTCTCAGCACAGAGATCTGTCGCGCTGAAAATAGTTTCAGCATAAAGAACTGTCTCAACGAGTGCTGTGCTGGTGCTGGCGAGCGTCCCGCCAATAGACTTATTGGCGGAGGAAAGGAAGGAGACCTTTCAACTCCGTGAGGAGCTCACCTGCCTAACCAATCTGCAGGAAATCGCTTTCATTTGACGCAAGCGCTCTCAGGCCATGGCTGTTTTAACGCGTTCCTGAGGAGCTTTAAGAGGAGGTTCTACACTTCAGTGGGAAAATCGGGCCTATTTTTTGGAAATGAATTGCAATCGATCTTCTAAAGATGTCAACACAAATTTTTTTTAATTTAAAGATACATCCTTTCACTTTAAATCTGTATTTTTGCAAATTTTCAAACATGAATTCCGCGACCTTGGAACGTCTTTGAACTTGTCGCTACCAAAAATTTCAAACTTTCAATTTAATATTGCATTATTTGAACAAATTTGATGTAGCAAAAAATTCGCTTTGGTCAATTATAGCCAATATCGGCCTCAATCAAAAAATATTTCATTTTTTTGATTTGAGATAACCCAACTGGTCGATGTGATACAACAATGACACCCATGTTGTTATTGGCAGCGACAAGTTCAAAGACGTTCAAAGGTCGCGGGATTCATGTTTGAAAATTTGCAAAAATACAGATTTAAAGTTAAAGGATGTATCTTTAGATAAAAAAAAAATTTGTGTTGATATCTTTAGTAGATCCTTTGTAATTCATTTCCGAAAAATAGAGAGAGAGAGCTCGATGAGCGTCGAGAGCGAAACAACGGGGAGGGCCAGTAGAAATCGCATCGGGCCTGCACCCGCGGTCCTGCGTCTCGTGCGGACCTGGCTGTCCGCGTCGTTCAGGAGAGGAATCTTTTTGTTCCTCCCCTGCTTGGCGCGGCTAGTCGGTTTGCCGGGCGGGAGTGTGGCCGCGGTTGGGGAGTTCCGGGTGAACGGATGACGGAAGAATACAATTAAAAATGATACAAGTGCGTCTCTTAGAACTAAAATTGTGTAAATATGCAATTATAAATACATATGTTTTGATATGAGTTTACATTTGTTAATTAATAATCTTTAAATAAGAAATACTGTACTTATGAATTTACAATTTTGTATTTACATTGTTTTGAAAAATAACAACTTTAATGTACAAGTGTGTATTGAATTTGTTGAACAGTTTTGTACATTGAATTTACATCCGTATATAAAAATAACAATGATTATTTTTGAAGAGCAACTTTTTATAAATGTAGATTCAATCATTCAATACTACTAGTACAACATTCGCAGTTTGTTAATTATTATTCAAATTGACGTTGTATGTTCCAAAAAACTTATTGTTTCTTTTAGAACTGCTGCGCTGTAAGTTCTAACTCACTCCAAATGTTTATTTTGAAGAGGGGAAGCGGCGCCACATCCATTCAAGAGAAAAATTTCACAATAATAATAGTAAGCTGGGTGGTATTTATGATTGTAATTTAGAAATAACGTTCATCACAATTCTAAAGTTTTTTATAATATAAGTACTGGTAGGGCTTTCCATTGACAGATGAAAAACGTTTTCACAAAAGTGAAACTAAAAATTTTGATCATAATTAATAAAAAAACCATTAATCTGAAATCTTAGCGACTGCTCAACCAACCAGTCATTTAAAAACCATTTCTTAAATGGCATTTGAAGCAACAAGTATTTTTTATGTTTTTGGGCTAAATTTAACAATAAATGTCGGAATATACCACCCAGCTTACAATTATTATTGTAAAATAATTTTCTTGAATGGGTGTTGCGCCGCTCCACCTCTTCGAAATAAACATTTGGAGTGAGTTAGAGCTTCCAGCGGAGTAGTTCTAAAAGAAACAATGAGTTTCTTGGAAAATACGACGTCAATTTGAATAATAATTAACAAGCTGCGAATGTTGTACTAGTAGTATTGAATGATTGAATCTACATTTATGAACAGTTGTTCTTCAAAAATCAATATCTACATCGTATTTCTAAGAATATGGTTTATGTATTGACTGTTATAAATCATTGTTATTTTTATATACGGATGTAAATTCAATGTACAAAACTTTTCTACAAATTCAATACACATTTGTACATTAAAGTTGTATTGTTTCAAAACAATGTGAATACAAAATTGTACAATACATTTATAAGTACAGTATTTTTCATCAAAAGATTAATAATTAACAAATGTAAACTCGCATCAAAATATATGTACTTATAATTGCATATTTACACAATTTCTGTTCTAAGATACGCACTTGTATCAATTTTAGTTTTATACCGTGCTCTTTTGAAAATTCGATATAGTTCTGTACATAAAAACTTTTTTTGTATACACTTCTAAATAATATAAGATATACTTATAATTCCACGTATTATGTATTTATACTTTCAGAAATAATTGCGTATTTTGAATTCTTTACAAATACGATAAGTTTAAGATATGTACTCATATTATATTAACTTTATTCTTATATTTTGAAGTTTTATTGTAAGAATAGGAAACTATATGAATACAATTTTTATTTAATGTGATATCTCCTTGTAATCTGCATTTACCCAAATTATTGTCGTATTCTTTTTAGCAAAACAAATAATTTGTTTGAGTTGTTACTGCGGTCGATGAATTCGCATTCTGCAAAACGTAAAAAATTACAATTAAATGACATCGGAGACTTAAAAAATACTTTTTACATTCTTTATGCAACTTTAATTAATTTCAGCATCTTTGATTACGTAAAGTTCATTATTAAATTAATTAATTTAAGATATTTGTATTTCTCAATCCAAACGATTTGTTTGATTTGTTACAGCGGTTGGTAAAGTCACATCCTGCAAAACGTAAAAAATTACAATTAAATGACATCAGAGACTTAAAAAATACTTTTTACATTCTTTATGCAACTTTAATCAATTTCAGCATCTTTGATTACGTAAAGTTCATTATTAAATGCATTTATTATATACATTTGCAGTTCTGAATCTTTAATTTCATTCTTGAATTTAGCGAGCAAAATGTATTGAGAGAAATTGAAGCCGCCTTCAATGACAGGTATTATGTTTTTATAGTTTTTATCGCTGAAAAATAGAATAATTGTATTTATTCCTACACCTTCTAATTCAAATTTCGCCACAGAATCATAATTGCAATGCTTTAAATGTTTTTTTTTACCGTTCTTAGCCGTATTAATGCGTGGTTAGAGAACGGTCAGAGTATTCTCTGACTGTTCTCTTAACCGGGTCTACTAGGGTGGACAATCTACACAATATTAACTGAAGATTTGGGTGAAAGAAATATCTTTGCATGTTTTGTTCCACATCAGTTAAATGAAGGTAAAAACATCGCTCGTGTAGAGCATTGAAAAAACCAAAAAAGTCAACGAATTTCTGATTAAAAAAAACAGATTTTTGTCATCGACCACCCTCCGTATTCGTCTGATCTATCACCGTGTGACCATTTGCTGTTCCCGAATCTGAAAACTGCAATGAAAGGAACTGCTTACGATGACGTTTCAACCATTCAAGCAGCTGTGAAACAGGTGCTAAAGAACATCCCAATAACCGAGAGTAAAAAGTCTGTAGATAAATTGGTTGATCTTTCCAAACGTTGTATTGTGTTAAATGGATCCTATACTGATCATTTGATACATATTCCAAGAGAAAAATATGCTCTTTATAGAGAAAAGATTCAAAAAAATAAAAAATGGTTTTTTTGTAACAATTACTGTGGGCCAAAGTACAATGCAGTTTTTTCCAAGTTTCCTTTTTTAAAATGATCGGATTTTGAGGAGTGATTTCTCATTTTCTTCTCTAAACAATTTTAAAAGACTCTACCATCTCAGATTTTTTAATTAATCTCTCATTTCCGAACTGCTAATCAAAAATGTTGAAAAATTGAATAAGTTCAATAAACACATAGCTGTGTTTAACTGCATTGAACTTTGACCTACAGTAGTTGTTACTGAAAGAGACATTTTTTATATTTTGAAAATTTTTGTCATTAAAGCGAACATTTTTCTCTTATGATGTGTATGAAATAACACCATTAACAACAATTAATTTTTCTAAAGGCTTCCTAGGACCGCATGATTCCAATTAAGAATGTTTTGTCGAATTCAGAAAATGTGTATCACTATGGGTCCGACGACCAGTTCAAGTCCAGACAGCGTCAGTATTGTTCAATTGAATGTTTTTCTGTTCCTTGAATGATTAATTGAAAGATTAACCGTATGAATAATGTTTTTTACTTGTATCAGGTGTACAAATAAGTTTCCGCCGTTTGACAAAATTTGATGCCACCAGTAAGTTTTGGTTGAAAGTGACAGATGTAAAACGTCACTGCCGTAAGGCTGGACATGTATCAACAACATAGCCTCGAGATATTAGTGAATTTTTATCAGTATAATATACTCTTTTGTGTGCGAAAATGTCGAGTTTTGAGCCGAATGAGCGTTATTTGCGGCAACTTTTGATTTACTTCTTCAATACGAAGATATATGCAGCTGAGGCGCATCGATTGCCTGTATGGTATGTATGGTCGATATGGTAAGGCTGCCCTAAGTGAAAGAATTTGTCGTGAGTGGTTTCAAAAGTTTGAGAACGGCGAATTCTATTCTTTCACAATAAATGCCCGATTTTTGACAAAAAATGGCGGAAACTTATTTGCACATCCGATACTTGAGAATCCGCGACATGTGAAATTTCAGACTTGATCTTGATTCACACAGAGTTTCTTATTCAAAAAAATATCGATAGCATTTCCATTCAGAAATATTTTCAAACTAATTTTTCTTAAACAAACAAGTAAATTACTTTCAGTTCCAATGACTGCTTTAGGCTCTGAATGCTCTAAGAATATTTTCTCGGATGGATATTTCCCTTATAATTTTAAAATACATTGAACAACTCGGGTCTAAATATTCCTTTCATTCTCGATATACTCATGCTTGAGAAATAGTGATTTTTGAATAATATATTTGTAATTGTAATAATTGAGAAATTAATTCCTTAATAATTTTTACAATAAAACAACCATTTTCAAATATTTTAATAATTTTTATAATACGTGTAGCCAACGTTTGAGTGCAAAAGTTTTGAAAACATTTGAAGCCTCTTAGTACGAGGTGAAAAAACAATCTACAGCCCTTTACTTTCCTTCGATTCGGACTCGTAATCAATTTGTGTTCATCATATACATATTGATTCATACACTCAATTAAGTGTACCAATTTCTTTCACAGGTCATTTATCATTTAGATTAACCCATGCCGTGTGTTTTCCTAATTACATCAATGAGAAGGTTGAGCATAAGTTGAGAACGTTTTCCGTGATTGAGAATCCATTCTGAACGCCTTTCAAGGGTCGCTGAATTCATTCTCATTTCATTATCAACATTTATTAAAGGGCACGAAAGTAGAATGTTTAGAACAAAATGAGAATGCTTGTTTCGTATTCAAACAATATAGAAAAACTAGTCATTGTCACTACTCGACGTCCTCATTTCTTTAATTCGAATATTCAGACTCCGGAAGATTCTCTAGAATTAAATAAGAGTAATCCTTTTCTACACAATATCATTTTCTGACCCCACGTATATCGTCTTTGTTGTCCTTTATGACGGATGATACAATCGACCAAGGAATAAAAGGAGGATGATTCGGCCGAAAACAGCAAAACTGGAAGTGATGTAGCCAATAATGATTAGAAAATAGGGTGATCCAGTCTGCTAAAGAAAAGCCAGTAACAGTAATGCTGTAGAAAAATATCTTAAAACTGCTTTCTATTGAAATTGATACGTCAATTGACACAAGTACACGGACAAAAATAGTTCGAGTAATTTTACTCATATTTCGATCAAAGTTGGGACATATGGGCGAGTTAGAAATTATTTAGTTTTACTGCAATTATTTGTAATGTATAAAACGTTCAGGAACGGATCACAATTCAGTAAAATTCAAGAGTGTAAAGTAACGTATAAAAGCGTGAATTAAATATTTCTAAAAATATATAATATTACTCGTACTATAATTATTAAAAACCAATCTTTTATTCAGTCACAAAAATACTAGAACTTTCCGTTTATTTTACTCTTTTTGATAATAATGCAATTTCTGAATATGCATTTCAAAATTTAGTTTCATTAAACTTCATACGTAGTTATCATGAAAATTTATATTAGATATTATTATTATTAATAATCTTATTAAAATATATTATATATACTAATTATTATAATAACTAATCAATTATATTGGATTTTTTAAATATTTTATAAATAATTTATAAAACAAAGTCACTATATAAGACCTTCCCTTGGACTTGTTCCTTGACGAAGTCTTTCTCTTGGCTATGCCAAAAAAGGACGGGTAGTGAGGCTTAGCAGACGGCCATCGGGCCATGGAGGTTTTAGTGTCCCGATGAATCGGTGAATAAATGCAGGGGGCTCTATAGACGGGCATCTTCCCAGTGCGTGACGGTTGCCTTATAAACGGGTCTATCCCAGTTCGAAAGTGGAGGACGCTATGGACGCGTCTATTTCCATGTATGGAGAAGGATGTATGCCCCAGGCAGCAGCACTGAAAAAGAGTTTGCGAGTACCTGCGAGGAATGAGTAATTTAAATGAATGACAGCGCCCCATGACTGAGATATATGTCATTTGAATGTGACAGAAGATCCTATAGACGGGCTCTCTCTTAAATGAGGCTCAGAATGAACTGGTGTATGGAATCTCCTGGGGGACACTGCAAAGCCTCCGCAGTCTGTCACCAAGAACAGCCCAAACGATTGTTCTCGTATGGTATCCTACTGGGGGTGCTTTGTCGCCTAGTCGTGTCTTCCTGTGGTGGTGCATCCAGGAAGATATGTTAAAAAATAACCCTCAAGCAGTGAAAATAAGTGTAAGGGAGGCCGCCGAAGTGCTGGGCAGCCTGGACAAGACCTATAAGCACCTGATTAAAAGCGGGGTGGAATTCCAAAAATAACTCGAACTCCACCCCATCACCAGAAAAATGGGAGTTCTTCGGAGATCACGCTCAGCGTCACTGGTTGTCCGGAGTGCCTAACTTTCACTGATAGGGACGAAAAGTTCCGGGAAGAACTCCGGAGGTTAGAAGGCAGGAAGTGAAGTTCCTGCAGCTCAACCTCGGGAGAGGAAAGGATGCCCAAACTCTCCTGATGCGGACTGTCAGGGAGAGGTGGGCCGATGTGTTGCTCATTAGTGAGCAACACAAATGGTCCGAAAACTCTGCTTGGTATCAGGATGCATCACGGAGGGCTGGGATCCTTGCTTGCAGACCTGGTTTAAGCATCGGGGATTTTCTGTAGTCCGACGCGGGGTTCGTTTGGGTGGAGGCGGCGGGTGTGCGCGTGTACAGCTGCTATTTCTCTCCTAGTGATCCTTTCGAGGTCTTTAAGACCCAGATCCTCCTCCTTGAGGAAAGTCTGAGAGAGGCTAGTGGGCAGGGATTTTACGTCTAGACGAGGAGCGGCGGGGGGGGGGGGGTCTATTATTAATCTCACGATTGCCGCACCTCGTCTTGCCTCAAGGATAGGGGACTGTTGCGTCCTCGAGGTAATAACCTTGAGCGAACACCAGTGCATTGAGTTCAGCAGAGAGGAGCGGAGTCACCCAGTAAATGCGGGAAGAGGACACAAGACGACTCGGCAGAGATAAGCTCCGAAAACATCTCGAGGAAATCAGTCTCATAGATGAGCTTGGTTGGGTAAGGTCTGCTGGGTCATTAGAGGACACCGTGCGGGCGGCGAGGCGGAAAGTGGTCGCAGCATGTGACCACTCGATGCCTCGTCTCGGGCACGAACGTACCAGGGACTCGATGTACTGGTGGAATGACCAGTCTTCTGTCCTACGTCGGGAATGCCTCACAGCGTGGCGGAAATTCACCCGCTCACAGGATGATTCTCCGCTGCATGAGGCATGTAAAAAAGCAACATCAGCTCTGAGGTGAGGCGTAAAGAACAGCCGACTTCAGCGCTGGAACTACTTGAAGGGAAAGAAACCTCTGGAAGATGCTTCATCCCATAGACCTATTTGTATATTGGATACAATGGGGCAGCTTCTGGAGAAAATATTCTACAAAGACTACAGAGTCACATGGTCGGCGAGAACGGTCTCTCGGAAAACCACGCCATCCAGGCAGTGGTGGACATCGCCACTAAGGCAAGAAGAGGAACTGGTAATCGTAAGGGATTCTGCGCGTTGATCAGCATTGATTTACGAAATGCGTTTAATACCACGAGGTGGGACGTCTGCGTCGAGGCGATGATGCGGAAAAAGGTTCCAGACTACCTGTTGCGAATGATAGATGACTATCTGAGCGACAAGTCGGTGATATTAGAAGGCGACAAATGGTTGGATAGCAGATGCCTGAAACTGGCCCCTAAACAGACCGAGGCTTTGCTCGTCACGGACAGGAGATCCTTCCAGTGCCCGAAGATTGTTCTCGGCAAATATGAGCAGATCACGACCACAAAAGCCATTCCATGTGGAGCTGCCTTGACTCGCCTCATGCCCAACATTGGTGGTCCCAGGGAAGCAAAGAGAAGACTGGTGGTGAGCGTGGTAAATTCGAAGCTGCTTTACGCAGCTCCGGTCTGGACAAGTGCCCTTAACAACCATGCTATTCAGAAGAAGCTGTTCTCGGCACAGAGAAGTGTGGTGCTGAGAATTGTCTCAGCATACCGAACTGTGTCGACGAGCGCTGTGCTGGTCCTGGCGAGCGTCCCACCAATAGACTTATTGGCGGAGGAAATGAAGAAGACTTTCTGCTCCGTAAGGAGCTCACCTGCTTATTAAACCTGCAGGAAATCGCTGGCACGAAGGAGGCCATCTGCAAAAATGGAAGGCGCAGACTCGTCGAGAAATGGTAGACGACATGGGATGGTGACCAATCCGGGAGATGGACACACCGTCTGATCCCGGAGCTCGCCACCTGGCTGGATAAAAGGCACGGTCAAGTTGGCTTCTACCTGGCGCAAGCGCTTTCGGGCCATGTTTGCTTTAATGCGTCTTGTACAACTTCTTTAAATGATTTCGCCATTTTTACTCCCCACCAAAAAAAAAACAAAAAAATTATATTCAGTATACATTTTTATTAAAACTACGTATGAAGTTTAATGAAAATAAGTTTTGAAATGTATACTACTATGAGCAAAAACTAAGGTAAATTTTGTTATAAAATGAAAAATCTTTATTTATTTATCGAAAGCAATTTCATCCCCTTCAAAGTAATCCCCTCCCGATACAATGCACTTATGCCAACGTTTTTTCCAATCGTCGAAACACTTGTTAAATTCGATTTCCGGAATTGACTTCAAAGCCTTCTTCGATTCGGCTTGTATCTCTTCAATCGTGTCAAAACGGTGTAATTCTTTGATTTGATTGACGTGTTGCTCGTCAGTTGATGTTGATGATCGTCCGGGGCGTTCCAAGTCATCAACACGTTATGTGCCTTCTTTGAAGTCTTTGTACAACTTATAAACATTTTTCTGCGACATGGTCAAATCACCGAAGGCCTTCTGCAACATTCTGAACGTTTCCGCAACTGAAATTTCATTCCGCAGACAAAATTGAATGACACTTCTTTGCTCAACAAATTCAGACATTGTAAAAATCGAAAAAATTACTTTTAGTCGTTTAGAAAACACAAATGTAACTATGTAACAGATCATGAACATGACATGAAAAACATTTAAAAGAATGTTCTTTTATTTTCTGTGTTGTATATTTCCAAAATATGGATTTCAAAATTCCGAATCCCAAATTATTATTGTGCCTAAGATGTGAAATCTAAATCCTGTGTAGATTTTTTATATTTTATGTAATGCAATTATACAGACCTTTGCTCTTTAAATTTTCATGAAATCAATTTAATTTTAAAAACTTAAGTGAAAAAGAAAGATGTAATTATAAATGAAGTAAGAAAAAATTATGAATTAAGAATTTATTAAACTTAAAGAATCTATATAACTAGATTATGTAAAACTTTTAAAATAATTTATATAAACTGTTAAATCAAAACAGGATTTTTCATAAAAGTTTTAGATGAGAAAAATTATATTCTTCCACTAAATTGACTATAGATTTTATACCTTGAATGTAAAGAAAGATTCAAATGGAGTGGAAATAAAAATTCTTATTGTAGTCACTTGTCATTCACTTTTGGATAGAACTGAAATTGTAAAAAAATTAATTGACGATTTCAATAATTCTGTACACCTTTCAACGAAACCTTCTGAAAAAGTTGTCGAAATTCTCGTTGACTATTCATATCAAAAAGTCTATGACATTTGAAGAAAGTTTCGGAAACTAATATTTTCCGTGCAGGAGCGTTAACTTCAATCTATTAGGATCAAATTAATAACTCCTTACTGAAATAAATCCCAATTGTATTTAGTATTTCTAAAAGTGTTATCGATTATTAAATATAATAACTTGGAACATTAAGATGCTGAAAGTAATGTTCCAAGTTATTATATTCACGTTTTTCAAATTAAAAATTATTTATGTGTGCCCAAGGCGCAGATTACTTTAATTCGTTCCTGCGTGAATAGCTATAGCTGGTGGAACGAGTTTTGCGAATTACGGTTTACTCAGCTTTCAATTGAAGGGTAGAGTAGAATAAACTGAAAGCTCTAGTATTTTTGAGATTGCATAAAAGATTGGTTTTTTATAATTGTGCTACGAGTAATATTTATTTTTAGAAATCTTTAATGGACATTTTTATACTTTACTCTACACTTCTGAATTTTACTCAATTTCAATTCATTCTTGAATATTTAATACATCCCAAATAATTACAGTGATACTAAGTAATTTCTAATTTGTGCATATGTCCCAACTTCGATCGGAAGTTGAGTAAAATTACTTGAATTATTTTTCCCTGTGTATTATAGTATTGATAATGATCAATTCAATATTGGCATATCGTGTGAATAATGAATACATTCTAAATTATCCATCACTCATGATACAATTTAATTCTTCAAAATTTTGATATTTCACAATTTCAAAACAATTATTTAATAAAAATATTGGAAATAGGCGTGAAAATAATTTGCTTGTCTTAAACCTCGGGCATAGCTTGATTGGTATGAGATGAAGAATGGCTCATCAGTAGGCGAAGTATTGGAGCTAGAATGTGTCAAGCATGGTTCATGGCCGCGAGCCAGTGGTTAGCCATACTTGATTTCAAAAAGTATTGTAACACAAAAGTAGCTCTAGTAAAGCTAAAGACTACAGATCAGTGCGTTGTCCATTCTACCCTTGGGTCACGATAATCCAATTATTCAATAGATGATGATGGCCTTAGCATTGCTAAAAGTTTCAAACCCGTTGATTTTGATTACTCTGTTCTTAAGCAGTGATTTTCCATTGCCTTCCTGATTGAATATATATTATGGCTAGGGTGCTATCCAGAAAAAGGATAAGAGGAAAAGAATGCCGAGAGATAGGGTAAATGTGCTGGAGACGGGCACTTAAAACAGTTAAAACACTTTATCAACTTACACTTAGCAAAATAGGAAGAGACACTTCAACCAGTGACGGAAGATAGCTAAAAATGTTCCTTCGGATGATAGGTCAAACCTCCGAACTTGGTGCCAGCGACTTCGGGTGATCTCGACTTTGCTCGGGCCCATGCCACTCCCTCCCCCTATCGCACCCCGCGTATATCTTGGTAACATCTATGTTACACCCTCCCCTTCCCCGAAGGAGTTAGGGTTTATTCCCTTGGGTGACATTTTGTTGTCTGTCTGTTTATTTGGTGTCAGTCTTGTGTTGGTCACCAAAATTTTAAGTTTCCGCCCGTATCTTAAATTGGTAGTTAAATTGAGTCGTCTAGTCATTGTCAAACCATCTATCCATTGCTTATATATCTCTATTACTACTTGTATTTTCTTATATAAAATTATTTATATTCTTGAAACATTTCATATAAGCACAAAGTAGTCTTACTTAATAAGAGGTGTAGAGATGGTAGGACTTTTAGAAACTGCGATGTCCCAAGCGGCTTCAAAGCTGAGGAGAGAAGAAGCTATCACTTTTGTTTTTCAAAACGCAAGAACTTGAATTTTAACTTAACTGAACCCACACGAAAATGTTAATTTATTGCTCTTAACTCCCCAACAGAGAGAGCTGGTCCACATATATCAAGCGGATTCTCCAAACCTATCGCTTAGGTGATGCTACAATGCACCTAGGCAAGAGATGAGCTCCGTTTTACTTTGATGCACGCGCGTATTACTCCAACATACCTAGTAGTAGGTGTTCCAGACGAAGTGATTTTTTATGATTTCTGACTCTCCTCATCACCTCGGTTATTTTACAACTTATCGATATTAATTCCTACTTTTCTGAAATTCGCCAAAGAGGAAAAGAGAAAACACGAGTATTAGCACGAGAAAACAAATCCACCTGACGTCGCTCCGTAAACGGCCTTGATTTTCAGTCAGAAGGCTAGATGTGGACATAAATATGTTCGCCAATTTAAATGCCCTGGTTGGTTGCGCAATTGCGTGTAAGTGCAACATGACACTACACACTTACAGCGACACTGAACGCAACACACCCAACATCCGAGAGGGTGTTTTGAGGGAGGGCAGCGTCTCGCCCAGAGGAATGCGTGGGGCCATGCCATGCCAACTCTGCCAACAGCTGAGCTGCCGCTGTCAGGATTGCCGTCAAGGGAGCCTTATAGACAGGCTTTTTTCCTAGCGGTGGGCCTGCTGGGCGCACGCGTTGGAATGGTTGCTCCACAACCTTCAGGCGCGTGAGGACGTGGTGTGGAGCAAAAGCATCAGGGGACCATCAACAGGTTCCTTGATGCCGCATGATTGGATACGGCATGAATGCGGGGGGCCCCTTAATCGGGGTATCGCCCCAAATGCGCATGCGGTGGTGACGTTGAACTTCCCTCATGCCCTTTCGTGGTCACACCACAACCACATGCACGATACCGACACCCACACAAACTAGAATGAATGCACTGTTGAGTGAATGGGCTGCGGCCGGCGCATAGTGGATATTCCCGATAGACTAGCCAAGGGAGGAGTAGTAGCCTCCCGACCAGTAGACTGTCTGGAGCTAATTTCGGGGTTGAAATCATGGACGCCCGGGCGCAGGAACGAAGGATTACCTGGTCAGTATTTCCTTATATCCAACCGTGCGTAGGATAAATCCAACACCGTCTAGCCTGAAGTCCGGGTCAGGTGTCGGGGCGGACCCGGCACCGCCCGGTCGATAGGGATGACGTTAAACCTTTAACATCATTATAGCGCGGGCCTATCCCGTAACCTTTTTTACTGGCTTTATTAAAATGTGCCGATAGGATCGACCATCCAATAAGCCGCTTCTCGGTTTCGGCGCACATAACTAGGGATCTATACAGGCGGGGATAGTAGCCCTACTGCAGTAGGGCTCTCATGATGGGCGAACCGTCTCAAGTCACGACGGTAATAATTATGAATTTAACTAAAAATAAAGGGGGTGATTATATTGTGCGAAACTTGTTTCCACACGTGGGGCCGTTCCAAAGGCAGGACCAAAGTTCCTGCGTGGTCCGGCGCGAGGAACTCTTCACTCTCGAGGAACTAAAGAGAGCGGGTGGAAGGCTCAAGGTAAGGACAGCGCCGGGGATTGACAGAGTGCCGAACGAAATCCTCAAAGAGGTGATCGGAGCATATCCGGAGATCCTCCTAGAAGCCTTCAACTCCTGTCATCGGGAGGGGAGATTCTTCGCAGACTGGAAGAAGCAGAGATTGGCCCTGCTGACGAAGGGCAACAAACCTCTAGGGGATGCCTCATCGTATAGACCAATATGTTTATTGGATACGATGGGGAAGCTTCTGGAGGAGTTGATTCTACAACGGCTTCTGGTCGGGGAGAACGGTCTCTCGGAGAACCAGTTCGGTTTCAGGAAAGGCAGGTCCACGGTGGTCGCCATCCAAGCTGTGGTTAACATCGCCACAAATGCAAGAAGTAATTACTTACTAATGTAAGCGTAAGGGATTCTGTGCGTTGGTCAGCATTGACATACGCAATGCGTTCAATACCGCGAGATGGAACATCTGCATCGAGGCGATGATTCGGAAAAAAGTTCCAGACTACCTGTTGCAAATGATAGATGACTATCTGAGCGACAGGTGGGTGATTTACGAGGGCGACAAATGGTCTCTCAAAGAAGAGATGACATGTGGCGCTCCTCAAGGGTCGCGGGTGGGTCCACTCGTTTGGAACGTCATCTATGACGACTTCCTGCGCATGGACCTACCTGCTGGAACGAGCATCATCGGCTTCGCGGATGACGCACTTGTCTTGTGCGCCGCTGATGACGTCGGAATCCTGGAGCTGAGGATCAATGAAAGCCTGCGGCGGGCAAAGCGTTGGTTGGATAGAAGGGGCCTCAAAATGGCCCCTGAAAAAACCGAGTCTTTGCTCGTCACGGACAGGAGATCCTTTCAGTACCCGAGGATCGTTCTCGGAGAGCATGAGGTCCAGTGGAGAACAAGTATAAAGTACCTGGGAGTGCAGTTGGATCGTAGGCTTAGCTTTGGCGAACACCTAAGGATCACAGCTGCCAAAGCCATCCAATGTGGAGCAAGCTTGGCTCGGCTCATGCCAAACATTGGTGGACCCAGGGAAGTAAAAAGGAGACTGGTGGCGAGCGTAGTGCACTCGAGGCTGCTTAATGCAGCTCCGGTCTGGGCCAAAGCCCTGCAAAACCATACTATCCAGAGAAGGCTGTTCTCGACGCAGAGACTTGTCGCGCTGAGAATAGTCTCAGCCTATAGAACCGTCTCGACGAGTGCTGTGCGAAGGAGGCCATCCGCAAGGATGGAAGGCGCAAACTCGTCGAGAAATGGCAAGTGAGATGGCATGGCGAGCAGACCGGGAGATGGACCTACCGCCTGATCTCGGAGCTCGCCATCTGGATAAACAGAGAGCACGGAGAGGTCGGCTTTTATTTGGCGCAAGCCCTCTCTCAGGCCATGGCTGTTTTAACGCGTACCTGAGGCGCTTTCAGAAAAGAGACGAGGAGATGTGTTGTCACTGCGATTCCCCTGTGGATAATGCAGAGCACGCACTCTTCGTCTGCGCAAAGTCTGAACGGATTTGGACGCTCTTCGAATCATTCGTCACACTTGTGATGAGGACGAGGAAGCTCGATGGACGTCGGGAGATGAACAACGGGGAGGGCCAGTAGAAATCACATCGGGGCCTGCACCCGCGGTCCTGCGTCTCGGGTAGTCTTGGCTGTCCGCGTCGTTCGGGGGAGGAATCTGTTTGTTTCTCCCTGGGTGGCGCGGCTAGACAGTTTGCCTAGTGGGCGTGTGGCCGCGGATGGAAGTTCCGAGCGAACGGATGACGGAAGAGTCGTACGCGACTTTAATGGAACCAACCACCCGTGAAATTTAAAGCCGAAAGGCGGTTCCGCGGGTGGGGTATTGGTTCGAGAGAGGGGGTTTTTTGGTTTTAACAGGTATGCCTAGACCCGTCCTAGGAGTGTCCTGTATAACGTCTATAAAAGATTTTCCCATTTTTCCTCCTCAACAAAAAAAAAAAGTGATTAATAAAAATTAATAAAATTATTTCACGAATATGCCTACTTCATGAATTCTTCTAGGCGATATATACACGAACGCGATAACACATGACTTTTTTTTACTTGCAGGAAAAAAAGTAAAAGTAAGTAAAATAAAACAAAATCAAATGATTAAACAAAAAAGATTAAATAAAATCAAATTGTATATGAGCAGAAAAAAATATTAATAGGGACTTCCATTCAACTGTTGACCATGCTCGGAGTTGCTTCACTTCCGTGATCGACCAACAGCTGGCAGACCCAGCCAAGTATCACACTGTCTGCTCTCTCAAACGAAAATAGCTGTAAAGACCAGGTTCCTGTGTTTGACTCGCGTATGCTCTCTGCGAGCAATTCAACGCGTAAGTAGGGCAATTATAATGGGCAAAAATCTGTGGATTTTGCGTGCGATCTCTCATTTGTTATACGCAACCTCCCCATGCTAATAATTTCGGGCAATCCCTCCTATTTTCTTTCAAAAAGAAGCCGAAAATCGAGACCGAGCCGTCTCATTCCATTCCCCTGCGCTTTTTCCTTTGAGGTTTTTCAGTTCATAAACTGTAGGGGAAATTTTCCTCTTAATTATATAGGGACCTTCGTATTTATCGAAAAGTTTCCCTGCTTTATCATCCGCTTTATAAGATAATTTGGTTGATATTTTTAAAATCCTATCGCCTACCTTAAGTTCTATAGATCTTCTGCGCAAATTATAACGAGCAGCCTCCCAGATAACAATCGTGCGTCGCATTTTGTGGCAGGCACGTACGTGGGAGGCATATGTCTCGCACTTTGTAATAGGCATCTGTTTTTATATATATATATATTAAATATCATTGATATAAGACCTTTTATTGATAATAAAAATGTTAATTTGTGTTAATAATTCAAATAATATTGTATTTATTTTATTTATTTACTTTATTCAATTATTTCATTTATTTAATATTAATAATAATTAAATAATTAATGTTAATAATTTCCTGCAGAAAAAAGGAAATATGAAAAATTCCTGGAATATAAATTTAAATTTTATAAGTGTATTTTTACTTTACCAATATCGACAAACTTATTTAAATATCGAATGTTCGGAAGTTAGACATTTCATAATTAAATTTTAAGTTACTTTTACTATTTTTAAATTTTTTTTCAATTTATTTCATCTCATTATAATATTCCCGCGTGATCACATGGTTGGAATAAACTTCAACATGGCGTTTCTTTCTGTTGGTTAGGCTAGGTCGTTCATAATCAGTTTTTTTGCGTCATTTTCATGATCATAGTTTTAGTGCATTCAGTGGATTCAGTGTGCGTAAGATAATTAATATTTATTCTTATTCTGTTAGTCTGACACGTGATTTTTCTTATTTTAAAAGTACAAGCTACAATGTAAAGTTGACCACACGTTGACCGGCATCACTAAATAACTCCAATAATATAAGAAAATGTAATATTTATTCAGTACTTTATTATCTGGGCTGTTTTGTATTCGCTTCATCCTGAAATTCAATATTATCATCCCTTTCGATGTTTTTCCTGAGAGATTGAAGTTGTTTTATATACATAATTATATATTATAATATTATATATTATTATATATGGGGCAAAATTCGTCAAGTGTACCCGCCTAAAAACTTTTTGTCTCCGATTTCCTTGAAAGTCTGCGAAATTATTGTTCTAGTGAACCTTTCTTAATTCCCCTAAGAGAAAGTCTCTAGTACGACGGGTTGTCAATATACAGGGGCTCGAGTTTTTAACCTTTTACCGCGCACGCTGATACTCAGTTAACCATAACTTCTACAAAAGTTATCCAAATTAATTTTTTTATGGAGGTCTTGAAAACGTTTTTTTCATCAGCTTTATGCTGAAAGCAATGGTTTTAGATAAAAAAAATTATTTGAGCTTCATTTTTTTAACTTTAAACATATTTTTGAGTTTTTCTCCAAGTGCGACCGTTAATTTTCATTCCAAAATTATGTTTGAAAAAAAGCTTGACTTTTTCCCTTTAAAATGAGCCCTGGTCGACAGTGGGGCGAAAGAAACTGGTGGAGATATATATCACTCCTTGCGCGCGGCTTCTGCCTCGCAAGCGCCCATGCTGAAATTCAGAATGTACGGTTTCTATTCGACTACAAATAATCGACTACAAACTGCATTTTTTAACCAAATAATCATTATCGTTATAAATGATTTTACGGATAATAATTTTTATTATTTATTGGACAAGTAAAATCCACTTTTGTGTCGATACTTCATTTTTAAGACTTTAGAGAGAATTTGAAAAACCCGCCGGAAAAATTAGTACACATATTTTAAAGAGAATTCTCAACCCCGAAAAATGATTTATTTTACAGATGGAGCCGCCCAGCACTTTAAAAATAAATATAACTTCATCAATTCGCTCCACCATGAAATGGATTTTGGTATTCCAGACGAGTGGCATTTACATGCAATGGCGCACGGAAAAGGCCCTTGTGATGGTATTGGCGGAAAATTTAAAAAGACTCGCAGCGCATGCTAGCCTACAAGCGTCATCTAAAGATCCGATTTTGACTGCTGATGCCTTGTATCAATAGGCAAAGAAAAATTTAGTGGAAACTTTAGTATTCTTTAGTCCCAAAGAAAATCACGCCATCACAGCTCAAGAACTTAAGAGTACATTTGCATCAGCAAAGACAGTGCTTGGTACACAAAAATATCACTCTTTCGTTCCCTCTGCTGAATTAACTCTCATGTTGAGAAAATATTTGTCATCATTAGGCTGTGATGTTTTCCCGAAAAAACTGTGAGGCAAAGAAGAAAGAGAAGCGCACATATACTATAATAAGCAAATTATTTGACTCAATTTTCGATGTGAGAGGCGACGGGACTCACACTAAAAAATCACCCCGAATTACAAATTAATTTTTATTTTTAATTTCGTACCAGCCAAAAATAACAGTTTTACGAACAAATAAATTTAAACATAATTTTGGAATGAAAATTAACGGCCGCACTTGGAGAAAAACTCAAAAATATGTTTGAAATTAAAAAATTAAGTTCAAATAATTTTTTTTTATCTAAAACCATTGCTTTCAGCATAAAGCTGATGAAAAAAACGTTTTCAAGACCTCCATAAAAAAATTAATTTGGGTAACTTTTGTAGAAGTTATGATTAATTAAGTATCAGCGTGCGCGGTAAAAGGTTGAAAATTCGAGCCCCTGTATACTGACACCCCATCGTCCTAGAGACTTTCTCTTAGGGGAATTAAAAGATGTTCACTAGGACAATGATTTCGCGGACTTTCAAGGAAATTAGAGACAAAAAGTTTTTAGGCGGGTACTCTTGACGAATTTTGCCCCATATATAAGTTGTTATATATAATTCGCAGTCTAAATTCAAAAATGCAGTGGTATACTGAGTTGATGCATTTTTACCGGTGTTAATTGCGATCTGGAGATCATCAACATTGTCTTCCCATGTTGCATGACTATTTTCTATTCCGGCTCTGTTATATCGTTCGGTAAAATTTTCTTGGGGGTAATATTTAGGTGTCTTGGTGTGTCTAATTCCGAATTTTTCTGTCAATTCCTGTATCGTTTCATTTACGAATTCTGTACTGTTTTCTGTACAATGAACCCGCAGAGTTTCCCAACGCGATATGATTCGTTTGTGAAATTCGGATTCGATAGTCTTGCCGTTGGCTTTTTCAATAGGAATAATCTCTACCCATTTGTTGAAGGAATCTACAAACACTAATATATATTGAGTTTTCCCTTTTTTACTCAACGGAAGCGGCCTCATGATGTCAGCTGCTACCATGGTACACAGCTCTTCGATGAGTCTTTTCCCCATTAGTTCTATTTTTGCCAGTTCTAGGTTTTGTCCTTTAGCAGATTTTGCAATTTTTCACGTACTTTATTACCTCCGAATGCAGCCCTGGCCAGTAGTAGTACTCAGATATTCTAGCGTATGTTTTTTCGGATCCTAAATGTCCTGATTGCAATTCGTCATGGTTTACCATGGTATGGTCTGAATTTTCTAATAGCCCACACTACCGCTAAACATTCTTTCTTTGAGGTCGAGTATCGTGACTCTAAACTATTCAAATTTCTGCTTCCGTAAGCGATTACATGATTTGTTCCGTTTATGGTTTGAGTTAAATAGTCATATTAATGGTTCTGTTATTCCGACAAAGTGTGGTATGAACCTTCTATACCAACTTGTCATTCCTATTAATCGTTGCAATTGTTTAATGTTTTTCGTTTAGCGAGTTCCAAGATTGGCTGAATTTTGTCATCGTCAATTTGAAGTCCTTTTTCTTTTTTTTATAAATCAAGTTATTTAATTTGTGAACACCCGAATTCACACTTGTTTAGCTCTATTGACAAGTTTGCTTCTTTAGTTTTATCCAATACAAGGTTTAAGTACTTTAAATGATCGTTGAAATTTTGAGTTACAATAATAATGTCGTCCAAGTAACAAAAAACATTTGGCTTCAAATCTGGAGTTATAACCTTATTGATCATACTCTGGGAAGTTACCAGAGCATTGGCAGGACCAGATGGCATCCGTTTAAATTGATACATACTCTTTTCAGGAACTACGAATGCTGCAAGGCATCTAAAATTTCATTCATTAATGTAATTGGGTACAAACCTTTTTTGGTTATCTTATTTACTTTTCAAAATTCTAGACAAAATCTCTATTCTCCGTTTGGTTTCTTAATCCTGACGATTGGGTTCGACCAGTTGGAGCAAGAAGGTTCTAATATTCCCTTTTTTGACATTTCGTCTATTTCATTATTTATTTTTTCTTTTACTTTGAAAAAGTTCGCGATCATTTGTCCTTGCAACTATTTCATAAATTTATTTAGATTTGCAAACCTAAAGGTGTAGGAATGACTTGTAGGCGTAATTACTTCGCAAAATAATAACAATATTTTTATTTCTTATCAGTGTTTTAACAAATCATGGGCGGTTGGTTCACTAACAATTCAGTCTTAAGAAAATATTTTATTTGGTTCGAAATAAAGTTACCTCTAGTAGGTACTCCGATTACCCGTGGCGCTTTCGTCGACGTGACGCCACCTAGCTTACGTAGATATGCTGTTTCTAAATCACTATTCTCAGTAGTTCGGAAAATAATACTGGAGGGAGACACAATGGCGCTGTCGTCTCCGTGAGACTAAAGATAATTACAATGTTCAACACCGTGTGGCTCACTGGCTAACACAGTTTCGTAGAGAAACCACCAAAAGTAATTATATAAGTAAATGCAGATGGCGCTGTCGTCGCAATGAGATATACTGAAAAAATAGACACAATGTTTCATTCTCGTGTTGCTCGGAGGCTAAGACGACACTAAGATACGTGGAGAAGCTCCCGAAAATAACAATGTGAGAAAATTCAGGTGGCGCTTTCGTCGTAATAATATATACTGGAAATAAATACAATACTTGAATCTCGTGTTGCTCGGTGGCTAACACGTCTTTGAGATTCATGGATAAATCTCCGTTAATGATTCTATAAGACGATGCAGATGGCGCTGCTTTTGCAAAAAGATAAACTAAATTAAATAAAATGCTTAATTCTTGTGTTGCTAGGTGGCTAACACGATTAGAGTTCGAAAATTCCCGGTGTGTACCTTTTGTTCCTGACCTAATCCGATTTTTTAGGCTGGTTAGAATTTTATTATTACTATTTATTTATTTTCCATTATCTCGTCAATATCCTCTTTATTTGTTTTTGTCGCCTTCTTCTTATCCGATGTAGTGTTTTCTATGATTTGTTTGGATAGGGAATGCGTCATTACCTCCATGTGATAGCGAGTTAGTTGGCTACCTGGTAGCCACCAAGTTTGGGTATGATAATTTAGGGTCATTTTTAGGCTTCTAATCACGACTTTCTCCAAAATGCTCGTAGATTTAAATTTAGGGACTAGTCAAAACGATACATGCTTCATGTCTTTACCAATCATAATTGGAATAACCGCTTGTCCTATTATTTCTACTGAGACGGCTCAGTTGTGGCTCTCAGCCTATTAAGGGGAAAATAGAATGAAGTTAGTAAAAACAAGTGCGTGGAGGGACCGATAACAGCAAGCATGAGCTCGCACGCAAAAAAGACGATGTTTCGTGGACCACAGGCGCATCAATTGGGCATTGAAGTATAAATCGGGAGTGCATGTGAGCCAGACATGGTGATCAAGTTTTCAGGAACATTTTCGCTCGTAATAGCAGACAGCGTGATGTTAGGCTGGGTCTGCCGGCTCTCAGCCGATCATAGAAGTTAAGTGAACAAAGTGCGGTCTGCTCGCGGATGGGAGTCCCCACTAATAATTTTTATTTTTGTCAAATATCATTTTATACCATTTCTCTTTTCTTTCCCTTATTTTATATTATTTTATTTTTTATACTATAAATGAAATCTAAACGTGGCGAATTAGAATTCGATGACACAATTAAAAATAATTACCTAACTTCATTGAAAACCTTATCAGGCTGTCGTATTAAATTAAAGGATTTAATTTATAAAACTGAAATACTTGATTTGGAAATTTTATTAATTTTGGTATATTTTCTTGAGCGTGCGCCGGCACAAAATTAGGCAATTCGTGAGGATATTTAAACCCATGAAAATTTTGATATTCATATCTTGCCTTCTGACTACGGGTCAAGGCCGGTCATGAAACAACGACAGGTGGATTTTTTCCCACGCTAATACTTGTGTGTGTACTTCCCCTCTTACCTCTAAATGCATAAACATGCAAAAGGGCATTTTTCTCATGGAGCAGAGAAAAACCGAGGTGACGAGCGTGGTGAAAAACCACCAAAAATCACTTCGGTCTCAGCACCTACTTAAGCTAGGTTCGTGTGACCACGCTGATCCCTGGTAAAATAGTTGCAACTTCTAGTTGCTCCGAGTTTGCCAGGATCACCACTTTTCAAGTAAAAAGAGATTGACTTGATGATTGTTTCGTGAAACCCAAAAAGTGATTTTAAAATTTGTCAATTTTAACTAAATCAGGCAATAAAATTTTTATAAATAAACTTAAAATTAAATATTGAGAAATCGCGAAAAAGCGAAATGTTTTACTACGGTTTCTTCATTTGTTACCATTAGACTTCTTGAGGTTGGTTGAGAAATCGGCTAATTGATTCATCTTTGGTATTATTTTATTATAAGGGTGGTACTGATATCTATATTGGTCATTTCGAAATCTAGGTTGGAATCCTTGCAAAATCCTGGTTGGGGAGTGTTTCGGAATGCAGGGTAGAGGCTGGGTCTTCGTAGAGAGGGTGTTTGGTATTGTGGGATACCATATCTTTGTTGTACAAGTAAAGCTCTAGGTGTATATTGTTGTCTTCCATTTTGTGTATTATCGCTGTGATTGTTCCCAATATTATGTTTCTGATCATTTTTATTCTCTATTCTAGGTTCCGTTATTTGTAAAACTGGGCCCCTAGTTTTTAACTTCGCCAATTCGCTCTCCCATTCTTTACCCAAATCTTCGAGTTTGTCCAACGTTTCGAAATCGTTACGCTTAATATACATTTTATATTCAATTCCTGGATTTTCGTATACACGACGTAATTTCCATTCTAGACTTTTCATAGGGTGAAATTTTGTAAAAAGTTTTCTAGTTTCCATTAAGTAAGAGTGGATAATCTTTAACGTCCTCGATCAGTAATGCATTCAGGTTTTCTGAAATATCCCTACTACTTATTTGGCATCCCTTTTTAAGTCTTTTAAGGTCATCTAAAAAATGAGCTGGGCTGTCTTCTTTATTGTTTCTGAATTTGAGTGGCCAATTACTTACTATCTGAAACGGAGTTTGGGTCATGCCGAAGGGAAAGTGTATTGTTGGCCTTATGTGATTGTTGTCATTTAGGTCTGAATCACTCTCTATTTCTTGATTATATTGGTTTACTTTCGGACGTCTGATTGATCTATTACAAACCGTTGATCGGCGAGTTCTATTTTGATTTAGATTTTATCCGATTTTTACTGGTTCACTGCCGTCTGTATCCAAATATCGCTGGTTACTTTTTCTTCTATTAGCGCGAATTTCCAAGTTTTCGTGCTATAATTCACGAGATCCCTCTCTTACATCGAATTGGACTTATTGTCTATTTAATATTTAATTTTTATTTCCCATATTTTCCCTTTCTGATTTCTCACTGTTTCTCAATTTTTTTCCAAATTAGCTCACAGCTGAAGGCTTAAATGTTTAATTTAATTTTTTTTTTTTGTATTTTTCTTCCACTTCTTTCATAAATTTTTCGCGTTCACTAGCTACCTGCTTGCCATGATGTTTAATCAGCTCGTCTATTTCTAACAGGAATTGATTATTTTCCTCCAGAAACGAATCTACTTGATAAGTTGCGATACCTTTTACTTCCTTCTCTAAAGGAAAATTGTATGATTTCCAGAGGTCCGGAGGTGGTAAGTCTATACCATCCCAGAGAAGGGATTGGTTGGGATTATTTGATACCGTTCTCCTATTTTCGTTTTTTGTTTTACATCTGTTTTGTAGGGTTTCTGAACTCATTCGAATGATGCCTCTACCGCGTCCTGCAGAGTGGTTTATTATTTTAGGAATTGTTTCCGTATTGCTTCGAGTTACCGTCTGTCTTACAGTTCCGTTGCTAAGATTTACTTCGGGGTTTGAAAGCCTCCTTGCTTCCTCGCAATTCAAATTTTCCTGGGAGGGTTGTATTTCCTGGAGAGGTTTTGTCAGCTTACTATTTTCTATTTTATTTTAATAATTTAATAATTTAATAATTAATAGATCATTTAGGTAACCAAGTTATAGAAAAGATGTTACGTGATTCCTACATAAAAATTACGTAGATGTTACTAATGTACATTACATACAACTCACATAACTATTCCGTAACACTGTTAAATTACCCTTGCGTAACAAAGAAACGATATTGCTATAGATCATTCGGACAACCAAGTTACAGAACAAATGTTACATGATTCTTACATGATAATTATGTCACATTGTTACATAGCTTTTATTAATGTACATTATACACGACTTACATAATTATACAGAAATGCCGTGATAGTTCACTTACATAACATTATGACAAAACTGTTACAGATCATGTGTGTAACACAATTAGAGAACGAATTTTACATTGTTTTTCTATAGCATATATATCCCACTGCTACAGAATCGTTACATTCACTGTTTTATTGATCTTTTACATCTTCACGCTTTAACAATCTTACATAACATTGTTACCTTCCCGTTACATAGCAATTACATCACTGAACAATAAAAATCGTTACATAATCAGAAATAACTATGTTACCCTTTTGTTACGGAGCGGTTACATAGCGTGTTTGCTGGGGTGTAAGCGTAGCGAAATCCAAGTAAGTAAGCAAAAATATAATTTTTCTCCAGTAACCGACGGCGATTAAATAGATGTGGCAACGTCGCATAATAAGTGAAAGCGCGCGCCATTCATGTATCGTAAGAAGTCATCTGCTATATACACATCTGTAGTCGCTTTCTTATGCGACGTTGACAAATTTAGATACTACGTGAAGCAGATGAGAAAAAGTACTCATTTGATCAGCTACGTACCGACAGTACTACCTTAAACCCGGCGGGCGATAATATAGAGCACTTAAGTTGCTAACTTCACACAGATATCGATAAATAACGATATCGGTATCATGGCTCCCTTTCATGCCGAAACCACAATTTCTTTGGAGATGGACTCTGAACTCGAAGAAAGTTGTTTGTACTTCTACTCCTTATGGTCCCCCTTAACAGGCCTAATAAGTGCTCATTTTTGATGTTTTCGAGGTAAAAAGTATCGTGTGTGGCACGGAGCACACAACCAATTTTAATTCATGTGATAGCTGCCCTCGCTTCACTCGGGCGGCAAACTTCACACTTATTTAAATCGACTGTTTGTGCACCTAACCACACGATGTACTATTAAAATTCCACGAAACATTATTGACCTTGAAAACCGGTATTTCAAGGTCGAATTTAATTTCTAGTAGAAGCGAGGATTCCAGAGTGTTTTCCTACGTAATTTGATGGAATGAATACGAAAAAAATACTGAAAAAAATCACCGAGGTATCCATGACCTTGAAAACCTACATTCAAGGTCACATTTCATTTTTTGCACAAGCGAAAGTTGGAGATGGCTTTCCAGCGTCGTTGATGCGCTAAAAATGGGAAAAACAGTGAAAAAAAATCCTCAAAGCATCTTTGACCTTGAAAATGTCTATTTCGAGGTAAAATTTTAGTTTCCAGCATAAAGGCAGTGAGCTTATATGCTAGAAATGAAACTGGACCTTGAAATAGAGATTTTCAAGGTCAAGGGTGTCTGCGGGAATTTTTTTACTATTTTTTACGTATTCAGCGCATCAAACTACATACGAATACCTTCTAGAAAACTTGGCTTATATTATAAATAAAATTTGACCTTGAATTGGCGATTTTCAAGGTCAAGGGTGTCTGTGGGAATTTTTTTACTATTTTTTCCATATTTAGCGCGTGAAATTATATAGAAATACCCTCTCAAACCTTCATGACAATGAGACAAATTTTTTATATTGTACTTTACCTTGCCTGCGGGGCTGGTCGATATATCGACCAGCAGACAAGTCTGGGACTCTACCCGAGATATCCAGTGATTTTATGTATAAATTTTGCATATTATAAGAGGTCGATTTCTACTGAAATTTCCCCGCAGCTAAAAGGTTAACGAGTATACGACCTACAGACTAACAGTCAGACACTTTCGTAAAAACCGTTTCTTTTCATTAATTAATTGGAAGATTAACAAATTGGCCGTTAATTCAACTATTTTTGGCGTCTAGAAGACGATCGAAAAAAAGTATCTACAAGAAGTCCTTATGTCGTCTTTTAGAGGGGTATCATTCGATGAGTTTTAGATTGTTTGAAGAGCTCTGTTAGAGCTCGCGATAATCTATTCTACAAGACGTTACGAAAATCGTCTTTTAGACAAAAATTAAAAACTCTGCTAGAACAGGTAAGTAAATATTTCCTAGAGCTCTAGGTTGAGTGCTCTAGAAGAGGTATGAAAAATTGTATTTTAGATATTAAAAAATGGGATAAAAGTGATACTTTTACTGTTATTTTAGATATCGGTCTTAAGAGAAATATTTGTACAACATTTTTCGGCTTTTATTTGTAAAAAATCTCATGTAAAAATATCATTTTAGCCCATTTTTAATATCTAAAATACAATTTTTCATACCTCTTCTAGAGCTCTTAACCTAGAGCTCTAGGAAATATTTACTTACCTGTTCTAGCAGAGTTTTTAATTGTTGTCTGAAAGACGATTTTCGTAATGTCTTGTAGAATAGATTATCGCAAGCTCTAATAGAGCTCTTTAAACAATCTAAAACTCATCGAATGACACTCGTCTAAAAGACGACATAAGGACGTCTTGTAGATGCTTCTTTTCGATCGTCTTCTAGACGCCAAAAATAGTTGAATTAGCGGCCAATTTGGGATCTACTAGACGTCTAATAGCACTTTCGGCGGAAAATCGGAACGTCTTCTAGAGCTCTCCCGTTTTTCTCAAAAAGCTGTTTTAGACGTCTAATAGATGATCCTGTGTTACTTGGGAATGGCCACCCACGAGTATGAAGTCTTTAGCCATGCTTGAGCAATCGATCCTTGAAAAATGGGATTATCGCGTCTCAAAGCTATAGTGACTCAGCCATGAGTTTGAGGTTTTTAGGACTGTAAGAGAAATTGTTAATCAAACAATGGGACTATCGCAGGCTAAGGGTAGAATGGCCAAATCACTGGTCTGAGGTCTTTAGCTTTACTAGAGCTACGTTTGCGTTAAAATATTTTTTAAATTTAAGTGTGGCTGATCACTGGCTCACGGCCATTAGCCATTCTCGACACGTTCAAGCTCCAATGCTTCGCCTAGTGGTGAGCTTGTAGTTGGTGTAAATTTAAAATAGTTGGTTAGAGCTGTCGACCGCATAATGTAAGCAGTGGCAAAAATTGCCATTTTTGCACAAAAAAAATTAATTAGTATTATAATACATTAATATACTTCAATTTAAATGAAAACGTTTTATTACTTCAATAATTATCCTTGAAAAAAAATAATATTTTGGTGGGGGAAAGTGGTGTAACCCCTTAATAGGACGAAATGAATTCCTACCTAAAACCTTCGCTATGGATGTGCAGAAAGTTTTCAAAATTTTGTTCGAAATCTTTCAATTCTGAAATTTTATATTTTAAAGCATTAGCATATCTTTCATGATGCAGAAATATTAATATTAGTTTAAATTGATGAAAGAAACAACTCTTCAAAATCAGCACCAAAATGCTAATTTTAAAATCGATTTCCCTGTGCTGTACGGTCAAGATTTTGAGTAATGGGATTGAAAAATGGGGTCTCGCCTTCAAAATAGTTACCAAAATATTGGTGACTAGAAGAAGGACTCCCAGCCTGGATAATCCCGATTGAGTCAAGCACATCGTGTGAAGCTTGTTTCCACGCGTAGAATCATTCTAGAGACAGGACCGAAGTTCCTGCATGGTCCGGTGCGAAGAGCTTTGTAGTTTCGATGAACTAAGGCTTAAAAGAGCTTCAATACCCATACGGCTCCGGGGATCGACGGGGTGCCAAACGAAATTCTCAAAAATGTAATCACTTCAGATCGCGACTACTAAAGCTATCCAATACTTTTAAACATTTATTGCAAAAATACCCCTTTGAAATAAGCATGAAATGATAAAATATTCAATCATATGCTTCATGAGACACACTTTCAACTTAATTGTTGGAAAAAATTGTACTTATCACTCACTACCCGCTCTCACGCTTCCTGTCCCGTCTGTTCCATACACGATGCGAGGACAGCAGCACCGGAGGACGGCAGCGTTGGAGATGAGGCACAACCAGCTACCGAGATGATGTAAACACCGGCCGCCATGTCGACTTTCGAGCCACGATGTATCGATGCTTCGATCATCGCCGCCATCGATCGTTGGAGAGCTACGCAAAAGAGGATCAGATGCCACCACGTGACCCCGAAGACGTACCCTGGGGCACATAGACCCCGGGACTTGATATTTAGTATTTTAGACATTTTGTGATACTAAATTTATGTCCTATGATGTTAATGGACATTAATTACTATAGTGCCAATGTATTACACGCGCTGTTTGCCGTATTAGAGAGAACCGCGTGCTTATAGAAATTATTTGCTAAGGGCAACTACTGTATTAGGCACGGGTTTACATTTCAGTAAACTTTTTAACAAATTACATGATTAAAATAATTTATTTTCTTCCAAATATCTAAAAAAGGAAAAACAATCGTAGACTTTATTTAAGGAAACGATTTTTCAGAACAACGCTTATTTCGTATCTCACATATTTTGGTAAAAAAAATCGAATTTTTTCAATATTAAAAATCAAAACATAAAATATACATCCTGTCGAGAAATTTCTTAATAAGAATGTGTAGACCTCATTTAGGCAAATAATTTTTCATCCGAACGTTTTTTATTTATCTCATATATTTTGTCTAAAAAATGAAATTCTTGAATTTTAATCGTATTTCTTGGAATTGAAACAAAAAATATATGTTTTTTCATAAACTTTGTGAGACAAAACTTGTAGATCTTTTTGAAACGAACAACTTTGTATTCTTACGTTTTTTTCGTATTTCACATATTATTGTTAAAAAATTGAATTTTGGATTTTCAATATTTTTATTTTAAATTAAAAAGAAAAATATGCATCTTATGAAAAAATGTTACAATTCAAATTTGTAGGTCATTATGTAGAAAATAATATTGTACCAAAAAGTTTTTTCGTATCTCGTATAATTTAACTGGAAAATAGAATTTTGATATTGACTTTTTTCAAGTTTTAATATGCTTTAACATTTCTAATTTTGATTTAATCAAAAAATGTTATCCGGATAATTTGTAGAGATTTATGAGCACTATCAAAAACCAGTATTGAAATTTTTGATGATTTCAAAAAGTTATTTTCAAAAACACAAAAGTAGTGCTGAATCCCTCAATTTTGATTGGATGTGGCTGGTTAACGAACTTGTCCTTACTTTTTCGGCTCCGATAAAGTGTGCCAAAGCTCAATTCGATCTGATAATTCTATCGAGAGTTATGCCGTACACGACCTGCTACAGACAGACAGACAGACAGACAGACAGATAGACACTTTCGTAAAAACCGTTTTTTCTGACTCAGGGGGTCTCTAAACGTAAAGATTTGATGAAAATTTCGAATGTCATTTTTCACATAAAACCAATACCTTCTCATCCATGATGAGAATGTAAAAAAATTCCGAGATTCATGTCATTTTATTTATACTTATCGCTATTATTACAGATATTTTGGCTTTTGTATCTAATTTCAGTTTATATCGAGTCCTGACACACTTTAATAAATCTTGTTCAGCCACTTATTTTGATAATTAAATTCTGGTGTCTCATTTATTTTACCCGGTAAACTGTTGTGACTTTGTTGTAACCCCGCCTGGTGATAATATTATTACTTTTGTCAAGGTAGATCTTTTATTTCAGAGGTTTGGAACTAAGACAAAATCAGTTTGGTTGGCCTATTTGAAGAGTTCTCAGGTCACGGGTAAAACCTGAATCTCAATTAATATATTTTGAACTATATACAAATTTTTTCAAATCATTTCAGTCGATTATGTCGATAATTAGAAGAGTGTATCACTCACCATGATAACCGAACTCTACCATATTTTCAATATATATTTGAAAAAATTTTCTGTGAAAAAAGGAACGCTTCCACTCCGCTGCATATTGACCCCAGGACCTTTCGATTGCCGGTCGAATGCTCTATTATCTGAGCTACGAAGGTTCCACAAAACTTTTTTTTTTAATCGACTGAGATGATTTGGAAAAATTTGTATATAGTTCATGATATATCCGTGACCAAAGTGGCGTAAATAGATTCTGTGAGAAAAGTTTTGTAGAACTTCCGTAGCTCAGATGATAGAGCATTCGATCCGCAATCGAAAGGTGCTGGGCTCGATACCCAGCGCAGTGGAAGCGTTCCTTTTTTCACAGAAAAAAAAAATTTCAAATAATATATTTGATAAATAATATTTTTCAAAAACTTCATGTTTATATTTTCGTAACATATGTGACGCGATACGAGAAAATGGACCTACTATCCATTTGAGGTAAGAGCGTTTTAGTATATACTAACCACTAGAAAAGGGACCGTACCTCAAAGAAGGCAGCAGAAATGAGAGTTTGTATGCATTTTTCTTCAAAATTCTTAAATATGAATTTTCAATACTTGAAAACCAAAAAATCTAGATCTCTTATACTATAAAACTTATTAGAACGTAATCACTGTTTTTATTTTTTTAAACTCGCGCCTTGACAATATTTGTGAAAGTAATAGAGGGGAGGGGCAATTATTCTAGTTTTCCCAAGGCGCCCTCGTCGGCAAATCCAGCCCTGCTTATACGCATACAATACGTACTTTCGGCCCATGTTGATTGTAAGCGTGCCGGAATATTGCGAGAATGGAGCTCGCATTTATGCGACCATCACAAAGTGAGGGCAGAGTTGGTGCATTCTGGAAAACAATTGTCACTTTCGTTGTTCCCAAAATAAATGCGATAAACCCATTTTTCGAAAAACGATGATCCTCAGTATTTCTTCACTTCAGCTTGCTTTAAATCCGAGAGTTTTCAGTATTTTTATTTCAAACTTTAAAGAATAATTTATTAGACTATTACGGAAGTGTTAGTAAAATCAAAATTAATATTTACTTGCATTAAAAGAAGTAAAAAATTTTTGTGTAAATAGTTTTATAAATATCGTTTGAATATTTTAAATCGCAAAGCTCCTCTACGTAACTTCAAGCTAGAATAAACTTCGAGGGGATGAAATGTCCATTAGAGTCCACATAAGTTTTCTGAAAAATTTCACTTCAATTGGGCTACCTGCAGAAAAACTGTGATACTTTAATTCCTTCCTGAAAGTCTCTACATAAAAACTTGTATATTGCAGAATGTTTCCCCAAAAATTAAGTATAAAAGTAATCATAATTTATTTTAGAATATATATATAAATACAGGGTGAGGCACATAAAGTGTTACAGAGCGACAGCACTCAAACTATTGATCACATCCAAAAATATTTTAGACAAAACTTTCAGTGCTCGAGAAGGCCGTCATACTGGACCACCATATTTTTTATCAGTGGAGGCGCTGAAGTTACGTCAAAGTCAACTCCACTTTTTTAAATGGAACCATGTATATTTTTTCGATGACATTATTACCAATTTTAAGACGAATTCAGCGACCTACAACACAAGGTCATTCTAGTCACGCATAGTGTGAAAATAGTCGAGAAATCATTTTCATTTCTTTTCACTTCTTACAATACCCATGATAATACACATCGATAGGGTATTGTTGACATCGGCAGAAAGTAAGCATTTTCTGCTAACATATCAGTTAGTCACGCATTACCATCTAATGTGAGTACATCGGAACGCGAAAATGAACGATTTTTAAGAATATTTTGATATGTTGATGGTGCTGGGGGAACGCCGAAAACATTACAGAAACGCCCAAGACTGTGGCTTGTTATCCGGATTGGAAACAAAAATCGCACATGGCTTTTAAGCGATTAGCTGGCCGTTTCTGTCACTTCGGTACAGTGAAACAAACACGAGTCAAACGTCGACCAATTCGTAATGAAAATAATGCGGCTGCTATCTTAGCTTTTGCTGCACTAGATCCACATGCGCGCAGTAGGCAAATGGAAAAAAAGAGTGAAATTAGTCAGCGATCCATATCAGGAATCTTACAGCAACACAAGTTCTATCCGTATCGTATGTCATTACATCAGGATTTGTACGGCAATGATTTCCTGAAACGCATCAATTTCTGTAATTGGATTCGTAGAAAAATGCGCACAGATGTCTCATTTTTGAGTAATGTACTTTTTTGTGATGAAGCTAACTTCGCAAATACGGTAAATGTGAATAGGCATAATATGCATTATTAGGCAAATGAGAATCCACGATGGATGAGAACTGTACTATTTCAACATCCGTGGTCCGTTAATTGTTGGTGCGGCATTGTCGCCGATCACGTCATTGGTCCATATTTTTTTGAAGGTCGCTTGACTGGGCAAGTTTACGCAAACTTTTTGCAAAATGTACGGCCTCAATTAATGGAAGATTACATATTATTCATAAAACTTGAAACTTGTATTATCTATCGCTAGCCACTACTCTTTTCCATCTGTTTCGTAGCATATGAATTCCACGTCGGGAAATCGACACGTCTTCTGAGGCTATCCAAGAGTCGACCCACTTTTTGGTATCTTCATAAGAATGGAAGTGCTGCTCAGCCAGGCCATGTGTCATCGATTGGAACAAGTGGTAATTCGAGGGGCAATATCTGGTGAATACGGCGGGTGGGATAGGGCTCCCCATTGAAGCATTTCAAACTAGGTTTTCACCAGTTTTGCAATATGTGGTCGGGCGTCGTCATGTTGCAAAATCACTTTGTCGTATCTCTGCTCGCATAGCGGCCGTTGTTCCATCAATTCACAACTCAAACGCATTAATTGTAGTCGATAGCGATCTCTCGTGATGGTTTTGTTCGATTTGAGCAGTTTATAATAATCTGCACCCAGCTGATTACACTAAATGCGGAGCAGAGCCTAGCGGACTCGGTCAAATAAAGTGTTAGCGAATTCACGCACTATTCACTAACCGTTTTCTGACCATTCGCTGACCTCGTACTAATATGCAAAAAGAGGAACATGGAAAAAACTTACATTGTTGCTATTATGAATCATTTTGAGTTTGAAGGTATCGAATTTGCTATAATTATTTTTTTTAGCATTGAAAAACCAAAAAAAAATAATACATGTTGGAGTGAGTCACAGCTACTATCTTCTTACTATTTGACAAATAGTCAATCCTTGTGGTGAAGACATGGCAATTAATGAAGCACTGCACTGTCTTCAATGACAATTATTATGTTTTTTTCAGTTTTTAACGCTAAAAATGACATTAGTGTATTAAATTTATTATCTTTGCATTCAAAATGTACCGCAGAATCATAATAGCAACAATTAAAATGTTTTTTATGCTCCTCTTTTTCATGTTATTACGAGGTTAGCGAATGGTCAGCGAACGGTTACTGAATGGTTGACCACTCACTTGACGGGTCCACTAGGGGAAGCTTGGAACCACTAGCGTATGACATTAGTCTTCATCAAGTAATGCCTCCAATTCTTCGTCTTCAAAGTTTTTCGGTGCGCCAGAGCGTTCTTTATCTTCAGCAACAAAACCATTATTTTGGAAGCGTCTAAGCCAATCTCTGCATGTTGTTTTCAACAGAGCATGGTCGGCGTAAGTCTCAACAAACATCCTGTATCCTTTGGCTGCAGATTTTTTTTGAGTAAAGTAATGCAGTAAAATTCCCCGCAAATACTCTTTTTTGGCATTAAATTCGACTTGTTTAACACTATTTAAAAAGTTATTTATACTTGGCTGAAATGACATACACTAAATTTCAAGCTTGCTTATAGTACTTCTTTATAGATGCGTTGTCATCTTAAACTACACGCATGTAGTTCTGGTAACCACATCTGTTGGAAAACAGTGAGAATCTATTCGAAATCCCTATATTTAGTATTGAAGTTGGAATGATAAAATATACTAAAACAAACTTGATATTACAAATATTGTATGTTACGAAAATTTAAATTTAAAGTTTTTGGAAAATATTATTTATTGAATATATTATTGCTGCATTGGCAACTGCCTGTGCCATTCATTGTTAACATATTTAATATAGTTACCTCTAAAGTGTGTCTTATAAAGCATATGATTGAATGTTTTATCATTTCATGCAAACTTCCAAGAAGTGTTTTTCCCATAAATTTTTAAAAGCATTAATATTTCTGTATCACGAAAGATATAATATAATTTTTTGCAAGTGAAAAAATAAGAAAATACCTTTACAATCTCCATACACAAAATCATTTTTGTGTACATCATGAGCATAGCTTTTCCTGTGCCTTGCCCGTGCTGAAAAATAAAATTACTACTTTTCTATTCTATCTTTCAAGGACAACTTTAACGTAGAATGAGGATACCAACAAGTTGAATATTCATTTTGTCACAATTATTAGTTGAATTATTATTATTATTAAGATTTAAGCTATGCTAACGCTGCAATGTAAACCTTCCGTTCTTCTGGTTCGCTAGGGTATGTTAAAATTCATACTCAAACCCATTTAGAAATAAAGCCTAGCGTTGAACACGTCCAACTGCAATATTGAAGATTTTTTTATGCTCTGCAAATAACGCTGCAGTGGCTTGTGGTCAGAGCACAGAAAAAGATGTTTTCAATTAAATACCGGTAAAATTTCTTTACTCTAAAATAAATGGCTAAAGCTTTTTTATAAATCACCGAGTAGTTATTTTCTGTTCCCTCCAAAACCCTTGATGCGAAACAAATGGACCTTCCTGAACCACCCGGAAAAACATGGAGTAAAACCGGACCAATACCCACTTTGGATGCATCACATTCCCAGTTAATAGGTAATTTTGAGTCAGTGACTGTTCTATGACCGTTCTATGACCTCGCATTATTACGGCTAAGATCGGTAAAAAAAACATTAAAAGCTTTGCAATTATGATTCTGTGGCGAAATTTGTGTTAGAAGGTGAAGCAATAAATACAATTATCTTATTTTTCAGCGATAAAAACTAGCAAAACATAATACCTGTCGTTGAAGGAAGTGCAGTGGTTCACGATTGGCGGAACGTGTCCACCGTGAAGGTTTACTATTGGTGGAGACGTTCCGCCAATCGTGAACCACTGCACGGTGTTCAATGACAGGTACATGATGTATTCCTAGTTTTTATCGCTGAAAAATAAGATAATTGTATTTATTACTTCACCTTCTAATCCAAATTTCGCCACAGAGTCATAATTGCAAAGCTTTTAATGTCTTTTTTACCGTTCTTAGCCGTAATAATGCGAGGTCATAGAACGGTTATAGAATAGTCAGAGAACGGTCAGAGTATTCTATGACCGTTCTCTCACACGGGTCCGCTAGGGTTGTCTGTACTTTAACCTGTCAATTTGCTTGTTTCCTTGTCAACTTCTAACTAATTATGAGCAATTGACAAATATTAACTCTCGTTTTGTAATCCGTAAAGATTTGAATTCTAATAGGTAGGTATAATCTTTCAGTTCCTCCTCTACTTAACTTTTAGAAGTGAATGCCACAGATTTGCTCCTTAACAAAAATTGGCTTTGCCTCTTCTGTACTTTGAGCAAATTTTTTCCCTATTTATAGAATCCTAATTTAATTGATTGATTGAAGTGAAAAGATTTAGTGAGTTTTTGCAGTTCCTGCTGGAAGAACTTCATTCCTTTACTTGAATCCAACATGTTTACGTTCGCTAGATCCGATTTCGTCATCGACTCATAAACTGTCTCTATATAGCTTTTTGCTATGCGATTTATACAGGAACTGTTCAAAGAAATCTTACTTTCTTTTCTCACGTAGATCTAGTGCACCCTGCACTAAACTGCTTGTTTATTTTTCGTTTCCACTTACATATTTTTGAAATATTAGGATGGATCGAATCAGTTCTGTTCAACTTAAAGACATTGCGATCGCTTGGCATCCGGTCTTGATTAGTTCTAGATATCTTCAGCACAGCACCAGTTGTCCTATCACTTCCGCTTTTCCCATTATACACTATAGGACTGGATTAGGATTTTTGTAATTTTGAGTGAATAAAGTTTCTCTCGGATGGGAAATAATCAAATAATCAAGTATTTCAAAGAAAATATGAATTCAAAGATCACGGGATAATCTTAGTAAAGTACTAAGGTGTTTGATATTGACGTGATAAAATAAACAAGGATTAATTGTTTTAGCAAAAATTGATTTTATTTCTCAATGTACTTTCCTTTTAGCGGGATACGAGTCCAGCGATCTTTCAATTTTTCTATGCCTTTAAAATAATATGATTTGTTAAACTCTCCAAAATACCCTTCTACTTCCCATTCAACTTCTTCCTTCGACTCAAAACGCCCACTACACAGCCATCTCTTGGGGTTTGGGAACATATAATAGTCGCTGGGGGCGAGGTCTGGAGAATACAGTAGATGCGGAAGCGATTCGAAACACACTTCATGCTTTTTTGCTTGTGCATTGTTCGATGCGTGAGATGGTGCATTGTTATCATGAAAAAGGATATTTTTCTCCTTTGAATAGAGTCGTTTCTTCCCGATTTCGTCAACCAATCGTTTTAATAATGCAGCGCAATATGCTCCAGTAATCGCCCTTTCTTTCTCAAGGTAGTCGATGAAGATTACTCCATGTGCATCCCAAAATACACTAGCCATAACTCTCACAGCCGATTGCTGCATATTCGAAAGCTTTGGTGCACTTTCACCAGGTTTTAACCACTTCTTTAACCCTTCACATGAATCCGGAGTATAGTGGTGGATCCATGTTACATCCATCGTGATCAAACGAATGCGTTTTTGGTCGATTGTAAAGAATATCTTAGATTTTAATTTAAATAAAAAGTTAACAATGAAGTCATTATTGAAATAAACTTTCTAAAATATTAATCCAATTATTATCATATTATATTCAAAATTCTGAGAACTGTGAACACTGTTGAAATGGTAAAATATTTCAAATCAATAAACAGAGACTTTTTAACATCCTGCCTACCCAAATGACGGTTATCATCAATAATCGTCAAATGAGGCATATGGAGCGAGAATAGCCAGTGGCATTACTCATTCACATGAATAGCTGTGTATTGGTACAATTTAAATGAGTTCGAAGTTATCAGTGCTGTAACATAAAACTATATGAACTGCAGAAGAACCCCCTTTATTTAAATTTTTTAAATAATAGCTTTATTATTGTTTTTATACTCTGAAAATCATTATTCAGGAGAAGAATGCATTATTGAAACTCCATTAAGCGTTAATCTTATGAACAATATGAATTATGTGGTAAGAAAATCAGTATCCTTCTTTGAAAAAAGAGACGCACCCGACTAACTCTAGTACAAGTGGTTACTAAAGTAATATTCTTTGTTTATTGTATGTTTCAAGTGATCTATTCAGACATTTGTTTTTAAAATCTTCAATCCCTATATAAAAATATATTTTTAGGTCACGCTACACATACTAATTTTCTTACCATATGATTTATATTGTTCGTGAGATTGGTGTTCAATTGAGTTTCATTAATTAATTTCACTCCCGATAAAAGATTTTTAGAGTATCAGAAGAGTAATAGTTATTATCTAAAAAATTTTTATCGATGGGGGCTCAAAATGTTGCGAATAATTACGATCCTGAACCTCTCGCACCAATACTTATGCCTTTTGTGTCCGCAATGTTCCATCATAATACCACTCCCTGAGTGGGGTTATGGTTGGGCAGGCAGAGGGTTAAGTAAATTCTCTTTAAATTTTATTATTCATATTATTTATTATGTTTTCTGGAATCAATTTGAAATGAAGATTTACGTTTATCTTTTTATTCGAATTCAAATCTAAAATATATTTTACTTTACCAGGATAATTCCATGACCTTTGAATACATGTTTTCTCTCTAATGTGACTGTCCACGAAGAAATGTACCTTACACCCGAAAAATCGATTTTCAGTTTTTTACATCATTTGATAGTTTTTGAGTTGCTTTTTCCGTTGCAAAAATCTAACAAAATTGAAATCAGTTATTGTTGTTGTTGTTAAGCTACAAAGGTAGACATATAATAAGCGCAAACCCACTAACGCTCTCTTTCACGATCACCCGTCCTGCAAAATTTAAGTTTTGGGTATCAGGTACCTTTCTTCGCGGACGATCACACTTTATTCACTCAGAATTACAAAATAACTAATCCGATTCCATAGTCTACTGTGGCAAAACTGGGAATGATGGGACAACTAGCGGCTCGTTGGAGATATCTGGGGCTAATAAACTTCGGACAGTTATAGGGTTAAGTTGGATGGTCGAAATTTAGAGAGAGGTATAGAGCTGGTCAAATTGAATACAACTAACTATTTAAGTAATCAGAGCGTAATTAAAGTTTTTAAGAAAATATAATATAAAGTATAGGTGCAGCCCCGCATGCTTCTTTTTTCATAGCTACCGACCTTATAAATATAGATGTCAAGGTCTCTACGCATTGTGGACAATACATTGCATCGGGTGAACATAATATTAGTTCAAGATTTAAAATCACCCATCATCTGCAGTCAATGAGTGTTCATTATATAACAAAGTCAATAGTTTTTATTATTCGAGAGTCTAGTGTACGAGAAAAAAGATCTAGATCAACATGTTATCTCATAAAGATTGAGTTAATTCGGCAAATTACAATTAATTTTATACTAACTTTGGATACTTACTTTACTTACTTTAGATAAAAATTAAAAAAACTCAATTTTTCATCATAAAAAATGATCGAAAATCAGTATTTTTCAATACATAAATTGCTATTACTCTGTCAAATATCGACAAAATCATTTGTTTTTTTAATCATTAGACGTAAAATACTTTAGCAGAGCCAATGCATTAAATGAAATATGTCGATACATTTTTCTTTAAATAATATTTTAATGTAAATCAAAAACCATATTTTTGTGGTTGTCCCGGTAGAAAGTTTCTAAGAAATTTTTGATTTCGGAAAACTTCCAGCGACAGAGTTGTTCCTTGCCGATAGAGGAAGTTTTCTGGAAATTTTCAGAAATATTTGTTTATTATTGCGGATTTGGCAGCGATGTATTTCCAAAGTCGCTCCGCCGTCTTACTCATTCTTAGCTGTCTCGTGTCAATTGCGTAATTTTCTATTACCGAAGATTCGTTTGGAAGATTCTGTGTATACTAGATTGTATTCGAGTGTACGCAGAAAAACTCGTAAATGCGCCGAAGTCACATAAAATAGTATATGCGCCAATGCTCGCAAGACTGATCTCGCCTTGGCTTCGATCTCCTGCGAGCGTTATCGCTGGTCGCCGAATAACCCTCATTATGCGCCTCGGCGCGTATTATACTTTGTGTCCAAACGGGCGGAAAAAGTCGCATTGTATGCTTGCGCGTAGAGCAGCATGCAGCCAATTGCGCCTCGGTGACGCAATCGGGCGAAATGTTCATACCGCCCGCTTTAACGGGCAAAATGTTCATATCGCCAGACACTTGACTGACCGCGGCCAACTACGCGCTCGCACGCAATGCGACTTTTTCCACCAATTTGGACACAAAACGTCGTGTGTACTTTGAGCGACATGGTGGAGATGTGACTCGTGTGAATACCTCCTTCGCTAAGCTCGGGCGGGTACTCTTCGCACTCGTCACAATCGTCACCATGCCGCCTTTGGTACACAATCTACTAATTATTGTCTTCTTTCCTTACCTGCCGTAGTTCGGGTGTCAGAAATCTTCAACTTCTATATCATCGAAATATGTGATAGTCACATACTTCTGTATCGGATATACATTGTTTTTATAAGCCAGTTTTTTAACTTTATTTAAACATAATTTCGATGGAATCTAGAATTATTGTTATTATCTGCTTACTCTTATACTTGAGTGTAACTTACATGAATGTCTTTATCAAAGATGTTATTTATATATAATAGCATTTTCCATCTTTTTGCATGGCAAGCATCGGATAATAAATGTTTCGTGACTTTCCGCCATTTTGGCCCAGATCCAACAAATGGAATAATATATGTGGATACAGAGAGTACTGCCATCATTGCTGGTGTTAATCTTCGACAAGTAAGAAGATATTATTCTTAACAAATTCATTCTTTAATTATTTAGATGTTATACAGGTGTAATATATGCCAGCCATTACAACCCAGTGGGAAATCCTCAATGCTAAAGAGTAAGATAATGATGGGATAGTATTTACTGTTAGTCGTGGACCCCTAATTAAGAATGCTTAGGAGAAATTTTTTACGTAATTTCATGTGAGCCAACATTTTTAAGATAATGTTAGGTTAAATTGCATGTTAAAGCACATGTGAAATAAAATAAGACTCATGTAGGAACCAGATTTGAATGTTATTAATCAGGATAGAACGCGCTTGAGAACCAAGTATAAAGCGGTAACAAAAGCCAGATACCTTTAGAATAAGAACAAATGAGAATTTGGTGGAAGTATTTTCCGGAGCTCGATACGTACCGAGTAGAAACCTTGAATTACCTGTACAATAACCATGTATAAGCAGGTAGAAATAAGATAAAAGCAGTGTAGAAATATTTCGCGGACTCCGGTGCAAACCAGGTAAATGACCTAAAGGTCCAAAATAAAAACTATATACAAACCAGGTACAATACTGCCAATGACCGAGTATTTTGAAAATCCCGATACGAACCCGTTAGGAAGCATAAAAGTCCCAAACAAGAACCATATAAGAACCATGTCAAGATATTGTTTGGTCCTAGATGGAACCCGGATAAGCATTGGATATAAACCTGGGATAAAAATCGGGTACATTGCGGATAGAAAAAAATAAAAACCAACTTCTATTCAGTTCTTATCCGGTACCTATCCGTTGTTTTCAGCAGAGTAAATATGGGAACCATTGTAAAAAAATTAAGAATATATTGAATTTGATCAATCTATATAACTCTTTTGCAACAATTTTGTACGGTGCTTTGGTTAGAAACTACAGAGCAACAAAGTTCCGCTTACGTGTACCCCCGCGCGTAGTATGTTTGAACGCCGCCGACCGCCCGGGCTCTGACTGGCTGCCTCCCATGTTCGCGATTCAGGCTGGTTGCTTGGCGCGAACATGGGAGGCAGCCGGTCATAGCCCAAACCACCGCACAACATTGTTGCTTTACAGTTTTCGTCTTAATTTTTTTATTTTCTACCCCCCATTACCGGCTGGCACACAAGAGGTGGGACACGCTGTATAAAGTATTCAAATATAAATGAAAGAATATCCTACATAAGAGGACCAGTTGAACCAAGTAAAAATGAAGGTAGAGTGACAATAACCGAGATGTTTCAAGTCCCAACCGTAAATTTCCCACTGGGTATGATAAAAATCAGATATGATATATATATAGGGCGATACTGAACTCATCGTATACTATACATATACAAATTCCTTGTATGAAATAAAAACAAAATTGTGTATTGAAATATTGAATAGACGTACATTTTAACTATTCCTATTCTTATTACTTTTTCATTCTACGTAATTATAAAAACTATCGAGACACGAAGTAATAGTTAGGGGACCAAATTGGGCGTTACAAACTTCTTGCTATTTTTGATGTGATAGTTGAGGGAGATATACCATTAACAAGTGGCAGATCTTTAATCATGCACAGTCATGGTAAATCCCCTCTCCCAACTATCTCACAAAATCCAAGGATCACGTTTTCGTCAAAAATTCATCAGACGCTAGGCCTCCTTCCTGCAACTTCGTGTATCGAGCATTAAAAAAAGTCAATAATAGTTCACTATTTTCTTTCGCCTATGAAACATTTTGTTCAAAATTCCAAGCATAGATCACTTCATGTCAGCAGAAAAATTCGAATTGACCAGATGAAATACATTACTATCATTTGTTCTTATTTTTCACACTTCGAATTTAAAATAAATACCATTAAATCTTGAAAGGTGTCTTAGTATATTATAATACAAGTGCGGGAATTTGGTGATTCTTAATGAGTGCTGCGCCTAGGCCCTCCGAGGTAAAATGCATTAGATGAATATAAAGGGTTCCCTGTTGCTTAAAATCGGTAGCGCTTCAATTGTACATCGCACTGACACAGTTAGTGTCGATGAAGTACCGTACATAACCGCTGATAACCGTTCTGAAAATTAGAAAGATAGTCATTGTAAAATAAATTTTGAGGTCTAATTTTTGGGAGATTCCTTATTTCTGCAAATAAAGTGCTTCAAGCTCCACAGTGTTTTCCTATTAAGTCTGATATGGTAGTCTTTTCTTATATGTTTCCTTATGCGTACAATTACTACCCTAATCCATGTGGATTTAGAAACAAATGTTCCTGACTGCGTTATCATTTGCTTCCAAGCACCCAAATACCAGGGGTGTTAGTTGAAATTTGCCGGTTTTACTCATAGATGTCGCTAGAGATATGTATACATTTCTATGATTTGGCATCTATGTCATATTTTTCTATGGACAATAACCTTCAAAAATACACAATTACATTCTGCCAAAATAATAGCATCATAGTTGTTTACCTCAGTGAATATGTCGAGTTTCGTTCCAAGTAAATCGCATTTGCGGCATTCGTTGCTTTTCTTATTTCATCAAAAGAAAAAAGCAGTTGAAGCTCATCGATTGCTGGTAGAAACTTATGGTGAACATGCTCCAGTGATTAGAACATGTGAGACATGGTTTCGTCAATTTAAAAGTGGAGATTTCGATTTAACAGACAATGAAAATCCTGGTGCAGCGAAAAAGTTCGAAGACGAGGAATAGCAGGCGTGATTGGATGAAGACCCAACCCAATCGCAACAAAAATTGGCACAAACACTAAATGTGACCCGAGGAGCAATTTGCCAACGGTTAAAAGCCATGGGAAAAATCCAAAAGTATGGAAAATGGGTACCACACCAACTGAACGATAGACAAATGGAAAATCGAAAAACCATTTGTGAAATGCTGCTTTAACGGTTCGAAAGGAAATCTTTTCTGCATCGAATTGTCACGGGGGACGAAAAATGGATTTATTTCGAGAACCCGAAGTGGAAAAAATCATGGCTTTCACCTGGTGAGGTCGGCCCATCGACTCCAAGGCGAAATCGCTTTAGCCGTAAGACAATGCTCTGTGTTTGGCGGGACCAGTGTGGTGTGGTGTACTTCGAGTTATTAAAACCTGGTGAGACGGTGAAAACGGATCGCTACCGATAACAAATTATCAATTTGAATCATGCGTTGATCGAAAAACGGCCGGAATGGGCCCGAAGACATGGCAAAGTTATCCTACAACATGACAACGCACATTCTCATACCGCTAAAGTGGTGAAGAACACATTAAAAGCATTGAATTGTGAAATATTATTGCACCCGCCATACTCTCCAGACCTCGCCCCGTCCGACTATCACCTTTTCGCATCGATGGGATACTCACTCGCAGAGCAGCGCTTCACCAATTTTGAAGAAGTCGAAAAATGGCTCGTCGAATGGTTTGCCTTGAAATAGAAAAAGTTTTTTTGGAATGGTATCCATGATTTGCCTAAAAGATGGGCAAAATATGTAGAATCCAATGGTCAATACTTTGAATAAATTTTTTTTGAGATTCCCTTGAGAATTAAGTGTTTTCTTTATTGAATAAATCGGCAAACTTCAACTAACATCCCTGGTATATCGAGCGTGTGCGTCTTGCGATTAAAGGTGCTCGTCGATTGACTGTTCGTGAACTAGGAAATGATCTTGGAATACCGAAAACTACTGTTTGGGAAATTATGAACAAGATTTTAGGAATGACTCGCGTCTGTGCGAAATTCATTCCGAAACTGCTCACGACCGAGCAGAAAGACCTTCGCTCTAAAATCGCTCAGGACAACTTCGAAATGGTCAATGATGATGAAAATTTCCTTATGAAGGTTATTACTGGTGATGAATCATGGGTTTATGGTTACGAATGGTTACGAGTAAACAATAATCTTCACAGTGGAAGCGTCCAGACGAGCCACGGCCGAAAAAAGCATGTCAAAGTCGAAGCCATGTCAAGTTAATGGTGATTATTTTTTTCGATTGTGAGGGTGTTGTGCAAATCGAATTTGCTCCAAGAGGTAAGACGATCAACAAAGAATATTACGTTAAAGTTGTGAAAAAATTGTGTTATGCCGTGAGCGGAAAACGACCGCGTTTCTGATCAAGCGGTGACTGGCTTTTTCACCACGATAACGCGCCAGCGCATTCATCAAACCTTTTGCAGCACTTTTTGGCGAAACTCAAGATTGTACAGCTTCACCAGCCTCCGTAAAGTCCCGACAAAGCTCCTTGCGACTTTTGGATGTTCCCAAAATTGAAAATGGCGCTCAAAGGAAAGGGGTTCGACGACATCGAAACGATTCAGAGTAATGCGGCGCGCGAGCTGAAGGCCATTCCAAAATCTGCGCTCGAGGACTGCTTTAAGATGTGGAAGCACCGCTGGGAGCGTGTGGTTCATTCAAATGGGGACTACTTCGAAGGATGCCATGATCCGGATGACGAAGAATAGTACCAATGTGGAGATATGAACGCAGGTCGGATACTTTTCGAACACACCTCGTATATAACTTACGCGGTTAATTGTGTACGTTTTACGCTGATACACTAGGTTTTGAGATGCCTAGGTATACAACTCACGCACTACAAATGAGCGTTATAGTTAATATAATAAGTTTTGAGATGCTTATATGCAGGGTGAGGCACATAAAGTGTTGCAGAGCGATATCACTCAAACTATTGATCATATCCAAAAAATTTTCAGACAAAAGTTTCAGTGTTCGAAAAGGCCGTTATACACGACCACTCTATTTTTTTATCGGCGGAGGTGCTGAAGTTACGTCAAGGTCAACTGCACTTTTTTAAATGGAACCATGTTTTTTTTTCACGCATAGTATGAAAATAGTCGAGAAATCATTTTCATTTCTTTTCACTTCTTACGATACCCATGATAATACATATCCATAGGGTATTGTTGACATCGGCAGAAAGTAAGCATTTTCTGTTGACATATCAGTTAGTCACGTATTACCTTCTAATATGAGTACATCGGAACGCGAAAATGAACGATTTTCAAGAATATTTTGATATGTTGATGGTGCTGGGGAAATGCCGTAAAAATTACAGAAACGCCCAAGATTAGTATGCGGCTTGTTATCCGGATAGGCAACAAAAATCGCACATGGCTTTTAAGCGATTAGCTGGCCGTTTCTGTCACTTCGGTACAGTGAAACAAACACGAGTCAAACGTCGACCAATTCGTAATGAAAATAATGCGGCTGCTATCTTAGCTTTTGCTGCACTAGATCCACATGCGCGCAGTAGGCAAATGGAAAAAAAGAGTGGAATTAGTCAGCGATCCATATCAGGAATCTTACATCAACACAAGTTCGATCCGTATCGTATGTCATTACATCAGGATTTGTACGGCAATGATTTCCTGAAACGCATCAATTTCTGTAATTGGATTCGTAGAAAAATGCGCACAGATGTCTCATTTTTGAGTAATGTACTTTTTTGTGATGAAGCTAACTTCGCAAATACGGTAAATGTGAATAGGCATAATATGCATTATTAGGCAAATGAGAATTCACGATGGATGAGAACTGTACTATTTCAACATCCGTGGTCCGTTAATTGTTGATGCGGCATTGTCGGTGATTACGTCATTGGTCCATATTTTTTTGAAAGTCGCTTGACTGAGCAAGTTTACGCAAACTTTCTACAAAAGGTACTACCTCAATTAATGGAAGACGTGCCCTTACATGTTCGCATGGACATGTGGATGCAAGACGAAGGTGCACCACCCCATTAATGTTCCGTGTTCAAGACAAGTGATGAATGAGATTTTTGACGAAAAGTTGATAGGATGATGTGGCCCTGTAGCTTGACCACCTCGTTCGCCAGATCTAACATCACGAGATTACTTTGTATAGGGTTTTGTCAAAACAATCGTAATGGCGGTAGCACCTACCATGTCTGACGACATGAAAGAAAGAATACGCCGAGCATGTACCAAAATAACACCACAAATGTTGGCTGAAGTTAGACGGTCTTTTCATCAGCGAATTAACAAGTGCTTACAAGTCGAGGGTCATCACTTCGAGCATCTTCTGTATGACGGCCTTCTTGAACACTGAAACTTTGGTCTGAAATATTTTTGGATATGATCAATAGTTTGAGTGCTATCGCTCTGTAACACTTTATGTGCCTCACACCTTGTATAACTCACGCCATTTCTCTGCTTGAGAAGGCAAGAGAAAGAGCTTTGAATTGAATATTTTTTCATGTTAGAAGTTAGCCGAATTCCATAAGGAGTAATAAACAGTTATCGAAAGGTCCGGTCAATACGGAGGATGATCGATAATTTCCAAATCATATTCCAGTATTTTGTAATTGCGTCCGATTTGCAGTGTGTGGGCGAGCATTATCATTTAAGAGAATTGGCCTGTCTCTGTTAATTAATCTCAGCTGTTTTTCTGTCAGATTTTTCATCATGTTGTCCAGGGCACAGTAAATCTCTGCTGTGATCGATTTATAGAGCTATAATAAATTGAATTAAAAGCAAGAAAACGAGAATAAAAAGCAAGTGGAATCCATATTTCTGCTCAGCTGTCGGTCCTGTCATCTCGTCAGGTGAGTCCGGGATTGGATCCCGAGTGACTGGCGTAGCGCGATGATTGCCGACGTACACCGAAAGAAATACTCCGAGAGTCAAATATAGATTGTAAATTAATGGAAAATTTTTTTTCCAATCGTTATAGGTATTAATAGTAATTTATAAGGGAAAAAAATTTTCCGCACAATGTTCGGAACTTTGGAACACGCATGAAACATTTTCGAAAAATTGTTATAGTTGCTCATTTGATCACTACCGGACTACTTTAATGACCCAATAAATTCGATAAACCATTACTGAAGAGTCAAATACGTTTTGAGAAGTTTCAGCATACTTAAGGGGACAGTCCCCTCAAGAGACCGAAAAAAGCGTTTTTCTTGATTTTTTTTCTCACAGTAAGAAACATCGGAGACATAAGAACTTTAGGATATGTTTTAGTCATATTTTGGACTTTATTAACAAAAAAAATTACATCCGAAAAATTTCAAATGGCCGAGTAATCCACGTTTTGCGGCAGCGCCAGCGTCTCGACACGTTCGGAATGAAACTGCGGGAACTATAGCAGCCGTTATTTTCAACTGAAATCATACATTTTTTGTTTGTTTTCTTCGTTAGACTTATTTGTTCTATGTGAACTACGAAAATTTTAAAATTCGGAAATTCAGACGAAAAATTATGATTTCAAAAAAAAATTGACTTTTTTTTACTAATTTGTTCATAAAAAAGGTATTAAAAATCGGAATTTCTTAAAATCCGTAGTTCATATAGAACAAATAAGTCTAACGAAGAAAACAAAAAAAAAATTTTGATTTCAGTTGAAAATAACGGCTGCTATGGTTCCCGCAGTTTGACTCCGATCGTGTCGAGACGCTGCCGCAACACGTGGATTACTCGTCCATTTGAAATTTTTCGGATGTAATTTTGTTTGTTAATAAAGTCTAAAATATGACTAAAACATATCCTAAAGTTCTTATGTCTCCAATGTTTCTTTCTGTGAGAAAAAAAATCAGGAAAAAAAGCTTTTTTTCGGTCTCTTGAGGGGACTGTCCCCTTAACATCTTTTACATGACAATTTCAATACTTAAGGTTTGTTGAATCAGCTGCACACCAAGAAAATGTTGTGGTGTGACGTCATATGCGAATTCAGATATGATTTATTTACTTTCTCAAATTATCACACCTTTCGTTTACATTCATTTATGGTTGTCATATAAAAGATATTATGTATTAAAAAAAAACTTTTCGAATTATTTATTTACCTTCTATTGCAAATGGGATTTCGTGTGCTGACTCGCTGACAATTTTAGGAAAGGTCAACAGTCATCAGAATCAAGGACAAAAAACGATCCGAAACCGAAAAAAACTACGTCAAAATCACTCATAAATTAAGGTGATGCTCATTGTTTTCTTTCATAATTGTGGTTTGGTGCATCACGAATTCATTCCAAGGGGACAGACGGTCAATAAAGAATACTATTTGGCCGTATTGAAGCGTATGCGTAAGGAAAGCTGCCAGAAACGACCAGATTTGTGGAATAACGATTGGTGAATTTCATACGACAGTGCGCCATCGCATAGAGTGACAGTTGTAACTGAATTTAAGACCAAAAAAGTAACAAATACTACCGATCAACCACTGTATTCACCAGATTTAGCACCGTGTGACTTCTTTCTGTTTCCAAAACTAAAATTGTAGCTCCAAGATACCCGTTTTGATTCCATTGAAACAATAAAATAAAATTTTAGGAAGGAGCTGAACGTCATACTGGAAAGTGCCTATGAAAAGTGTCTTGGAAGACTAGAAAAAACGTTGGCATATGTGTGTTGCATCAAATGGGGCTGCGTTTTATTTAACAACTCCCGGTACTTTTTTGACATAACATATGTTATATCGAAACTTACTCGTAAAGAATGTTACGTATTTCTAAAACTTTTTAAAGTTTAAATTCAAATCCTTCAGACTTTAAACTTGAATCTCATACTTAATCATATCTTATTACAATTTTTTAATTTGTATATTTCGTCATTTTGAATTTGGCGTCTCGTTCACGCCTCTTTTGCTCGGAGTCGAGAGAAACACAGTTCATAGTTCTTACTAGGAAACTGACAGCTTGATCTAAGCGAGATAGTGGGGACATACTGAGGCGGTGCGCTTGATTGTGCGGGCTCCCACATGGAAGCGTAGTGCACGGAAAAAATATTCCGATTTGAGTTAATCCTAGATGGCCGAGTCTGTAACTCCGCTTTGCTTCAAACCCGCCAATCAAGATGAATGTTCTTCTTCTTCTTCTTGTGGCAGCTTGAAATTCTGCAAATACCCATATCATAACCTAATAATATCGTGTCCAAAGTGTGATCAGGGCGGTATGAACAACAAAGCCAGGCCGTGCAAACCTAATGGAAAGGTGGTGGACCGCTAGCAACTAGCGCCGCTTATATCCCTGCACATGAACTACCATTATGTGTGCACGTGTTAGTGCATACACATGCATACGTAGTTTCTTTAAATGTGTTACAGAGAATATATTCAAATATAATTAAAAGGAAATTAAAGATTTAACGCAAAATTGTGAAATGTAATTCAAGAGTGAGAAGTTAATAACAACTCACTTTTGAATTACATTTTCACAATTTTGCCTTAAATCTTGGTTTTGTCGTAATAAGTAAAAATCAAAAATATCTGTAATTTGTATTTTTATTGATTTTTATTTTCAGAAAATATACAGATGTATACGAAATATACTAATAATAAACATTTTTATGAAAAATCATAATACTGCTGACTTCAACGGAAATCTGGGAGACAAAAAATATTAATTTTACAGCTTATACAAGGCTTCAATAAACATAATCATATAATTAAAAAACTCCTAGGTTATATCGACCTGAGGAAATAAGACAAAATATTTTATTATTGTGACGATTTAAATCTATTTTACTGTATGAAAGGAATATGAAGAGAATGGAAATTAATAAAAACATATTATATGTGTGTATTTAATTTCGAACGATTGTGAATATTTGTGTGCCGTTCCGAATTTGCACTCTTATTAAACTTTCATGATGCCGAAAGATCATAAATAAAAATATGTTTATAGATAAACCAATATGTTAATAACAGTTTCCATTGTTTTTATATTCCTTCCATACAGTTAAATAGATTTAAATTTTAACAATAATAAAATATTTTGTCTTATTTAATTCTGAAACGGTTTCATCAGTGGCATGTAGCTTGATGTAGCTCAGAAAGAGTATACAACAATGGCCGAACTCATTCGAAGCCGTTCCCCTTGCCGCACTCCATCCGCTTCCGACAACTAGCGCCGCGTATATCCCTGCACCTGAACTACCCTGCTGGGACACCCAATACATTAGAGGTTGACCTGCCCTGAACAAAGCAAAGCGATAAGCAGCAATCAAAAGGCAGCAAGTAGGCGCAGAGGTGGTAGATGTCCACAGTCAGCTTCAGCAAGACAAGAGGTGTCTCACGTGGTCAGTCCCGCCCGATCTCGTCGCATTGGAGCAGGAGAGAGCAGGGAACGAAGCACAAGGGGGAGATGAATGTTGAATTTACTCGCATTTCGGGCTTGACGGTATCCCTACTCCCGTTTAAGCGCGCTATGTGTAGTGCAGTGGCATATTTTGATTCCTCCCAAGCACGTGACTTATGTTCTGTGGACCGGGTGCTTGATGGCGGGTCGTCTGCTGCAGGTGGGTCTGCTTCGGACTCGCTTGGTCTTCCCTGGGATCCTTCGTCTCTGCTTATCTTCACGGATGGCTCGGTTTATCCGGCGGAGGGGAGGGCGGGCTGTGGTTTCTATGTGCCTGCTACAAACTACCGATTTGGTGTACGTCTTCCCGACAACTCATCTGTTCTCTTCTCCGAACTTTATGCGATCTTCTCCGCGGCCAGGTATATTCTTGTTATGGGTTTTGCGAGCTCGGTTATCTTGTCTGACTCTCGAGCGGCTCTTGTGTGCATTAGGGACCGCTTCACCGACCCTTCTGCACCCTACATTGTACATTCTATTTCTCGTCTATTGCTGCTTGCCTCTTCTCGTGGCCTGGGGGTGCATCTCTCCTGGGTCCCTGCTCATTCGGGTATTCTGGGCAATGAGACGGTGGACTATATTGCCAGGTCTGCTGCTCGCCTTCCTTTTACTTTTCGCCCTGCACTCCCGTTTGGTGACCCGCTGGTGAATTTGCATCGTGACTTTTTGGCGTGGTGTCGTCTTCGCTGGCCCTATTATGGCTCTCGTCCAACCGGGTCTGCATATTTTTCCGGACGGGATTATAAGAGTCCTCGTCCCTGGTTTCGTGGCGTCAGGGCGCCGAGGGGATACATCAATCTGGTTACTCGCCTCAGAACGGGACATGTTTGTTCTGGGGAACACTTTACGCGTATGGGCTGGGACTTGGAGACTGGCTGTGGCTGTGGCGCGGAGCTGAAGAGCCTGGACCATCTTTTTTTAAACTGCCCGTTATTGTCGGAGGGCAGACCGAGGTTCTTCGGCTTCCTGTTCTGACGATTCCCCAGTCGGCTGCCCGAACAATTTGACTACAGGGAGCTTGTGTTCGATTCTGACCCAAGCGTTGTGAGCGAGTTGGGGAGGTTCTTTAAATGCAGCGATATTATTGTGTGAGCACTCGGTGTATGGCTGGTGAGGGCTTCCCCGGGTGACTGTTCTCCCGTTCTCCCTTGCTCCTTTGCGACGAGTTCGGGTGCGATTGCCCGCTTGGGACACTACTCGCTCTGCTGCGATCGACCGCGAGCTCCGGTTCCCTGTTGCTTACTTGCTGGCTCTCTATTGCTGCTTCCCGCTTGCTGGGTTTCTCATTTGGCTTTGAATATATTCTGAAGGACTTATTATTATTACATTTGATATGGCTATTTGCAGAATTGCAAGCTGCCACAACCAAGAAGAAGAAGAAGAAGAACGTGACTTATGGAGGATAGGAATTGGTTGTAGGGTTACAAGAATAACGAATATCTATGAACTCGCCAAGAAGAAGCATAGAGCAGAGGATTCCTCCAAAACAAAGAAAGAGGAACCAACCTGAACTCCGTGGTCAACGTCGGAGCTCTAAGAGCACTTTTTTGCTCCAGCAATCCTTTACGCAAGAGAAACGACTTCTATTTGAGTAACCCACAATCAATTTATTTATTTAGCTTTTTTAAAATATATTTGGGTAGATGGAAGCAAATTTTTTTCCAGTCGAGAGCATTGGCTCCTAACTCAACATGGATCTGACCAACTGATGCTTATTTATGCTGGAATGAAATTAAAGTTTGGAATCGGAGCTGGAAAAGGGAAAATACAGAATGGACTGCCATACAAGACCAAATTTTTTAGAACAGTTATCAGCGATACCCCAAATTTTAAACCTACGCAACCTAAAAGTCAATTTTGCTTTTAATACAAATTATAAAACGCTAATGAATTTCTTATTTATCTGCGTGTTTAAATATGTGATGTTTCAATCCGTATTCAGTGTTGCAAAGAACAAGATCGGATGACTCGTCTTCTCGGACGAGTTACTCTGATGGAATGCCTGAAAAAAATCTGTCTAAAGAAAAGCAGTTGAAAATTTTCAAGCGCTGCCCGTATTCTAATTCCCGTAATCTAATTCCAACTATGCTGATGACTTAAGGGGGGAGATACCTCTAGACCTTTCAAAAAATCAAAAAATTTTTTTTTGCTCATGTTACGTCACAAGTACGCAAATATACTTACTTTGATCGAAGATTCCTCGTTTTAAGTTAGGATCGAATGATCGTCGCTTAGGGATGAGGTTAAGTCAATGAAAGACACAATGATTATGAAAATAATACAAATTGAATTTATTTTACTGGTTAAAATTTCCGGATATACATTCGTTAAGAGAATTCTTATATAATGTAGGCACAGGCTGGTTGGTACGTGGGTGAGAAAGAGACAAAGAATAAAGATAGAGAGAGAGAGAGATTCGGTACCTTTATGTTGAGGATTAATCCACACGGTGGTGAGTAGTAAATACTGGATCCCCACAGGTGTATTCCAAGTGTGTGAGAGAGACGGAGTTATAGGCCGCACAGTTATATTCCGTAAAGGGCGGTGATCCAAATTTATGACACTGTTCGAAGATCTTTACAAAGATCTATACAAGTCCACGATGACTTTTACGACTCCCGAACTTGGATTTGAAATTGTCCCGGTCGAATTTTATTAATCTCAAACTCAGAGATTTCCGAAGTTAAATTGAAATGCCGCACTGGACTATTGTCGCGAGACCGGTTATAAATCCGAAGGAAAATTTAAGTGTCGAACTAGACGAAGAATTTACTGACTGCTTTCTCTTGGTGTGGGCCTATTTTATATTTTTTCATACAAATGGACGGTCAGCGAAAATCGTGACGTAGTCATATCTTCTTAGAGGAGAAGGGGCCCTATACTGCTCCCTACTTCCCCTACTCCCTATTCCCCTTTATCGATTTCCTCATAGATTTCTTAACTCAATCCAGCCTGTGTGTATTATATACATTCAAATACGTCGCGGGACGTGACACTCAAATCGATTGAAAAACTATTCAAAAATATAATCCCAAAGTTCTATTGGTAACCCGTAAGTTGAATGGAACATATTTTTTCATGTACAAAAGCTTTGAGGCTCGTTTTCTCGTAACTAACTTTTTTTATCCGGCCGTCAAGATTGCGAGCAAACTATTCAACCAATTTACTTGAATGAAACGGTATTTTATAGATAATTCTATATTCAAGTGCGTGATAGGGCGCTTTTACGAGAAAAATAGTATTTCTACAATTGTTTATCTATTTTCATGGCAAAAAACGCAGATAAAAATGGCATTTTTTCACGAAACGCATGAAAATATACCCAATTTTTCGAAATTCTCAAAACCCCCCTGCTATGCATTCAATAAAAGCTTCCCGATTTATAAAAAACTTTCTTTTATCGTTTCAGATGAAAAACCTAGCCAGGAAGTTGACGGCCGCAAAAAATGTTAGCAGCGACGCTATCGACGGGATCCGTCATATTTCCACCATTTTGTATTTTTCTATCATGAAAAAATTGTTTTTTTTTAAGTTAAACAATGCCTTCTAATATATGCAAAAAATCCGGATTCGCTTCGTTTTCATTCTCGCAGAATAAAATTGAAAAAAACTGCTTTTTTTAAGGGTTCTAGAGGTATCTCCCCCCTTAAGCTACGCGGCTAAGAACGCTTGGTGATTCGCTGGAGGATATCAGATAAAATTTATCGATCACCTATGGACGACTCAAAAAATCTATGACCTATTTGTTCGGTAATTTTTTTGCTTCACAAGTTCGTAATAAATAATTAGTTATGATTAAATCGAATTCCTAATATGGAATGCTGTAGAAAGAACTATTTTAAAAATAAAAGTATGCAGATCAAAAGTCGGAAAATAAAAAATATAAATTCACGCTTTTGTTAGCTTAGTAATGGTTGACTGACTTTTCAGTGTGAGCTCAGGGCCAATTTCTGGCTCTGAGCGATGTTTATTCAATCTAGCGATACGTTTATATACCAATTATGATGATAGGGATGAAAGTGAGGCTCAGGCTTAAAAACCTTCTTTTAAGACTTTTAGACTTTTAGACCTTCGATTTAGAATGAGTTTAAGGAATAATTAAAGTTTAATCCGAAGGGTTATAGGAAACTACATGTCTCGGTGTTTCGACTGTTGTCTTGATGCAGAATTTTCAATATGATACCCTCAAATGTTTGCAAAATAAGGCGACATTAAAAGTTTCGACCGATCTTCAAGAGTTTTTTGAAATTTGATCTCTTGAAGTTTATGTATAGATTCTCAATACCTGATTACACAATTTTACAATGAGATCACATCAGTAAGAAGCGCTCAAGCTTGAGAAATGTTTCTACGCAGAAATCAACTCAATCATAGAAAAGGAAATTAATGTATCCTAGATATAAGATATTATTTCCGGATTCATGAATTATAAAATTCTTATTGAAAATCTAAAAGCTTAATTTTCCAATCAAAATAATGATTTAACATTTGAAAGAATTATTCGTAAGAGTGTGCAAGTACTCAACCGCTTGGGTTTTAAAGGTATAGGCGAAGTACAGGATGAGAGAAAAAGAACAAAAGAACGCAAAAGAACAAGTGATATGTATTGAGCTCGTACCCATGTTACTACGCGTAGAATAGAAGTATAAGAGAAAGTGCGAAAGAAAATGGGAGCGTAAGTGAAATAAAGAGATGGAGAATTAGCCATCGTGAGTGCAAGCGAACATCGCATATCACTGTAACTTCATGCGTTTGGCTACTTCTATGCTTTATTCGCCCGTGCACATGCCCATAAGAATTACTAAATGCGTCTCCTTTTTCTTTTATAAATAATTAAATAATTATATTGCTGCTCTTAATCAAAATAATTATTAGGAGCCCAGACCATTTAAAATACTTTAATCCAGTCTGCAAAATAATAAAAACTGAAAGTTGTTTCTACAATTAAATCATCATGCATCAAATTATGAAATTGAAGCGCGCATTTCTTTAACGTGCTAAATCCAGCAAAAGTACATTGTTAACATCAGAACTTTTGCGAATTCTTAAGCTATCCTTACCATTGTTACTTCCATCCAATACTAACTTCCTTAATCATCAAGAAACCCTATCGTGCTCTCTTTGCCATGAACTGATAAGCCGTGTCAAGAATAAATTATTTTTTCAGTCTTCGAAGCGTCTTGACATCTCGCTCAGATCTTAGAGTAGTAAGAAGACAGAGTTTCCTTTATCATACGGTTTATTCCACGGTTCGGAACCATCACGTTTTATCACCTAGCTGGTTGACCTAGTTTACCTGGTTTCGCAAAAAGATCTAATTTCTGTCAAACGGCAGAAATTAGCGGAAAAATGAAGACAATGATCCTATAATGAATAAAAATATTTCAACTAGTCTCAATCATGAATTTTGCAGTTTGTAGTCTCCACGTCCTATTTTTCCTAATTATACTTTTATTAAAGTTTATCTTTGTAATTGAAATTCAGCTTTTTACGATTTTACATTTTTTTAACGAAAATAGGAATTTATCTGCTGCCTTGAAGTGAATTGTAATTATAACATTACGGAGAATATTTCATGGACGTGCAAAAATAATCACATAATAATATCACCCTATATACCATTTATATACCAATTATATGTAAGAGACACGTACAAACTGTACAAAACTTAAAATTAAATATAAATTTTGAGTAAAATAGATGTTACTATTATATAACATGTGTAATATTAGCAAAGATATTTTTATTTTAAGCAATTTATAAATGTTTATACATTTTAAAAAGTTTGGTAAATTACAAGATAGAGTTACCTTATGTAGCGGTGTAAATAATATGTGCCCAAATTAAATTTTACTGTAGAAGACTTATACTTTTTCAGGAATGTATAGGCCATTAAAAATCCACTAATCGTAAGAAAAGTGTCCACTGAATATATCACAATGGCTAATACTATACTCAGCCATGGCGGAAGCTGTAGATGATAAAAAGTTACTCACTTTCTTCTATGCAACTGGTTATGAGTAATAAATCATTAATTTAAATTATGCCCCCTGGCGATGGGGGAAAGGCTGTGTACGGTCATTACACAGTCAGCTTGTGGTCGCTTTAAATTTATTCCTCTATATTTGCATTATGTAATAGAATTTATGTGCCTCCGGCGCGTAAACTCGCTTTTACGCTACATTTGAGAGCAGCGTAATGTAGTGCATTACGCTACAGAGAAATGTAATGTGAAAATTGAACTGCGCATGCGCCTATAACCATACAGTGGAGCGTAATATTCTTCTTATTATTCTTCTTCTTCGTGCAGCGTTGGCACCATACAGACAAAGCCTTATACATTTGAACTGCGCATGCTCTATTACAATACGCTACTACTACACAAGATCAATAAAATCAAAATGGCCGGGACTAGTCGCGAAATATCAAGTGTAAGGACTAGTGCCCCAAACAACTACTATACTAGATTAGATTCGAGTGTACGCATAAAACATATTTAAACAAGAACCAGACCCGAAAAATAAAAATGTGCAAAACCGTTTTCCTATATGAACCCAAATTTTGAGTTCGTGAATTTTCCAGATTGCTCACACATGCACAAATTAAGTTACAAGAGTTAGATTAAAAGAACAGAAAAAACCTAGAAGTCGGTAAAATAAAACAGTGCGCTGTGGAGACATCGAGAAACTTCGTACACGAAGCCAAGAAATGAAGAATTCATTCCTCTGATTTATTCAAAAAAATTCTCATGCAATTCTTTTTATAATGTAAATGTTCGAGAAATTTCTGTGAAGATGGTAGAATCGTCTGAGCATCCAAATTTGATGATGTTGATAAAAGGTTTATTAGATGTAAAACGACATTCTTCAGACATGTAGATGGAAAAATTATATTTCAACGTTTCGAAACCTAATATGGTTTCCTCATCAGGAACAGAATTGTCGACTTATTATTATTACAAATTGTAAATAAGGAGTAAAAAATTTTTAATATGTATTAATATTTGTTCAAAACCATTAAAAATTCTTTCTTCCTTCCTTCATTCTGTGTCAACAATATAGATTTTTAGAAGTTATAAAAGATGGTTAAAAAATAGCAAGTTCAAAAGAGCTTTTGTTTAAAATAAAGGAATAAAATTTGTTTATGTTTGTTTGTTGTTAATGTTTGTATTATCATCGAACTTTACAATTTACACAAAAAGTTGCACGATAGTTACACGGATGTGAGAAAGATCGTTTACGACGGTCTTTAGACAGAAATTATCTCATTGTTCAACCAATTTTGAAAAGTCTTCATCTGCATTTGTTTTTTACTGTCGAAACATTTTATATCAATAATGAAATAAACTAACAGGAAATTCAAGTTACATTATGTTATTTCATCGCAACTTTCTGTTAATTTTCGTGACACTAGAACTTGTTGTTTGTAAAGTGTGATCAAATTGGAGGTACTTTTTCCAATAGGGTTTTATTGACACGTCGCGCGTGACTACTGTCAAACTAAATACACAATTTTATTCAGTTTTTATTGACATTTCATCATGGAAAGACTTACGCCTCAACAACGTTTACAAATCGTACAATTATATTACGAAAATGGACGCTCTGTGAAAAGTGTTTATCGCGCGCTTAGGCCAATTTATGGTGTACATAATCGTCCTACCGAACGTACTATTCGGCATACCATTGGCAAACTCGAGAATAATTTAATATTATTGGATGATACTCGACCGATTAGACCACGTACAGCCCGAACTGTAGAGAATATGGCGGCTGTAAATGAGAGTTTTGCCGAAGACCCGGAAGAATCGATTCGGCGCCGATCTCAACAACTTGGCCTATCTTATGGCACTACTTGGGCGATTCTTGATGCCGGAAATTGAAGCCCGTAATCTCCACAACATTTTGTTCCAACAAGACGGCTCTACATGTCATACAGCCCGTGAAACAATGGATTTACTTCGTAGTCGTTTCGGTGAGCAATTTATCTCTCGTCTCGGACCGGTGGATTGGCCTCCAAGATCGTGTGATATCACACCTTTGGACTTTTATTTGTGGGGGCATGTAAAGTCTAAATGTTTTGTGGATAAACCAGCTACTATTGACGCATTGAAAGCCAACATTGCTGAAGTTATTAGCGAGATACCGACCGAAATCCTCGAGCGAGTCATTCAAAATTGGTGTTTACGGTTGGACGAATTAAAGCGCAGTTGCGGCCAACATTTGAAGGCGGTTATCTTTAAAAAATAAATGTCGTGAATGGTTGTACACAAAAATAAAGAAGATTGCCCTATCAATTTGAATTTTCGTTGTTTTATTTCAATTTGAAATCCTATACCTCTAAATTGATCACCCTTTATTAACAGAACTTCTGATTTCACTCAACTAAATCAAAAACTGTACAATTTGAATAAAGTAAGTTTAGTTGAGATTGAAATTTTATCGGAAACGTGCTCAGTAAATATGAATCAGCGATAAGTATACCACTGATTACAATAAGTATAAACGCTTTGTCGCAGCAATGATCTCTTCGTTCGATGAAAATCTTTTACCTCCAAGCCAAGTTTTCATGTTCGGAAACAAAAAATAATCGGAAGGAGCCAAATCTGGAGAATAAGGTGGATGAGGAAGTATTTCGTAGTTTAAATCAAATAATTTGACAATTGCAATGGCACTCGTATGTGCTGGTGCATTGTCGTGGCGAAAAAGTACTTTTTTTCGCCAGATGGGGTCACTTTTCCTTCAGTATGGCATCAAATCGATCTAATAATGAGGCAAAATACTCTCCTGTAATAGTTACATAACGTAGCCAAAATTTCTTTGAATTGCGTTCGACGCAACAACACGAGCCCGCTGAAATGTTTACAGTCTCACTTATCTCACGCACTTTCAATCGACGACCGTTGAGTACGATATCGTGGATTTTATTCGATCATTTCTTGAGAAGTCACCTTTTCTGGACGGCCACGACGCTCAGCATAACCTGTGCTAATACGGCTGCAACGAAAGTTAGTGAACCACTTATGAACCATGCCATGCGATGGAGCAGACTCCTTATAATATTAGGTGCGCAACTAAGTTCCCACTGTTTGTGAATAGATGGCTCCAGTAGTAAGTGCTGGTTGATTTTGACAAATTCAAGACATCATGAACCAAGCATTGACATATGGTAAACAAAGCGTTTTCACACATTAGTGACTGCTTTGGCGTCATATACTTTTGGTTGTATGAAAATATCTGATTTTATGCCAAATAATCCTCATTTGCGGGAAGTGTTGATTTTCTTCTTTCATTCGAAGAAAACGGCGGCTGAAGCGCATCGAGAGCTCCAAAAAGTTTACGGAGGTGCTGCTCCAAGTGTAACAACGTGCCGTGATTAGTTCCGTCGCTTCAAAGACGCTGATGTTATTTATTATGAGCTGTTGAAACCGAACGAAACCATCACTGGGGAACGGTATCGAAGGCAATTGATGCGTTTGAGCCGAGCACTGCGTGAAAAACGACCACAATACGAACAGAGGCACGGAAAAGTGATTCTACAGCATGACAACGCTCGGCCTCACATTGCCAAACCTGTTAAAACCTACCTGGAAATACTCAAATGGAAAGTCCTACCCCACTCGCCGTATTCTCCAGATATTGCGCTGTCCGATTATTACTCGTTCCGGTTGATGGCACATGGCCTGGCTGATCAGCAGTTCCGCTTATATGAAGACATCGAAAAATGGCTTGATTCGTGGATAGCCTCAAAAGATAAACACTTTTACCGTTTGGTAAAATTCAATTCCAAATCCATTTGGAGGTCAATTAGAGCTGTAAACATGGCTTCCGTTGAAAACACGTTTTATTCTTTTGGATTAACCCCGTAAGTGACAAATAAAGTGAGAGGGGGCAGGGGGGCTGTCCTGTTGCCTTGAAAATTAACAGAGCGTACTCTGTTGCTATATCAGACAATTTTTATTAGTGTGCAATAGATTTTATACTTTTATTTAAGTTAAACATTTCATGTAATTGTAACTGAAGAATTTCGATGGAATGACGGAATTCATATTTTGGTAAATTAAACGAAAATTTTCTCAGTGTGATTAACAAAAAATAGATAAAAATACTCACATAAGCGATATCTATATTGTTAGCATGCAAACTATCTGCTCTTACAAGGATTCCATGTCCCAAAACTACAATAAATATGCTGAAAAATCGCAAGCCATGTAATGCAAGAACAGAATTTGCATTATCTTGAAGACTAAAAATCTCAATAGTATTTCTGTATAAGGATATCTCTTCAAAAACTTGTGGTATCTGAATGTTTAGAATTTTTTTTTTTTTAAGCAAGTCAAAAATTGTGGAAATTATTAGAAAAAGCACAATTCCGCCACTAACTGCCCTGAAAAGATAAATTATAACGATTACGACTTTTTAAAAGTTGGTAACTGTTTGAAAACGAGGACACAAAAGTTTTGCAGCTCTTAAGGGCGTGTAATACCTGAGAAATGTACCAAGTTCATGTGGACAGATTGGTTCAGCTTCTACATGCATACGTCAAAAATTCATAAAATCTGCTTTTTAAAATTTGGGAAATGGCAGAAAAGATAAAATTCAAAAATTCAATTTCCTGATGAGAATTACCTAAACTTTATCATTTAAAGAATATTTGATTACTACTATTAATAAAAAAAAATAAGAATTTGCATTGAAATTATTTATTCTGAAACATTTTCTCGTATTTATATATCTCAATTAAAATAAGAACGAATTATTTAAAGCTTATAAAATGTTAAGTACGAGATGAAAATGTTTTTTTTAAATTACAAAAAATAAAACCCAGAAATAATGATCAACTATGTTTAATGTATTCATTGTCTTGTAACGTCCGGTGACTATCAATATTTATTTACAAAATAATATGTGTAAAATTAATAATTTAAAAGTATAAAACATGTAAAAGCAACAAGTATCTCTATATATTGATCGTCAAAAAACCCTAAATGTCTAGACAAAACGAAATTGTAATCATTGGAGAACCCCATTGGAATGCGTTATAATGCGTTATGTAAACAACCCATTAACCACAGTGGGTCCACTCATATAGGAGAAAAGGGGAACGAATTATACTGTTTGCTATCAACAAGTGATGGCGCTATTGTCTCTACAGATGTTAATTTTAAACTGCTGCAACCATAGCAACCATATCATTGCCAGTTGAAATAATACGCCCGATGCTCATTTTACTCAACTACGGTTTGAAGCTCCTCAAGTGTCGGTGATATACTAATACATTTCATGTTAACCCACTGACGCATTGTGATGCCCTGTCGTCGACAACGTTTTACTCAACTCCTCACTATTTCCTATGTAACGCTTATTGATATTCACTTTGGGTGATTTAGGTATTTATCGAATTCATTTTACCCAACTAGGATTTAATAAATGTTCAAGTGTCCTTAAGTCCCAAGTTTAATCGACAGAGTTCAGTAAAATTACTTCAACTATTTTTCTCCGTCTAATAGTACAGTATTTAACTGTTCATTGTGATTCATATTTAAAAATTCTTGTATTTTTATTCTTTCACAAATTATTTTCAACTTTAAATCATTTAAATTTATGAAATGGATTTCATACAATATATTTCAAAATTTTCCGCTCTTTAGAATACATTGATATTAGTTCTTGCTATCAAAACTTGGCGGCGCTGATGCTCATTTTCACTTTTTTAAGTACCCTCCTAAAATACATGGTAGCGGCCGCACTGTGCCATTAACCCTCTACTTTCTGCGAAGTCCATTCACCCAAGGAAAATAGGGAAGCTAGAGAAACACGCAGGAAAATTTAGAAGACCTGTTACTAAGTGGGAATAAAATTATAATCTTGTCGCTATGGAAACAATTAAGAGAAAGTGTTGAAATCTTCGTGGAAACAATTATGGTCTCATCTGGCTGCACTGCTCCCAGATCGTTGATGAAATTTACCCTCTCCATACCTATCAGTTTGAAGCCGCAAAACGAAAACTCAATGATTACCACTGTCTGTGACGACACTGCTTCGGGTAATGCCGAAAATGTACGGAGAGGAACGATTCGAACTTGTAATTTCTCGTCGTCCTTGCCTCTATCTGCTATTTGAAGGTTTGAGATGATTTCTGTCAATTTCTGTTTACAAAACTTGACAAGTTGCCAGAAATTTTGAAATTTTCAAACGTTTGATGTGGTTTTAGTTTACATTGATTATATGTTGTATTTTTTAATTGATTTTAAATATTGTTAATTTGAATGGTAGTAATTTATATGGATTTTTAATTTATTAAATATTAAACATTGTCACTGTATATTTGCCTTTGATACTTACCTTTCTTCTAATGCTATTTTCTTGAAGCTGCATGTAGACTAAAAGTTATTTATTAAATAATAAATTGAAAATAACTAAAAACTTAAGTTATTTCTTCGTATATATACTTCCTTAAATATTGATTTGTATATTAATTGACAATATTTCTAAAAGATAAATGAAACGTAGCTGATAATATGTATTAACCACAATTTTGAGAAGAAAAGTTATTAACTTAAGGTGGCTTGAGCGTTTGGTGTCGTATGAAGTGAGGGGCACCGTGGGGGCACGTGTTACATGAATGCTCATTGCTACATATTTTTTTAATAATCATATGTATTGTAGTTACATCTGAGTAGAAGGGTTAGAAATCACGGAAATGTCCCCTGAAAAAAGTGATAGTAAAAATTTATTAGTTTCACCTCGAGGCGGTTTTTTATATTCTGTACTTTTCTCGCAATTTTCTCTTGATTGAAGTCGTCAACCCTTTGTTTTTATAATACTAATAGATTCCTCGAAATCGAAAGTACTATTATATATTTGATTTATGGGGACTTGTGTTTTGTTCCGCAATTTCGCTGACTTTGATGAGGAATCCCATAGGACTACGTGTTAAACTGACATTTTTTCGGTAGCGATTTTTTCGGCATTAACATCGTCAACCACGGTATTTCTTTTTTCCAAATGAATCTAGCATATTTTATTAAGATAATCTCTAAGTTTCAGAGCAATCTGTGATTTTTTTCAAAAACGATCAAGCCACCTTAATGTACTTTCTCGCAAAAACTTTACAAACCTTTTAACGGCTTAAAATATTTATTTCCTTCGACTTCAATTACAATTCATCACATAAATAATTAATTATTTACAGGAGAGCAGAATTACATTATAAATGGACTGTTTTAAACTGAAATCTTAAAAATTACAATAAAGGTAGGTCTCTCGAAAAAAAAAAATTTTCTATCATTTCAATTCTTGAAATGATATTGTTAGTCCTGTCTCATGAAAGGAAAAGCGTTTTTGTTTATAATAGGAAAATTTAAATCTGACGAAAAAGAATCATTTAAATAATGTTTTCTATAACTGGATTTTTTCTTACTGTCGCTTCTTACCAAATTTATTTAGAATTGTAGAATTTTAATCAATCGTCACTTATTATTTCGGGGAAAACAGTCACTGCAACTCTACTGTTTCTACTTTTGTAAATAAGTAAATAATCGTGAGATGTATTTAATTTTGTTAAAAAAATTTTCTTTTCATAAAATGGTTTAAATAATTCAAGCGTAGGTTTGATATTTCAAACTCTGAATGATGAAAGGTTTCACCTATTTTTTCTGAGATGTGCCTGAAATTGAAATCATTATTGAAATTTTGAAATATTCAATTACAGAAAATTTTATTTTATTTTTGCGAAAAGTGATACAACTAATTGTAGAAAAGTAGCATATTTTGATTACTTTCTTTTTATGTGTATAAAGATGTTTTTTTCCCAGCTACAAATCAGATATAAAATATAAGGGTGCCTCACAAAAATTGGCTTGTCAGCCCTAACAGTAAAAACATATAATTTTATTATTTTTAGCAATATTTATTTTAATTTGACCTTCTGTCATTGTACAGGTAAGTTGCATATGATATTTGCAATGAAACTTGAAGATAATTATCATCCTCCTTTCCACACCACCACAGAGGTAGAGTTACAGGCGCTGATTTTTTAACGTGGTTTTCCCAGTAGGTACAATCCACAACCAGAACGAAATATTTACAATATTTACAATATTTACAAGTTTCCAAGGCAGTTTATAATTTCTACATCTAATATATTGCAACAACTTCATAACCTTATTGAATATATGAATGGAAAATTTAACAAGAATATTCTATAAACAATATTTTATAATCAAGTAAAATCTAGGGGATAAATAAAACTTTAATGATTTTGATAAAAAAAAAAATTAATGAGTTCGGATTCTTGTTGAAATAAAATATACAGGTCACAATCTTTCATGGAGGTACATTTCTTAACCCGTTTCCGCCGAAAACGCCACTCGCGGTACATCGGTCTTCGGAAGCTCATAACTAATGCTGTAGGCTTCAAAAAAATTCAGAGAGACATATTATTAAAGCTTAAGACCGGCCCTTTCCCATAGCGAACTCAAAATTGCTTCAACATATTATTAATTATGAAAAAGTTTTGTTTAAACCAAAAAAAGCATGATTTTTCCGCTCTCCTTTTTTTTAAACTGAGTTTTCAAGAGTTTTCCTGTCAGCAATCAACCTGCAACCACTGCAATCGGTGGAATAAATGTGTGAGCTTTGAGAATCCATGGTTTGAAGTTCGATTGTCGGCCTTGGTATTTTCAAAATGGCGCCCTAACCGCAAAATTTTTTCAAATACATTCATGATTTTTTAAATCGAAAACTATGAACTTTCGGTGAAAACACCAAGAGTGAAACAGTCCTTAAAATTACTCAAAGAATGTACTTAAATTTTTCCAACTGGTTTCGAGAAATTTTTTTATTTTTTGTAAATGGTTAATTTTTGTAAAATCCAAAAATTGTTCAAAACGCTTCCAAAAAATTATCTTGTATTCTTCGGCTAATTCGTGAAATATTTTATGCTTTCCAGTTTTTGTTTTAAGTTTATTGCTGTCAAAAGAAATTCCTCATTTCAAAATACTATTGTCAAAAAACTCCTATCGTCTGTCTGCCATAAACAAAGTCTACGTTGCCCAACTATCATCATCGTAAAGGTTCACGAATATAGATAGACTTTTTCGTTGTTTTCTTTAGATTTTTTATCACTTGAAAAATGATAACAATTTTTTTTTAAATGAACAAATATGAAAAAAATAAAATCACGATAGCCAAAGAATCCAAAATAATTTTTAGGAAGCGTTTTGAACAATTTTTGGATTTTGCAAAAATTAACCATTTACAAAAAATAAAAAAATTCCTCGAAAGCAGTTGGAAAAATTTAAGGGCATTCTTTGAGTAATTTCAAGAACTTTTTCACTCTTGGTGTTTTCACCGAAAGTTCATAGTTTTCAATTTAAAAAATCATGAATGTATTTGAAAAAATTTTGCGGTTAGGGCGCCATTTTGGAAATACCAAGGCCTAAAATCGAACATTGAACCATGGGTTCTTAAAGTTCAGACATTTATTCCACCGACTGAAAAGGTCCCAGGTTGATTGCTAACAGGAAAGCTCTTGAAAACTCAGTTTTAAAAAAAAGAGAGCGGAAAAATCATGCTTTTTTTTTGTTTAAACAAAATTTGTTCATAATTGATAATATGTTGAAGCAATTTTGAGTTCGCTATGGGAAAGGGCCGGTCTTAAGCTTTAAAAATATGTCTCTCTGAATTTTTTTTTAAGCCTACAGCATTAGTTATGAGCTCCCGAAGACCAATGTACCGCGAGTGGCGTTTTCGGCGGAAACGGGTTAACAGGTCCAGCTAATACTATTGTCACGTCCCGCGACATATTTGAATGTATATAATACACACAGGCTGGATTGAGATAAGAAATCTATGAGGAAATCGATAAAGGGGAATAGGGAGTAGGGGAAGTAGGGAGCAGTATAGGGCCCCTTCTCCTCTAAGAAGATATGACTACGTCACGATTTTCGCTGACCGTCCATTTGTATGAAAAAATATAAAAGAGGCCCACACCAAGAGAAAGCAGTCAGTAAATTCTTCGTCTAGTTCGACACTTAAATTTTCCTTCGGATTTATAACCGGTCTCGCGACAATAGTCCAGTGCGGCATTTCAATTTAACTTCGGAAATCTCTGAGTTTGAGATTAATAAAATTCGACCGGGACAATTTCAAATCCAAGTTCGGGAGTCGTAAAAGTCATCGTGGACTTGTATAGATCTTTGTAAAGATCTTCGAACAGTGTCATAAATTTGGATCACCGCCCTTTACGGAATATAACTGTGCGGCCTATAACTCCGTCTCTCTCACACACTTGGAATACACCTGTGGGGATCCAGTATTTACTACTCACCACCGTGTGGATTAACCCTCAACATAAAGGTACCGAATCTCTCTCTCTCTATCTTTATTCTTTGTCTCTTTCTCACCCACGTACCAACCAGCCTGTGCCTACATTATATAAGAATTCTCTTAACGAATGTATATCCGGAAATTTTAACCAGTAAAATAAATTCAATTTGTATTATTTTCATAATCATTGTGTCTTTCATTGACTTAATCATTCGATCCTAACTTAAAACGAGGAATCTTCGATCAAAGTAAGTATATTTGCGTACTTGTGACGTAACATACTTCCTTTTTTCTGGTGCATCGGCCCGGGAAACACAAGTCAATTGAAAATTAACACATTGATTATTTCTAGTGAATAAATAAATGATTATGAAATATTATTTCAACTTGTAACTTGAAATTTCAATAAAATAGATTTGTTAGATCACAAAGGGATTTGACCTTGAGGCTAACCTTAATGATTTAATAATCAAATCATTTCTTTGAAATTTTATAATTTATATAAATTGTATAAAATAAAATAAGTTTGAATAATTACGCAGGGATCTGACCTTGAGGCTAACCTAAGTGATTAAGTAACTTATCTTATTTAAAAAATTATTCTAATTTGTTAACTAAGTTTTGATTTAAGTTAAAACAAACAAAAAAAACAGCACACGAGAGTATAAGTCCCTTTTGGGTACGTTGAACGGTCACCATTGATTACGATCATTGGGTAGGGCAAAGTTCGAAGTGCTTGTGATTGTATTGTTTATAACTTTAATTTTAACTCTGTTAAGGAACAGAATATTTTTATTTGCAAAGATTGTCCAAGGATCTGAGCTTGAGCCTAACTTGTCCAGTCTAGAGAAAAATAAATTGTGCATAACTCGAATCTTATCTGATCCTTGTTATGAACAATTTTATTTATTTAAAAAAACAATTTATAATTCAATAAATTAATAAAATAGATCATTATAATTTATAAGACACACGTGGTTGGTACAAAATATATATATATATATATATTGTTATAATTTTAAGAAATGTATTATTTAACATTATAATTTTACGAAAATTGAGCGATTATTTATTTACTTGAATATTTTATAGAATTATATTTTTATTTTATTATCTTATTTCCTAATAAAAGAGTAAAAATATTAATTATTGTTATAAACAAATAAAAATAATTAAATTATATTTTGAAATTATTATTATAAATTTTTTGAATTTTTATAAATTAAAATTATATTTTTACTAATTTCACTTTATTTACAAACAAAATTTTACATGTAGTTTTTTTTAATTGTTATAAGCAATCGATAATTAACAATAAATAATCTAAGATAACGCTCAACAAAAAGAAACTGTAAATTTATAATGACTCAATGTCAAATTCAAATACCCCTGTAGGATCCGCCCAAAAAGTTATTACGCGTAGTAAAGCAAAACAAGACAATCAACTCGCAAAAATTGTCGATCAGAATCAAATAGATTCCTTGAAACTAAAAAGATCAGGTAAAATCAAAGAAAATTTAGTCGATTATAATAAATACAAGGATATTTCAAACACTTTTTCTGCTGAACAAGAAGTAGATAACACTCTTCAGCTAGACGATTCACGTTTCGACAATACTCTAATTAATGATCAAACCATATCAAGTGAAAATTCTAGTAATAGTAATTTACTAGCGGATTTCATTTCAACGGTAATAACAATAGAAAAAAGAACCTTGAAAGAAAAATTGAAAACCTCATTGGCACGCGACTCTCTAATTAGTAACAACGATAGCGACGACGACAAAAGCGATACAGAAGTCATAAATCAGGATAATCCCGTAATAGTAAGCAACGAAGAGATGGCCGTAGCCATACCTAACAGCCAGCAGGTATCCTTACGCGACGCGCTAGAGGTGGTCCCTTTGTTCGACGGAAGTAACCTCCCATTTTCCCATTTTATTGAGGGTTGCATGGAAGCAAAGGCAATGCTGCCGACACCTGCTGCCCAAGAAAATCTTGCACGTCTATTGAGAGGTAAATTGTCTGGTGAGGCACGAAAATGTATTTTTGGGTCAACGTATGCAACAATAGAGGAATTAATAGAAAAATTGAAAAGAGTATATGCCCCTGCGAAAAGCGTATATCAATTGCAGGGAGAATTAGGTAATACATTTATGTGGGAAAGAGAAAATGTCCTTTCCTATGCTGCTAGAATTAAAGAAATTGCTGATAGAATAGAAGATGCTCACAGACTTAATAATGACGGTCAGGTAGATAATGCTTTTAAACAAAATTTAGAAAGAGATGTAATTCAATGTTTTATACGCGGTTTGCGTCCTGAGTTAGAAATTCGTGTGGAAGAAAAGGACACATTTAAGGAAGTAATTAATGATACAATAGACATAGAACGAAGATTGGCTGCAAGTTCTGCACTGCGAAGAAATAAAAATACTGATTATTTAAAAACCGAAGAATCAACTAATAATAATAAAAATAATAAAACCACCCGATTCAACGTAGCACTTGAAAATAAAACTATTTGTTTAATTTGTAAAAAACCAGGTCACACAACTGAAAAATGTTTTCATTTAAGTAAAGCTCAAGATGCAGTTCTTAACAATAAACAAAAACAATTTTTGCATCCTAACCAACAAGGATATAGTAATTTCAATGGTCAAAGAAGTAATAATAATAATAATTTTGCACGAAACAATTACAATAATTTTCCAAATAACAATTTTTTGAGAAATAAAAATTATAATTTTAATAATAACAGCAATCATTTTTTACAAAATAGAAATAACAATTATAGAAACAACAATAATAATTTTTTACAACAAAGATACTACAATAATAATAATTTTCCTAGAAATTTTTACAATAATAACAATAATGTTAATAATACTAATAGACAATTGAATCCAGAACAGTATAAAAACTTTAACTCAGGACAGTTTCAAAATCGAAATAAACCATATGAAAATAGATTTTTACAAAATAATAACACTCAACAAAATTCAAATTATACTGAAATAATTTGCAATTACTGTAAAGAACCCGGTCATTTAGTACGAGACTGCAAGATACGACCAAATAGCCAATCCCAAACAGCTCATCAGGAAAACTCCAAAGCTCTCCCCAGCACGGGTGCACTGAGGAAAGCATAAATCGAGAACCACTGGCATCCTATTCTAACGATCATACAACAACAACAATAAATATTTCAAAGTCCACTTCAATTCCATCAATTATAATATCAACGGAAGGTTTAAAAAACCCAACACACATGATGATTGATACTGGTGCTGCTCGAAATTTAATTAAACAAAAGGTTCTCAACCCTGAACTACCCATAAATAGCCAAAACGTATTGAAACTTACAGGAATTAATGATTTACCACCTTACACATTAGGACAGGTAAAAATAAACATTTTTGGTTATCCAACGATATTTAACATTATTCCCAATGAAGTCCCAGTAGAAGAAGATGGAGTATTAGGATCAGAATTTTTTCAAGATAATAGTGTGAATATAAACTATACTTCAAAATGCTTAGAAATTGAGAACCACTGTTACCCTTTTAAATCTGCCAATACATTTACTATTCCCGCTCGAACAGTTACAACATTTTATGTTAATATAAAAAATACAGAAAAGAGTGAAGGGTATGTACCTCGATTACATATCCAAGATGGCGTCTACGTAGGTAACGCAGTTGTAAAAAACCACAGAGGAAAAGCTTATTTAAAATTTGCAAACACAAATGAAATCCCAATTACATTATCCGTTCCATTAGTTAATTTAGAAGACTTTGAAGAACAAGAATGTTATAAACAAATTGAAAATTTAATTAATTTCAAACAAACAAATAACGAAGATTTATCAAGTAAAATATTAAATAACTTTTTAAAAACTGACAATTCTCTAATTAACTCATGCAAATTTTATAATGTGACAGACGAAGACAGAGTAGAATTTATTAAAAAACTTCTTCGATTAGACCACTTAAATCAAGATGAATATGAACATGTAGAAAAATTAATTAAAAATAATGCAGACATATTTCAAATCCTAGGAGAACCACTTGAAGCTACTAATATATTACAACATTCAATTCCTACTGTAGATGACGCTCCAATTTTTTCAAGACAATATAGATTTCCCCCAGTTCACAAGGAAGAAATTACAAGACAAGTCGATGAATTATTAAAAAATAAAATAATCAAGCCCTCACAATCACCATATAACACTCCAGTGTGGATAGTTCCTAAAAAACCTGATTCCCAAGGAAAAATAAAATGGAGAATGGTTCTTGATTTTCGTAAATTAAATGAAAAAACAATTGGCGATTCGTATCCTTTACCTAATATAAACGATATACTTGATTCTCTAGGATCAGCAAAATATTTTTCAGTGTTTGATTTAGCTACCGGTTTTCACCATATAAAAATGGACCCAAAAGACTCTCATAAAACCGCATTTTCTACACCTCACGGTCATTACGAATTCGATAGAATGCCTTTCGGTTTAAAAACTGCACCAGCCACATTTCAAAGATTAATGGATTTAACATTAACTGGATTAATCGGAACGGAACTTTTTGTATATCTTGATGACATAGTTATATATGCAAATACTCTAGAAGAGCACGAAATTAAATTCAACAATTTAGCAGAAAGACTTAGAAAAGCAAATCTTCACTTACAACCACATAAATGCGAATTTTTACGACCTGAAGTAGGATATTTAGGTCATATAATTGATAAAAATGGAGTACGTCCAGATCCAAAAAAGATAATAGCTGTAAAAAACTTTCCAATTCCAAAAACACAGAAAAATGTTAAACAATTTTTAGGCTTAGCAGGATATTATAGACGATTTATTGATGGATTTTCAAAAATTGCAAGTCCTTTAAATCAACTTCTGAACAAAGATATACCTTTTAATTGGACAGAAAAACAACAAGCAGCTTTCGATATTTTAAAAGCAAAGTTATGTGAAGAACCACTTTTACAACGACCTGATTTTTCTCAACCCTTTATACTCACAACAGATGCCTCAGGATTTGCAATAGGAGGTATTTTATCACAAGGTAAAATAGGTAAAGATAAATCAATAGCATATGCTTCACGTAGTCTAAGTGATACTGAGAAAAAATATGATACATATGAAAAAGAAGCTCTTGCTATAATATTTTGTGTAACTCATTTTCGTCCTTATTTGTATGGAAGAAAATTTACTTTAGTGACTGATCACAAACCTCTAGTTTGGTTTCAAAATTCTAAAGACCCTTGTTCACGAGTTTCACGTTGGAGATTAAAACACGCAGAATATGATTTTGATGTAATTTACAAAGCAGGAAAAATGAATGTAAATGCAGACGCTCTCTCAAGAAACCCTATTGATGATAACAAGGAGAAATCAAAATATTTACAAGTTGATGACAATGATACTTTTATGACTTCTCAAGAAAAAACGTTTTTCAAGAAAACTTTTACAAGAAATAAACAAGAAAACTCTAAAAATGAGGTAAGACCTTTAAAACGAAGAAACTTGAATCCAGGAATCGTACCAGACGACGCAGATCATTTTAGCGAAATTTCAGAAGCCCAAATATTGAATATTAACTCAAAATTTCCAGAATTTTTACAAGAATTCCTTAGTGAAGAATCATTTAGTGAAATTGGTGAGAACATTTTAAAATACACAAATTTATTCAAAAATATGGCTTCAAGACTTATTTTTATGACAATATTTTCATTAAGTCCAATGTTTTCCAAAAAATACGAAAATTTATCATGGAAAACTATTACTACAAGAGCTAAAAAGAGAATAGACCAAGATAAAGCAAAAAATATGAATCGAAATGAAACTCAAGAAAAATTAGACGAAAATTTTTCTTCTAAACCTCTTGTGAAAAAATCACGAGGTAGGCCAAGAAAAAATCTACTTACAAATTTAAAAAATATTCTCTCCCAAACAAAAAGAAAGAGAGGTAGACCAAGAAAACAAATATTTGAAAACGAATTACCAGAAATAAATATGCAAAAGGGAAGCCGAACAAAAGTAGAATCAGATTCCGACTCTGATCCTGATTATTTAGATTATTTGAAACAAACTCAAGCAAAAAACAGAAAAAAGAAGAATGCCAAGAAGCAAAAAAATATTAATGAATTCGAAAGTGATGACAGTGAAAATTATTTCTCAACCTCAGAAGATGAAATCAACGACATTGAAACCTCACACGAAGGAAATGATGGAGAAAATTATGAAGAAAATTGGGAAGAGAATTTTGAAGATGATCTTGAAGACGATTTTGAAAAGAATTTCGAACAGAATTCTGATGAAAATTTTGAAGACAATCTTGAGGAAAATTTTGAAGAGAAGTTTGAAGAAAACCAAGAAGAAAAAATGGAAGAAGAATTTGAAGAGCCTTATTTTGAAAAAAATTTGAGATTAAACCGAAGATCTCAAATAAATTGTGAAAAAATCGATAAAGATCATGATAATTATAATCGTCCACCCCCAGAACCTCCTCCTATAAACTCTCAAACAGAAAAAATTATAACAAGGAAAAATTTAGTTGAATGTCGCGATCAATTAACAATGCGAAAAGATAATTATGCATACTTTGTTACAACAAATGGAACCCCTCGCGACAACGGATCAAAAACTTTAGAAAAACGTGAAACATTACCAAAATTTAAAAATTTACAAAAGGGAATATCAAAAGAGATTAAAAAAGGAAACTACTACCATTTTGCACTTCCAATTGAAGAAGAAACTAAGGACAATTTATCACAAACTTTAAATAATATGAAATTATCAATTCACTCATATACCTTGGGAAGAAGTGAAATCAATTTTCAATTCAATTTTTTCAAATTCAACTACAAAAATTATAGTTTGCAATGGAATAACGCAATATCCAACAAAGGAACAAAGAACTCATTTAATTGAAGATGCTCATTCTTCGGCATTAGGAGGCCATAAAGGCGTTACAAAAACTTATAGCCGAATTCGCCAAAATTTTTTTTGGGAAAATATGAAAGTAGACATTCAAAAATATATTCAAGGCTGTTTACAATGTCAACTGAAAAAATTAATCAGAGTCAAAACAAAAAATCCTATGGTAATCACAGACACACCCACTACTGCTTTTGAAAAAATATCAATGGACATTGTTGGTCCACTACCTGAAACAAAATCCGGTAACCTATATATTCTAACGATACAAGACAATTTTACCAAATATTCTTCAGCAATACCTCTTCCTAATCACCAAGCTAGTTCAATAGCAGATGCTTTTGTGAAAAAATTTATTTGCATATTTGGATCACCAAAAGGAGTACTTACTGACCAAGGCAGAGATTTTTTAAGTAATTTATTAAAAAGATTGGCAAAACGTTTTAGAATTAAACAATTTCGTACCACAGCTTTTCACCCTCAATCAAACGGATCATTAGAACGTTCACATCATGTTTTAGGAGAATATCTCAAACAATTTGTTGCAAAAAATTCAGAATGGGATGATTGGGTTGAACTAGCAATGTTCTCGTATAATACTAGTGTACATGAAGGCACAAAATGCACACCCTATGAATTGGTTTTTGGTAAATTAGCTCGTGAACCTTCCAGCGAACCTTTATCACAACAAGAAAAATTACAAACGTATGATGATTATTTAATTAATTTCGTAACTCAACTACACGAAATGCGAACACAAGCAAAAGAGAATCTTATTTCAGCAAAAGAAAAATCGAAAATATATTATGATAAAAAAATAAATCCTTTAGAAGTAAAAATTGGAGACAACGTATTTTTATTAAAAGGAGGTAAAATAAAAAAACTAGAGAACCATTATACAGGGCCTTATGAAATATTGGAAGTGTTAGGAAAAGGGAATGTCAAAATAAGCTATAAAGGCAAACCTACTGTAGTTCACATTAATAGACTAAAACGCTCACACGTACAAGTACAAAAGTAGATAAATAAAAAAAATAACAAACAAAATATCTTTACTTTAATTATAAAAAATATGTATACATATACAATTTAAACAAAGTATAGAAATTTTATTTTGTCGATAAATGGTAAAAATAAAAAAAAATATACATATATAAAATTTATATAAAAATATATATTTTATACAAAAAATATATACAACAAATTTAGACATAACACATTATTCCAGATATAATGGATCAAATTCATCGCAAACGCATAGATGATCTCATTGAAATAGTTCCCTGTTTTATCGACATGGTAGCTCTCTGGCCATACTTAATTCAAACTGGAATTTTTAACCAAGACGACTGTAATATTCCCACATGGAGCAAAAACCTAAACAATCCAGATACAATAAAAGACATTTTTTCAACAATCAAAACAAGAGGACCAGACGCATACAAAAACTTGATTATCAGTTTACGCCTATCAGATCATATTGTCATAGCTGACATGTTGGATATTATAGACTAAGTACATAAAATAAAAAAAACTTAATAAATATCATAAAAAAATATATATATATATATATAACAGTAACAACAAAATTGTTTATTAAGTAATTTTATTAATTCTTTTTTTTACAAAGCAAGCTGCTAATTGGAACCTCCTTTTTCCAGAGATGGGATTACGAGGCTTCCTTTTGGCACTGCTCATTTGCAAATTCAAGTATATAACAACAGTCTACGCCATCATAGGATTCGATTGCGGTTCAAATCAATCAAATATTACGACATTATCTTTACTAGAGGTAGGAGAATGTGATCTACCTCGATCTCAAGTACATGTTGAAAGAGTTTATATACAACTTTTACAATTAACTGGATTTTCAAATACAAAAGTAATACAATGCAAAATAGAAATTCGACGCGCCATCTCTCATTGTGGTATGCATTCTCACAGTTCCATAGTTGCAAATGGCCACAGTGAATATATACAGGATGTTACACGAGATCAATGTTATCAAATGCACACAATAGGAACATTTTTAGTAACCCCTTCTCTTCAGATATCAAAGTTAAAAGTAAATGAAACTTCATTTCATAGCGTTACTTTAGCAGGTTCTGTAACACCTAACGGAGACTGTACTGGTACACAATTTTCTGACCCATATGGAACATGGAATAATGTCGTAGTCCAGGCAATATTCAAAATAACTTTACAAGAACATTACGCGACTATTCATTTAAATTCAAATAAAATTCAATTAGGATCTGGAATAATATGCACACTTTCAGACACATTCTGTACAGACGTAGAATATGGACAAACATTCTGGGATACCTTACCTAATGACGTATGTAATTTTAACAAATATGAAATTATTTATGAAGGACCAGCAAATGAAACATATGACAACACGACAGACATTTCTGAAACCTTGTATTCTTTAACGACTGAAGATATAACCTTTGTACTGGCTGAAAAAACAAGAAAACCAGTTTGCAGTTACGTTTTAATACAAACTGAACATCCAAAATTATTAATTTTTGAAACCAGACCTGGGAATTCATTTTTAGAAAATAAACATTTAGAAGTTCAAAATATGGACATTTTCACATACGTCAACTCTAAATTTATATATGTAGAACGACACATACGTACTGAAGTAAATAGACTTTATCACGATGTTCTTACTCAACGATGCATACTTGAACAGCAAGTTTTTAGAAATACATTAACCTTAGCAACCCAATCACCAGACGAATTTGCATATCATTTAATGAAAGGCCCAGGATATATGTCAGTAATTGCAGGAGAAGTAGTACATATCGTAAAATGTATACCGGTTGAAGTAAAATATCGCAAAACTGAAGAATGTTATCTACAACTACCAATATTTAGAGGAAATCAATCCTTTTTCCTTTCTCCACGAACTCATATATTAACAAAATCAGGTATCCAAACAAATTGCAATTCTTTCCTTCCACCAATGTACCTTTTTGGAGAAACCTGGTACAAATTACTTCCAAATCCTGTCGAATCCATAGCACCAACTATAGTTAAACCTCTCACAAAAGCAACCTGGAAATACACAAATCCTTCATCCTTAGCAACAAGTGGCATTTATTCTCAATCTGACCTTGATAAGCTACGAGATCATATAATGTTCCCAGCAGAAAAACCAATGATTTTAAATTCTTTAGCTAGAGAAATAACAGGATATCCGACTATTAATCAAGGAATATCATTGACAAATTTATTTAACCAAGAAGTAATTGATAAAATTGCTGAATCAGCTTGGGGTAGATTTTGGACAGTTTTTACAAATTTCGGTACTACTAGTGCAGGTCTAATTGGATTAATTATAATAATTAGAGGGATCAAATTAATAGCAGATACCATTATTCATGGTTTTGCATTACATAGATTATTTGGATGGTCTCTCCATTTACTAGGCGCCTTCTGGGATTCGGTCACTAACCTTTTGTTACAATTAGGTACCAACCGACCTGCTGGACCTCCCGCTGAGAGCCATCAACCACTGCTTACAGCTTCAGCGCCACAAAACTCTATAGAGGAAACTAAAAGTTCATCTCATAACGAAAATACCAATTCAGGTAAAGATCATAATAGTACGAAAACTACTCTTTATCCTCACTCTGAACTAAAAGAAGAAATTAGTAGATCACATTATTCAATTCAAATCTAACATCTTAAAAATGTCGCATGTTCCTATTACAACCTTACTAAACAAAATTATTCAACAAAGAGGAGATCCACCCCTCATTTACGAGATACTCATTGAACAAACCAATAATAATGAATGTTTATTTCACGTTAACTTACAATATAAAAATTATATAATAATGAATAGTGGCAAAGATAAAGAAATTGTAAAACAAAAGGTAGCACAAAATTTATATAACGCCTTGATTAATGAATCAAAGGAAACAAATCAAAACGTCCAACCAAATTCTATTAGTAAAAATTGCAAAAAATTAAACGAAATTTGCACTCAAAATAAATTTGAGTATCCAAAATATACAGTATTACGAATAAAAACCTCATCAAAAGACTCAGCATACATAGCAATTTGTTTTATTAATGACATTAAACGAATAGGAATTGCAAACACAATAAAAACAGCAAAGGATTTCGCAGCTATAAAGATGATAAATTCTCTTTTGCAAAAAGATAAAAAATGTGAAGTAAATTTAATAAACTCACTAGAACATTTACATGTTACAATCCAAGAATCAGCTATAAATGATCCAAGACCTTCAACAAGTGGTCACATAACAAAATCTAATACATCCAATAACAATCGTTTTACAAATATAAATCCTTATAAAATAAAAAGAAATAATATTTCTACTACATCGCCTTTTTCAGGAAAAAGCTTTAAGAAATGTTTTAAATTCCACCACGTGGAAATTTTGAGAAATTTTACGATAAAATATGGATTACCGTTACCACAATACATCGTTTATCCTGATCCAAATTCAAAAACCAAATCATTTTTTCTTGCTCAAGTTAATACAAACGATCATTTTGCTGTACAAGCGGGTCCTACAAGCGAGTTAGCCGAAAATAGAGCTGCTTTAAAATTACTACAAATATTAATAAGATCTTATGATCTTTGCGATGAGGATTTTTATAATAATAAATGTAAAGAAACAAAAAAAACGAAGAATCAAAGTGTTCAAACTGATCCAAGACCGAAATTAGTATCATGGAAAAATTCATGTAGATATTGTAACACTCAAATGCATGCTACAAAAGAGTGCCGTAGACGGAATGTTTTAAAGCTGATAAATCAACACAAGTTCCCCCGCCACTTCCACCACGAAACTCCTCAACATTTAGTAATCTATTTTCCCCTTTTTTCCAAAAAACTTCTAGACCTAAATCCAATCATATGTAAACATCCAATTTTATCCAATACTAATCCTTTTTTCTTTTTCAGCCATTCGAGAAGCATAATGAAATTCCTATACCAACTACCTTCTGGCGTATACTTGATGTTAATTCTGTTTTTCACTTCTAAAGCAGAAAACTTGTATATCAATTCACAATTTTATCACTCATCTGGTATTTATTTTGAACCAATTTCAAAAATACGTCTATTTTTCGAAAATTATAATTTTATCTCTTATTTTGACATTTTGCAACCAGAAAACTTAAAATATAAAATAGTAGATATATCTCACAAACTTTATGAACATTGTATACTCACAAATATTGCAAACAACTGTAATATATATAATCACCACACTCAGCTTGAATTTATGAAAGAACGTATAAATTATTTTCTCGGAGAAATTTCATTTATATCCAGACAAGCTCATAACATCACTAAAATTCCCAAAAATAGTGATCCATTTTTACATCAAATTCAAAAAGTTCTTCTACAATCAAAAATAAGACAAAAAACTTCTCTTTATTGGCCTAAAGAAAATTTGTTCCTACTCCCAAATCCATTTTCTGAACAAATTAAAAATCTTTCATCCAATCTCAATAACGTTACGATGTACAAAGACTGGCATAAATCACAAATTTACCCAAATTTGCACATTTATAGAATTCTTGCAGCAAATTGGCTGATGGACTTGCATGAAATATCCCGATCCTTTCTATCACTCCTAACACAGCTTACGGAAGCTATGACCCATGCCGCCACAAATTTGTGGCACCCCATGCTGCTTCCAGATACCTTCCTAGACTTCAAATCCAACAAAGAAGATACTCACCTTCCAACGTCTCTTTTTTCTATGGTCATTCCATTTTCTAAAATAAGATACTTTACTTTCAATAACTACTTAATTTTTACTATGACCATACCAATTCCATCTTCTGAAGAATTTCAAGTATTTAAAACACATTCAACCCCTATACATTTTGACTTCAACACTGATTATATTACACCTATATTCATAAAATCTCAAATTTCTTATATCGCAATTTCTCCAAATAACGAATCTTACTTCACAACAAATGAAAATTTCCTCGCTTCATGCCACCAAAATGGACTTCAAAATTTTTGTCACCCTCCTCATTCCATATACAGTACTCAAAATAATCCTATTTGCGAAACATCAATGTTTATAAAATCCCAACCGTATAAATGTAAAACATTCATAAGTTTCAATGAATATCCTTTTTTAACACCACTGTTGTCACCCCGTGGATGGCTTTATTCAACTATTCTTCCTAAACAAATCTTTTTATCTTGCTCCAAAAATTCCAAAACCCTTATTACTCTTCAAGGAATAGGAATTTTACAAATAGAATCTGACTGTAATTTGGACTCATCAATTCCATACTATAATATTAAAAATTACCCAAAAATAATGGATAACTCAATTCCACTTAGTAAATCGACCACTTCCTTTGAAATAATTTCTCCCTTCTTATATAATATGTCGATCACAGAACCTCACTTGTTAAAAAACGTGTTACATCTTTTTCATAAAAAAGATGACATGCTTATATCGACTTTTGAAAGTCATGTTTTTCTACCCACAAAATATGCTAATATTCAGAAAATTATCCCATCTATTTTTAATTCTAGTGCACATAAAATATATATAGCACATACTAAAGTTACTTTTCTTATAATAATTATTCTATTAATAATACTAATTAAAATTCAAAAAATTTCAAAAAAAACTAATAAAAATATAAATGAAATTAAACTAGATCAGAAAACTCCTCTTAGCCTATCAACAAAACCTCTTCTAAGTGACCTATCATTCAAATTTTAACTACTTCTTTTCAAACGTATCTATAAACTGGAAAGGACCCATATTTTCCATCCTTTCAACCTTCCTGGTACAAGTACAATCCATCCCTCTCTTTCTATACTGTAAAACCACAGCATGATCACTGGGAATGTACCTTTAGAAGAACAGTTTTTGTAAGGGTATTGTAATATAAGAATTGTTTTTCTAATGGAGAAATAGAATACCTTTCAATAATGTAGAACTTCTGTTAGAATCAAATTTTGGATACTTTTGCACGAATTAAATAGATAAAGTATAAAAATTATATAATCAAGGGTATAGTTAAGTAAATTTAGATCCCTTTCTTTTTAAATTTATAGAATGATTCCGACTGCGGCAGAACCAATCGTGTTCCACTCAGGACCCGTGGACGGTGTATGTCCACAGGATTATCCAATCACCTATGGACATTTAATAAATAGTTTTTGTTTCGACTTAGAAGCGTCAACCTTATTCATTTATTACAGTCAGGAAACAACAAAGAAATTTTGCCAATTTTGTTTCGAAAAATTACTAATAACAGAACAAAATAAATACGAATTCTGTACCTCATGGCACTCAGTTTGTAAAATACAATGCGTTAATATGAATTGTAACGGTTGTAGGGAAGCATTAATAACACCACGCTGTAGGGCAATCGACTGTAAAGGTTGTACTGAGCAATTCTTAAAAAATAAAGTGCAACTTCAATTAGGAAACGAAGTTATAGTTGAAAATGTTTTTCGATAAAATATTATAAATTGCAGTCATAAATAAAATTTTAAACATGTCAAAAAACAAAACAAAAAATTTCTTTAAACAAAACACTGTTAGAATTTAATTAGTATTTTAAAGCTCAATAACGAATTTGTTCATAGAAAAATGCTGCCGCAAGATTTGGAATCCATTCAAGCCGAAAATCCAGAAAACGACGAACAGTACTACCAACCGTATATCGATCAAATAATTATGAAACATTTTTGTTGTTACTCTCCAGAAAACGAAATATATCAGAATACTTTAGATCAAAAATTCATATGTAAAGAATGTTACAGATATAAAATTACCTTTTTTGAATCAGAAATATCTGTACCTTTCATTAACCGCCATATTGTAACCACGGATCCTAACGAATTAAAATGTTCTGTCTGCGAAGAGCAAATTTTTTTCATACGATTTAGAGCAGACCAATGTTTTCTTTGCACTGAATATCTCTTTGAGTTAGCAAACGCGGAAAACGAATAATTTATAATTATTAACGATAATAATAACTAATTCCTATTTATATCAATTAAATCACAAACAACTCGAATGGATAATTCTTTTGCAGATAAGGACAATGGCAATGCAACAAAGAGATTTGACAAAGGGTAGCGCAGTACAAATACTGAATGAAATAAGTATTGAATACGATTTTTCAATACCAAAGTACACAGTAAAATCGCTTGGAATACATCAGGAACTGCCGCCATTCGAGGCGACTTGCGAAATTTTAAAAGATAACTTAACCTATGCTTGTGTTGGGGAACCCGCATCCCAAAAGAAAGTAGCAAAACAAAACGCAGCAGCTAAAGTCTTGGAAACACTTTCCACGAAATATATATTTTTAGAAGAGAAATTAGAAAAATGCTTGATAACGGAATCTAAATTTTATAATATAAGTGATAAAAACAATAAAAAAACTTTACAAAAATGGACTAATTCATGTGAAAGGTGTTTTCAAAGAGGACATTTAGCTCATAACTGTCGCAACCCTTTACGTAATAAAAAATATAAAAATAACCCTTAAAATTTTTTTTTCACTGATCTATGACATTACAAAATTACGTTTTATATATTACAGCATCTTATTTATAATTTACGAACATGAAATACCCAATTCACGTATAAAAAATAATATTGATGTATTTAGTTAGATATATATATATAAAAAAAAAACCATGTGTAACCTTATATTAATGCTATGTTCAAACTATTTCAAAAAACTATGTAATAATTTATAACAAAAAATTATAATATTAAGATAATATAAATTTTTATCCAAAAAATATGTTAATATTGGATTGTATCAAATTACAAGAAGCAGATAATACAAATTGTAGAACAAACGTCGAAATGAATGTTATATTTATCATTCACATATTGTTATTAAATCAAAAAAAAAGTATTTGAATGTATTTCTTCAAAACAAACTAATGTATTCTTCTTCCGAAGATTCGATCGCGGAAGCCTTGCCCCCGCGCTCGAACTGAGGGGGGAGGTGTCACGTCCCGCGACATATTTGAATGTATATAATACACACAGGCTGGATTGAGTAAGAAATCTATGAGAAAATCGATAAAGGGGAATAGGGAGTAGGGGAAGTAGGGAGCAGTATAGGGCCCCTTCTCCTCTAAGAAGATATGACTACGTCACGATTTTCGCTGACCGTCAATTTGTATAAAAAAATATAAAAGAGGCCCACACCAAGAGGAAGCAGTCAGTAAATTCTTCGTCTAGTTCGACACTTAAATTTCGAAAATCTCTGAGTTTGAGATTAATAAAATTCGACCGGGACAATTTAAAATCAAAGTTCGGGAGTCGTAAAAGTCATCGTGGACTTGTATAGATCTTTGTAAAGATCTTCGAACAGTGTCATAAATTTGGATCACCGCCCTTTACGGAATATAACTGTGCGGCCTATAACTCCGTCTCTCTCACACGCTTGGAATACACCTGTGGGGATCCAGTACTTACAACTCACCGCCGTGTGGATTAACCCTCAACATAAAGGTACCGAAACTCTCTCTCTCTATCTTTATTCTTTGTCTCTTTCTCACCCACGTACCAACCAGCCTGTGCCTACATTATATAAGAATTGTCTTAACGAATGTGTATTCTGACCTTTTAACCAATAAAATAAATTCAATTTGTATTATTTTCATAATCATTGTGTCTGTCATTGACTTATCCTCATCCCTAAGCGAGGATCATTCGATCCTAACTTAAAACGAGGAACCTTCGATCAAAGTAAGTATATTTGCGTACTTGTGACGTAACACTATCATCAAAATATTCGAAAAACTGTGACTGATTCCCAATGAAATTGAATTGATTGTAAATTAAGAATTCTTTGCGAGTAAAGCAAATGCCTGTCAAAGGCATTGAAAATTAAGTATTGAAATGTTAGTCATCACAGGAAGCAAATTTATATAATATTAATATTGTACTATATTTTATGTGCCTCCAGCGCGGAAAATCGTTTTTCCGTTACAGCTGAGAGTAACGGAATGTTGTGTATTCCGTTACAAAGGAATATAATGTAAAAATTGAACTGCGCATGCGCATATAGTCTTAGAGCGGAGCAGAATCTTCTTCTTATTCTTCTTCTTCTTCTTCGTACAGCGTTAGCACGCTACTGACAAAGCCTTGTATATTTGAACTGCGCATGCTCTATTACAACAAGCTACTACTAGATTAGATTCGGGTGTACGCATAAAAACTCGTATCCGCACCGAAGTCACATAAAAAAGAATACGTGCCAATGCACACAATTCGGGAAATTACGAGACTCGCGACAATGCTCGCAGGACTGATCGCGCCTCGGCCTCGATCTCCTGCGAGCATTGCCGCTCGTCACGCAATAACCCTCATTGTGCGCCTAGGCACGTAATATACTATTATGACGTTTACAAAATTGCTTGTTTTAAAAGTAATTACATTTTCATAAAAGTTACTAAAATTGAAAGTTAAGTACTTTGAAATTTCTTTACTTTCAATTATTTTCGTTTGCTGGCCAAATGCTGAAGAATTGTCCTGCAGATCTAATTGAATTTTCTGCCGTCGAGTACAGGACATCTGATGACATTATTTCTAAGTGTTTACGAGTAATACGCATTGTTAAAGCAGTCTGTTTAGTTGATTTTAAATTGAAGCGTAAAACTCAAATTGAACTAACAGTGTCGTTTCCTAAACAATTTCTTTTAATTGCCTTTGCTTCGGGAATAATGGAAAATGCGCGTTCAGCTTCAGCATTGGAGTGGGGAACAGTTCGAATGTATGTAGAAAGAAAACAAAGTTTAGGGAACGCGATTTCCTTGGACGCATCATGTATAAATGATATTTTAGTCCACATTTCATCAAAGGGCATGTTTTCTAAAGATTTTTTACCATTTTCATCTATTTGATACAGCATTTCCCACTCCTTAAGCAAAGAGTTCAACCATTTCGAGTCAGTTAGTTGTAATTTCTGACACAACTTCATTAAGGAATGAAATGTGGAATGCCTGTCAGGTTCAAAAAGTGCAGTTTCTCTTTTGAAAAGAGCAATGCTTTTAAGAGTGGGATTTTTGATAGGAAGATCATTGTGAATTCTCGTGCTTGCTGTAAGGTAGAATTGTAAACAATTTTCTTTGAATGAAGAAATTGCACTTTCTGACAATTTACCAATCGAAAGCTGCTCCCTTAGATAGCTGGCGCACTCTGAACCTACTTTAATTTCCGATCTGTAATTAGTCTTGTCGAATAAATCAATTGTGTCAAGGTCACCTAACTTTAATACAGAAGGCTGAATGAAATTATCAAGAAACCATAACAATAATTTTTTCGACGCAGGATATAAGTCTTGGGTAAGCGTTTCACGACTCTGAAATGTAGCATTGAATTTATTAAGTTCATCCAGTGCAAAATCGAGAAAAAACAGATACCCCAATGTTTCATGAAGTTTAAGAACATTAAGTATAGCATCAGCTTTTGCAATATTTTCTGTTGCTTGCTCCACGAAGAAAGTCACAAGGAAATTATAATTTTCAATCAATTGTTCAACACATTCGTGGCGGGAAAGCCAACGCGTTGGCGCTAATTTCTTAATTTTTTTACGTTGCCTTGAATGAGAAACATCATCTTCCTGAAAATTGCAGTTCTTTTTGGACTAGTATTTAGAAAAGTTGGAATTGCTGTCATTGTTTCCTCCCAAGACTGTGGAATATGTTTACATGCTGCGCATGCAATCAAAGCCGAATAGTGAGATACGCACTGACATAAAATCAAATTAGGACTTGCAGATTTCAACCTGGTGTAAAATGAGTTGAACTGACTAACCATGACATTTGTATTATCGCAGGATAGACCGACAATGTTAGTTAAAGGAATTTGTTTTCGCCACAAAGCATTACGGAAAGATTCGAATAATTTTTGCGCTGAACAATCAGATGCGTCTACATTTATCATCTGCAAAAGTACACTGTTAACTTGTAAAGTTTCAGGATCAACATAGCGCGCTAAAAGTGACAACCATTTTTCATTCGCTCTGTCACTGGTTTCATCAACATATACTGAAAAAAATTTGTCTCGCAAGATGTTAGTTATACGGTCCATTTCGTGAGATGCTAAAACATCATTCACATTTTAGATAATTTTGTGGGGCCCAAAGACACTGCTTCAAGAACACCGGGATCACGGCCTAACTCTTATAAAAACTCAACTAAATCTTTTCCAACTTCAAATGAAATATTTTTCTCTACAAAGAATAAAGCAAGCCTTAATTCAACAAGTGAAACTTTTCCAGTAAAATCTAAGTCTTTCGATTTCAAAGTTTCATTAGTTTCCTTAAATGCTTCAGACGGCAGGGAATCAAGTACTAGAACTGATCCAAAGGAAGAACTTTCAGTACATTCGTCGTCAAATATATTATGCATTGAAGGCAAGGAATCATTTAAATTATTATGTGAAGCAATTTGCGAAGACATGCGTTCGTTATCGAATTTAAGCAAACCAAGTGCCTTTGTATGCTTTGTAGTATTTTCATGACTCTGTATATTTGACTTGCCGCAAGCAAATGCTTTTTTGCAGGCACAACAATAAAATAAAGTGTTATTATCTTTAACTGGTCTCACCCATAGTCTCCATTCTGGGAAGTCGTCATACCACTGAAATTGGAATTTCTTATCCAAAGATCCTGACGATCCTGTCAACAAGTCACTTCTAGGTGCCTCACTTTGAGCACTTTCTGAGCTTTTTCGGTGCGGGACTTTCGGCATTTTGTATTGGATCTATAACTTAATTCGTGCGGTTTGCTAAGAGATGGCGTAACTTGATTATTATGCCATTGTTCCAATATTCCAAACATGCGTTGGAAAGCTACTGTCATTGTGCGTATTTTTCAGTATATGTCAATCATTTGAAGCGTAAAAAACAATAATTTTTTTTCACTCAAATATGTCGAACTTTGTGCCTGTAAAAGTGTTTTTGCGGGGAGTTCTTCTTCATTACTCTAATATGAAGAAAACTGCCAAAAGTGGTTGGCACGATTTAAAAGTGGTGATTTTGGTTTGGAAGACGAAGAACGTCTTGGGCAGCCAAAAAAGTTTGAAAATGAAGAACTGGAAGCAGCACTCGATGAAGATTGTTGCCAAACACAAGAAGAGCTCGCAGAATCTTTAGGAGTCACTCAAACAGCCATTTCAAAATGTTTAAAAGCAGCCGGATACATTCAAAAGCAAGGAAATTGGGTTCCACATGAACTCAAGCCGAGAGACGTTGAAAGGCGGTTTTGCATGTCCGAAATGCTGCTGGAACGCCACAAAAAGAAGTCATTTTTGCATCGGATTATTACTGGTGATGAAAAATGGATCCATTACGACAATCCCAAGCACAAAAAATCATATGTAAAACCCGGCCAACCAGCCAAATCAACGGCAAAGCCGAATATCCATGGCGCGAAGGTAATACTCTGTATTTGGTGGAAAACGAAAATTTATTAATTAATTGAAATCTTAAAACTTAGAACTATCAGTGCACATGTCAACACAAATTTTAATACTTAATTTTTAATGCCTTTGACACGAATTTGCTTCATTCGCAAAGAATTCTTAATTTACAATCAATTCAATTTCATTGGGAATCAGTCACAGTTTTTCGAATATTTTGATGATATTATTAGCTGGACCAGTTAAGAAATGTACCTCCATGAAAGTTTGTGACCTGTATATTTGATTTAAACAAGAATCCGAACTCATTAATTTTTTTTTAATTTTTTTTTTAGAGGAAATTTAATCAAAATCATTAAAGTTTTATTTATCCCCTAGATTTTACTTGATTATAAAATATTGTTTATAGAATATTCTTGTTAAATTTTCCATGCATATATTCTATAAGCTTATAAAGTTGCTGCAATATATTAGATGTAGAAATTATAAACTGCCTTGGAAACTTGTAAATATTGTAAATATTTCGTTCTGGTTGTAAATTAGACCTACTGGGGAAACCACATTAAAAAATACGCGCCTGTAAATCTACCTCTGTGGTGGTGTGGAAAGGAGGATGATAATTATCTTCAAGTTTCATTGCAAATATCATATGCAACTTACCTGTACAACGATAAAATGTCAAATTAAAAATAAATATTGCTAAAAATAATAAAATTATATGTTTGTACAATTAGGGTTGACAATCCAAATTTTGTGAGGTATCCTTATATTTTATATCTTATTTTTGCATGTAAGAAAAACACCTTTATACTCATAAAAAGAAAGTAATCAATATGTGCGACTTTTCTACATTTAGTTGTATCATTTTTTGCAATAATAAAATTAATTATTATAATAATTATAATAATTATTATTTAATTCTTATTTAATTTAATTAAATTATTATTATTTAATAATTATAATTTATTTGCAAAAGTAGAAACAGTAGAGTTGTAGTGACTGTTTTCCCGAAATAATAAGTGATGATTGATTAAAATTTTACAATTTTTAATTAATTTGGTAAGAAGCGACAGTAAGAAAAAATCCAGTTATAGAAAACATTACTTAAATAATTCTTTTTTGTCAGAATTATATTTTCCTTTTATAAAAAAGAAACGCTTTTCCTTTCATGAGACAGGTTTAACAATATCATTTCAATTCTTGAAATGATGGAAAAACTTTTTTTATCGAGAGACCTGATTTTTGGCACAATAACTACCTTTATTGTAATTTTTAAGATTTTAGTTCAAAACAGTCCATTTATAATGTAATTCTGCTCTCCTGTAGAGAATTAATTATTTATGTGATGGATTGTAAGTGAAGTCGAAGGAAATAAATATTTTAAGCCGATAAAGGGTTTGTAAAATTTTTCCGAGAAAGTGCATTAAGTTAATAACTTTTCTTCTCAAAATTGTGGTTAATACATATTATCAGCTAGGTTTCATTTATCTTTTAGAAATATTGTCAATTAATATACAAATCAATATTTAAGAAAGTATGTAAACGAAGAAATAACTTAAGTTTTTATTTATTTTCAATTTATTATTTAATAAATAACTTTTAGTCTACATGCAGCTTCAAGAAAATAGCATTAGAAGAAAGGTAAGTATCAAAGGCAAATCTACAGTGACAATGTTTAGTATTTAATAAATTAAAAATCCATATAAATTACTACCATTCAAATTAACAATATTTAAAATCAATTAAAAAATACAACATATAATCAATGTAAACTAAAACCACTTGAGGATGACACAGTAGTAACCTACCCGCAAATTCTCTTAAATAATACATTCAATATATTACAACTTTAAAAACCTCTAGTGCCTTCTAATATATTTCTCGCATATCGCACACTCACAAACCATTTATAATAATTCCTGAAAGTCATAAACATCAAACGTTTGAAGATTTCAAAATTTCTTGCAACTTGTCAAGTTTTGTAAACAGAAATTGACAGAAATCATCTCAAACCTTCAAATAGCCGATCGAGGCGAGGACGACGAGAAATTACAAGTTCGAATCGTTCGTCTTCGTACATTTTCGGCATTACCCGAAGCAGTGACGCCACAGACAGTGGTAATCATTGAGTTTTCGTTTTGCGGCTCCAAACTGGTAGGTATGGAGAGGGTAAATTTCATCCACGATCTGGGATTTCATGTCAGTATCGACCGAAAAAACAGTCTATAACAGCACCTGCAAATCCGCAAATCTTCAGTGACTTCTAAGAAAAGTGACCGTCCAACCAACTTGAACCTCAGAACCCATCTAAGAAAAGTGACAGACCATTTTCAACTTCAGATCTCTTATCAGAAAAAGTGAGTTCACTCATTTCCATCGGTTTATCAGTTTGTTCATCATTTTGAATATTAATTGGATTATCAGTGCTGCTAGAGAATTTAAATTATCAAATTGAATCCACAGAAAATGGCATTAACATTTTACCAAGGAGACACAAGGATTTGTGGAACTCAAACCATTAACTTGAAACAATTCCGGTAAGTACGAATTTTTTATCAAGTCCCTAATTTGATACTTGAATAAACCTATAAATTCTTCCCCTTTGATTTTCAAGCTGCTTCCCAGGAGGAATTTTCAAAGGAACTTCTCTCATATTTGTATTTAAATATTAAATAAAAGGGTTAATAAATGTGTTACATTCTTGAGTTTTATTGTTGGCTATTCTCATCCTTTGTTTCGGTTATAAAATCCCTTCAGGTCTCTTTTCCGATCAAAAAACGAGGGAAAATAAATAATATAATAAAAGGTGAGTAACCAGGACGTTACAGTCTGATAAATATACATGGCATTATCTAATAAATTTACATGGAATAATCTTTTGATTAGAATTATCAGGTGTATCGCAGGAACCAGATTGATACTTGTCATTAAAGTAAGGAAAACAAAAAGTTATGCTACATCTAGCACATCTAATAAACGCAGATTTCTCACACTTATAAAATTTTAATGAAAAATACGATTTTTTAAACGAGACATGATAAAAATTCGATGAAAAGAATTTTTATTGAAAGTGATGATCAAATATTCATTAGATGGCATAATTCAAATCATTTTTATGAAAAAATCCAATGAAAAAGCATTTTGATAAATAAAAAAATTTAAAGGTGACAAGAATTGAATCATTATTTGAAAGTACCGTGTGTAAAAACATTTTCGAAACATGTATTTTAGAATTGTGAATTTCTAATCATCTTTATGCATAATGAATGCACATAAATTTGTTAGGCATCATAATCATTTGGAAAAGAAATCATAGGTTGATTTTTCATATTTTATGTAATTTATATTATTATATTATTTATTATTATTATAATTATCTTATAATTCCGTACACCTTTGAATGAAAGCTTCTGGAAAATTTGTCGAAATTCTTATTGACTAGTCATGCCTAAAAGTCAATGTCAATCAAAGAAAGTTTCGACAGCTAATTTTTTTCGTGCAAGAACGTTAACTTCAATCTATTAAGATCAAATTGACAATTCCTTATTGAAATAAACTCTAATAGTATTTTGTATTTTTACAATTGGTTTAAACTATTAAATGTAATAACGTGAAACATGATCATTATGTTGAAAATTCAACACTTTTTTTAAATTAGAAAATTTGTATGTGTGCCAAAGCGCAAATTACTTTCATTTCTTCCTGCGTGAATAGGTAGATGGTGAAACCAGTCTTGTGACTCATGGTTTGCCGAACTCTTGAGTGAAGCTTAGAGTAAAACAAACAAAAAAATTGGTTTTTCATAATTATTCTACGAGTAATAATATATACTCTCAACTCTCAATTATTTTAGGGGGCACAACTAGTTTGAAATTTTGAAAATTTCGATTTTTTGTTGTTGCATTTTTCAACAGCCCAGCAGGCGCTTTTTGAAGAAGAGGAAGGTGAAATGTCTTCATTTGAAAACATTACTTTGTATTTATTATTTATGCAAAAATATATCTGCAAAATTTAAAAACATTCAATGCAATACATTTTTTTTAATTCACAAAAATGACCTTTTTTCAGGCGGTCAAACTAGTTGTCTAATCCCCCGAGAGGTGTCCCGTTGGACGCCGACGAATGGTTGCCCCCATGGTCAGCCTTCGACACAGGCTGCCAGTCAGTTTCAGTTGCCCCTGACTGACCCTGGCCTCGACATCCCTGGGTGAGGACGTACGCACCCTAACCACGGGGCCCCGACCCGCTACGCCACTCTCACGTAGAGTGTCAGAGAATGAGCGCTCCCATGATTGGCTCTCTCGGAAGCGCGAGGCTCGACTTCAGGTGACCCTGATCGAGCTCCGCCTGGAGCTTCCAGAGGGCCTCGGACCCCTGGGGACCCGACAACCAGACTACTAACCCCGAACTGACTCAAACCGACCCGAACTTACCCGGAGTAAATCGGTCACCGAACCAATTCGAACTGACCCCAAATTACCCGAAGTAGTCCGGACCCCGAACTGACCCACACTGACTCGAACCGATCGCGCCGTAACCAACTTCCCCTGGGACGCCTAGACTTGACCTTTTCGACCGACCGACCGACCGACCGATCGACACACCAACACCGTTTACATTATTCAAGATCCACGTTTCTGAGAGACCAGGATCAGAAAATAGAGAAATTGGGCAAGGCCCTGAAAACCATCTTGCAGGAGATGTTGAGGAATACCCTGTCCTTGATGAAAGATAGTGTTGGGAAGGCTGTCGAAGTTTACGACAGCCTGCTTAACATGCAGAAAACATTGATAGAAACTGGAGTGGAGATTGTGACGTTGCAAAATTTTGCAACTCACAAGCATGAATAAAATGTATGATTTATTAATATCTAAATTCTGAATGCTTGATTTTGAACTATTTCATCGAACTAAAGAGTTCTTCACAGGCTGCACGGTACTCCAGGACCAGGACCTATATTTAGAATTTCATATTAAGGATCTATTGCTGTGTTTATTTTGTTGTTTATTTATGTACATCTAAGAGCATCGCGGGACGTCAAGGGAAATAAGGACCTGAAGGACGTACTCACGGCTTACGCTGTCGCATAGCCCAACTGGATATCAATTTGACCGTCTTGTGTCAAGTTTGGCCGCCTATTTACAACCAATCATCACCTTCGTCAACTCATGAACTGGGCACCCTTCGAAGACGCCCCTAGGACTTGAGCTGCGTTTCCTGCCTCAAGGATCCTAGACGACTCCTTCATCTGGCATGTAAGCTCGAAGACCGCGTCATGGGCAACTCCAGTCTTGACCTCGAGATTATGATATGGATGTCAGCAGAGGGGGAGGAGACTGGAGCAACACCCGCTGACGATTTAAATATGAAAATTTTACCAGGAGTGTGGACGTTGGTGTGCTGCAGGCTCCTCATCAACACGTCCATGAACTAACGCTGCGCTAGATCGTAGCAGAAGTGGGCCGCCAGCCAATCAGCGCACCGGACCAGCGGTAGGGAAAGCAACAGGAAGGCACGAGCGACCGGCGAGCGACATCGTCGTCCTACTTTGCCAGCAGCCTTTGAGAAAGCCAGCTCCTTTGCCACAACGCATCTCATTCTTCACTTGAATGAAAGAATTTTAACGCGTGTTTTTTTTGGTTTCGGACATTTGACGACTATATAGACCAAGAGACAACGAAGCCTTCGTTCTCAGCCTTCGGCTCTGGCACTGTTGCCTTTTTCTTTTGTAAGGTGATGTCTCGATATTTTATCCTCTCCAGGAACCCTACCGACACGTGGCCACAGTTTTTTTAAAGTTGACTTTTAGATAAGTAATTTGGCAAGTGTCAGGGCAGATTTCCGGATTGGGCCTCTATTTAGTGATTCCTTTTCTATGTATCTATATTCTGCTTTGCATTCAGACACGAAAAAGTGTTACCGACCCCCCCCCCCCCCTTTTTTTTATTTCATTATTTTAACGAACTTCTTCGCATAAAGAAACTTTCTGGGTCCTGGGTACCGGGCGAAGTGGCATAACCCCAAGTGTTAGCTACCTTTTTCCCATAATATAGTATTTTTATAATTTCCTGTTTTCAACTCTGACGCCCACCCTCCTTTATTTTTGTTCCCTCTCAATATTTCCCCCTTCAAATCTTTTATATAGCTGTAAGACGACGCGGACTATTGTCGGGTAAACAAGATTGTTAATTTTAAATAAAATTTGTTTTATTTTAACTTAACCTGGCATAGTCGTTTCATTCATATGTTAGAAAACCTTTTCTTCAGCCTATTCAAGCCCCAGGGACTCCCCCACTCTACCGACTTCGAGCTGAGCTAGCCGAAAGTCCGGTACACCAGTTTCTACCAGCCCCCCCCCCCCCCTTCCTCACATTAATTTCAAATATGTCGCTTTCGCTCCCCTTTTCGTTACTTTTGATTTATGGAACTGAGGTGACCTTGTCAGTCTGGTGCCCAACAAAATACGTTTTGCTGTACTTTATGAAAAACGTGAAGTATAGCATTACAAGATCTAAAAGAAACTGGAAGCCCACCTCATCACAAGGAAAATGGTGATCCTTCGGAAACCACATTTGGTGTCTCTGGGAGATACCCCCAAAATCGGTAACAAAGGTGGGAATGAGCGTAGCAGGGAAAAGGAGTTCATCACCCAGTTACGCAGCGGCCACCAGGAACCAGCCCTCCAAAGATGAGGGGGGCTTACACCTGGTGGAGAAGAAAAAAAGGAGAAAAAGAAAACAGAGTGGTATCAGAAGAGTGATGAGGGGAAAAAGTAGGAAGTGTGCAGGAGACACAACGAGGAAAAAAATACGCCGAAGCGTTCCTCGCAGGTCACCAGGACTCGAGGTCCTGTCTATCCAGAGAGCCAGAAAGGAGGAAGTCCTTCTGGTCCTTAAAAAAGCCCTGGTCTCGAAAAGGTCTCTCGAAATTAGCCACCTTGACGAGACCGTAAAGGAAGAGGAGGTGGTTGCTGTGCTCGCTAGGTAGCTGTGAGACCTGACCTTGATGGGTCATGAAGGCTCCACCTCCGATTTGGTGGAGTGAGGACTGCAGAATTCTAGCTGGCAGAGGTAGACGCTTCGCGCCTGCTACAGCTGGGAAAGGTAAGAGTCAGGTGAGTAAATTGCCGCATCCGCGAACATGCCAAGGTTGCCGGTGCTTTCCTACAGCTCAACTTCCTTATGCAGACGGCCAGGGTGAGGAGGGTCAACGTGCTGCTCATTACAGAGCAGTATAAATGGTCCGATAACTCTGCATGGTGCCAGGATGTATCAAGAAGGGCCGGGATCCTTGTGTGCAATTCCGACTATGGCATTGGGGGATTTCCGGAGACCCACGCAGGATTCGTTTCGATGAAGGTGGCTCTTTATAAATTTCTATGCTAGTGCCTAGCTAAAAAAGGGGAAAATATTTCAGGATCTAGATAGACCCTAGTTATGATTTCCACTCGGGATCCTATATAAATTATTACTAATATACAATAATCAAAATTAACATTTCTACAATTTATGTGAATCTTTTTATTATGTAATTTTCTGCGATTTACAAAGATCTATTTCTATCAAACATATTTTATGTGCCACCGGCGCGCAAACTCGTTTTTTCGCTACAGTTAACAGTAGTTCAATGTAGTATATTGGGCTACAGAGGAATGAAATGTAAAAATTGAACTGCGCATGCGCCTATAGCCATACAACGGAGCACAATCTTCTTCTTATTCTTCTTCTTCTTCGTACAGCGTTAGCACCTTACTGGCAAAGCCTTGTACATTTGAACTGCGCATGCGTCTACTAAAATCCATTGCTACTACACAAGATCGATAAAATCAAAATTCCCGGGACTAGTCGTGACATATCAAGTGTAATGACTAGCGCCGCAAACAACTGCAATACTAGATTAGATTCGAGTGTACGCATAGAAACTCGTATCCTCACCGACGTCACATAAAATAGAATACGTGCCAATGCACACAATTCGGGAAATTACGAGAGTCGCGACAATGCTCGCAGGACTGATCGCGCCTTGGCTTCGTCTCGGCTTTGTCTCGGCTTCGTCTCACCTACGCCTCAACTACGCCTTGGCTTCGATCTCCTGCGAACATTGTCGCTCGTCAAGCAAAAACCCTCATTGTGCGCCTAGGCACATAATATACTATTGTATTACAGAAATTTAACTTAATAATTAAAACTCTTAGAAATTTAAATCCGCGAATTATTTATTGGCATAAAATTCAAAAATTCCCGATCAAACGGGGCACATGAACTTTTTATACAGCCTTGCAGTAGTTGCATTTTATAAGCGCTATTTTATTTCTTATACTCTAACCGTGCGACTGCGTGACCGATAGGCTTACTCGTTAGGTAGTAATGCGCTAGTTGTACGTAGTGAGCGTTCGAACCCGCAACGTTAAAAATAATTTTAAATACCCTTTAAAAAAGCAATTATATGTGTAGTATTTGTGTAATAGTGAGTTAGTGTCATTAAAATTAAATTAAGTGTTTATTAATAATAATATTAGATTGTCCCAGAAGTAATTGCCGATTTCACATATAGATGTATTTGACCATCTTTTTGGACGACTCCTGTCAATGTCATGATTTTTTCCTTCTAGTATTTGTTAACTGTACAGTTGTTAGTTATATTTTGCGTCATATTTTGCTTTTTTATTTCAATAAAGAAAAAAACGCAGCACAGGATGCTAAAAAGTTACGTGATGTATATGGTGAGGAAGCCTTAAAAGACGCCTGAAACAAAAAGATCGCCACCTGAGTGGACAGCAGCTGGTGAAAGCCGTCCAAAGCGACCAAAAATTCAATAATGGGCTGGCAAGGTTATGGCATCCGTATTTTTGGGACGCGCATGGTATTTTGTTTATCGACTATCAGATTTTCAGCTTGATAGCTTGACATTTGTTGAAATGACGCTGTATTGTGTACATCTATCTTTGTGTATGGTTTCGATTTTTCACAAAAAAAATGTCATCGACTTTGCAGCAATGAGTTTGCATTAAATTTTGTGTTAAAAATGGATTTAACGGTGAGCAGACTTTGGAAATGCTAAAGAAAAATGATGAAAACATTAACAAAATCAAAGGGTGGATGACCCTAAGCCGCAAATTGACCATTAGAGAGATTGCAGAGGAGTTGAACATTGCTTACGGATCCGCTCAAGATATTTTGGTTAATGATTTGGGCCTCAGAAGTGTCGCTGCAAAGCTGGTGCCGAAAGACCTTAATTTCATGCAAAAAAGGGATCGCGTTGATGTCGCAAAATACATGCTTTCCAAGGTCGACTCCGACCCATCATTCATCAAGCGGATAATAACTGGTAACGAGACGTGAATTTGTGAGTATTACACGCACTCCAGACATCAAGCGAGTGAATGTCGTTCACCCAATGAGCCGCGACCGAAAAAACCACGTCGTTTTCAGTCGAAAAAGAAGGTGATGCTTACGGTTTTCATGGATTACAGAGGTGTTATGCATCATGAATTTCTTCCAGAAGGCCAGACCGTCAACAAGGAGTATTATCTGGGCGTTATAAGACGTTTGCGTGAAGCAATTCGCCAAAAAAGACCGGATTTGTGGGCAAACAACTCGTGGATTTTGAACCACGATGACGCACCGTCGCACAATACCATCGTTATCCGTGAGCATTTGGCTAAAAACGAAACGAATACCATTCAACAACCACCCAATTCACCTGATTTGGCTCCCTGCGACTTTTTCCTACTCGGCCGACTCAAGAAACCGCTCCGCGCAACGCGTTACAGCACCCGAGATGAGGTCATGAAAAAATCAAAGATGGCTCTGATGGCTATACCGGAAACCGATTATAAAAAATGTTTCGAGGATTGGATTAAGCGCTGGCATAAGTGCGTTGCAGTCAATGGGGAGTACTTTGAAGGGGACAATATCGATTATGATGAATAAACTTGTATTTTTGATTTTAAAAATAAGGTCCTAAAACTTTTTGATCAGAGTAGTATTCAAGTTTATACACACAAAATTTTACGTCAATCTAACAAATATTCTCGAAGTTACAGACACATTGGTAAAGATTATTATCCGAATTCAAACACGATCATCAGCCATTACCAGAGGATGTTGCTGAGGCTGTGCGTCTAATCTACACAGATTTGAGAAATGATAAATTATTAGAAAGATGTGTCGGTGGCTTCACACAAAATAATAACGAAAGTTATAATCAGTTGGTCTACAGCGGCTTTGAAAATAATTACTTTATAAAATGAAAAATATTTAAACAATGTTTAAAGTTACTTTTATAGGCATAAAAATGTCCAAGGTAATAAGTTAAAATGTCTTTTCAGGAAGGTATTAGTTCTATGTGAAAAATAACTTTCGGAATTTTCATCAAATCTTTACGTTTTTAGACCTAAGTCAGAAAAAACGATTTTTACGAAAGTGTCTGTCTGTCTGTCTGTGTACCTGTCTGTAGTAGTAGATCGTATACTTGATAACTCTCGATAGAATTATCAGATTGAATTGAGCTTGGTCACACTTTATCAGAGCCGAAAAAGTAAGGACAAGTTCGTTAACCAGCCATATCCAACCAAAATTGAGGAAACTTGAGCATTTTTTCTGTTTTTGAAAAAAACAAAAATTCTAATACTGGTTTTTCATAGTGCTCATAAATCTCTACAAATTATCTTTATAACATTCTTTAATTAAACCAAAATTAGAAATGTTACAGCATGTTAAAACTTGAAAAAAGTCAACGTCAAAATTCCATTTTTCACTAAAATCATACGGGATATGAAGAAAAGTTATCATACAAAATTATTTTCTACATAAAGACCTACAAATTAGAATTGCAACATTTTTCCATAAGATGTATATTTTTCTTCTTAATTTAAAAAAATAGTATTGAAAATCCAAAATTCAAGTTGTTCGCTTTAAAATGATCTACAATTTTTGTCTCACACAGTTTCTGATAAAACATATATTTTTCGTTTCAATTACCTACAACAATACGATTAAAATTCAAAAATTCCATTTTTAGACAAAATATGTGAGGTACAAAACAAACGTTTATATGGAAAATTGTTTGCATAAATGAGGTTTACAAATTCTCATTAAGACATTTCGGGACAGGATGTATATTTTATGTTTTGGTTTTTAAATATTTAAAAAATTCGATTTTTTCACCAAAATATGTGAAATACGAAATAAACGTTGTTCTGCAAAATCGATTCCTTAAATAAAGTCTACGATTGTTTTTTCCTTTTTGAGATATTTGGAAGAAAATAAATAAATTATATTAATCATGTAATTTATTAAAAAGTGACTGAAATGTATACAGAAAATCGAGCGCGAAGCGCGAGCGTCATGATGAGAATGTGTTCCTTAAGGCTGATAGAGCCTTAGGTAATGCATTCGAGAATAGCAATAATATTATTGAAGGGCTATTTTGAAAGAGAAAAGATTATTTTACAAGAAAAAAATTTGAAACACAGAAAAATAATTTTATTAATAAATTTTATTTTTGACCCAACTTTTTTTCTTATCGCTTCTTACCAAATTTTAAAAAATTATCCGATTATAATAAATCTTGCATCATTTTATCAGAGAAAAAATTTCTCACAACTTCACTGTTTCTGATTTTTGAAAATAAATTCTTTAATGGCTGAAACGATTAAAAACCATTTTCCAAAATGAAATTTTTATAAAGAAATTGCTGAATTTGATAATAATTTATTTATTTTCAAAAATTCTAAATGGTTAAGTTGTAGGTAATCGTTTTTTTAGAAAAGTGATTTGTGATTTATTAAAATCGCATAACTTTTTAAAATTTGGTAAGAAGCGATAAGAAAAAAAGTTGGGGCAAAAATAAAATTTATTAATACATTTTTTTTTCTGTATTTCAAATTTTGTTCATGGAAATTAATCTTTTCTCTTTCAAAATAGCCCTTCAATAATAATATTGCTATACTTGAAAGCAAAATTATCTATTTTTGCCTGAGGTCTAATTTTCGTGAATCATCTACCTTAAATTCAAAAAGAAATTTAGTGACTTTGAGAAAATGTGTAATTCACGTCATCTGTAATATTATTATAAAATTGGTTTGAGCTTCAGTATCAAATAATAAAAAATAAATTTGATGTATGCGAAAAGCATAAGACCGAGTGCTAACCGCGAGGTCCAAAAAGAACGGAGCGCGAAGCGGGACGATCAAATCGCGCGCCCCAGGCGCGCTCAAATTTGCGGGCGAAGCGAGCTGCGCGCGATGAGAATGTGCCCGCGAAGCGGACAGATTGTTTTTATTAGAATGTTACAGAAATGTATACAGAAAATGGAGCGCGAGGCGCGAGTATCATGGCGAGAATGTATGTTTTTTTAAACTCGTTTCAGCCACTTTCTGTAAATCGGAGGAAGTTAGGTTGCTGTTTCAGTCAGCCAGTAAACCAGCAATCGAAATTTACTAGAGTAATTTTGATAATAAAAAAAGTTTATTGATAGATTTTTCTAAAATTGAACTTTTTCATATTTTAAACCAAAAATAGTCTGTCTACATTCGTTTTAATCTTTTCTACCATTTCTTATATTTTGAAAACAGAATTCCATATATTTTGAACAGATACATGTGGAAGCCTAAAAACAATAAAATCTTCTAATTTCCTAAGTATCATAGGACCTTAAATAATATCAACACTAATATAACTATTCCATAATAACAAAACCATTATATAATATTAAAATAACTAGTCCAATATTTTCCTTACATCGTTACGATGGCACCGGTCCAGTTTCGAGAATATACTTCGGAACAGAAAACTTCGACACTAGTAATGTTGAAAACTTCCAAGCCTCCTATGTCTCTGATTTTTGTATATAAAATATCATTTAAATCTTTCTCTTCACATGATACTGGCAAACAAATCGATAGCATTGGATTGATGGCAAGGGTTTTGTTTTTATAGGACAAATAAAGAGTGTAAGTACAGTGATTTCCACGAATTTCCGTGCCCTTTTTATTAATTTTAATTGAAAGACACTGGTCATACATTCCCATTTCAACAATATTCCCAATAAAAATACCAGATGGGATTTTCGACGAAGCATCCAACACTGTTTTGAAAAATAACAGATAGATAAAAGAATATTCGACGTATTCGAATTTAGTGCTGCACAATAATCATGACTTTTTTCTTGCGACAAATAAAATTTATGCAGAAATTACGTAAATAATATCATGCAAGTATATATTTACTTTTCAGAGCCCAGATTTCCCTCCTTTCAAGTCCAGCTACATAGGACAAAAGATCAGTTTTGCAAGCACCATCAGGAATTATCTTAACACTGGTTTTGTTTAAAAATATTGTTAATAGATTTTTCGGGCCCAAGACATGAAACATATTTTCTAACTCTGCTTGTTCAAAAAATTCTCTCCAATTTGCCTCTATATTTTTCACGCAGACAGACATAATCACTAATACAGAAAGTTGCACAATCTTTACTATATAAATTGTCATTTTTATGCCTTATATTGTAGCTAACTCTGTGTATAAGTTATTAATTTGAGTATATAGTGATATTTGATTCGTACACTAGGTGTCACAAATAGCGAATCTTTTTTACAATTTAATCATTATTTTTATATTTAACATTATTGATACTTTAAAATCCTGAAAGGCACGTTTATTTGAACGTCACGCAGGTTAACTGATGAGATTTGTTTTAAAACGTCATTTTATATTTCTTGAATATTTCTTATACATAAAAATGATTGTTTTACAACTACCGATCAAGGAGTATAACCAGTTTTTATTTAAGCCATAAATTATATGATTGACCTTCATGTAACATATCTTGATTTGTGAATAAAATAACTGTAATATGGAAGGGGTTGAGCAAGAGATGATTTTGCTAAATTTTCAGATCATCATCCACCATTTTGAATAAGTAAGGGGAGATTTTGCAATTTTCGTTTTTCGCTTTTTTTTAGCTTACTAATATCATAGGAAAATTTTGAAAAAAATCAGGGTTGTTTTTCCTAACAGAAGACACATTTGTAAATTTTTGCAGATTTTTTTATGCATAATTCGCGATGCAAAAAATTGCGAAAATTTTTGTACGCAATTTTATTCATGTTTTATTTGCGTGACCACTATTTTGAAGTATGCTATTCATTAGTTACCTATCGATAATTACTTGTAAAACAGAATTTTTCAAGGTATGAACGGGAGTAAACAAAAGTTACTCACCTTTCATTATATTATTTATTTTTCCTCGTTTTTTGTTCCGAAAAGAGACCTGCAAAGATTTCTTAACCGAAACAAGGGTTGAAGATAGCCAACCGTAAAACTCAAGAATATTACAATTATTAACCCTTTATTTAAATATTTTGAATAGAAATGTGATAGAAATTTCCCTTGAAAATTCCTCCTGGAAAGCAGCTTGAAAATGAAAGCGGGAGAATTTATATATTTATTCAAGTATCAAATTAGACTTGATAAAAATTTGGTACTCACCGAAATTGTTTCTAGTTAATGGTTAGAGTCCCCAAAATTTGTATGTGTCCTTGCTACAATGTTTAGGTCAATTTATGTGGATCCAATTAAATATTTAAATCCTTTCGCAGCACTGATAATCTAATTAATATTCACAATAATGAACGAACTGATAATCTGATGGAAATGAGTGACGGTTGAAATCGCTTTCTGAGAAAGGTACTGAGTTCCGAACTTGAAGTCACTTTTCTAAGAGAACTCCGGGGATGAAGATAGTCTGAAAGTCACTTGTTACGTTTCTGAGGAGAGTTGCGATTCTGAAGATGGTCCGACGGCAATTCTAATTTTATTCCCACTCAGTAACAGGTCTTCTAAATTTTCCTGCGTATTTCTCTAGCTTCCCTATTTCCCTTCGGTGAATCGAGTTTGCAGGAAGTAGAGGGTAAATGGTTTGTGTACATAACGCATTATGATGCATTTCGATGGGGTTCCCCAATGAGTACAATTTCGTTTTGTCTAGACATTTAGGGTTTTTCGACGCTCGATATATAGAGATACCTGTTGCTCTTACATGTTTCATACTTTTGAATTATTAATTTTACACATATTATTTTGCAAATAAATATTGATAGTCACGGGACATGACACCTCCCCCCTTGGTTCGAACACGGGGATGAAATGACCGTGTTGGAACTTTCGCAACCAAGTTAAACAATCGATTCAAATTAAACTTTTGTTAATATCAAAAATTTTTTTGTCAAAATGAATCAAGAGATATTTTTATCATTCGTGATTTACATTGATACGTACTTATTAGGTTAATAATAGTGTTCTTTGCTAATACATTAAATTGAATAGATTGAGTTTTGATACATAGAAATATTTTTGCACAATTAATATTAACAAATATATATTTTTTATCGTGGAACATATACTATTTCGTCTTTTGAATAATTCAGTATAGTTTTCAATTCAACATTTATCCATTTGAAAAAGAATTCACTTTGTCACATGAAATGTTTTATAAGTTTGCCTACATACATATTTTTCAAAAACATTAAGTAGCGCATATTTTAAATTCTTATTTGGATATAATTCAAATATAGACAAGATATATTATTTAAAAGGTATGAAGCATATTTTTTGATCTTCGTAAACATAAGAATTTGGTTACGCCATTAAGCAAATTCGCCAAGTTTTCTCGCTAATATCATTAATTATAGAGTAACAGCATTCAGAGCAAACCTTTAGTTATTACCAAACACTACTATCAATTTTTGTATAAATTTTAATACATTACAGTTTGTTATTAGTACTTTTCTGGTAATATAAACGCTCATATACAATATCGAATGCATTTATGATATTGTAACTTTTATCAATATTATATCAAAATATATGAATTAATCAAACAAATACATAATCTGTGAATATAATTTCATGTATAGTTTGCACTGGACTGTTGTTTATTGTAATATTCCTGCCTTCAATTTTTCTTTCCATTTTCAGAAACAGAATTTTCGTGATTTTTTTGAAAATGTTTTAAACTAACTTTAATTTTTCAAATACAATGTTACAAATTATACGCAAATTATTTTGACAGAATTATTTCAAATTACATCAATTCGATTTAATTCATTTATATATATTTCGCACGTAATATTCGTAAGTAAACATTGATTTTCTACTTCGATTTCATATCCCAAGTTTATCCTACCCATATGATCTAAATATTTCTCAGTGCAATCTAAACATTTATATGCTGGTTGGAAACATTTTACTAATTCTGTTTCACAGAATTGGCATTTTGTGTTTATCACTTCATTTTTACATTCTCATCATGGATGAGAAGGTATTGGTTTTATGTGAAAAATGACTTTCGAAATTTTCATCAAATCTTTACGTTTTGAGACCCCCTGAGTCAGAAAAAACGGTTTTTACGAAAGTGTCTGTCTGTATGTCTGTCCGTCTGTCTATCTATCTGTCTGTCTGTAGTAGGTCGTGTGCGGCATAACTCTCGATAGAATTATCAGATTAAATTGAGCTTTGGCACACTTTATCGGAGCCGAAAAAGTAAGTACAAGTTCGTTAACCATCCACATCCAATCAAAATTGAGGGATTGAGCACTACTTTTATGTTTTTGTAAATAACTTTTTGAAAAAATCAAAAATTTCAATAGTAGTTTTTGATAGTCCTCATAAATCTCTACAAATTATCCTGATAAAATTTTTTGATTAAATGAAAATTAGAAATGTTACAGCATATTCAAATTCGAAAAAAGTCAATAACAAAATTCCATTTTCCAGGTAAATTATACGAGATACGAAAAAACGTTATGATACAATATTATTAAATAAATAAAGACCTACAAATTTGAATTGTAACATTTTTTCATAAGATGCATATTTTTCTTTTTAATTTAAAAAGAAACTATTGAAAATCCAAAATTCAATTTTTTAACAATAATACGTGAAATACGAAGAAAACGTAAGAATACAAAGTTGTTCGTTTCAAAAAGATCTACAAATTTTGTCTCACACAATTTCTGATAAAACATATATTTTTCGTTTCAATTCCAAAAAATACGATTAAAATTCAAAAATTCCATTTTTTTAGACAAAATATGTGAGATACAAAAAAAACGTTTAAATTGAAAATTGTTTGCCTAAATGAGGCCTACAAATTGTCATTAAGACATTCCGGGATAGGATGTAAATTTGGTTTGATTTTTAATATTAAAAAAATTCGATTTTTTTCACCAAAATATGTGAGATACGAAATAAGCGTTGTTCTACAAAATCGTTTCCTTAAATAAAGTCTACGATTTTTTTTCCTTTTTGAGATATTTGGAAGAAAATAAATAAATTATATTAATCATGTAATTTATTAAAAAGTGACTGAAATGTATACAGAAAATCGAGCGCGAAGCGCGAGCGTCATGATGAGAATGTGTTCCTTAAGGCTGATAGAGCCTTAAGTAAATTGAATTTCCTGTTTCACTTAAACTGAAAAAGAAATTTAGTGAATTTGAGAAAATGAGTAATTTACGAAAAAATTAATTATGTAAAATGTGATTCAATTAAGGTTGAAAGAAAAATGTTTTCCTCAATTTGTAAGTTATTCTCTTGATTTATTCAAATTTTTTTTAAAGTAAGTGGAGTCTCATTTACTAAAGGTAAGTATGTTTGATTATTTGTATCATTCATAAGTGACTCTTTTGTAAAATAATACTTTCTGGAATAAATTTAATTATACCTTAATTAATATAAACTGTGTATTTCATAAATGCCTATGTAAGTCATTAAGTGGCTTTTTCATCAAAAAAGTAAATTTTTTTTCAATACTTTAAAAGTAAAGCCCTTTCGAATTTTCAAATTTTCGAATTTTATTTTTAATTATGTACACTAATGTTAAATTTGTAGGAAAAAGTGAGTTAGAGAGTATGATAAAATTGAAAAGAAATAATATTTTTCCATATACTATATGTCACTTCTCTGCAGGTTATGTCCTAGAAAAAGAAAAACAGATAGCATTAGTATGTGACCTGAAAAACAAATTTATAATGTTAGATAGAATTCGTAGATGAAATTTGCTATTGAATCTTCATATTTTTCTTCACAAATGTCATAAGGTTCTTGTATAAATTTTATTTGTTCAAATTCTGCTTCATTTTCGGTTATTCTTGCTATATTTCATGTTGCTATTACTGTTTGATTTCCCACTCTACAATATGATGTGAAAATTATTCTTTTGTCAACGTTAAAATTCTTATAAGTTAGAAACTTACGGAAAAATTATGTCTCAATATTTCTGAATTTGTTGTATCTTTAGACCAATTTGGTACATTGTAGTCGTCATACATAAATATCCCATTTATAAATAAATATGGCCATAATGCTTTTATATCAACTTGACGAACGATTAAATCACATAATAAATCAATGCGTTGGCGATGTTTTTGTTCCATTGTGATCTGCAATCATTTTTATTCAATCTTAATTCTTTTTCCACTGATTGGTTGTTGGTGGGGTTATATATGAAAGTCTGAGTCTATTAATATTAACGATTTTAGGTTTATTTTTAACTGAAATTTTTATGTTTCCTTTGCCTAATATTTCAAGTACTTCGTATGGTCCTGAGTATTGATTTTCGAATTTCTGTAGTTCTCCACCTTCCAGTAAAGATTCACTATCTCCGATTTAAACATTTTGTGGATTAATTTTTCTGTCGTAATATTCTTTTGATTTTTATTCAGCTGCTATTAAATTTTGTCTTGCTATTCCATGCATTTCATGTAGTTTTGTAATCAATTTTGTCATGTACATATCGTAAGTTTCCATTGTTTCGTGTTCTGGTAAAGGATCGCCTGATGGTAAACGTGCTAATTTTCCAAAAACTAATTCATAAGGTGTGCATTTCGTTCCTTCATGAACACTCGTGTTATATGAAAACATTGCTGATTCAATTCGTGGATTGCCTTAAAAGACGCATCGAAGTAATCATATTTTAAGAACAAAGTCTCAAATTTTGGGAAAAAATGGCGGAAGCAAAGTTGTACATCCAATTATTCAAGGTAAAATTATTAAAAATTAAAGATTTTCAGATTTGGAATAAGGTAATTAAACATTTTTAAGTTAGGAAATTGAATTGGAATCATTTTTTAAGACTGTTGAAAATCAGAAGCGTTTTGAAATGAATAATTGCAAAAAAATATATTTATCTCTTTCTTTTTATATACTAGATGAAATTTTTAGTACTTCACAAAGTTTTGTTATATGTGAAAAGTAAAAACCTCTCAAAACAATTTTTTTGTATTTAAAGATCTTAAATAGTAATGACATTTTTTTTCAAAAAGCATTCCAGAATTGTTAAGCAATTAAAGGTAATGTCGATATTCAATATAACTATTTCTGCAATGGTTTTAACAATGATTTTTTTACTATATTGTAGTGGTAGTGATGGTAAATCTTCAAGACGATTATTAATACATAGTATTAGTTCTTTAGCAGCAAACGTTGATTCGTGAAATAAAAAATCTGCCCGCTCCGCGGGCACATTCTCATTTCGCGCTTTGCGCGCAGCTCGCTTCGCTCGCAAGTTTGAGCGCGCCTAGGGCGCGCGATTTGATCGTCGCGCTTCGCGCTCCGTTCTTTCTGGACCTCGCGCTTCGCGCTCGGTCTTGTGCTCTTCGCATACATTTAAGTTTATTTCTTATAATTATCCCTGCTGGAAGTAAAGCGATAGAAAGGGATACAAATTGTTGGATAGAAAGATATAGAACTTTTCTATCTCTTTCAAGTAGCTGATTTGCATCCCCAAAACGTTATCCTGTTTAATCTCTCACTCTATTCATGTGACTGGTAATATCTATCTCTTCCTATTTCGCAGTTTATCTCTCATGTCATGGAATATCTCTATCTCTTTCCATTCCTCACCCAAACAAGAGAATAACTATATCTTCTTCTATCTCTTAGCGTATCTCACATATCTATCTCTTCCTATCCTTCAGTCTATCACACAAGTTTGAGAGAAGCTATCTCTTTCTATCTCCTAGTCTATTCCGCTTGTCTATCTCCTGCTATTCCTGACTCTATCAGTCACATTTAAGAATAGCTATCCCTTTCTGTCGCTTAGTCTATCCCAAACCTGTATCTCTTTCTATCCCAGAATTATTATCCTTTTCTATCAGATCGTGGTGGAAATACTCATCTCTTTCGATCCCTCATCTATATCTTTTTGAAATGAATTTTAATATCCCTCTATATACCTGAATCGACATTCGTGTCAGAGAATGCTTACCTTTTATTATCCCTTAGTTTATCCCTCTCGACAGAAATTTTTTATTCCTTTTTTTTCGTCTATCCCTCCGTATTCCGGAATGAGGTATATCTTATTCTAAAACATGTAACTATTTTGCACAAGATTAACTATTCATTGAGTGATATATATTCTTTAACTAGTGAAAGAATAATTAATCTTATGGAAAATATAGTTACATGATGTTTTGGAATAAAATATATACCTCATTTTGGAATAAGGAGAGGCAGACAAGACAGAAAAGAATACAAAATCTCAGGCGAGAGGGATAAACTCAGGGATAATAAAAGGGTAGCAATCTGGAACACGAATGTCGACTCACATATAAAAAGATATTAAACTTCATTCTAAGGAAATATAGACAAAGAGATAGAAAAAGATAAAACTGACTTAGTATGAATGTATGTAAAGTTGTGTTAAGCAGAAGTAGACGGAGCGAACAGTCCGTAATTTTAAAACGTGTTACATATTTTTTATCAGAGAAGGATTTTTACCGAAATAATTGAACTCATTGTAATTTATTAAAAATTCAAATATTTATTAACGCCTTTTAGAACTGAAATTATCAACATCGATTAAAAAGACTAACATATAAACTTAAGATAATTATACTATGCATTCTAGGCATTCTATACATTGCCTAGGCATATGTAATGAATTTGAAAAGCCCGAGTTTTTTTGTTAAGAATAATAGTGATATTGAAACAATGTTAAAATATAAATAATAATAACAAAAGTAAACGCTTACACTACTACTATAATCAAGAACAATCGACAGTCATTAGAACCTGAACACATGATCCTTAAATAAATATCAATGTGCGCCGAAAACCCGAGATTTTGAAAACTCGACCTCTCTAAATCTCCACTTAGGTCATTTTAAAAACACTGTAACTTAGGAGCATTTAATCCCTGCTTAAAATGACGGATTGAACCCAGATAAGAACCGAGTAAAAGTCGGTTCTTATCCGGCGCTAATGGATTTGTACCCGGTTTTTGTCCCCGGTTTGTACCCGGAGATTATCGGGTTCTATCTGGGATCGCATAATATCTTCACCCGGTTTCTATATGGTTCTTACCTGGGACCTTTGAGATTTTTATCTGGTTTGTATCTGGCTCCTTAAAATACTTATACCCGGTTCTAATCCGGCACTTAATCGGATTCTATCTGGGTTGATATAATATTTTGTCCGGTTTCTATATGGGTCTTATCTGGGCTCTGTAAGAGTTTTATCCTGTTTGTAGTCGGGTCTTCGAAATTTTGTATTTTAATTTGCTGGATCCATATGCCAGATAGGAACCAGGTAGGGCCGGGTAGCAGATGCATTTTCACCTTAACAATTTGCAAGTCTACAACTGCCTTATAGAAACCGGATAGGATCCGGGTAGAAACATATTGTTGTATTTTAATTTCTGGATCCATATGCCAGATAGGAACCGGATAAGACCGGGTACAATATTCATACAACTTATTTTCTGTCACCACTTCCCGGATAAGGACCGGATAGACCCAGATAGATCCCGAAAAATGAAATTAGAGTCCAGATAAAAACCCTAAAGATCCGGGTGAAACCCGAATGGGTTTGCATCCAGTTTCTTTCCGGCATCTACTCGATTTCTACCTGACATTTTAAGCAGGGATACTTTACCATATTAGCAATTTAATTCGTATAGGTTTTTATCCACAATTTTCAATTTTTCAACAAAATAATTATCCGTCGATATCAGTCTTTACGTTCTTCACGTCAATGAACAATTTTTTTGTTGAAAAATTAAAAATTGTGGATAAAAACCTGTAGAAACTAAATTGCTCTCGTGGTAAAGTGTCACATGCCCTTAAGTGTTTTATTTGTAATAACACGAAAGTGGAAGTAGGCATTTAAGATTTAAAAAAATATAAAGGCAGAAAATAGGACGTTCTAAAAAAGAATGAATTGTAGCTTCTTTCGTGCACATAATACTATCTTAACGAAAGCTATTATCACATTTGAGGTTTACACTTTGTATTTTGCCATATCAGTTTCTCCGATTACTTTCAAAGAGAATACATAAATCAAATAAATAAAAACATTTTCAGAATAACAATATTGTTCGCTAAAGATGTCGGAAATGACAAAGAACATGGAAACGTATATCTATAAATTCTTTTTTTTTAATTTAAAAAAAAAGTAAATTCTTGTTTTACCATCCTAATATTTTTTCTGCCAGTTTTTTTTAGGAAAGACAGTGCACAAACGTATTTTTTCATGTTCTTTTCCCTTTCTCAAAGTTTCAGCTAGAGAATATTTCTTTTTGTAGAGAAAACCCCGGAGAAACTGGTGTGGCTCATATGGCAACTAGTTACTAAGTATCACATGCCCATGGTAAATAATATTTTTTCTTTTTCTTTGAGAAAAATTACGATCTACCTTTTGGTTTACAACGTAATTTTAGTTAAGAATAATTCATATCTGGAAGAAATTTAAATATAAGTAGCAAAAATACACGCTCACGCCTCATCCTACTTCCTTCACTTGATAATGTTAGTAAACTTTCTTAAAGAAAAATTGTAATAAAATTTTGTAAACGCAAAATATCAGTAAGTTGTGGTAGCACATCTTCGCGGACTACTAAGTTTCCAGTTCGTTTTTCCTCGTCTACATGAGACATTGTGTTCTGTTCTTTTTCTTCATCATTCTATGAAGAAAAGTTAGTTGTTAAAAGTTACAGCAATGATATCTAAGTTTAAGTAGTAAGCTCAAATTGATTTAAATTCTAAAATAATTCACCTCACGAAATAAAAATGGAATTCCAGTAAATTGAAACAAAGGGAAATGATGAATTTATAAAAAAATCTTACCAATGGCGATGGCTCTTCCACCTCTAATTGATTCATCGAAATCTCGCTAAATTCTTCATCATTTTGTTCAACATTCTCTGTATCAATAAATTCAATTTCATTTTCCTTATTTCTGTTCGATGTGCTTGGAAATAATGCTGCAATAAAAATTACATTTTGAAAAAGAACGCTATTATAAAACGAAAAATAGAGTGAAAGGATCGAGACTTTTGAACTCACTAGTGTTTTTTTTGCAGAGTTTACTTCGAAGCTTAGTTATATGCTTGCTGATGATACTTGGTACTTCGTTCCGGAAATAATTTATCTGCACTGGATCGTAAGGTGGTGTGCAGTTGCGAGCCCAGTGTTGAAAGCAATCTAAAAATTAATAGATTGAAAAAAATAAGTCACACGCTCACCACCATTAAATAAGTTCTAGGTTAAAAGCGATACAATCTTTTTACCGAACCTTGTATTGCGCATACGATTTTCCCGTTAAGGCGAGGACGTGCTGTAGGGTTCGATTTTTTTATCCTGTTTAAACATGCTCCAGTAACACTACTGTTTATAAGCACTTTTAATCCAAATGTTGACTCAGCCAAGTGATTAATATATTTCTGGGGAGATTTTGCTACCACCAAAACGCAGTCATATTTATCCTTCTCAATCCAGATGTTTTGTCCGATATGAATCTGAAATAAAACTGAATTTAGTAATTTATTACCAGAAAGAAAGTAATTTTTTTAAATAAAAATGATACGTAGGAGACTCGTACTTTATTTTCCTTTAAAGCACCAACTTTGTCGAAGGTTTCTTTTCCAAGTTGGTTTGCTGCATCCTTTTCTACGTCCTGAATGTTTTCTGAGAGCAGAGAAATAGATCAATAAATCAATATATCAGTTTTAAATTAAAATATATTTATAAATAGAAGCAATTACTGTATACAGACTGTCCATAGCGTCAAGTCGTAACAATAACTTGTCTTGAAGACCCGAGTTTCTTCTATTACACTCCAGTATCTCAGCTTGTAGTTCACAAATTTTATTCTCTTTTTTCGCAATTTCTTTATTTTTTTCTTTCAGCAAATTTCTTAAGAATGCACAGTCGTCTTTTGAGCCAAAGTTTACGTCCTCATTCTCTGACTCAGATACAAGATATTCATCACCTGAATTTTGTTTTGTCTGCTATTTTACACTACTAGCCGGAACTGACTTTTTGAAGTTTGAACCACCTTTTTCTTTTCCCTTTTTTGACCTGAAAAAGGTAATCATAGAATCTATGTTTTTCAATGAAGATAATAACTTCAAAGTATACTTTATGAAGTAACATAATTTGCCCACCTTTTGTGGGTGCGTAAGTTCTACCTCAGACCTTTCGCTCTCCTCGCTGCTTACCAACTGCGCGTCATCAGCTTTAAGATTTCGTTTTTGAATTTTCATTACTTTTGATTTTATCAAGCTTGAAAGTTGTGTTGTTGCCGGCTGATAGATACGTTTGGTAGTTTGTTTCTTCAAGACTGAAGAATTCAGATTTAAATTTTCAGCATCTGAACCTGATGTCGCTGGAGTAGCTCTCTTCAATGGCGGATACTTATGCCTCTCAGAGGCCATTCTGTGCATAGCTTCTTTCCTTGTCTCTATATAATGCAGAGAGTTTAACAATATAAATTTGTCCGCAGGGATAACATACGAATTATAATTTGGGCAGTGGTATTAAGAGGTTGCATTTTTTTTGTTTCTTAAATAAACAGAATTAGAGTCCACTTCTTGTGAACAATTGAGTTTTAAACAATTTCATGAGACTCTCAGTAAATTTTAAAAGGACCCCAAAAGATTCCAAGGAATTTAAATATGACTTAAGGACTTGAAATACTTTATCATAAGAGCAATTCAGTTTCTACAATTTTTTTTACCCAATTTGTAATTTTTCAAAATAATTGTTCACAGGCGTGAATAACATAAAGACGGAGGTCTGTAAACAATTATTATTTTATAAATCAAATATTGGGGGAAAAAACATGTAGAAACATTCTTAAACTAAATTCTATTTCTTCAATATTTAAGTGGGATTCGGGCCTGATAATGTGTACTTACTCGTGACGAATAATATCAATGCAGAGCATTTTTTATTGGCACTCTTCTCTCAAGTGATATTAAAAAGTTTGCCTCGATCGAAACACGAAGCATCGAAATTGCTTATTATCTCACTGGCGTCTATCACGGCCACGCAGTGTGCCCCGCACACCAACGTGAGTATTTCACACACGCATACATATTATTTCCACACTTTTTCAGAAACTTTAATTTATTGCGCGACCACGTTTTTAATCGAGAACTACACCGAATGGCACGCAATGCTGGTGAAACAATGAAGCCGAAATACGCACCGGCCACCGGGTCGGTCGGTTGGCGCTATCACGTGACTAATTTCATTGTTTGATGTGGCCAATTAACGCTGTCCGAGAGTGAAACCAGCCAATCACCATGCACGTAACTTGCTGGCCAACCACATCACATCTTCAAATTTGAAATTTTAATCCCTGATGATTTCTCCATGAAACAGTTACCACGTGCTGCTAAGTGTTGCTATCATAATTCAGGAAAATACTGTTTGGTAAGTACGAATTATGTATATACAATAATAGAGTGAAATTTCATATATAGGTATACTTTTCTAAACTTAACAGGTACTAAAAATATGTGACCACTATAAATTCAGAAATTTTTAACAATTCCGTATGTGTTGCATTATAACAATAAAATTTTTTTCGACGACATATATATGTGATAGGCATATGAAACTATTCTTTTCTCAATTTGAATAAAATTAACTAAATTTTTAAATTCAATGTTTTAACAGTATTTAAAGTAAAAAGTGTTCATAAAGAAACTATCATAATTTTGGTATAAATATAGGGGAAAAGTTTAATTTGCCAAATTAAAAAATATTTCACGTGGCACGCTAGGTTCATTTTTAATTTAAGAAAAGTCATTGAAGAGCACCGCGGTGCTTTTCCCTAGAAGATAAATAAATGAAGGTTATATTATGTTTTAAGCACTGCGCCAATGCAAATGTACGGTCCCGATGGAAACTGTAATAGAGTTTAGGGTTGTCTGGATTTTTTAAGCCTCTGCTATTCGTATATGAAATCTGATTTTACATTTCTTCAGGAACACTCTTCTCATATATCTTCGAAATGGGTGACGAAGAAACAGGACAACTTAAGCGACGTAAGAACCAGATACTTGATGCGGATTATGATCCGAAAGAGGTACATGCGACAACTTGTTGGCGATGGCAGAGAAAATTGAAGCAATTCAAAGAGAGTTTAAGAATTGGTAAATATATAATAAAAGTAATATTCCTAAAATGCAAATATCATATGACATTTGTTTCACTAAAACGCGAAGTTTTTTTACTTTATTATACCCTAAATTAATAGCAATATGTATTGTACGCTGAAATCAGATGAAAAAAATTTCTCTTTTTTTAAATATAAAGTTCCAGCAAACTATAGAAGCATGTGACCCTCTCCGAACTAAAATTTGTGTGTGGCCCTGGCCAGGCCCAGAACGGGGCGTACCAAACTCAGCCTGAAACACGTTGCCCGACCAGGGCCATGGATTTCCTCCTAGACATTCATTCCCTTGGTCCGGGAAATCCGTGGCCCAGGTCGGGCTACGTGTTTCATGCTGAGTTATGCGTGGGAGGAGGGAAAAATCAAATTGTTTTTATCCACTTCTCCATCTCATAAATCTTAAAGCCGGTTATTTTCTGAGAATCAGGAAAATGTAGTATTATTACTTTCTTAAATCTGTTTAATATGAACAATGTATGTATTTCTTTTGATATTGTAAAATGTCAAAAAATGTCCATATTGAGATATATAACGCTTTATAAAATTATAAGTACACTTGAATACTCCATGAGGAGTCTGCTCGCAAGCGGTATAATATATGAACAAAGAACATTATTTAGAAGTCAACTCGTGAACAAGCAGGGCCGTGTGTAGTATTGTGTATGGGCATAATATTAAATTTTCTACTGATTGAAAAATGTTAAAAACGGATGAAAACAGTTAAAGATGATAAATAACTGATAAAAACTTTAGTTTCAGCACATTTTTAGCAATAAACTTGAAATACACGCGAGAGTGGTGAAACGTACGTATTTTTGTAAAGTCATACTGCGTAATATGGGGTTTAAAATGAGAAAACCCCAGTTTTCAGAAAAATGACAAAAAGTACTTGTTATTAACTTCTCATGAATTAATTTTCACTCAGTTGAGAAATATACGGCGATTAATTTCTATCCAATAACTTTCGATTTTGAGTACTCGAACCTCTCCATATTGCGCCCTACAAATTCCACAAAAAATGCCGAAATTCGTGGCAAAGACGGCATGTTGTGACCTTTTCTCGAAAAAAATTAATTTTGCCGGTTAAGTACAAAATTTTGCAATATTGTAAACTAATTTTAGATTGTTTAAATATATAATTATTGTTCTTTTTTCTTTTTACATCACGAACAGTTATTATTATCTGGGATGAATGGTACAATGGCAGAATAAGCGTTATTACTTTCTGGAATTAATGACACAATTCATGAATTTATTTTTCAGTTTTTGTCCATCGAATTATGAAAAGTTTGTACTTTTTGAAATAAACGATACACTTCAGGAATGTTAACAGCAACATTTTTTAATGAAAATATTTACAATTATTTAAAAAAATGAAAATTGTTCAAACAATTGAAAAACTTCCTTGAAAAAAGCAATTTTATTCTTAACATTCATTCATTGTACCATTCGTCCTAATATTATTAACGAAGAAAAAACAATTAATAATTTTCAAACGATTCAGAATTGATTGAAGAATATTGCAAAACTTTTTACGTACCCGTCAAAAATCATTTAATTCAAAAACAGTTTGCAAAATGCCGTCTTCGGCACGAATACGTTGGTAGACGACAGATATGCTAGAATAGAATGTTGGGGACTGAAACAGATAAGTGAATGATTACATGTTCTTCTTCTTCTTCTTCACTTAATAGCTTCTTGTTCGAAGAACAAATGGCCAGAACATAAATGGCCAGAACATCATGATTACATGGAGAGAGAGATTGAAAAAGATAAAGGTTGGTAGACGAGAGACAGGCTGGAATAGAATGTGGGGGATTGAAACAGGTAGGTGAGTGATAACATTGACAAAGAGATTGAAAAAAATAGAGGTGGATAGATAAGACATAGGTTAGGATATAAAAGGAGAGATTGAAAGAGATAGGCTAGTGATTACATGCGCAAAAAAATTTTTTTTGGACCTATCACATATGTAATAGGGTGGTTCAAAAATTCCTCTTTTATATATATACAGAGTGAGGCACATAAAGTGTTATAGAGCGATAGCACTCAAACTATTGATCATATCCAAAAATGCTTCAGACAAAAGTTTCAGTGTTCAAGAAGGTCGTCATACTCTGACCACTCTATTTTTTTATCGGTGGAGGCGCTGAAGCTACGTGAAGATCAACTCCACTTTTTTAAATGGAACCATGTATTTTTTTTCGATGACATTATTAGAGATTTTAAGATGAATTCAGCGACCTATACAATAATGTCATCGAAAAAAAATACATGGTTCCATTTAAAACAGTGGAGTTGACCTTGACGTAGCTTCAGTGCCTCCACCGATAGAAAAATAGGGTGGTCCAGTATGGCGGCCATCTCGAACACTGAAACTTTTGTCTGAGACATTTTTGGATATGATCAATAGTTTGAGTGCTATTGATCTTTAACACTTTATGTGATTCACCCTGTATATATATATATATATATATATATATATATATATTTTTTTTTTCTAACATTTGTTTATGATGCCCTAAATTACTTCAAACCGTTAAAACAAAAATGTTCACAGATTGATCTTTATCCAGTTGTCATTCTCATGTCTTCAATGTAATCCTTGAAATTCCTTTCACTTTCATCATTGGATTTAATCAAATATTAATGGTAATATTTATCCCAGCTCTAAATTTTTTCATTATTCCTATATATAGATTCCATCTCATCAGCGAATCACATGGATGATGCAGAAATAAAAACGTCGACAATTACTGTGGATTCTGACAGCAGTTTTTCGGATTTGGAAATAAACTTGGCTTTCGAAGAGAACAATGCCCTAGCGACAAGTGTATCATTAGAAGAGGATTTAAAGTCTGAAGAATCAAAATTTGAAAACACCAACTTAAATGAAGAAGCCTTTTCTTCCAATTCTTCAATTAACTCTAGCGATGATGACTGGAATTACTATGAGGATTGTGAAGAATGCTGCGGTAATGAAGGTGACCGAACTTTTGAAAAGACTGAATCTTTGAATTCTTTTAGAAAAATGAGTCATGTGGTGATGTTCCCCGAATCTCAATTATCTACTCGTGATGTATCGCTGATGGTTATGGCTTACAGTATACGCTTTCATTGCACATATGAGGCAAGAGATGCTTTGTTTGAAATGTGTAAAATTTTTGCTGGAGATCGATTTCAAACGTGGAACACTAGTAAATATGTAATGAATCAGTTATATGATCCACCTGATGAAGTAATAAAATTATGTTTTCTATGTGAAAAATGTTGTAAACCATTACTACCACCGGTTTCAAAAGGAAAATTTAAAAAATGTGACGTTACTTGCATGTGTGGATTAAAATACGAATTGACAACGCAATCATCAAATTACGTGATTCATATAGACTTGAAATACCAGTTGGAGATACTTCTACAGAATAAAGATATAAAAGATGCGTCACTAAAAAGTATTCGCGATCTAAAAGTTCGTGAAAATAAGTTCAACGTATTGAGGGATGTCTACGATGGTTTGTTGTATAAGAAGTTACAAAAAGAAAACTCTGATTCTTACTTTATAACTTTAAACTTCTCTACGGATGGTGCGCCGCTTTGTAACAGTGCGAAGAAGTCATTTTGGCCAAAGCAAGTTGTTTTGAATGAATTGCCTCCTAAACATCGGTTCAAGTATCCCCTTCTACTTGGTCTGAGTATAAACAAGAAAGAACTATCGCCTCAATTTATGAATGCTTACATGGAACACTTTGTGGATCAATTGAATCCCTTAGCTGAGAAGGGCATTCAAATAACTGACGAAAATGGAAAGCCTTTAACACTGAAAGTTCTTCCTCTGTGCTGTCCAGTGGATTCCGTTGCTCGACCTATTTTACAGAACAGGGTCCAGTATAATGGATACTGTGGATGTAGCTGGTGCTACGAAAATGGTGTTTATGACAGTAATGCGATGCGTTATCCTCTGAAAGAGAAAGATAGTAAAATAAGAAGTGATAAAAGCCATAGGAAAGATTGCAATACCAAAGAGAAATCTAAGAAAACAACAGTACGTGGAGTGAAGGGTTTTTCAGTACTACTTACGCTACTAAGTTTTGACATGGTATGGGGTTTCCCAGTAGACTATTTACACGCAGAGCTTTTAGGTATTGTCAAATATTTATGGGATGTCTGGATTGAGACCAAAGTAATAACGGCACAAGGGGTTAGAGAATTAAACTTAAGACTACTTAAAATGACTCCTCCGCATGAAATTCACCGTGAACCAAGACCAATAAACGAGAAAGCTAAGTGGAAAGCTTCCGAATGGCGATCTTGGTTGCTATTTTACTCTCCAATATGTTTGCAGGGTCTGTTTCCAACCGAAGTATTAGATCATTATACTCTCCTTGTAGACAGTATTTTTATTTTACTACAAGATTCTATTTCTGAAGCAGAATTAAAAATGTTTGAGGAAAAGCTTCTTATCTTTGTTGCAAAGGCCCAGGAGATGTTTGGACAGAGCGTGATGACCTTTAACATGCATAGTCTGTTACATTTAGTTCAATCAGTGCGAATGACAGGACCTTTGTGGTCCACATCAACATTTCCTTTCGAAGGTGCTATTTTCTACCTTAAACGGGCAATAACTGGACCTAAAGGCGTGTATGATCAGATAGCAAAAAGAACATTATTAAAGCTTATTTTCGATCACACGCTCAAAATACTTGCATCCTCTGAAACGTGTGTAAATTTTTGTGAAAATATGTTTTCTCATCCTGATTGTAAAAATGCTGTCAAAGCAAGTGATCAAATACTACTTCTCGGACCTCTTGGACAATCTGAAGATGGGGCGCAACTATATCAGCGTTGTATATTCAAGTCATCAATGTTTCATAGCACAAAGTATATCAGGCCTACAAAAACTAATGAAACTTTTATTGTATTGACTTCAAAGGAAATTGGTGAAATTACAGACTTTAAGTATAAAAATGGTACAACGTACGTATCATTACACTTGTTTAGCGAAGTTCCCATGGATTTGCAGATTTCTCATATTAGCGAAATTCAACGCACTATTTCAACCATAACTGTTCCATTGGAATTCATTGATAAAAAATTGATGTATATGGAAGTCGGGGATTCTTCGTTTGTCACTAGATTACCTAACACTGTTGAAATCCAGTAATATAATAATAATTACTATTATACTATTGGATCATCTGATGAACTGAAAATTTTGCATTTTATATTTACTGACGAATTTAGATGTGTGAAAATAAAAAATAAGTTTCTTACAACAGAGCTACGTCAAGCTCTATCAGTGTGTCCTGTCACAACATTAAATTTAGATATATTATGCTATATACGTATATGTATATAAACGACAGATAGGTTGTGGTACAATGGGAGAGATTGAAAGAGATATGATAGTGATTAGATTGACAGAGAGATTGAAAGAGATAGAACTGGATGGACGGTTGATAGGCTGGAATAGAATAGGAGAGATTGAAAGAGATAAGCGAATGATTACATTGACAGAGAGATTGAAAAATATAGAGGTAGATAGCCAGGAGATACGCTGGGATATAATAGAGGAGATCGAAAGAGATAGGTTAGTGATTAGATTGACAGAAAGATTAAAAGAGATAGAAGTGTATAGTGAGGATTTAGGCTGGGATACAATGGGAAACATTGAAAGAGATAAGTAAGTGATTATATTAACAAAGAGATTGAAAAGGGTAGAAATGGATAGACGAGGGATAGGCTACGATAGGATGGGAGAGATTGAAAGAGATAAGTGAATTATGAGATTCACAAAGAGATTGAAAAAGACAGAAGTGGATAGACGGTTGATAGGCTGGGATAGAATAGGAGAGATTGAAAGCGATAAGCGAATGATTACATTGACAGAGAGATTGAAAAAGATAGAGGTAGATAGCAAGGATATACGCTGGGATACAATAGAGGAGATCGAAAGAGATAGGTTAGTGATTAGTTTGACAGAAAGATTGAGAGAGATAGAAGACTATAGCCAAGATTTAGGCTGGGATACAATGGGGAACATTGAAGGAGATAAGTTAGTGATTATATTGACAAGGAGATTGAAATTGATAGAGGTGTATAGACAAGAGATAGAAGAATATAGAGATGGATTGACGAGGGATAGAATAATATAAAGGTGGATAGAGGAACTGATAGAAAAAGATATATCTGTATACAATAATATAAGCAAGAGAAAAAAAGAGATAAATGTTGATAGACAGGGAATAGAAAGAGAAACAGGTGTAAAGACTAGGGATAGGCTGCGATTAATTTTCCTTATCTCTTTCTATCCTTGAGATAGAAAGTGATTGGAAGTGATAAGATTTATATTCTTTTACTTCTAGCAGGGTTTAATACTGAAGCTCAAACCAATTTAATGATATTAAAGATGATGTAAATTAGTCATTTTCTCAAATTCACTAAGTTTCTTTTTCAGTTTAAGTGAAACAGGAAATTCAATTTACTTAAGGCTCTATGGGCCTTAAGGAACACATTCTCATCATGACACTCGCGCTTCGCGCTTGATTTTCTGTATGCATTTTTGTAACTTTTTAATAAATTACATGATTATTGATAAATTTATTTTCTTCCAAATATCTCAAAAAGGAAAAACAATCGTAGACTTTATTTAAGGAAACGATTTTGCAGAACAACGCTTATTTCGTATCTCACATACTTTGGTGAAAAAAATCGAATTTTTTCAATATTAAAAATTAAAAAATTAAAATATACATCCTGTCGAGAAATTTCTCGATAAGAATGTGTAGACCTTATTTAGCCAAACAATTTTTCATCTCAAAGTTTTTTTTGTATCTCACATATTTTGTCTAAAAAATGGAATTTTTGAATTTTAATCGTATTTTTTGGAATTGAAACGAAAAATATATGTTTTATCAGAAACTGTGTGAGACAAAACTTGTAGATCTTTTTGAAACTAACAACTTTGTATTCTTGCGTTTTTTTCTTATTTTACATATTATTTTGAAAAAAATTGAATTTTGGATTTTCAATAGTTTTTTTTTTAATTAAAAAGAAAAATATGCATCTTATGAAAAAATGTTACAATTCAAATTTGTAGTTCTTTATGTAAAAAATAATATTGTATCATAACGTTTTTTCGTATCTCGTATAATTTAACTTGAAAATGGAATTTTGATATTGACTTTTTTCGAATTTGAATATGCTGTAACATTTCTAATTTTGATTTAATCAAAAAATGTTATCAGGATAATTTTTAGAGATTTATGAGCACTATCAAAAACCAGTATTGAAATTTTTGATTTTTTCAAAAAATTATTTTCAAAAACACAAAAGTAGTGCTCAACCCCTCAATTTTGATTGGATGTGGCTGGTTAACGAACTTGTCCTTACTTTTTCGTCTCCGATGAAGTGTACCAAAGCTCAATTCAATCTGATATTTCTATCGAGAGTTATGCCGCACACGACCTATAGACAGACAGACAGACACTTTCGTAAAAACCATTTTTTCTGACTTAGGGGGTCTCAAAACTTAAAGATTTGATGAAAATTTCGAAAGTCATTTTTCACATAAAACCAATACCTTCTCATCCATGATGAGAATGTAAAAATCATACGTTGAATCTTCACCTTCTCGTTCTTATTATGCTAAGCAATATCCATTACAAGCAGTAAAACAAATATGAATCATTTGACAGTTGATTACTCGTAAATCTATTTTATTATTGAAGAAATTTGTAATTTCTTTGTAGAAACTGGTTAAGAGTTTCCACTCTTAAAGATGTAAAGATATAAATGCTCGTGGATAACTACTCATCAGTTTTAGTCTGGCAGCTAAATTATCATTCTTAAAGCTTAATTCGTTATTTCATCGTTCCAATATTCCGAACATGCGTTGGAAAGCTACTGTCATTGTGCGTTTTTTTCAGTATATGTCATTCATTTGAAGCGTAAACAATAATAATTTTTTTTCACTCAAATATGTCGAACTTTGTGCCTGGAAAAGTGTTTTTGCGGGGAGTTCTTCTTCATTACTTTAATATGAAGAAATATGCTACCGAAAGTCATCGTATTTTGGTGGAAATTTATGGTGAAAATGCTCTAGCTGAGCAAACGTGCCAAAAGTGGTTTGCACGATTTAAAAGTGGTGATTTTGGCTTGGAAAACGAAGAACGTCCTGGGCAGCCAAAATTTTTGAAGATGAAGAACTGGAAGCATTACTCGATGAAGATTGTTGCCAAACACAAGAAGAGCTCGCAGAATCTTTGGGAGTCACTCAAGCAGCCATTTCAAAACGTTTAAAAGCAGCCAGATACATTCAAAAGCAAGGAAATTGGGTTCCACATGAACTCAAGCCGAGAGACGTTGAAAGGCGGTTTTGCATGTCCGAAATGCTGCTGGAATGCCACAAAAAGAAATCATTTTTGCACCGGATTGTTACTGGTGATGAAAAATAGATCCATTACGACAACCCCAAGCGCAAAAAATCATATGTGAAACCCGGCCAACCAGCCAAATTAACGGCAAAGCCGAATATCCATGGCGCGAAGGTAATGCTTTGTATTTGTTGGGATCAGAAGAGTGTGCTGTATTATGAGCTGCTAAGACCGGGTGAAACCATCAATGAAGAACGCTACCGAACACAATTAATCCGTTTGAAGAGAGCAATAGTCGAAAAACGGCCGGAATATGCGACCAGACACGAGGCAATAATTTTCCATCATGACAACGCTCGGCCCCATGTTGCTCTTCCGGTTACGAACTATTTGGAAAACAATGGATGGGATCAAAAATTGGCTTGATTCATTCTTGGCCGCCAAGCCGGCGCAGTTCTTTTGGGATGGAATCCACAAATTTCCAGAAAGATAGGAAAAAGTCATAGCTTCAGATGGGCAATACTTTGAATAATACTATTGTACATGTTTTTCATAAATAAACGTTCAAATTTTGAAAAAAACCGCACGAATTAAGTTATAGATCCAATACATTTTGAGTTATTGTTAAATTTTATGAAGAAGATGAATGGAATTGAAAGTGATTTTACTGACCACTAAGAAACTTTACACAAACCTTTAAACATAAGTTTAAACTTAAATTAGATCTGTGCATCGGATATTTCCTTTTTTCTTTCATGTTTTATTGACTTCAAACAATCCACTTGACTTACCCGTAAGAAAGTGGGCATTGAATGGCATTGAAATGTAAAGATCTGGAAAGCAACGGAATCGAGAATGAAACTTTTGAATGCATTTTAATTCCTAGACATCAAAAGGCATTCAGAAGTTCCATTCTCAATTCCATTCCGTTTCTTTCCAAATTTTAACATTTCAATTCTATTCAATGCCCACTCTCTTACTGGGTTATAAGTTTCAAATAGATATCAAGAAAAGGCAGATGAAATAAAATTTGACTTAAAAAAGCTTAAATCACGAAAGTTTTAATCCAAACAAAAAAAATTGAATTTGAATATATCTGTTTTTCTGTTGTTACTTTCTTTAAATTTTTGAAAAGTTCTTCATCTGCCTCAAACACCCTTACTATTCATTGAGGTAAGAAAACTGCATAGCTGTTTTCAATGTCTGCAACAATTTTCAGTACATACTTAGTATTTAATCTTCTCAAATTCGTTATCATCTAAAATTTACCAATTTTTGAGTTTTTTAAGGTTTAATTGATAGGAAGCCAGCGGCTCCATCTAGTTTATTGAAACCCATCATTCTCTGAAGTGATGCTTTTAACTTAATTCAATAAAAATTGAATGTCTGATCTTAGATTGATGATACGTTTCACTTTATCAATACTTTGTAACCGATTTTTACAGGGTGGCCAAGCTGCAATGCTTCCGAATCAAACTAAATGTTTACCCGCTCCTTTTGTCACGACGCTGCAGTTGCTGTGTACAACCACCGTGAAGTTAGCACCCCGACTATGAAAATTTCGATTTTTTTTTTATGGAATCGTTTGGTGGTCGTTTGGTGGCGTTTGGTAGTCTACTTTTCTCGTTTGGTGGTCAAAATTGAAAAAGTTATAAGGTTTTCAAAATCATGAGTAGCACCCCATATTTTGGAATTTTTCAAAAATTCTTTTTGATATCGTTTGGTGGTCGTTTGGTGGTGTTTGGTAGTCTATTTTCAACGTTTGGTGGTCAAAATTAGAAAAGTTATTAAGTTTATAACATTGTGATGATATACTAAAATTACAAGAACATTTTATTAATAGTTTTTTCAAAGTTATTTTGTCGTGTTTGTTATTTTATTTTGTGTTTTTTGGTATCAATATTAAACGATTTGGATTGATTCCTTAATAAATATTAGAGAAAATATATTATATATAATTAGTATTCAGATTCGACTCAATGATTGACAAAAAGATGTAAAATGTTCAGCCGATGAAGCTAAGTAGGTTTACATATATTCTAATGCAGTAAAAGGAACTAATGTTTTGCATAGTTATCAACATATGCATTATAATTAAATAGCTGAGTGAAAGTGTTTCTCACGCCATTGAAAATTATTAATAAAAAACATAAGCGTAGAAAATCGTTCGTTTTATTAAAATAGCTTGAAACTAAGACAGGGGAGTAAGTTAGTCACAAATATTAATACAATTATATAGATGAATATTTTTATAGACAATTTATTATAGCTATAATTTATGAAAGTTTAAGAAATTGGTTCGTCCATGGCCTTAAATAAACTGGAAGAAGCGATTTATCACTTTTATAGTGAATATGGTGAAATTCATAAGAAATTATAGAATTAATGTAACTGGCGCGATAGCACACGGAAAAGTAACTCGGCAGTTTGCTCGCTCGCGACAGTGGCCTGACGCTAGGTCTATATTGGCGCGTGATCTCCCAAGTGGCGCCGCCGTCCCACCAAAGTGTGGCAGTTAGACGCACGCACACTCTAGGCACGTGATGCCACTGTCGCGAGCGAGGAAACTCCCGAGTTCCTTTTCCGTGCACCTGTCAGCGGCCACCCCTGATCAATTCACGTGCACTATACCAGAACTGTACATAGTTGCTAGGGTTGCTAGGTAGCACATTCAAAACAATAAACAACTCTCCTTCACAGAATTCTGAATGTTGACGTTAGTTCTATTTTGAACATAAGGGAAACTAGAAATTTTCATGAGTGCCTGTATGAAAATATTCTAATCCCATACAAAATAATATATTCATTATAAAACTATATTTTATTGGTATTCCAACATGTAAATTTGGGAAAAAGACATTGTTCTTGCTCGTTAGTTTGATTCTCCTGTAATTTTCTTTGAAAATGACGAGACACAATAAAGATTGTACTAACCTCAAAAGTTCAGGTACTTATAATTAAATAATTTATTTAGATTATTTTTTAAACATCATTTTAGTTTCTTGAGTATAATTATTATAAAAACTGTATAACTTATATGATTTAGTGTGGATTTTGATTTGCTATAAAATTTTGCACCTACAATACATGAAGTTGTTTTTTATGACTTACGTACTTTAATTGTTTTCATTATCTTGCACTCTTTTTCTATTCACTCATAATGATATTAATTATTTTAAACACATTTTCCACGAATTTGATGTTAAAGCAGTCTATGAATGCACTGTATATAGCCCTGATAACACATTTTGCATGCAAGTTTTTTATCTGGACAGATTAATGGAAAGTTTGTGCAGGGTTGCGTCCGTCATTACATGCAGAATTTATGCAAATCTGGCGCAAAATTTGAAATAAATTTCAATGCAATAAACAGAAATATTTTCTAACAACTTTCCAAATTTATTACTTATTATCAAATAATGCATCATATTATAATATAATATAATAATATATTATTAAATATATGATTATAATAATATTGATAATTTTATATATATTATAATAAACATACAAATATATACATCCAATCCCAACATCCAAATATTCAATATTTAAAGTTTTTTCTTCGATATATTCTATGTAACTTTGATGAATAACGAAATTTATGAAAAATATGTTTCTATAAAATGTCAAAGATCATTTTATAAAAAAATTAAAAATTTTTTTTTTAAATTATGAATAAAGTTTATTTACTATTAAACATTACGCAGAATTACTTAGAAATACAAGGAAAATTTAATCAAAATTTATGCAAAATGGCAGACGCAACCTTACACTTATTACCATACATGCAAATTTTATGCAAACGATTTGCTCAAATTTCGAACGAAATTTTTGTTAGACGTCCTTTCAGTAAGTAAACTATTCACTCTGATAACAAGGCTTGAAGAGAGAATAGCTAAAATTTTCAGCCCAGATAGCAGGATCGTAGGCTTAAGTGTAACTTTAAAACGCCATCAGATGCACTAAAATGTATACATGTTTGAGCTAAGATGCGACCGCCTGAGGCAGAGTTTTTTCATGCATCAGAATTATGATATTTATGGGTTGTTTAAGACTGCATCAATACAGCATGACATGGCGAAAGTTCAGCAAGGGACAGTCCCTGCTTTACGGCAACGTAAATACGACAACAAATGTACCATTCTAATTCACGGATTATGTCTGCTTCAGGGCACCAACAAATAGCCACATGACTCAGCATATATGTACATACACTGAGAAAAATATATCTTAGTTTCATCTTTTTTTTAGACAAAATTCTCCTATAATTTATGGCATTTTAACCCCAGAAAATCCTTATAGAACATTTTCCTTTTTTTTATCGGACTTTTTCCTTCTTTCTTAATCGGAATTTTTCGACGCAAAAAAAGCAAAAATTTCTTTTTCCTTTTATCGATCTTTTTCCCCTTCGTCCCTCTCCTCTTTTCACGTTTCTACCTTCATTTTTCTACTCATCATTGACAACCTGTGTGAAAGGAGAAATTATTCACTTTCATTATCATGCACAATTATGAAACAATCTTGGTAATTATATTAGGCAATTTGAACATTAATGTAGTACAGCTGAAGAAATTTGAAAATAATTCTGCTCCAAGCTGGGTTCGAACCCGCGCACTCGTAGTCCGTAGGCTAGAACGTAGACCGCTGACCTGTGAAATCATTGCAATGGCACTTCGATTATTAGTTACATGACCCAGAGCGTGAGATGCCCCATTTTCTTACGATTTTTACTTTGAAAAACTCTGCTGTTGTTGGTGAAATAGTTTCCCAACCATCAAAAAACAAATTTGTTTTTCTAAGTGCAGATTCTACATAGCGAAACCATCGGTTTTACCAAATAATTTTATTTAATAAGTATGTAAATGCAAAGACCAATTCCTCAAAATCGTATTATCAAATCGGAAAAAACACAATACGTTTCAAAACGTTTTTAAGTGTTTTGTCTTGGAAAACTCGAAAATCAAGTTTAAAATCAATGACAATCGTAACCGATGTGCATCTCGGATAATAATGTGAAGCGCGTCGTTCAATCTTTCATGATATTTCATTAATAAAAATAAAAAGTATTGAAAAATATCAACATCAACCATCAACATAAATATGCAGATGGTCCTTAGTAATTAAAAAATTTATTAAGTCACTTTTTTAATATTGAAATTTTATAAAATTAGTGACTTTTTATAAAATCAACTTTATACAAATTTTTATAAAAATTGTCTTTATAAAATGCGTTTTTTTTTATAAAAACACGAAACTTTACAAAATTACTGACTTTTATAAAGTTTTGTCTTTTTATAAGGATAAGATTCTTTATGAAACTTTTAACTTTGTAAAATTTTTATATAGTTGACTTTATTATACTTTTTGAGTATTAATAATGTAATTTTATGAAATCTTAATAAATGTACCAATTTTGTATATAGTAAACCTTATGAAAATTTCCTGAATTTGTCTATTTTTATAAAGAACTTTTTTTTATTAAAAGACCAAACATAAAAAAATTTTATAATTGACTTTATGAATAGTCAATATTTTTATGAGGATTCGTTTTTGTAATAAAATCGCATTTCATAAAAAGACCGGACTCTATAACAAAATTTTAAAGTTGACTTCATGAAAAGTCATTAATTTTATGAAGTTTTGTGTTTTCATAAAAAGTAGCGTTTTATAAAAAAAAGCAGAAATTTATTAAAAAATTTTGAACTTCACTTCCTCAAATAGGTAGACTTTATGAAGTGCACTTTATAAAGTATTTATTTATTATTTATTTATTAAGTTTACTTTGTAAAATACATTAATTTTATTAAGTTTATAAAATTGGCGGACTTTATAAAGTTTATTTTATAAGATAGGCAAATTTAAGTTTACAAAATTTTTATAAACTCATAAAAAGTTGACTATGAAATACTGAGCTTTTATTAACTATGTAAAATGTGCAAAAACAACTTTCATGCACATAGCACATCGATAACTTTTTTGTATTATCCTAGAAGACTCGAAACAGTTTCCTGAAAAAAAAAAAACAGAATGAAGAATATAATGTTTGTTCATTTCTTTGGCATAGGGTCAGTTTCTTCTTATTTTCTTTGATTAAAATTATTATTACATTTAAAAATGCGCAAAAAGAAAGAAAGGCAAACGTTTCGGCCACATATGGGGGCCCTCTTCAGTGCCATAAATTCAAAGATTAATTCAAAATTTCTGTAAAGAATTACAATATAGAAGATAATTAAAAAAAGAATTATCATAGAAATTAAAAACTTATCTTATAGCTTGCAATTCAAAATGAAGTATAGTCCAGTATGCAGCATCACGAATTGAAAAATTACTTGAAGCTCACTATGAATAAAAACCCGGATAAAATGAAAAAATATAAAAGATTTTGCACACGAACCGACCGGAATTTTTTTCCAAAAAATGTTTATTATTAAAGAAGGATACCAAATTGGTTCACAATGGCAAAACGCGAACAAGTTTTACATTCATGAAAACTTCTCGTGAAGACATTATTACCGGCAAATTCAGTGTAAAATGGATTGTCCGTGAAGCTTATATACAAAATCGTTTTCTTGAAAAATAAACGCCTTCATTCACTCGTGAAAATCATCATAAACCTCTCGAATCTCTTAACTAGGTAAAGGACAATAGTCTTCTTCAAGGAGGAAAAGAACCTCTTAGGATTTCTTATAGGAAAAAAAAAAAAAAATTTTTTCGGTCAGCAAAGCCACATGTCCCTAGTCGGTTTTTAAAACAGTTCAGATCATTCTGTGAGTGACGTCGGTAATAAAGTCTTTACGAGAAGGTTTCATAAATGTCAAACTTGTTCGCGTTTTGCCATTTAGAATCAATTTGGCATCCTTCTTTAATAATAAACATTTTTTGGAAAAAAATTCCGGTCGGTTCGTGTGCAAAATCTTTTATATTTTTTCATTTTATCCGGTTTTTTATTCATAGTGAACTTCAAGTAATTTTCCAATTCGTGATGCTGCATACTGGACTACTTCATTTTGAATTGCTAGCTATGAGATAATAAAATATATATATATATATAAAATAAAATATAATATAATAAATATAAATATAATAAAAATAATTCTTTTTTTAATTATCTTCTATATTGTAATTCTTTACAGAAATTTTGAATTAATCTTTGAATTTATGGCGCTGAAGAGGGCCCCCATATGTGGCCGAAACGTTTGCCTTTCTTTCTTTTTGCGCATTTTTAAATGTAATAATAATTTTAATCAAAGAAAATAAGAAGAAACTGACCCTATGCCAAAGAAATGAACAAACATTATATGAATTTGAGTCAATACAATAGTAAACATGTTATCAAACATGTCACTTTGAAGAATGAAGAATGTTACATCATTCATCAATCTGAAGTTAAATTAGAAGGTGCATTAAGTCTGCAGTAATTGAGACATCACGTTCAAACGACAGCACTCGCTTTTGACGGTGCAGTTATGCTGCCTTTATCGATGAAAACGAAGGCTCGTCTTTTGAGACGGATTAGAGGCTCATTCACGGCGCACTCGTAAATTAGCCTCTGATTGTGCCATGAAGAAGCCAAGATGTGATCGCTTATGACTGCGTCATGTCAACATGAAAGTCAAACCGTCGAATCAGTTTTCATTCTACATTAAGGAGGTCGTCTACCTTCGCGGCTTCAAAAAATCGAATTTTTTTTTTTTGCTCATTTCGAATCTAGACACTATAAGGAACATGCCTTATGAAGGATTTATTCGAAAACATGCTGGTTCAAGTACTACCGACCTCATCATTTATCTTTAAACGCGTTTTCTCGGAAGTAGTGTTTTTTAAAATTGTTGGCACGATTTTGACGGAACTATCGAAGATATTGGAAATCTGTAAATTGTTTCGTATTCAAAATACGCCTCACTACGATTAGACACGAGCTTTTTAAACAAAAATTTTTTTTCAATTTTTTACAGCTTTTTTAAGCTAGAAAAACAGGGTAGAAAATAGAACTTTTTTTCAAATCGCTGCCATTTTGTTAAATTTTAAAATCCTTCAAAAAGCTTGTATCTTATCGTAGTCGGATTAGTAAAAAGTAAAAAATATGATTGTTTTCATGTTTCAAGGTTCTGAAGCTGAGAAATCGTGCCACAAAGTCTACTACGTCGCGCCGGCAGAGATCGATTCAAGGACGCGTCAAGGCCAAGATAACGAAAAAAAAATATATATATTTTTTAAATTTTAATAATGTACTAATTAAATAAAAAAAACTTTGTGTCAATATCATGTGTAGTTTTTTCGCAATCCATCGTCAAAAATACGCCCGAAATTCAGGCGCGAAGGTAGACGACCCCCTTAAATGCGACGTTAGAGGTATTTAACTAATCCTCTCCTTTGGATGTCACAAATAATTAAAAATTACAAAGACATTCGAGGGAGTCCATTTGAATTCTGGAATATGGAGCTGCACGTTCTGCTATCGGGGAGAATTTAGCGTACAACGTTGAAAATGTTATGAAATTATACATATGAACGTAAATTCATTTTGATGTCGATGTATTCTAATTTTAATACAACTTAAAATTAGTTTAAAGTATTGTTCTAGTTTTCAATAATGATTAAATGGTTATATTGGAGACAATACGCTTATATTAGATTTCATACGTTATCACATATATTCTATATAATTTCGTTTAAATTTAAAATAAGTTACGCAGCCACAGAAAAAAGTAATTTTTCTGGCCTGTGGGTCAGATAATGTTTATTATATGTTTTTTTTGTCGCTGAAACCGAATCCGGGGTTCATTTTACCCCATCATGTCAGGTTTTTGACATAACATAAAAAAATCGAATAATCCAAGTCCAATTAGCAGGTTATACCTAATATATTGAACCTCATAATCTCTTAACCCCATAACCATTCAACTACTTCACTCCTTGACCCCATAACCTCTTTACCCTATAACCTAAACTTCCAATAACCATATAACCTCAAAAATTATAGGTGTGAATAACAAATGACAAGTAGACAAAATTTAAGTCATTCTCTTTTCTTTGAACTATACCGGGTTCTCTTTTGATCGAATGATCTGTGCAATGGGTTTCGTTTGCGCTTTCCACCATATCCGCCATCATATTTTCGTCCCATCTTCTTTGGTAACGAGTTTCCATTATCTTGACATCTTGGTGGAACCGTACACTTTGCTCTTTGCCAAAGTCCTCCAGATTGTCGGGAAATTCATCAAGGTGCGAGTGCAGGAAATGTAATTTCAAGTTCATAAGACATACAAGCGTTCGAAATTCTGTAATCATTTTCGAGACGATTTTTTTATATTCAGGTCTTTTCGTATTTCCCAAAAAGTTCTGGGCCACTGCCTTGAAACTAATCCAGGCCTTTTTTTCCAATCGATTCATTGTACTAACGAAGGTAGTATCTCTAAACATTGTTCTGATTTGTGGTCCATCGAATACTTCTTCTTAGTTTGGGGAATTTTTTTACAAGGTATTGGAAACATAGTCCAGTTTTATCAAGAGCTTTTACAAACTGTTTCATTAGTCCGCGCTTTATGTGGAGAGGAGGAATCAGAATTATCGATGGATTAAGTAAAGACTCATGAGTGATGTTACATGTACCAGGTGCGAACGATGATCTTGTTGGCCATTTTTTTTATAATGATTTGCACAATTTCTACTGTCCTACAAGCACAAATAGCAAGGATGTTTCGTGAATCCAGACTGTCGTCCAACCAAAATTCTTAATATTCATAAATCTACACAAATCTGTCATTAATGATTATCGTAGTTTATTTTTTGCAAAAGCACTCGTATATTTGTATTGTGGGGTAAAACAGCCTTTATACTTCGTTTAGAAGAATCTATGAAAAGTATCTAATCTTTAGCATCATATAAATTCGCTTTCAATTCATTGATAAGACGTTTTACATCAGTGCAAAATACTAGCGATGGATTTTCATCTTTCAAGAAGTATTTGCGGAATTGTGATTTTTTATTTTGATAAACAGATACTTTCATTTTGGGTTCGAAAAGATTTTTTCTTTTCAAACATGAAGTCAATAACTCTAAACCGTCTTTAAATCTCGCACAAAATCATTTAATTCAAACTGTGATACCAAGCATGGAACAGATGATTTTTTGGTGATTGGAGTCCAGTCTGTTTCACTTTCGTCGTTTTAAAGTAAATAGCAGACTCTTTATCAATTTCCATCGCTTCGTTACCTTCAAGTACACGACCAAAATCAGTTTTTCCATTCTTTTGTGCAGTAAAAATTGGGTTTATTACTGATGTAACACTAATGTAAACAATTTTGTTTTTATTTTTAACGTTGAAACCCTTGATTTCAGTGCAGCAAAAGAAACAATCTCCTTTACAGCGAGGATGTTTCCAAATATTTGGAATAGAGTACTTGATATAGTCTCTATTCTTATCTTTTTTCCAACGATTCAGCATCTTTCTGCAACTATTGCAGATGATGTTTGGAACCCACTTGTTTACCCCCAGCTTACCCATTTCCAAACCAAAAATTTCTTCGAAAGTTTCACGAATGTCGTCATGGATGTTTTTCCGCAAAGAGTTTATTTCGAACTTTGAGTAAACATAAGTTGAAAACGCTGTATTCCATTCCGAGTAATGCATATTATTTTTTACAAATACTCAATCGAAAATCCGATTTTCAGTACCTGTAGAGAAACATCTTTATCGCCCCGCTCTACAAGAACTGAAAATTGGATTTCCAGTAGAGGTGTTGTGAAAAAAAAATTGATTGACTAACTGGTGAATCAACTCACACAAAAGACTCTAAAAGTTTTTTGGCACAACAGTTTCAAAATTGATCTTATCCTTAATTAATCCATGAGATTGAATATCATAGAGTTTTTTCGCGAAACACATCATATTAGTTTAATCTCACATATGAGAACGCAAATTGTGGAATGTCCATAAAGTGGCCGTAATTTTAATAAAAAACTAACATACTGTTTTGGGAAAGTAATAGAGTAAAAAATTACGAAAACTGAGTATGTTCTAATTAATCTTTTATGAGCAATAATTTTGAATGACTGCACAAATTCGTCATAAATATTTTTAAAAACATGCGTTACTTACATGCAGAAAGTATGATTTTACATCACACGTTATGTATATGAATTTCTGGGTGAGTTGCGTTACTTTTCCTAAAAGTAACTTTTTGAAATTAAGTTACTTTTCGAAAAAAGTAACTTTTCAAACTTAAAGTTACTAGAGAACAAACAGGTCGTCACCAAAGTGTTTTACAAAGAAAATAAATGATGGAGCAAACATTGGTGGCATTTCTGGTTGAGTTACGTTACTTTTCGTAAAAGTAATTTTTAATACGTTGAAACCATTACATCTTTTTATTATTATTTGGATAATTTCCATGTCGAAAAATCCTTTTTTTCAATATTATAGTCAATTGATTAATCGATGAAATACTAAATAACGATCGGGTTCTGCTAACCGATTTATTATTTAGCTAGTTGATAAAATTTAGTTTTGTTTGGTGATTATCATTTTGTGTTTAAGTTCAGTCCTGCTCCGGGTAAAAGCCAAGTTCACCGTGCTTCCTTTCCAGCCAGGTGGGGAGCTCCAGGATGAGACAGTGTGTGATTTTTCAGGGATGTGCTTTAAATTACTGAATTTAAATTGTAATATTTACCAATATTTGACTGACTCACCGCTGTATATAAACACTAATCGAAGTTAAGGACGAAAGCTTTTGAATTGGATAGGTTTATCCTTTATTTCTGAGATAAAGCACCGGAAGTTGATTATTTCATCTCTTATACAGCGTATTGTAAATGCAGTAAATAGGTCGATATTCGGTCATTTTCACGATTGAATGCACGTGTTTGCATGTGTGCACGAAAAGGTGAGCATAAATTAAAGATTTTTCACATTTATAGTGGTTGATATAATGTGTTTTTCTACGAGAAAATAAGCTCTGCTAAATTTCAATTTCATTTCTCGAATTCGAGCGGTTGCTCAAGAGCTCTAAATTTTGAGAAATAACTAAAAATACTGTAACCTTTTTTTATTCTATGGTTAATTGAGGTTAATTAGACCTTTTATTAAATTTAAATCGAAATGGATCTGCGTTCAAATTATTATTTACGCTAGAAATTATTTATTGAACAAGAAATTCTATTTATAAAGTTCGGGTTAACGCATTAACGCCCAAATTGTAGGTTTTCACATGATCATCTTTCATCGATTGCCAACAACGCCAGGGTAATGGAAATCTTACAAAAATTCGTGTCCGACTATTTACGAGTATGCTCTTTCCGATTTTGTTACTTAGAGAGCATAAAAAATTGATTTTCCCAAAAAATTTTGCAATTAAAAAGAAAATTTCGACCAATTTCTGAGGTAGTTTTTAAAAAAAAGTAATTTTTTCAAATCGTTTGACCACTCGAATCGGCCTGTTTTCATCAAAAGTCGTGCAATTTTTATACGTGCTTCAAAACCATGTATTTGGGAAAAATTTATTTTCATTAGTATTTTCAAAATGGCGGCTGGAAAAGTGTAAAACTTTGCGTAACATTGAAAAAATGGACTGAAACGGTTTTATATTGTTTTTTGAAGTGAATCGTTGAATACTTTGTTGAACTTTGTGAAAAATCATTCGTGAGTAATTCTTGTAAAACAATTGAGGTTAGATCTTCCAAATTCAAAATGGTTGATTCAAGATGGCGGAGGAAAATGATAAAAAACGAGATTTGACGCAAAAATTTGGTCCCCTAGGTTTTCAAGGATGCTGAATACGAGTCTGAGTTTAGATCTGAAACATTCAAAATGGCGGATCCAAGATGGCGGACGGACCCATAAAAATAGCGTAAGTTTGCGCTGAAATTCGGTCTAAGGGTTTTTCAAACTCGCTGATTACGAATCTAAAATCAGATTTGAGAATTCTGTTATGCAAGATTGAAGATGGCTGACAATGCATCGGTTTAGAGCGAAAATTTTTGCAATGAATGAATTTAAGACGATCAGTCGAACACTATTTGACAGCGAGTTTCTAATTTCTACATTGTTGCCAGATTTTCACCAAGTGGAGGTTGTGTTCTGAGAAATCTTGTTTTTTTTTGGTTTTTGTTTTTATTTTTGAATTTTTCTTGTTTTTCAATATTTTTGGTTTTTAAAATTTTTTGTATTATGTTTCTGTTTTTTAATGATGTATTTCATTTTTAAATTGCACATTAATTCAAGTAAAATGCACTTACTTCAAAAAATATTGAAAAACGCAGCTTCTGTATACTACTGGAATAATCACTTGCTTCAAAATTCATATAAAAACTACAATCAAAACAAAACTATGCCGTAAACCACGGAACATCTGCATACACAACTCAACACAAATGCACTGACCAGTGTCTCCAGAACGTGGGATTTTTCGGCCCCCACCACGTTCCCATCTGGGAGAAACACATGCAAACGTGGCGTGTCAGTGTGTCGGCTCTGCTACACGCTGCGGTCACCAGCTTCGTGTAAAGCCGAAGGTGCACGAAGACGGACTTCGTTACAATGCTTGAGTTTTCAAGTTATTTTTAGATTTCACGCTTTCGTTTATCGAGTCGAAATTAAGAATTGTATTTTTCTCGAGTACGTGCAAAAGAGGCGCGAAGCAGACGACGAATTTGAATTTACGAAGTATATAGTTCAAGAAATAACACTTTTCTTCAATTTCTTGAAGAAAGTCTGCATGAAATAAACATCAGTATGATCTTGGAAAATTTCATGAGGATTTCAACACTTCAAAAATAAACTTTCAGTGAAATTTAGTGACAATAAATGTATAAAATTTGAATCAATATATAATTTTCCATTCAAATTTATATACTTCTTACTAATTTTGTACATTTAACAATTTTTCAATTAGAACAATATTTTCTATCAAGATAAAATGGACATAAAATTCAAGTTCATAATTTATATTTTCAGTTATATGTTAGAAATATTTTCATCTCACATTTTTGTAGCCTAAGCACAAACTTTTCATTCCAAAACTTAAAATCTCTACGGAAATGGAAAATTGTCTAATAGCAGTAGATAAATTAAAAAGCTAAAATATGTGTTTATTGGTATTTCCATATTAACATATAAATATCAATCAACTTTAAATTTTACATAAAAATGTTCGTTCGAAGTGTTCAAAACTTGTTACAATTTGACAAGATTTTATGGAGGAGTGCAATCTTTTGGATGAAATATTTTGTAGTTCTTAATTTGTCTGTCCGTCTGAAATCGTAGTAAGATTTGAACAGTAAACAACAAATTTTCCAATAGAATTCAGGATCAATAATAATTGATTCAGGAAATACTTCAACTCTGTAGAGCATTTTTGTATTTCGAATTCAAAATGTGTGCTTAAGCCACAAAAAAGTAAGCTGAAAATGTAGATATAAAACTAATTATGTCATGTTTATGTCTTCTTAATGGAAAATACTTTGCATATAATTCTCTAATTCGATATTTTTTTAATGTATGAACATTCAAGAAATTGATAAATATTCCATCTTTTTATAGGAACTAAAAATTTCCGGATAATGCTTTGATTGAGAAAGCTAAAAATTTGTCAAATATTCATATAAATTGCAATTTTACAATTGCATTATTTTTCAAATATTTTAACATCTCTTCAATCTTGATAATTCTTACAGAAGTTTATTTCATGTGAGTGACTTTTTCTTTTTCTAATGAAAGATTTCGTAATTCTAAATTCGGCCCAATAAAAAAAAAAAAAAAAAGTAAAAAGATTTTAAAACTTCATAAAAATTTTTTTTCTGTTTTATTCAAAGTCAATAAATATTCAATGTTTGGAATCGAAATATTGAGTAAATGATTTTTAATTTCTGGGAATAAACTGCTTTAATAAGACAATCTTTCTTCTTTGTGAGAAATCTCAATTTTAAAATTAAAATTCTACGCATAGGATACAAAAACATAATATGAAAATACTTTTATTACAGAATTTTGAAATATACAAGTTGACCAATTTTTAATCGAGTAAATCGGCTACTTTAAGCAAAAAATTATGTTAAAAATATTTTATCAAAAAAAAAATAAGACACATTAAATTACGGTTTAAAATCCACATTCATAGATTGATGGTAAAAGCAGTTTAAAGTTTTTTAATCTTACGTTTTAGTGACGTATGCACAGACTTTTAATCAGATAAATGAAATGCTTTATAGAAAGTCAAAATTTTCTTATTACTGCACTTAATCAAATTTATAAAGTAAAAATATTTTTTAATTGATGCTTTCACTCAATTCTTTAAACATTCATTAATTGAAAATTGTACTCAAAATTTAATCTTGCAGCGTTCCAATATTCCCACAATGTTACAAAATCTTATTAATCATTATTTTAGTCGAATTATTTTCAAAATATTAAAAAAATAAATGTAAATATTTTGATTAAATACTTTGTCAAATTTTGCATTTGACTGATCTTGCAAAATTGTTGAAAGTTTTGAATACCGATAGAAGAAACTTTAAATGAAATTTTATGTCCATAAATGCTTAAAGTTCTATATAGAAATATCAACTACAACATTCTCAAATTTTATAAATAAACTACTAAATTCAAAAAGTTTCGGATTTTTTTAAAAACTGTACAAATTTCAAATATGAATCAGTCAAAATCTACTGATTATCAGTGAAATTTGACTGATTTAAATAACTAAAAACAGGTTACTGTGAATCAGTCAAATTTCACTGATTACTTCAGTGAAAAGTAACTGATTTAACAGTGAAAAATATTGTTTCCACTGATGATTCAGTGAAAAGGCAAATCACTGATTCAATCAGTGAAAATTTGACTGATTCAGATTTAGAGTGTATACAAATTTCAAATATAAAGTGTACTCTGTACATTAATCAAACAAATTTAGAAGATGAATATTTTAATAAATATTCCTAAATATTATTGGAATATGATACATATCGATTTAGAAAAACTTCTTCAAAGTACTCAGAGATTTTTCTTATTTTACGACATTTTTGCACCATGTTTGACCTTTGGGTAGGATTCAAGAAAACAATTGTAGACATACTTTCATTACTTAATAAAATACTATGAAGACTTGCTTTTTAAATTAAAGCGAAAACATTAGCAGATGAAACAAGATTTCATTGCAAAATTTGCAATAAAACGTTGCTATGTGGCAAATCGGAAATTAAAAAGCATGAAGCATCTTTATCACACAGAAAGAAGCAAGAGTTTTCAAATAAATCAGAATGTTATGGAGTAGTAAGTGAAAATTCTTCTAATGTAACTGTCAATTCTTACAGTGTTGAACCTTGTGTAGCAAGTTCTTCTGCTTCAGAATTCACAAATTCCACGATTCCGGAAAGTGTTACTTTCAAACAGAAAGTACAAGAAGCAGAGATTAGGATTAGTACATTTTTCGTAGAGCATAATTTACAATTCGCGATTTCATCAGAATTGATAGGACTTTTCCAAGATATGGAACCTTCGGTTTTAAAAGACGTTCGATTGAGCCACACTAAAATGGTCCTAGTTGTAAATAACGTCGTATGTGCTGCTGAAACTGATCACATGGCAAATATTTTGCGTAAGCAATCATTTTCAGTGTACGAAGACGAAACGACCGACAGGACTCTAGAAAAGTGGCTGTCATTAATGGTTCGATATGTGGAGCCAACGACATTTTCTGTCAGGGTGGAATTGCTCCAGCTTATTAATGTAAATGCTTCGGATTGTTCTGCCTCTAAAATTTTTGATGCGTTCGAAAAAGCATTGTCCGGGCAGAAAATCCCTTTATCTAATATCTGTGCTTTAGCTTGTGATAATGCACAGGTGATGGTCGGCAATAGGTTCTCATTTAAAACAAAATTAAAGGAAAAATGTCCCCGTTTAATTGTTTTCCCATGTGTCTCGCATTCGTCAGCAATTGTAGCAAAATATGCTTGTGCCATAATCCCAGATGTAGAGGATTTAATCAAAGATTTGCCAGCTTTTCTTAATGCTAGCTCCAAGCGAACGGCTATTTTTCGATCGATTGTTTTGGAATTAGGAAATGACTATCAAAAAATTCCTAGTCATTCTGAAATTCGCTGGCTTGTCCGCTATCGATGCATAGATATTATAATAAAGAATTGGGAAGTTATTCTTCAGTATCTTATGGTCCTCGTATCTGAGAAGGTAGAGAAGGCCAAAGACTTGTTAGGAAAAATGCAGAATCCTTTGACACTCGCATATTTCCTATTCTTGAAATTTACTTTGAATAGGTTCAACGTATACAATGCGAAATTTCAAAGTCGCGAAACAATGGTTCAGGAACTCCAGCCAAACTCGGCTAAATTCTTCGTATGGATTCTTAGCAGTTATTTGAAAGAGGGTCTTCTTCAACCGAATTTATTCTTTCAAATCATTAGAAATGTTAACTTTGCAGATCCTAGTAATCAAAAGCCGCTTCAAGACATTGACGTTGGTAAGAAAACGCGAGAATATTTCCAGCAGCAACTTACAAACAAGAAATTGCAAATAGTAGAAGTTGATCTATTTCTTCGTAATTGCTTGAAATTTTATGTCACAGCAAGCGAAGAAATTCGCAATCGTCTTCCTTTTGATGACATCTTTTTGTCTTGCGTTGCTGTTTTCCGGCCTCAAGTAGCTTTCTATGCTGATCGAAGCGAAACTTTTCCTAGGGTCTGGAAAGTTTGTCAAGATTTAGGGTCGTTTGATAGAATAGGTGTACAAAAAGAGTGGGATTCTTTACTCAAAATCAGACAGTAACTCATAGAAAAGTGGTGGAATTTATCTTTTGACGAAATGTGGTCTAGTATCGGTGTATCTTCGACGAGTACAGGAGAAAAACTTTTTCCAAATTTGACCTCAGTATTGAATCATGTTCGGAGTCTTCCTCATTCAAATGCTGAGGCGGAGCGAGGTTTCTCCATGCTCACGGACGCGAAAACTCCCAAAAGAAATCGCTTAGGAAACAGGACGGTCAACTCAATTTGTGTTACTCGATCAGCCCTAAAGGCGAGAGCTGAAACAGCCAGAACAACGAGCATCACTTCGAAGCATTTGCAATTAATGACCGAAAATCTATATGAGATGGCAGAAAGTGATAGGGAAAGTGGTTTGTCGCTCTTCGCTCACGAAGGAGAGGATTAATTCTAATGGCCAAGGCATGGCGTTAATCAATTTCAAACCCCTTTCTTACTCACAAAATAATGACATTTTATTTCTTATATCAGAGATACGTTCTTTATTCCTTTTTTCGTGAGTAAGAAAAGTAAGAAAACATACTGAAATTGAGTAATATCACGCTTTGGGCATAAGTGAGAGGCAAGGGGACTCACAATAATCAAGCACCCCAAATCATCCCGAATTAATCAAACTTCTTCATTATTTGATTTAAAACAAAACATTTTTGTTCGACGTATACTGGCATTTGATAGAGGCAAGCCTGAAGTACGGGCTACATTTGTAGCGTTTTTTACCACTTTGCTTCATTTTTTTCCTTTTTTCTTTTTGCTTGAAAGCAAAAACCCTTTTCGTTTCGTAGGACGTGGACTAGGCCTACAGGGGATACCACGTAAAAAAAACGAGCCTTAAACTCTACCTCCGTGGTGGTGTGGAAAGGAGTTTTATTTCAGAATATTTGGGATTCTCTAAGAATGAACCAGCTTTTTTATTTTAATATTTCAAATGTGTTTTCTTTCTTTTATGTTTAAGGAAAAAACTAGATCTAAAAAAAGCAAAAAAACCTATTTCTCTAATTGCGTCCAAGATTAGAGCAGAATCTATGCAACCGATTGTTAAAGGTTTTAAAAGTTTTCGCTTTAATTTAAAAAGCAAGTCTTCATAGTATTTTACTAAGTAATGAAAGTATGTCTACAATTGTTTTCTTGAATCCTACCCAAAGGTCAAACATGGTGCAAAAATGTCGTAAAATAAGAAAAATCTCTGAGTACTTTGAAGAAGTTTTTCTAAATCGATATGTATCATATTCCAATAATATTTAGGAATATTTATTAAAATATTCATCTTCTAAATTTGTTTGATTAATGTACAGAGTACACTTTATATTTGAAATTTGTATACACTCTAAATCTGAATCAGTCAAATTTTCACTGATTGAATCAGTGATTTGCCTTTTCACTGAATCATCAGTGGAAACAATATTTTTCACTGTTAAATCAGTTACTTTTCACTGAAGTAATCAGTGAAATTTGACTGATTCACAGTAACCTGTTTTTAGTTATTTAAATCAGTCAAATTTCACTGATAATCAGTAGATTTTGACTGATTCATATTTGAAATTTGTACAGTTTTTAAAAAAATCCGAAACTTTTTGAATTTAGTAGTTTATTTATAAAATTTGAGAATGTTGTAGTTGATATTTCTATATAGAACTTTAAGCATTTATGGACATAAAATTTCATTTAAAGTTTCTTCTATCGGTATTCAAAACTTTCAACAATTTTGCAAGATCAGTCAAATGCAAAATTTGACAAAGTATTTAATCAAAATATTTACATTTATTTTTTTAATATTTTGAAAATAATTCGACTAAAATAATGATTAATAAGATTTTGTAACATTGTGGGAATATTGGAACGCTGCAAGATTAAATTTTGAGTACAATTTTCAATTAATGAATGTTTAAAGAATTGAGTGAAAGCATCAATTAAAAAATATTTTTACTTTATAAATTTGATTAAGTGCAGTAATAAGAAAATTTTGACTTTCTATAAAGCATTTCATTTATCTGATTAAAAGTCTGTGCATACGTCACTAAAACGTAAGATTAAAAAACTTTAAACTGCTTTTACCATCAATCTATGAATGTGGATTTTAAACCGTAATTTAATGTGTCTTATTTTTTTTTGATAAAATATTTTTAACATAATTTTTTGCTTAAAGTAGCCGATTTACTCGATTAAAAATTGGTCAACTTGTATATTTCAAAATTCTGTAATAAAAGTATTTTCATATTATGTTTTTGTATCCTATGCGTAGAATTTTAATTTTAAAATTGAGATTTCTCACAAAGAAGAAAGATTGTCTTATTAAAGCAGTTTATTCCCAGAAATTAAAAATCATTTACTCAATATTTCGATTCCAAACATTGAATATTTATTGACTTTGAATAAAACAGAAAAAAAATTTTTATGAAGTTTTAAAATCTTTTTACAATGTTACGAATTGGGCCGAATTTAGAATTACGAAATCTTTCATTAGAAAAAGAAAAAGTCACTCACATGAAATAAACTTCTGTAAGAATTATCAAGATTGAAGAGATGTTAAAATATTTGAAAAATAATGCAATTGTAAAATTGCAATTTATATGAATATTTGACAAATTTTTAGCTTTCTCAATCAAAGCATTATCCGGAAATTTTTAGTTCCTATAAAAAGATGGAATATTTATCAATTTCTTGAATGTTCATACATTAAAAAAATATCGAATTAGAGAATTATATGCAAAGTATTTTCCATTAAGAAGACATAAACATGACATAATTAGTTTTATATCTACATTTTCAGCTTACTTTTTTGTGGCTTAAGCACACATTTTGAATTCGAAATACAAAAATGCTCTACAGAGTTGAAGTATTTCCTGAATCAATTATTATTGATCCTGAATTCTATTGGAAAATTTGTTGTTTACTGTTCAAATCTTACTACGATTTCAGACGGACAGACAAATTAAGAACTACAAAATATTTCATCCAAAAGATTGCACTCCTCCATAAAATCTTGTCAAATTGTAACAAGATTTGAACACTTCGAACGAACATTTTTATGTAAAATTTAAAGTTGATTGATATTTATATGTTAATATGGAAATACCAATAAACACATATTTTAGCTTTTTAATTTATCTACTGCTATTAGACAATTTTCCATTTCCGTAGAGATTTTAAGTTTTGGAATGAAAAGTTTGTGCTTAGGCTACAAAAATGTGAGATGAAAATATTTCTAACATATAACTGAAAATATAAATTATGAACTTGAATTTTATGTCCATTTTATCTTGATAGAAAATATTGTTCTAATTGAAAAATTGTTAAATGTACAAAATTAGTAAGAAGTATATAAATTTGAATGGAAAATTATATATTGATTCAAATTTTATACATTTATTGTCACTAAATTTCACTGAAAGTTTATTTTTGAAGTGTTGAAATCCTCATGAAATTTTCCAAGATCATACTGATGTTTATTTCATGCAGACTTTCTTCAAGAAATTGAAGAAAAGTGTTATTTCTTGAACTATATACTTCGTAAATTCAAATTCGTCGTCTGCTTCGCGCCTCTTTTGCACGTACTCGAGAAAAATACAATTCTTAATTTCGACTCGATAAACGAAAGCGTGAAATCTAAAAATAACTTGAAAACTCAAGCATTGTAACGAAGTCCGTTTTCGTGCACCTTCGGCTTTACACGAAGCTGGTGACCGCAGCGTGTAGCAGAGCCGACCCAGTGACACGCCACGTTTGCATGTGTTTCTCCCAGATGGGAACGTGGTGGGGGCCGAAAATTCCCACGTTCTGGAGACACTGGCACTGACAGATATCGGTGACGGAAAGGCTTAACAATGTAATTGGCGGAGGTGGCGCCATCGAACTTCACGATTTGAACTACGTAGCCAGAACTTTTTTACAGTGATGTACATTGGAGCTTGGGGGGCCTGCCTGTCATGGTGCGACTACGAGCTCCTCTCTTTGATGGTCTTGACGCACCAAGGATCCTCTTCGTGCTGTGTTCCACCGTGTCGTTTTCTCTATCGCTCCACTGCCTCGTACTCGAGCGGCAATGTAGATCGCAATCGACCAGTCGGTGTAACTTGTCAACATTTTATACTTGAAATGACACAAGTCAGAGTCATGAGCCTACCGAGCACATTACGCTCTACCCCCTACTGTCTGGCTGTCACAGACAGCCTCGGGCATGATTCTCTTATCAAGGTTCTAGATTTAAGTAATGTTTTTATGAATTTTTTTCGTGGCAAAAGTACTATGTCACAAAATATATGTTTATTATGTGCATTAAATACATGCATCTATAGCAATCACTTGTGTTTGTTTCCCTCTTGTTTAAATTTGTGTTCTCAATGATATGAGCTGGCACTATTCGTAGTAATGCTTACTTCTCTTCCTCCACGCTTTTCTCCTGAAAACATGCAGCAAAAAAAAATAGAATTTAGACACTAGAAATGTTGCACTCATCAAGTGCGAACCAAAATTACTTTCTTGAGGCCATGGATCAATTGGACCACGTGAAATAATCATGCATTCATTCGTTCATGTAAGATAACTTTCTTAATTGAGAATTTATCTTTATGAAAATGTAGGAAACGTAAAAAAAGACAATAAAGCGCCTGTTAACTTCTTTGTAAAATTTGTAAATTTTGTAAAATCAGAAAGTTGATTCATGGCCTTAACTGTATTTGAGTTTTTAGTATCAAAATATATGGTTCGCACTTTTTTAAATAATTTTCCAATTTCAAATAATTTTAGCCACATGTGTAGTTGTAGCTTGTGTTAAACCATCGGTTAGCTCAGGTATATCGATAACGTGCTCTAACTCTCGTTTCGTAGCTGTTACGGATGATCTGTCGATTAATTCTTTCGATTCGCTCGTTGTATCCGGCAGAATTTTTCCATCAAAGTGAATTTAAAGATATTCTCTGAATGTTTTCTGTACATTCGTTTTCCAGTCTTCAGCCAAATTTGCCTTTATCAGGGCTCGATGTCTCTCCATGCTAGACAGACTTAGTGCAAGATTTTTCGAAGATAACTGAATGAAAAAAAAATTAGACTGTGTCGTAAACCACCAACCTGTTTGACGAAGGCTTAATTGCTACATATGTTCTCAAACCTCGTTGCTTTTTTATGTCAATGGATATATTCAGCCCCCCTGCTTGAAATTTCAAATATCATAATGTTCTCTTTTCAGACCTGTTTAGTCGATTACACGATTTTTTATTTCGGGTTGTATCCTTTTGCTGTCTGGGCTTGATTCAAGATGCTGGAAAGATCCGTTTCCAATATAATTCTGATAAGACCTGCAATCGAAACTCGTATAACTGACCTGATAAAAAAAAACGATCGAATAGCGTTGAAAGCGACAGTAGGTATTCATCATTTAAAAATTTACCATGTAACGTGTCACGATCACAGAGCGTGTACATATCATTGATTTTGTCATGAAACTTTACGTTTAATTACGAACACTATTTGCGAAATTCGTGGAAAGTTTCTGCGTAATCAAGTGCTACGTGAAAACAATAGCCACATCTTAATGCAAAAATTCGTAGAGACTGGTTCACTATAAGACATCAGGTCACATAATTTCGAAAAAAGGAAAACACCAATCGGCTCCCAAAATCGTGCAATAAAATTTCGTTAGACTATTTTCTCTGTCCCAGCGTCAAAGAGAAAGTCTATGCTAAGAGCCCAATAATGATTCATGAGCTCATAACTAATTCTTATGTCTCTGCTTTGTACATATATTAATAAAGATTTGGGCTTTATTCTAAACCAGTGTATGTTTATTTAAAAAGCTAATCCTGCAGCTGTTGTTGAAACACTTTATGAGCATAAGGAAGGCTGAGTTTCATCTTGTATCCACATCCTGTTCTTACTTGAGATCAGATTTAGCTTTTATAGCATACCTCGCATTATTCGACTTTTTGGACCATGTGACAATGGTTTCAACTTTTTTTATTAAGACTGAAAATATATCCACAGCCTTAATTGAATCAATGGTCACCAAGTATATTTTGTGAGCACAACATCTTAAGTTAGTACGAGCAGGGTACCGGGTGGGGATAGACCGCTGCGGCGCGCGGTAAAGAGGTGAGGTTGATCACGTGACCCCAGCTGAACGTATGGCAACCAAAGCCAGCTAATTTTTCTAAAAAGCTGACCTTTTATTTAAATAGCTTTTTAATAAGTCGGTGACTACGGTTTTTTTTTTAAATTTCTTCGTTAAGGTCTTAGCTTCAAATTAAATAGTTTTTTTTAATTTTCATCGACGAATTTGGGCGAAAATTATTAAAATATTTCATCTATCCACCACTTTGCCATAAGACCAATGTTTAATATGCTGTTTTTTGAAGTAGATTATCTGTTTAAACAATCGGTCAACCCCCCTCAAATTTTCAGAATTTATTTAGTCATATTTGAACTTCACACAAAATAAAAATCAAGTCTTTTCTTCGAAGATGCTACCGTGCTCGTACTACCTTAAATGTTTTCACTTACCGACGAAATTGACAACTGCTTTTACAATAATAGACGCGTCGTCTATAACAATCGTGATAATATTTTTTATGTCATTTCCCCCTTTTTTTACAAACTTTCTGTAACGTCTGTTCCAGATTAGCAGACGTGTGTGTGAGGGGGAACTCATAAACACCTATCAAAACGCTGATTATCCTAAAATCTACCTAGTCCTAGACCGTAATTTTATTATATGACTTTCTTGAAGGCGACGTGAAAACGTTTTGTGCAAGATAACACTGTTCGACATGGATTTTGGCAATCGTCCAATGATAACTGATTTCGATAGGTTTTTGCCTGTAGAATCCGAATCCAGACGGGACTAGAAAATTGGCTCTAATTTTCAAGAAAAACAGGGTCAAAAGTCTCAAAAAGAGACTTTGTACATGTGTGCGCACCAATTCCACCACACGCTACAGCATGTAGGAAAAAGTACCTCGAATTGTGAGAGGCGAGGGGACTCACAATAAATAGCACCACAAATTGTGGGAGGCTGGAGAATTAATGAAAGGAAAGTTGGAGGACGGAGAGAGAAGCGAGCGCCAAGGTGGTAGTGTGTAGTGGAATTGGTGCGCGCACATGTACAAAGTCTATTCCCGACCATCTCAAGGTCATAGCACCTGTTTTTTGTTTTTTATTCTAGAAGGGCGAGAACCAGGCTTTCATTTCATCTATCTCGGGAGGTTCTATTGACTCGCGTTACATGTTTACACGTCCTGAAAAATGGCCAAAAACACATTTTTTTGAACTTTTGACCCCGTTTCACTCGAAAAATAGAGCCAATTCTCTACTTCCGTCTCCGGATTCAGATTCTACGGGAAAAGCCTATTGAAATCAGTTATCATTGGTCAAGTGACAAAAAAAAGTTCTGTAATGCCGAACAGTGTAACTTATAGTCAAGGGCCACGTGGTAAAATATTTCTTGAAAACCTTCTATTTCAAAAGCTGTTACTGGTTGACTGTTTTCTCAAATCATGAAAAGGATCCAACAGGGGGACGGCTGGTGACCCATGATTGATTTAAATTATGCTAATCTATAAATACAATTATAGGTTAGGAAATCTGAAATGAATCAGCTTTGGATTCTATATATAAGATCCTGAAAGCTGCTGCACTTTAGAAAAACTTTTCTTCTTCTACACATTGATAACATGAGCGTTGAATTTTAGTATTAAATTGAAACATTTGAACCACGAAGTAACATAAGGAGACATATCCCCTGAGTATTAAAAGTGATCCCATTTAGGATGGTCATAAATCTAGGATTTCCATTCAACCCTTTTTAAGGAAACGCACAGTTAGCAATTTTTTTACTAAGATTCTGATCTTGAAGTGCTTAGTGAAGTTAAGTTATAAATGTGGAAGTATGTAATTTTATTAAATTAATTAATTTATAATTATATAATTAATTAATGCCAGAATATAAAGCGAAATATGGAAAATAATTATAAGTAAGTATAAATCTCATAGATTTCATTTGGCCAATTTACGACGATTTATATTTTAAAAACTTATTAAATATCAGGTTTTAAAACTTTTCAGTTTTTACTTTTAGATATAAAAAATAACAATTATCGTCTTCGGAACCCCCGGTAGTTACATTCCGTATAACTTTGAGTTGACCTACATCATACAATTTTCATTTAAACGATCTGAAACTTGCGTATATCATTCATCGTTAGAGAATGAAGAAAAAAACATGTTACAGACTAGAAAAGAATATAAAGAATTTGAAAAATGCTAATGTTTTTGCATCGCCATGTACAATTTTTAAAACGTTGGTAAAAAGGTTTAGTCCAGGAAACCTGCAGTTGTGTATGCATCCCTGTTTTTAAGCAATTTAATGTATATTAAAAACTTTTTTATCAAGAAGAAATTGAAACAGTATGTTTATTTTTGTATCCATGGCGATATATATTCTTTTGTAATTATTCAAACGCGTTAAAATAACATAAAATGTATTTGTTGATGTGTGAAAGTGACTTCAATGAAGAAACATTTGTGAGTTAAAATATTATTTACTATTGCCAAGAGGGAAGAGTCTTGTCTATAAAATGTTGCATATGTTTAGCAATTCAGAAGAAGTTCTTACAATCACTGAATGTATCCGCGGTTTTTTGCGAGGGTCCGAATCATTCCGATTGTTCTCCGGGTTCTCGAGAAATATCCATATTTTCATCCGTTCCTTCTTTCGCCGAAACTTTTTATTTGAACGACAAATTGTTTAGTGTATCACAAAAATTGTGCCTTCCTTTTCTCTCTACTTTTTTTCAACATTTGGTTATTGTTCTTATTATACTGTCTGTAAATGAAGAACATCCTCAATGTTGAGTAAAAGATAAGAATTTGTCGCCCAAGTAATGGGGAACGTTCCGTGTAACCAACAAATGATATTAAAAAAAGCTCTTCTAATTTTTTCATGATGTCCAAAAAAGTGTTAGCATTAACTTCTCCTTCTCTCACAGTGTCCACGTCGCACTTTCACGACGCAGATAAAATCGTATAATGTAATCAAGGAATATTTTAGGTCATTTCTTAATTTTAATTCAATTAATTTGTGACTTTTAGGTATGATGTTGTTTGGTGACAGAACTAAGCTTCTAAAGCATTCATTGTATGTAACGGGTTTCTTGTTATCTATATATTTCGCAAAACGTGAACTTCTTCCACTCACGTATTCCGTAATCTAGCTGAGAGCATATTCTGATGATTTAAACATTGTGTAATCGTGGTCCACTAATAAACGAGCTGCCTCACCTAATAGGTCTGCTGAGCTTCCTCTGTGCAAAATAATATCACCACACCTTCCTAATGTTCCTCATTCGTTTGCGTCATTAACATCCTTCAACTTTAACGAGGCCTGTATAATTCTGCTTCGCTTAACATTGCAACGCTTTAGTTTTGGAAGTTTATGGTGAACATACTCTAACTGAGCGAACGTGCCAAAAGTGGTTTGCACGTTTTAAAAGTGGTGATTTTGGCTTGGAAGACGAAAAACGTCCTGGGCAGCCAAACAAGTTTGAAGATGAAGAAGTGGAAGCATTACTCGATGAAGATTGTTGCCAAAAACAAGAAGAGCTCGCAGAATCTTTGGGAGTCACTCAAGCAGCCGGATACATTCAAAAGCAAGGAAATTGGGTTTCACATTTTTTTTTTTTTTTTTTTTGGTGAGGAGGAAAAATGGCGAAATCTTTTATAGACGTTGTACAGGACTCTCCTAGGATGGGTCTAGGCATACCTGTTAAAACCAAAACACCACCCGCGGAACCGCCTTTCGGCTTTAAACTGCACGGGTGGTTGGTTCCAGCTTAAAATCGCGTACGACTCTTCCGTCATCCGTTCGCCCGGAACTCACATCCGCGGACACACGCCCGTTTGGCAGACCGACTAGCCGCGCCAACCTGGGAAGGAACAAGAAGATTTCTCCCCCGGTCTACACGGACGGCCAGGTCCACCCAGGGCGCAGGACCGCAGGTGCAAGCCCCGATGCGATTTCTACTGGCCCTTGTTGTTGCCGCGCTCTACACGCCCATCGAGCTCCCTAGTCTTCATCACCAGAGTGACGAATGACTCGATAAGCATCCATTTCCGTTCAGACTGGAGCATGAGAGACACCATCGTGTCACGGGTGAGTTGTGCGCCCACTTCCCGACCGACAGCCTCTCTTGCCACGCCCCACCTGGCACAGAAAAAGAGTGTGTGCTCTGCATTGTCCACAAGGAATCCGCAGTAGCTACACGACTCGTCGTCTCTCTTCTTGAAGCGCTTCAGGTACGCATTAAAGCAGCCATGGCCTGAAAGCGCTTGCGCCAGGTGAAAGCCGACTTGACCGTGCTTTCTATCCAGCCAGGTGGTGAGCTCCGGGATTAGACGGTGTGTCCATCTCCCGGATTGGTCACCATGCCATCTCGCCTGCCATTTCTCGACGAGTCTGCGCCTTCCATCCTTGCGGATGGCCTCCTTCGCGCGAGCGATTTCCTGCAGGTTTGTTAAGCAGGTCATTTTTGCATCGGGTTGTTACTGTTGATGAGAAATGCATCCATTACGACAACCCTAAGCGCAAAAAATTATATGTGAAACCCGGCCAACCAGCCAAATTAACGGCAAAGCCGAATATCCATGCCGCGAAGGTAATGCTCTATATTTAGTGGGATCAGAAGGATGTACTGTATTATGAGCTGCTGAAAACGGGTGATACCATCAATGGAGAACGCTACCAAACACAATTAATTCGTTTGAAGAGAGCAATACCCGAAAAAGCCCGGAATATGCGACCAGACACGAGGCAATAATTTTCCATCATGACAACGCTCGGCCCCATGCTGCTATTCTGGTTAAGAACTATTTGGAAAACAGTGGATGCGAAGTTTTACCCCACTCGCCTTATAGCCCAGACCTTGCCCCTTCTGAATACCATTTGTGACAGTCGATGCAGAACGCCCTCACTGGAATACGGTTCACATCAGAACAGGGTATCAAAAATTGGCTTGATTCATTCTTGGCCGCCAAGCCGGCGCAGTTCTTTTGGGATGGAATCCACAAATTGCCAGAAAGATGGAAAAAGTCATAGCTTCAGATGGGCAATACTTTGAATAATACTATTGTACATGTTTTTCTTAAATAAACGTTCAAATTTTGAAAAAAATCGCACGAATTAAGTTGTAGATCCAATACATGTTTTCGATAAGAATACATGCAATTCAATTCCTCTGCAATTCTAATGCAAAGATTAGTATGGCGTTATTTAAGGTAGTTGATCCACGAAAACTAGACTTCAGGCAAACATAGATAATTTTGCTTTCAAGAATAACAATATTATTATTGATAGACAGAAAAATAATTTTATTAATAAATTTTATGTTCCTATCGAAAACATGTATTAAGTTCTGAATTTTAGCTTTAAGACCTGATTTTGAAACATGTACAAAAAAATCTTACATTAAACTCTCAAAAATGTTCTTTGAGTTAACATTTTTTATAAATAATGAATTGTGATAAAAATTTAAGGTTCATGCATTTATATATACTATATTAACTCTTATATATATGTATATAATTTATGCAAACAGTTTTGAATTCATTTTGTATATTTTAAAATAGAAATTATGGTCCTTGGTTGTACTATTTCTTATTGTGAGCATTGAAATAAAATATTCTTTTCCCGGCGAACACAGTTTATAGAAAAATTTGATTTAACCTACTGCCTGAATCCAAAATAATTTAAATATATTATATACATATATGGTATATTTAAATTATATATATGAGAATTACTTACCCTTACAAAAGCTCCGTTTGACATAATAAAACATTATTTCTGTCAGAGTATTCCTTTACATATTGGTGGGACTGATATTTAATTATAAAAAGTTAAGTAGAGCTCTTTAAAATTTGATTCTTATAAATATTACAATTTTTATTTGCTTCGATCCACTAGGGTTGAAAAAGTAAATAACTTATTCATATCTTCACTATACTTTTGACACTCATCCTTTCGAAATTTTTCAATATTGTTTATCCCTATACTGATATAAGAATTTTAAGCCATTAATAGTTTTGTAAAGTTTTTGTAAAAAAAACTTGTAATTATATTAATAAGTTTTCCCCTCAAAGTTGTGGTTTTTATTATTTCATATATATATGCTCTATTTTCATTGAAAATATTATAAAAATTTAATATTTAACTTAATGAAAATTAAAGAAAGTGCTTATGCAAAAAAAAGTTTAACATATGAATAGACTGTTATTATAAATTACAATTTTTTTAGTTTTCATCCTTCTTTACGCAAATATCATTGAAATAAATGTTGACTACCTTAATAAATTTATAATAAATATAATTATTATCATTCTAAATTTGAATATTTTAAATCAATTGAACAATGCAACAGAAAATTTCAAAATTTAAAACCAATTGAGACTTGAGAATAATAGATGGGGCAAAATTCGTCAAGTGTACCCGCCTAAAAACGTCTCTAGTACGACGGGTTGTCAGTATACAGGGGCTCGAATTTTCAACCTTTTACCGCGCACGCTGATACTCAATTAACCATAACTTCTATAAAAGTTGTCCAAATTAATTTTTTTATGGAGGTCTTAGAAACGGTTTTTCATCAGCTTTACGCTGAAGGCAATAGTTTTAGACGAAAAAAATTATTTTAGCTTCATTTTTTAATTTTAAACATATTTTTTTCTGTTGGGGCGGTCTGCAGGGGTGGATTTGTGCTAGACCTTTGCAAGCCCAGCTCCGCATCCACCTCCACTCCTGCCTCTCCCACCGCGCTATTAATTTTTTTATTTAAAATGGAATCCATTTTCGTCCCACGAGAAGCTAGGGAAAGATTTGGTCCAACCCTGCAGAGCCCCGCTTGCAGGGTTAAGATTAAGTACTCGGGAAGGTCGCCCGGTGTTCCCGAGGCACCCTGACTTACCCCCGGGTGTCAAGAGAGCCAATGGGCACGGTTGCGCACACCCTGGATTAGGGGGAGCCGTTTCTTGGTAGTAACCATTCACTTGAGGAAACCGGTGTATAGGGTTCTCCATTCACTCGAGGAAGCCCGTTTATAGGGGTTCTCCATTCATTCAGGAGAGCCCGTTTATAGGTATCCTTCCTTTCACACCAGCAGGGCCAGGGACCGCTGTTGCCCCCGGACCGCGCACTAAGCCCCTCCACCAAGGTCTTACAGCTCCTAGGAGGGGTGCCTTCAGCGTAAAGCTGATGAAAAAAAGTTTCTAAGACCTCCATAAAAAGGAATTTGGATAACTCTTGTAGAAGTTATGGTTAATTGCATATCAGCGTGGATGGCAAAAGGTTGAAAATTCGAGCCCCTGTATGGCCTTTTTTGGGGTTGTCAAATTTTGTAAACAAAAGTGACAGAAGACGACCCCAACCTCCAAATCTTAAAATCTTGAAATTAGCCAAGCCGGCGAAAAAATACAAGTTGCAATCGTGCATTCTCGGTAATCCTCGACTTTTGACGAACCAACAATGCCGAACCAAAGAGCCGAAGCAAAGCCGAAAGAAAACGAAGAAGCAGTGACAATCATCCAATTCTCGATTTGCGAGCGTGCAAACAAACGATGGACTGGTGATACATCGACACGCCGCGTTTATATGTGTTGCTTTTACAAGAGAACATGGTGGGAGCATAAATCTTACGCAGTCTGTGAACACTGCTCGTCGCTAACACTCTAAATTTGGCCCTGCCCAACGCTTCACAAAGTGCAGCGCTAACCTCCTCCTTTATCACCGTCTTTTGAAGGTCCGATGATCCACGATCACCGTGTCAAGTGTTTTTTGGAAGGCCGGAGCCTCATCCTCTTTTTTAAAGACAAAAAAACTTCTTTCTTCTTTGTCTACCCGCCACAGTGGTTCAAAACAAGAATTTTGCTAGAGGTCTAAAGCAACTTCGTGGGAAAAGTCAATGCAATCGGAGAATTTGTAATTAGTGAAAGTTTAATTTATAGAAAACGCTTGGTGCGTGACACGGTGTGCCCATTCACATATATTTTGAAGGGGTACTTACAGATGGTGGCGGGGCGAATGAATTTATATCAGCGACATCTAGGGGACGTAGCAGGAAGTAGATAGCATGAAAACTACCCATCCCCCCTCCACTTCAGATCCAGTAATCAAGGGCGCGAAATTTTCGCCATCCCATGCGAAAAAAGAAAAATTCGGATTTTATTATATTTAAGGTTACTTTGCATGGCTCAAATCGGCTTTGAAGGGGACTGGAGTTTTATCTTTATCGACACTTAATTGCGGATTTAAAACTGAAGGACAAAAATACTTTTTAATGCATGCTTTCTTACCGGGTTTTGCAATATGATAATACGTAATGGATGTGTATACACAAAACGAGAAACCAAGCCTTTACGAGTTTTATTTTAGATTCAAAACTAAAGTTATTGGTGACTCACCCGATTTGCAGCTACAAATATTTTAATTTGTAGGGCAAACAGTAAAGCACTGCTAATTGTTGGCACATTAGGTATTAGAACTTTATAGATCGAATTTCACTAAAATCACTTGAAATCGTTATGAATTTTAATCAATTAAAACATGCAGACAAGTGACATGTCGACTCCGCACGACGTTCATTTCGATGACTCACTAGCGGCGACTAGGGGACGTAGCAATTACTATTTTTCTTTCGCCACTTGGCCTATAGGAGTGGACACACCACGGTGCGCAATTTCGTGCCCGTGGTTCGTTCAACTCAGCGCCGAGCAAGAAATGCTTGTATTTTTAGATTTTATTATCAATGATTGTTCCTAAGTTCATTAAATTACCAATCGAAGTACAAACGAGCCTTCAATATCGAGTGAAAACTATGGGAAAACCTAATTAAAGCGAGGGAATTTGATGAAAAAATTTCAAACGATTTGAAGCCAGATATCAAATACATCAAAATAATTTAATGAAGATCTGTGTGAAATGTTCCTGAAGGCTGACATCCCAATAAGAAAGCAAACAGTCCTTTCGTTCAAAAATTACTTTCTACTAATACCGGTAAAGAAGTTCCTGATGAATCCACATTAAAATGGATCTTCTTGTCTGAATTGTATGCAGAAAATGACAAAAAAATCCGTTCCGTTGTATTCAGTCTGAACCATTAAGAAAGTGAAATCCATTTAAGCGTCTCAAATAGTTTTAAACAAACCACTTTTGTATACTGACTTACAGTATATTTTATCTAATTGTGAACTTTTATTTAAATACATAATTAAATTGAAAACTTATGAACTCTCGATTCAAGAAAGTTTTGATTGTATTCAACATGTAATAGACACATTATCAGATCGGAGCGGACCAGCGTCAAAAGTGGCTATCAAAGCATTAAACGATGTCCTTGCAAAAAACAAAGAATTGAAAATATTAGAATTGATTGCTCGAATTTTCAATACTCAAAATATCAAAAGTTGGCCTCACTCTGATATTGCGATTAGAAAAATTATTTTTGCCTTCATCACATCAGTGGACGTCGAACGTAGTTTCTCTCGATATACGTATCTTTTAACACTAGAATCACAAGACCAGTCAAAGACTGGTTTTACAAATTCATTATAAAACTCCCACTTCATGTTACATTTTTCCTACGATGATGTAATGAATTTTACAACGATAACTGAAGGAGTAATACAATGGATTTTATTTTTGTTTTATTCATATAAAATCAAATTAATTTTGTATCATGGCTACTTATACCAATACCAGTCGTTATAACTGGCACTCACAGCGAGGACATAGATTGACAAATTTGGTTAAGTGCGCTCTGGGTGTCTAAAAGGACCTAGCGTAGTTTGAAAAGGGATCCCATGAATCAAAGGCGTAGGCGTGTAGCGGCGGGAAAATAGATTGACAAATTTGGCTGTGCGCTCTAGGTGTCTAAACGGGTCTACTGTGGTTCTATCAGGGGTCTCTCGAAACAAACATATGTGCGTCTAACAGAGTCTGAAGGGGTCATAGCGGGGACATAGGTTGATAAACTCGGTCAAGTGCGCTCAGTGCGTCTAAAAGGGCCTAGCGTAACAATGTTTGACAATGCTTGACACCCGTATAGAACCTGATTGGCGCACAATTTTTTGAACCATTTAGAACTCTTCTTAGGGTCGGGTACAACCTGTTCCCAACCCGTGTAGAACCCGGTAGTCGCACTATGTTTCAACTAGCAACTGAACTTGGGAGTAAAATAGCCAAACCAGGGATGAAATCGCAAGAACGTGATGTCAAAAGTATTTCAACCAGCTCACCTTGCTTTCGCAAATGGTGTCCGATAGGGTACTATAATAATAATAAGACTACCGCCATTTGTAATTTGTGTAAAAATTCATGCGAAAAATGCACTCTGAAGAAGAAGTACATTTGTAAAAAATGTAGCGGAATATATCCTGTTGTACCTAATAATTTAATTTATACTATGAGAATAACTCAACTTTGAAATGGAAATTTATAGCAAAATATTTTTAATTAGCATATATTCTTTATTACACTTAGGCTCGGTTTCACCAAATACGATTAACTATTAATCGCCGGTTAAACCCTCGGATAAACCAATCAGAATTTATAATGACGGATTTAACCGCCGATTAAAGTTTAATCGCCTTTGGTGAAATCTATTCTTACTGATTTGTCAATTTTCATTTAGGGATCATTTGTAAGGAAGTAATAAATCACTCAATATATAAATACTCTAATATTACCCTGAAAAAGACAAATGTTGACACTAATTAATAAAACACTACCGTCTAAGATTTGATTTAAAATGTTTTTTGGTATGAGTTTATTTTTATTTATTTTTTACCTCAACGTATTTCAATGTTCTTAGTCTTAGTCTCTTTCTCGACTGCTCAATAATTGACAACAATATGTATTGTTCATATTTCTATAAGAAAGCAAAAAAAGGCTCACATAATTTTTACGAGTTAATACAACAATAAAGAATACATCAATTTGTACTATACTTACCAACGCTTTTTCTGATTTAGTGTATAATCAAACTGGGCAAAGTTACTTTGAACAAACCTCGCTGTATAACTCTATGAGTTCACACTTGCGTCGAGTATTACTTGCACAAAGTATTGTTGATGCTAGAAATCCAAGATATATTGATCAAAAAGACAACAAATGCAAAGATGTTTGTAGAAGGTCCACATCATTGGAAGGAAGTCAGACAGAAGATTTGATTGACAGAATTGCATACGATACCAAGCATCATCCACTATTAAGTATCAATTTTCATTATCAATATTCATTATAAATCTTCATGTGGTTATTGTAAAAAATATTTTTTTCCATGAAAGAATATATTTCTAAATTTTCTTTAAGATGGCTTCGGCGTTTTTGAGAAAAATTACAGACTGCTCTGAAACTTAGAGATTATCTTAATAAAATATGCTAGATTCATTTGGGAAAAAGAAATATCGTTTTTGACGATGTCATTGCCGCAAAAATCACTACTGAAAAAAAGTCTGTTTAACACGTGGTCTTATGGGATTCCTCGTCAAAATCGGCGAAACGCCGGAACAACATCACAAGTCCCCATAAATCAAATATATACTAGTACTTTCGATTTCGTGGAATCTATTAGCATTACAAAAACAAAGGTTTGACGACTTCAATCAAGAGAAAATTGCGAAAAAAGTACAGAATATAAAAATCGCCTCGAGGTGAAGCTAATAAATTTTTACTATCGCTTTTTTCTGGGGACATTTTCGCGATTTCTTACCCTTCTACTCAGATGTTACTATAATACATATAATTATTAAAAAAATAAGTAGCAATGAGCATTCATGTAACACGTGCCCCCAGGGTGCCCCTCAATTCATACGACACCAAACGCCGAAGCCGCCTTAATATCTATATCATATGAGACTTTCTTATAATAATAATTCATGTGAGGGTATATGTCGTAGGATCTCTTATAAAATATTTCTTCGATGAATACTACACTGTTAAAAATGATGCTTTGTAACTTTACAATAAATGTATTGCCAGCAAATTTGTAAATCGTAATAAAGTGTTGCATTACATGTATTGTACATTCAATTACGAGAAGAACACGACGTATTGGTGAACAATAACGTAAAAAACATATTTTAAAGGCGAAAATTTCATACCTAAGATACAACTTTTAGATTAAGTTTGTGAATCCTTAATTTCTTTAATGACTCCTGAATTGATAATGATTCTTGTCATAGTGGACGTATTAAGAAAATAGTCTTTGATCTGCAATCATTTTTATTCAATTTTAATTCTTTTTCCACTGATTGGTTGTTGGTAGGGTTATATATGAAAGTCTGAGTCTATTAATATTAACGATTTTAGGTTTATTTTTAACTGAAATTTTTATGTTTCCTTTGCCTAATATTTCAAGTACTTCGTATGGTCCTGAGTATTGATTTTCGAATTTCTGTAGTTCTCCACCTTCCAGTAAAGATACACTATCTCCGATTTAAAAATTTTGTGGATTAATTTTTCTGTCGTAATATTCTTTTGATTTTTATTTAGCTGCTATTAAATTTTGTCTTGCTATTCCACGCATTTCATGTAGTTTTGTAATCAATTTTGTCATGTACATATCGTAAGTTTCCATTGTTTCGTGTTCTGGTAAAGCATCGCTTGATGGTAAACGTGCTAATTTTCCAAAAACTAATTCATAAGGTGTGCATTTCGTTCCTTCATGAACACTCGTGTTATATGAAAACATTGCTGATTCAATCCAGATTCTTTTATGGTTTTTTTTTGTTTTTGGTGAGGAGGAAAAATGGCGAAATATTTTATACACGTTGTACAGGACTCTCCTAGGACGGGTCTAGGCATACCTGTTCAAACCAAAAAACCCCTTCTCTCGAACCAATGCACCGCCCGCGGAACCGCCTTTCGGCTTTAAACTTCAGGGGTGGTTGGTTCCAGCTTAAAGTCGCGTACGAATCTTCCGTCATCCGTTCGACCGGGACTCCCTTTCCGCGCCCCACTTGGCACAGACAAAGAGTGCGTGCTCTGCATTTTCCACAAGGGACCCGCAGTAGCGACACGACTCATCATCTCTTTTCTTGAAGCGCTTCAGGTACGCATTAAAGCAAACATGATCCGAAAGCGCTTGCGCCAGGTAAAAGCCGACTTGACCGTGCTTTCTATCAAGCCAGGTGGCGAGCTTTGGGATCAGACGGTGTGTCCATCTCCCGGATTGGTCACCATGCCATGTCGTCTGCCATTTCTCGAAGAGTCTGCGCCTTCCATTTTTGCAGATGGCCTCCTTCGTGCGAGCAATTTCCTGCAGGTTTGTTAAGCAGGTGAGCTCCTTACGGAGCTGAAAGTCTCCTTCCTTTCCTCCGCCAATAAGTCTATTGGTGGGACGCTCGCCAGGACCAGCACAGCACTCGTCGACACAGTTCGGTATGCTGAGATAATTCTCATCACCACACCTCTCTGTGCCGAGAACAGCTTCTTCAGGATAGCATGGTTGTTAAGGGCACTTGTCCAGATCGGAGCTGCATAAAGCAGCTTCGAATTTACCACGCTCGCCACCAGCCCTCTCTTAGCTTCCCTGGGTCCATCAATGTTGGGCATGAGCCGAGTCAGGGCAGCCCCACATTGGATGGTTTTGGCAGTCGCGATCTGCAGGTGTTCGCCGAAGCTAAGCCTTCGATCCAACTGCACAACCAGGTACTTAATGCTCTTTTTCCACTTGATTTCATGTTCCCCGAGAACATCCCATGAAGGATCTCTTGTCCGTGACCAGCAAAGCCTCGGTCTTTTCAGGGGCCATTTTCAGGCCTCTGCTATCTAACCAACGCTTTGCCCGCCACATAGTATCATTAATCTTCAGTTCCAGAATTCCGACGTTGTCAGCAGTGCACACGACAAGTGTGTCATCCGCGAAGCCGATGATGCTCGTTCCAGCAGGCAGGTCCATGCGCAGGAAACCGTCGTACATGAAATTCCAAACGAGTGGATCCACCCGCGACCCTTGAGGGGCGCCACACGTCATCTCTTCCTTGAGAGACCATTTGTCACCCTCGTATATCACCCACGTGTCGCTCAGATAGTCATCTATTATTCGCAACAGGTAGTCTGGAACCTTTTTCCGCACCATTGCCTCGATGCAGATGTTCCACCTCGCGGTATTGAACGCATTGCGCATGTCAATGCTGATCAACGCGCAGAATCCCTTACGCTTGCCAGTTCCTCTTCTTGCTTTAGTGGCGATATCCACCACTTCCTGGATGGCGTCAACTGCGGACCTGCCTTTCCGAAAGCCGAACTGGTTTTCCGAGAGACCATTCTCGCGAACCATGTGACCCTGTAGTCTTTGTAGGATCATTTCCTCCAGAAGTTTCCCCATGTATCCAACAGACATATTGGTCTATACGACGAGGCATCCCCTAGAGGTTTGTTGCCTTTCCTCAGCAGGACTGACCTCTGCTTCTTTCAGTCAGCAAAGAACCTCCCCGCCCGAAGACAGTAGTTGAAGACTTCTAGGAGGATTTCCGGGTATGCCCCAATCACCTCTTTGAGGATCTCGTTCGGCAACCCGTCGATCCCCGGCGCTGTGTTCGCCTTCTACCCGCTCTCTTTAGTTCTTCGAGAATGAAGGGGTCCTCGTGCCGGACCACACAGGAGCTTCGGTCCTGTCCTTGGAACGGCTCTACATGCGGAAACAAGCTTCGCACGATGTACTTGACTCGATCGGGATTATCCAGGCCCGGGATCTTTCTTCTAGTCACCAATCTCTTAGTGACTATTTTGAAGGCGAGACCCCATGGGTCCTTCTCGACCTCACCGATCAAGTCTTTCCAGCACTGAAGTCGGCTTTTCTTTACGCCTTGCCTTAGAGCTGATTTTGCTTTTTTCCATGCCTCGTGCAGCAGAGGATCACCCTTTGAGCGGGTGAATCTCCGCCGTGCTGCGAGGCATTCCCGACGCAGGACAGACAACTGGTCGTTCCACCAGTACATTGAGTCCCCGGTAATCCCGTGCCCTCGTCGAGGCATCGAGTGGTCACATGCTGCGACCACTTTCCGCCTCCCCGCTCGCACGGTGTCCTCCAACGACCCAGCAGACTTAGCCCAACCAAGCTCATCTATGAGCCTGGTTTCCATAAGATGTTTTTGTAGCTTGTCTTTGCTGAGTCGTCTTGTGTTCCAGAAGGGGCTTCTTCCTTTGCCGCCCCTTCCTGAATACACTGGGTGACTCCGTTCCCGGATGCTAAACTCAATGCACTGGTGGTCACTCAATGTTATTACCTGAAGGACGCACCAGTCGACTATCCTTGAGGCAAGACGGGGCGCGGCAAATGTGAGGTCGATAATCGACCCCCCCGCTCCTCGTCTGAACGTAAAATCCCTGCCCTGATTTAATACAATCAGGTCATTCCTTGCGGCCATCTCGGTGACCAAGATCCCCCTCCTGTCCAGACGGGCAATTTTTCTCCATATTAAACTTTTAAAAATTGATGTAGAGGCTTTTGCACAGGAATAACTACGAGACATTTTCATATGGAGTTGACTTGAGAAAAAATATGTCAGATATGAGGTAGGATTTTATGTAGAGAGAAATCAATGATATATTTTTCTAAATAGGGTGAGTTTTTCCATCTTGAGACATTGAAATATCTCAAGAAATACGCAACGTACAAAATAATGTCCGCAGTAAAAACTTTCCACTTTTGTAAGGGCAAAGCAACCCCGCAAAAATTCAACCCATCCCATAGGAGAGGGAGGGGGATAGCTTTGAAATTTAAAATGATCTGAAATATTCAATTGGCTCGAGTTTTGGAGAAAAATAGGGGTATAAAGTAAAAAATTTTCCAAAAAAATGATTGAAATCTTTTCACAAATCCTGATATCTGGATTTTGTTGCGCACCTTCGTAGCATAAGATCCGAGCTCTTATTTCATCCCCCTTAGGAGATATCCTGAATACGTGTTTTGGATTCTCATGGCAAAAACCTATTAAAATTGGTTATTATTGACTAAATGCCAAAATCCGTATCGAACAGTGATGTACAAAGATAATATTTAACTGTTCTAATTATGTTCAATAATTCTAAGTTGTAATTGTTACAATACAGCTATTACGGAATCCGTGTATATATCTTTTTGGAGAGTACACGGAAAAAAATGTTACTATTGGGTCACTAAATATTAAGTTGGAAGTTCGGATTCGATAGTTTACTTTATTTTTTTTTCGAATATAATAAAATTCCAATTATTTAAAGTATGCTTCTGAAGCATCGATACACTTTTGCCATTTCAATGGTAATTCATTTATGCCTTTTGCATTCTATTTTTTATCACAAGTAACAATACGATGCAGAAATTCATACAACTCATAATAAGAAACTTCCAACTTCATACTTATTGACGAAATATTATAATAATAAGCTGAAGCCTACCGATGCATTCACATTTTCTGACATACACACATAAACGCGCTTGTTTACTGGTTATTGATATTACAAATTCGCACAGACACATTTTTAATACACGGTGATGATAACTAATATACTAAACCTATATAATACACTACGCATACATAAACCTTAATAGATATATAAGGTAGGTTCAGGCGGCAGATTCCTGCACCGACGTATTACTGACATCTGAAAATTTTAAGGGATGGATGTTTAAAGTTCTTATGTAATCAGATTAATTCTAAAAGTTCGTTTTATCTATATGAAAGGGCGCAATAATATTGTCTCAAGTCAGTTCAAAATTTACCTTCATCATAGATGATCCATTTACTTTAACGTTATCAGGAAATTCCTCTGTTCTTGAGAAGCAGTACTTTCCACCCGTTGAACTTTTACCTAATATAGATCACGCCCCCAGAATTGTAAAATTTTTATTAATTAATTCGATTACAAACGTGAATATTGGATGCAATAAATTTTATGTTGGTTATTAAAAAAACAGGTGATATTCAAAAACATCTACACAATTTTTAAGTAAAATATCAAATTAAAATTCATATTGAACCAAACAATAATACATTGTGCAGTAAAAATTTCATTTAATTATAATAACATATTTTAAAGTTATGTCACGTCCCGCGACTGTACTGCCTTGAGTAACAAACAAATTAAGGAACCAATGAAGGGATCAAGGCAACATTACTGCGTGCATGATTTTATCGACGCAAGTTATAGCCAGATCTACAGATGAACAGAATGACCAATATGGAATTACCATGTGTCGTTATAATAACCACACATTACAACAAATTGACTGACCCAAAGAGAAGGTGAATGAAGCCCTACCGTACCAACGCACTACTACATGTCCAAGTACTTATCACACACATTACAGTCACAACATGTAACTTGTAATAACATGTAACTGGTCATAGCATGCAGCTCGTCATAGTTGACCTTTCAAAGTTCTATAAAAAGCGGAAGTTCCAATAGAAGTCTGTCCAGTCAGTCCAGTGTCATCATTTCTATACACCGCGAGTTCAGTTCAGTCAGTCCAGTCTCATCAGATTATTCACCGCCAGTTGGTCCAGTTCTGATTCGACGCCGAGTTCAACGACAGTAGAAAGTCAAGGGGAATCGCCTTAGAAAATGTTCTCTAAAACCTGGGATCAGAGAATCAACCATTCCAACCGGCTGGACCACAAATTTACCATCCAATTAAAATTCATCTCAACGTCTACGAAATGAGGACTCGAGTTACCATATTCAATCTACTGGAGTTAATTCATCACTGCCTTATTTCCAACCCAGGGTAAATACTAAGTACTTCAAATTTTATATATGCATTTTCATTTTTCTATGGTACTTACTTAATATAAATTTTAATGTTAATAAATATATTTTATATGATCAACCCTTCTTATTAAATGACTATACCTCATCTCTTAGAGAGGATCCTCCAGATCCTTACATAAAAGGAGAAAATCTTTAAAGAAGAGATGTGTTACGTTTCTAACGTAACAGTTAATTGAATGCGAGTGTCACTAGTGGTCCTGATTCTTTATAAATTCTTTATAAACTATGGCATGCAAATGAATCTAATGACATGGAGGAGGTACTTAAGGGACCTGTCAGCAAAATATTGTTGGAGTGGGCAATACTCGTAGGTTAGAACCGTATTTAAACATGGTGTCTTCATCTAACGCTAGCACTTACAGGTATGAATACGGAGAGAATACATTTCCTTTCTTACTAACACTTCAAATGTCCCATAACTAGCGTGCCTAGGTAGACTACCTTCAATTATAATTCTAATAAGGTGTTTTAGAACATCAACAGAACGTTACCAGTACAGTCACATGACCCGCTTGGAACGATGGTTCTGAAACGTCTGTATCTCTATAATTCTAAAAATGTCGTAACAGAAGTCTTGTAGCTATTAAAACTCAGAATTTTCGAGCAGTCTTAGAACTTCATTGTCACATTTGTAGTAAAATACTGTTACTTTTTGTTCTAGAATAGATACGGAACAGGTTTACTGAGATGTTGCTGGACCAGATATTTAATATAGCCTTTAAATATGATATTTATGTATCTAACACCTCACATGAATTTTTACATAGATTTTTTACAGGTTACTTTCTATGTGGGTAGAGCTTTGAGTAAGATACGTGGCACCGAGGTCAAATTTTCTTTCTTAATCAACGTATTTTTCATTCTTATAGGATATTCTCAAAATGGACTGCAATCATAAATGTTCATGCATCAATGAGAGTGCGCGAAGCATTCATGAACAACATGTCGTTTACGAAGGTTGTTATGCAGACTATGATTCTCAGTGTCAAATTCAAACAGCTGAAATTCCTATTTGGAACGATAAACAAAGATTACCTCAAAATATAATCCTCAACGAAGTAAAATCACCTAAATCTAGTTTCAAATCTATAGGTTGTTCATTTAGAAAACATAGAAAATATTTTGAGGCATCCCATTCACAAAAAACAAAAGAAATCAGATTCAGAGGCCTTACAAATGAAAAATCTTCATTTCGTGAAAGAAACAATCGGTCATCCTCTAGGTATGCTTATCATTACTAAATTAATTGAATTTAAAACTTTCCAACTGACTTACGTTTTATAACTGGTTTTTATCTATAAGTATACAGTACAAACGCGAGTCAAGTAGCCATTCAGAAAGCATAAATGCGATCAGCAGAAACATGGGAAGGCATAAGACTATCAAAACAATCGTTTCTTGTCTGTTTTTTGGATGGATGTTTCTCTCAACCGCTCTCATGCTTATCCTATGGCTACTTGATTTGCATCCATACTGTATGGGCAAATTACTGGAATCTTCATAATCTATTCCCTCGATATGTTGTATGTAAATCTTTTTGAAAAGTTTGCCTTTGACAAAAACGAACCTATTTCAACAACGTTCTCATAAACAAAAAATTAATATTCCATTCGGCGACGCAAAATGGAAATGTGCTAAAATTATTATTGGAAAATGAACATTTGAAAGCCATCTCTAACTTTAATAGAAAATAGTTCATTTGCGATACATTAAATATAAAGCTTTGTAAAAAGTTTTGTAAAGTCCTCCTAAAATTCGATGTACAAAAATTCGGGCTTGACTAGTGAATAAATATGATTGATAAATAATAATAATACTTGTTTATAATATGAATAATATTAATTGATAATTTATATATAGAGAGCGAATGAGAGTAGTTTCGTAGCAACTAGCGCTACGTACAACTGTGTATATGAAATTAAAGATTCAATGCAAAATTGTGAAAATGTAATTCAAGAGTGAGAAGTTGATATTAACTTTTCACTCTTGAATTACATTTTCATAATTTTGCATCAAATCTTGGTTTAGGCGTAATAAGGAAAAATCAAAACTATCTGTAATTGGTATTTTTATATCCAAAAGATATACAAAAATTTTTCCTATGTAACGAACTGCGAACCTTAAAAGCATGTGGAAATGTCGATGGCAAAAAAAAAGTTTCCTGTCTAATACTTGACGGTATTCTAACCTTGACGAGTAGAAAATCACGCAAGCGTCTATCCATCTATGTCCAGCTCCTCCTCTCTCCGCAAACCGATGGATAAGCACATTTTCCTTCCAAACCTATGGCGGCACTGTGCTACTAAAGGTAGAACAACGGCTTGATGAAATTTCTTTCCGTGCACTTTTCCTATCCCTACTTATAGTACATTTTCTTAAATTTTTGTGATAACTGTGCGAGAAATCGATCTGGTCGCAGACCACTTCTGAAAAAAAATGCTTTCAAAGTTTACCTCTTTTTAAATGGTACCATGTATTTTTTTTCGATGACATTATTACCGATTTTAAGACGAATTCAGTGACCTACAACACAAGGTCATTCTAGTCACGCAAAGTATCGAAATAGTCAAAAAATCATTGACATTTCTTTTCATTTTTTACGATACCCATGGTAATACACATCGATAGGGTATTGTTGACATCGGCAGAAAGTAAGCAATTTCTGTTGACATATTAGTTAGTCACGCATTACCTACTAATGTGAGTACATCGGAACGCGAAAATGAACGATTTTCAAGCATATTTTGATATGTTGATGGTTCTGGGGGAATTCCGTAAGCATTACAGAAACGCCCAAGATTGTATGCGGCTCGTTATCCGGATAGGCAACAAAAATCGCACATGGCTTTTAAGCGATTAGCAAAGCGTTTCTGTCAATTGTTAATAAAAATAATGCAGCTGATATTTTAGCTTTTGCTGCACTAAATCCACATACGAGCAGCAGGCAAATGGAAAAAAAGAGTGGAATTAGTCAGCGATCTGTATTAAGAATCTTACATCAACACAAGTTCCATCCGTATCGTATGTCATTACATCAGGATTTGTACTGCAATGATTTCCTAAAAGGCGTCAATTTCTGTGTTCAAGACAAGTGATGAATGAGATTTTCACGAAAAGTGGATAGAACGAGGCGGCCCTGTAGCTTGGCCACCTCGTTCGCCAGATCTAACATCACGAGATTACTTTTTATGGGGTTTTGTCAAAGAACGCGTAATGGCGGTAGTACCTGCCACGCCTGACGACATGAAAGAAAGAATACGCCGAGCATGTACCGAAATTACACCACAAATGTTGGCTGAAGTTACTAGAATGACCTTGTGTTGTAGGTCGCTGAATTCGTCTTAAAATTGGTAATAATGTCATCGAAAAAACATACATAGTTCCATTTAAAAAAGTGGACTTGACCTTGCCGTAGCTTCAGAACCTCCACCGATAAAAAAATAGGGTAAATAATCGCAGGACCAAACGTTCCCGTGACTTTCAATCATTTACGGGGTTGTGCAACTCACCAAAATTTCATCCCTCTAGCCCACTAAGAATTATGAAAAGTACGTGAAGTTATACGTGAAGTCAAGGGGTACGGCTAAGTTCGGTAAACCTAGTGCCAATATGAATTTCTGATCATTGCAGTTTTTAAAACTAAACCAAAGTCAATACTAGTAAAATTCAAGCAATTTACATCGTTGATTAAGAAAAATACTGTAGACATGAGTACTAATATCTCAAAAAATTACATTTTTACTCACTAAATGATTATCTGTGTGCGTTTTTACAATTCTCAAATTCATTTGTGAAAATTATTAGAATGATTTGCCTTAGCATGCATTTTCAAAGTCCACAGGACAAACGATAAGCTTTGATTTAACACATCAAAAATGTTACTGAAACATTTTCAAAATGTAGGGGCGTGCTCAGCGGTATCTGAGTTAGCGCCCCATCCTCGGTGCACCAGCAATAGCGGTATCCAGGGGTCCGAGGGTAATGGTGTGTCAGTCGGTCGGGTGAGATGGTTACACCGCCCGGTTCTCCACGGGGCGTGTGTCAGTCTGTTGGTAATTTGACAATTTAGTACCAGACTTAAGGAGGAATTACACCTTTGCATGCAGGAATTATGCATGCAGGTTGCCATGGTAACATATTAGCGGGAAAGAAACAGGAAAATTAGCGGTATCTTTTCCTCTTATATGTTACCATGTTAACTTGCATGCAGAGGTGTGATTCCTCCTTTAAGCGCGTATCCGGTCAACCTAATGCAATTTAGCTTTCAACACGGTAAACACTTGGGGGCATGGAGACACGTGTCCCCGATACTTCAGTCGATTTTTCTAGTATCTCCCTGCTTAAAAACCAGACAAAACTTAACCAGGTGAAACGCCATTTAGAACCCGAGCATGTTTCCATTATAAGCTCTGGCACTTTACCCAGACTTACCTGGGATCTACCGGGAAATTATAACATAATTGTGGAATGCTATCCAGGTGTGAGCGAGTTATACATGGGGAATGGGTACAGAAATTATATTATTTTAATTGGAAAACGGGACCTAACAGGGTATACCTGGCTACGGTTCGAGATTAGTATATGAAAATTATTCTTACAAAATGCACTTTGGTCACAGCGGGGAAATGGATTGACACATTCAGTCAAGTGCTCTCTGTGTGTCTAAAAGAGCCTAGCGCAACAATGTCTTTTTCCGTACATAACCCTATTATGGACATACAGAAACCTTCTTAGGGCCGGATACGACCTGCTTAACACCCGTTTAAGACCATATACGTGGAACAACTTCATGTCCCACATAAAACCCTTTAAAGTCTTTCTTAGAACCTGCTTGATTCCCATATAGAACCTGATTGGCGCACTATTTTTTGAACCATTTAGAACCCATTTTAGGGTCGGATACAACCTGGTTCCAACCAGTGTAGAATCCGCTAATCGCACAATTTTTGTATCCATTTATAACCCTTTAGAACCCTTCTTAGGACCGGATAAAACCCGGGGCAGGACCCTTTTACAAAAACCGTGTACAACCCCGTTTACACCTAGGTAGAAACCCATTTTTTAACAGGGTTCTATCGGGTTCTAACGGTTTTTTAAGCAGGGTAAGATGCAGGTTTTACCCGTAACCTGGCAGCCCTTGGTAATGGCTACCCAACCAATTTTATTTTGACTCGGAGCGACCCGAAATAAAATTGTTTTCTTTTAATGACTTATTGGGCACCAGTTGAGATGCAGGTTTTACCCGTAACCTGGCAACTCTTGGTAATGGCTACCCAACCAATTCTATTTCGACTCGGAGCGACCCGAAATAAAATTGTTTTCTTTTAATGACTTATTGGGCGCCATACACTCTCTTGAGTGACAAAATTTATACATACAAAGGCAATGGTAATAATAGCTCTACTTATGATAACGCCGGCGAGACTCGAAATTCGTGAAATTAACACAAGGCGGGGTTAAATTAAGTTCACAACAGCTTACCGGTTAAATAAGTATAACACCAGAATTTAATTAATAAAATAAAAGGCTGCACAAGATTTATTGAATATTATACACTCCACACAAATCAAAAATGAAAATCAATCAAAGCCCATAACATTTACATTGATTTCAATGATTACAAATAGAATGAAAGATAACAGGAATCTCGGAATAATTCCCGAGCCATGCGACAATATGGCGGAATCAATTCATTGGCGCGCGTCACCACCAGAGAGAACCGGAATTTATTATCAATTTACTTTAGTTAACCTATTCTTTTCTTTGCAAACATAAAAAAAGCCACTTATATAGAAGAGAGCACTCGCGAATAAGTGAGAAAATGAGAGGCAAAATGGTTCCGGTAGGTGCGATGGACGCTATAAAGCATCAGTGTCAATTCAATAATGTCCGGTAGTTTCGGACCACTTGCCAAAGAAATTTAAGTAAAACAACTTACGCCACCTGTATGACATCTTGGAGTTCCGGTACAAATCTTAGGATAAATTCTCCTTCCATTCCGAGAAGCTCGAAATTACAATCCTATTTTCCTTCGGAAGGCAAGGCGTGCCACCTGTTACTTAAAGTCGCAGGACGAGAGTGATGATGGAAGACGCGACGCTGATAAAATTCCCGACCTGACCCACGAATTACATGCGTGACCCAATCGCGGAGCCGGAAGCAGGACACATGACAGACATCTAATAGACGACTAGACAACCCGTGTCTAGTATTTAGTTGCCCTCGGCAAATATTTTCTACAAACACGCGGTTCTCTCAATTACAACGAACGGCGCGTGTAGTGGATTGGCACTATTATGATTAGTGTTCATTTACATCCTACGACGTAAATTTAGTATCACAAAATGTCTAAGATACTAAATATCAAGTCCCGGGGTCTATGTGCCCCAGGGTACGTCTTCCGGGTCACGTGGTGGCATCTGGTCATCCTGTGCGTCGCTCTCCAACGATCGATGGCGGCGATGATCGAAGCATTGATGTATCGATGCTCGCAAGTCGTCATGGCGGCCAGTGTCTACGTCGACTCGGTTGCCGGTTGTGCCTCATCTCCAACGCTGCTGTCCTCTGGTGCTGTTGTCCTCGTGCCGTGTACGGAACAGACGGGACAGGAAGCGTAAGTGCGTGCAGTGCGTGGTTAGTGTATTTCGAGTGCTCTCGGGTAGTGCCGAAACGCGGTCTCTCGTCAAACGACTGTTTCCCCGGGACATAACCCCACCTGTCATACCGGTGAGTTTAACAAATTAAATCTTTTAATGTGACGGGTAAATTTTACCACGTCACAGGGGCTATTTGAGAAACTACTTCTTAGTTTAGTTCCCACAGGTGTAGGCCTCCTAATCAAGTATAATTAAAGGACATTGCTTCCAATTACCTGTTCCAGCAGTTTCACTCGAAACTTCCTATTTTGTCTCATATATCGGTACCAACATCCGTAGTCACATGAAACCGTTACATTACTACTAGTGTTCATCCTCTATTATGTTGACGCACCCCAGTGGTTCCTAAGATGCTCAAGTGAACCGGGGTCATTACCCACTTAAATTTTTGAGCAACCCATCACTAAAAAGTTTTATGATTTCTAGAAGGAGACCGCAGACTCTATTTGTATTGAAAAGACTAAGTAGATTGCAGTGCCTCCAAATATACATTGTTCTATTACAACGATAATTAATAATATCCCGAAAACTTATAAAAAGTTACCATTGATATGCTATCAATTATTTTTAAAATTTTTGCAGTGCAAAGTTGAAGGTTCCAGACATTTGTTCATATATATATATATATGCATATATATATAATATATAAATATTATTTACAACAGTTTACATATTTAGGTATACATTTAATTCATTTTCTGAACTCAAATTGCAGAGAAGAAAACTGCAAAATTAAAATTGATGGTGTGAATAATGTTAACCATCCGTCGAGCTTAGAATCTTTAACCGAAGGTTTTGATCCAGACTTACTTTTTACCACAAATTCTGCTTTTATTGGCAAAAAATCGAATTCTGCAGATCATCAATTATCCAGTTTGAAACAAAACAAAAATATAAAAAATGAAAATAAAGAAGCGAAGTATACACAGTTTATGTATGAAATAACACAAGAAATAATGGAAAATGGTCTATACACTGACAAGGATCTTCAAAATGTATTCAAGAAACATATCGAGAGAAATTCTGGAATCCTGGATAAAGTGATTTAAAGTTCTTATTTAAAATTACATGACTATTTTCATAACTACTTCAATCTACAGGCTGTTTTTTTTTAAATAACATAGTAGCTTTCTTATATCTGACAAAATGACTCAACTACATTTTATACCGACAAAATGATTTGAAACTTTTAGTAAAACGAAAGTAAAAATGATCAGCTTTAATAAACAAAAATTTGAAAACCGACTACTTCAATTATAAAAACATTAACCTGTCATGGCAGCTTGTAACAGCTGAAGCGGCGATTTTAGCGGTAGAGGTGTGCAAAAAGATTCGATTCGATTTTTGATTCGACTCGACATCCGAAGCGCGCTCTTTCGGATGCCATATTTTCGACATTCGATCGGCCGTACGTCGAATATCGAATATTCGACATCCGAAGTGCGTCCGTCAAATGTCGAATATTCGACATTCGAAGCGCGTCGGATCGAATGTCGTATTTTTAAGATTCGACCGGCACAGAATGTAGTTTGCAATTTTTAATCAGACATTACGCAATATACATACATTGTATAATTGCATTTTAAATTTATATCGTCATAGTCGAAAGAATTAATTTTTTCAGTCTTATGTGATGCAGTTAGAGACTATAGTCCATCAATTAAAAAAGTTAGTCCGTTGAATTTGTTAATTAAAATTTAATAAATTTTTATTATTTTTCTATAAGAATATGTACAATAACTAGTAATAGAAATTAAAAAGCCCATTTAGAAAAATGTTGTTCAACTTAAAATTTTTAAAGGGTTGTGTTCTAATGATACAAAGATATGGAAGTTGAGCATTATTAATCGAATCGTTCGAGCTGAGGGTCAACAATTTCTGGGTTTAGCATACGAAAAAAGTAAGAATAAAAAGTTTTGAAATCAATTAATATCTTCTGTTCACATTTTTTATTCGAAAATCTTAAAAATTCCTATTGGTCAAAAAATCTCAGCAAATTTTTTTTATTCATAGTTTTTGATAGTGAACAATAATAGAGAATTATGAATTTAAAAAATTTTGCTGAATTTAGAATTGTTTGAAAATTTGCATTCAAAAAATCATAAATGCATATTCCAGAAAAGCCAGAAAATATTTTTGTGGTGTTTGAATCGTTCCAGAATGATGAATTTTAAGGTTTTTTGACGGAATAAGAAAATATTTACAAGTTTCGAATGAAGAAAATAAATAAAATATAACAACTGACTTCTAATTTTGTTTTTATTCTTTTTCGGATGCCTTCACCCTATTCAGCAAAGTAAATTGAAGGACTTTCAAGTATAAGATTCTACATCTGACATGAGGTCTTAATTCTTAATTGCGTATTATTGAGGTAGATATAATGGATTGCCTGAAACTTCAAGTTGACTTACAAGTCTCAATTTAGAATGCTTTCTTTCAGCTAAATCAGGATTTTTCTTTAATGATGCTTTTTTAAAATTATTCTTTCTTTGATACTGATCATTTGCGAAAGTGTGCGCAACTTAGTTTGAAATTTGTATGCTGGACTATTAATAATCGATATCTTATTTCGTGTGACCGAAAGTTGGTTTAAAAAAGTAAGGTAGGAATTGGGTAAGTGTATTATGGCCTTGGAATTAAACTAATGAAAAAGTATTTAATCCGGTGTAGAATATCTTCTTGTACATTCCAATAGAATCTATTTAAATGTACAAAATTAATTTTTCTATAATTTAGTGTACAGTTGTAAGGTTTAAAATTTCATTGTGCTTGAAAAATTATTAATAAAATTATGTTCCGTAGGGTTTTCTCCTTTATTCTACAGAGGTTTATTGTGTCAAGTTCATTTAAATTTCCAAAATTCAAATTATTGTGTCTTGGTTTAGTTGTAGAGTTTTATGGTATAGGATTAACTTTGGTGAGTTAGTTATAGTATATTATATGCCAATGCACACAATTCGGGTGATTACGAGACTCGTTTAAAATGCTCGCAGGACTGATAATGCCTCGGCTTTGAACTCTTGCGAGCATTGTCGCTCGTCGCGTAATAACCCTCATTAGGAGCCTAGGCACATAATATAATATTCTCTCGAGTTTTCAGGCGTATAAAATTAAATTTTTTACTTATTTTATTAAAGACAAATTACGTTGCTTGATTCTTCGAACAATTTCAATACACATTCCTGATATGTATAAATCGCATAAGACTAAAACAAATTCATTCGACTCACGATTTCGATATGATAAACTAATAATAATAACTTAAAAAATTTATTTACTAGTTATTTTAAATTTAATAAAATGAATAATTATACATTTTTAGAAAATTAGTTAAAATTATATGAAATTAATGTGTCAAATTGAAATAATTAATACAATTGATATTTTTTTATTGCTAAAATATGACGATATAAAATTATAATACAATTATTCAATGTATGTATATTCTGGAATGTCTGATTAAAAATTTCAAACTACATCCTGCGCCGGTCGAATCTTAAAAATCAGACATTCGATCAGACGCGCTTCGAATGTCGAATATTCGACATTTACAACCAGCGTTTCCATATCGTATCATTTTCGATCCTTAAGTCGTACTTTTGGTCTTTACGGCCACTGAACAGCTGTGACAATACAGGATACATTTTTTCAATGTGCATTGCCCTCATTATTTCATTCCCCACGCCCATCGAGCTCTCTCGTCTTCATGACTCAATGAGCATCCAGAACCCCTCAGACTAGAGCATGAGAGAGACCATCGTATTAGGAGTAGGTTTCGTACTCACCACCCGATCTACAATCTCCCTTGCCACGCCCCACTTGGCACAGGCGAAGAGTGTGTGATCCGCATTATCTACAAGGGGAATCGCAGTAGCAACACATCTTCCCATCTCTCTTCTTGAAGCGCCCCAGGTACGCGTTGAAACCTGTGTCTGCAAGCTGTGGCCAAAACCGTCGGTAGAAATTGTGCGTCATCTACCTCGACCTTTTTTTTAGAACTAAAATCGAGGGTCCCTGTAGAACAATCGGTTCGGCGCTCAGACAGTAGAATAAAAAGAAAGCGTAGAGATCAAATTTGGTCGAAATTTAAGTTACACTTCACACTTGCACACAGCCAACGTAACAATCGATCTTTTGAGCACTGTTATCGAAAATCGAATAATCAGCTGAAATTCTGATGTCATATGACCGCCTCGGAGCTGTGATGTGACCCCCTTGTACTATTTTTTGAAGGTTGCCGTTAAGGATAAGTGTTACGCTAACCATCCAGAGACGATTGAGGCCTTCAAACACAAAATCGAAGTTGCCATACATGGGATTGAAGTCCAAACAATCGAAAATGTACTGAAAAATTGGGCTGATCGAATGGGTTACTGTAAGGCTAGCCGTAGCAGTCATTTAAATGTTGTTGTGTTTCATTAAATGGAAAGGTTCAATCTTTCTAATAAAACCATACTTTTGAAAAAATATCTATAATTTTTTCCTTTTTACAGCCAATTCGAATTCCAAATGTTAGATGCCCCCCCCCCCCCACCATATAATGAATAGGCGGAGGTCATCCAAAATGCCAAATTTATTATAATTTAATATAAATATTGATTAAATTTGTTTATTTATATGTGGGGTTGTTGGTCTTCTATTCTTGGACAGATAGTGTATTCTACACGCGCCTATGTTTATTTCTTCAAGTTTCTAAGAAAGGAAAGGTGTTTTGAATCAAATGCAAAAAAATCTAGGTAGTCAAAAATTCCAATATAGTTACAAGATTTATTTCGTTTGAACATAAACAAAACTGGTATGAGCATGCGATTTTACTTTGAAATACGAACGATACAGTGCATATTACTACATTAGTAATTTGTACATCCTTATTTTTTTGAGTTTATGGTTTGATAGTATATTAGCTGCGGAAATAAGTTCCCCATGTTTTTTACATTCTCATCATGGATGAGAAGGTATTGGTTTTATGTGAAAAATGACTTTTGAAATTTTTATCAAATCTTTACGTTTTGAGACCCCCTGAGTCAGAAAAAACGGTTTTTACGAAAGTGTCTGTCTGTCTGTCTGTCTGTCTGTCTGTCTGTCTGTCTGTCTGTAGGTCGTGTGCGGCATAACTCTCGATAGAATTATCAGATTGAATCGAGCTTTGGTTCACTTTATCGGAGCCGAAAAAGTAAGGACAAGTTCGTTAACCAGCCACATCCAATCAAAATTGAGGGATTGAGCACTACTTTTGTGTTTTTGAAAATAACTTTTTAAAAAATCAAAAATTTCAACACTGGTTTTTGATAGTGCTCATAAATCTCTACAAATTATCCTGATAACATTTTTTGATTAAATCAAAATTAGAAATGTTACAGCATATTCAAATTCGAAAAAAGTCAATATCAAAATTCCATTTTCCAGTTAAATTATACGAGATACGAAAAAACGTTATGATACAATATTATTGAATACATAAAGACCTACTAATTTGAATTGTAACATTTTTTCATAAGTTGCATATTTTTCTTTTTAATTAAAAAAAAACTATTGAAAATCCAAAATTCAATTTTTTAACAATAATATGTAAAATACGAAAAAAAAACGTAAGAATACAAAGTGGTTCGTTTCAAAAAGATCTACAAATTTTGTCTGACGCAGTTTCTGGTAAAACATATATTTTTCGTTTTAATTGCAAAAAATACGTTTAAAATTCAAAAATTCCATTTTTTAGACAAAATATGTGAGATACAAAAAAAACGTTTATCTGGAAAATTGTTTGCCTAAATGAGGTTTACAAATTCTCATTAAGATATTTCGGGTCAGGATGTATATTTTATGTTTTGATTTTTAATATTAAAAAAATTCGATTTTTTTCACCAAAATATGTGAGATACGAAATAAGCGTTGTTCTGTAAAATCGTTTCCTTAAATAAGTTCTACGATTGTTTTTTCTTTTTGAGAGATTTGGAAGAAAATAAATAAACCGTCTTTGAAGAGACGGACCCAATAACGGCGCGTAGTTTCACTTAGAGCAGCATCTCTGTAAACTTTTTGGAGCTCTCGATGCGCTTCAGCCACTGTTTTCTTCGAATGAAAGAAGAAAATCAACACTTCACGCAAATGACGATTATTTGGCACAAAATTAGATATTTTCACACAATCAAAAGTATATGACGCCAAAATAAAATCACTAATGTGTCAAAACGGTTTGTTTACCATATATCTAACCTTGGTTCATGACGTTTTAGATATGTCAAAATTGACCAGCATTTAATGCTGGAGCCATCTATTCACATACAGTGGGAACTTAGTTGCGCACCTAATATCTTATTCTTCGAGGTTCATCGAGATGTAGATTTTAGCTTCAGATCGCGTACACTATTAACACTTTCGACTAAACGGCCGCCGGCGAGCTTCTATGTAATCAAAACCCGAAATTTAACAGTGAGAGTATATACAAAACCTTTCTATAATCATTTCAGTCGATTATATCGATAATTAGAAGAGTCTATCACTCACCATGATAACTGAACTCTACCATATCGACCTTATCAACCTGGATTTAGAATTAACGTCATTTAAGACCAGATGGAATTTTCAATACATATTTAAGCAATTTTTTCTGTGAAAAAAGGAACGCTTCCACTCCGCTGGTTATCGAGCCCAGGATCTTTCGATTGCCAGTCAAATGCTCAATCATCTGAGCTACGGAGGTTTCCTCAAAACTTTTTCACAGAATCTATTTACGCCAATTTGGCAACGGAAATATCATGAACTATACACAAAACCTTTCTATAATCATTTCAGTCGATTATATCGATAATTAGAAGAGTCTATCACTCACCATGATAACTGAACTCTACCATATCGACCTTATCAACCTGGATTTAGAATTAACGTCATTTAAGACCAGATGGAATTTTCAATACATATTTAAGCAATTTTTTCTGTGAAAAAAGGAACGCTTCCACTCCGCTGGTTATCGAGCCCAGGATCTTTCGATTGCCAGTCAAATGCTCAATCATCTGAGCTACGGAGGTTTCCTCAAAACTTTTCTCACAGAATCCATTTACGCCAATTTGGCAACGGATATATCATGAACTATATACAAAACCTTTCTAAGTCATTTCAGTCGATTATGTCGATAATTAGAAGAGTGTATCACTCACCATGCTAACTGAACTCTACCATATCGACCTTATCAACCTAGATTTAGAATTAACGTCATTTAAGACCAGATGGAATTTTCAATACATATTTAAACAATTTTTTCTGTGAAAAAAGGAACGCTTCCACTCCGCTGGGTATCGAGCGATGGACCTTTCGATTGCCGGTCGAATGCTCTATCATCTGAACTACGGGGGTTCCACAAAACTTTTTTCACAGAATCTATTTACGCCAATTTGGCAACGGAAATATCATGAACTATACACAAAACCTTTCTATAATCATTTCAGTCGATTATATCGATAATTAGAAGAGTCTATCACTCACCATGATAACTGAACTCTACCATATCGACCTTATCAACCTAGATTTAGAATTAACGTCATTTAAGACCAGATGGAATTTTCAATACATAATTAAACAATTTTTTCTGTGAAAAAAGGAACGCTTCCACTCCGCTGGTTATCGAGCCCAGGATCTTTCGATTGCCGGTCAAATGCTCTATCATCTGAGCTACGGAGGTTTCCTCAAAACTTTTCTCACAGAATCTATTTACGCCAATTTGGCAACGGATATATCATGAACTATATAAAAAACCTTTCTAAGTCATTTCAGTCGATTATGTCGATAATTAGAAGAGCGTATCACTCACCATGCTAACTGAACTCGAGTCGTAATCAAGCGCGCCAAAGACGAGTGCAAGGTATAGTCGATGACCGAATACATGGTTTATACCCCAAAATGGCCGAACTCCGTAGCATACATGATATTTTTAGCAGAATACGCTCTAAAGAGGTGTCCCGATTGTCTGTAGAGCGGTATTTAACGCTGGTCGTGAAAGGACATCTTTACTACCACTTTACAGGGAATCGAAGCACTTCTTCAGTGCGTGATTTGAAAAACACACATTAAACGAAGAATAATAATTTATTGATCACTTGTAGAAGAATTGGAATTATTTTTTACGTGTAAAGATGGTAAAAGTCATTCACATACGTAAAGGTTAGATTTTCGTAAGTGACACTACAATAGCCACATCAAGTAAACAAATATTGTTTATGTTAGTGTTAATTTTATCGCTTCTACTTTGAAAAAATTGATATCCAAGTTTTTGAGTGTCATTTTAGAAACATAAAACACAACGAAATTCAATTCTTACGAGGGCCGTTCAATAAGTCCTCAGAAAATCCAAGATAGCACTCGTAGTATCGAAAATGTTCTGGTTTTAGTAAGCATCATTACTCACTAGACATCTGTCAAAGTCTCAGTTATATCCATCACATGGTTCATTTTTATTTTCGATTGAAATGTATTTAAAAATATGGAAAAAAGTGAGTTTCGAACGGTGATTAAACACTTATATCTGAAAGGCTTAACACCGAAAGAGATCAAAGCTGAGCTGGATGGAGTTCATAGCGCATCTGCTCCTGTGTTTGCGATTGTTTAAAAGTGGCTTTGTTTACTCACACACAGCTATCTCCGCTTTCATTCTCACGCATTCCGTCAATCACACACTCCCGCTCACGCGCACACGCACACGCACGCACGCACACGCACGCACACGTAAACTCTCTTACACGGACACCGGAACACAACGACTTATTCTTATATCCACTCACACACACACGCACACACATACACGCACACACTTATATTTTTCTCTAATTATAATATATATGTATTTTCCGCTTGTTCCTTTCTTTTCTTCAATAAACTGTAAATTAATTTGTATACGACCGTTTCTACGAATATTTCATTCCCTACGCCCCCACTCCTACCGAACCCTGGCTGACTGAAGCCTCTGGCAACCAGGGGGAAAGTAGGGATGCTACAGACGAATCAAAGTCTCATTAAGACTTTATCAAAACAGTAAAATATCACTGTTTTTATTACGGATTTTTTGCTGTTTTTTATCGGACTTTTTCCTTTTTTTATCAGACTTTTTTCGACTCAAAAAAAGCAAAAATTTCTTTTCCCTTTTATCGATCCTTTTCCCCTTCTTCCCTCTTCTGTTTTCACGTTTCTACCTTCATTGTTCTACTTATAATTGACAACCTGTGTGAAATAATAGAGTCCCATAATTTATCGGACCTTATTAGATTCAGTTATTGTACATATTTTCTTTAAGTCAGGTACTATTTCCGTCAAAATTTGAATACAACTTTCCTATAAAAAAAAGTAAATACTTTCACTTTTTATCCTCTTATTTCACTTTCGCAATGGTATATACTTCATTTCAACTAGCAAATTTTTCTCTTTTCTACCCCCTGAGGTAGGATTCCTATAAAAAACAGGAAAAATTTAGATATATTTTTCTCAGTGATACGTAGACATATTTTTTAACTATGTTAAATGTGCAAAAATAACTTTCATGCACATAGCACATCGATAACTTTTTTGTATTATTCTAGAGGACTCGAAAAACTTTCTTGGAAAGAAAACAGAATGAAGAATGTTACATCATTCATCAATCTCAAGTTAAATTTAGAAGGTGCATTAAGTCTGCAGTAATTGAGACATCACGTTTAAACCACAGCACTCGTTTTTGACGATGCAGTTATGCTGCCTTTATCAATGAAAACGAAGGCTCGTCTTTTGACACGGATTAGAGGCTCCTTCACGGCGCACTCGTAAATTAGCCTCTGATTGTGCCATAAAGAAGCCAAGATGTGACCGCTTATGGCTGAGTCATGTCAACATGAAAGTCAAACCGTCGAATCAGTTTTCATTTGACATTAAATGCGACGTTAGAGGTATTTAACTAATCCACTCCTTTGGATGTCGCAAATAATTCAAAATTACAAAGATATTCGAGGGAGTCCATATGAATTATGGAATATGGCGCTGCACGTTCTGCTATCGGGGTATTACAGTGCAAAATTTTTGTTTCCCAAGAATAACCTTGTAATTCCAACTTGACGCCATAAATGATTCTATTCATTAGGTGTACAGCTTTGCTTCCACGGTTTTTCGATAGATGGCTGCAGCGGTAAGTGCTAGTTGAAATAGGCAGATCAAAAATGTCACACAGTAAGCTTCGACATCTGTCGACATAACGACCGTAAGACATTAATGAATTTATGTTTGTATCATAAATTTATACCCGATCGCAGATTTCAGTTTTCGAGCCAAATTTTCGTCATTTGCAGCAAGTTTTGATTTTCTATTTTCATTTGAAGAAAAGTGCGGCTAACACAAACGCGGCACCTATCTTGCCGAGATTTTTTCCACATTCAATTTTTTGTGCAAAATTGAAAACACTGTACCTAGCGATATGTCTGTGGCCTTAACTATTTCGCGCACTTTGATTCGTCTGTAGCATCCCTACTTTCCCCCTGGTTGCCAGAGGCTTCAGTCAGCCAGGGTTCGGTAGGAGTGGGGGCGTAGGGAATTAAATATTCGTAGAAACGGTCGTATACAAATTAATTTACAGTTTATTGAAGAAAAGAAAGGAACAAGCGGAAAATACATATATATTATAATTAGAGAAAAATATAAGTGTGTGCGTGTATGTGTGTGCGTGTGTGTGTGAGTGGATATAAGAATAAGTCGTTGTGTTCCGGTGTCCGTGTAAGAGAGTTTACGTGTGCGTGCGTGTGCGTGCGTGTGTGTGCGTGTGTGCGTGTGCGCGTGAGCGGGAGTGTGTGATTGACGGAATGCGTGAGAATGAAAGCGGAGATAGCTGTGTGTGAGTAAACAAAGCCACTTTTAAACAATCGCAAACACAGGAGCAGATGCGCTATGAACTCCATCCAGCTCAGCTTTGATCTCTTTCGGTGTTAAGCCTTTCAGATATAAGTGTTTAATCACCGTTCGAAACTCACTTTTTTCCATATTTTTAAATACATTTCAATCGAAAATAAAAATGAACCATGTGATGGATATAACTGAGACTTTGACAGATGTCTAGTGAGTAATGATGCTTACTAAAACCAGAACATTTTCGATACTACGAGTGCTATCTTGGATTTTCTGAGGACTTATTGAACGGCCCTCGTAAGAATTGAATTTCGTTGTGTTTTATGTTTCTAAAATGACACTCAAAAACTTGGATATCAATTTTTTCAAAGTAGAAGTATTAATCCTCTTTTATCAACAAACGGATTCAGGTCCTTAATTCTCTCGTCTGTCACATCTTTGAAGCTCTCCTGTTGCACAATCCTGAAGATACAAAATTCAGCCTCCAATATCTCTTGACGTGACAACTCACCTTGTTTCCGTCATCTCTAGTTGATTCCGCGCGTTATGGATAAATCGAATCATCCAGCCTGTCATGCGGATTATTTTGAGATACGTGGAAAAGTACTGAAGTAATCTCCTGACACGCATTAACTTTCGTGATCTCCACGTAATTCTTGGTGAGAATTTTGCTTTTCGAAGACCTTTTCAGCTCATTATTAATTTGTTCTTCATCAGGTGAATACTCCCGGGAGGGACATTCTTCTGGATGTCGCCTGAGCCACTCGGGACCCTATCACCATTTTGACTCCAATAAATGTTTCACGGTGCATCCACGGGATGGAAGATCTACTGGGTTCATTTCTCCAGGAACGTGACGCCACTGCCTTGGATCTATCAGCTGACGGATTTCTTGAATTCTGTTCCAGACAAAAGCTGCCCACTGATTCTCTCGCTGTATCCAGGACAATGCAGTGGTTGAATCACTCCAATAATATTTCTCGATTTGTTCGATTTGTAAGGACTTTGCAATACAATCCATAAGTCGTGCTCCCATTGTTGCAGCAAGTAACCCTAACCTAGGAATCGTTACAACCTCGTTTGGTGCCACCCTGGACTTAGTTTCGACCATCATTACTTCGACGCTTTTCTGTCTCCGCGTGCATGCAAAAATTGCTGCACCATAGGCCACTTGACTGGCATCCACAAAAACATGAAACGTCAGGGAACCCCTTTTCAGATCCCCAACATCTTACGCGGAATCTCAAGCTCTGCTGGCAAGGGTAGTTCCTGAAACCATTGGATGAAAGGCTTCTCTATATCCTGGCTGACCTCTTCATCCCAGCCCATTCGTCTCATCCACACAGTCTGTAACAATAATTTACGACGCAAAAGCAAAGGACAAACAAAACCCAGTGTATCAAATATCTTATGACTGGCAGATAAAATGACTCGTTTAGTTATTTGAGCTGACCCTGAAGCTTCTAAGGGTTCCTTTCCAAATTTCAACACATCCTTGCTCTTGTCCTAAATGAGTCCAAGTACGGATATTTTTCGTTGGGGAGTTGTTCACCAGAGTATTCCCACCCTCTCAAATCGAATCCTACTGCTGACATTATCTCGGTAGAAATTTTCCTGAATAAACATCCTTCTTCTGCTGTATCGACACTGGTCACACAGTTGTGAACATAGAAGGACCCGGACAACTTCTGAATGAAATGTTTTTTTTCCAACGTTTCCTCGCCTTTCAAAGCCTTTTCCAGATGCAATTATATTGTTGCTCCCAATATAAATGGACTGCTTGAGACTCCGAGCACTATTCTGGCATGTCGATATGTTTGTAGCTTAGTCGGGTCATCTTTCTTCCACCAAAGAAACCTCAAAAAATCTCCATCCTGTGGACAGACTCCAGTCTGCAAGAAGGCTCTTCTGATATCTGAAACGACACTAATTTTCTTTTCTCTAAATCTCATCAACATTGTCGGTATAAGTTCAATCAAATTTGGTCCAGTCTCCAGACATTGATTCAACGACGACGTACTCCTTCCACAGGCCGAGGCATCAAATACGGGACGCAATCGTGTAGTAATATTCTGCTTTATTACGGGTATATGAGGGAGATAGTGGCCAGGATTGTTTACTTCATTTTCGGGTACCTCCTCGATGATCCTCTCTTGAGTCCATTCCCGAAAGACGTTGTTATAATCCTCAAAAAGATTTTGCTCCCTCAACTTCTTAGTAACCGTTTCCAATCTTTTTAACGACCATTCTTTATTGCTGAGAAGAGGAGAGTGACTCTCCTTCCAGGGTGAAGGGCCCTTTAATAACGATAATAACAATAACTTCATATCGTCCTTCGTTGAAGGTGACCGCCTGTCGAAACCTATCTTTGACTTCATGTTGATGTTCTTCTTTAGGTTTCGTCTGCGCTGGATCTGTTATTCCCAAGATATCTAACTTCCAAAGGTCTAAAATATTAGCTTCCCGAACGAACATCGCTGTGACAACCAAAGCTGAGTCGGTTCTTGACTCATCCATCTGAGTCCTCTTACCCATTAGGGTCTATCCTAATTTTGTTTCAATAGCCGTTGGCCCACATTTCAAATTAAAGTATTTTCCCGTCTGCAATCTGGCAAGGACATCTGCTTCAATTAATATTAAGATTGGTTCGTTTGTTGAACCAAAGTCAGAGAGATAAATTCCCTTTTGTCTCAACTCTTCAATCCACGATCCATTATCCACACTCCGGATTTCGTTAACAATATTCTTGAGTGAAAGAGCGACGAAATTACACTCGAACGTGTTGTTCAAATCACTAATATAAATTAAATATCCCTTATGATCCTGAGGCTCTGCTCGAACGCCGCCAAACAACATGTGTATCATTTTCAGTTGTCCAGCCGGCTGGTACCCTACCCTGCTGACAGCTGAGTTCAAAATATATGACCGGTGAGAACAAGAGTTTAAGATCACTCTCACAACACACTCTGTTTTCCCATTGCGTAACTTCACACGAAATGTCTGTAAGAACACTTGGGGATTCTTCAACAAGGACGTGAGGCTTACCTTTTCCATACCCTTCTCACATTCCTCAGACCTCGACTGTCCAAGATTCGCGTGTTTATGTTGCACTTCACGACAAATGATCTAAGTGTGTTTCCTACCACACCACGCGCACTTTTGATTGTATCGGCATCGTTTATAACTATGTCCTGTTTTCAGGCAATTGAAGCACACTTTCTTATCCTTCACTACTTGCTGTCGGCTCTCGTAAGATATTTCCCTAGCCTGTTCACACTGAGCACTCTCATGACTTCCCGAACAAAATATACATGACTTACCCCTTTTCTTAAAACGTCTTTCTTCTTTAGTCTTAGATTTGTCCGATGACGTCCCAAATCCGCCTACGGCCAAGGCAATCCTCTCTTCATTCTCTACTTCGGCCTGCAGAAACTCCATTAGCTTCGTCAACTGATCCTTTGAAACGTCAGCGATCGTGGTACTACTATGCCTCTGCCACGTGCGTAGTAGCTCCTCTGGAAGGGATGATTCAACTAGGGGGTACAATAAATGATCCTGTCCCGCGTCACTCCAAGTGACTCGAGCGCTCGTAAATACGATTCCAGCTTATCGTATATTTTGGAAAGAGAGGTCTTCTCATTTGGTTTCGTAGCGTTGCTCATCACTAACTCTAGAAGCTCACGTACGAAACCTCTACTAGCAGCTCGTCTTTGCCGAAATGGTTTTTCAAACCCGAAATTACCCTATTGTAGTTAGCAGCAGTCGGAGGAAAGCTATTCACCATTGAATCCCTGACCATAGCTTGCATAAGGTACTGGGATTTTTCCTCCTTTTCTATCGTCTCATCCTCGTGTATCTTCTTGAACTGACTCCAGAATTGCAGCCACTCACGCACATCTCCGCTGAATTTCTTTAGCTCGATTTTCGGAAGAATAAACGAACGCCTGAATTCATTGCTTGCGGGAGGGGGGATATTTGTCGGAACTGCCGTTGTGTCTATGTATCTGGTGGAGGGTTGAATACTCTAGAGACCTCTATCTTTGATCTTAAGTACCTCGCCTTGTACTTATCAGCTGCTGTGATTTCCGAGGAAATAGCCTCTTCCGCCTCATTCCCTTTGACCATGAAATCAAAAATGATTTTATTCACGGGGTCCAACTCGTGAGATTTTCCGTCAATAGTTCGAAGTTCACTGTAATCTCTAATTTCGACATCGGTTAATCAGAGAGATATTGGCCTAGTGTCGTTAGGATATTTGTAAAGGCACGGCGCAATACCATACGCGCGTTCTTAGCTTCCTCCATTTTCTTAGCACGTAAGAGAACACTCCACTTTCTAATAAAACCACCAAGAATGACACCACGAGTCCTGTCACGGTCGCCAAAATGTGTTGGACACTATATATTCATTGGTGGGTGTCTCGAAAGAACGAAGATTCACACTTCTAAGTATAAAAATCCACTTTATTTACGCACAGACAGAATTACCTGACTCGCTTGTCCTCATGTTTGGCCGGAAGAGAGTGAAGCCGGATATTCGATATATCGAAGGTGCCGTTCAATTATCTATTATCGAACTGTCATGAGAAGCATATTTTATTTTTTTTCCGATTCACAACAAGCGCTATTAAACGTCACTGCTGACTTTGAACCACGATATCTCGGTGAAAAAAAGAGATAGGGCATTTTTATAACTACAGTTGGAAAGCTTATGAAATTTCACGTTCAGTGATGCTCAACAAATATTTTTTTGACCTTCTGAAAATAATACAGCACGTGAGGAGTTAAAACAATAAATTCAAGATTTTCTCAAATTCTCTACCTCAACTTCAACTTTTAGCATGACCTAGGGAAAATTTTTCCACAATCTGAAAATTATACGACATAGAGTATAAAATCTTATATTTAATTTAAGCGAAGAAAACGTCAAAAATATTCCTGGGTATCCGAGATACCATTAAAAATGTTCAATCGTATCTAAGTTGAATTTTAATCGACGATCACGATTCTCGGCCGATTTGTTGCTCGCCTCCTTCGTTGGGGCAGGACCGAAATGGCCACGCACAAAGGTGGCGCTTAAGTGGAGCCCTCTTACATGTATTTTTGATTCTGTACATTAGTAATTTTTAATTCTAATTATCTAACTTTTAAAAAATATTCATTGTTATTTGTGATTATTAAAAATTATTTAAATTCAATATTATCCGCATATAAACAAATAGAACAATGATATGTAAACATTTCTTATTTCTTAAAATTCTTATGAACTAGAACATTAATAAAAATTTTAATAGTCATTGTAAATATCAACTAAGAATGAAAAGAAAGGAAATAAAGGAAACACATTCTTGGATCAAAGAACATATAAGAGAGCTCCACTTAAGCGCCACCTTTGTGCGTGGCCTATTCGGTGAACTCTATTCAGTTAACTCTTCACGTGCTCTATTATTTTTAGAAGGTCAAAAAAATATTTGTCGAGCATCACTAGACGTGAGATTTCATAAGCTTTCGAACTGTTTTTTTAAAAATGTCCTATCTCTTTTTTTGACCGAGATATCGTGATTCAAAGTCAGCAGTGGTTTTTAATAGCGCTCACAAGCACCGTGCGCACAATTTCCGACGGTAGTGTATAGTAACGTAGGGGCTGAGCACAATGATGACCTAAACTCGAATAATCATCTGTCCATTTTGGCAAGCTTTGATAGCAGTTTTACCAGATCAAAAAAACTTAAGGGGTCAGTAGGGTAATGTGGCCTGTTTTTTTGACATTTTTTTTTATAGAAATTTTTATTTTACAATGAAACTTTTTTTACACATAATGAGGCATATAGTGGAGTGTATAAACAAATTTTTTCGAAAATTTTTGATGACATCTGTCGGAGTAATGGCTGGATGAAAAAATGCGGTTTTTTTCTGGCCAACGCGATTTCTCATGTTTGGATCATCTGAAACATAAAAACCCAACTGATTCTTAAAAAGTACATAAATGTTTATCGTCCCTACCAGAATCATGAAAAAATGTTAATCAATAAAAAAGTTATCATCATTTTTTTTTTGTCGATTTTTTCCCATGTTTTTTAACATAAATTTTGTCATAATATTGCCAATAATTAATAAAAAATCATGTCCGTGGTAGGGACGATAGCCAGGCATTTTGTGAACATTTAAAAAAAAAATTTAAGGAAATCGGTTAAGTAGTTCGGCCGGAATCATGTCGGCCAGTTTAAAAAAGTGTGTTAGACTTCATGCGCCAGGTGTGCGCTCCGGGCGCCCCGAACGTCGAGCGGTATTATCATTTTTGGGCCTTTTACGAAACCTTCCAATGGTAAAGTGGTTTTCTACATTAATTCTAAGGGTATAAGGAAACAGAAAATGCAAAAAAAAAAAAAAAATTTTTTGAAAAAAGATTACCCTACTGACCCCTTAAATCTGGTAGCACTTTTATAAAATTATGGTAGGTAGGGGGAAATTATGGTATCCATCGAAGGTAATACAGATTTCTATAAAAATTTGTTTGGAATTTTAATTTTTATTCAAATATCAATCCTTTTCGGTCGAGCGATTTTTAAAGTGCGCTTCTTGCTGAGTCGAACAAATGTTGTTGAAGAAAGCGATATCAGGTACTAAAGCGTTAAATATATGACGTTAATTGAAAAATATTTTATGTGCCACGGGCGCGCAAACTCGTTTTTTCGCTACAGTTAACAGTAGCGCAATGTAGAACATTGCGCTACAGCGGAATGAAATGTAAAAATTGAACTGCGCATGCGCCCATAGCCATGAAACGAAGCACAATCTTCTTCTTATTCTTGTTCTTCTTCGTACAGCGTTAGCATCTTACTGGCAAAGCCTTGTACATTTGAAATGCTCATACGTCTACTAAAATCCATTACTACTACACAAGATCGATAAAATCAAAATGGCCGGGACTAGTCGTGATATATCAAGTGTAATGACTAGCGCCGCAAACAACTGCAATACTAGATTAGATTCGAGTCACATAAAATAGAATACGTGCCAATGCACATAATTCGGGAAATTACGAGACTCGCGACAATGCTCGCAGGACTGATCGCGCCTCGTCTTCGTCTCGGCTTCGTCTCGACTACGCCTCACCTACGCCTCGATCTTCGATCACTTGCGAGCATTGTCGCTCGTCACACAATAATCCTCATTGTGCGCCTAGGCACGTAATATACTATTGTTCAATGGAATTTTAGACTCTATCAAAGAAGATTAATAATTATTCTTCTAGAATAAAATATTTCATTCTAGTGAATAAAAATGTCATGTCGCTTATGCGGTGACATTCGCCCGCAAAAGGTTAAAATTTGTTTATCATAATCTACATAATGAAGTAAAATTACAATAGAATATTAGCCGTTCTCTAACTGAAGTTAAATTTAATTGTAATTAAAATTAATCAGGTTTAAGCATTATTTTATCATCACTGGATTCGTTTGATTTGTTTCAATTAAATTACCAGAAGCAGTTTCTCTTTTTTCTTTATCTATGTGCAGTACAGTATTCGACATTTGAAACAACATGTCTTTTGATGGTGTAAAGTTGAGGCGGCCTCAAGAATTTTTTGATTTTCGACTTGCCAGAAGTAGGCTACGAACAGTTGGAATGATTTATTTATTTCGATGTTTGTTTTAATTACATTGATTTTTGATAATGTGCGCTCCGGCTATATTTGTAATTTTAAAAGTGATTAGGCAGCTAATAACTGAAGTATAAACAATTTTATGAAAATCTGAAGTCGCTCTCAGAATTATGGTATTTTTTTGATAACATTAAACTTTATATATGGTAACACTTTTTGATAGAAAGAGACGCGTTTTAGTTTTTTCAATGCACAATGAAAATTCGAATGTTTAGATCAGACGTGCCTCTTTCTATCACGGGTTGAGAAAAAAGGATAAATTATATTTTAGTTTAAGTTTAGGTCTTCATTGTGCCCAGGCCATTATCAGTAGGTGCAGGAAAAATAGACATAAGGAGGCAAAACCTGTGTATTCAAAAACATGCACTTTTCTGTTCACAGAAGTACGCTTACACGCACGTATAAATTCACATATACGTATAGTTTTGAACTTCCCGAGCGTGGCGTGCTACTCGCATTTTGAAACAAATATGGACGACGTGCAGTCATATAATCTGTAAAAAAACTTGTGTGAAAATACACGATGTCTTATTTTTCAAGTGAATTATGACTATAAATATATTTTCCAACTTTCCTATTCCTCAAAAATTGCAAGATACTTATAAATAGATATGTTGCAGAGAATAGTTCTACATCTGTATATTTATATGAAGTGTAACTCTCATATGGATTTGAAACTATAGAAATTATACTTGGAGTAGCTCTAAAAAACAATTTTCACTTTCAAACATTCTGCATTTTAAACACACATTCCATTCATTAATTGAATTATTTTTTGCTTATTTACATGTGTATTTTACTTTCCAATACGCAACTCTTGCTTACCACACATCCGTAGAATTACACGCTTACCACATATGGGTCTAAAAGACCCGAACGACAAAAATCGTTATAAAATAGAAACCATTTAATAATTTGACTTGAAATTTTGTTTGGAACTTCTCTAAAACTTATTTTTAAAGATAGCGTAGGTTTCATGGCTAAAAAAAAATTTTAAATATGCTAAAAAAAATGTTAAAGTCAAAAAGTGTAGAAAATGACCATTACCACTGAAAAATTCATAACTTTTTTAATATTTAATATGGAGGGCTAAAAATTTGTTCAGACATAGTCAAGATATATCTCTAAAAGTACCTACAAAGGTTTTTTATGTCCAGTAAAAAAAGTATATTTATTTTGAGGAATGAATAGCGAAAAAAAGGGAAAAATAAATCACGCGTTCTTGTCAAAATACTTTATTGTATTAGCTATTATAAAAACATTTATACTGAAAATATCGATGGATTATGAAATTAATACGATTTTGAGTCTATTTCGGAGCAGAAGATCGTTTACTGTTTTTTTAAAACGTTATATGTCTTTTAAAAAAATTATACGTTTTAAACATACTTTATAGTCTTGGGTGTAGTTCCGAATAGCTGAATTCTCCGATTTTTTTCAAACTTCGTATACTTATGTATTTCGACGCACTGATTACGAATATGATAGCGAAAATGAGCGACAAGACGATTTTCATGGTGAAACCATGAAAAAACCATAAAATTATGGTTTTTTCGTTTATCTAAGCCAATACGCAAAATTTTGCAAAATAATTCAAACAAAAGTTATAGATCTCATCGAGATACACATTTTTTGTTTGAAACATTTTTTTCTACGAGTGATACTTTTCGAGAAAATTAGTCATACATCTGATGAAATCTAACAGATTTCAGTGCAATAAGCAACAAGTCTGTCTCCACCCTCCGTGCTCATAGTACTTACAGGCGTGTGGTTCTTGCATGCATTCATTATTTTCGAAGTTTTCTCCAGAGTCTCCAGTAATAAGAGATTCCAAATAAGTACTTTTCCCGACACCAGTATTACCGTACATATTTTTATTGCAGGTGATTCATCGAAGTCCAATAACCTGTTTTCCATTAAGGAGATAGAACTTTACGGTTCTTATTCTTAGTGAGAAGGAGTTCGTCGAAGATATCAGATGTATCACTAATTTTCTCAAAAAGTATCACTCATAGAAAAAAATGTTTCAAACAAAACATGTGTATCTCGATGAGATCTATAACTTTTGTTGGAATTATTTTGCAAAATTTTGCGTATTGGCTTAGATAAACGAAAAAAACCATAATTTTTATGGTTTTTTCATAGTTTTATCATGAAAATCGTCTTGTCGCTGATTTTGATTATCATATTCGTAATCAGCGCATCAAAATACATAAGTATACGAAGTTTGAAGAAAATCGGAAAATTCAGCTATTCAGAACTTTATCCATAGTCTTTATTCTTTGATCTGAAGTCAATATTCACTAAAAAAAAAAAATTGTCTTCAAAAAATCATTTTGAACGTACTTACCACACTTGGGTCTTTTAGACCCAGGCCTATTTTTGAATAGCTGCCAAAACTAAACTAATGGTCCCAACGTCATCCTAAACATTCTGAAAGGTAGTTTAACTATTCAACTATTGACCAATATCGCTACAGACTTGCTCCCTTTGCGTTTAGGTACATAAAATTTAGCTACAAAGAGGGCTTGGGTCTCGAAGACCCATGTGTGGTAAGCAAGGGTTAAAAGGTGACCGGAGTTCCTGGGGCCTTTGGTGTAGTTTATCTATGATGAAATTAAAAATCGGCACGCTCGTGTTCGTTCGCTATGAGGACAACCTTTGTTTTTTCACTTAATGTCACTTTATCACAGATCACACCTCACAGGGGGCACCAAATTGTATAGTCGGAAACTTTACCAACATGGTATAATTCCCGAACTTCATGTATATAATATTTTTTTTGTGGTGTGACAGGATTTAAAAATTAAACACAATTTTGAGCCTTCAGTTGCTCCAAGAGCAAAAGCCTTGCTATCTTTCGCTAAAAGATTATTATGGCTCAAGCTAAACTTTCGGAACGAGAGAGGGTATCTGTATTAATGATGCGTGGTTGGGGAGATCGAGTTCGATATTATAATCAAGTTCGTTTGCTTCTTAATCGCACTTTTCGTAATGGAGAAGGGTTAAGTCTTGTCTCAAAATCAACAATTGAAAGAACTGTAAGGCGCTTTATGAATCTTGGATCTATCAAGGACCTTCAGAGAACTGGCCGGCCAAAATCTGCAGGATCTGAGGAGATGCAGATGGACATAGCCCAAGCATTGGTTGAAAACCCACACCTCAGTTTACGTCGAGCTAGTGATGAGGGTGACGTTGCTCCTGAGACAGTGCGAAATATTTTAAAAAGCATTAATTTACAAGCACCTAGAAACGTGAGAAGCAAGGGGACTCATGCTAATCAAGCACCCCGAAACATGAGAGGCAAGGGGACTCAAAGGGAACCCAAAGGGAACAGAATTTACTACATCCACGTCGTTGTTCCTGGGTAATGCTAAACGTAACCGTAAACTGATTGGAAAAAACCTTGAAGATCATCACCAAGATCAATACAGAGCTCACCAATGAATTTCTCGTTGAAATTTACTTTAGGAATTACAATGACCTCTTGGAAAACATTGTTAATTTCAAATAACCTTTGACTGACCTGGGACGTTACAATTAACCTATGACTTGGGTACGTACTTGAACGTAGTATTTTTCGCTCTATCGATTGCAGATATGAAAAAAGGGGGTTTCTGTTTAAAAAAAACAAATTTTACCTTTAAAAAGGCATGAAGGTCAACTTCAAGGTCAAAATGAAGGTCACCATTGAATTCCCCGTTGGAAAATACTTCAGGAATTGCACTGACCTCTTGGAAAACTTTTTTTATTTCAAATAACCTCTAATTGACCTTGAACGTTACAATTGACCTATGACTTGGATACGTATCTGAACGTAGAATTTTCTGCTCTATCTATTGCAGATGTAAAAAAGGGGGGTTTCTATTTAAAAAAACAAAGTTGACGTTCAAAAAGCTATGAAGGTCAACTTAAAGGTCAAAATGAAGGTCAGAATTGAATTCCTCGTTGAAATTTACTTCAGGAATGACCTTCACTTTTAAAAAAAATATTTTACCTGAGGAAATATCCAACCGTCCCGGGACTTTTTAGACACCCTGTATGCGAGTCGTTATGATGTGATATTAATACTATTTTAAATCAAATCATCCATAATTTTAAATCACTACAAGTCGAGAATGATGATTTAAAGTATAAACTATGTTATACCAGTAAAAGCTGTAAAATTCACGCCAGGTGAAGCATTCAATTTGAAAGTAAAATATTATACTTGAGTTCGTGTAAATTATGATTATCTTTCGCGTCTATTTACCTTTTTCAATCTCTAAAATGTTCATTGCGTTTAAAAATATTTCTATATAAAGAACTGAAGTTTATTTCCGCTACGTAAATAATTATTCAAGATTGGACATTCTATCGGACTAACCGTTTTAGACACACTCCCCCCACATTCAGGAATTATTATTTTTGCTAGCTTGTTACAATTGCATTGTCACAGAGTTAATTAAAAAATGATCTCTTCCCCAGGAGAAAATGTTATTTGAAATATATCGGCTAAAAATGTCCTTAAATATGGTGGAATCAGAGGAACACAATGGAGAAGTGGATTACATGTACAGTCATAGTTTTTCAAATTGTCAAGAAATAGAACCTTCAACTCTGCTAAAAGTTCCGCATGATAATGAAGTAATCAAAAAGGTTATTGCTTACCAAAAGTTAGGTAATCGAACGCAGTCGGACACTTCGAATAAGAACGAATCCAGCGTTTCAGCACATGCTAATCCTGAACTGTTTATTACGGAACGAGATTTGTTGGTAACATTAGTAGAGAATAAGATGGCTCCTGAGCAAGCTGAGCAAATTTGTAAAAGTTTGTTTAACGAAAGCAACGATCCTTCCTTATTACATGTGGTAAAGAAATTTTATTTCAGAAAACCTTTGCACATAAAAATGTTAATTATTATTGAGGAAACAATATCTTTCTTAAAAAATATCTTGCATAAAAATTATTTTATCGTTGTAAATTATTTAATAGCCCCTATAGCACAATACCTCCCCTGAAAGTTCCATGAACGTTCCCATGGAGCGTTTGGAAGGTTCCGTTGAAAATTTCAGGAAACAATACTAGAGGTAAGAAAATATCAGGGTTGTTTTAACGTTCCAAGGCAATGTTCTATGAATGCTCCTGTGCGAACGTTCAAAAGGAATAATGAGAGAACCTTCTGTAGGAACATTAAGAGAATTCCAAATTGAATTCGAACCCGTATCACTATAATCTCAAATTCCCCTCAACGTCCAAACAAAAAAACAATTCAAAATTTCAAGAATTCGAAACCGTTCAAATCCTCAAAATACAAAAAAAACGACCAAATTTGGACCAAAAAACAGTACCACCCAAAATAAACAAACATGAGAAAAACCAACAAAAAAGGAGGAAAGAAAAAAAGAAGGCAACCTTCCAAAACTCCTTCCTTCTTTTTCTTTCTTTCGTCCTCCTTTGTCTTTATTTTCCACCACCATTTACATAAAAAAAATATAAACTACTTGCGAGACGTTTCCGTGCTCTTCCAGCACCCTTTTCAAAGCTGGAATTCTGAAAGAAAGAAAAAATTTTAAATTATCTCCTATCACCTTCCATGGGAACACAGAACTCTCCTCCATGAATGCCAACAGGAGAATGTAACAACTCCTTGTGTGTCTCCCTATTAAGTATCTGAATAACCCTAAGTCATTCAATAAAATGTTGATTGCTTCCGGGAATCTAGAAACTTCAAGGAATTTTACTGTGAAATTATATAGACGCGAAAAATAGTCGAAAAACTAAGATTTTTTTTGGTGAAGCAAAAAAATACTTTTTTTTGGAATTCGAACTTTCTTTTAGTTCATTTTGCAGTTTTAAGTCTCAGGAATAAAATGGCGTTCGGTTTTTTGATTTCAGATAATTAGAACGCCCGGAATCATGGCAGCAGTGGAGCAACTTTTTTTTTACGTCTTCCTGTTGAGCGGTGCATCTCCGATATTATTCAATATATTGCCTTCAAAAAATTTAAAAAGTTTGTCCAAATGTACTCAAAGAAGAAATAAAATTCAAAAATTATTTTACTTGAACGGTTTTTTAAATAATGACTGTCAAAAAAAGCATAAAAATACGGCCTTCACACTATACGACCCCCTTAATTTTTTTATGTGACCTCTATCATTGTTCAGAAATATATTATTCAGGACAATTTGATGTTTCAAAAGATCAATAATTATATTCTGTGGCAAACATTTCTCTAATTCATTCCTTATTGTAAAAGCTATATTCTTTAAAAAATTGATATGATTAGAGATATCCTTGATTTGCAAACTTTAAAGTGAACATTTGAAATTGTTAAATTTAGAATTTAAATTGCATGTATTTCTAGGTAAAACATCATTCCTTCTACATTCTATTAAATAATTTCTTTGAAGAATAATAATTCTCATTTTGTAATTAATATAAATAAAGACAAAATAGGACGAAAGAAAGAAAAAGAAGGAAGGGGTTTTGGAAGGTTACCTTCTTCTTTCTTTCCTCCTTTTTTGTTGACTTTTCTCATGTTTGTTTATTTCACGTAATATTCTTTGGGAATGTTCCTAAAACTACTTGGGACAACATTCAGCGAACTTTCCTCATAGATAATTCTGTAACTTTGAACATACTAATTTACGGAACGTTTTTCATAAATAATTATCGACATAAATTTATCGGTAAAATAAAAAGGATTTATTACATATATTAGTGTTCGATTTATATAGTTTTAATCTAATGTAAATACATAGAACAATCTACAATCATATTATTATACATTACTTCATTATTAACATTATTTAAATTACAGCTTTCTCAAAATCATGGGTCAACTGGACCACGCGTCGTCCGTAATGACAACTGCAGCCTGTAACGTTATTCAAAAATTGATAAAATGAACAGATTTTTGGTGCACGGAAAAAATTAGTCGCTTAAAACTTAAGTTAGTCTTGAAGACTCTTAGACATGGTTTGCAGTCGCAGAAACGTTCATTGAATCTCATTAAAGTGTTTAATTTTCTTTTGACATTTAATGGACTTCTGCTAATATTTAATGAAAAGTTATTAAATTTTACCGCGACTGCGTCTTGAAAAACAATAATCATTCCATCTATTTAAATTATATTAAAAATATATAAATCAAAGGCTAATACATGTACTTAATCCTTTTTATGTTACCGATAAATTCATGTTTAAATCGTTTATAAGAAACGCTTTCTAGATTAGTACGTTTAAACAGGATTGCCCATGAGGAAAGTTCCTATATCGTTATCCCATATAGTTCCGGGAACATTCTCATAGAATGTTCCCTAAATGTTTCCGCGAAGGTTCCAGAAACATTCTCTGGGAATGTTGCCTGAATGTTTCCGCAATATTTCTACGAACGTTTGCTGGAAATGTTGTCTGAATGTTCCTGAACGAAGGTTTGAGAAACGTTCTCTGCAAATATTCTCTTAATGTTCCTGCGAGAGATTATTTCAATATTCCTCTTGAACATTCTACAGTAACATTCAGAGAACATTGCTTTGGAACGATAAAAAAACCCGAACACTTTCTTAGCTCCGGGAAAGTTCCCTCCACGTTCCGATGTAATCTTCTGAACGTTTAGGGAAGGTATTGTGCTATGGGGGAGAAAGCTTATCTACACGGAGAAAATGCAACGAGCGAACGCGCTGTTTCTCACGCGTGAACGACGCGTGGATGAGAAAATTTGGTTTCGAAATCGGTTCACTGTCGTATCACAGGTGAATCGCGCGGGCCTCGACTTTTCATCACGTCTCTCCGGGACGTGAATCACGATCAGACCATTCACGAGGCTTCGCACTGTTTTTCACGCGTTGTAGAGATGTCAATGCAACTTTCGGGCACAGCACTGAGAACGCGAAAAAATGATCAGCTGCAGTAATCGATATTCGGATTCGATAAATATCGAATAATCGTTGTTTCAGTTTGAGGGATCACAGCTCCACGATGCGTGAAAAACAGCGCGCAGCCTCGTGAATGGCTTGACCGCGATCACGTCCCGGAGAGACGTGACGAAAATTTGAGGCCCATGCGATTCACGTGTGATACGACAGTGAACCGATTTCGGAAAACAGCGCGTTCGCTCGTTTCATTTTCTCCGTGTATAAACTGTATTTATTTTTTACAATAAATTTTATGCAGGTTCGAGGTGAAGCGTTTAATTCTCAGCGCTTAAAAAAGTTAAGTAAACATAAAGGTGCAACGATGATGAGTATAAATGAAGAATTCCCATGTCACAAAAATTTTCTGTTTTTAAGAGATGAAAGTATTACGAAAAGGACAGGTAGAAGTAATTGCATGCAGTTAAGACACAAAATATCAAAAGAGCCAGAAAAATCATTGTCGTTATCATATAATGAGCATGCTGAATTAGAAAAAAAGTGCATATTGTACGTAGAATTCCATTCTTTAACTATTTTGAGTGTTGAAAGCTAGATATTCTATTCAAGATGGGAATGGCCTTGATTGATGGCCTTTAGATGGATATCACGATTTCCATTACACTATACTCATAAACTTTCATAATTCGTGTAAAAAAACGCTTTCCTTTCTCAAAGGGTGACACCACTCTAGCAGCTGAAAAATAATGCATATTCAAGGAATTTTTTTGGAAATATAATAAAATGAATGAAAATTTTGATTCAAGTACTATATTGTACATGTTTTGAAGGATGAAAAAAGAAAAATCATTGAGAAAAAAAATATAACCAAGCTTGAAAACATCGAAGTCCGTAGTACTTTTTTGAAATATTGATTTTCAACAACATGACGGACATTTGAAAATTACGTCTCGATTTTTAAGTAAAAATTTTGTGGTAAATCACGTATGAAATTAACAATTTTCAAAAAATTGCAAAAATCCTACATACTTCGATAGAGAAGTTAAAATTTTAAGTTGATCGAATAGATGAGTTGAGTTCTCCCAGTTTTGAAAATATGGTTTCAAGAAAAACTCTAGCAAGTCGCGATTATGTATTTTTTTTAAATAAAAAAAATGTTCTTATCCTTCAATACATGTATAATACAGTAATCAAATCAGATATCCTATTCAGAATATTATATGACCAAAAAAAAATTTCTTAATTATGCATGATATTCAAGCCGCTAGAGTGGTGTTACCCTTTGGGCTTAGTTTACGGGATTACATTCAAACGTCAAAAACTTTATAGATAACTATGAACTCAACAACTTTGTTCCTAAGTATTTTTCGAAAAAATCCATAGCCCTAGCGAATCGGCTGAACGTAAACCTAGCGTAAAGTAGCGATGTAACTTATGAAAGCGAAAAAATAAATATTTAACTTGTTTGAATGTTTAGTCTATGTTGAAATTAACGTTAAAAGGTAATAGGGATATGCAATAATTTTATTTATTAACAGTAAAAATTCAAAAATTATAATTCATGTCCTTGAACTCTGCTGAAGGCGATTTCAAGCGCAACGCCCAAGCATTTTCTACGCGAAATTGAATGCAAATTTGTTGAATAAATGTATTGAATAATACAATATGATATTAAATATGCTAATGCATCACAGCTGCACGAATATTGTAAAAAGTTAGACCAAAAGTCATTAATAGAAATATTTTACAATTATGATGGTAAAGTTGAGATGTCACTGACTACTTTATTAGGACACAAGTTTGGGTATCAGATAGGATACTTTCCCGACAGATCTTCTCGCCGACAATTTCAACTTTTCAATCATGGAAAGTATTTAATAATTTTCAGATAAATCGAAATTCGCTTGCCGGTTGATTGCTCTAACCAACCGAGCTACGCAGGCATCCGGCATCCCTTTCACCACAGGAATACCTTGTATTGCGTTTCGTCATTTAATAATAATAGAATTTTGATGGTAGAGCTCAAATGTTACTGTCTACTTTATCAGGACACAAGACTCGGTATCAGATAGAATACTTTCCCGACAGCTGTCCTCGCAGACAATTTCAACTCTTAAACCATGGAAAGCAATTAATAATTTTCAAATAATTCGAAATCTTTCTGTGTCGGTGGGGTAAGACCTCCCATTTCAACGTTTCCAAGTATGTTTTGACCGGTCTTGCGACTTATGGCTCAGCATTGTCATGCTGGAGGATAACTTTTCCATGTATCTCTGGGTACTGTAGTCGTTTTTCCTTCAATGATCGGCTCCAACGCATCAATTGTGTTCGATAATGATTTCCTGCGATGGCTTCACTCGGTTGCAACAGCTGTTAATGCACCACACCAAGCTGGTCCTACCAAATGCATAGCATAACCTCGGCACCGTGAATATTCGGTATGGCTGTTGACGTGGAGACATTTCCGGGAATTTCCCATGATTTCCTGCGCTTTGAATGATCATAGTGGACCCATTTTTCGTCACTGGTTATAATTCGATGTAAAATCCCCTACTGATTCTCCACCCTTTAAAGCCGTGGAATCGCTTGGTTTCGCTCCGCTGTTGGACGAATAATTTTATTTTATAACAAATGTAATATAAATATGAAACTATGGGGTGCGTAACTAAGTTCCCGCTGTTTGTGAATAGATGGCTCCAGCAGTAAATACTGGTCGATTTTGACATATCCAAAATGTCATTAACCAAAGTTAGACATATGGTAAATAAACCGTTTTGACACATTAGTGATTTTATTTTGGCGTCATATACTTTTGGTTGTGTGAAAATGTCTAATTTTATGTTAAATAATCGTCATTTGCGGAAAGTGTTAATTTTCTTCTTTCATTCGAAGAAAACGGTGGCTGAAGCGCATCGAGAGCTCCAAAAAGTTTACCGAGACGCTGCTCTAAATGAAACAACGTGCCGTGATTAGTTCCGTCGCTTCAAAGACGATGATTTCGATGTTGACGACCGTCCGCGTGAAGGAAGGCCAAAAACCTTCGAAGACGCTGATGTTATTTATTATGCACTGTTGAAACCAAACAAAACCATCACTGGGCAACGGTATCGAACGCAATTGATGCGTTTGAGCCGAACACTGTGCGAAAAACGGCCACAATACGAGCAGAGGCACGAAAAAGTGATTCTACAGCATGACAACGCTCGGCCTTACGTTGTCAAACCCGTTAAAACATACTTGGGCTTATTCAAATCGGCTGTTTGTGCACCTAACCACACAATGTACTATTTCAAGAAATTCGTGTCAGTAATCAAAAACTTTTTAATTCTGAAAAGATTTTTGTTCTTAATTTTGCCTTTTGTAGTTCCAACAAAAAGAAATCCAAAAATATATTAATGTATCACTAATATTCCACTTAAATTTTAACTTTCAAGATTGCTTTTATGACCATTGATCAATCAGTACAACTGACTAATTCAATAAAATCAATTTTCCCCAAGATTTTTCCACAATAATAAATTTTATTGACTTACATTTTAGGATATAATAAAGAATGTATCAACGGAAGGCTGGAGTTTTTAATCATTACTACTATCAGAGTAATCATCAACGTTTACAAACATTTTAAATTTAATTTTGTTGTGGCATCAATTTATGGAATTGACATATTGCCCTCGACTTATAATTGTTTAAAACAGAATTTTAATTGCTTCTGTGTCATAGTCTTTTTCGAAAAAGTATTTTTGTTCTGTAAAACGATTATTCTGTAATTGCCCTTTATAAATTCAAGTAGTTTTTGTAAACAAATTTGTTATTAAACATGACAACTAACACATTGTTCAATAAGTCCCGGGACTAACCCACAAATGGCGTTAGTAATATTAAATCAACTTCGTTTTTCAAAAGAACTAACCTTTAAATGACACGTGTCTGACTTTCATGTCAATCAGGCCATAAACAGCAAAGCTACTGTGGTGAAAGTGACGCTACTTTTGCATCTGTGTACAAAATGGACAAAAACGAATTTCGTGTGTTGATAAAACATCGCTATTTAATAGGGAAAAATACCTTGCATGCTCAACAATGGCTTGAAAAATGTTATCCGGACTGTGTTCCGTCGAAAACAACGATCTGCCGGTGGTATGCTGATTTCAAACGCGGTCGCACTGATAAAAATGATGCGGAACGCTCCGGTAGGTCAAATAAAGCAGTAACTCCGGAAAATATTAAGCAAGTTTTGAAAATCGTGATGGACGACCGCAAACTGAAAGTCCGTGAGATTGCTAAGATGGTGAACATATCAACTGGAAGTGTGTCTACGATTTTAAACGAAAAATTGGGCATGAAAAAGGTCTTTTCCAAATGGGTGCCGCGTTTGCTTACAATGGAACAAAAACAACAACGAGTCGACGATTCAGTGAGCTGTTTGTCACTGTTTACTCGCAATAAACAGGATTTCTTGCCTCGGTATGTCCGAAGCGTCTGAAAACGCAACAGTCAGCTGGCAAAATCATGGCGTCAATTTTTTGGGATGCGTACGGTATAATTTACATCGACTAGTTCGAAAGGGGAAAATATATCAACAGCGACTATTACATTGAGTTATTGGTGCGTTTGAAGGACGAAATCGCAAAAAAAACGACCGCACATAAAGAAGAAAAAAATCATCTTTCATCAAGACAATGCACCGTGCCACAAGTCAATGAAAACGATGGGGAAATTGTCTGAATTAGGCTACGAATTTCTTCCCCACCCACCATACTCTCCAGATCTAGCCCCCAACGACTACTGGCTCTTTGCTGATCTCAAAAAGATGCTCCAGGAAAAAATATTTTGCTCGAATGAGGAAGTAATCGCTGAAACTGAAGCTTATTTTGAGACCAAGGACAAATAATTTTAGAAGCATGGTATCGAAAAGTTAGAAAAGCGTTGGAATGATTGTATCGCACTTGAAGGTGATTATATTGATGAATAAAAATGAATTTTGCAAAACAAATGTTGTTTTGTCAGTTAGTCTCGGGACTTATTGAACGATGTGTTATTTCTACTCATTAATTTTCCGAAATTATCTGCACAAAAATTAATAAAAACTGTAATTTTCTTATTATTTTAAATATTGTTATTGATGAATTTCCGTCAAACTTATTACAATATTCATGCACACGAAGAAAAATATAGAACCGACAAACTTTTTTTTGCCGTCTTAACAAAATTTTAGTTCTCCTTATAAAATGTTTTGTCAAACAAAAAGTAATAACAAACTCTTTTGCTCGTTCAACAAATAGGTTTGTTGGGAAAACTGAAAATTTGTTGGGAAAGCAAAAAAGTTTTGTCAGTTCTATATCAACAACCTGGTTGGTTAATACAACGTTTTTTTTCTCGGTGCACCTTAAATATATTAGCACATTTTATTTTCTTAATTTTTGTATCCAATACATTTATCTGTAATTATATTTTCAAATTTCGCACACCAAATGCTTGGGCGTTGCGCTTGAAGTCGCCTTCAGCAGAGTTTAAGGACATACATTATATTTTTTTACTTTTAGCGTCGATGAATAAAATTATTACATATATACATTACCTCTTGACGCTAATTTTAACGTAGAATGAGAATAAAAACAAGTTAGATATTTATTTTATCGCTTTCATGAGTTATATTGCTACTTTAGACTAGGTTTACCTAGCGTTCAGCCAGTTTAGTTAGGGATTTTCCGAAATATTCAAGGGTTTCCTTTTTATACACATCCTGTATACATACAGGGTAAGCATTTTATCTTCAGGTATCAAAATATCAAAAAATACGCATCGTACTAAAAAATGTCTGCGATAAAAATCTCACCCTGTCTGGAGATTCAGGCGTATTGAAAAAATTCCTCTCATTGATTTAAAAACAGATTTTGTAATAGGGCATAGAAAAAGTAGAATTTCGATGCATTATTTACAATAAAAGAACTAACACATCTTTTAAATCCTAGCAGAAAGCATACTCAAACCTGTTTTCAAGAAGAGGATTTCCAGAATACACGTAAAGTACAAAGAAACAATTCGCTCTCAAAAAAGTTTATCAACGTTGTGAAAAATAAAAATTACAATGAAGAAATGTCAGAAAATTTGGTGAAACTTCCTTATAGAACAGACGATACGAGAAAAATATTAAAATTGCGTCCAGAAGCAACAAATGAAAATAAACTTCAGGATCAAATAGAAGGAATACCGATTATAATACAATCGGAAAATGACAGTGAGGCAGGAAGTATTCTACCTGGTAAAAATTTTTTTGAGTAATAAATCATTTACAGTCTGGTTTACGGATAGTGTCGCTGCAAATAGTGCCACTTCCCCAATTCTCGCGCGAACACAACCCACACCATTCGTCTGTCGTCTTGAACGTTGGCATTTGAAAGCAACGCGTGGCACTATTCCGAGAAAGCACCCGCTTACTCGACAGTGTGAGCACGGGTTGAGAATGGGGGTAGCCGAGTTCAAAGAAAAATATTCTCCTATAGACCCATCCCCGGCATTATTCGTAGAGCAGACTGTATATAAAAAATTATTTGTATTCTTGTCTTGGAAAATTTTAATTATTTAGAATCGGAAGAAACCGCAGAGGAAGTGGATGAAGAAGTTCTAAAAGATGTGAATGAAGAGGATAACTCAGAAAATATGCTTATCTATTCATTAATAAGAAGTAAATTCACTGCAGAAGATACAGATATAATCGAAGAAAATACTACAGGGAGCAAGTATAATTTTTTACCTCAAAAAATGTTGAATAGAAAATAATAAAAGCACTGAAATAAAGTGTTTAGGGGGATGAGCATAAAAAAGTTACCCCCGTACGGATCAAACCCTTTATGCCATAAGTAGGCACTAAAAAGTTATTTAATTCGCTGTACAAATCGCACCCATCTCTGCGAAATACGACACAGCCTGATATATCATTGCGTTCAAATTTCATATTTGTACTTTCAAAAGAAACAAGTGCTTAAACCAAAAACATATGATTCGTTATTTCTCAGTGATATAAAAACATCTTTGATGTGATTAATATTTTCCCAAGTTTAATTTAGTAAAAATTTTGATTTATTCCTTTGAAATTATTATTTTAGATAATTATAGAGCAGCGTGGGTTGCTGTATTATAAAATGCTCTTTTTAAAAACGTAAATTTTCTTCATAAATACTCATAGCTCTCAAAAAAGTGCAATTTTGAGATTCAAATTTCAGGGAATTGAATCACTTTCTAGTGCTTACTCATGATATTTTGAGCTTAATACGTGTGGGGGTAACTTTTACATGCTCATCCTTATAGAGCCTATTTATGGTTGCACTTGTTCTTAACTGCTTTTTCAGGGCAAGTAAATAAGAAAATAGTTATTTTAATCAAATTTCTGGTTACTCTGACCTGGAGAATGTAGTTGAGGACAAATCTAATCAAGAAAACTGGTTTGAATACTTGAAAATTCTATCAGTGTAGTTATAATACATTCTATTTCCTCAATTAATATTACAAAATGTCATGTATTATTTATTCTGTTACGGTTTTAAAAACTAATATATAATAATGTACCATAAAAGCAGATAAAATTCAAACAGAGAACAATTTATCAAGTGAAGAAAGTTTAACGAAGGAACCCCGCAGCAATTATGAAGATAACTCAGATACCATATACGGAAGTGATGAATTTGATACACCTGGTAATTACAATAAACTTATTTTTAATCATTTTACCCTACTGCATATATCACCGTTGGTTGAAATATTGCATCCAACGTTGCTTCCAACTTTTCGACCATACTAGAATTTAAGACAGGACAATTTATGGGAATTCATGATAGAATATATATTATGATCATTTATTTTGGAAAATCATTATTTCTTTGTCCAATATACTTTTTATGCGTTTGCAAAATACAATCCTTGAACTATTATAAATATGTCAGTAGCCATCACTGAAAGTTATAATTTGGCAGCATGAAGGGACTAAAGGAACTCAACTTGAAGTATCGATATAACGAATAACCCAGAATTTAATATTCTTGGTTGGGTATCAAGAACATTTGTTAAGTCACCTATAGATACCAGATGAATTTTCGTGGCTAATGTATCTCTAGAATTTCTTTCAGTGTTCCCTTGAACGTTACAGACTATTACTACGCTGCCATATTTGGAAAAGAAAACTACTGCGCGATTCTAATAGTTGAAAAAAAATTATCCTTTTGTATTACCTGTCATGGTTTTCGATGAATTTGCCTCTATAAAATATACTATGGTCACGACGTTGAAGCAATTTTTGATTCCATATTTAGCACAATGTTTGTCCCAACGTTGAGATTCACAAGAGAATCTTGAGTCGTTTGGCGGCATTGGTGCAGGGTGAGAAAAAATTACTTAAAAGTGTGAAATAATGTTTTTGATAAATGGAAGTATAACCAGGCAAACACTTTGAAACAGATAGACAGCTATAATAAGTTTATAATTTAACAAGAAAAATCTACTTTCGCAGAAATAAGAATACTTTTGAACTCGACACGAAATAATTTTTGTATGTCTAATACACAAAATGCCCAAAACTAATTACATGGAAAGATTGCGCGTCGTGAATGTGAGTTCGTACGAAAAATACACGACATTTCGCCAACTGTAGTTGCAATAATTACGCTTTGAACCGCACGCAGAGAATGTATGTGAATTTAACGCATCGCCCATCCAGTTTTATTGCCATTTCTGTTTGTAAGAGAAGAGAACGCCACACTTGAAACTAGAAAATAGAAAATTATACCTAAACTGAAACTAACGCCGGATACCTCGTTTAGGTTGAATATAGAGAACTTTTAAGTGGTTCATATTGGTGATTTCAATCTTTTCGTCAAGTTCAAAAAGTCAATAACTTTTTATGTTAGGAAGTATTAAAATTTTGAAGGATGAAGATTCGAAAAAAAAAATTTATGAGGTAGTACACGAACGCAAATACCAATGCGAAACCTGATTTCAAGTCGGACGCCTTAGCTCATTAGCTAATTCTTGATATACCTCGTAAGAAATACATGGCACATATCTATTATCGTCCAGCGAACTTGTAGGCTGAGTCTTCTCTACTTACAAGGCTCAAAGATGATTTTTAAATCATTAGACTATATTGTGAGCTGAGTATGAAAATTTTGTTTTACTTTTAGATTTTTTGCAACATAAGGGCCAATATTTAGTTGCATTGGAACCAGTTTCAAAATGAATGCGCATTTGTCTTCAGTGCATTTGTTCTTGCAGCTAGAAAATACAAAATTATACCTGAACTGAAACTAAAGCCCGATACCTCGTTCACTTTGAATAAAGGACTCTTAAGTGGTTCATAATGGTGATGTCAATCATTCCGTAATGTTCAAAAAATCAATAATTTTTCATGATAGAACGTATTCAAATTTGGAGACAGAAATATGAAAAAAAAAATTGCATGAGGTAGTTTTCGAACCCACGTACCAATGTGAAATCTGATTTTAAGTCAGGCGCCTTTGCCCAGTAGCTAATTCTTGATATATCTCCTAAGAGATTTATGGTACATATCTATTATCGTCCAGCGAACTTGTAGGCCGAGTTTTCTCTACTCACAAGGCTCAAAGATGATTTTTAAATCATTAGACTATACTGCGAGCGGAGTATAAAATTTTTTTTGTTTTTTAAATTTTTTGCAACATGAGGGTCAGTATTTAGTTGAATTTTAAGTATTTTGAAAAGGAATGCCCAATCGTCTTCAGAATATTTATTCTTGCAACTATGAATTCCAACTTTTTATCTCGTCCGGTCCGAATAGAAAAATGTTAATAGGTACATATTGGTGATAAAAATCTTTCAGGAAATTTTTAAAAATGTATAACTTTTCATGTTAGGAAGTATTAAAATTTTGAAGAATGAAAATTCGAAAAAAAAAATTATGAAGTAGTTCACGAACCCACATACCAATGCGAAACCTGATTTTAAGTCAGGAGCCTTACAAAGGGAGTGCGTCAATCTTCCCTGAGCTTTCTGCACGAAACTTGCAGTACCGAAAGTTCGATATGAATGAGTAATAATGCCGGAGTGACAGGACCCACTACCTCAGTTATTTCGAGAAATTGAGTTTTGAAAATTGAGGTTTTCGCACGCGCCGAGTAAGTAAAGGCCGGTGAGTCCTTCAGCACAGTAAAGCGGTGGCGTAATGGTTATGGCCATCGGCTGGCATGCTTGCGGCGCGGGTTCAATTCTTTTTGCCGGTGATATATTTATTTTTTAATTTTTATACATTGTTAATTATTTACAATGTAATAAGTATAAGTTTTGATTATTTGTAATGAATTTAAATTTGAATTAACTTTGCTTTCCACTTGCTTTATTGAAGGAAAATTGTTCATGTACTAATGTAGCGTTTATTAAATGTTCCTGGTCTCGATAAAATGTATGTTTTACTTGCTTTTATGATAAGTATCACCCTCATGGTTGTAAAGGAAGTGATACAGAAAACTTGTAAAAATCTTTTTAAAAAATTGATATTGTACAATTATTCAAAGAACTAACAATAAATGTTTATTAGGTCATAACAGTGAAGCCTCAAATTCCTTTTATATGCCTGATAGAATATTCTTTGAAGTAATATTTCCTAATTATGTAAATGAATGTTTATTATTGCATAAATAAAGTGTAAAATAAATGTACCTTTAAAATAATTAATATTAATATAAATTATGCAAAATATATTGACAGCATTAATTATTATTTATAATTTTTAGTATTTGTTATTTAAATTAAATTCATTACAAATGATCAAAACTTATACTAATTACATTGTACATAATTAACAATGTATAAAAATTGAAAAAAAAATCACCGGCAAAAAGAATTGAACCCGCGCCGCAAGCATGCCAGCCGATGGCCATAACCATTACGCCACCGCTTTACTGTGCTGAAGGACTCACCGGCCTTTACTTACTCGGCGCGTGCGAAAACCTCAATTTTCAAAACTCAATTTCTCGAAATAACTGAGGTAGTGGGTCCTGTCACTCCGGCATTATTACTCATTCATATCGAACTTTCGGTACTGCAAGTTTCGTGCAGAAAGCTCAGGGAAGATTGACGCACTCCCCTTGTCAGCCCAGTAGCCAATTCTTGATATGTCTCGTAAGAAATTTATGGTACGTATCTATTGTCGTCTAGCGGACTTGAAGGTCAGGTTTTATCTACTCTTAAGCTGATTTTTGAATCATTAGACTTTATTGCGAGCTGAGTATGGAAATTCTGTTTGATTATTTCATTTTTTTTTTTAGTTTCTGTTTGTGGGGTCCATTTTCCCCATATTCTTTTTGGTTTTTTTCCTAATAATGCCACATGTCGTGTGATTTCTATTATACCGTAATAAAATTCTCTGAATATGGTTACAATTTCTTCAATCCATTTGAGTGTTGTATTGAGGCTAGAATAATTTTTATTTCTCTTCCTTTCAATGCTTCCTTCCATGTTTTGCTTGTAACTTGTGTGCCTTGATCAGCCAGTATCTTCTGTGGTTTTCCTGTACTATTAACGAATTCATTCACCTTTTCTCACAGTTGCATCTCAGGTGGCTCTTTTTAGTGGATATAGTTTTGTGTATTTCGTAAATGTATCTGTCATTACCAGGATATACTCATATCCATATTTTGTTTTTACTGAGAGCCCAAAAAAATCGATGGATAGCAGTTCTAGCGGTTCTTCCGGTTACCCCAATTCCTAGATGATAGTTGACGCTGTAGTTGTAATTTTATTTCCTTGACATGAGTCACTGGTGCTTAATGTTTGCCTAACTATCTTTACTAAACGTGGATAGTAGAAGTGGTTTCTGATGATTTTGTAACTTTTGTCTCCTCCAGTGTGTTCATAAGCTGCGTGACATTTCCAGATTAACATCTTCAGTGTTTTGATTGGTATTTCCAGTAGTTTGGTCACTGAAGAAATTAAGAGTTGTTTGTATGAGAGAATGATGAGACACCAACTCACATCCTTTGTCGTTGCCCTGCAATCGCAGAGAAAATTCCAGCACATATGGGCAGTTACTGCATCAGTAATTCAGACATATAAGCCAGAAGCGTGACTGTGATCCTTTCCGCATGGAAAGGGCTTTAGGGTGAAGCGTAAGGCTACCCTGATTGATATTAACAAAAATAATATCATCTTCCTATAAGACATTTCAAACAGCTATTGTACTCTGTATGTCCTTTCAAATAAAAAGGTCGGATTATCAAAGTAAAGCCTCTTGAGACTTTTCCTTTTTATCGGTCGATCCGTTTTGCCAAAGATCAATAGTTTCTTCTACAAATAGTTTAAGAGGTTACATCACCTTTGCATTTTCAAAAAATCGGATTTTTTTCCCTGCAAAAAGAGCTTTAGAGTTTCAAAGATGATGCCCAATAGTATTTTTTTGGGTTGCAGGAACGATACCTGTTTGAGAAATTATAGTATCAGGTGCGTAACTAAGTTCCTCCTGTTTTTTTAAAGAAACTGTAACTTTTTTGTGAAAAAATGGTTACAAATATATCATTTAAAGTATTGCCCATCTTTCTGGTAGAACTCGAATACCATTACGGTAAAAGTGTTCATCTTTTGAGGCTATCCACGAATCAAGTCATTTTTCGATGTCTTCATATAAGCGGAACTGCTGATCAGCCAGACCATGTGCCATCGACCGGAACAAGTAATAATCGGATGGCACAATATCTGGGGAATACAGCAGGTGGGGTAGGACTTCCCATTTGAACGCTTCCAGGTATGTTTTAACGGGTTTGGCAACTTGAGGCCGAGCGTTGTCATGCTGTAGAATCACTTTTTCCTGTCTCTGCTTGTATTCTGGCCGTTTTTCGCACAGCGCTCGGCTCAAACGCATCAATTGCGTTCGATACCGTTGCCCAGTGATGGCTTCGTTCGGTTTCAGTAGCTGATACTAAATAACATCAGCGTCTTCGAAGGTTTTTGGCCTTCCTTCACGCGGACGGTCGTCAACATCGAAATCATCGTCTTTGAAGCGACGGAACTAATCACGGTACGTTGTTTCATTTAGAGCAGCGTCTCGGTAAACTTTTTGGAGCTCTCGATACGCTTCAGCCGCCGTTTTCTTCGAATGAAAGAAGAAAATTAACACTTCCCGCAAATGACGATTATTTGGCACAAAATCAGACATCTTCACACAACTAAAAGTATATGAGGCCGAAACAAAATCACTAATGTATCAAAACTGTTTGTTTGCCATATGTCTAAGCTTGATTCATGACGTTTTGGATTCGTCAAAATCGACAAGCACTTACTACTGGAGCCATCTGTTCACAAATAGCGGGAACTTAGTTGCGCACCTAATACTTTAATACGTAACCTAAACATTATACGAGTTTTCCTCAAAACTGCATCATTGAACTCGGCAGGACACGCCACTTCAACAATTTCCAACAGATTAAAATTATAAAACGGAAATCCATCAATATGAGAATAATTTCACGTGTTCCAATTTTTTCTCTCGTCTATCTTCTCGTATTACATCTACAAAAGATCTTCTGAGACCGAAATTATAGTGTTCCTCGCCATCCATATTTGAGATTTCTGTATTTCTAAAGGTGCCAATAATGTTGTAGTATCCGGTGGTAAATCAACAAGAAATGTTGTTCTCAAAATGAGTAGTAGGGCAGTTAGTGTAACCAAACTTTCATGAAAAATAAGTGCCCATTTAAGCAAATTCTATTACAACAGCTTTCATTTTTCAGACTCTTGGTCACCATGCACAAGCGAAGGTGGCATAGTTTCTTCTTCTTCACGCTGCTAAGTAATTGCTGCTGTACATTCATCCTCTCAAGTGCTTTAGACAATCATATTTAATACTTTAAGATTAAATAAATCTTCTTCTGTAAGTAGTAAATCAGGAGCAGCTTCTTGTACTTGCGACAACTGGTTTTCAGATAGTGAGCCTTCACTGCTAATACATAAAGAAATTAAAATATTTCTTGCTCTGTTTAGTTTAAAATAATACTTTCATGTTACTTTGAGAAAATGTGTTCTAAGCGGGAAAATCTTCCTCAGTGCTGTTTTAAATTCAAGTGCTGAATATCATTTGAAAACAGAAAAAAAGCTTATTCAGTGTCACATTACTACTACATTTCCTTTGTACTAGTTCTTTCATAAAGGTTAGTGTTTCTTATGTTATGGCATTAAATGCTGCGTATCTAGTATATATTTTCTTTTAACTGATACTTCTTTTTTCATTCAAATAAAAAAAAGTAATACAAAACTATGTTTTTGAATGAGATCCGGACGCAAAAATTTAGTACTATATTATTAAAGTACTCGGTCACTGATTCAAAATGATAATAACTTACCCTCGCGTAACCTTTCCGGGACCATGGTTGCCACGTCGGAGTAATGAACCCATCTCAGCTTTTTGTAATTATCGAGATAAGGGATATATTGGGTATATAGAAAAAAGGAGCGTGAAATTTTACACATTTTAAAATGTGATTGCCTCAGCTATGATGTGCCAAAAAAGTGGTTGCCCGCTTTAAACAATTTCGTGCAACGCCGAGACGACAATACATAAATACCGACGCTCCGAGCCATTAAATTGAGAAGGAAGGAGCGCAAGCTGGTTTTAATACCATAATTCTTCTTGCAGCTTGACCTGCTGATCCAACTCGAGCCGTGTCGGGACTCAATGCGGTTCCAGTGGCATTGACAATTTCAAAGCAGTCGCGCGATTGTAACAGATTAAACATCGGAAGAAATTGAAGTCAGATATCAATTTGAATTCAAATCTATCAATATAAGTTTAATAATTTCGTATGCATTCACAAATCCCAATTTTGAAAGTGTAATTTTGATAATATAAGGGGTCGTTCATGAAATACGTCACACATTTATTGGCTTTTTGAACAATCCGTTATAGTGGTTTTCAAGCGACAAAGTTAATATTTTCGTTCGAATAAATGGAATATATGTTCTACTATCTGTTATAAAACCTAAGAGAATCTGAAATTCACTATATTAAAGTTTTTTAACGCGTACAAAACAAATGAAAGAAAGAGGAGGCTCGGTGCTAAGAAGAGGGGAGAGAGGTTTCAGTGGAAAGATAGACACAGATATTATTATAATATCTTCTTTATACTCAGATATTTAAGTTACACATGGATACATTATTTGTAATTGCACGCTTGAATTAAAAATTCGATATTTGCTTTTGGATTCGAACCCTCTAACCTACCTATATCTACATAACTAAACGCATTCCTAACGCCTTAAGCATCTCGGATATTCTCGCTTGCCATATTCCGAAAGAAATATCACTTTTAAGGGGGTCTTCCGGTTTGTCAGTTTCAAAAAATCGATTTTTTTTTTTAGATTTTTTTAATCTCTGAAGTCTTAGAAATGTCGTGGTAAAAGGATTCAGCAAAATCTTTCATGGTTCAAGAATTATTGCCCCTCGAGGATAACTTTCTTGCGATCCGTAAACACGCCTTTGAGCCGCCCAGCTCCGTCACAGCGCTGTTGGATTTTCTTTAGGGAAAACGCATACCCTCAACAAAAAATATACACTATTTTCTTTTCTTTATGTGTGTTAGTGTATCGAGGCCTTTTTATAAATATAAAAAAATCGCCTAGAAATTCAGTTTCAAACCGATTTTCACGTTGAAAACATCTCGATCGTTACAAGTCGTTTGTGCTCGTGATTTTCATCGTTCGCAAGTACGTCAGCTCAGAAGCTTCTGAATGAACCGTCACTAGAAACCTCGATCACTTCGAGCTTTCAATATTGCATCCTCGAGTTTTTGGCTGTTTTTTCTGCACTATCGAACTATGTTGTATGTAAGGACTGCAACGGAAATGTTACATTTTCACAATGTAACAAAGAAGGTGTCGGATTCAAGCTTTTGATGAAATGCAACTGCGATGAAAGATTTATTCCGTCAAGTTCAAAAATTCAAATTGAAACTTATGAAATCAACCGCCGATTAATTTTCGTGCTTCGTTTGCTGGGGATAGGCATCAGAGGATTCAATAAATTTTGTGGCCTAATGGACCTTTGTAAAGGGATCTCAAATGAAGCTTACTACGCGAGTCTTGAAAACTACAAATTGCGACATCTGCAGTTTACGATATAGTTTTGCGAAAAGCTGTAGAGGAGGAAAAAGAAGGCAATGTGACACGCGGTAAAATTTCGAATCATCTTACAGTTTTCGGCGATGGAACTTGGAAAAAAGGGGGTTCTCATCTTTATTTGGTATATCGACTCTCATAGGATACTATAGTAAAAAAGTTGTTGATACAATCGTGAAAAGTAGTTTCTGCCAAGCATGCATGAGCCATAAAGAGTTGAAAAATGAGAATTCTGCTGAATTCGAAGCATGGTATGAGAGTCATTCAAAAGATTGCACTGAAAATCATTCAGGTAGCGCAGGAAAAATGGAAGTTGACGGCATTACAGAAATGTTTAAACGCTCAGAGGAAAAATACGGAGTCAAATATTGCTCGTACGTAGGGGACGGCGATAGTAAGACTTTTACAGGAATAATTCCCCAAAACCCTTACTCTGATGTCATTGTACAAAAAAAAGAATGTGTTGGGCACGTCGAAAAGCGGATGGGGCGGCGGCTTCGAAATGCTATGAAAGAAAACAAAGGTTTGAGGGGAAAGGGAAACTAACGGACAAGATCATTGGACAATTAACGAGATATTATGGCTTGGCAATAAGAAGAAATAATGATTCGATTGAGAAAATGAGAAATGCTATTTTCGCATCATTATATCACTGTAGCTCGTCTGATAAAAATCCGAATCATACATTATGCGAGATCCTCTGAGTCCTTTTGTTTTGGAAGAGATTACTCCAATTTATACCGCACTGTCATCTGATGAATTGCTTGAGCGTTGTTTGGGAGCTGGCACGCAGAACAATAATGAATCATTAAATAGTTGCATATGGCTTATCGCTCCAAAACATCTACAGTCTAGAAAGAATGTGATTGAAATTGACACTTTTTTGGCTGTCATAATATTCAATGAAGGATACCAAGGAATGTTGAAGACAATGGACACCATGGGACTTGCTGTCGGGGAGCATGCGGAGACGTGTGCCATCGAACTTAACTCGGAAAAGATTGACCTTTCGGAACGCAGGATGAGTGACAGAGCAAAAAAAGCAAGAATCAATCAAAGAGAGGAGCAGTTGGCAAATCGGGAATTGCTCAATGGACAGTAAGATGAACTCTATGGACAATTATATAAAAACCGCGAATGAATACTTCGCTTTTGTTACGCCCCGCCAGGTTTCTAGAAAGTTCATATTGATAATATGAATTTCTCAAATATGCTTTCCTGTTTATAATATTCATTTTTTGACATATTAGAATTATTTTTAGACAACTTAGTAATCGTAATATCATATTTTAGTAAAACTTACTTTTCGAATTCATAATATTTGGTATTTAAAATGATACATAGATAGAAATTCGATGGTTGAAAGTACCATTTCTGACGATAAACCAGAACCGTTAGGAATTTCTGTCCGTTAGTCCCGAAAATATGCTACTTAATATAAGACGTTTCGGGAAATATCATCAAGAATGATTGTAAAAATTGAAAATCCATACGTCACCTTTTTTTAGGACAAAATATACCTTTAAAGATGTGTATGCATATCTTTCGCGTTTACATTACAAGACATTCCATAGTATTTAAATAACCGCTGAACACAGGTTTTAATAATAAGAAAAACTTTATTAAACAGTCACAAGTTTACACGTGAGTCCGCATGCCAATGTGCCTCACGGAGATCTAATCTTTGCAACCGGCGATGCTCAGCAAGCCTCTATAGGTGGCGTGGTTTACTACAGAAAGCGCGATATTCAAATAAGCTTTATACTCCCACTAATTGTGAGCTTTCCAGTAAATCTAGAATATAATAACAGTTGTATGTATAACTCATGTTGAACTTTATATCAAAAAACTTTTAGACAATGATTAGAGAATGACACTAGTTATACATTTACAATAGGACTTTACATTTTCTTTACACTTAACATGTTTCGCAATATTTCAAATTGGTTACGAGGAATCGGTTTGGTCGAAATATCTGCGATTTGCTTGTGAAATTCCGCATTGTGCACCAATTTGATTGCACTCTGATTGTCCATAAAAATTGGTGTTGATTTTTCAATGGGTTCTTGCAAGTCGCGTAACAATTGACGTATCCACATTGCTATTTAAGCTGCAGACGATACCGCGACGTACTCCGCCTCCGTAGTTGATAGGGAGACTGTGGAATGACGTTGACTGTTCCATGTCACTGATCCATCAGTCATCTTGAAAACATAACCAGTCGTAGATCTTCTTGTATTCACATAATTTGCGAAATCCGAATCAGAGTACCCTTCTATTATTTCTGATCATTGGGCCTTTGTATAGAGTATCTCATAATCTATCGTATTTTTAAGGTACCGAATGATTCTTTTAACTGCATTCCAGTGAGAATCTTCGTGTTTGTCTAAAAAACGGCTTACAACGCCCACTGCATATGCAATATCTGGCCTTGTAACTATAGCAGCGAATATCAAGCTACCGACGGCCTCTCTATACGGTACTTCCCGTTTCGTATTTTCTTCTTTTATTGATTTTAATTGCACGTTATTATCAGCAGGCGTGTTGTCTTCATTGATCTCAAAATTCGCTTCTAGTTGAGAGATGACTGACTGAAGTTCGGCTTCGTCCTCGCCCATGAGCAGGCCATCATCTACATACAACGCGAGAAATATCTTGGAGTTATTAAAAGTTCTCTGATACACACATCTGTCTGCGTTACTTTGAATAAAACCTATAGATTTCAAGAATTGATCAAATCGTTCATTCCATTGACGAGAAGCTTGCTTCAGGCCGTACAACGCCTTTTTTAACCTGCATACCATGCCAGATTCAATATTGATTCCTTCTGGCGGTAGCATATACACTTCTTCTTGTAAATGGCCGTTAAGAAAAGCAGTCCTAATGTCAAACTGTTTTATTTTAAGTATTCTTTGTACTGCTATTGCAAGTAAAATTCTTATCGAGTCATACCTTACAGTTGGCGAGAAAGTATCGGTGTAATCAATACCTTTCTCTTGTGTGTATCCCTTTGCGCACAATCTTGCTTTGAAACGAGGGGAATTTCCGTTTTCACTAGATTTCAGACTAAAAACCCATCTAGAATTTATTGTTTTTTTATCTTTTGGTAGCGGCAACAGGTCCCACGTTTCATTTTTAGCAAGTGCACTCACCTCTTCCGAAATCGCTTTATTCCACTTATCCTTTTCATCGCTTTGGATAGCTTGTTCAAACGTTTGTGGCATATGAATATCTGCTAAATTTGCTTCAAAGCGTATGGGCATTTTTATTGAATCTCGTGATCGCAACGAGTACTTTTTAGCAATATCATTAGCTTTCGAAAAATCAACTACATCTGGCTCATTATTCACAGTATTTTCTACATTTTTATCTACGCTGTCATTTTTGCAACTTTTATCATTATCTAAATTTTCATGTAATCTTTCATCCAATTTGTTTTCATCTGTTTGTACAAATATTTTTGCAATATTTTTTCTTATTTCTGAGCTAATTTTATCTTTGTTGAATGAAACATTACGTGAAACATTAATCTTTTTCGTTACAGGATCACATAAACGATAATTCGTTGAATTTCCCTCGTAGCCTACAAATATACGTTTCTTACTCTTACTCGCAATTTTGTTTCGTAGTTCTTTTGGTACTTGCATAAGTGCATCACATCCGAAGATTCTAATATGACCTAACTCGGGAGGTTTTCCCGTCCACATTTCGAACGGTGTCGAATTCGGCGCTTGTGTTCACGTCCTGTTCAGAATATAAACAGCCGTGTTTACGGCCTCGGCCCAGAAGTACAACGGTACGTCTTTCGCGTACAGCATGAATCGAGCACTCTCTACGATTGTGCGCATGTCACGTTCCGCTCGCGCGTTCTTTTCAGGGGGATAGGGGGCAGTCGTGTGTAATTCAATACCGGCTTCTGAAAGATAACTCAAATTTTTCATTACAATATTCTCTTCCATTATCAACATGTAAAGCCTTTACTGAATTACCAAATTTATTCTTTGACAAATTACAGAATTCTGATTTTTCTAAATCATTTCAGTCGATTATGTTGATCATTAGAAGAGTGCATCACTGTACGTGATAACGGAACTCTACTATATCGACCTTTTCAACCTATGATTCAGAATTAATTTAACGTTATTTAAAACTAGATGGTATTTTCGAATATAAATTGAAGAAATTTTTCTGTGAAAAAAGGAACGCTTACACTCCGCTGGATATCGAGCCCAGATCCTTTCGATTGCCGGTCGAATGCTCTGTCATCTGAGCTACGGAGGTTCCACAACTTTTCTCACAGAATCTTGTTAACGCCAATTTGGCTACGGATAAACCGGGAATTATTTTCTGATCCCAGCAGAGTGGAAGCGTTCCTTTTTCACAGAAAAATTTCTTCAATTTATATTGGAAAATACCATCTAGTTTTAAATAACGTTAAATTAATTCTGAATCATAGGTTGATAAGGTCGATATAGTAGAGTTCCGTTATCACGTACAGTGATACACTCTTCTAATGATCGACATAATCGACTGAAATGATTTAGAAAAATCAGAAAATAGTTCCCGGTTTATCTGTAGCCAAATTGGCGTTAACAAGATTCTGTGAGAAAAGTTGTGGAACCTCCGTAGCTCAGATGATAGAGCATTCGACCGGCAATCGAAAGGACCTGGGCTCGATACCCAGCGGAGTGGAAGCGTTCCTTTTTTCACAGAAAATTTCTTCAAATTACAGAATTGTTTAAAACACTCTAACGTATCATCCTTATGTTTAATAAATAAAACTACTCTATAGTCCGATAGGTCATCTTTAAACAATGCAAAGTATTAAGCACCCTGAACAGACGGAACGGACATGGGTCCACAAAGGTCGCTGTGTATATGTTCTCCTAATTTCGCTTTTATATGTTTCGACGGAGCAAATGACAACTTATGCTGCTTACCGTACATACACGCTTCACAAAAGAAATTGTCGACATCGGATAACTCTACACCACTAATCAAATTCTTAGAAACCATTTCTTTAATGTACTGCACATTCACATGCCCTAGACGTTCATGACATTTCTGTAAGCTATCTTTTATGACTACATTCGCTTCTTGCGATAAAACAGTCTTAAACTGCATGTGATATAAATTACTATCTACGCGTTCAGCTGTCGCTATTTTAACATCGTTCTCATACAAACTATCATTTCTACCTTCTTTAACTATTATCAAACCTTTCTTTGTAACTACTCCTTCCGAGAATAGATTTTTATCTAGATTAGGTACATACAGGACGTCAGTAATTGCCGAATCATGCTACTTATTATTTAATAATTTTTTGAATTTAATATTATCTTTTCCTCTTACAAGTAATTCATATCCATTTCCTAAAACAACTACGGCATCATTGTCCATTTCCTGAAAGTCGCTAAAGAAATCCCGACGATAAGTCATGTGCGACGTTGCACCGCTATTAAGTATCCATAGTTCATTATCTAAGTTTGAGATCAATTCGTTATTTTCTAGTACACTAAAAGCAGAATAATAAAATTCTCTTGATGAGAATTCTGTTGGTTTTTACTAGTTTTAGCTTAACTGTGATATTCCCTAGCAAAATGACCTTTCTTTTGGCATTTGTAACAAATAATCTTTGACTTATCGAACTTGCGCTGTATGTTTTCTTCGCGATTCGCCCCTTTGTTTACATTCGACGACGCGACAAGAGCTTTCTCGGAATCGTCCGCCACACTGAGATGCGTGTCTTCATCGATCAACCGAGAAGTGAGGTTTTTAATCGTTTGCTTTGTTTGGTCTAATGACAGCCACGCTTGGTGAAAACTCCTAAACTGCGCAGGCAAGCTACCAAGAATCTTTGTCATGATTGCCGTATTGCTAATCGTTTCACCCGAGTATTTTATTTGTTATGCAAGATTTTATACTTTCGCGATATGTTTTGCGATCTAATCATTTATATCCATTTTATAATGTGAAAATCTCTCATATGCTAACATTTTATTAATCTGGGTCTTTTGAGCATAAATCGCATCCAACTTATCTAATATTTTCTTCGATGACGTGCAGTTCTCGATGAGCGTGATTTGGGAGAAATCCATCGCAGTCGTCAACAGAAACATCCCCGCCACATCATCCTTTTCCCATTTCTTGTACGCCGCTACATCAGCCGCTGATGAGTCTTCAGTCGTTGCTGCTGGTTTCGCTTCTGTGCCTTTTGCAATTTCATAAAGGCCCTTTGCCCGTAGTGCACATAATATTTGAAACTTCCACTGGTGGTAATTGCTGCCATCAAACTTGTTAATAGGCGCTGTGTCAATCCTGTTTTCCGCCATCTTTGTTGCAAAGACGTTCTTCAAAACTTCACTCGTATGCGCCTCAGAAACTACCTGGGCCCATAACCTATTTAAATAAGCGTTGAACACAGATTTTAATAATAAGAAAAACCTTATTCAACAGTCACAAGTTTACACGTGAGTCCGCACGCCAAGGTGCCTCACGGAGATCTAATCTTCGCAACCGGCTGTGCTCAGCAAGCCTCTATAGGTGGCGCCGTTTACAACAGAAAGCGCGATATTCAAATAACCTTTATACATAGGTTGAAATATGACTTCCACGCATGTACGGAGTATTATAATCGTAACGTTTGAAAAAGTTTCCATCAAAGTTCAACTCTTGTGATTATAGATGGTACTTTTTCTCCTCCTTAAAAAATCGTTGGCCGATCAACAAACAGCAAACTTCTATTACAAGTTTCAAAATTTTGAACCGCCAGAGTTGTAGTAAGTTTGTTGTATGACGTAAGTACGTTAAAAGCCGTAGGTCGTAGGTTCAATCCCCCCTCGATCGGACCCATTTAGATAGGTTTTTTCCAGCTAAAACCTTTGCCACTTGACAAATAAATGAAAAGAATCGACAAGGAGCAATGAAGATCAACAGTGGCGTTACGAAATGATGCAACATAAAAAAAATGTTTCTTCAATTTGGAATTATTACCATCAGAGATGGTAAAATCCACTTTAACCCTTTCAGGGGCACATTTTTCTGGTGCATCTACTCCAGATATGATAGTGACTACAAGGGTTTTTGGGATCGCTAATTACGAATCTGAAGTCAGATTTTCAAAATTCAAAATGGCGGATCCAATATGGCGGTTAAAATTTTCAAAAAAGGGTAAATTGATGCTAAATTTTGATTATAAGGGTTATATCAATTGCCTGCGATCTGGCGATCCCGGAAAAAAGGAATGTGATTTAGAAATTTGTTCATAAAAAAATTAATAATGAAAGTACGCAATGATAATGGTACTGTTTCAATGAACTATGTTAGGTCTGTCGTTTGCGAGCGTATCACTTTATTTCGCCGCAATAACACTTTTTACTAAGATTCACCTAGCAGTCACGGTAAAAAATGATTAAGAAATTTTGCTATGGAAAATACTGAAAACTAAATGGTGAAGAAAAGAATTGTATAACTTTTATCCGCTGTTGTGGGGCCAGAATAATAGTGCGTGTAACATGCACATTGACCATTCAGTGTAAAGAAAGTTACTAGGACCTCAATGATGACATAAGATCTTAGAGTTATAAAGTTGAATAAATATATTCATGAAATTATAAATAATTTGCCCGTAAAAAATGTTAAATAAATAAATAAATTACGAAATATGAAAAAAATTCATTATTCGAAATATTTTAAAAAAATGTTTGAAAAAACTAGCGTACGAAAAAACCCGAAAAAAATATAAATCATAAAACTAAGTGTGTAGAATACGTCAAAAAATCAGCAGAAGCTCACCTTTGCAGGTTACGGAAAAACCGATTTTTTTCTGGAAAAAACGTGTTTTTTCGTGTTACTTTTTTATAACAAACAAATATATAAATAAAATAATGCAATTTTTCACCAGATTATAATAACTCAGACTTCTAAGAGCCTAATAAGTATATATTTGCATATATAAAGTGCCAAAATCTATCGGAAATATAAAAAAAACTAAGACAAAAAAGGTGGTACATAATCGTCCTACCGCCCCTGAAAGGGTTAATTGATTTGACTTTCTGAAGCCCTACTGTAGTCAAAATATGAGGATCCTCGGTAATGAAGCGTACCCATCATAGATGGTAAAAATTTGCCTCAATGTTTTCATTTTTAAACACGCACGGATTTCAAAACTCTGCTTTATACGATGACGTATATTTACATCAGAAGATTCGTTAAATTAATATCAATGCTGCTATTATGTCTCATTATTAGACTCAAATTTCAGGCAGACAGCGAGTAATAATTAACATTATAAACTTTACCATTATGATGGGACTTTTTCACAATTTTTTCCAATAGTTCTGGTTTACTCTCTAAAATGATACTTTTTCTCACGAAACGTAATACATTTAGCCATCAATTTTTTCCCTTGTAATTTGTGCTCTACATGCCTTAAAGACTGTTATGAGTAAATCGAATTTCGATTCCATGATCTGAATAAATTTTAAATAAATTTTAAATAGAAACATTTAAAACATTGCAATCATGATTCTGCGATCAAATTTGAATTAGCAGGTGTAGGAATAAATACAATAATTTTATTTTTCAGAGATAAAAACTAGAAAAACATCGTATACCTATCATTGAAGGCAGTGCAGTGGTTCACAATTGGCGGAACGTCTCCACTGTGAAGGTTTACTATTGATGGAGATGCTCCGCAAATGGTGAACCACTGCACTGCATTCAATGACAGGTACATCATGTTTTCCTAGTTTTTATAGCTGAAAAATAAATTATTGTATTATTTTATACTAAGTACAATAACAAGATTATTGCAGCGATGTTAACAAATATTAACAGTTTTTCGACAGCAATCAAAACCTCAAGGCTGATGCTAGCAATGCTTGATCCACGGGCTGTAGCACGTGCTCGGTCTACGATCAGACCTGTAGAATTGCTGGTTTCGGATGCCATATCTGTCAGGTGATGCACTTAGCGGCTCGCCTTTGGACCCCTCTGATGTGCGATGGTAACAAAGCAATCCTTTTGGCAGCGCCTTTCAAACTTGTAATGAAGGGAAAAGAGAGAAAGGCCAGAAAAGAAAATAAAATAAAAAAAGTTTCGAAGCAGCTCTCAGACTATCCTTAACAATTCCGTGTTTTATAATAGAAAAGTGGTTTGGGGCTCAATCCTGCGTTGTCGCTCGAGGTATAATATAGCGTAATCTACCACGTTACAACACGTAAATAGATTTTTCTACAATTCTTGTACTTTTAATTGTTTTTGTAATGTTTTTTGTGAAACAAATAGAATTATTTGGGAATGAAAAAATATAAAGAATAGTAATTATTCAATTTGTTATTATTGCACGTTAATTTCTATCGGGAAAACAATTTCTAGATTGACATCGTTGTAACGCCATCGCACAATTTACATTTACAAACTGAATACTTGTGGAAATTGTTCTAATAGGATGGGAATCATAAAAAATTCTCTTGATGAAAGAAAAAATATAACGGAAATTATATTCATAATGTCGACACTAATTATGCAGCATTTATTTATTCATGTTAAAAAAGGCGTTTCTTTTATGAAAAAAAAAGAAGTAAATATATGTTTATTTTTCTTTAAGCTCATAAAAAAGGTGGTTTTTTAGGATTTTTTTAAAACATGAAAACAGCAAGAGAAACAAATGATCTTTTGCGTATCTTTGAACATATATTTATTCAACAATAAAAAGTTTTTTGAATGTCAAAATAAATAAAAATGGCGGATTTATAAACAATCTCGCGCAGCAGCTCGTCGCGGACAACTCAAACTCTGAGAAAAATTCAGCCCGTAATTTTTACCTGAAACAAAAAATTAAAATACTTCCTTATTTAAAAGGCTTGTCTGCACAGTATAGTCTATTATTGTGATTGAAAGTTGAAATTTGAATATTCTAGTCATTTTTTAATAAAGTACTCGATTTTTCGGCCTTTTTTTAGCAGTAAGTGCGTTAATAACATTGTAAAAAGAGACTTTTTAATACATTTTTTTAACTCAGTCTGTGCACAATTAAGTTATCTAAAAAACAGTGTTTTACTTGTATACATAGCTTTTATAGTTTTTTTGTAATCGTGCACGGAATTTCAAAAAACATGGTTTTCATAAAATGGGCTTTAAAGTTTTTCGAAGGAAAAAAATCAAATTAAAGGAAACTTACAGGCATGAGATGTTAAACAGCTATACCCGGTCCGTACAATAATATTCTCAGATAATAATTCTAACGATTGAAGCAACAACAAATAAATCGATTTTTTGAAGCTGACTGATGATGAGACCCCCTTAAGTAGTAAAAAAAGTACACAGGTACGATGTAGACACAGCAGTTATACTTCTTGGAGACTGAGTTATTCTAACCGCTTTGGTTTTATGCAAAGTTTATACTATTTTGAGTTTAAATTTAAATTCGGTCAATCAATTTTGTATATTTAAGTGCGATCTTTTTATTCGATTGACGTGAACTACTGTCAGTTTTCCTTTCATGTTGATTTTCTCATTTCCTTTTCCTAGTACATCTAAAACTTCGTAAGGACCTGTGTATTGATTATATAGCTTTCTAATTTTTCCTCCATTTAATAAAAATACATTATCCCCAATTTTATATTAGCAAAATATTTATTTTTTTCTCGTGGTATATTTTTGATTTTTCTTTTGCTGTTATGAGATTCTCTCTCGCTTGTGTTCGCATTCCATGCAGTTGTGTGACAAGTTGATCAAATAATCATCATATTGATATAATAATCATCATTTACCAAAAACTAATTCATAAGGCGTACATTTTATGGCTTTGTGTACACTTGTGTTATATGAGAACATTACTAATTTTAGCCAATCGTCCCATTCTGAGTTTCTGTTACAAATTGCTTGAGATATTAACCTGGAACATGATGTAATCATCATTAAATTGAGGATTAAAAGCTGTGGTACGAAATTGTTTGATCCTAAAGCGTTAATATAAATCCGTTAATATTCCTTTCGGCGATCCAAATATGCAAATAAATTTTTTCACGAACGCATGTGCTATTGTACCAGGTTGATGATTAGAAAGAGGTATTGCTAGAGAGTATTTTGTAAAATTATCTTGTATAGTAAGAATATACAAATTTCCAGATTTTGTTTCTGGTAGTGAACCAACAATATCCATTGGTATTTTTCCAAAGGCAGTAGTGAGTCATCAGTAAAAACCATAGGATTTTTAGTTTCAACTCGAACTGATTTTTTTATTTGACATTGTGAACAGCCTTGAATATACTTTTTAATATTGACTTCTATATTTTCCCAAAAAAAATTTTGGCGAATTTGATTTTAGGTCTTTGTGATACTTTTATGGCCTCCTAATGCTAAGGAGTGAGCTTCTTCAATTAATTGTGATCTTTGTTCTTAAGTCGGATATTGCGTTGTGCCGTTACAAACTATTATTTTCGTAAGTTAATTTGCAAAAAATAAATCAAAAATTAATTTTATTTTTTCCCAAGCTGTATGGTTGATTTTTGAAGTCATTGAAATACTAATCGATCGTAGATTTAATTTTTGACATAGTTCATGTAATGAGTAAATTAATAATTTTATATTGTTCAAGGTTTGGAACTGGAAATTTTTATATGGCTATTATTTTTCTAGGGTCTGCTGGAACTCCATTTTTATCAATTATATGAACTAAATATCCTATCCCAGGTCGTAAAAATTCATATTTGTCTAGTTGTAAATGAAGGTTTGCTTTTCGAAGACGTTGTATTAAATAATTAAATTTTTTCTTGTGTTTTTCTAGTCTATCAACAAATATGACTATTTCGTCAAGATATACAAAGACTTCTGTTCCTATTGATCCATTTAAAGTAATATCCATTAATCTTTGAAATTTTGTAGGAGTGGTTTTTAAACCAAAAGGCATTCTACCAAAATCATAATGGCCATGAGGTGTAGAAAATGCAGTTTTGCAAGAGTCTTTAGGGTACATTTTTATATGGTGAAAACCACCCGGTAAGAAGAGAAGAATTCAGAAAAATTCAGAATCTGAATTCCCATTGATACGCGAATTTTCCTCCATCTAAAGTTCCACAAACGAGTAGAAAAAAAAAGCAAAATCTCTTCTTTTTAATCGACTTAGAAAAATGTAATGGAAGCGTATTGAGAGGAATTAAAAAGTGGAAAAATACAAAACTATTCAAATTTCCAAACTTATATTGCACAAGAAGGAATAGAAATCATGTACGTGCACATATTTTGTGAGCAGATCAGAAAGAATTAAATTAATCGAAAATACAGCATGTAAGAATGGAATTAGAAATAACCCTGAGATGTGTGTCTATGCTCGGATTAAGAGGAATTAAAAAAATTGAAAAAATGTTCGCCTGCATGGAATAAAACACAACTGTCTTGTCTAATATCATAATTTTTGTATCTCACAAAATTATTATTATTGTAATTATAGCATCTATTGCTGTTAGGATAATTGTTTCTCTTGTTTGAAAAATTATTATTATTATTGTAATTGTTATTCATGTATCTTAAAAGATTGTTATTCAGATAATTGTTTTGTGCGAAGTTATTGCTGTTATAATTATTTATTGTTTCTGTTTCCTGAAAAATTGTTATTCCGATAATTATTTCTTGCCGGAATATTTTTATTATTTTCTCGTTGTTGGTAATTATTTCTACGCTGTCGATTTTGTATAAAAAAATTAGGATTATATTTTTTAGAAACCGCTTCTTGTGCTTCAGTTAAATGACAACCATTTTCAGCAACATGACCTGGTTTTTTACATTTAAACAATTTATGTTGTTATCTCGTGCAACATTGAATCGACTTGTTTTATTATTTCTTTTATTTATAGAGTTATCTATTCCTTAATAATCTGAATTTTTATTTCTTCGTAACGCAGAAGATACAGCCAAGTCTCTTTCTACGTTGATTGTGTCATTGAAAACTTCCTTAAATGTTTCTTTTGTTTTTTGTCTAATTTATAACTTAGGACGCAGACCGCAAATAAAACATTGAATAACGTCTCTTTGAAGGTTCTGTTTGAAGGTATTATCTACTTGTCCATTATTGTTAAGCCTATGAGCATCTTCGATTCTGTCGGCAATTTCCTTAATTCTAGATGCATAGAAAAGTGCATTTTCTTTTTCCCACATATATAATAGGTATTTCCTAATTCTCCTTGTAATTGATACACACTTTTTACAGGGGCGTATACTCTTTTAAGTTATTCAATTAATTGCTCTATATTGTTATAAGTGGACCCAAAGATACATTTTCTTGCTTCTTCTGATAATTTGCTTGTTTATAACCGCGCCAAATTGTCTTGGGCTGCACGTGTTGGCAGCATTGCTTTTGCCTCATAACATCCCTCGATAGAATGTGATAATGGAATATTACTTTCATCAAATAAGGGTACTACTTCTATCGCGTCGCGTAAGGATATTTTTTCAAACATGAAATAAACCAATTATTCGAGTCAAATAAACTACTTCTTCCGGCAGTTTCGAATTGACTAGAAATTAAAGTTTTCTCAAAGGAAATATTGTCTGATTGAAAACTGATATTTGTTTTATCCTTATTAGAAATATTTTCAGAATTATCTTTAGTTACTTTTTCCTTCACAGTAAATGTTCTTTTTGGTTTAAGGGACCTGTTTGGTTTTATGCCACAAAATTTGCACGTTTGTACCAACTTTGTTTAGCATCACTGCACGTAATAGGATTTTCTTGATTTTGGGATTTCCCTAATTCACTGGGATTGGGGCCCGACATAGGCCATTGTAAAATAGAATTTACTGATACGTACATGGAGACACTTTTGAAATTTCAATATACCTAAATATTCACTAAGATCAACTGAAACGACTTCAAAATATCTTTCGTTAAAAAAATGTTTTTCTCTGATCAATAACTGTGATTGAAATTCAGTTATAATAAAAATAAAAATTGTCTTAATGTTCCGTGTCATGTAAATTTATAGTTATAAAACAAAATTCTTAAAATTATATGCCTTAATTCTATCAATGTCTATGCGCTTACAGAAAAATATCCATTTAGAATTCTCGTTTCAAATTTACCCTTATTAAAACTATTTCTTGATTTTTTGCCTTACCTGAGATACTTGATATCTCTTCACCTGATGATTTCGTTGCATTGAACCACATTGAAGATTTAAAAATTGTACGTAAGACTTCCTGCTTTTAAGATTTTCAGCATAGAGGAATATTGCTGGGATCAAAACTTTTACTAAGAGTAAAAAATTCTTTTCTTTGCCTTTATGATGAGCATACGTTTTTTGAAAACATTGATAACGCGCAGATTTCATGCTGGAACAATTTTTGACTCCATACATCAAAAACGTAAATTTTTGAATCGCTACTACCTTTTCATTGGCAAACAAAATTGTCGCATCCATCAATGAAGAGAACATGTTTCTGAATTTGATATTTTCCTCAAGCAAACGGAAAGGCCGTACTTTTTCTTCATGGAAGAATGCAGCTGTGTAATTTGTACCGGTGTAAGCATGAAATCCAGGTGAAGGTAGACATAATGACGAACCTTACTTCGACGCTAGCCCTATGCAGTTAGTGCAGATATGGTCATTTCTTTTGGCGTTTCCAGTGTCTGTCCATATTTGCATCGAAGGAAATTTGTGAATTTTGCCAAATAAAATGACAAAAATGTCCGTATCAGAAGCTTTTATAACAAATTTCACTTGGGAATTTGCCTTACTTATAAGGAAAATGATGCTAGCATCAGCTTTTTAGAGATTGCATTCTAGCAGAAATTTTTCTACTTTTCTGACGCGATTCTTTTCGTAAGTAGACAGAAAACATTTTCCATCAACAGTGAGAAATAAGTCTTTTGTCGTTTATGATATTCCCAATACTAAAACAAAAATCGGACTAACGATTCTTTGAACTTATAGTTTTTTAAGGTATCGCCAAAATTGACTGGTCTAGTTTGTTGGGGTCTTGTAATGTGATACTGTATATCATACTCTGACCGGTGTTGTCGTTAGTGATCGTTGATAAAAGGTATGAGATATCTATCGGAGACATGGTGAATTCCAGGCACCAGAAGTGAACACTATATCGTCAAAATCGTTTTTGAAATAACATCAAATGTCGACGGAACCGTCGCTCCTAGTAAATGGAGAAAATAAAAACCATCGACTATCTCAATATTAGTGTTGTGCGGAATTATACGCTCCGTGCGAAGTCATGGTAGGGAGAGTCAGATCGACGCCAGCGTACGCAGTGGATAATTTTGGCGTTAAAGGAGGCTGTTTTATATTTCCGAGCAATCAAAATATACATGCAAATCTAAATTTTGTTTTAATTAAAAAAATATAACTAAAATGAGCCACCGAAGTTGTTGTGTTGTGAATTGTTATTTGTTTAAAGTATTGCTGATGTCAGTTCCAGTAAAACTTCGCTTAAATAATATCTCTTCATCTTTACTATTACTTAAACACAGTTTTCTAAATTTTCAGTATTATTTTCATCATTAAGTTCTTCGACAATCATAGCCTTATATAAAGCATTTAAATAATTTTTAAAATAAAATTCTTCAGCCTTGAATAATGCTGTTTGTAGAAATTTTTCATCACGGTGTGATGTCTGTTTTGATCTGTCATTAACTTAACCTTATATTTACTGGTTTCTATATCATTTTTGTTATGAATAATACTTACTTTTTACTGCTGATTTCACACAAATACTTCACGAGGAAAAACAATTGGATTTTAAAGTGAACTAAATTGTTTTTTTTATTGATAATAAACATTTTTATAACTAAGCCCCATTATAATACATTGTAAAAGCTCTCGAACAGCCTCCTTTAGTTCACTCATGCTATGGCGCTGCAGTCACGCACAGAGCGTATAGACTCACATAGAACTCTACTGACTTCGAGCTAAGCTATTCATGTGTCTGGTACACTAACCTGCCCCTCTCTCTCTTGCCACTCACAAACTCGACGTTTTTGTCTTTTTGAACTATTGATTCCCTCTAATTTTGCAAGTTTCGCTAAATTCTGAAAAATCCTGGTGAGAATTTGGTTTCAAAAAGGTAATATAGCAGCAAAGTAAAGAATAGTATTGCAGCCAAAATCCAGTGAACTCGTTCACTAATGGGGTGCGCATTTCCAAATTTCAACTATTTAGCGTACACCGCCCCAACACGCCCTGAAGACAAATATTATTAAAATGTGTACACATGTGTGTGTATGTATGTATATATTTGGGTATAAATTTATTATTCATTATCAAATATGTATTAATCTTAACATCATTTATGATTTTCATTTATCATGAAACATCAAACTTTTTGATGCAGCACACGCAGAAAAATAGTTGAAGTAATTTTACTCAACTCTGTCGATTAAACTTGGGACATAAGGACATTTGAACGTTTATTAAATCCTAGTCGGGTAAAATGAATTTGATATATACCTAATTCACCCAAAGTGAATAACAATAAGCATTACATAGGGAATAGTAAGGAGTTGAGTAAAACGTTATCGACGGCCGGGCACCAACATGCGTCAGTGGGTTAACATGAAATGTATAAGTATATCACCGACGCTTGAGGTTCTTTAAACCGTAGTTGGGTAAAATGAGCATCGGGCGTATTATTTGAACTGGCAATGGTATGGTTCTCTCAAATAAAAAAAAATTTTTACCTCGAGCCTGCCAATAGTCATCCGGTATATACATAAACAACTTACAAATACATTCACACCATTCAGACGTAGCCAATCATATTTCAAATTACAAATACACTTAAACATATAACCTTACATATATAAACCTAATAACTACACTTATATATAGTACGATACGCTTTCGTCGAATCACGCACACGCTCGCTTACAATGCTCAGATATAAAATTTGGAACTTTCTTATATAGTGACTGCATGAGTTATTCAGAGCTTGTGAGAGTAAGTGCCGTCAATAAAATTTTTTAGCCTTACTCAAGTAAAAATAAATCAACTTTTTTCATAAATGATTAATAAAATATTTTTTTAAATTAATATAATTAATCAATTATTATAACTATAATTATTGATATATATAATATAATTATTAAATTACATTTAGTATAAATTTTTATTATAACGACGTATGAAGTTTAGTGAAACTAAATTTTCAAATGTACATTAAAAAATTGCATTATTATTAAGAAGTATCTTGTATAAAAACATTTAAAAGAAGGTTCTTTTATTTTCTGTGTTTTATATTTTCAAAATATGGATTTTACATTTGCGAATTCCAAATTATTATTCTGCCTGAGTAATTTATGTGATATTTCATATTTTATGTAATACACTTATCGACTTTTTTTTGTTTAAATTTTCATAATATCAATTTAATTTTAAGAATTTAAGTTATTAAAAATTAAATTTATTATTAATTATTAATTAAATTAATTAAAAAAATTTTATATGTGCCCAAGGCGCAGATTACTTTCATTCGTTCCTGCGTGAATAGATGTAGCTGTTGGAATAAATCTTGCGATTCACGGTTTACTCAACTCTCGATTGAAGCGTAGAGTAGAATGAACGGAAAGCTCTACTATTTTTGTGATTTAATAAAAGATTGGATTTTTATAGTTATACTACGAGTAATAATATATATATTTAAAAAATTTTAATGCACGCTTTCATACTTCACCCTACACTTCTGAATTTTACTCAACTTTGATTCATTTTCGAACATTTAATATATCACAAATAAATACAGTGATACTAAATAACTTCTAACTTGTCCTTAAATCCCAAATTTGATCGGAAGTGGAGTAAAATTACTTCAACTATTTTTCTCCGTGCATATTTTCATACATCTCATATGACTACAAACATAATTTTTCATAAACGTCACTAATATAGATTTTTGATTTTTAGGTTCAAGTAGTTGAGAAATTCATCTCGAAGACAAATTCAAAGAATAATATTGCAGATTACGGCTCAACTACACTGTTAACATAAAGTTGGGTGGACAAACAGTTCAAAAAATGGCACTCCTGGAAAATGTGGTTCTTACAACACTTTTCAATGGGTGTCCCCATTTTGAGATCAAAATATGTAACATTTATAAAATTTTCTTGGCTTCACATGCTCTTTGAATAAAAGTAAAGTATTTTTAGAAATGCAGGACATTTTATGATAACTGCGAAACTGCACTCTTAAAAATGTTAAAAATTCTTATACAGTTTATTATACAAGAAGTAAACCAAAATTAATATTTTCGTAAATTATGAAAAATGAATATGTATGCATCCCATACTTCATTTATTTTCAAAAACATTGTGCTAAAATTGATCAATAATATTAAGAAAAAGATACAAATCGTTTGATAAAAGTGTGAAAAATTTTTTTCAAACGGAAAGCAATAAGTGATTTCAATGCGTTATATAACGCAGAATCTATTGATTATTTTTCTTTTTGACATCTTATACAGTTCCTGAGATAATTAAAAAAACACACGACAAATATGGTTTTACGAAAAAACCTTGTTCTCAAATTTCCTGGAAAGAAGTACTTGTAAGCCTCCAAACTGACAACTTTATAGAAAGAAACAACTTCTCTGCCATGTATATTTCGAACAGTTACAGCTGAAACTATTAACTTTTTTAAAAAATTTTCTGCTTTAAAAAAAGGAGAAAGTGACATACAGTCGACTAAGAAATAAATTATATTCAGTTAAATATAAGGTTTTTTGCAAAACCATTTTTTTCAAGTTTTTTTTAATTATCTCAGGAATTGTATAAGATATCAAAAAGCAAAACAATCAATTGATTTTCCGTCACAAAATGCATCGAAATCACTTATTGCTTTTCATTTAAAAAATTTGTTACACTCTTTTATCATACGATTTGTGATTCTTCGAACAAAATGTTAACTCAAACAATTTTAAAAACCTGACGTGTTGGTAAATAAACAGAGGCCAGATTTGTATTCAGCACGGAAAACTACTCTAGAAATGAAATATCTCATTGCATGAACACATAGGTCATATTTTGTTGACCAGTGTGGTAAAACTCGCGGTCCCTCGTATAAAGGTAAATTCCTAACGCCGATTCAATACAAACAGGTCATTTCTGGTCACCATGTCGTAAATCAAGAGCCCCATCCTGTCTAGTCGGGTTACTCTCCACTCAGACGACTTACTAATAAAATCACCTTCGTCCTCTTTTCTTCCTGTTTCCCCTTTTTCTTTTCCTTATTTTTCTTGCTTTACTTCACTGATTTCTAGTGATTTCCCTCTAAAGCTCAACTTCCGCTTAGCTGGTACCGCAATGCACATACAGACCAGGCTCTGTCGGAGCAGCACAGAATCCGACGTCTGTGTTCACTACGCAATTCCTGACCAAATTCCCCAGGGGCTTGCCCCTGATTGCACATGACATACACCGTCTGAGTAGAGCTAGGCACATATCCACCTTCCCTTCTCAGGGCTAGACAAGCACCAATTGGATGCGGAGCAGGCTCAGTGAGATTCCATACGAGAACGATCATAGGCTACTTCTTTGTGAGACCTGGGCCAATGTACCCCTGGGTCCCCGCTTTTTATCGCAGGACAAGGATGTCAGGACGCCCTCCCGGGGTATTCCCCAACCACACGGTGATTTTTCAAATCAACGCAATCCCGTGCAGTCGCAGTGTGTCCAGATTTGACACGCGGACGTTACGCAACAACGCAACAGCAGAACGTACGTGAGAATGGTTGCGCGCGCAGCGTAGTGTGTCTGCTGTTCGCAGTGGTTTTCTGAGTTTTCTCTGCTTTTCTCTCCTTGACAAGTAGCCTTCATCCAGAGCAAACTCAGAGAACCACTGCTAACAGCAGACATACTAGCTGCGCGCGCAACCATTCTCACGTACGTTCTGCTGTTGACGTTGTGTACGTAACGTTCGCGTGTCAAATCTGGACACACTGTGCAGTCGCTGACAAGCATTCGTCCTGTGCCACAGGCACCTCTACCAACGACAAGGTCCTGCATCTCAAATATATGTCACCACCCTGAAGATCATTTTCGCATGAAATCAAATTTTCACATTCATTTGCGTAGATTCTTTTAGTGGTTGAAGTTAAAAATTTTGTCGAAATTTAAAAAAAATTTCTCTTTTCTCCTTTGATATATATCCAAGACTTTACAGGTCACTCTTGCATAAGGTGTTTGTAACTGAATCTTCATAGCCATTTAATACGTTAAATACGTACGGGTTTACGTCACAATCAGTCGACTTTGAAAATAGAGTGCACTACGAAACTCGTATAAGTGTTTAAGATGGATTTTTGAAATTGTGAACATTTTGTGCACGCAAATTTTACTTTAGCATGCTTCGTTTTAAATCGAATGCAATTGTAAGATGCGTTCAAGTTGGTAAACCATATAATGTAACTTATTCATAGGGTTTACATTTATTTTCGTTATTTTCGAAGCAAAAACTCATTTTATAATTCTGAGTGAATGTACAATGTGTTGAATGGGGTAATTTTAATCGATACTTTATACTGTATGCACAGAGTATATTAAGTAACACATTGATGACAGCGCCACTTTGGTGTTATGTAAAATATAAAACTGTGAGTCATTCTTGTTGAGACAATCATACGGATGAAAAGGGATTGCGGAAATATATTGAAAGTGATTTGGAAACTCTGATTGTGGCGGAGGCGGACAATTTGTTGCACGGAAATATAAGAAAAGAAGAAAAGGCATGTATTTCGATAATTGTTCAAAGTATTCATGATAGCCAGCTTGAATATGTGAAAGATAAAAAGACGGCAAAAAGTATGTTCGATAATTTAGCATCAGATTTCGAACGGAAAAGTACACAGTAAAAAATAAATTATGTAAATTTACAACGACCAACGTTGGCAGGATTATTACCTACGTTGATCGAGGGATTTTTACCGAAAATGGTAAATCTAAATTCAGCTTTTTAATAAAACTTTGAGGTTATGTATTTTGACAAGGAATTGTAAAATTACCAATCCATGTAACATATTTGTAGATTGGAGCATTTTCACGAAAAAAGATGGTAAATTTCCTAAAGTTAGTAAAATAACTGCCCGAGGTTGTAAATTTCCAAAAGTTGGTAAAATAACCGCTCAAAGTAGTAAATTTCCTATAAATATTAAATTTTCAGCAGACGGTAAAATTACAAAAAAAATTAAAATGGTTGCCTTATAATTTATCTTAATTTGAATTATTTATTATTAAATATTGATTGTAGGGTCAAGAAAGGTAGACTGAAATAAAGAAAAGTATAACATTATTTATTGGAAATTCGTCCTTTATAAATATTTCAATGCTTTCTTAAAACTATGAACATGGCACTTTTGGTGAATGACTAAAACTTGGTGATATATAAAAAGAAATCATTAATAAACTATCAATTATTAATTAATGAAAGACTTTAATGATGTACACTACGTAACTTAATCTGAAATTGAACCAATATTTATTATGATTTATAAAATCGACAAAAATATATTTATTATTAATTGTTGAGAATTGTAGAGGAGATTTAAGCTTACTTTAGAAACATTAATACAGGTTGAAATTTTTTATTCAATAATAGTTATTGAGAGTTTTACAAAAAAACAATTTTAACCTGAACTTTTTTTCTTTAGTACGCTAAGAAGCTTCCTTCAAAATTTGCAGCAATTAAAAATGTATATATTGTTGTCGATTTTATAAGTCATTCTAAAAATTAGCGCATTTTAAGATAGTCTGTACATCCCTAATTACAATACAAGAAATACTTTTTTTTACAGCCTGGAATTACTTTGCATAAATTCAAATACACTCATTATATCATGAAATTATACTTTCAATAGCAACTTTAGAAAACGATTTAAACAGATTATCACTTACTAGCACTTCCCGGCAAGGCAGTTCGAATTAAACTGCATTAAAATGCGTATAAATCTCATCGAATTTGAAATGATTACAATACCTAAACAATCCTGTTTTTGTCGATTTTCATTTACTTTAAAATTGTTCGGCATTACATTCAATAAACTTTTAGTTAAGCGAAATTGATTAATAGATTGAAAATGAACACTTCATATAGAGTACAAATTTGGAGGTCGCCTTGCATCATTAAACAGTAATAGCTGGACTTCAATTTTCATTGTTTTGAAAGAATGAGAATGTGAATACATTCTGGTGAAATCGTTTTAGAATGATTTTAGATAATTTAAACGAAATGATGAGAATGAGACGCAATGTTTTCACGATAAAAGGAATTAAAGCGCATATTTCGAAAACTGGATTGTATAAATAATATGCAAAACACATCGAAGTTCAGGATATTTGTACGCATTTTAATTAATTTGAAGCTTAAGCTTCTTATAGTGTTTCCTTTAACTTTGTAAGGCTTATATTACATATTCCAAGGAAGAATACAAAACCATGTGCATGCCCTAGCGGACCCAGCTGAGAGAACGGTCACAGAATACTCTGACCGTTCTCTGACGTCGCATTATTAGGGGTAAGAACGACAAAAAAACATTTAAAACGTTGCAATTATGATTCTGCGATCAAATTTACATTAGCAGGTGTAGGAATAAATACAATAATTTTATTATTCAGAGATAAAAACTAGAAAAACATCGTATACCTGTCATTGAAGGCAGTGCAGTGGTTCACCACTTGCGAAACGTCTCGTCCGTGACGGTTTACTATTGGTGGAGACGTTCCGCAAGTGGCGAACCACTGCACTGCCTTCAATGACAGGTACATGATGTTTTCCTCGTATTTATCGCTGAAAAATAAAATTATTGTATTTATTCCTACGCCTTCTATTCCAAATTTTGCCATGGAGTCATAATTGCAATGCCTTAAATGTTTTTTTTATCGTTCTTAGCCATAATAATGCGAGGTCAGAGAACGGTCAGAGTATTCTATGACCGTCCTCTCAACCGGGTCCGCTAGGGTGTCTTTTCAAAATTGACAAACAATTATAATTTTGCGACGCACAATTAAAAATAAGGGTATTATTATCACTAATTTGTATTGAGCGCTTGAATTTCACTCATATTCATTATTACGTAGTAACTTCAGTACCCTTAGGTAATTCAATTACCAATCTTTGCAAACGATTACAACGGATTATTACTTTCCCTTTAGTTTCTAAAGCTTATATTTATTATATATTCAAAAACGGAATAGAACACAAATTGGCGAAGCTTTGGTACAAATTAGCAAGCTTTGTTACTCTAAGTAGCATTTTTAGGAATCGATTTATCACATAGTATCACTTTCCGTTTAGGGTACGTTCATATCTCGCTTGCATGTAGGCGGAAAATGTATCTTTGTCTTATCCTATCATGCGACGATGCCATGCATTTATCTCACTCTACATTTTTCACCAAGCGGAAAAACGGAGAAAAATCTAGAATGAGATAAATGCATGGCTTTTTTACATGATAGAGTGAGAGGAAGATACATTTTCCGTCTGCACGCAAGCGAGGTGTGAACGCAATCTTATCTGTAACAGTTACATATAGGTATTTAAAACAATAATATACGCAACATTACGGCGAAGAATCAGTTTCTGCTACTCATTATGCAGGATTACTTTTTGGAGTGCTTTGTACAATGTTGAAGCTCTCGCTTTGTACTTCTCAGGTTTTCCTCAGCTTCCTACTTTTGCAGAGATGTTGCATAGATAAAGCTGCAAAAATTCCAGGGTACATGCCGAATGAGAAGGATACGTGCGATTGAAAATGAAGTAGGCCGCAATGAGTAATTGTATTGCAGTCCCCAAGTTATCAGTTGCTTCTATTTTTTCCCCGTCCATTACAAGCCAGATATCCGTTGGTATGATTCGTACAGTCTCCACAGCTTCTTCTTCTCCTTCAGGCACTTCATCTTCCACTTCGCGATAACTTTCTGCAAGAAGAAATTAATGAAATATGGAAATATTACGCTAAATAATAGAATATTAAATATTTTTAAAACAGTATGTGGCTTACTAACCAAAAAGAGCTAAGGTCGGGTACGGCACTGAATTTGTCATAGCAGGAGGTGTACTTCCAACCTTTTTGGAGAAAAGTCACAGTTAATGCAAGCGACGTAAAAATATAATTTTATAACCTTCGATTTCATAAACTTTCAATAGAATTTCTACTTCCGAATTAATTTATGTGCAGCTATCAAGTGAAAGCTTTAAATAATAAAGAATCTGTTAAAGTGATTTTATGTATTTCTCAATTTACATCAACCTAGTAGCACAACCCTGAACTTGTACCTATTTATTTACTGTTTATTTTAGAATCTTATGAAAAATTACATGAACTTTAGTCGCAGTGTTTCTCTCAAAGCAATAAGTGATGAAGAAGAAATATAACTTTTCAAGCAGTAAACTAAGGAATGTAAAATAAAAATTATGCAAAAATAAAGAACACTTACGTCGCATGTGGGGATGAAATTATTCGTTTCTTCTTGGAAGTGTATTTTCAAAACATTTAGAACCCAGCGACTTATTTCTTCATTGTCGGTACTCTCCAAATTTATATCCAGACGATGCTTGTATACGCCAAATATTAATATTTTTCGGAATTTATCTCCAAAACAGTCGTTGAATACTTCTATATCCTGACCCGTAAGCTTTCTCGTGTGCTAAAACATAACTTCCTTATTCAGCAGAATAGGCCATTTTAGCCTTATACTGTGCACGTCAGGTAAATTATCCATATTATTCAAAAAGAGCCGTAATTCTCCATATGTTACCTCGAGATCATTAACGAAATTTTTTTGTGTCGCTTCATCGTTCAGTACATCCTGAAGAACTATTTCATTGATTGCAAGGCGTTTTTCTTCTACAGATTTCGACGTTTCATTTGGTGGTACAGATTCTGGTTGCCACTCAATGGTACCGGCTTGTACACTTTTTAGCACTTTACGAGACTTTAAAGGGATGTGTAGTTTTAATCCTAACTGCGAGTTCCTTTTATGCGGGCGTTCTAGGTAATGCTGATGTTCTTTTAATTTCTTAAACGTAAATTCGAATCCGCGACCCAGACGCGTACCATCATCTTTTCTGTCCTCAAATGTTTCAGGGTATTTCTGTAAGCATTGGATAGCGATCCCAGAAAATACAGAGTCTGGAAGATTAGTGTCGTGCAATCTCATTTCACCTACAATTGTCTGCACCACAGAAGAACGTAACGTTTCTTTTCGACTGCCTGCTTGTAACTGGACCAAATCAGATGCAGTTAATCTGTCCCATGGTACCTTATACTCATCCCATGATGTAAAGGAATTTCGCCTCTCCTGTAAAAAGTGTGCAATATCTGTATTTTCTTCCTCCGCATCGCCGTTTTGCAATTCTTTGTTTGGAATATTTTCATTCAGTCCCTCTGGTAATGGTTCTGGTGCTAGTCCTTCTAGTGATAGTAATCGATATTGAGTAATCGCATCTGTACCTTCATTCTGCTGTTGTGTAATAGGAGGCGTAGCATCATCACAAGTATTTAATTTGTACCACTCCTCATTTTCGTTCAATAAAAGTAATGGTTGACTTTGAAAGTGGCGTAGCAACTGCTCGTCGTCGATATCTGTCCCATCTGCTTCCAGCACAAGTTTCACCCCGACAGTGTTAAGTTTAGCACTGCCTTCTCGAATGACAGTAGGCAATAAATTCTCGCTTTCCTGCACAAGAATAGCCTTTTTCTTAGTTCTATCTGCGGACCAGGTCTTGAAAGACAGCATCTGCAAAACAGTTTGGAAAATAAGGAAATGTTGTAACGTCGCGAATGAAAAATAAATATTTTAACACGTTCGGCGCCGCGTCACCCATATGTGGGTGACGGGTATGCTTCCGTGGGGGCTCTCTTGTTCAACTCTTGTTCAACTCTTGTTCAAGATAAATAAGATTTTCAGTTGCCTTTTTTAAAGAAATTCAATGGAACAAGCACTAAAGTATAAATATAGAATATACAGCATAAAAATGTCAAAAATATACATATTATGCTCTACTTTTTATTAATTTATACTTAGGATAAAATATTACATTATCTACTCACTACTTCTTCAACGCTACTCTCTTCACTATCAATTATACTTTTACGCAGTTCAATAAACATTTTGAGGATAAATAAATCACTGTGTTTGTCACACGAAGTATGCTTGGCTTACAACGCACGGGCCTACTCGAGTTACATCGTTTTTATTCCTACTTATCGCTCTGTTTACGTTTTCGCGCTTCCACAGTCGGATTTGGGCTCCGCGAGAAACTCAACCGAATCACGGCTGGCGCCAAACGTGTTAATGGAGATAAGAGAAAACTTTTATAATCTAATTACAGTTACGATATTTCGCAAGAAAAATTTCACTTACAATTACAGATCAGCATCAAAAGGTGCATATTTTGGTAGGTAGACTGGTATCGACGCAATTTGTACTTCTAGAAACGGGTGGGGGAGTAATAAGGAGGAATATGGAAATGAAGAAAGTACCTCCGCAGCACAAACATCAGTATAATTTTCGTAAAGGCCAAGAGAAGTATTAAGTATGATTTCCTTTGGAGTGCCGATAAATGCTATCTCAGTGTAATCAGTATTGATAAGAATAAAGTTATTTTTGCAAAGAATAAAATTACCACGCTTGTTTTTGCCTACACACACTGATAAATCTTTTGCGTATTGGACACCACGAAAAGTTACCATTTTTGATATATACATCGTGGTTTTGGCCTCTTTAACGAAGCAATTCATTATTGCTCGATTCACAGTATCATTGTGTTCCTTCGGTATATAATCTATAGTTTTCTTCGATGTGGCTAACGTTCCACTGATAACAGGTATGTTGGCTTGTTGCAGTTGATGCCTTTCAGCGAGGGTTTGTGTCACACTCTTAAAGTTGGGTACATGTTTAATTTGTTTCTTGAAGCTACCATGCTTTCTTTCGAATTTCAGAGTAGAGGAATGCTTTAACGGACCAAAAATTTCAATTAACGCTGGATAGTGCAGTAAGAACTCTTGTTTGGGTATTAATTTCCTATCCGGAAAGCACTCAATTCTTAAAGTTATATAAGAATGTATTTCCACGCTTAGTTCAGCAACTTGACCCATAGATAAGGCTGGAGCACATACTAAACTGCAGACTGTTCTAAGATGCAATATCATTTGCCACACTGGATCGTTAAAATCTTTAACAAGATCCGCAACTACTGCGGGAAATACTAAAACAAGTCTTCTCATTTGACTCGCTGATCCTGTTAATTTTTGTTGGCCTTTTTTGATACACGGAATGAAGACAGTACTCTCCTTTAAGAACTTAATGTCGTTCAATCTAAAATTTAACAATCCTAAACGAAACCATCCTTTTGCCAAAAAGTAATTAATAGCCAGACACATATCTATCTGAACAAATCCTTCAAAGACGTCGTGCGCTATGCACGGAGGCAATCCCGGATTTGCTACATGAAAATATTTCAAGGCATTCAAGCAACTATTATTTTTGATCCCAGTGACTAGAGTGCCAGTTATTTGAGCCTTAGTTGCACATATATCGTAAGTTATTACATTTCTCCATACTCTTAAACGAAAGAAATCACTATGGAAGTCTTTTCGTAGTTTCTCGCAATACCGACAAAAATTCAGTGATACACTAAAATTCTCAGTATACCCACCGATTTGATGGCTTCCTAAATTATCGCACATCATTGCAATTAGTGTTCCTAAAAAGGTTTTAACGTTTCCCTCTACCGAAATTGTTATTCCATGAACCTCTAGAAATTTCAAATCATCTACGACCTTTTGCATAACGGTTGCCCATCCGAATGTAGTTATATATTCTTCTAAACAAAGAAGAACGAGTTTGATGTTGTCCACCTTACATCTCAAATATGGAGGTATATTTATCAAAATCATATAAACCGCGACAATTTTAAATTTTTTCTTCGATGCTCCTAAAGGATTACATATTTCGAAAGCATCCTGAGACAGAACTACTTTCAACACGTATTTATAATTTTGAATTAAAACGTTACCCTTGCAAATTTTCCCATCACTTATGTTAAAAAGTCCACTTAAATTTGTAGACTCAGGCGAGTTTTCGCAATATTCTCGAACGAGTGGGTCGCATAACATTAATCCTAAGGTATCCAAAATAGGAACGTAACTGTAATGACGTCCTGAGTCAGCGCCGTCTTTATCCAGCAATGGTACCTCTACCGGGAGAATAATACTCAAATTTTTACGGTAGAACAGCTTCCTGTTGTACGTATTTCTTAAAACACCCTTTTTCTCATCAATGGCATCTGTAAAACCTTTGAAACTGTCGCTGAACTTTTCTTTTTGTAATTTTTTTTCACTATCAGAAATGGCATTTATTCAGAGAACAAAAAAAATCTTCTTTGCAAATTTGAAAGGCGTGTGAAGTTTTACTTATAACTTCTTGCAGTAGCGGCTCTGTCGCATAATGTCTAGTGCTCAAAGTTAGACACATATCTGCTAAAGTCCTGGTAGCTTCTAGCATATTCGATTCGCCAAATGGTTGTATAATACAAGCATTATTAAGCAAATGTGCCTTAACGGCACCTTCTTGATGTTCGGCGGCATCAGCTGCTTCACCCACACTAGTATCCATAGGTTGACCATGTCCTGCGAAGACATTTTGCACAGATTCATTTTGCGATGCGTTTTCGAAATTTCATATTACATATTCGACACCTAAACATTACACAATTGACAGAATGAGGCATTATGAACATGAATGAGGAATAGGTGGGAAGGTTTGCGTACGTCTGAATTAGTTGTTGTAAAAATAAGTTTCCTCAGCATCTGTATCCACGATTATTATACTGAAAACGGGAGGTATTTATATTTATAAATTTATATATAAATGTAGATTATATTATGTGCTTGAAGTTCTGAGCATTCAAATGAACGAAGTATTTTTTCTCAACTTCAATTATTCTTGAAATATTTTTTCAGCTCCAAGTAAAAATAAACATCCTATTGAAAAAATCCGCGAGTCCGAGAATTAATCCTCGCGAAATACCTCGAGGAATTTGAAAATCCTCGCGAATTTCCTCGTCCAAAAATAACACGAGGATTTCCCATAGAGATATTATATGCCCGTGAAGTTAGCACACCGACTATAATATTTTCCGATTTTATTATATGGAATCGTTTGTTAGTCGTTTATTAGTGTTTGGTATTCAGGTTTTGGCGTATGGTGGTCAAAATTAAAAAAGTTATCAAGGTTTTAAAGTTGGGGTGCTAACTTCACGGTAGCACACCACTTTTTGGAATTTCTGAATAAAAATTGTTGCAATCGTTTGTTAATGTTTGGTAGTCAGGTTTTAACGTTTGGTAGTCAAAATTAAAAAAATTATTAAAGTTTTAAAGTTGGGGTGCTAACTTCACGGTGGTACACCATTTTAATATTTTTCAAAACTTTAGAAAATATTTAACTTTTAAGAGTGTAAAAATCAACCGGAAATATCATGAACAACTGTTTTACCGCGCAGCTGTTCCTGCCTCTAGAGCACGTAAGACAAGCGCGAAACTTTAATTAAAAAAGCTTCATATCACTCGAAAAACTATTTGGTGTTATAATTATCCATAACTGTTGTAGGTTTTCTAATTTTGAAATATAATAGAGTATAATTCTGTAATAATCGTAGAAAAAATTTTTCTTACTGCAAAGGTAAATTAATCTTTTCAATACTTTTTGATTTGCCATTAAATGATATGTTACGTTTGAATATTGTACACAAGTTCAAATTACATTTATAGAACATATTTTATAAAATTATAAAATAGAATTATTATCATTGGTACATTTCAATTCCATTCACCTTTTTTCATCTGTATTTTATCCACCGAAAATTTTCTTCATCCGATGCTATAATTGATTTTTTTCCTTCATAAAATCATAATTCAAATTTTCAAGCTAAGAATTTTAATGTAATAATAAATATTAAAAGTTGGATACTTGGATAAAATTAATTTTATGTGCCACCGGCGCGCAAACTCGTTTTTTCGCTACATTTAACAGTAGCGCAATGTAGTATATTGCGCTGCAGAGGAATGAAATGTAAAAATTGAACTGCACAAGCGCCTATGGCCATGCAACGGAGCACAATCTTCTTCTTCTTCGTACAGCGTTAGCATCTTACTGGCAAAGCCTTGTACATTTGAACTGCGCATGCTCTATTACAACAAGCTACTACTACACAAGATCGATAAAATCAAAATGGCCGGGACTAGTCGCGAAATATCAAGTGTAAGGACTAGTGCCCCAAACAACTACAATACTAGATTAGATTCGAGTGTACGCATAAAAACTCGTATACGCACCGAAGTCACATAAAATAGAATACGTGCCAATGCACATAATTCGGGAAATTACGAGACTCGTGACAATGCTCGCAGGACTGATCGCGCCTCGGCTTCGTCTCGGCTTTGTCTCGGCTTTACCTCAACTACGCGACGGCTACACCTCGACTACGCCTCACCTACGCCTGGACTACGCCTTGGCTCCAATCTCCTGCGAGCATTGTCGCTCGTCACGCAATAAACCTCATTGTGCGCCTAGGCACGTAATATACTATTATGTAAGCAATTAGAATCTTTCAAATCTAATCTAGACAATTATTCACTTTCTCTCAGACAGAAAAATTGTTAATTCATCCTACTTTGACACTTATATAAAACACTTGCTAAAGTCAGATGAATAGATTATTCTATTTTTCAAACAGGAAAATATCTTTATTTGTATATTTTTCTTTGTATTTTTTATACTTAAATTGCTAAGAATTATTCAAGTGGTAATAAATGATAACACAAACCTTTCCATCACAATAAATATAATTGGTATTAACGATTTATTTATATACATTCAATTTAGCTATTTTTCTAAAAATCAATTTTTCGACCAAAATAACCACATTGATTTTTGTTTACAAAATTATTAATTATGAAGTTCTTAATAATTATTTATCAGCATTTACGAAATTCTTAGCGATTTAATTTTCGCCTACTTTTTCGTCTCTAAACTTCAATCAGACTGATACGTTAAAAAATCGTTTTTCTAGAATTTTTTTTTGTTTTAATACGCCTTGTCTATTAAAGGGCATAGCCGGGTTTCCATGTGAAATCGGCCTTAAAACCAAATCAAATTTCGCATCGAGCATATGGAAGGGGTTGAGAAAGAGATGATCTTGCCAAATTTTCAGATCATTATCCGCCATTCTGAATAAGTAAAGGCGGATTTTACAATTTTCAGTTTTCGCTGTTCTTAGCTATACTAATCGTAGGAAAATTTTTAAAAAATCAGGGTTGTTTTTTCCAATAGAAGATACATTTTTGAAGTTTTCCATATTTTTTTTATGCATAATGCGCGATAAAAAAAATTGCGGAAAATTTTGCACGCAGTTTTATTTGTTTGAGTTGCGCGACTACTCTTTTGAATTATGCTATTCATTAGTTACCTATTGATAATTAAAACAGAATTTTTGCAGATTTTTGCAAGTTGTAGGCGTGGGTAAAAAAAATAAAAACCGTCAAAATACGCATTCCTCAAACATCTTACTATTAAAGCACATTTTATAATAATAGTAGACTAATGGAAAAAAACATTTATTTGGTAATCAACCTCTAACAGGGTGTACTGCTGAAATTTTTGCAAAATATTTTGCAAATTCTTTATGACGCGAAAAATCGAAATTTTTACTTGCATTCTGAACAAATGGTTGACTGTGATTATTCGCTAGTCGAAAGAATGTTGCGAAAATATTTTGCAAAAATTTCAGCAGTACACCCTGTTAGAGGTTGATTACCAAATAAATTTTTTTTTCCATTAGTCTACTATTGTTATGAAATATTCCCTAAATAGTAAGATGTTTGATGCTGATAAATGCTGATAAATAATTATTAAGAACTTCATAATTAATAATTTTGTAAACAAAAATCAATGTGGTTATTTTGGTCGAGAAATTGATTTTTAGAAAAATAGCTAAATTGAATGTATATAAATAAATCGAAAAGTATTGAAAAGATTAATTTACCTTTGCAGTAAGAAAACATTTTTCTACGATTATTACAGATTTTTACTCTATTAAATTTAAAAATAAGAAAACCTACAACAGTTATGGATAATTATAACACCAAATAGTTTTTCGAGTGATATGAAGCTTTTTTTCAATTTAAATTTCACGCTTGTCTTACGTGTGCTGGAGGCAGTAACAGCTGCGCGGTAAAACAGTTGTTCATGATATTTCCCGTTGATTTTTACACTCTTAAAAGTTAAATATTTTCTAAAGTTTTGACTACTAAACGCCAAAACCTGAGGACCAAACATCAGCAAACGAACATAAAAGTATTCCAAAAGGAATTTTTGAAAAATATTAAAATGGTGTACCACCGTGAAGTTAGCAACCAACTTTAAAACTTTAATAGGTTTTTTAATTCTGACTACCAAAAGTTAAAACCTGACTACCAAACATTAACAAACGACTAACAGTGCATTTATACCTCTGTCTGCCTGACTGGTGCGGACAGAAAATACATAAGATTAAAGGAGACAGACGGTGTAAAATTAGACAAATTGAAAACGTCTGTCTTTTTTGCTCTCGTGTATTTTCTGTCCGCACCGGTCAGGCGGACAGAGGTATAAATGTACCATAATAAACGATTGCAACAATTTTTATTCAGAAATTCCAAAAAGTGGTGTGCTACCGTGAAGTTAGCACCCCAACTTTAAAACCTTAATAACTTTTTAAATTTTGACTACCAAACGTCAAAACCTGGATACCGAACACTAACAAACGATGGAAGGTTTTTCCCGTCTTTGTCTACGCATGCGCGGTTAGAGAGAGATAGCCTAACCCTCCGAATTACTCTCTCTCGCCCGAGCTGACAGATTTCAGGCTGGCTTGACTCTATCTGTAATATCTCTATGGGATTTTCTCGAGGATTTTTTCAATAGGGTATTTTAGAGTTTTTAAACAATAAATTACTTTCTTTACAAATGAATCAATATTTGAGGATTATTTTGAGTTTAAGTCATTCAGATAAAAATTTCGTTTATTTCAACGTTCAGAACTTCAAGTCCATGATTATATTTATAAACGTAAACGTATATTCTACAAGTTCTGCTAACTTTTGAAAGTTTGAATATTAAAAAATTGTTCAATTCCAATTTATTTATTGACAAAAATTTTAACAGATATAATTTTATATTGATAAGTTTCCAACGCTACAATTTTCTCGCCAATTTCTATTAATTACATTTTCAAGATTTCTACTTAAAAACTATGCAACCATGAAGAGTTGGAAGTTTTTGATTATTCTTCAAAGTTTTCATGAACACTTGAAATTTAAAACAAGGAATTCAATTCTCTTACATTTTCATTATTTCAAATTAATTAGTTGAGTTTGAAATTTCTGCCACTGCCTACATTATCGGAGAATCAATTCTTTAAATTTTCATTATTATTTCAAAATTATGTCTAATTTTCCGGTTTAAAATTTTTTTTTATTATTTCAATTACCGGTTATTTCAGTGTCACATAGTACATAACACCCAAAGGAAACGGAAAATGATTAAACACCGGTACCTCGGACGCGAGTGATTCAAGTTTATAGGTTAACTGTGCCAAAAAAAACGTTCATAGGTTAAGAGTAAAAAATTGTAAAATTATTTGAAACTGAAAGCCCTAATGATAAAACAATTTGTTATCAAACTTCTGTTTTCTAAATTTTCAGTGAAACGTAAAATAATAGTTTCGACGATTCACCGGTCGCCTTAATCTATCAACGTTTGGCAATCTGAGAATTCTCATTATACATAGGATATTTACACAAATTCACAGTAAAGCTATATTACGACTGAAATGGGGAAAATCGTTTTCAGTTTCCTGGGCACACACCTTGGTTAAAATTACAATAAATTATAATTAATTAAACTTACCTTCATGCTTTTAATTAAGAAGACGCGTTATGGAGGAATTACACTTCTGCTGATTCAGGTTACCATGGTAACATACAACAGAGAAAGAGACCGACAATTTTCCTGTTTCTTTCCGACTAATATGTAACCATGGTAACAAGTATGCATAATGCCTGTATGGCACGTATGACTTGACATATATCAGCATGTATGCACCATTAGCAAATATGCGCGAACGCCCGCACAGCACTGCATGCGCACGTTGCTCAAAACAACTGTAAAATGGGTGAAATTTCGTTTTGCGGCATCACATTCGTAATTAAAAAGATATAGTTTTTATTATTGGATCTTTATTATTAATAATGCAATAGGGGTATATATATAGAATATTTAAATTTAAATTTTTAATTCTGATCATTACTATTTTTTTAAAGTAATTTTACCTTTAAATATATTGGAAAAGTACATTTTTAAACAGGATTTTTGTTGACTGTTGTAATGTTACCAAACTCAGTGAATTAACCGCGATGAACGTTGGTAGGATTATTACCTACGTTGGACGTTGTATATTTACTACTCCAAATGGTAATACTACAGCGCCACGTAACATACCCATACTAAAACTGTTGAAATCACAAGTCCTTGCCATTTTATTATCTGAAAAGTGGTAATTATCCCTCGCTCAACGTGATAAAATTACCACACTAGAAACGGTAACTTTCAAACGACAAATTGTAAATTTCTTTTCATTTCTTACTGTGTATTGCAAGCGGTAGTCCAAATAGAAAAACGAATGAATTGCACGCAATGCAAGCACGGAATCCAGGTATTATTTGTTTTAACTGTGGCAAAAAGGCGCACATAAAATCCATGTGCAAGTCGAAAGCCCAAAATAAAAATAAAAAATCGGAACCAACGTGGTGATATTAACAGTGATGAATTTACATCGAAATCACTCAAAGGTGTTATGTTGATCGAAGATTTAGAATACAATTTGCTGTCGGTCAATCCTTTGACAAACAGGGGATTTACAGTTAATTTCATTGATGATGTTACACAAATTTTATTCAACAAAATATCACAATTTTGTTGCACAAAAGGCTGGAAAGTTATACGGAGTAACGTTTTATCTCGATACGGATGTTTTTGCTGGTTTTGTGGGTAAGAGCTCCAATAAATTTATTCAAGATTTGTTGCATTTTAGATTGGGACATCTAAATGTATTCGATACGAAGAAATTGATTCTACGAAATATGGTTTGTGGCCTCTATCAAACCGAAATCAATACTGATTTAAAATTTTGTGAGTCATATGTGTATGACAAACAAACGAAAACATCATTTCCACCAAACAAGCGTTTACGATCCAAACGAGTATTGGAGTTGATACACGCTGATGTATCTGGACCGATGAGTGAACCAGCTTGGGATAGATCTCAATATTTTGTGACTTTCATGGATGATTTTACGCGTGCATCGATGATTTATTGTATTGAACATAAAAGTGATGTATTCGAAAGGTTCAAACAATATGCAGCAATGGCTAAGGTGGACCGGGGATGTAAAATTTCCAAAGTGAAAGCAGATAATCGTGGTAAATATATTTCAAACGAATTTAAGCACTTTTGTAGAAAAGGAGAGATTGATTTATCGTATACAGTTCCATACAACCCTCAAATGAATTCGGTATCAGAACGATTGAATAGAACTCTGCAAGAGGAGGCTATTGGAAAGTAGAATCAAATGGAATTTTTGAAACGAGTCCGTAATGACGGCAAATTATTTGAAAACCCGAAGTCCGACATCTGCATTTGGCAAACAGTTCAACGATAAAACGACAGTAGAACTTTGATATGGAACGAAACCAGATTTATCTAATATTCGACGTGTTATAATTATATTCCTGCAGAACGGCGAAAGAAATTGGATGCCAAATCAACAAAGTACATCACGCTCGGTTGTGGAACATCACAGAAAACATATAGATTGTGGAATATCGATGCAAATAAACTTGTGATTGTTCGACATGTGATATTCGACGAAAGATCAATTTTGAACAAGACAAAAATCGTCGAAATTCCAGATTCAGGGGCGGCAAATAACCCATTGTCGGTAACGTAATCGACAACGATGATACTTTGGTAAATGATACGGAGTCAGCTGATGAGCATTTCACCGATGCGGAAAATACATCGTTTGACCACAGTGCTGATATGGATAGCGCTGGTGACAACAAAGAAACAATTCACGGTACCAATGGTAATGGTATCGGTAACATCGAAGTTCGTCGAAATGATTGGGTTCGAAGGCCAGTAAATCGATATCGATTTCGATTGCTGTAGCAAAATGGCGACCAGATTGACCACAGTGTAAGCATGCTGTCAATGAAGAACATGCATCGCTAATCAAAAATGGCACATAGACATTGTGTGAATTACTGAAGGGACGAAAACCGATTTCAAGCAAGTGGGTGTTTGAATTGAAACACACAAAAAATTGGTGAGATTGATAAGTATAAGACTCGTCTCGTTGCACGGGGTTTTACACAGAAAAAAGGCTTTGATTACAACGAAACATACTCACCAACGGCAAAATTAACAACACTTAGAGTTTTGTTGGCACTTGCGGTACAATTCGATTATCATGTGCATCAAATGGACGTCAAATCCACGTTTTTGAATGGTCATTTGAAAAAAGAAATCTATATAAATCAACCAGAGGGTTCCGAGGACCGTACATCGAAAATTTGTAAAATGGAAAAATCGTTATACGTTTTAAATCAAGCTTCTCGAATGTGAAATGAGCGATTTAATGAATTCATGGTGAAGATGAAATTTGAGCGCTGTTTATTGGATAACTGTTTATATGTGAAGAACATTGGCGGAGTTACATGCCACGTTGTTCTGCACGTTGAGCATCTATTAATCATATGCTGTGATATGAAGGTGATTGATACCATAAAGGAACTATTGTCAAGGGAATTTGAAATGACCGATGTGCGAAGGGAAATAGCTTCGAAGTTTACTCAGCGAATTGGTTACTAATTGAAATGAATCAATAACGATCTACGAAGATAATCAATCGTGCATAAAGGTGCCTGAGGGGCCCAGAGATCATAAACGAACAAAGCATATAGGTGTCACATATAATTTCATTCGTGAGTCAGTTGCAAGCGGCAAATTCAACTTGAAATATGTGAAAAGCGAGGACCAGTAGCGGATATCATGACTAAGGGAGTTACTGCAAAATCATATCTGAAACATCGATTGAATTTGAATTTAATTTCTGTTTAAAAGTGTTTTTTTGAGGGAAATTAATTTTTGTGTCAAATGGCTTTGAATATGAGAACGGAAATTTAATAATTCAAGAATCATTTAATAATTATAAACTAAGGAAATTTTGAACCGAAAATTTATTTGTCGTAAATAATTTTATTCAAATGTTAGTTTTCAAAAAATCGTTTTAAATTAGGAGGCGGTGTTGACTGGGGTATTTTAAATCTATACTTTTTACTGTATGTACGTAGTGTTAAGTAACACGTTGATAACAGCGCCACTTTGGTGTTATGCGAAATATAAAACTGCGAGTCATTCTCGTTCAGACGATTATGCGAAAAACATCGTTTTCTGACAATTATTATAAATAAAGGTATTTCACAAATTTCAAACGTAACTTTGAATTTTATTGCAATGGGACCTGGAAATTCATACTCAGCAAGAAGTTTCTCAGTTTCTCGCATAGAAAGCCACATTTTCATTCATTATGGCTTAGCATGCGCTCTGTCTTTCAAAGCAAGACCGCAGTAATGTTAATCAAATGCATATTATTTTTTTTGACATAACCGTGATTCAATGCTGCTATTAGTATATTTCCGGAAACACGAAAATTATGTAAAGTATTTAAGCAGCAATCACTCTTCAAGCCAGTTACCGTCATTGAATCTGCAACAAAGTTGGTCTACTTTGAAAATTCTAGCTATTTAATCAGTAGTTGATTTGTAGTTTGTTTTGCAGTAGCTTCTGTGGACGCATCATGCAAATCTTCTCGGGAATACGGGCACATTCGACAAAAGTGTCTAAGCACGCAACATGAAATCGTCTTTTGCGATCTGTATTTTAACCCATCCATTACTTTCTAGATTCAGCCAGACGATGTTTTTGAGCTCAATACGATGTCCATTTCAAGTTCATCGTAATACAGTTTCAGTTTTCTGACATGCGAAAATCGTAAAAACAGAGGATACAGTTTAAATAAGAGTACTGTCCATCGATGAAAGACAATAACTTCAGCAAGCGACTTCTGGTTATTAGGAATTGTTTCTGGAACGATCTAGTCGGACAATACCAGGGTTAATGTGTTAATGAAAGGCACATGCTGGTACGCTTCCATCCTATTTTTAGAACATACATGCCCCTGTCGAGGGCGTTGTCCATACGATATCCAAGAGGCTTTCTTAGAGCCACATTTCGTCCTAAGATCTTCGATTTGTTCATCCAAAGTTCTGATCCCACTGAAAGGTCTTTCAATCAAAAATCTCCAAATACTCTTATATCATTTGGGACCAAGTGCTCAAAATGCAGTGACTGTCGATCTTCCAAAGGTTCTAATTCAAATTCAATTACAAAATAATTACACCATTTAAATATGAAAAGTCATAAAGATAGAGAAAGGAAGAAGATGCCCACAAAAATCCCTTCCTTCATTCCCTTTTTCCTATTTTTTCAAATCGTTTTAAATACTACAAGTAACACAATTACTACCGTTTTAATATATCTGCCACTCTCTTTAAGGCCAACTGACACACTTACTCAGAATTTATTGGCTGACGGAACTAACAACAGAAATACACCAAGAGCACGTCGTCAATGTGGACGCCCACAGTCAGATAACAAGCAACCCTGACTCACCTCTATTCACACATTACCCTCGAGGGATGGATGTGCCCTAGCAAATTGGCTGAACGCTAGATTTGCGCTGTAGCGTAAACCTAGTGTTATGTAGCAATATAACTCATGAAAGCGCCAAAATAAATATTTAACTTGTTTGTATTCTTATTATACGTTAAAATCAACGTTAAACGGTAATAAAGACATGCAATAATTTTATTTATTAACGCTTAAAATTTTTTAAATATAATGTCTGTCCTTGAACTCTGCTAAAGTCGACTTCAAGCGCAACGCCTAAGCATTTGGTGCGCGAAATTTGAAAATATAATTAAAGTTTGGAAAATGCAAAGTCGAGAATTTTTTTTATTATCGAAGAATAAAATTAATGACATTATATATGCTAATGTATCAAAGTTTTACGAATATTGTTGACGGAAAGTCATTAAAAAAATATTTTACTTTATCGACAGTGGTAACATATCATAAAAATTTCTTAGGAGCCGAATGAATATACTTAATCATATTTTTCTTTCATGAAGAAATGTTCTCAAAAAATAGGGGATACTTCGATAAAAGTTAAGAAGATTATTATTTATGAACACTAAATTCAATTTATCCATCAACATATTAGCGTTTATTAAAAGTTGATGTTCAATATAAATTGCACATTCTATTATAATAGACAATTTCATATACGATGTTGTTGTTAATAAATGGCTTTAGGGTCCAGAAATGATAACTCAAAAGGTTACATACTTTCAAACGTTTCGAATCTGATCGGAGTCCTAATCAGTAATCTGTATTTCTAAAATATCAAAACATTGAATAAAATATTACACATATGAGCAATATTTTGGAGTAAACTTTGCTAATGTGAAAAATGTAAAAAGTGTAAAAAACCGTGAGAAAATTTACATAAAATTGTACAGAAAACAGCGATACATTACCTAAACACTCCCTTAGGAATAACAATAAAATTCTAGTACATAACTTTAAGATACACCAACTGAAAAACTAGTACAATGAAAAATACTAATACACTGAAAAACTAGCGGCAATGCTTGCAGAAGATCGAAGCCAAGGCGTAGCTGAGGCAAAGCCGAGATAAAGCCGGGACAAAGCCGAGACGAAGCCGAGGCGCGATCAGTCCTGTGAGCATTTTAAGCGAATCTCGTAATTACCCGAATTGTGTGCATTGGCACATATTCTATTTTATGTGACTTCGGAGCATTTACGAGTTTTTCTGCGTACACTCGAACCAAATCTGAAAAGGTCGAAATTGCCGTGATTATTGCCCATCTCACTTGACATTTCGCGAAAACTTATGGCCATTTTGATTTCCTCGATCTTGTGTAGTAGTAGCGTATTGTAATAGACGCATGTGCAGTTCAAATGTAGAAGGCATTGACAGTATGGTGCCAATGCTGTACGAAGAAGAAGAGGAATAAGAAGATTACGCTCCTCTGTATCGCAATAGGAGCACGCGCAGTTCAATTTTTACATTATGTTCCTCTGTATCGTAATAGACAACATTACGCTACTCTCAACTGTAGCATAAAACGCGTTTATGCACCGGAGGCACATAATAGGAGATTGTGTACCAAGGGCGGCATGGTGGCGATTGTGACGTGTGCGAAATGTATTCACACGAGTCACATCGCCACCATGTCGCTCGAGGTACACACGACTTTCTTGTCCAAATTGGTGGAAAAAGTCGCATTGTGTGCGAGCGCGTAGTTAACCGCGGGCAGTCAAGTGTCGGGCGGTATGAACATTTCGCCCGTTGAAGAGAGCAGTATGAACATTTCGCCCATTGAAGAGGGCGGTATGGACATTTTCGCCCGTTGAAGAGACTTTCAGATATGTTCAAAAGTTACTTAAAACTAGAAGTAACGTTCTTGTACAATTAGATCAATAGTCCTAGAAATAATATAGAACATTCCAAAATTATCCAATAGAAAGTCTGTGAAAATTCTGAGTACGCAAAATTTATAATTTTTATGCACTATGCAATAAAATTTTTATAGACTATCAAAGGCAGTAAGAAAAAAAAAACGATTTTCGCAAACTACCTTTTTTTTAATACTTTAATTATACTTACTATACACTATCACTACACATCGCTGAACATAATATATTACCCGCTGTTGAAATTAAACCGCACAGCTACCGAAGCACTTACAATAATGATGGGTCATCGATATCAAAACATCGAAAAAATCGATGTTTTGCTTTCGATTATCGATGTTTTTAACATCGATATTGCCTTATCGATGTCGATGTGTAAATATCGATATAAAGTTTCGATGTCGATATTTTTTAGATGTTTTTAGGGTACTTTTTACACCTTCTGTTTGCTGGCGAGCTGCAGAACTTTATTGGTCAATTCCATTAGAGATATTGATTTTTCGTCGGAAACCGTTGGAAAGAACCAATCAAGTTCTGCCGCTCGCCAGCAAACAGAAGGTGAAATTACAGTTTTTTTATGAACCACGTTTTCCACGATTTCGCATTATCGCATTATATACAGGAAATCCTTATCCTGCAGTGGTTTTCGGTATTCAATTTATGCGAACTGTGACGATTAAGGTAGTTGTCGTGCCAAAAATCAGTCTCTGGAAAAAGAAGTTTTTCTATGATTTTAAGACTGGTAATTATATCATAAGCCGTATCATATATAAGGAAAGACACTCTTTTTAATAAAAAAAATTCAAAAATTACGAAAATTAATATTTTAATAATGTTTTTTGTAATAGGATATTTCCTTATTATCGCTCATTACCAATTTTTTAAAATGATTGAAGTTTCTTAAATCATAGCTTATTTTTTTGATGAAAATATTCTCTACAACTTAACCGTTTCCAATTTTTAAAAGTGAATCAATTATTATCAAATTCAGCAATTTGTTTATAAAAATTTCGTTTTCGAAAATTGTTTTTTAATGGTTTCAACCATTAAAGAATTTATTCTCAAAAATTGGAAACGGTTAAGTTGTAGAGAATATTTTCATCAAAAAAATAAGCTATGATTTATTAAACTTTAATCATTTTCAAGAAATTGGTAAAAAGCGATAATAAGGAAATATCCTATTACAAAAAACATTATAAAAATACTATTTTTCGTAATTTTAAAATTTTTTTTATCAAAAAGAGTGTCTTTCCTTACATTTGACACGGCTGATGATATAGTTACCATTCTTGAAATCATAGAAAAACTTCTTTTTCCAGAGACTGATTTTTGGGACGACAACTGCCTTAGGTAAGCTAATATATATTTTTATGATATTGTCACGTATCCATGACAGTTATATTATATATTATAATCATATAAAACTATTATGCTATTATATCATATAACACGTTTTATTGTTGTTATAAATATTGTTGCTAGATACATGTAATTGTTTTTATAAATAATTTCATTATTAATATTAACTAAAATATCAATAAACAAATGATTTTATTGATAAAATACTAATTACAACAAATATTACCTTTTATTATTATTAACTATCATTATTACTATTGTTAATAATAAAAATTGTCAAAATGCAACAAATATTAAATAATAACAATGTTACTTCAATTTTTGTATTCAAAATTATTATTAATCACTATTATTGTCAATATTTTATATTGTTATTAACAATAATTGTAAAAATGCAACAAATATTAAATAATAACAATGTTACTTCAATTTCTTGATTTGCAATAATTATCAATCACTTTCATTATAATTATTTCATATTGTTATTAAAATTTGCAACAAATATTATAATAATGTTACTTCAAATTTTATAATAATAATGTTTATAATAATTATCATTATTGTTAATATTCTTATTTGATGTTAATCAACAATCAGCAATTAATTATAAAATACGGTCTTTTAATAACTATTACTATTATGTTATTTTATAAACAAAAGCAATGTTTAAATATAAAGGTTAATAGAATTATAAACAAATCATAATCACCTTTTATGTACAACATTTGTATTATAGTTACTCTATTACTTACCTATGTATACAAATAATGTCGTTGACCCTTGCGACTAAATCTACCTAAAAGCCTGATGGTACGGGTTTAAACAGCTCTTGAGAAGATGTGAGTACACCCACACCACGAAAACATGACCCACACGGACTTGGAAAATCGGTGTGAGTCCCTAAGCTCACCAACGCAGCACACCAGCAAACTGGCCCATAGTCTCAACTCACCACACTGACACCTAAGATTCTAATGGACTTCGAAAAAGCTATTGAAACCATGGAACTCAAATTCCCATACTTTCTACCTACGAGTTGAGACTACAGACGACAATATAAGCCAGGCTGCAAGGCCTAAACACCAGTCTAAGTCTAGTCTAAGCGAGTCTAAGTCGAGGCTAAGCGAGTCTAAGGGAGTCTAAGGAGCGTACGATCGAGCAGCATCCTTAGAACCGGTTTTCGTCGCCGTACCGCAATAAATCTAAGTGGCCGTAATTTCCAGGTGTTCGGGAAAACGAATACAATAACAACGGAGTGAATTTCGATAAAACTGGATTTAGTGTCATTGTCATCGAGGTATCAAAATAAGGATACCGGTTAAACAAAGGATTGACCTGCCACTGTTGGTCAACAAGGATAATTAGGGGAGGTACCCGATTAGCAGAGGATAAACAGAACTTAAAGGATTATCGCTTTCAAGAGGCCATCTCATCAAGAACTACCGGTAAGTCAAATAACTTTGTTTTTATTAAAGTTCTCTTTTCTTTTGAGCCCTTTAGACTCACGGTGTAAATTTGTAATTTTATAATAAATTATTATTCACATCAGTTGCAATCTAATTCATTTGGCTTGTCCTCTACCCGGCTAACTGTTAATTTTAACAATAAACAGAGGAACATAGTTAGGGTAATTGGCTCCAGACTTTAGATAAGAAATATATATATTATAATTTAAAAATTAGGACGTCACAATATATACACCTACGAACATTGCGAAAAAAGCCACGTGCGAGAAACATTTTTTTTAGGTCATATGGAGTTCACAGTTTCCTTATATTGACAAAAATGTGTAATTTTGCAATATAATTATAATATAAACTAGCTAGGAAGCATTAACGATTTTTTTCAAACAATAATACAGTATTAAATATCAGTGCAGCTGTATTATAAGTAATTTAGTATTATTTGATTGCAAAAGATATTTTTTCGTTGGACAGCTTTGAAAAAAAGATTTAAAAACATTATATTAATAATAATAAAATTGTAAATTTTACTTTTCCAATTTTATGAATGACCTTAACTTCTTTACTCGGCGACAAAATGTGTTAATATTATAGGTCATTTGATCCGTATAAAATAAGGGCATCTTTTAAATTGTTGAAAAAAGTTTGAATTGCATTAAGGAAAAAACTTTTACTATAAAATATCTAAATTATGTCAATGAAAAAGGCTTTACTCTAAAAAACCCAGTTTTAAATTATTATATAACCATAACAAGAAATTTCAGCAGATTTTTTAGAAAGGCCACAACTGGTACAATTCGAAGAACCTCCAAAAGAAGTCACATACACTGCGGAAGAGTACCAATGGTTTTTTCGAAGGCAGAAAGATTAATGGTTTTTTAATATTTAAGTTTTAATTAACAAATACACAAAACTGTGATTTTAAATAATTTTAAAGAAACATGAATGTTACGCAAGCAATAGGAGCATCCTTAAGGCTGTTCAAGCGTGATTCTAACTTCAAAATTTAATTTCTTCTTTCGCCTTAACAAAAATTAGAATTAGAATGTTTTTGGCTTCATGGTGGTTTTCCTTTTCTAAATAAAAATGGTAGTGCGGGTAAAAAGAATTTGTGAATTGAATATTTTTTGTGCAAAACTGTATTAACCCTGACTTTCAAAAACATAATTTTTTGTAAAAAGCATTCAATTTAGGAGTTTTTTTACCTGCAGTCCCACTTTTATTTAGAAACGAGACACCGCCAAAAAGCCAAATACTTTCTTATTCTAATATTTGTTGAGTAAAAAAAAAAACAAATTGAATTTTGAGGTTAGAGTTACATTTAATATCATGTAAATAAACCTCTAATTACATTATAACACTTGCGCAGGCGAGATATTTTATATAACGATAATCGATATTTTCTTACGTTATCGATGTTTATTTTTTACATCGATGTTATCTTTTCGATATATCGATGCTTGAAAACATCGATGTTTTCATTCGATGTCCCATCACTAACTTGCGATATTTCCTGAAAAAAGTTGGGTACATTTTATCCTTAGAAAATGCAGGGCCGTGTAAGAAATTGCTGTGCCTTGTTTCGCCAACAATTTTATACAAGGCTAATAAAAGTTTTTAAATGAAGAGGTATTTAATAAATTAATATCAAATATAAAGATTTTATAAGTTCTGAAGTTTTCTCTCTACCAATCACGTGCCGTCGTTCCCTACAGTACTCCCCCCCAAGCGAGAGTGGTCAATAAGGGTGAGCTCACACAAGTTACATATTATTCGCAGTGCGTATAATATAACGCGAAAAAGGTTTTGGTAAAAAAACTTTTTGTTAACAATAAAAATAAGTAAGTTTTCGCTGCGCGCAGGTACAATAGTAAATCGTAGACTAGATAAATACAATTACAATAGTTCGTTCGTAGATTAGAAAGGCTAGGTACTACGTAAAACGTAGCGTCGTTACATTTCACGTAAAACTAGTAACGTAAGGTAGTGACGTGTCTATCGAAGATACAACATACATAAAGACGTGTGCCTTGTAGATGCGTAGTAAGCATAGTTACAATACATAGTCTAGTAAGACAAACAGCAAATTTGTACATCTACTGATTTGATGTTTTGGTAATCGCAAAATAATTATACTAGTCGCGAAAATTTGTGATCAGGTACTTCAAAAAAAAAAAAAATGATTTGATACAAATAATGTGACACGTAAAATTTACGGAAAAGGGTACTGAATTGGCGTGAAAAATTGTTTGTTAAGCATGGGGTCAGTCGAAGAAAGCATCAAACCAGTGTCTCAGACGTTAGACCTGCTTTGAGCCTTGTTCGGCGTCATCCCAAATGGAGTAAACACCTTTCAGCCGATTAAAGTACGTACATTATTTAAAAGATCTTCTTTAAAAAATTTTGGTAGTTTAACCGCACGGTAAACATATGCACGTTGGTTTTCGACCGAAGCTGATATGTCATTCACTGGGCCGCCTGACCCTCCCGGAAATTGTTCGTCGTTAGACAGGGTTAAGTGTAACGAATGGAGCAAAAACTGAAAAAATATCAATGAAACGATGAAGCAAAGCAATGCAGTGCAAATATAATAATCAATATTTGAATTAAGGAAAAATTAGTTTGAAATTAAAAATATTGAATACTCATATATACTCTAGGCGAACGCACAAGATGCTTTCAGACGATTTAATGCGTTAGATGAAATTTGGAAATCCAAACGGATAAAAACGGATACGTCACGACGACGACATCGATCATCAGCAGGACAATCTGTGAAAAATATATTAATGAATATCGAACAATAATGTTGGCTCACAATAGTGACGAAAAATAAATTATTATAAAATGTTATCGTTGGAAAGCAGATAGGTCGTGGAAGCACAGGCACCAACTTCCGGTACGAAAAAGCGAGATACAGAATTCGAGGACTGTACTCACATTCAATCTAAACGCAAATTTGAATTATAAATGTCTATTATAAAAATAGTCGTTTACAACGCTTGGAGAGAGTCCAATAAAGACAATAACCATATACACGTATATAAATTATATAAATTTTTAAATATTTAAATCAGATCATATGCGTAATAGTAGTCTCTCATCTAGTCAACACACATATACATTTTAATTAAAATGTGTTGTAAATACTGCCTAGTTGTTTCGAATTTAAAAATATCGCTCGGTTTGATATTATAATCAAACTGTGAAATTTTGAACTGAAGTATAAAGATAAACATTAGTGAATTTAGCTTAAAGGTTACGTAAAAGAAATATTGTTGATAAAATTCGAAAGTGGTTAACAAAATTAAAATGTTTGAAATTATATTACTCCGAAAAAAATAAGATAAAATTCGAAAAATTTAGTTATATTATCATAATTTATCTAAAATTAATAAAAAGGTATAAAAATATTTCGATGTTCCTGTCAAATTTGTTATTGCCTTTTGTTGACTGAGGTGAACTAGATACGAAAAATATTTTCCGCAATATATGATATTGTAAATTAAAATTGAGAAAATTTAAATTTAAATATGTTGACCAAGAGCTTGAACATTTAGGAAATGTTAATTATAAATAATTTGAGACGCTATTAAAATTACCGTAGACGCTGTATACTAAGTATTCACGTAAATATAGAGAGAAAGACATATTATTTGCTGACCAGAAGGGTCACGAAGGTGACATACGCCATGGAAGTATAAAACTTATAGGAATCAAATGCTTGAATTAATTTTCAATTTAAATTATAATTTCACATTATGGATAAAATGGTCAATTAAATACCTTGATGTATCATAAAATGATAAGTTGATAATATCATACAGTTATAAAATATTACACAGCACTGCTCAAAATCAACGTTTAAATTGCGACATATAGAAAGTTTGAATAAATGTAAAACTTTCAGAAAACTTTAACGAAATACTTTAACGAAATCCAACTGGATTTCCATTTGAAATGGTCGAATTCCAAAAGATAGTTGGCGAGCTGTGGTATAAGCAATTTCTCAGGTCGCTTCCATGGGTGAAGTTCCAGCTGGAGCTCAGAGGCTAATTAAATACGCCATTATAGAGGCAGCGTCCTTTTTCCTTGACGTGGGTAGATCACGTCGGGGTCACCAATTTTGTAGGCACTTTGTAGTTAATGTAGGACCACCTACTATCCTAAGCCAGTCTGATTATATGTAGGAAAATAACTTAACACCCTGGACTTCAACAATAATAAAATTTATTTAAAATCAATGTTGACGAACTTAAACATCGTCATGTCGTGGGAAAGACCTGTTACCAACCACGCTGTGCCCACTCCCATGTATTTTGAAGGGGTACTTACAGATGGTGGCGGGGCGAATGAATTTATATCAGCGACATCTAGGGGACGTAGCAGGAACTAGATTGCACGAAAACTACCCATCCCCCCTCCAATTCAGATCCAGTAATGAAGGGCACAAATTTTCGCCATCCCATGCGAAAAAGGAAAAATTCGGATTTTATTATATTTGAGGTTACTTTGTACCTGGCTCAAATCGGCTTTGAAGGTAACTAGAGTTTTATCTTTACCAACACTTAAATGGGGATTTAAAACTGAAGGACAAAAATACTTTTTAATGCAAGCTTTCTTACCGGGTTTTGCAATATGATAATACGTAATGAATTTGTATACACAAAACGAGAAACCAAGCCTTTACGAGTTTTATTTTAGATTTAAAACAAAAGTTATTGGTGACTTACCCGATTTGCAGCTACAACTATTTTAATTTGGAGGGCAAACAGTAAAGAACTGCTAATTGTTATTAGCACTTTATAGATCGAATTTCATTAAAATCACTTGAAATCGCTATGAATTTTAATGAATTAAAACAGGCAGACAAGTGACAACATGTCGACTCCGCACGATGTTCATTTCGATGACACACTAGCGGCGACTAGGGGACGTAGCAATTACTATTTTTCTTTCGCCACTTGGCATATAGGAGTGGGATCACCGCGTTACCAACTGTCGAACTTCGAACATGACCGCCGCTGCGGTATAGAATGTGTGCACGTGAGAAGGTGTATTCTCTCTACCAATCACGTGCTGTCGTTCCCTACAGTACGTGTGA